>KQ964245.1:2446017-3646017 GCA_001566295.1 Microdochium bolleyi
CCCCCCCCCCCTGCGCACAACTCCTACCAGCGACGACTATCACCACCACGACCGCCAATCTTCCCCCTCCCAATCAGAATCCGCACGACATTCGACGATGACAGTCCCGCCGCACCGCTCGCTCAGCCTACCTCTACACGCCCCTGACGAACCTGGTTACTAACGTGTTTTTAAATCCCTTCTTCGCGATAGAGAAATCCCGCATCATCCCCGTGCGCCTCATCTCCATGGCCATGACGGGCTTCTTCTACCAGTTCACCCGCCCGCGGACGTCAAAGCCCATGAGCATGCTCAAGTACGACCCGATAGGTACGACAAGACACTTCCAGAAACACATGCTCTTGATACCGACCGAGCTCGCGCCGCGTAAAGGGAGGGGTTAGTAGCAATGCTATCAGAGAAGATTATGCTGACAAAACGGGGCACAACATCAGTGCGGAAAAAGGTGCTCTTCCTTGAGCAGAAGCGCAAGGGCTGATGGACCCGGCCTCACCTAACACTCCAACTCCTCATCTGCTTTCCTTAGCGGGGTACACCTCAACGAACCATTACAGCATCATATCCAGCCGAGACGGCACGAACCGGATCGGCAAATCCAAAGGCACGGCGCATTCGTCAGACTGGCTTCGTAGAGAGTCACGATATACCGAGCGCCAAACGCTGCTTCAATGAGCACCAGCGCCACTGTCACATACCATGTACACCATCTGTACCATACCAGAGCTCAATCATCATCATATTCACGAGACAACCAACGAGAAGAGGAGAATAAAGAAGCCCATGTTCTTACGAGTGGCTAGCAAGGTTTCTAGCTAAAGTAATTCTTCTCATCTGCTTGGATTTTGTAGCTGCGACCGCTGTCGAACCACGCGGGGAATATCAGCACATGTGAAGCACCAAAACAAAAGTTCAAGAAATATCTACTGCCATATCGATGTTCGAGTATCACCTTGCGGAAGAAATGTGGCCAATACCAACCCCGTACCATGTTCCCTCTCTTCCACGTTGACACCACGCTATTCACTGTGCGCGGAGTACAGCTTTTTGCGAATATGTGACCATTTGGGGAGGTCTTCGCTGCAATGGGCCGCCTCGTCGCTCCTGGCTCGATGATGTGTTGACCCTAGCTGGACCTTGGCCTAAACTTTGTGGATTCGAAAAGTACTGCGACATCGAGCGAGGAACTGACGTCCTTGATCGCTTCTGTGAGCCACTTTGAGGACCCGCGTTGGAAGTGCTGTATGTGATAGGGCGGCTGTCGGGGATATCGTGGTCAGCCGGAAGGTCATGCAGTACGGTCTGCGATTGGTTATCGAGGATTGTACTGCTCAGCGAGCTCTGTGATTGCAACGGTAAGGTATCGGTGTCTGTGCTCGAGGAGCTCACGCGGCGGTTATACATCGTCTGGGCCTTCGGCGCCGAAGCAGCAGTGCGGGATGCCGCCACCCTCTTCTGTGACTGTGAGTCGGGAATCTCAATGCTGCGAGTCCGCTTCAATCTCTGGACTTGCGTCTCTACTATTATGCTATCAGGAGCTTGCAACTTCATGATGGACCTTGGTGCTATCAGGCCCCTGCGTGTAGTTCTCTCCTCTTCCACTGACAACGGGACTTCGACGCCTTCGAGGATTGTAGGTGATCTGATAGACACCCGTCGCTCGCGTTCTGCGCTGTGAAGCACGGCAGCTACCTCGCAGGGCTGCGCAGCTGAGCTTTTCTGCTCTGCGATTGTAGTCGAGATAGCTGCCTGGGATATGGTTGTCGTTTTCTCGGCATGAGCTTTCCACATCTTCTGCATGCTCTCATGCACTTCAGAGATCTTTTTCAGGCGATCACCGAGCTCCGTGGCCGAGGTATGATCAAGCCTCATTCGACCGACTTTCTCGGACCACTTTGCATTCGCAAGTCGTTCGCCTGAGAAATCCTCAAGACTTCCCTGGATTTCGTCACGACTACTTTGCGAGGTCTGGAAGGCCGACAAGGCTTCATCAGCGATTCTTAGAGCTTTGGCCATCTCAGTAGCGACGGCGTCGCCCATTTGAGCGCGAGTTTCACCCACGGTGCGCTCTGCTTCTAGAAGTGCTTGTTGGAGCCGGTGAGCGTCTGCTTTCGCGAGCTCGAGATACCCCTGAAGCTCCGTCTTTTCCTTGGTGAGCGAGTGTGTCGCGGTGGTGGCCTGCTCGGATTGAGCCTGGACCTCCTCGATTGTCATTCGGGCGTCAGAAAGTTCTTGGCTGAGTTTTTTTACTTCTTCCTTGGCGGACTGAACTTGTCCCTGCAAAATGAGCCGCTCGGCCTCAACCGCGCCCATCTGCGATGTCGTGGCATCCAGAAGCTTTTGGCGCTCAAATTCCTCCTCAGCAGCGTGGCGCTGGGCCTCTTCTCTCTCAAGTTCACCATCTCGGGCCTGGTTCTCGAGCTCTTGCAGCTCTCGCGCCCGACTGGAGAGCTCTTGTTGCAGCTGCTCGTTCGCAAGATTAGCAGCCTTGAGCTGCTTGTTTAGCTCTGACCTTTCTTTCTCGAACTTGCCAGCATTGCTGTTGATAGCTTGCAGCAGATTTTGGGCCTGTTGCTCGTGAAGAGACTGATTGTGCTGCTCAAACTTCTGCCGAACCTCGCCGAGTTGTTCTTCTAGAGCCTGCAAGCGGCCGTCCTTCACGGCAAGTTCAGTGGAAAGTTTCGCAATTGTCTCATCCTTGCGCTTGGACATAGCTTCATGCTCTAATTCCAGTTGCTCAGCTTCTTCGAGCTTCTCAGTGAGTTCCTCGATCTTGTCATGAATTGTCTGCACATATTGTTTGTGATTTTGTTGGGCTTCATTGAGTTTCTCTTCCGTCGCTTCATTCATGCCCGATCGGATCTCAAGCTCTTCGCGGAGTGTACTGAGGTCCTGCTTTTGCTTGCTGATGACCTTGTCTTTCTCAAGTAGCAACACATGACTGTCCTTCGCTGCAGCGGTGAGTCTGTCCACCTCTGCCTGCGTGCTAGCTGTAAGTTCCAAGGTGAATTGATAAGAGTGCAGAAGATTATGTAGCGTCTGGGTCTCTTGCCATTGTTCGAAGTCTCTCTCACTGTGCTCATGCAGCTGGTTTTGCAAGTCTTCGATCAATGCAGCTTGTGCAAGGCTGACTGCATCAGCATCTGTGAACTTTTGGTGCCAGAAGTGGCTGGTCTTCGCTTCGTCGAAGTGTGCCTGAATGGACTGGCAGGCTGATTCGATCCTCTCCAGCTGTGATGACTGGTTTGGGATGTCACGCGTGATGCTGGACTTTAGCGCCGCTGCGGTGGCCCTGACATCGGTAGAAAGCCTTCACGAGTATTAGTACAACGAAAGGCATTGAGTTACAGCACTCAGTCCTTCATTTCAGCTCACCTGGACATTGCCTCGTCCAGTACTCCTTTAACAACGTCATGGATGGCCTCGTGGCTGATACCACCTGATTCTTGCTTCAACAGCAAGTCCGCTAGTTCATTCAATCTATATTGCCGTTAGTTGTTTGAAACAAGGGAGCCCTTATAGACACATACTTGTCACCATGATGTTCGAGTGCAAGTCCTCCGATCAAGGACTGCTCGTGTTCAGTCGACAATATGTCCAGGATATCCCTGCTCTGTTTCGCCAACTGCTGGAGAACAATCTCATTGTTTTCCTTGACCATCTGCAACTCTTTTTGTAGTTTTGAGGCCATGGCCATAGCTTGCGATTTTTCTTCATTGCTAAGTTCGAGCTTCTCCTGGAGTGTTTGTGAACGAGCCTCCACTATGTGACTCATCAGCAGTGCACAATTTGAACGACTGAGCACTGGTTGACTTACATTTCTTGCAATGCTCGCGAGCGTCAGTCAAGGCCTGCTTGGTTTTCTCTCGAAACCTCTCTCGAATTTGCTCCGCCTCTTCAACAACCTCGGCTTGTTTTGCTTGGTAGGCTTCAGCTTCCCTTTTTATGGTGGACATGGTATCCTCAACCATGCGCTGGGTCTGCTGATAGAAGGATTGTTGCTCTCTCAAAGCATTGTTTGCGTGGCTTTTGAGAATGTGGTACTTCTCCTTGAGTTGATTTAGACGATCTCCAGTCTTGGAAGCCAACTCTTCGGAGGTGTGGCTCTGACTCTTAAGTTCATGCTTCTCTTTCTGCAACTGGTGTATGAGCGCGACCTGCTCCTTGAGCTCTTGTTTTGTCGCATGAATGTATGCGTCTCGCTTTTGCACCTTTTCCTTGAGCTGGGAGATCTTGTAGTTCTGGTTAGCCATCAGTTCATGGTCGTATGTAGACAGCTGGTTGAAAACTGTCCGGAACTGATCGAAGCGGACATTGCGTTCCGAGAGGGACGGGCTGGATCTTTCGCAGTGCTCATCGAAACGCCGAGCGAGGCGTTTGGACGTATTCGACGCCTGCGAACCTGAGCGTCGTATCGGAGAGCCTTCGATTGTGGGTACCTGTCGGCGTGTCTGACGCATTGAGTCGTCCCTTCGAGATTGTATGGCTCTCTCTTTTCTTGGAGGGTCGACAGGCGGCTCAAAAGATAAGTCACCGCCTTGGGGATGCTGGGGCGACGCGGCTTCGTTGGATATCAGTGCACAGCCCTTCTCACCCACTCGAGGAAGACGCAGCTTAAGATCAACAGCGTTTGCTCTGCTAGGACGTCTTGGGGTTGGCCGCTGTCTAGGTACACTTGGCAGATCCGGTCTTGGTCCGGCAGCGCTGGTGTTGGTGACGACAGGATCGTGCACAGTAGTTGCCGCATCTGAAGTCTCGAAAGGCGGTCTCGAAAGTGCCCGTGGCCGCGGTGGTGTTGGCTCTTTGAGCGAGGGAGAATGGGGATATTTTTCACCATGGCTGGCCATGGGAGGATCTACCTCATGCTGCGCTGATTCTTTTGTCTCGCTGTCCCCCAGAGGCAATTCACTGAAGTCTTCTGGCGCCTTCATCCGGCTCGGAGAGGATGAGTGGACGGAATGCGGGTGCGTCTCGCGGGAACTGGCCGCTTCCACGTGCTCCTGTACTGGAGATAAAGAACGAGTGGAAAGCAGGTTCCGCTCGTGGAGAAAGCTAGCTGCGATTCGCTCCCGACTTGGATGAGGTGAGTGAGTGAAAGGTGGATGTTCACCGCTGCTGCGTTGACCGTGAGAACCAGCTTCACCTTGTCCAGAGGGAGGGGTGTCTTTTGCTCCAAGAGCCGTTTCAGCCTGAACTCTCTCTTCTTGCGCGAAGGGTCTTTCCGGTGACGGGAGCTCTTCCTTCGGAGTAGAGGCATCGTCTTCAGTGTCTCTGAGCTCTCGGCCGGTGTGCTGGTTGCCTCGTGCCGGGTTCCCGAATACGACTGGGGTGTGCTTTTGAGCAAGTGCAAATGACCACTCAGCAGCCACCTCGTCCTCGGCGCGGGTCTGCGGAGGAATATTGAAGTAAGGTTTGGGCTGGTGCTGGATCTTGGGTAGAGTGGCCTCAGGACAGTGGTCGATCTCACCGACCGAGAAATCTTTGCCGGCGCCCTGTGTCGTGTCCTGTGTCTCTTCCAAGACAGACATGAAAGGCACCTCCCCAGGAGAATCGCCAGACACAGGAGGACTGGCGTGGCCTGATAAGTCGGGCTGCTCGCGGTAAGATCCAGCTAGAACCGGATCAGACATGGTAAGTTCGTTGAATGTGTCGGATGTGATGGCGTTCCATCTGATCCGACCCTATGTTCAGCAGGTTCCGCCTGGCGGCGAGTCGGCGAAGCGAAGCCGCCTAGCCCCCTCGTGGTGAGCTCCCGACACTGTTGTGATACAACGGAGGAAGAAGGGTAGTGGCAAAGACGGAGTGGGCAAGGGGTGTGTTGGGTCAAGTTGGAAATGGTCCGCGGACTGTCGGTTGCTCTCAGTGCCTGGCAGAGGTCAGAGGTTGGATCCAGAGTGATCAAACGCGCGCTCCAACGTCGAAGTGCGGGAGTCCACTGTTTGAGTGGACTGGCCGATAGCTGGAAGTACTTGTTCAGTCAAGCTGCAGGCAGGCGCGCAGCTTCGCATCTTTGGGAAGTCGCGACCTGTCGCTGGGAGGCACACGCCTGCCTTCTCGCGGGTACATGTACTGGCCTCAGGGCCACCAAAGGCATCTCGCAACTGTCGGAAAGAATGCGAGGCAGGTGACCTCAGTACGAGCATCGACTGGTACCGCGTGGGATGCCACTGACAGCCTTCTTTTGCACAGCAAGGACAAATTTTGATTTGAACGGTGCTTATTGACGAGCACGACCAGGTGGGCATTTGCCAAGTGACAGCACGCCCCGGCTGACGACCACACATTCCAGGCCGAATGGAGATTGAAGACTCGATTGCTAATATTGTCTAAATAAACGCCAAGCAGGTTTGTGACCATATCAATATTCATGCCTGCCGTTGTGTAAGAATTCGATCGTCCTAGGTTAAAGTGAAATGAGCTACAGTAACGTCCAGTCATCGTCCTCATCATTCCCAGCTTGAGTTGAAGTCGAAGCGCCATGTCGAGCCTTGGTATCGCTACTCGAAGGCACATCCTGCGAGAATGGATTAGCAATCCGGATATCACAGTCAGGATCTGTTTGGCAGCTCACATGCAGCACGGGCAGCCTGTCCACCAGAACCCGCAGCTCGCCGAGCTGCTCCGCAAGTTGTGCGTCCTCGGTATGACTTGCGGCTCGCTGGTGCGAGGCACGCGAAGTCGGAGGTGGCGATCCGTCCTGTGCCTGTCTCACAATGTCGTCTAGATCCCGATAGCCAGGGCTTTCTCGTCGTCTAGCACCGCCATCGTCGTCTTGGGTATTATAACCGGTCTCCAGCTTTCGTCGGAGCCTGTCCCTCTCGCTCATCAACTTGCGGATATGCTGGCTGGAGTCCCTGAGCAAGGCATCCTGCTCGATCAGTCTGTCCTTCAGCCGATCCACCTCCTTGCCCTGTCTGCCCCCTCCACCAGGCTGGAAAAGCGAGTCCCTCCCGTTCAGCCCGTTGACGACCCTCTTCCTGATCTGCGCCTCGTACTCCCACAGCGCCTGCACCCCTTCGTCGACACCGGGGCAGTACGTGCGCAGCGCCTGGCCGAGCTTCAGCGCCGGCTGCAGCACGTAGGTGTCGAGCTGTGCCCCGGCCTCGTAGGCAAGGTGCTTGTTCTCCTGGGCCAGGGCTACCATCTTGCGTGATGTCTCGAGGCAGAGCTGCGCGTTGGCGTTGATTGTGCGTGTAAGCTGGTTGATGCGCTCTGCTAGGTCCTGCTGGCTCTCATCTGGATGCTGCGGGAGTTGCGTAGGGTCAATATCGACCATTCCGGCGCCATCATCTTCGTCACCATCATAGTCGCCGACGCCACTGGCAACAATGTGAGGTGGAGATGTGTGAACACTCCTCCTCCGAGCAGAGTAGAAGTCGTCCTCAAGCTCCGCACGGCTGCTCTTGCCACGCGAGCCTGGCTTTGTGGCATTTGCAGCATGATTTGTGTCATGATTCAATTCACGATGGCCGAAGTTAGAGGACCGCGGCTTCTGGCGCAGCTCATGCCTTGGCGGAGACGGTTGCTGCGGCTGTGGGCGCATGGGTATTGAACCGCGGCGATGGCCATCAGCATCTGGTGTGCCCAGGTCCGCGCTGTCCGCGCTGTCGGCCATCATGAGTTCGGACAAGCTGGGTTCGTCGTCGAAGCCGTACGCCAAGCCTTCTTCATCATCGAAGTACATGTCTCGCGGCGCAGCAGCCACAGGCGACCGTGGTCTGTCGCTGGCGGGATATCGCGAAGTCCGGTAAGGTCCAGGCAGCTGGGCGCCATGTGACGGCGGCCATGGCCCAGCATCGACCATCTTGATGGTTGCAGGTGTATCAAGGATGAATGAAGTTGTTACATGGAAAGTGCTGGAAGTGATTACTCAAGCAGAGCAGGCAGCAGCAGCGAAGACGCTGAGTCCCACTGTCTAGTCGAGAACATCCGCTGGGGTCTCATGTGTTTCGAGTGATGCAAATGTCTAGATGCGGTTCCGAGCCGTTGTTTGGAGCGATATGCTGAAGCAGGAGAAGGGCGGTCACCAGCAAGCCAAGAAAGCTGGTCTTTCGAAGTCACATGCTCATCTCAAGCAAAGATAGGGAACCAGGTCTCAGCATGACTGGGTTGGTGCCTCTTCAGAACGTCTAGGCTGCCGGAAGCAAGCACGGCCGTTTCAGTGGCCAAAAAGCCCAAGCTAACAGCCTGGCTGCGTTGTCCAAGCGTTGCGTCCTGACGGATTAGGTTGACTTGGGCAGTCGAGCGTCCGCGAGCGAATCATCATCGGAGCCAGAAGTGGCGGGTCTGGGGAAGGCGCACCAGCACGCGACCCACTCGGAGCTCGAGGGAGGTGCCACTCGGGTGCCAGGTGGCAACTCTGGGTCTGCCAGGGATCTGCCAGGCTTGTCATGTGCCCAGTCTGAAGCTGCTCGTGTGACACTGTCGGAACTTGCAGGTGGTCTTGACCGTCCAAAGCTCGGAAACTCCCGACCAACACCCGTGCGGCGATGAGGCATACAACCACCAACTCAGGAGCGCGGGCTCATGCAGCCCTTGCTGTCTTCCAGCAGAGGATGATAGCCACAGTCACCTGAAGCCATCACCTGGCGTAAGCAGGTGCGCTTCACATCATCGCCTCCAATGCTGTTGTGCAACCATGCCTTCGGCGCCCATGTACCTCTTGGCAGGGCAGAGTTGTATTGTGCTGCCACATCACACCCTCCTATGGAAGTTGTGCAAGCACAAAGCCAGATCAAGGTTTGGCACGGGTTTGCGTCTATGTAGTGACGTAGTCCCCATTGAGATCGAAGCAGATCGTGGCACTTGGTCGGTTATGCACAATCACTGACTTGTCCGCCCTGCGTCATTGCTGCTCTCTTTCATGTACCGTCTGTTGGATATCATCATCTACTTCATGCGCATTAATAAGCAAGGCAGGCCGTA
This sequence comes from Microdochium bolleyi, assembly GCA_001566295.1. Taxonomy (NCBI): domain Eukaryota; kingdom Fungi; phylum Ascomycota; class Sordariomycetes; order Xylariales; family Microdochiaceae; genus Microdochium; species Microdochium bolleyi. The sequence continues at coordinate 2,454,940 of KQ964245.1, forward strand.
GAAAATTGGCTGCTGATTAAACGCATAACGCATCGCTTTGGAAAAAGATCTGACAATAAGCTGATGGCCGGTCCTCGCCGGCCCGCGGCGCAGGCCGGTTCGGCGGCGCTGCAACGCAGCCAGAGTGGGGTCATTGCTGGCGTAGGCTCGCAGCAAAGCTCGAGGCCCCTCCCCGGTCCTCGGCGGTTTCTAATGGCGCAAGCCAGCAGCTTCTCTAGCACAGTGCTGGTCGTCGGATGTCGACGCTCGTCCCGCGCCACACTCGGCGGTGCGCGCGAACATTCTGTGATATGCTGGGAAACTTGGAGACCTTGGAGACCTTGTCTGTATGTTTAGGGCGGGCGCCCGCAATTTCGCTTCTCCAAGGTCATTCATCCGGTGCCAAGTTTTGATTAAAAGTGTCGCAGCCAAGCTGCGAACATACTCGAGGGGCTCAAGGCACGGCAGCGGTAGTGAAGCCGTGAATGCTAGGTGCAATAGGAACAATACCGAACCCAGCTTTGTGCGCTCAATTGGTCTCCGGTTGCTTGTCCTTGGGCTTCGAGTTGTCCTCGTCCATGTATAGACGATTTTGCTCGATGTACCTGATGACGGGCTCGGGTATCAGGTACTGGATGCTCATGTCCCTCTTGAGGAAGAGCCGGATCTTCGTGCTGCTGACATCGTTCTGAATCATCTGGTGAATGACGTAGATGTTGTCTTCCCATTGCTTCAAGCTGGCCAAGGCCTCGTCCATGTCGGTGCCGCTGCGCTCGACGATCATCTGGGACTTTGTCAGTACACTGCACCATACATGTTACGGAATGCAATATTGACGTACAGCACCGAAGCTACCGAGGATGTGGTCAAGATCCTTCTCCGCCCAGACACCAGGGGCAGACATGGTGCCAATCAAGTCAGCGCCAGCAAGCAGCATGATCTTGGCAGGCTTCCGGTGAGTGCCATCCTCGCTGAGGACACCACCATGGACGCCATTGATTTCGTGCTCAAAGTGGTCTAGGACTCGAGCAGTAGGCATGTAAGCGGGCTGGATAGCCTCCCACGGGTCGACCATGAGCCAATCCGAAGTTTCCTCCGTGGCCAGCTCGCACATGCGCAGTCTAGAGAGGCAAGCCACGTCAGCGTCCAGGTGTTGCCGATGTGGTTAATCAACGCAGCTAGCATAGGTCATACCTGTGGTGGGAAGATGCCAGCCCAGCCTTCTTGTACGCATCTGACACGGGTGACAAATAGCCACCAACAACCTCAAAGTTTGTGTTTATGCGTGCATAGTCGTTGGCCATTTCGAACATGCGAAGGTGAAGATATGTGCTGCAGACGGGTGTCAGTTATTGGGCGTGCTCGAGCGAGTTTAATGCTGCATAACGGTCTTGCAGGTGTTCGCGTGAGGCGGCCCAAGGGTTCTGCATGTGGGTTGCATGACATGCATACTCGGGTCGGCCGGAGGGCTTGGAGATGCGAGACATACATGGGCGAGAAACTCCCGCAGGCAACCAGGACCAGAGGGACGCGGTTCGAGTCCGTCTGCCGCAAGCGCAGCCTGTGAGAAGGAAATCTATAGTTGTCCAGGTCCATGTTGGAGACGGGCAGCTGCGCCGGACCGGTGGTGTGAGTCGTCATGGCGAATGCGTGAGCTCCCACGCGCGAGAGCTAGGGGTATGTGAGGGCGGCAAGTGTGGCAAGCGCAGTGGTAGAGCGGCTTCGTGGATTTGTAATTCGATCGTGAGGTGCAAGGCGGGCGATCTGCTGAAGCTGCTAAGAGAGCAATGGAAATCGTGGGGTGGCGTGGAATGGAGTTGTTTAGTTGAAGATGATCTGGATCGGGAGAGCGAGAATGGAAAGAATGTATTAGCCGACCGACCCCTCCAGGCTGGCGCCGCTCCCCACCCGCTGCAAGGCGTGGTGCAAGTGCCTGGGCCCTGCCAGGTGGAGGCAGCGTGGGAGTAAGATACCCGCCCCAGCACCCGCCCGGGCGGGCACCTGCAGGCACTCGCAGCCCGGCAGGCAGCACAGCCTCACAGCAACTCCGACACTTTGTTGCACTTGCGCACGCCTTCTCCAGCGTATTGGGTAGGGCGCGTGGAGCGCAAGTGCGTTAGCCGCTCCGCTGAATAATAGCCATCGTCTTTCCCCCAAACCATCATCCCCCGCCCATCTCAGCCCGCAGTCGGCGTGGGACTCGGCCGCCAAGCAGCCCAAACGTCGTCTTGCTTGTGGGACTGTTTTGTTTCGGCTGCGGTTTCAATGTGACGCAGCCGACCGACTTTTCGCCTCTCTGGCCTCGCGGCTTCTTCACTCGGCAAGCCTCAACATGACCCTGCACAGGTCGACATTCACGACAGCTCCAGAATTGCCACCGAGACAAGATGCATTGCTCGCCGGATCGTCGTGCGTGCGTGAATTCCGGATCAGTTCCATGGCGTGACAGCTCGAGTCCAGGCTGGCGGTGATCGGCACCCTGCTTCCGCTCCAAGCGGAGCCGATGCAGGGTCGGCCTCGGAAACGGCCCTCCACCCATGCCTGGCGGCGCCGGAATCGCCGGCCGTTGCTTCATCTGGACAAAAGCCCACCGTGACTCCTTCAATTCCTAGCTTTACGACGTGAGAAGAGGCTTCGAGTGGTTCACGGTGATATATATCCCATTGTTACCCTTGCATTCTTAACTACAAACATTCAACGTCTAGTGTCCTTTCAGCATGAGATCAGTAATGCGTCCAGTCCGGGGGGAAGTCCTTCACAGGCCTGAAAGTGACAAAACATTCAGTAATCAAAACTCTCAACCACGAGCTCTTCGTCCGCCATCCACTCCAGGAGAGCCTTCCTCATGACTCCAGACATGCAGCCATAGTACTTGCGCCGGCCCTTCTCGCCGACGCTCAGGACATCGTCCTTAGCCATCCTCCTGCTAACAATTTTGGCCCCCATCTCCTGCACCTTCTTCTGTGCTGCTTCAATGGCACCCGCAGACTCGGGCTTGTTCGCCGTCACGAACAGTGTCGTTGTCTCGGCCAGACCCGGCGTGCGACCGAGGACGTCCTGAGCAAGGAGCATGTCCTCGGCGCGCAGACTCCACAGCAGGTTGAGGCTGCCGGCTCGGGCTGCATCTGCTGCGATGCCCTCGAGCACGCCAGGAGCCTGGGCCATGAGCGGCGTGATCCCGACGCCCTGGGCGAGGAAGATCCTGTCCTTGCCAGCGCCCCCAGCGCGGCGCTCCTCATCATCACCGTCAGCTACCACCAGTCTGAACTCCGCGTTCCCGGCGAACCCAAGCACAGGGACCTCGAGCGGGACCGCCATGTTCCACCGCGACAGCAGTGCCGTGACGGGTCCGTGGCGGCGGATCGTGATCTCGAACTCGTCGGGCTCTGCCACCCCTTCTCCTCCGGGCCTGGCCGGTGCGCTGATCGTGAAGCTGCGGACGTAGTCATCGTTCAAGCTCTGGGGGTCCTCATCAGCCATGTGCCGCCAGCCGTGATCCAGCTCCTCAGAGAAGTCCAGCGTGATGTACTGCCCCGGCTCCCACGGCTCCAGCCTCGAGAGCCTCAGCCTCTGCGCCTCCGTCCGCGAGAAGGCGAAAGTGTACCTCGCCACCGTCTCCGTGATCTTCTCGCGCGTCTTGAGCCTGGCTGTGGCGACACCGCCAGCCAGCGCACCCGGGGCTGTCGTAATGTCCTGCTTCTCCGTAGTCAGGTACCGCACCGTTGGGTTGTACGGGCTGTGGTCGATCGGCGCACCACGGAAACCCAGCCCTTCCTTGATGAACCGCGCCTCCTCAATGTCCACCTTCACCGCGAGCTTCGTGCGCGGCAGGTACGCCGCGGCCTTGTCGCCGATGAGCACCTCCGCGGTGCCCGTGACGTACAGGACATTGCCCGTGTCGTAGTCGGGCACGCAGATGCCTACCTGCGGGTCGCGGCGCAGGTTGCCGAGAGTCTGGTACAGGTTGTTGCCCGAGAACTCTGGATATACCAACGAAGTCGTCGTCGTCGTCGTCGTCTTGCCGTCGTCACGCCTCTCCTGCTGGGAGACCCGCATAAACCCGGGCGGGCCGCCGCGGTGGTTGACGTCCATCGACTCCGTGCCGTGCTTGGACGAGAGGAAGAACATGTCGGCCCTATCCAGCAGCTCGCGCGCCGCGGGCGGCAGGACCACACCTCCTTCCCCCGCTGCGGGCTGCTGGGCTGACGAGTGGTAGATGAGCTCCGGCGAAGGCACGTGCGGCGTGATGTGCTTCTTGTTGAGATACTTGGGGCAATTTCCCAGCGTCTCGAGGACGTGGAAAGCGACCTGCACCTCGCCGGCCTTCGGTGAGTCTCCAGTAGTAGCAGTGGCAGCGGCGTAGCTTGTCATTGACCCGCCGATCATCTTGCCCGCGAACTTGACCCGGTCTCTGGTCTCAAGGTCGATTGCCAGTCCAGCCATCAACTTCCCATCATTAGGGGGCCGCACGATCTTGTCCAGCGTGATCTTCCTCCTCCTTTCACTTCCACCCTCCTTCGTGCCAGCTTCACCACCCTCGTTCTCTTCCCCCTCTCCCCACGCGGTCAGCAACTCCCCAACAACCGGATCCAGCCCACTGACATCCACGACCGCCCTGACCGCAAGCACCCCCTGGGCCACCGGCATCGCCAGCCCGCCTTTCTCCCCTCCGGTAAGACTCACCCACGGCCTCCCCTTCCCGTCGAGCGTGCCCAGCGCGATGAGCGGGCTGGCCGCGATCCGTGCGCCGTAACGTGCGGGCAGGCCCGCGGAGGTCGGGTTTTCGTATCGCACGGGAAGCCGCAGGAGGCGGTGCATCTCCTGCTCGCCCGCATGCCAGGGCCGTGAAGGGTCGTAGAGGGGGTCATCTCCCATAGCAGCGGATGAGGAGAGGGGGGTGGGTTGCTCGAGTGTTGCCGCCATTGCTCGTGAGCTGCTTTTTTGTTTGGGTTTGAGCGTGAGGTGTAATGTGGCCGTGTGGAAGGCTGGGGTACCGGGAAACGGGATGGGATGGTGTAAAGCTTGCGTGTGTAACTGTTCCTCAGCACTCTGGCCAAGACCAAGCTGCTACTACCTCCTGAAAGAGGCGCGGAATGTTCAAGATCAGCCTCACTGCTGCAAAGGCTGGCCAATGCACACTGTAAGCTCTTTGATAGAGCCGTTACTCCCAAACTATTCTTTGACGTCGTGGTCCTTGAGTGACTGGTCACTCAAGTTGAGCTGTGGCCGGAGAATTACTTGCTTGCGTGCTATACAAGAGAGATGGGAACAAATACGAGCTGTGCGTCAGTTATATATGGCAGAGCTGTCTCCAGCCTTCGCTGTCTCCTCTGAATGCTCGTTTCCTAATAGACGCTGAGGTCTCGCGAGAAAGGGGTGGATGGGGGTGAGTGGTTGCTTACACATCCCACAACCAACAAATCCAATGGCGTGCTTTGTAGCTTAAGGTACCTACTTACTTAAGGTAGTTTCCTCGGCTTCTGACAGAGTTATTGCAGGTAGGCGGACCGCCCAATAACGTTGGCTCTTGCTGTCGAGTGATACGAAAATGGCACTCCAATGCAGGTCGTCGGGAGCATGTCAAAGGGCGTTCGGAATTGCCCCACCCCCCACAATCATTAAGGCTGACTGACCAGGGATTGATCCACATGATTGTGTCAGCAGCGTTAGCGGGTGGATTGGCTGACGCTCCAAATTCAATCACCGAAGACGTTCTCAAACCAAATGCCGTGCGGGCTCGGTCTTTCGCGTCAATGCGAAGTAGCAGGTTCAATTTGAAAGCGGAGCACGTTAAGGGCTTGCTGTCTTCATTGTTTGCAGGGCGCAGGGCAATCAGGAGACTTTTGACGGCGTGTGAGTGCGCGCAGTATACCGTAGGTAAACTTGGGTGGGCATGAGCGCAGAGCCTGAATAAGTCTTTGCGAAGCTGAGGGATCACGGGTGCTGGTGTTCGAGTTGCGCAGACGGGCCTTGTTCACAAAAGTAATCCAAATTATCGCCTGCTCTATAAACCACATGTAGATATACACCCTCTACCACCGTTGCCGCCTCTGGCCCTCGACATCGTCGTCGTATGCAGAGTAGTTAGACTGTCCGCCTGGTGTGCCTTGCCTGGCATACGGGTCCATGGGCATTCTCGGCGGCACCGGCGCAGTCATGTTTCGCTGCGGCGGAGGTCTTGCGTTGAAGCCGGGCTGCATCGGACCGGTGTTGCTACGAGCAGGAGGATTGTATCCCGGGCCGTTGTATCTCGGTCCTGGCGCTGCACCGGGCTGCTCGGTGTATACAGATGACGGCGCAGGGCTCGCTCGGCCTTCCATCATGCTCCGCTGGTCGTCAGGCATGTACCGTCCTCCCGGTGGGCCTGGCATGCCCGGACGGCCAGAGAGCTGTGCAACAGCCCGGGGCATGGGCCTACCGTATGAATCGCCCATGTTGAATGGCGCGGCCGAGCCCGCCATCGGCGGGTAAGATGGCATAGGCTCCTCGCCGTAATCTCCGTATGTCGCAGGAGCAGTCGCGTACGACCTCACACTGTGAGCAGCACTAGGCGTCCTACCGGGCACGTCCCGTTCCGACATTGTATTTGGAGCCGGATTTCTGTACGAGTTAGATGTGCCTGTCCTGGCTGGCGGCGGATAATTGCCGTAGCCCGCCATCGGGGGCATAGACGGGAGGGATGGTGCCGGTGAAGCGGATCGTGACATGTATGGGTCTTCCCAGTCAGACATCACACTTGGCGCACCATTCCTGTTCGAGTTTGCTGTCGAAGGCCTTGCAGGGGGATAGTTGCCATAGGCGACGTCCTGCGGAAGCTGAGGTAAGGATGGAGCGGGTGATGCTGATCGACCCATGTCAGACCGACCCATACTCGCCGCAGATCCCATCAGTGGTGTCCGAGAGCTGGCAACGGATGTTGCATATCCTGACGAAACAGTCGTGGTAGTCCCGGTCCGAGAAAGCGGGTAGGGTCGCTTCTGGTCCATCGAGTTCAGCTCAATGCTCGGCGACGGCGCACGCGACGTGTACTGAGGAAGTGTCGTCATGGTATCAGAACGTGCGATCGATGGCATCTCTGGTAGTTTGTCGTCGTTGCCCTGGCCCAGGAATTGAGGCAGTGTGGCCTGACGGGTGACGGTCGGCGGAGCACCATCTGCCTTGCCATATTTGACGGCTTTGGCATCGGCCTTGCGTTGGCGCTCCTCCTCCTTCATGATGGCCTTGTTCATCTTTTTGGACACGATCTTCATCAGTCGCTTGTTGATCTTGCGCTCGCAGTAGCCGTGCAGGCCACCGTCTCCCTTAGGGATCCAATGCCACAGGAAGAATACAAAGAAGAGCACCGCCATGACGAGGAAGAGAAAGCTGATGACCCAGATGACCAAGGTGAAAATCATGCCGGATATGATGACGGCTTGCATGTTGTTTCTCGAATAGAGATTGCCGAGCTTCGCGAAGAATGTCTCGAGAGTGCTTGCGACAGTCGACAGATCCGATGGGATGAGTTCCGACTTGTAGACTGCATAGAGCGTCGTTGCGTTGACGACTTGACGTGGGCCTGAGCAGACGACGACACGGAACCAAGCTGATAAAAATGTTAGTGCTTAATGTACCTGCTGTGAGCAGGATCGAAGCCGACTTACACTGAAAGCTGAAATACGAGAAGAGAGCAATGTATTCGGCTCCCTTTTTCGACTCTGTCAAGGCTGAGAAGACCAGGAATCGCCGCCAGCCCTGACCAGAGCCCCATCGAAGACTTTCTAGGCGGACACCTAGATTATCGAGATAACATTCCGCGATATTGCCTCTCTTCATGACCCTGATCGCAACGATGAATTCGTAGACGAGGTTGACTACCGACAAGATAATGCACACCGAGAATATCCATTTGGTGATGAGCGGGTCGATAGGTGGCTTGAGCTGGGAGGACCATGTGTCGAATGCGAGCAAGTTCACCGCCGTGAAGATGTCTACGCCGTAGACCGCAATGGACAAGATTACAGAGAAGTGGAGGTATGCATAGGCCGTCCCGGCCAAACAAGACTTGGACTTGAAGTCTTTAAGAGTCTGCGAGCAGGCATAGTTAGTCGAAATGCATCCTCGCCTCGGCCGAGTTACGGATCGAGCCAGGTCACACTCACAATGGCACCCCACGACTGCTCAGGACGAGGTGCAACCTCTGCACGACCACCGAAGCAACCCATTCTGAAAGATGATGTCGACTAGTAGATGGTGAGATGCGAAGTACACACTGCTTAGTGCCAAGGCTCGGCTAAAAAAGCGTCAAAGGCGAGCGCTTAGATAAGACAAGATCGTGTTGTAGCTGCAATCATTGTCGTCGTGTAAGAAGAGGCTGGTCGTCGACCGTTGTGTAATGAATGTCTGGAATAGCGAAGTTTGACGGATCCTGCCGTGAAAGTTGCTATTGGTGCTCGCCTGCGAAGCTACCTGTTTTGGGACGAGAGTCACCTTCGAGAAGTTGCCTGGCGAGAGAAGAGGGACGGATGTGCCTGGCTATAGACGTGAAGGCGCGATCCAGGTGACTGTCAACACCCGTGGGTGCTGTTGGGGCAGGACGGAACAGTGCGTCGCCGGCACAGGGATTGCAGAGGAGACGGCGGAGGCCAGGAGCCCTGAGATGGGAAAAAGGAATGGCAGCAGCGGGCGTCCGGCGTGGGCTACGAGAGCGAGTGGTTTGATCGACTGTGTTGGGTCGAGGGTGCGAGGTTGGCCCAGGTCTCAGGTTGGGAGGGGTCAGACGGGTCGAGCGTGCAGTGTGCGCGATGCCGTGACTCGTGAGAGGGGGCCCTTGGAGGTCTTGTTTGATCTGCGGCCGAGGCGTCACGACACGGTCCGAAGGTTGTGATCTGCAGGTGAGGGAGCGGACGACGAGCTCGGTTGTGCAGAGGTCTGCAGTTGCGAGCGGTCGGGAGTAATATGCGCGCCGGCGACGTCGACGACGAGCAGGCGGTGATGGCCAGGAAACAGAGGAGAGAAGAGAGGGCAGGCGGGAGGCCGCTTGAGCCGTGAGGGTTGTCAAGTGCTCATGAGATGTGGAGGCGGGTGTTTGAAGTCTGGGGACGGCGGGAGGGCAGGTGCCCGAAGCGGCAAGGCGTGCGAGCCCCTGAACGCCAGAGGGGCCGGGGCTTGTTTGGGTGCCTGCCCACGGCTCGCGCTGACTGGCTGCGTGCCTGGATGCTGTGCCTTAGCGGCAGGGGCCTCGCGCTGCTGACTGGCTCGAGCAAATCCCATGGGAATCCCTCGCGGCCAGGACATTCTTCATCGTCTTGTCTAGATGCCGCAGCACCGCGCCTGTGCACGCGCAGGACTTCGTGCGCTCCAATCATATAACCGCGCGCGGCTTGCCCGGCCTCGATGCCCACATGCACGCAAATATGCCTTATGGTGTGCTGAGGATTCGGACGACCTCGGGGGGTGTCCCCCATGTTGCGCTGGCTCAGCTCACCGTTCATTGTCCAATTTCAGACCCTGCCGAGCCTGTGAGGCCATCGAGCCATTTTCGGCCAGCAGGGCCCGCCTGGGCTGCCTGGACTCGCCCTTGCTGGGGATCATGGCCACGCGGCTTGGCACCGCCGCTCCGGCTCACTGCTCCCGGGCGAGAGTTGGTGGTACTGGTAGTCAAGGCGTCGACGACCCCTCACGTGGTAGCATCCGGACATCCATACTCGAAATTACCAACCTTACCGTACTGCGTAGCCTAGCACCTGCAACGTTCGCTAATTACCACAACCCCCGGGACGATATTTCGGCTCTGTAGGGTTGATGGCAATGATGGCGATTGGCCCATCTGTCGACGACCGCCGACAGGACCTCGCAAGCCTTTGGTGGTCGAGCGAGAGCGCGTGCTGGTGATCAAGTGCGATACTTCAGGTACGGAGTACCAGTGACGGCGTAAAGTAGGGTACATGATGCCTCTCATCGTTCATATGATGTGTTCTGATACGGTGCAAGACTGAGCACGGATGCAAAAGGGCAGAGGCAATGGTGGAGCAGACGAGTACAAGCCCGATTGTTCGGCGTCGGGGGTTCGGCGGAAACGGAATGGGCGGTACGCTATATCGTAGCGACGCAGCCAGCGGTCCAGGGGAGCTCGGGCCACCCGCCGATGAGGTAGCTGCGTGGGGAAGCTGTCGGGGTCCCACTCTGCAGATGAGGTGAGCTCCGATAAAGAACCTCAGCAAGACATCACCGCTTGGCGCCAAACACCTTGATATACCTACCTTTCCTTAAGGTACGAGAGTAAGTACCCGACGATAGCACCTTCAGAGACCCAACCCATAGCGCCGAGCTCCTTGCTGGTGCCAACACGACGATATCACGCAGCCAGGCGATTCCTTGCACCAACAGTCCGAGCTGCGCGAGTCCCCAACCACCGCGAGGCTCAGAGTTCCAACGACGACAACCACCAGCACTATCACCCGCCAAAGGGACACCACACCACACACATCCACGAACCTGTGCAGAAGCGCCCGCGCACGAAATCGCCCAGATCCTCACCATGTCCACTCCGACTCCCCCGCTGCTGCTGACGAAGCGGCTCACCGCGTTCCTGCATACCAACCTGAACCCGCAGGTGCACACGGCGCTTCTGACCACGCCGGCCGGCAAGCTCCTCGCACACGCTTCCACGATGCCCGTCAGCACGCTGCGCACGCAGTGCACAGTCGCCGCCTCCCTTTGGGCCACCTACGCGACGCCCGAGACGGGCACCTCCATCGCCGAAGCCCTCCCGCACAGCGACCACGACCACGACCACCATGGCGGCGCTGGTGCCGGGACGACGAGCGAGCCGCCCGCACCCAGCGCACTGACTCTCCAGATGGCCGGCGCGCTCGTGGTACTCCGGCGGCTCAAGTGCGGCCTGCTATTCGTGTGCATCGGCCCCACGCCAGAAGCAGCAGCCGCATCCACCTCGTCGGCACCGCAACAACATCAGCAGCAGCACGGCAGACACCTCCAGACCCCCTCGCACAGCGAGCACCCCACGCCGACGATAGGCTCGCCCGCCGAGGTGGCCAGCGTGCACAGCGCGGCGCCGAGCACGACGACGCTGGGCAGCGTGGGCGCCACGGGAGTCGTTCTTATGCGCCGGCACGCAGAGGAGCTGGCGAAGTGGCTCGACGACAAGCTCGGGACCCTGGGGGTGCCTACCGAGGGGTCGACTTTCGAGTCTTGAAGAAGCCATGCGCACTTCCGAAGCGAGAGAGAAAAAGAGGTCACAACAAGCACACCCTCCGCATTATCTGATCAACACTGAAGCAACGGTCTGTAGCGTATGGCCGGGAATTCCGGACGAAGATTTCGATTTCCAGAGGCGCTCAGTTGGCAGCTTCGAGATCTGTACTCGGAAGGGAATCATCGCCGGCAGGAAACAATAGTCCTGGCTTGCATGCTCTTCGAGTGGTAATCATGAACGGCCTTACATCTCCCCTCATAAGAGAAGAGTTCAAGACGAGCGCTTGTCCCACGGTGCAACCACGGATGGACTCAGTGTCGAAAGAATCAGGAAGTCCACGGAGAGGTCGCACCCCTGGAGCACCTACAGAGCCCGGACCATCCATGAACAGTGCTCAGCAAGAAGCACGCAGACGCCATCCCCTCCCTTGGCCGGTTCGATGACGACGATGGGCGAAGCCGGTGTGCCGCCCATGTCCGGAGCCAGCGCAAAGCCTGAAAGGAGCACATGCAGTACACCCTGTTCTGACCACACGCAGGGCCGTGCTGGTGGTCCATGAGTGGGAGAAGGCGAAAAGCGCCTGTCTTCTGTCAAGTGCTGTTCGTTGCTTTCCTATGTGGCGACAATGCATACACGGAGCCAGACGGGCACGGGCACGGTCACGTATTTTCCAAGACGGGCGCGGACATGTTGTGCCCACGCCAGCGTCAGCAGCATCAGCATCATTAAGGGAACCAGTGCCCCTCTCCTCCGTTGCTGTCTCTAATCTACCCTACCCATCCTGCCGCCATCCGTCGATCAGCACATTGCTTGCTCGTTCAGATGAACGGAAAGATCACGACAGGCACGTTGACTACAGCGTGGCCCAAATAAGAGAGGAGGAGACGAGGAGGAGGGCGGCATTGGGACTAACATCAGCGTACGAGCAAAACAAAAGCAACATTCCTGTTCTTCATCGTCGTCGTCGTCGTCGTCCTCGCCTTCCCGGAGATTTCGAGAGACAACTCCTTGCGGCATCAAGAAGAACCAGCCAGATAGCTCAGTCCAGCCTGATCCTGATTGACAAACGAGAAACATACACTCAAACCAGGAAGGGGGGAGGGGGGGCATGTCAGACAGAGTAGGCGATGCAGCGGATTTGCATGGCTGTGTACGGCCACTTTCCGTGCACATAAGGTTTTCTTTTTTTCTCCCAAGATTTCGGGGTTTAAGGATTCAGCCATAAACGCATACATAGCATAGCATAGCGTAGCATAACATAGCATCAATCATAATACCACGACGGTCTCACCGAGACGATGTGTTCCCTGGCTGAAGGGTTTGTTCAAAATCTAGCTTACTTTGAATACCTGATTGTACAGCGCGATGGTATTGGACAGGAGACTAAGCTGAAGTGTTTGTACGCTCCCGTGGGGAGAGTAATACGTGTTATACGAATTCAGAAACGCCGTCATAATCAGAATGGTTGTGGATAGTGTCATTTACTTATATTAACATAATCTTCTTGTGATTCCTTAGGTAGTATCAAGCGTACGTGATTCGCATGTGCCGTGTACAAGATCGCTATCCGCGGTGTCCATAACTCAAGGCCTGCGAACCAAAAAAAACCAAAAAGCCATGGTAATATCCAAGAGGACCATGTCTGGCCCACGAGTCCTGAACGCCGGCTCCCGTCGTGTATATGAGATTGTACTCGGGAGAGTGGGTATCGTAGTATATGCCTAAAAGCAAAAGATGCGTGCCCCATTGTCCGTGGCTACACCATGCGCCAGAATGCGTGGTATCGATAATGATTATGAAAATGCTGGAGAAAAAAAAGACGTCCGTATCCCAAAAAGTCGCTAAATGTAATGTGAAGAGAGGTGTGGCGGAGAAAAGGTCGTAGAATAAAGGCCGCTGTCAATGTAGAAGTGGTTGTGCCACGAACGGGGTGGTCTTTACCAGTCGGGCTGCTTTTCAACTGAGAAGCCGACGAAGTACTGGGGAGTCGGGCCACCAAATGAAACGGGGATCATTGTCAGGACATTGACAAACGGCTCCCCGTTCTTCCTGAAGTTGATGACCTCGACGCTGATCTCCGTAAAGTTGTCCACGGCGTGCCGCATGAAGTTGACCATGGACTTGTCGACGTACTGCCGCTGCGAGGCCCTCATCACGGAGCCGCCAGGGGCTTGCATGAAGCGGCAGTTTTGGCCGATGATTTCGCGCTTCGAATATCCAGTAAGGTGGGTGAAAGGATCGGATACATAAATGATGGGACAGTCTGGCTGGTACAGGTCGCAGACGACAAAGGCGCAGGAGGCGTCCACGAAGCCAATGTCGATGACCGGGTTGGGTCTTTGAGCTAGACGCCACTATTCAATCATGTTAGTTCATAGACTTGTTGTGTTGCAGTATCACTTGAGCACGTACGAGAACACCCATGACATCGAAACCGCTGGCAGAGTAGATGCCCGGGTAGATGATGGAGTCGTGAACATTGTCCTTCTCGAGAGGCAGCGTCCTAGGTGCGCTGCTGATGGCTGTTTGCGAGGGTTCCGTGGGTGTAGGAAAGTGGTACTGGTGAAAGTTAGTGATGGTTGATCATGAAAAGAGACCAACGCAGGCTCGAGAGGCTCGACTAACCTGGAGGGCACGATCTTCCCAGGGGTTGATGGTGGTCATATCGTGGGCGTTTGCTGGCGCCTGGTTGCAAATCATCTTGCTGGCTGGATGGGGCTGTGTGTGTTTCTGGTGGCTCGAGGAAGAGGATGGCTCTGCCCGGGAAGGCGGAGTAGATGTAGTCGTTGTTGGTGATGCGGCAAGTGGTACCGTGGTTGATGGTCTCAAGACGAGGCTTGCCGGGCTTGATGCAAATGAGCTGATGAGCAGGGTGATGCGGCAGCGGGCTGGAGATCAAGCTCCGGAGGTTGCCGCGCAGGAGCAGGGAAGGCAGGCGAGCAGGGTTGTGCTGGCGATGAGTTGGGTATGGCCTTGAGCTTGCGGAACGGGTCCGTATGCGCCGTATGCGGTCGGGGGTGGGAGATGGCGAGCAGTCATGGCCAAGCAGAGGAACGGAAAGACGGACCACGATGGGAATCAGGGGACTTTGCATGTCGATGCCAAGATGGGAGTTGGCTTGCACGATCGGGGCTGGCGTCGTGGGGTTCCTCGATCGAGAAGTGTTCAACGGCCCGGGGCATCATAGGCGCCACTTTGCCAGGCTACTGCAGGCAGCCCTGGCCGCAGGCGCGGTACTTGCAGCATCGCCCACGACAAGCCCAGGGATCCCGTACCGCACGTCACCACTACGTCTTTTCGTTTGGCCGCATCAGGAAATACACACTCGATCATTTTTATGCAATATTGGACCTGCGGCGTGCTCGGTCATGGCTGGCTCGGTCGCAATCCAAGCCAGGCCAGCAGAGGGGTCACTGATCACGAAGTCGCATGGAGGACCGCCGCAATGACTGGCAGGCCGATTGATATCTGTGCCATCGGCCCGTGTGGTGACGATGCTGAGACTGGCCCTTGGAAGGCGTCCGATGGCGGCGTGTCATGGGCGATGGCGGGCGGGTGCTGGGCATCGGCATGGGACCAGCCCATCATGGCACTGGACCCTGCAAGGTCCCCAGCAGATCTCGACCATCTCCCGATCTGGGACTGCGCTTTCCCATCCTGCAGATCAGGCCAATCCCGTCTCTGCGTTCCGGGGCCGGGCTGGTGCGATCCACTCTCGCCAGGCGCCCACAAACGCCTGGTACTCTGCATCGCATCAGAATCACCGCGCGCTTTTGGGTATAACGTACATCGAATCTTTTCACACGATCCTGCGATCCTCGTCATCCAGCCCGATTCCAGACATCCTCTTGGCCGCACGCGCATCCAAACAACCCTCCGGGCTGAACACTGAGGCTGCCTGACCTGCCCATTTCATCGTGATTCCCGCTCCGCGATGTCGACAATCGCGATGCGGCTCCGCAAGGCCGCCCGCCCGTCAATACCAAGCCAGTGATTGCTGTCTCCCCCCCCACATGCTTTCACCTGTCTCTGCTGCAAGGCTACAAGCTGCACGTTCTCGTCATCCTTACTGCATTTGAAGCCAGCCGAGCCTCCCGCATCGGTGCGCACGGAGAGATCCGTGTCCATTCTGGGCCGCAAGAGAGATCGTGATGCAGGCGTGCTGCGCGAGGTCCACGGGCCAGGCGGTCGAGACCCCCGTCATCACGATCCCGGAGGGTCTCCGCTCTGGAGAATCCGAGCTCTGAGTAGAACTCTGTGCATGGTGACCCGACCGTCTGCGCATATCCTCGCATATCACGATCCCAAGCATCGAAACACATCATCGTGCTCACGCCGTCCTCGTTGGGGCTTGCCAGCACGGAGCGATTCTTTGTTGTCCGTCCCTCTGCCCAAACATGAGACAAGCAGGAAGGCCATCACTCGAGTCCGAGAAACCAGACTGCTCCTGCTGCGTGGCATCCCTTGACAGACCGACAGAGATAGGATGTACTGTGTGGTCTGCAACGTGCCGTGCCGGGCGATCCGCTGCCTTGTGACGTGACGGTCACAAGTCTCCACGCTGCTCCCGCGCCGCCGGCCTCCGGCAACTCCACGTTCCTGCTGGCTAGACGGAACTGCTTCCCGGCCAGGGTTCTATAAATGTGTTTACGTACTAGACCATGGCGTGTTCATGGCCCAAACAGCTCACTGTGTGCCCGGCTGCGGCGGAGAGTGCACTCCGCACCTCTTATGCGGTTGCATGCGAGTTGCACTTGTTCCTTCTACCTGAGGACGGTACCGCATGAGCTTCTGTACTGGCGTCTAACACGAAGGATGAACATGTGCCCACCACCGCCTTTTATGCAACCGTAATACATTCTCGAGTATACCCAAAACCCTAAAGGTGAGAGGCGACCGTATAGACCGCACACGATCCTTGTCGTGGTTTCATACGAGCTGGAGAACAACCTGCAGCCGAAACTTTCTTAATGTTGAAAAGGAGATAATCACGGTATAAGCTAGTCCTCGCGCAGGATCAGTTCATACTCATCTATCTGGGCAGCTCCCCCTGATCCGCAGGCACACAGTGATCTTGTTCTGCCTGGGGTTCCCGTTCGCTCGGGTCACCCGTGCCTACCGCACTGAGGACACCTACCCGTTCCACATATGGCCCACATACGGCTCTTGCTGCTGTTTGGCTGAAGTTCCAGGTCGAGTGAGAGATGGTTACTTGTTGTGGCACGGTACATGACGTGTCCCAGTTGGCGTTTGGGTTGTCGTGGTAGATGCAATTCACAGGAGAGACAAAGCGATCGGAAGAATAATACTAAAACAATACTGATACGATAATGATAAAACTAGTCCAAAACTCCCAAGCCGTGTGTGTAATGCTTCTTCCCATGCTTGTCTACAGATACACGTAATAGTCAAATCTGCGTCAAAGACGCCTTTGAATGTGTTCGGGAAGATGCGCTAAGAGAACATTCTCACCCCTTTGCTACTACCACGAAAATATCCTTCCTGTCACACTACTCGTCATACTCGTCCGAGTCGCTCGCATCATCCGGCACGAGCGCGCGGTACCGCCGGCTCGCCAGATCCTCGACGAGCCCGCCCTCGCTCTCCGGATCGACGTACCCCTCACCGCCAGCCAGCGAGAGCGCGACCGGCAGGAAGATGAGCGCGTGCGTGGCGGCAAAGACCACGAGCGCCAGCCACACGCGGAAGTAGTAGATCTCGAAGATCTTGGAGCGCGTGAACGCCAGCACAAAGACGCCGAGCAGCTTGGTGACGGTGATGCCGCTGAACACGGACCCGCCGACGTTGACGAGGGCCGTCCACGCGCGGGCGTCCCGGCCCCGGAAGCGGTTCCTAGCGCGTTCCATGACGGACCCAGACGGGAACATGAAGGCGCGGGCGATGTGCGCGCAGAACTCGACGCTGATGCCGACGCAAATGATCAGGTTCACGAGCGACACGGCGTTGAGCGAGACGTCGAACACGGCCATGGCGCCGATAATGTCGATGACCGTCATGACCACGGTCACAGTCACGACCAGCGCTGTGAGCACGGAGCCCAGCAGCACGGTCGACACGGCGAAGATGATGGCAACGGCGGAGCCCAGCAGGGTTGCGGTGAGGTTGACAATGTTCGCGTACTGGTCGAAGAAGACGTAGAACACGCTGTAGGGGAAGACCTCCATGCCTGTGCTCTCCGAAATGTCGTTTGCGATCCGGCGTGCAGCGAGGTAGGCCTTGATGAAGTCGTCCTGGCTGCGCAGGGGCTTGTGCATGGTGCGGAAGTGGCTGGCACGCACGCTGTGCTTCTCGGCATCCACGACGACCGCCTGGCCGTAAGCCGCCTGGCCAGCAAGCGGGCAGTCCTCGGTGGTCGGGGAGACGAGCCACTTCTGCACATAGTGCACGAACTCGTCACCTTCAGGCATGCCGTACAAGGTGACGTTCCACGCCGGGTCACGGTTTTCGAAGCAGGTGTGCCCCGAGCCAGCCTGGCAGCAGGCGTCGAACTCGGGGTTGAGCCACTGGAAGAAGTCGTCGATCCAGCTTGCAGTAGGCGAGGCGATGTACGAAACTTCCGGACGCTTCCGCTCTTGCTCTAGGATGTTGGTCAGGGACAGCTGTTCACACGTCGAGAAGCGCGAGCACATGTCTTGCTGATAGATCCGCTGCGTGGCGTTGACGTCCTTGGCCACAAAGTAGACAGGCGGGCCAGTATCGAGGTAGCTGTACATGTCGTTAAAGTAGTCGATCAAGTACGAATCGTCCGGCAGGGCTACCCGCTGGTCGAGTCCTAGCTTGACATAAGGGATCAGAGCAATGCCGGAAGCGAGCAGGCCCACGAAGACGGTGACAACCAGGACCTTGACCTTTCTGCCGAGAAGCGCGGGCGCGTAGTACTTCCTAATGAACTGCTGTAGCAAGCTCTCCTCGGGGACATCGTAAGCATGAGGGCCGTTGTGGCCGTTGCCGCTGCCAAGGTGCACACGCGCAGCCTTGATCTGGACGCAGGGGAAACAGTCTGCCCTATTATCCTCGATGCGGATCTGGTTGTATGAGAGAATCGATATGAAGAGGGTCATCTGCAGCACCGCGTTGATGAAGACGGCACCAGCGGCGTAGATGGCAAAGTTGCGCACCGCCGGCATGCCCACGAAGGCACCCAACGCGAACGAGACGGTCTCGGTAATGCCCGAGAAGAGAATCGAAGGACCCATGCGGCCTAGGGCCTTGGAGATTCTCTCCTCGACCATGGCATCAGGGTGGCTCAAATTGACGCGCTCAAACTCGTGGACAATCAGGAAGATATTGTCGACACCGACAGCCAGGACGATGAACGGAATGACCTCGGCAATGATGAGAGTAGCCTTGATACCGCACCATGAGAAGAGTCCAATGGACGACGTGATGGACATGAGGACGATCAGAATGCCAACGAAGCCAAGCGTGAACTTGCTTCGCACCAGACCCAGCGCAGGGTTCTTGATGAGCTCGGTGAAGCTGATACTGGTAGATCCCAGAGCCAGAGAAGCATACATGAACATGACCAGGTAGCTGATCACGACGATCATCGCGTCAGAGTTCGTAGACTTGTTGAGCTCTTGCTCGAGACTGATCTCAGTGCTGAAAGATAGGCGCAGGCCTCGCTTCTCAGCCTCTTTCTGTGCAAGCAGGAGGCGATCGCGCAGAGAATGCTCCCAATCCATCGCATGAGCGACTTCGGTGCTGCCTTCTAGATGGTTGCTCACAACCCAAGTCACGGTCATGGCAGGAGCCTTAGTGACGTTCTGGATGCCCGTGTAACCTCCCAGGATCATGTTCGGCTCGATGGGCTGGCCAAAGTCGGGCCGACACATGACAGGACCTTCCGCGCAGTCCTGGAAATGGTCCTCCCAGTCCTTAGTGCCGTCATAGTAGATCGTGGGAGACTGCACCACGCAAGCAGAGCCGGTAGGCTTGAAACAGACATCGCTGAATTTTGTGCCAAAGCCGGCGCCGGTGAGCTGTCGGACTTCAGTCTCGAGAGACGACCACCACTCGAGAGTGTCATAGCTCAAGACCGGGCCGCCGGTGTCATTGACAAGGAAGGCCTTGTTGACACGATAGAAGGGTCCAAAGTTCTCATCGAAGTAGGCCTTCTCAATCGCCGCGTCCGATGTTGGGCTGACCCACAGCCTGGCAGGCTCTTTCTCAACGTCAAACTTGACCCAGCCAACACTGAGCACAATGACCAGTACGAGACTGGAGAAGATGGTGATTCCAGGGTATGTGGCACAGAAATGGCCAAGCTTGCTGAAGGCCTTGTCGCACCATGTATTGACCCTGTAGTGTTTCTGGGGCCTGTCATACATGGCTGGATTCCGCACAAGATCGCCCTCATCCTCATCATCACTAGCTTCCACGCCATGCAGCAGGTGCAGGCGCTCGTTGCGACGCTGCGCATGCTTGCGCCACGCAACATGGCCGCCGATCGCCAGGACCAGGGAGAACAGCAGGACGCTGTAGGTGAAAATGGAGGCGAACGAGATACACGGCAGGACGCCAACATGGCAGGAGCCCGCCTCGTCGACGTCGGGAAGGTTGGGGCAGACGGCCGGGCAGTCGACGCAGGAGCAGCGGAAGTTGGGGTCCTCATCGTTGCACTGCTTGGGCTTCATCTCGAGGGCGCCCATACTGGGCTCCGCGTACGAGGTCGGAAAGTTGATCTGAAACGGGGAGCCGATGGGCTTCTCGTCGCCCAGGAACTTGAGGAGCTGCGAGTAGTTGCTGGCGCCGTTGCCGATGATATTGATGGCCTTGTCGTTGGACGCGCCAAACTTGACGTTCTTGCAGCTGTCGAAGAAGCCCTGGCCATAGTCCTTGGATATCAGCTGGTCGAGCTCGGTGACCATGGTCTTGCCGTTCTTGACGAAGGTGTCGGTGACGTTGAGGAAGAGTGACTGGTCAGGCGAGCAGCTGAAAGTGCAAAAGAGGTTGTAGAAGTTGTCCTTGCAGGCCGGGCAAGCGCCGAGGATCTGGCTGGGCACGCCCAGCTGGGATTTGAGGGCATCGAACTAGAGCCAAGGTCACCTGTTAGCAATACGCCGCCGCTTGAAGTTCGCCCGCCCGCTTGGACGTTCTTCTAACACGTACCTGGTCTCTCGTGCAGCACACATTTGTGTCGAGCCATTTGGGACCACACAGCTCGGCGAGGTCGCGCGCGAAGTCGTCATCGGGCTTCTCTGCGAGCCCGTTGTCGACACAGGGCAGCGGCTTGCCGAAGAAGCCCTTGCTACCGCAGTGGCCGCGCATGGCGCAGCGGCCGGCCTCGTGCTTGGGCGTGAGGCCCTCGACAGCTGCAAAGGCGCCTTGGGCTACTAGCATGAGCGATGCCGCCGCGGCAACGACGCGGGTGAGGCGTGCCATGGTTGCGGAATGAATGGTGCTTTGCGACCCGGAAGGCTCGGGTGCTCTTGTCGTTTGGCCGCTACAAGAGCGACAGCACCAGCGGAGAAGACGACAGCAGCTCGAGGGAGTGGTGTCCTGATCTGCCGGGGGTGGATGATGAAGGAGAACGAAATCCGATGGTGGATGGATGATGTGGAATGGGGAAGGGGCCAAGCGCACAGCGATTCGCCGTCGGGTGGTGTGGATGGCCGTGGTCGTGGTGACCAGCTGATTGTGGTGGAGGCAGGCTGGGGAAGCAGCCAAGCTCTCGCGGGCCCTGCGTCATCAACCCGCCTCCCGCGTCCTGCAGCACCAGCCGCTGCCCAGTCAGAGCTCCTGCCGGCGTCAAGTAACTCCAGAGCTGCTCCGCGCTTCCGACTCGCTGCCCTGAGGGCGCCCCCACTTTCTCCAGAGCTCCTGAGAGCTCCTCCACGTTTGCGACGGACAGTTGGCACGCTGATCTCCACTCCTTCCTCGGATGGTGCATGGCTAAGCTCTGCGTTCCGTTCATCACCGGCTCACAGGATCTGGGAGCTTCGGACTTCACATTGAACGGGACTGCTATGTACCCTGAACCTGAGCCGGGGCCAGAGACACAGTCCGGTACTTTAGTCTCCTCAAGTGTCCAAAGCCCTAGGCTCTAGTCTGCCTCGCACTTCTCACATCCACAAAAGACAGAAACCTGCCAGCTTCTACTTCTTCTCTTTTCGAGTCATCAGGGGTCATGCAGTGGGGGGGGGGGGGAGCTTGGTATTCTAAAAGGTCCCATAAAGTGACAGTTTATCGCAATCTGTCTAACTACATGACTCCCTTCATACAACGGACATCATCCAAACACTACACCCACCACATGAAGCCTATCAGATCGCAAAGGTAGCGCCCATCACCGTCTCCGGCCAGTAACCAGATACGCCCCTGTGAGCACCTCGGCCTTCCACCCATCGGCGACAAGAGCCTTGAACACATTCGTGCGCAGCCGCGATCGGCCATCGCTTGTGTGCCTCCCCAAGCCCGTGACAACCACAAGGCCTTCCTTGGCCTGTCTCGCTCGGTCCTCTCCGTTCAGACCATCCCACCACCGCCAGCACCGGTCCAGCGCGATCTCTACGCCATCCTGTACCGTGGCACCGTGGAGGTCCACCATCCCCCGTGTGCTCTGCTGGTCGACGAGCATGCTCGTCTCGACACTGATAGCCTGTCGGTGGTTCGTGGCCTGCTCGCGGGCCCGCTCGGCGTAGTAGCCCGCCGCTTGCCTGTACAGGGGATCGGAGCGACCCTTACGGAATGCTGCTGATGCGGAGGCATATGAATGGTCCTTAGCTGCGGCGAGTAGAGAGGTGTTGGCCGTCGCGCCGTGTAATGATGTCGGTGATCGTATCGAAGGGCTCACCGTGCCGCTTGGTCTGATGTCTATGCTCTTGCCCAGCCGCTTTGCGCCTGGCTTGGAAGCATTGGCCTTGTTCACCGAGTCGAACTCCGTGTCCCGATCAGAAGCGATGACGCTGTACGAAACATCGTACTTCATGTACGCCGGCTTCTCAAAGAACGTTCCCAGGACCTGGATCACCTCGAGCGCAAAATCGTACGACGGGCTAATTTCCAAGGCGGCGCCCACATACTCGCGTGGGATCCAGGGATACTTCGTGCTCTGCTCACGGACGTCTTCGAGCAGCGACTGTTCTTCTGACGTCAGGCCGAGCCCGAGGAAGTTGTCGAAGATCTCGACGATCGTGGCCCCGCTGGAGTTGCCATGCCGGTAATAGATGTTAGTAACATCAGACGCCGGTTGATTCAGCTTCTCCGCGATGAAGGCGATATTGGCTGTCACGCATCTTGTCAGTTCTGTCCGAGCACGAACCCAACGAGCTCAGTCGTTCTGGGACATACCATCGTGCCGCTCATCCCCCATACACTCCTCATCCTCCTCCGGTGATCCTGGCGAGCGCGGCGACTGCGGCTCGCTGCGGCTAGCCTTGCCACGCTGCTTCCTGCCTCCACCTTTCCGCTTGCCCTTCTTCTTTCGGTGCTGGTCGAGCCCTTCATCATCAGAGACATAGAACCCGTCCACGCCCTTGACGCGCTGGCCCGTCTGCTCCAGCCACTGGAGATTAAGCAGCGAGTCGATGGCCGTGCCTGCGTTCCCGCCAGCCTTCTTCAGCGCCAGCTTCACGTCCACGGGCTTCAGCGACGTGAACATCTCCGTGAGCTGCAGCTCCTTTTCGGCGTCGCTGAGACCGTCAAATATCCCGCCTACGTGGGGAGCGCCTCGCGGCGGTGCTTCCCCACCACCTCGGGAGGACGATCTCGGCGAGCTCAGCGAGAGCGCGCTGAGTGCGTCGGTCGTCGTAGTGGTGGCGGTGGAGCCGGTAGTGAGTTCATCATTGCTCTTCAGGTCGCTCTCGCTCGTGCCATGGCCCCCAGCGCGACGCCCAGTACTGCCCTCCTGGGCATCACCCAGGTCATCGGCTCCGAGGCCGCTGGGGTTGAAGCCTGTCGCCTCCTCCAGGGGCACGTCCTTGGCGATGATGAGCAGGACCTCGCGCGCGGCCGCGAGCTGCTGCGGGTCCGTCAGGTCATAATCACCGGCGATGGACAAGATTGTGGTCTCGTCGAGAAGTGAGCCGAGCTCGCTCTATTGTTCGTGGTCAGCATCGCGCTGTATGAGGCGTTAAGAAGCCCGAGTAGAGATTAAGCATTTCGGAACAGCAGTAAGCCGGAGCGAGATACACAATATGCTCAAAGGTGGACGTAATAGAGGAGGGGCAGTCTCCTACCAGTAAATCTGCCGTGGGATTCGACATCGCCGGACCATGCTCTCACTCTACAAATTCCAAGCCAGACCAAAAAATAACCACAAGGACGGGTTTTCGCTCATCCAAGAATTCGCCAGAGATCACCAATGTCGCGTGGGTCAGAATGCTGCATTGTTGCGAGAAGTTGTGTCGATCGCGGGTTCCGGTGATGATGGTGCTCTCAGAGGAAGCGACGGCGCTGGTGGGGCACATCTGGAGAGTGATGAGCATCTCTTTTCAGCCCACGCCGCCGTTTCGATGTGGGTGGATCGGTCCAGGGACCATGCGAGCCAGCATTCTGGACCGTTCATGCCCGACCTTGGCGATAGGTACGCGATGAGAAAGCACGAGGTATCGTAAAGCGATAAGTGATAGTAATAGTGATGGATTCTCTTTCATCGATACAAATGATACAGAATCGACGGAGATCTACCGACCTGTTTAAGCAGATATTCGCAAAAGTGATTGTTGTACAACCAGGTTCTATTTGCTGAGCCACAATCACAGTAAGAAAAGCCTTACGGAAATCCTCAGAACGTGATTCAACACAGCCGGCCTTCATGTCCGTGTCATAAGGATACTCCTTGCGGCATCCACTGCGCGATTTGCCGTGAGAGATAAGTAAGGACTCGGCTCATGTCATGCAGCTCATGAGAAATGAACAGACCGTAAGCGATTGAGTGAAGTCTAGGGTACTTAAGAACGCGGAATGACTTCCCGAAACCACCTCCTGTTGGAACGCCACCCACTGCTAATGCTATGCCGCAATGCTCACAAATGCAAACACAAAATCGAGAATGACCAAGAAACAGCCCTGCGACGGGACTAGAACTCCCTAGTCTCCCCGATATCGCAAACATCGAACACGCCCGTCTCGGCGATCCCCCTCCTCCGCAGCGCCTCCCTCAGCAGCCGCGGCGGCTCGAGGGGCTCCTCCGGCGTGAGCACCCACGTGCCCCAGTGGATCGCCATCGCCTTCTTGCACTTCGTGTCCCTGAAGATCTCGACGGCGTCGAACGGGTTCGCGTGCACCGGCGAGAAGACCTCTCGCGGGGCGTACGCCCCGATGGGGATGAGGCCCAGGTCGAACGACCCGAAGCGCTCGCCAATCTGCTTGAACTGCGGGCACCGGGGCAGGTCCTGATGCTGCGGGCCGTAGTCGTCCTCGCCCTCGGCCATCTTGGTGACGGTGCGGTAGCCCGTGTCGCCGCCGAACCAGACGGACTTGGCGGGCGGCGCATCGGGCGACGAGCCGCCGGACTGGACTGCCCAGCTGCACCACAGCGTCGAGTTCTGGTCGAGCAGGCCCCGCCCGGAGGCGTGCTGGCACGGCAGGCAGGATATCCTGGCGCTGATGGGCTCGGGCGTGGCGGTTTCGCTGGCGGTGTCCTTGATGCCCTTGGCCGATCCGGCGGCGGGCTGCGGGACGAGCTTCAAGTCCACGCCATCCCACCAGTCCAGCTCGGTGACGTTGTCGATGCCGCTGGCCCTGAACCACTTCTCGAGCCCGAGGCCGACGAAGAAGTGCGCGTTGGGATGGTGCTTCTTGACTTCGAGCACGGACGAGTGCGACAGGTGGTCGTAGTGCGAATGGCTGATGAGGACGGCGTCGACGTGCGGCAGCGCCGAGAGCTCGCACGGTGGAGGGGTGTAGCGCTTGAGCCCCTGGGACCTGACGGGCGCGCAGTGATCCTCGAAGACGGGATCGAAGAGCACGCGCAGGCCGGACGGGAACTCGACGTAGTAGCAGGCGTGGCCGAGCCACGTGGCCCGCAGCTGTGGCGAGCCGGTGCGGTTCTCGAGGAAGCTGGGCTCGACCACGTTGAGCAGGCCGTCTTCCAGTTTTGGCGTCGGCCAGGTGTATTTACCGGTGAGACGACCACTATTACACAGCCAGCCGTATTAGCATGAAAGGTTGCCAGTGAGATACAAACACGGGGACACTCACGTCATGACCGACATGACATCGGTAAAGCTGATTTCCTTGGCCGACGGGTACGGATTGCGAAATTTTGTGGTTCTGCCGAAGCAGTTCTTGACATGGTGGGACTTGGCATCGTCGGCGTTGGCCGGATCGTCGTCGTGAACGACAGAGGGGCTGTATATGGCCATGGCCAGGGTGGCAGCTGTCGCGGTCGTGAAGGAGGCTGTCAGGAGATGTGGTCTGGAGGCAGCTTTCCTAGACAGGAAGCGCAGTCTCTGAGCGAGGAATGAGGTCATGAGGATTGCGATGGGCTCGTGAGAAGCTGGCACGGCACTGGCAGTTATCTTATATGACACAGAGAGATGCGGGCATCACATCAGCTGGCCAGGGCTCAGGACTTAAGAGACCAGGACTGCGTGCGAGACTGACAAGCAGCGGCGTCTTGTCGTGCGGTCATGGCTGTCGAAAGTTCAGCCTTCAAGCAAGTCGGCATCACAGACTGCCCGAGCCGGATTTAAGAGCTGCGGGCCGGATGGGGCCGCGAACATCGACTAGCTCCGTGATGGTGCTCCGTCTAGTACATACTTGTGTGTGGCACAATGGCCGTGCCGAATGCGAGAGGACGGGGACGCTTCCAGAAAGCGGGCACTAATTACACCAGTGGTTAA
The DNA here is from genome assembly GCA_001566295.1 of Microdochium bolleyi. Classification (NCBI taxonomy): domain Eukaryota; kingdom Fungi; phylum Ascomycota; class Sordariomycetes; order Xylariales; family Microdochiaceae; genus Microdochium; species Microdochium bolleyi. The sequence continues at coordinate 2,480,926 of KQ964245.1, forward strand.
CGCCGAGCTCCCGGCTGCCGCTGACTGATCAGCCGCAGGACGAGGCGCGCGACGATCTCGGAGACTTGTGCCTGAGTGTATTGGTTTGACAGGAGCTGGTTCCCATTTGCTGAGGTTGGCACTCGTGGGAATGGGGTGGCCTTTTGAGGTTGCCGTTGCGCCATCAAGCGTTCCCTACTCGGTACCGTACCAAGTGAACCACCCCACACCCTTACGAGGTCTCGGAAGTGTCTCACCATGGCATTCTGTCGCCAGTGTCCATCAGGTGCTGGTCGTACGCGCGGAGTGCCGTGTCGATCCACGACGACCTCGCCGGGACGACACCTCATCTATATACTTTCCGCCCCTCGACGCTGCTGACGCTGCGACGAGAGAGGTTGAGATTACGCTCAGGCGCGGGCAGCCCCATTGGCGCGACAGTGGCACACCCTACAATAGGGCATGTAACAGGCCTGGCGGCACGAGGAAAGGGAGGCCCCGTATCCAGTCGGCGCTGTCATCAAAACCCCTGGATCCGGCCTCGCGACCAGCCACTCACAGCTGCCAGAACGCGCCCGGGCTCCTCTTTGTGCACTTTGCGAGCAGGCATCCGTGTCCCCGCCTGGCCTGATTCTGGCATCTGGCTCCCCGTTGCCAGTGCTCGGTCCTGGGGTAACTTCCAGGGTTGCATGGACAGCATGATCCGGTCGGCGCAGGCATTCCCATCCCGCTCTTAATCAACCTGCGCTTAACCACTGCCCGCAGGCAGCCGTTGGTCTCCCTCCACTCCACCCGTGTGTGGACGCTCACCACCATCGCCACCATCTCCGTAGCCCTACGCGCCAGCACTTGGCCACGACAGTGACGTCGCGTTTCGTCGCACTTGCAAAGTGTCTTTGCAGAGCTCACTGCACTGCACCCCAACGCTTGCCACAACCCCTCAATGGCACACGTCACGGTGGCCGGGCTCTTGCTCGCTGCCTTTGGACCGTGGCAAGCAATGGCCACCCTGCCCAACACCTGGGGGCTTGATGCCAACCAGGTCCCGATCAGTGACCGCCGTAAGTATAGTGCTGTCGACCTCGGATAGGCCCTCGCGCGAGATGATGACCGGTTGGCTGACGGAGGCACCGCTCCACACAGGCAGATGGTGTCAAGACCAGATGGCCAGCTGCAACATTGTCTGCGGAGCTGCCCGGGACAACGCCAACGACTGCGACTACAACACGTTCGCATACCGGTGCCAGTGCGCCAGTGGCAAGGAGCCGGAAATGTCTCGCTGGACGAACACCATGCCCACGTACCTGTGCAGCCATGCCGCCGAGGTGTGCATCAATGCTGCCATCGACGAGGCAGGCAGGCAGAGGTGCCGCGACAACATCCAGTCAAAATGCAGCACGCGCGCGCCGAACCCCCTGGACCTCATATTCGATGGCACAACGACAACAGGGGTAATGACCTCAGTCGTCTGGACGAAACCTACCGCGTCCTCAACTTCGCAGCTTGCGGCCACTGCCTCCGCCCCATCCGTCACCACGTTTGCCGCGGAGTCGTCCATGACGCGTGGTCCCATCATTGCCGGCGCCGTCGTCGGCGCCGTTGTCTTCATCATCGCCGTGGCTGGGCTCTTCTACTGGCTTGGCAGCCGGCGGAGGAAGCGGTCGTCCGAAGAGGACCAGCGGCGGCGCGAGCGAGGCTCGCCTCAGCCGTCGCACCCCAAGCCGAGCGAGAGCACCCTCGCCGGCAGCGATGGCTTCCCGGAGGATACCACCATGCACAAGTCCAACTCTCGGCGGGCCAGCACGATTGACAAGGAAGTCATTGGTGGCAGCAACGGCAGTAGCAGCGGGAGCGCCGTCGATGAGAAGTCCGACGGGTTCAAGACTCTGATCACGGAGAAAGCACAAGGGCACGAGATGATCAGAGACCTCAGCGCCACATCCCCGCTCGACGATGACAAGTACTTTGACACCGCCAAGTATCGCATGCCGCCGCCGCCAGCCAAGAACCCTTGAGAACAGTACTCGTCTAACCAGTTTTTATCTTGACCTCGCGTTTTCGTTATTCGCGCCACCGAAGCATCATCTCAGGCTGCTCGCCTCGACACTTGGCCCACAGAAAATCGAGTGCCGCAATTACCATCACTTCCTTCACGAGCACCCCCAGCAAATGCCCACCCTTGCGTGCGTGCGTGCGTGCGTGCGAGGCCCATCCTGCGCCATGCTTGGACATCATCTGCGAGCAATATAGATACATATACCCCGAATATCCATGTTCTTACCATCTGAAAACACCACATTTTATACAACTGTTCACGGGACGTACTGCTGCAAGAATACACATTCGCACTAGCCATAGTAGAGACCACATAGCACGACACACACGGAACGTTACTGTACAGGATCTGATTATGCAGAGCAATCGAAAGTACTCCAAGATGATCTACTCGCTGGGGGCATGAAATGTGCTTGGTGCGTCGTGCGCGCAGTCGTCAGCGGAGCCGCGAAGCAAATGTCGCTTTTGTTCGGGTATGATTCAGAAAAGCCAGATCCAGATACATGTCCTGCAGGCGAAAGCTGCGCAATGGTGTACTCCTAAAGAAAAGGAAAGAAACAAGGAAAAGTCGTGAGGCGCCGTGCTGTGCTGCTGTGTTGTGCTGAATCGTGCACCATGATGATGAATGTCGTCGCCCTCTATCGATGAGTCCTCGTCCGCTTCTTCGCGGGTTGCGTCGTGTCTTCCTCTTCTTCGTCCTGTCCCTTCTTTAGGTCCTCGTCGAGCCCCCACTCCTCCTTGTCGTACCAGTCCTCGCCGTCCGACATGTCGCCGTTCGGACCAACATGCGCCTCGTGCTTGGACCACGAGAGCACCGTCCTGCGCATCCGCTCGGCCCGCAGGAGGCCATGGTACAGCCTCTTCGCTCCACGGCAGACCTCTTCTTGCTTTTGCACGTAGAGCTGCAGCAGCCTCCGCACATCTTCCGCCTCCGCCTCAGGAATCCCAAGGTCTCGGTCTGGCCGTGCTGATGGTGGTGCCAAAAAGAAGGGATGGATATCGTACTGGCTGAGGCTGTCTGGTGTTGCGGGGCGGCCAAAAGATGAAGCAGCTTCGTCAGCCTTTGGTAAGGCTGATCCTGCACCGTTGGTTATGGCGTCCGCTTTCAACGGCAGTGGTCCATCCGACTTTTCATCCTCATTGTTGCGCGACCTCGTCTTGGTACCTTCTGACTCAGCTGCTCGGTCTTCCATTATCTCATCCCCATCATTATTGACTTTGTCCGAGACGGCAATGCCTGCCTTCTCGACACCGTTGACTTCGTCGAGCCTGACGTTCTCGCCGACATCGGTCATTGAGGCATCAGCTGCCTCGCTTTGTTCTGTCGTGTCGTGCCCAGACCTGACTTCTCGAGGTATGCCATTGCTTTCGTGCTCTTTCGGAAGTCCATTCGTCTCGCCGGCCTTGCTCCCTGTGCCTTGTATGCTCCTGGACTCCGAAGTTGCTACCAGATCTTCTTCTCGGAACAATTCGATGTCGTTCTCGCCGAGCATCGCTTCGCAGGGCACCCAGGTGTGATCGCCAATGAGCTTCGTTTGCAAGTGCTTGATTTTCCACAGTGCGGCGTTCTCCTTGTGCATGATGTTGCAGCCTTGTGTTGTGAGCTCGGTGAGCGTCTTCGACGTGTAGGGCCGCGAGAGCGTCGAATGTGTGGGAAGGTCGGTTACGGAGGTGAGAGGTGCGAGGATGTCTGTAAGGCCAAGTCAGCGCGTTGTTGCCAGAATGTAGGGGTGGTCTAGAAGGGTTCGCACTTTCTAAGCGCACCGTTGCATAAGGGTCGAAGTTGGCAGCTTCCTCAAGCAAGTCTTGTATGCGCTCGTCATCTTCCTCGCTGTCGACCTCATAGCCATCGTCATCGTAGAGAGGCATGTTGCGGCTGATGATGGCACGTCGGTATCCGGCATGGTTTATGATCTAGCGAGGGGGTTGAACTGTCAGTGCATGATTTCCAGCTAATACTGAGCAGTGCGCATTGCATCCGGAAGATTTCTAACCTCTCTGTACATATCGGGGCCTGTCGGAGGTGCGAGCTGGCCCTCGTGGACGAATCTTGACCGCTTCTTGAATTTCTGCCCGCGATTGCCGGGATGTTCGACCTCGGAGTCCGATTCCGACTCTGCATGCCAAACATTAGCAACCTGCAGCGCTCAATTAGGATGGTCTAGAAGACGGCGTACCATATGCTCTCCTCTTCTTGGCTTTCTTCATGGCCATGATGGTCTCAGCGAACAAGACCGCTTGCGACGCCATCTCGGAGGGGATCTGCCGAGCGGCCAACAGTGTTGTGTTTATGGTGTAGGACGTGAATTGCCTTGGACCAGGGAAAGAGTCGCCCGACTCAGAAAGCAGAAAGTCGGTTCGCCGATGGGTGTAGTGCCGGTGGAAGGTCCCTCAGAAGGTGATCGGTCGCAAAACGGGCGTGCCTCGGAGGCAGGCTCTGTTGACAAGGGGGTTGCGATCAAAGAGGCTGGCTCAGAGGCTGCAGGAAGACAAGGACCATGCTCTTTGTCGGGCTCTATCTGTGCTGGACAATTGAGCGAGTGAATGAGGGGCGCTGGGAGACGAGGCAGGATTGTGGAGGAGAGCAGTTCACGGAAGAGTCGACGAGGCAGGCCAGGAAGCGTGGTGGACTCCTCAGGACGGACGGGGTCACTGGGAAGCAAGGCTGGCTCGGCTCCCCGAGCATGTGGGCTCTGTCACTCCAACTCTGGAGACTCGACTGGGCAAATGGCGGAAGGGGCATGCACTCTCCGAGTGGGGACCATTAGGTCATGCCAGCCTACGCGCTCACCTGTCACAGCCGGGCATTATCGATAGAGGCCAGCGACTTGGTACGGAGTAGTCAGGAACGGATCCTTGGAGGCGGCCAAGCTCCGTGCCTTTGTCTGGCGAGCCTAACGCCGTTCAGCATGCTCCTCCAGGGCTCACTTGGAGTAAACACCCTGGTACCTTGGACAGCAGCTGCCGGTTCTACGGCAAACACATCTTCAACACAGGTGATTGCCGAGCACATACTGTAGCCAATGTCTACCATAATTTAGTTGAAGGCTGAAGTCTCTATTCGTACATGTCTTGGTTGGTGGACCATGGCTCCCTACAGACGTGGCAGCCACTCAACTGCCCAGCCGACCGTGAATCAAGAAACTTGAGATATGGCACACATTCTTGATGATATCGCAATTTCGTGGGCGCTGCCCCTTGCATTGATGATTGTAGAGAATAACGGGAAATGGTCCGGGTCCATTTGTTTTCAATTGTATTGCGACCTACAGCACGTACCTCAGCTCACGACAAGCTCCGAGGGCGGGGCTGATCGCAAGCCGGTCATGGAGCTCCGTCGCGATTGATAGCCTCAGAGCAGCTGCCCGCCTTCCGCACCTGCATTCATCGCACAGAGCCGACGACATTCCCCCGACTGCCCTTCGAGCACAGCGAGACCTCGCCAGACAACGACGATCCTCATGAGCCAGCTCTAGAGCCAAACCGGCCGAGATCGGAACGAGAGCAAGAGTACGGCGGCCGTGGGCTGCTGTGCTAGTGCCGAGCAGCACCCTGACCGGAGATGGACGACTATCCGACGGCATGCCTCACCCACGACCTCCCCCTTCTAGTCGTCTCCGGCTTGACGTCCGCTGCTGCGAAAGCCGCTCCGTCTGAGGAGGCGCAAGGAAGCAGTATCCTTATACGATCTGAGGTGGCACCCATCGAGACACGTGAGGCAAAGTCGATACTGCACTACATTCAATCTACAGATGCCTCTCATCTTCCTTGGAACTCCGGCGATGGAGCGCGGAAATACAGATTCAAGATCAAGACGGTCGGGCGGGTACGTGGAAGCTAGGCGCCGTTTGTTGCTTTGCTTCGAAAACTCGGCTGAATGACTGACATTCACAACCGACCAGGAGTTCCACCTTCCCCCACGCCGAGCATCGTTGCCAGCTGATGTCGAGCCTCTATCGAACCCCGCCGTGCTGCACTCGCCCTTCTCGCCGCTTAGCCCAGGCTCGACCCTCTACCCGGACGGACTCGTCGACGCGAAATGGCTCGTGAAGCATCAAGAACTAGTTCCTAGCGTCTGTCTAGTCTTCTACCAGCTTACACAGGACCCGACACTGGCTACTTTGCATGACAATCAGCTGAAGACAGACGTGAATGCCCTCAAACATGCGCTTGCACAATCAGGGTACAAATCCCGCCTTGCGGTGGTTGTGCTCAGCGATCAGACACCATCTTCCATGAGCCAATTCCAGGAAAGGCTTGAGAATATCAAGAAAGGCACCGGTCTCGACCCGAAGGCATCGCTCTTCGTCCTCCCCACGCGGAGAAGCGAAGCCGAGCTCGAGACAGCGCTGGACAGCGTCCTCGGGGCTGTCTTTGAGCAAGCAGGCGAGTACTACCGTGAGCTCAGCCGACGAGCACGGAAGAAGAAGAGCCGTGGCATCGTACCTCAGCCGACTGTGCCGCCCACGACCACCTCTCATACTTTATCCCTCCAAGGCTGGAATCTCCGTTATGACTTCAAGACTGCCGTGTTTGCCGAATTCCGGCAAGAGATGGACGTTGCGGTCCGGTCATACGAGCAAGCTTACGAGGTTCTCCTCAGCCCCGACATTCTCGGGGCCATCCCAAGCTGGAGCTCAAGGTTTAATGATGCACGACAGCTCTCAGACGTAATCGCCATCCGCATCCTTCGCTGCCACCTATGGCAGGGGCAGAGTACCACTGCTGTCCGCCGCTGGCAGATCCATCATGACAGAATAGCACATCTCATCGATCAATATGGCCGAGGCACGCAAAATTATGGATGGAAAGCGTTCGAGTCGCGGTGGACAGTGATAATGGCACAGTTGATCGAGAAGACCAAGTTCCCAGAGCTTGACCCCGCGTCAGGCTACATCTCAAAGAGCCCTGAGCAGAGCTTGGCGGCTGATCGTCTGCAACCATGGGAGCAGCTGCACCATGCGGGTTACTGGTATCGTAGAGCTGGTCGGTACCTTGTCGAACGTCGCAATCTAGCACGCACAATACCCGAGGACGATCGTCGGCCGCCATCACCATCGCAATCAACCACGGGCGGCAAGTCATACCGGTATGACTTGTATATGTGCCCTGAGCCATACGAAGAGTACCCTATCACGGGCCTCGGAGTTGACCATGCCAAGCTCATCTTTGATCTTCTGGCTCTGGCTCGCAACGAGTACCAGAAACGGCGCCAGACGAGACTTGCGGCCGAAGTGGTGCTCGAGAGCTGTTGGGAGCTCGAGAGTATGAAAGCCTGGAAGCAGATCTCCGAGTTGCTTACACCCCTGTGGAGGGATATGTCCTTCCGTCGAGAGAATTGGCGAGACATCACAGAGACTCTTGGCTGGACTTTGCGAGCGGCAGCGGTACAGCTGGGCCAGAGCGACCTCGTGGTTGCCATTGATTGGGAGTTGATGAACCAATGTAGGTTGCGCTCCTGCTATGCGCACTATGGTGTTGATTTGACTAATAGTCTAGCAGCGTTCACGCGACGACATGGATGGCAGTATGATATCGCTCGGTCTTTGCAAGATCCTTCGTTTACAGCCAATAGCAAGCCGTGCATAGTGATCAGCGACGACAGCGTATCCTCGTTCATCACGACTTCATTTGCATTCAAACAGGCCGAGGCGAAGGCAGGTCAGCCTTGCGCCGCACAGGTTGCGATCAAGTCTGACGCCTTCAGCGCCTCTGCCCCTGTCACTCTATCCTCTTTGAAGATTGAGTTTGATGGTAGTCTGCGCACCATCGAGCTGGAGCACGAAGCGGGTAGCAACACTGCCGACAAGAGCAACACAAAACTGCGCATCGCTCATGTTTCGTTGACCGAGAAAGAGCTTGAGGACGAAGATGAATCTGATGACTCATCCACGACTGCATCGCAAACAAAATCCTCAGTCATGCTCCACGGAAAGGGCGACCTCACGATTGCGCCTGGGCAGATACTGGTCTTCGAGATGGCCATACCACTGCGCGAACCAGGAGATGCCAGGGCGACCCAGATCCGTGTTGCTGTAGAGAACAGCTCTTTCTCTCTCAACTACACGATGGCGCTGCCAGAAGATTCAAACGTGGGAGTGTGGCATACACCATTGGCTACAAAGAAGGTCTTGCGCGTCAATGCTCAGTACGTCCATGTTCTTCCGCGACCGCCCAAAATGGAGCTTCGCTTCATCAAGTCGATGCAGCAGCACTATACAGATGAGCCCATCAGGCTCGAGCTGCAGCTTCACAACGCAGAGGATGCAGATGCCGATGCGAAGCTGGACTTGTCCGTCGTTGGCCAGCTTGTACCAACCTACCGCGTCCAGGTTGGCATGACGGAAGAGCCATCGAGGGCCTCCGGTGCGGAGTCTGGCCGACTCAGTAATGTGTCCTTTGGACAGATCAAAACTTCCGGACTCTCTACAGCATTCATCACATTTGACCCTATAGACCGGCCAACAACAGTCGAGATCGCCGCGAAAGTTCTCTACTACTTGGTCTCTGACCCGGCTACTCCCATTACCCAGCAAGCAACATTCCTTCTGGATGTTGTCACGCCGTTCGAGGCGAACTTCGACCTGCTGCCCAGAGTGCACACCGAGTGGCCCAGTCTGTTCGACTATGAAGCTGTGCAGGAGATCACAGACGATGAAGAGTCCGTTGGTCGGCCTACAGGACTCGCTCAACGATGGTCTCTAGTCACGCGCTATGCATCGTTCGCAAGTGAAGAGCTTCGGATCTCCAACCTGAGCATGAAGGTCATCGCAGCGCGGGGTGGTGCAGTCTGCTCGGCATCTCGCGAGGAGTCGGGCAGGGCTGGCAACCTGATCATCGGACCAAAGACGATAGAGGAGGCTTCGTTCGACATCGTCGCGCAGAAAATTAGTCTCGACGATCGAGCGCCCTCAACCGCTGACCTGTCATTCTCCATTGACTGGCACCGCATTGACGGCTCTGGCAGCGCAGGACCCGTCAACACCACCACGCTGCCACTACCACCCTTCTTCGTCACCGTTTCCGAGCCACGCGTGCTGGCTCGCGTCACGTATACATCCCCGTCCCCACCGCCGTCCAGTATCGAAACGACAGCCGTCTCTTCACCACCAACGGCACACTCTCACGAGGATCCACCACTCGTCATGCTCGAGATCATCGTCGAGAACCCGTCCTCGCACTTCCTCACATTCGGCCTGACTATGGAGCTCAGCGACGACTTTGCCTTCTCCGGCGCCAAGACGACCACGCTCAACGTGCTGCCGCTCGCGCGCCGGTCGACGACGTACCGCCTCCTCCCGCTCGTCCGGGGCGCGTGGGTGCGCCCGTCCCTGGTCGTGCGGGACAAGTACTTCCAGAAGGTGCTCCGGATCATCCCGACCGAGGGCATGAAGAGCGACAAGGAGGGCTTACTCTTCTGGGTTCCTCCCGCGCCGGAGGAGGAGGAGGAGGATGACGAGGAGGATGACGAGGAGTAGAAGCTGAATATGTGCGTGCGGAAGGCCTATTGCGGTTGGTCATAGTAGTAGTGGTAACTTGTGCGCGGCGAGGCTAGGTAGTGACCTCTGATGAGAGCCACGTCCCCTGATATATGAATGGATGGTATAGACGACGATACAATGAAAGCAGGTTCTTGTTTGGCGATATATATATTTATATATCAGAAAGGGTAATCTGAGTCAATTGTTATTGTGTGCGCAGTCAACATGCATGGCAAGACAAGGTACAGATGTGATCGACATGGATGACAGTAAGCCTGTGCCTACCATGCACCTGTTCTGAAGCTAGTTACGGTATGCTCGGGTAGCTGTCACGTCCGGGCCTAGGATAAAGTTCTATACAAGCAGCAGCGGGGGACGAGAAGCACGAAGGCTATCGGCATGGTACACCGCCGCGAGGCGTTTTGCTTTGATCTTCAGTTGATATTGATAAAAGATAGGCTGATGGCTATGAACGCTCCAGTGTTGAACTTGGTATCTTACTAACGCTTCATTTCGACAGATGGAAAAGAACTCGTACACCTATTTTTCTGCTTCTTCTATTTTCTCCTTCTTTCATTTTTCCGGTTATATGCGAGATTGACACCAGCCCGCCCAATGACCGGGCCGATGCTGTTGTCGCCTCGTGGCGAGCCGTTGGTGCCAGCCATTACTTGGCTCGTCAACTCCACAGTTGGAGACTTTGCGTCATAAGGTGGGGTTGTCTCTGGTGGAATAGTCTCCGGTAGCCGTCGAGTCTGGGTTGCGCCGTTATACCGCGCTGTGCCTCGACAAAGGCAGCTTGACGGCGTTGTGGCAGAAGGCCGCAACCCGGCACCCAGCACTGATGTAACCTGCGGACAGCTCCCACAAGAGGTGAAGTCGCAGGGCCACCCACTTGGGACGTGGGAAAGCAGTGCTTGGTTGGTGAGTCGCTTATTGCGACTTCTTGCCCTCGATCTTGCCGGCAGCGCGCTCCCTGTCGCGCTTGGCGTAAATGCCAGCAGTGAAGGGATTCTCGTAGCTCAGGGCAATCTGGTAGACAATGAAGACCCAGGCGGTCAGGAGGATGCCGGCAGGCTTGCCAAAGTATAGCGCGGTGCCGAGGAAGGAGCAGGTGGAGCCGTTGTACATGGGGGCGTCGGTGATGTTGAAGGGAAAGCCGGTGACGATGCTGTCCATGAGGATGCCAAAGTAATCACCGAGGAAGGTGCCGGTGATGCCGAGCTGCCATGTGGACGAGAGGACGAGGATGTTGCCGCTCGCGACAAGGCCGTAGGCGAGCCACTTCACCTCGGGCGTGTCGAGGAGCGGGTAGGAGGGCTGGCTCCGCAAGGCGCGCTCGTAGAGGAAGTCCCGGAGGAGGCCGAGGGAGAAAATGGTGGCGGCGAGGGCATAGCAGGCGGTCTGGGAGCGGCCGCCGAAGAGCTTGGTGAGGAGCTTGTTGTTGTACTCTGCAGGTGAAGAACGGGAGTGGTTAGACAGGTCTGCGCCGTAGTTGGATGTCGCATCTTGACGGTTGGTTCTTACCTTGACGGGCCACAATGCTGGCGGGGTGTTAGCACGACGACATGACTACTAGCTCGGGAACGGGAGGGAGGACTGTGGACATACTTCCAAAAGAGCGGGTTGAAGGCGATAGCAGCGGCAGAGACTAGGGAGCGGCACTTGTTAGCTTCAGTTTGACGGGCGAGCTGAGGCATGGGGTTACGGCCTTACTGTAGAGAGCCGGCTGGCTGAGGTCAATCAGCCTCAACGAGGAGAAGTCAAACGAGGCCATGTTGCGGAGCTGCCCAAGGGAGCTGCTGGGGGGTCCTTGGTTGCAGCTGGAGCGAGTGGATGGTGGGCGGTCGGGTGAAGCGTGCGAGACGAGGCAAGGCAAGACTGGGCGTGAGCTGTGGTAAAGTTGACGCAAGAGGCGAGATTGTGGTTGAGCTCAAAATGGGTGCCAGGGTCGTGGGCTAGCGACGGGGTTGACGTCGTGGGGGTTTCTGACGCAGCTGCCGGAGCCAGCCGAGCTCGCCGAGCCCAGGCTGGGAAGGAGCTGCCAACCACCAGGCTGCCAATGCCGGAGCTGGCGACCTGCCATTCGGGCGCGCACGGCTCTCGTCCCGCAGCTCATTGTCTGGTGCCGATCGAGATGTCGACACGCCCAAACATCGGGGCTTGCTTACTTCACCATGACATATGGCAGCGCAGCACAACCGCAGCACTTCATATGAGTGGACTGGCACCCACGATTGTCGTCATCTCGATGCGATGCGATGCGATGCGCCCCGGCCTCCCGCGCCGTGGAGACCCGACGTCAACACGTCAATCTCCGGGGCCGTGCTCAAGCTCGAGCTCCGTCAGCCGGATCGGCCATCACGGCGGGCCGCCCACGAGTCCTATGATGCTCCGGATGATGTTGCGCGGTTTCAGCCCAGCAGGCAGGACCCTTCTCCACCCTGCCAGTGGGCATCAGCATCACACCTGACTAAGGCTTGCCGGTCTCCGATGTCATGATGTCGGGATCAGCCTCATCAGCTCGCCAGCGGCGGCGCACGACCCTGACGAGCCCGCAATTGCCATGCTGGGCCCCGATCAAATGCGGTCCTGCGCTCACCGAGAAGCAACACTAGAGGGCAACCTGCGCTGGAGACCTCAAAGACAAGTGCTCCGTTGGCGATCGTCGGGGGGTTTATCCACTGTTTTGGCACCACTCTCCGGACCATAACGGCCGTAATGATATGGCTGCAATATCAGAACTGTGGGAAGGCCGCCTCGAGCCGCTGGCTTATGATGACACTGCTTACACCAGCAGCTGGTTGCATCCCTCACAAGTTCCACAATTACAGCCGGCCTGGCGTGCTGACCAGAGAAAGGATTGTGTCTGCTGTGGCTGGTTGGCTCGACCCCTTGAAGGAGCGTGCACGAACTACACACCGCTTTGTGGTGAGGCCCGCGGAGAAATCCCACGGCTGCGGTAACGGCCACGGCCACGGCAGCGACCACGGCAACGGCCACGGTTGCAAGCAGACAAGGAAAGCCGATGGGCGTGGCAGAGGCCCGCGGGCTTGCGCGTTCTGGGTGCTAGGGGGGTGGGTGGACTTTGGCAACGAGACGGGGTAATTTTCGGCCAGACAGGATTCCACCATCCACAGCGCGCGCCCAGGTCCCCATCTTTGCCTCGCTGCAGCGCACTCGGCACCCACCTGCTGTGATCTAGATCTCGACCCTGCACTCGCTGCGCCCCGCCCGCTCGGGCACCAATGAGCCGACTACATACTGCCACAGCATCCATGATGGCCTTTGCGTGGCGGTTTTCCCTCTGACAGTTGGGGGCACGGCCTACTACCCCTCATGACAGCATCTCCATCCAGGGGCCGGGCGGGAGGGGGAGCTTGAGCCTGGACAGATGGGGGAACGCCCAGGGGAAGCTGCGGCAACCAACAACAGCTTGTCTGGACGGCGACAGCGATCCCGGCGAAGGCGCTCCTGCTCTCCTGGGCCCATTGCCGATCAATGCAGGCGAACAGCAGTCTAGACGGAAAGAAGTGGACTGGCGAGGTCTGGAAGACGGGGAATCTTGCCGTGCGAGAGCGGAGAAGGACAGGGAGTGCAGCCTGCCCGGTGCGCTCCCCCACACTGGGACCTGCGCACTTGACCTGCAGAGCCTTTCGACGACCGCGCGCACTGCACTGCCCTGCCCTGCCCTGCCATCACCGATGAGACGAATAGACGACACGCCAGCCGTCCACCAAAAATATCAGACTGCTCCGTCTACCGCAGGCCAAGACCAGCACGCCCGTGGGGCCCCCCCTTATTCCCGACCATCACAAGCATTTGCCGGGCCCCTCTGACCATCTGCGCCGACACTTGCTCGAAGTCTGTCGCATCGCCCGCGCCGCCGTGCCCGCGCCCGCGCCCGTGCCTGCCTTCCTCCCCGGTTCCATCTCCGGACTTGGACACCGCACGCGCCTGCACAACCTCCCGCGCTGCCGTTGCCGCTCCTGGTCTCTTGGCCCAGCATGGCCCCTTCCCCGCCTTCCTCTGCCCTCCTCCTCTCGCTTACACAGCGCTCCTCCTCCCCTTTCCTCGGCCGCCCAAAACCCCGTCGCCTCGCTCTGATAGCTTTCCTCTCCTCCTGCTCTTCTTCCATAATACCATCCTCTCACCTCACAAGGCAGCCCTCAGCCCTCCCACACCATAGCCACCAACGCCGCCACCACTACCACTACCACTACCAAAACCACCAGCACCCCAGCTCAACCCGCTTCACCTCCACACCTCAGCCTCGGCTATCCGGCTCTTACCATCACAACCACCAGCCTCGCCGGCTCTTATAGGATCAGGCCGGCTTGCCTCGCGCACCCTCCCGCAACAACAACCTCAACTACACGTGGAAACACCACACTCGCACCTGGCAACTGCCCGCTGTAGTAGACAAGCCCCGCGCAACCCTCATGGGAGAGATTCGTGAACGCAAGCGTGCTCGCACAATGGAGAGCACACCCGCGCAGGACCAGGACTGGTTCGTTGGCAGCATCGACCAGGGCACCACCTCGTCCCGCTTCCTCATCTTCAACAAGCACGTAGACCCCGTCGCCAGCCACCAAATAGAGTTCAAGAACCACTATCCGGTCTCAGGGTAAGCCATCCTCTCTACTTGCGCCCGCCCGTAACCCTCCTCAACACAAATGCTGACCTTGTCTTGCAAAGATGGCACGAGCACGACCCTGAAGAGCTCCTCGCCTCCGTCCAGACCTGCATTGAAGAGGCGACAAAGCGATTCACCGAGCTCGGCTACCCCATGTCTCTGATCAAGTCTGTCGGCATCACCAACCAGAGAGAAACAACCGTCTGTTGGGACAAGAACACTGGCGAGGCGCTCTGCCGAGCCGTGGTCTGGCCCGATACCCGCACCAAGGGACTCGTCCGCGAACTCAAGGAGCGACCCGGTGCCGACAGGCTCCAGGATATCTGCGGTCTGCCCCTCAGCACGTACCCTTCAAGCGTCAAGCTTCTCTGGCTCCTCCGCCACAACGAAGCTGTGAAGGCCGCCTACGATGAGGGCCGCCTGGCGTTTGGCACCGTGGACACATGGCTCATCTACCGCCTCAACGGCCGGGAGAAGAACGTCTTCGTCACCGACAGCACAAATGCTAGCCGAACCATGTTCATGAACATCCACACCCGCCAATACGATGACGAGCTCTTGTCCTTCTTCGGTCTCGACCGCGAGAAGGTTGCGCTCCCCAAGATCGTTCCCTCTTCTGATCCGGAGCTCTTCGGCTCGATCGCCGAAGGCGCCTTGGCCGGTGTGCGAATTACTGGCTGTCTGGGCGACCAGTCCAGTGCACTCGTTGGCCAGTGCGGGTTCTACCCGGGTCGGGCGAAGAACACGTACGGCACTGGCTGCTTCCTCCTCTGCCACGTCGGAGAGAAGCCAGTCATTTCAAAATCCGGGCTGCTCGCTACCGTTGCCTACGACTTTCCTAACCTCGGCGAGAAGCCAGGCTATGCCCTGGAAGGCAGCGTCGCTGTTGGCGGGTCCGGAGTCAAATTCCTCATGGACAACCTCGGATTCCTGCGGGACAGCAAGAAGGTTTCCGAGCTGGCCGAGTCAGTTCCGGACAACGGCGGCGTCGTCTTTGTAACGGCTTTCAGCGGCCTTTTCGCGCCTTACTGGATTGATGATGCCCGTGGCACTCTTTGTAAGTTCGATCGAGCACTACCATGCCATATTCCGCCCGCTAACAGTCATCCTACAGTCGGCATCACACATCACACTCAGAGGGGTCACATTGCCCGTGCAACACTCGAAGCTACTTGCTTCCAGACCCGAGCCATCCTCGAGGCCATGGTCAAGGATTCGGGCCACAAGCTCGAGTCGCTTGCCGTTGACGGCGGCATGTCCAACTCGGACATCACCATGCAGACTCAGGCCGACATCAGTGGCGCTATTGTTGAGCGACCTGCCATGCACGAGACCACAGCCCTGGGCGCGGCAGTGGCTGCTGCCCTGGCCGTCCCAGGCTGCTGGACATCATTTGAGGAGATCTCTAGCATCATTGAGAACAAGGAGGGCCGTCGCATTTTCAAGCCACAGATGGATAAGCGTACTGTCCGCAAGATGTACAAGGCGTGGGAGCGCGGCGTGGAAATGAGCCGTGGCTGGGTCCAGGACGACGATGATGAGTGCGACAAGGAGGAGTTCGACGACGACGCCGAGGCTGATAGTGGGGTCGAGGGTGTCTCATCGTCGTGAGCGACCTCACGGTCCTGTTCAGTTTGTCGTGGTGGTGGTGGAATTGGTTCACAAGCGTGTTCCTCGAATAAGCATAGCAGGCGGCGTTTCTGCATATAATCTTTTGGCTTTCTTCAACACTTGGGCACGGCGCCAGGGGCGGATAATGACGATACGCATACAAGTAGACCATAATACAATATTCACAACAAGAAGCCCGACCGGTGTTGTCTCAACGAGGCTTCGCGTGATACGATTTCGTGACCAACGGAACAGTGTTTGGCAAACACGGACTGTGTGACCTCCCAGGCAGCCACTAGCCAGCAGTGGAAGCCCCCTTTCTGAGGCTTCACGACACTACACAGGGTCCTCCTCTCCTTCCCACAAGAATGGAGTTGTGACTCACTATCCCGCGTCAACGGTTGTGCGCGTCAAATCCCCGCTTGTCTGTGAACCTCGATGGGGCGGCAATTGGTGCTTCCTACTACTACCTACCCTTCGTGTAGAGGCCAGTGTCCTCCGTGAGAAGCGCTTCACGCCACTGGCATGTTTCACTACTTCACATGCGGTATCAGTGGTCAGTGTGCACTCGACCTCCCTTTAGCCTGTCTTGAGGCGGAACAATCAAGCTGTCACATACACGAGCCAGGCACAAGATCAAGCACCACGCACGATGTAACGTCTTAAGTCAACTCCATTTTTGTAATACAGCAACTACTTAAAGTAGTGAGAATGCGCAGCAGACCCGTCTGGATGCTCCCAACATGCACCGCCCACAACTCTAGCTGCATGCCACAGTGTAGGTGCCCCAATGTCTCATTTCCGCTCATAATCTTTGTGTGCTCGTCCTCCGCATCATCGATGAGACCATGTGTCGCCTGTGCGACCGCTGCGTGTCTGTATATCTCTATGCGAGCAAGTCTCCTGCCCTTTAGTGAGCGTGGCTCATGCAAAAGCACAAACGCGCTGTCAAAGAGAACGTTCCTTCCACGAACGCCATATCCGCTGAGCAACCCAGAATTTTTTGTTGATTAAATTAAAACAAGAGTATTGTTTGGTGAAGTGGAGTTTAGTCTGGAAGGGCAGATTGGCGAATTATGATTTCATAGGCTCAAATGTGGGTGGTGTGAGTGACGAAGTCGGCCGAATTCTGTGCCAGGTGGCTAAAGTCGAAAAATAGCCTCTATATAGTAGCAGTGCCAGCTCTTGGACTCTCTACATGATGATAGCAGGTACGTCGACGTTGGCCTTGATGCTCTTGTGCGGGAGGACGCTGCCGCCGTTGACGTAGATCTCGTCGCCGATCGTCACGTCGTCACCAAGGACTGTGACGTTCTCGAGACGAGCCCACTTGCCGACACTGCTGTTCCAGCCAACAATGGTGCTCTTGATCCAGGCATGGTCCTTGACCTTGGAGCCGGGCAGCAGCGTGCATCGCTGCAGACGTACACCGTCACCAATGACGACGTTCTTGCCAATGACGACGTTGGGTCCGATGCGACAGTTCTTGCCGATCTTGGCAGTCGGGTCAACCATGACGTTGCCGCCATACACGTAGGGCTCGCTCAGTGGCGCCAGAAGCTTGGAGCTCTTCTTGGTGAGGGAGGACAGGTAAAGGCATGTGCCAGTCAGGAAGTCCTTGGGCTGACCAACATCCATCCAGAAGCCCTCGAGGTCGAATGAGTGGAGCTTGCCGTCGCGGACGATGGCCGGGAAGGTCTCCTGCTCGATCGAGGTGGGTCTGTTCTTCTCAATGCGGTCGAGGACTGAGGTGTTGAGCATATAGAGACCGGCGTTGATACGGTTGCCGACGAACTCGACAGGCTTCTCGACGAAACGGTCGATGCGGGAGGCGTGGTTGGGCTTGTGGACGATGACACCGTACTTGGAGGGCTCCTCGACCTTGGTAACGACAATGGTACCCTCGTCGCCGTGGGAGTTGTGGAAGTCGATCAGGTCCTGGAAGGGGAACTCGCAGGTGACGTCGGAGTTGAGGACGAAGAAGGGCGAGTCGTCCTTGGCCAGAATCTCCTCAGCCAGCTTCAGGGGGCCGGCAGTTCCTAAGGGCTCAGGCTCGAGAGAGAAGTGGATCTTGACACCGAGAGACGACTCGTACTAGAAGGTTGCAGCTGTGTCAGTCCATCGGGTCATTGTGCTCTGGGGAATACAGGAGCTGCGTGTTGTGTTGACGAACCTCCTTGAGCACACGCTCCATGATCTCAGGGCGGTAGTTGACAGCCAGGACAACGTCGGTGACGCCGACCTTGGCGAGAGCCTCGATCTGGTGCAAGATCATGGGCTTGTTGGCGAACTCGACCAGCGGCTTGGGCATGGTGAGCGTCTGGGAATACGAAGTCAGCTTGGCGGGTTCTCGAAGGACACGGTGCCTGGTGCGCATCGGAGGACGGTTGAACGTACGAGAGGGCGGAGACGGGTGCCGAAGCCACCGACGAGAATGAGAGCTGCAGAGAGAGGGCGTGTGAGCAGGCATGACCCAATTGTGAGGTTTGAAGGAGCAGCAACTTACCCTTCATGATGGGCGGAGGTTGTGGGTTTGGTTGGTGGGTAGTGAGGGCGGTTGTGGTGTGGTTGGTGTACGAAGCAGTCGTTGTCAAGCGAGTGTGGACAGCGGGGACCTGCGCTGGGGACGGAACAACGGGGAGGCAGAGATATATGGCGTGTCGTGGGTGAGGACTTTGTGTCGCGGTGGACGAGGACGAGATGTGGAAGGGGAAAGGGAGAAGAACGCCCTGGGCAGAGCGTGAAGCGTGGGAGGAGGCTGAGGGGGGCAGGCCAGGTCGGTGAGCGGGTAGGTCCGTCGCCTCAACTCAATGCTGCTGGCTGTCCACGGGTGGTGGAGGAGGGTCTTGGGTGACAGCGTGCCTTGGGCCAGGGAAGGAGCCACTCACACGCGTTCCCGCTGCGCTCTCACGATGGCTTTCAGGAAAGGGGCAAGGGCAGGTACGGTACTTGGTCCGGCGTGCTCAGGGCTACCTAGGTACTGCAAGTGCAACAAAGTCTCTCTCCCCTCTGTCTGTAAGCGCACCACCTGGGCACGCTTCGGGTCTCTGGGTGGACCCCGCGCGGCCAGGGGACAAATCAGCAGCCACGACCCAAAGAGGCCACGCAGCCATTGTTCCTGTGACAGAACCCAGACTCGTATTCTGTGCTGCGTTGCCTTCTCGTTCATGCAATGCCTTGACGGCTGGGGCGCAGTCTGGTCATGCCACAACCCGATACACATGGGGAGCAGGGCATCACCGAGGCCGTGATGCCACTCGCCATATCCCGACCAAGGCGTGACCCAGCTGCACCTCGTCCCTTGCCTCAATACTTCAAGATCGCCATGCCATGCCATTCCACCGAGCCTGCCGGGTCCAATTGGACACAGAGCCGGCCCAGCAATGCGCTCCTCGACGTCAAATTTCCACCCTGGTCGTCCCGAAATTGCTGGCGCCTGCCGGGGGTCGCCTGCCTCCGTGACTCCGTCTCCGCTCATCTCCGTCCCGGCTTCCTCCCGCCTGGCTCCAGGATCGCCTTCGCGCCGCCCTTTCGCCCGTGCACGGGTGCAGCCATGGGCTTGCTCTCAGCTGGGCCCGCCAGCTTCTAGAAGAACGCCAGCTCCATCGCCAGCCACAGGGGTTCGCAGAATGCCATCGGCTTCTCCTGGCAGAGGACGCTGGCCAGCATGGTGAACTGCGCCTTGTGTTCGATTTCGTTCCGTCAGAAATGCGACTTGTACAACCATCTGCAGCTCTTCACTGTGCAGCCAATCAACAGAGCACAAGAAAAGCCTCCCTATTTTCCATCACTTATCACGCAGACCTACTTAGGTATGGTGCCCTGAACAAAGGGACAATACCAGCCAATGAGGGGCGGCCGCTCACCACGAGGCCGTCTTCGTTCGAGGTGAGGCAATGCGCAGTTCCCTGGCAAGGCAGAGTCGCACTTCGGCCACGTGAGCCTTCTTGGGGGCCGCATCCGCCACAACCGTTGTCTGTCGATAGGGCTGCAAATGCGCTGCTTATGTCAACCGCAATCCGCCTGATCAGGCTTTCTATGGTTAGTCCAGGATAGTCCGGCAGCATTGTTCGCTGACAACAACCCGGGTACTTGAACCGAACCTCAAATCCACTGCCACGGTGAGCACAGTCACACTTCTTCCAAGATACCCACGCTTGCAACCATCCATCCTGTGAATGCCTGGTTGTTCCGTTGCTCTTGTGTGGGGCATACTTCCTCGCAGGGTCGAGGCTCACGTTCTGTCTGGCCACTGTAGCGGCTCGTTGTGAGTCACCCATAGTATTATCTGCTACCTGCCACGGATGATATGCAGAGCGAAATGTGTGAAGTCCATTCCGCTCTGCGCCCTAGGACGGATGAGCAGGCCATTTTTGAACAGCGGTTATGTCGGTCAAGCATGAAAAGATAAGAGTGCCTTGAGTAACGACGCAAGCTAGCTGGCGACATACCATGGGAGTCACCGATATGGATGCCTGCTTGCTTGAATAAGTTAAAACCAATGTCCGGACGCAGTCTTTTTTAGCATGTCCAAACTTTCGTCGTGAAACGTGCAATCGAGTAATCCAGCTCAGCATGGTGCTGGCATGAGACTTGAGGTGGTTGCTTTTTCGACACATGTACCTGTGACTCTCATCTGAGCACCACTGAAGGATGAGACAACATCTACATCCCAGGTCTTGATGCATGCACACACTCGTTCACGCACTATATGTACCAGCCTGCATACCACTGATGAGCGGTGAGTCTGCACCGGCCTCGCCAGGTTGTGCCTCTCCCTTTCTGCACTTCGCACTCGATAGTCTCTGCTGACCGTTTCGAGAGAATTCACACGGCTGTACTTTGACAGCTGGCGTCCGACTATGTAAGAGAGAGGACTCGTGTCTTGTCAGTCACTAAGTACAATTCCATGTAAAAACAGGATGCCTCAGCATAGAGTCTTTGCATGCCCTCTTTCCTGCTCTCCTGTTACAGCCACCGCAGGATATTCTCCAAGTGTCCATCTGGAAATTTTCTGGTCCCGCCTTTCGTTGACTTCATGAGCCTGCTGTTCTCGGCCCTATAGAACAGATGATCGAGCACCCGCAAGGGCTAGAGGCGATCCTGTTACGCCAGCAACCGGGGCGAATTCAATTTCTCATAGCCGCCGGGAGTCACCTACGGGGAAGTGGAGGCGCGCTTTGCGACATTTTGATTTCAAAGCTCTGCTTCAAAACTGAAGAATACCCTTGAAGCTTCAACCAGAAACAGAGCGGCTATCTAGTCTAGCGCTGCTTCGACATCATTTTACCTGGACTGCAGTCATGCATGGGAGATTATTTTCACTAGCGGGATCGGTGAGATGTACTGGGGACAGAACACGCTCGCATGTATATATATAAAGAGAAAGAGGGGGGGGACAGGAATTGGGAGCACCGAAGCTCGGGTGGATCGTACAGACAAGTCGAATATCTGAGACTCTGGACTGTGGCAGGTTCCCCCAGGATTCCCTATCGTTAGATCTCGGATGAAACACCCAGTGTACAAAGTGATGACAAGCCCGATCATGCTGTCCGAGTTCCCTTTATGGCCAAGAGCACCACGCTAATCGGATACGACAAGTGCCTGACGCTGCTGATGCGTCCCGGGGACATAAATAGGTCTTTGAATCTCGCTGGTCACCGAGTGGGTTGGAGTAGAGAGAACATCACTCGGCTGTCTCGTCGATGTCGACACGCTCCAGATAATCCCTCCTCGCCGCCGCGGGGAATCTTGATCAGAGCCACAGGCACTTTTCATATCAGCCTTTAATTCTCCCTCTTGCGCTGCTCCGCAGATCGCTTCCTCCTTCTTCCTCTGTGCGATAGCAACAGCAAGTACTCCGGCAGGCAGGTCTCGAATCAATGATTTGCGAAGCCGCTGTAGAGAGAGTGTGTATGTACAGCATGCTCTCGGTAGACCGAAAGTCTACAGTTCTGCCATTATTGCGGCCAACTGGCCCTGATATCAAGAGGAGCTGGTTTGCTTGACACATTGAGAGAGATACGGTGATTTCCATTTCCACACAAACTTCAAATACAAGGCAACTCCCACAGGCGGCACAAGCACGCATCCTCGAGCGCGTCAAGCCCCAAACCCTACAGCAAGCTTTGTATCTTTGGATATGTTCTCGAGTCCCTAAATAGTCATCATTCCGGGAACCCAAGATCTCGCAGATGTATTAGAGGGAGGTTCGCACCAAGTAGAAGCGAAAGCAACCATTCTTCGCCGAGGATAGTTAGAGAGGGAGGATGGTAGAGGAACCAATCGAGAACGCTACGTATGTACATATATATTTGTCTGCAGAGGGATCAAGGCTGATCAAGCCTGCCTGCCTGCCTGCCTGCCTGCCTGCCTGCCTGCCTGCCTGCCTGCCTGCCTGCCTGCCTGCCTGCCCAGTCCTCACTCTCCCAGGTCGCGCGGACCAGAACAAGAACAAAATAGTTCCGAGTAATGATTCACGGTTATACAGTGGAACTTCTTGCGCCTCTGCTTACCCGCGACACTGCTGCGCGTTGTGTGTGCCCTTTGGTTTTGGGTGGGTTTTTAAATGCTGGTGAAAGCCTGCTTGTGCATGTATACGTATGTCTATGCTTGGATTCACACCGCCACAACTGACTGCAGAGTAAGGATCTAGAAACGTACCCGTCTGGAAACAATGTCCCGGTGCTTATGTCTACATAAACATTTGAACAAGAACCGAAGGAGGGGTCAGAGGGGGAAAGGTTATATAACACTGGAATTTGTCTGTGAGGGCAAACCGCCTACGTAGTCTGCCTCCTGGCCAATCATCTCTCTCTCACACACATTCTTCACGACGTCTGATCAAGCAACCCCCAGACATGAATCAAGAATTACAGCCCGGTGAGATGCGACCATATTATATCATATCTTCATCATCAGGTAGCAATAGAAAAACCTACCTCGGCACATAGATTGTATCCCGCCAAATCGCAGGGAGCGCATATGGGTGACCAGGTCTGTCCCCCCCCCCCCATCAAACACCCACAATCTTCTAGAAGCCTGCCGCATTCAGGCACGCACCACACACACACACACTCCCGATCCAGGACCATAATACTACACACATCACACCCACACATACACGTTTCATCAATAGTGGTGCCAACGATGGTGTAGTGTAGCAGCACCGGGCCTGGCTGGCGGGGATCGTCCGCGCCGTCCCACCACTTCGGTTCGTCCGCCCCCCGCCCTCTTCTCAGCTCGAGTTGATTACTCCATGCATCAGGATATCAACACCTACTGGGAACACGTGTGCTTCTCTTTCGCAGCCCTGCGGTTCTGTAATATCTGTGTGTTGTGTGTGTATGTGTGTGTGTGTGTGTGTGTGTATGTGTGTGCGTGTGTGAGAATTCTGGACGATTCATTGGCCAGTAAAAGCCAGCCAACCAGAAAACTTCAAACAAAACCACTGACAAGGAAAAAAAAAAATTCGAGACACGAGGACATTTCGAAAGCAGCAAGGCGCGCGGCGTGCGTGGGGGGTGGTCGGACGACATGCACGTGTGCATGCGTTATGCGTTAGTACATCTAGTATGCATGTCCCTCAGAACTGCCGGGCGCCGTGGCACCCGCTGGCTGGCGGGAAAAAACAGACAAAACAAAAGTGTCCCAGGGTGTGCATGCAGGACGTAAGGTATACTGCGTGTGGTGTATGTGTGTGTGTGTGTGTGCGTGTGTGGAGGCAGCGTTGTTGGTGGCATGTGTGTAGTGGCGGTCAGTCCACACAAAGAAACGTTGCGCCCCGATCGGAGACACTATAACTACACGGAAGAACAAGGGTGGGGGGAAACATGCAAGCAAACAAGCAAGGGACAGGCGTTGCAGCCAGCCAGTTGCCCTTGTGGACTAATCTACTTTGTATGCCCTCTGTGGCTTGACACCGTCGGGTGGACAAGGACAGTAATCATGTAAAGCCAAAAGCGCAAGCCTCGTGGAACGGTGTGGTTGGACAGTTGAGATAGAGAGGAGAGGAGAGGGAGGGGGTGGGTGGCATGCATGCTGGAGCATGCTTCCATGCATCATGTCCTCTGGCTGCATGTCTCTCTGATGCATGGCAGCTGCAGGGTGCATGATGCAGAAAAGAGTTTGTTTTGCGAGCTTTCGACCCGAATATCTGGGCGATTGGGGACGAATCAGAGAGCCGTCGGCGAACGACGAGATGGACGACACGTCAACGAGAAGCCCACAGTGGCGGGACCGCCAAGGACCAAAGAACGACGACGAAGTGCCAGGCTCGCCTGGTCACACGGCCAGGGAAGTGGCACCGGCAGTGAGGGGTTCCTTTCGTCTGGGCCCAATTGTCCCCAGCCAGGAAGAGCAAACTCGGCGGGATGCGGAATGAAAGTTGCGAGTGTCGGATGTGACGACACCACGCGGCCAATTGGATCGTGGCGCGTGGTCTGGCGTGTTCAGGACCGACAATGAACGGTGCCGACAATTGTGGGCAGAAGGAAGGTCAGAGCCATTGTGTGATGACCCATTGATGCGGATTCGAAGCTGATTGGGTTGTCGCTGTCCCGCCAGCAACCCGCAGCAGAATAGTTAGTCGTGGCAGAGCTAGTGTCCAAGGTCCGATACACACGATGCTGCAACAAGCATGGCATTTCTTCATCACAGCGGGTCATGTCTCACCAGCTCTCGACGAGTGGGTGGCGGAGCTTCCGGAAGACAGGCAGTCAGGAGCCAGCCGACGGCGACAACAACCTCACCTAACCTCGTCTCGCCTCCGGCTGCGTCAGTCATCTCATCAGTCACTCGGCCAGTCCGCAACATCCAGCGCGCCCAATAGTCACCAATTGCCAGTCCTCCACCGTGTCTCCGGAGAACCCGATACCCGTGATATCCTGTAGAGGGCCTCGCGCCGCCGGCAACGGAGCGCCTCCAGGCCCTATGATTGGCCACACATACCCCTGCCACGGATCTCCAAGCAAAGCATCAACCCATGCCCATTTTCCCCTCCTTCCTTCCAGAAGGCCTTCCCGACATGTCATTGGTTGAGAGCTCCGTTGGGCAACAATTCGAATCCAAGGCCAAGCAAATGAGACCACGCGTTTTGCAAGTCGACAAGTGGAGTTCCTGGTTCCTTCGCGATGTGTTGTCCATGTCCCTTGGGCCATACTGTACTAGAATTTTGCCGAGCATCACAAGTGCCATATCATGGTCAATCCGGGCTAGAGGCTACGCAATATACTTGCTACGTCCCAGCCTTGTCAGAATGTCGAACCATGGAAACACAGAGCAGCATTAGGCATACCCATCGGCCAAAGTCCCGCCAATCATGACACCCCATGGCTACTGAGGCTGACCACCGCAACACGGGACGATGCCACCCATGCTCGGGCGGCTCACACGGATGCAGCTGTGTGGGTGTCAGCGTGTGGGTGGGTGGGTTTCCTCGGCTTGTGATGCAAGTCACACCTGCGTCGTCCAGGCCCTTTAATTCCCAGAGCAACCTTGGAATCGCAAACGACCCCCCGGTCCGTCGTTTCGGCCTCGAGCCAGTCGGGTGTTGTCCTCGATGACTCTTGGTACCGGACTCGTCCCGCACCACCTCCGATGCCCGCCCGGAGCTTCCCACGTTACGTTCGCAGAGGATGGCGTTGCTGATTGGGTACCGAGCGGACAAGTCCTTGAAGAACAGGGCGGCAAGAGCTGAGAGCATGCAAGTGTCACAAGAGCAGAATCGTGGGGGCAGCAACATGATTGGGTACAGCAACGCCCGTCACGGCGACGAAGATGATGCTAGCCTTTCGTCATTGTCAGCACGACACGACGGTGCTGTGCCGTGCTGTGTTGTGCAAACTGAAGAGAACCCGAGCGGGATCTAGTGAATACGAGTTGTGTGTCGTTCGTGGATGCGTGGGTCAACGGGATGCCTCTACCACATGAACCAGTGAGGTTGCCATCACAGCCGAGTTGATGAGGTGTCTTGCTTCCTGCCTGAAACTCAAACCCATCCAACCCCTACCTTCCTTGAGAGACGAGCCTATAAAGGCAATGCGTAAGCTGGTGCCGCGTATGCCCAGCGTGCTTTCATGCCGGCAGTGTCGAGCGATGCAGCCACTCAAGACGCGGGATGGGTTCTGAGCCGAATGGTGCACCGTGTCGCGCAGTTCTGGAGGGAATATACACGGAGAGTGCCTTGTACACATCCAAGGCTCGGAAAACTCCTGACCAATGGCAAAAGACAGAGTAAGCGGGCAGAGAAAGAAAGAAACGAGAGGAATGGCAAAGCGCCCAAGTCGAGAAAGCCGCATCAAAAAATTCAAGTGTGAGAACTCGTCCGCAAGTCGTGATGTATAAGAGCAGAGAACAATAGTTGTGTCTCGTGAAGCGTGAATGAGCTATATCGTGGTACTGAAGAAAAGTTTTTATAATCATAATAGTCGTGATTCATTTCGTGAGGTGTCGTCAGATGTCGTTTCCATTTACGCAGTTTTGTGTTCTCGTCGTATGTCATTGTCATATCCTCCTTGCCACTCCCAGCCTTGTCGTGGCGTCTCATCGTCAGATGCTTCGACATGCTGTGTTCTTTATCATGTTTGCGTATCCATCCAAATCGCTATGCAAGGGTGTGGTGTCTGGAAAGCCGTAGATCGACCCCCAGACAGTAAGCTGTGAAGCTTTGCCGTGTCTGTTGTAAAGAAAAATCATAGTGCCACCTTCGCCATGTTCGTTGTTGATCTGTGCTGGCATCAGTTGTCGCAGCACGGTGGGTGGGTGTGAATATATTAGTCTGCAAGATGGCTCGAGCGAGCCAATCACGTCCTTTATGGATCGTGTGCCACTACTCGAAGGAAGCAGTCGAGCTGCTGCTGGAGTGGTGGCCTGATCGGTGGTGGCGGCTCTCTCGGTGGCCGTGGCCGTGGCTCGAGGACGTGACGTGACGGGACTTCCTGCGCTTGCCGCCAGACTCGGTGGTGGGCATGCCCTGGACGATGCCGTTGCGGGCTAGCATGCCGCCGTTGACCGAGAAGTTGCGGCAGACCATGAAGGCTCGCATGGCGGCATTCTCCTGGGCCAGGCTGCCAGACTCGTAGAGGTTGTCAGTCTGGTACTCGCGGCCATTGACCAGGACGAGGCATGCGTAACCCCTGGCCTCCTGGTAGCATTCGTACGTGGGGTCGACCCAACCCCGGCGCTTGCAAAGACCTATGAGTTCACCACGTTAGCGCCTAAAGTGCTCAAAACGGCAACAGAGAACACGACCAAGTCGTTGCACTTCTTCAGCCCAGCACGATCGGGCCCGGGGAGGCGAGGGTTGAGCACCAGCTGCAGCAATGAATGCTGCAGAGGGCACATCCGCAGCAGCCTGGGCCTGATACCGGTGTGTAGATTCGGACCCCGATTTCGACCGGGCCAGGCACACCGGCCGGGCAGTGGCCGCCTGCCAAGAGTCCTGGCCACCGTCGTGGGTCGGAGTTCGCAGCCGTCATCTGCACACCATTCCCATGCAGGGGTGGTTCGCAGGACTGGCCGAGAGTGATGGTGGGCACAACAACGTGGCAGCCGCCGCCTCCCATTGCCGTCGTGCACTTGCATCATCCGGCGGTGAAATGGTAGTGAATGGTAGGAACATACTCTCAAGATACTGGATGTCTATATTGCACAATTTGGTGGTCAGCGTGGAGTGCACGATATGTTGCTTTTCTGGTCTCAGACGTTGGTGCATGGCCGCCGGGCCCATGCTGAAGATCAAGGGGCATGCACTTACAGAAGCCGTGAGACATCTTGTATTATTTCTGCCGTGTGCGGGAATGTTCTGGAACAAGGCTGTTGTGCTGCGCCGTAGCTCGGACAGGTCGAAATGCAGAGAGTCAAAGAGCAGGCAAGCTGCAAGAGACGACGGCCCAGGCGGGAGGTTGCAAGTGGCAAACAAGGCAGCCGAGGGACAAGGGGTCTCGCAGGCGGATCGTGAGGTGTCTGTGGATATGCAGTCGAGCCCAACGGCGGTGGTGACGTGGAAGGGCAGGATGACAGCAGTGATGCGAGAAGGACGAGGTTGTGGCACGAGAGCCTGGTAATAAGGTGAGAAGGTGGTGGAGGCCGCAGAGGGCAGGCGCGGGCGTGATGGGGAGGAAGTGGAGGGAGGAAGGATGCAGAGAGACTCTAGGGCAGCTGTGCAGAAAAAGCGAGACCATCAAAGGCGAGCCATGTGTCTTTATGAGATGCTAGTGCGGAGCAGGGATATAGAGTAGAGTACAGACGGAGGACAGCACCGGCCGACTCCAGTCGACGGGACAAGCGCGCGAGTAACTCGAGGTTGATGGGATGCCGGTGCAGCGGCCGGGTGAGATGAGGCTCCCAGCGGTGCGGCCAGCCAGAGGGGAGAGGGGCCCGGCCGGCGTGTTGCCCATCTGCTTCGCTGGCTCCAGTGGGAGCGTCACGTCTCTGCATCTCCACCACGAGCATGGGTGATGTCCTGGGACAAGAACCGCCCGGTGCTGCTCCGGGCTGCTGCAAGGCAAGGCCAGGCAGAGGCAGGCAGGTAGGCGGAGGGGAAGCCTGTCCGGGCTCGGTGGCCAATGGGGCCTGCGGCCAGTCGTCACGGCCGCTCTCCATGCACACAGAAACTGGCTTGCCCCAGCGCCGAAAATAAATAAATAAATAAAAACGTATGCACGCCCGCCCGCCGATGGGCAGTCATGAGTAACCAGGGCCGGACGCGGCGGCGGCGGCGACGGAGGTAATTCTGGGTCGTGGGTTTGTCAAAGTCTGGGACGCCAGAGCAGCATGCAGCCAGTGATTGGCCTGCGAGGCCCTGGTGCTGGTCCTCGAAGCCACCAACGTGGAGCAGCAGGATGCATGGCAGGCAGACGGACGGGGGTTGGGCCGACGATCGAAGCTTCCTACAGGTACATCTGTACCACAAGAGAGTGTCGTCCACCACTGGGCGGCCACGGGAGACAGCGAGAGAGAGAGTCTGCGGCTGGACTAAAAAGGTCCGGCGCGGGGAGACAGACGGAGCGCCCTGCCGCTGCCACATTGAGCACGAGGAGCAGCGGCTGGAAGGACATCGCAGCCGAAGCAGCAATAAGCAAGTCAATGGATGTGAATGAAAAAAGGCAACCCGGCGCAGGGATCGTGGGTTGTCACTACGCGGTACCGGGCAGGAGACGACAGACCTGCGAGCTGCACGAGCAGGCCGGCCCCCGAAAAGTTGCCCCAGGCTAATGCATCAGAAATGAGGTCAAGAGGGGTCTGCATCCCTCTAGGCTGGGGCGGCCCATGCTCTCGGGCTGCTCCATTGACGAATCCCACGATCCAGAGGGCAGCACTTTCCCAGACAGGAAGCGATGCGAGCGGCACTGGTTCGGCGCCAGAGGCAGAGCCGTTGCAGCTGCATATGCCGCCCTCCATGGCGAGCATGGCAGCGAGATGGAGCTGATGCCCACAGGCCCCCGTGCGATTGTATCTCCACCTCGCTCCATGATGTCTGCTTGGCTCGCTCGGGTCTTCCACGACGGAATACAGGCCGAGATGGTACAGCCTACTGCTGGGCGGCAGCTTGATCGACAGCGGCGAATGAGACGACAGAAGCAAGAGCCCGGGCCGGATTGCTGGTGGTGATGGTGGTGGTGGTGGTGGTGGTGGTGGTGGTAGTGGCAGCACTTCTAGAACTATCCTGACAAGCCCCAATTTGCACATGACAATGCGTTGGGTGGTTGTCAAACATCGGCGCCGTGCTCACGTGTTGAAGCCATCTTATCAGTCACGACGGTACACTGGTGACAACTGTCACACGCTAGTTGTGCCGAGAACTCTATGTCGAGCGCTAGGCGTAGCATTGTTCGGTGCCTTGGTGGGGATCCCAGGTTTTTGCCGGCTCGACTAAGGAAGACCGGCGGCGTCTACTCTAGTCTTTGAAGTGGTGCCGGATCTTGAGACTGGAGACGGCGTGAGCGATGGCCTGGCTCGCCTGACAGGCCTGGGCCTCTGCAGCCGATGGCGATCATGGGAGACAGTCCCGGGCAGGGAGGAGATTGGCCTGCTACGGCAATGGGCGCGGTGCCATTGGTGCAGAACAGACGCCGGGCGAGGCATCGCCATGGAGTGACTTGGACGATACTCGCGACGACAAGCTTGGAACCTGAGGCACGAAGAAACAAGGGATGCAGAACAGGCGGAGGACAGGCGGGCTCGCGATTGGCCAATTGGCAACAGAAAAAAAGGCAGGGTCGCCGCAGGCAACGCAGGCAACGGAGGCAGGCATGGCCACTGGGCGGCGGGATGGGGGCGCCTGCCATTGGCCCCCTCCGCGAGTCGGCGTGCGTGGTGTGATGCGATGCACAGTGAGTTGGCAACACCGCCTGTCCAGGCCTGGCAGGCCTCGCTCCCCCGGTGGGGTCCTCCTGCAGACTGCACTGCCACGTCATTTTCCACGCTCCTCCTCATCGCCGGCGTCTTGCCATTTCCTCCCACGCACGCCCTCGTCGCCTCTCGACACAAGACAGACGCTTGCTGTGTACGCAGCAGACAGGCAGGTCCACTGCCGCGCCAAGCATCCCTGGCGGGCGTTACGCTCGCCGCCATCCCGGCATTTGATGGCTTCTTCCTTCAGGACGACATGGCCGCTACCATGGCGCCTAACGTACGGCCTGCCTTGTCCGATACCCTCCCCAGTCGTTCGGCTGGCTGGTCTTGCACCATGTACGCACCCCAGGACTTCTCGGATGGCCTGGGAGCCATCTCATGCCCCGATACTACTTTGTCTGCTATTCGCAGCATGTGAGATTCTGCAGTCTGCCCAGCACGACAGATATCACGGCCCGGGATGACACAAGACAGTCGGGCTGGTTTCTCAGCTCTCCGGCATGGTCTTCGTTATGTTGTGCAGCCATCCACGACGCCCTCCGTCGACATAAGAAAATGGCCGAGTGGGCCACGGCGACCTATCAGGCGCAGTCTTCTCACCGAAAAAGGACTGTCGAAGCAGCTGCATGACTACATGTCGTTGCACACCACACCCATGGGGCTGGTCTTGATATAAGGCCTGGTCAGGACGCGTCCTGTCGTCAGGAATGCCGCGGCTTGAAGCACACTGGATGTCACACGGTCGCCTCGCCTATTCTCAACTCGTCCTCACATTCATCGAGCCTGGCTGCACCTTGGTAGCCCTCCTTGGTGTTGCCGTGCAACAGAAGCCACACGCATGCACCATGCGCCTGCATGCGCATGAGATCATATCCGAGTGACGGCGCCGGAGAACAATGAGTCAATGCGACCACAATTCTAAGGGTCTCATGTGGACGGTAAGGGTGTGTGGGGAGATCCGTCCAAAAATGGCCGTGGCAATGGCTTCGCAACGGCCCGGACCTCGTTATACACACCCACTACTGGCTTCAGCCCGACACAGGTCATGGTTAAAACCGTGGCGGACATTCAACCACCGACCCTGCTGGTTTTGTACATCGAGGGCCTTTCTAGCCCGTGAGTGCCATGCGACCTCTGGGGACCGCCTGCGAGAAAAGGTGAAGCTCACAGAAGATTGAGATGCCGTCTCATCCGTACATCCGTGGTCAGGACGACCACCATTCCAACCAGCAAGCCCCATCACCGAGGCTCAAGCCATAGTCGTGTTGCCTCATCCATGCAAGAAGGTGGACAGTGCCCACCGCCTTGCGTGTCCGCCGAACTCCAAGATGACAAGATCGAGGGGATGGAGGACGCGGCAACGTGCTGCAAGAAGACAAACAGAAGCAGAGACATGCACTACCTGGTCATCCTGCAGAACCCGATCAGGCATGCGAAGAACGATATCGAGCGAGGGTCTATGGTGGGCGAGCGCACAAAGTTCACCAAGGGGGGCCCGATATGCGACCACCCTCATGCAGTCTTCAGAATAGACGGCAAAAGGCGAGGAGGTGTCGGTATTCCTTCCTCGCCTGCTCTCGCATCAGCAGAAGGATCCACGCACATGCGCAGTTGCTGCATCAATACGACAAGACTTCAGCCTACAGCACAGGACGGGTTCTTCCTACGCGGCCTTACTATCTCTTGGCATCGCGTCGATCTCGAAGCACCACACTCCGCGGATATGAATCATGACACATCGGTCGTGCCACTATTGCCACTGGACAGGACCTGGAGTCCACAAGTCTGCTAGACGAAGCAGGCGGTATCCGTCGTGCTTCGCTCGTCCCTACACCGCATCAAAGTCCTAGCGGGGGAGCATATCTAGCTCGGATCATGCACAGCAGTGAATGTGAACCATTGGTGTCAACAGATCCAACAGTCTAGGCTGAACAGTCCTCCGCGTAGCATCTAGGCGGCTCGTGCGTTTGCATCGTGGTGTGGGTGAGTGTTATTTTACCAGGCAGGACAGTGCTCAGGGGCTTATACCAGGACACAGCTGAGTCATTGAGCCAGCAAAGGTTCTCGGCAGAGTATGGGTCTGCGGAGATACAACGGATCGAGTCATCAGACTTTTTCCCATCCAACGTAGAACCGGGTCCCAGGGACCCCGGAAACGAATATGCCTGGAGCTAGGCTGTAGCCCGTGAAAACACGACCTCGTACTGCAGGATACAGTGGTCAGCGGGTACAGACCAGTCAAGCGCGTGGCGCAGACTCGCATTTGCGATTTTGCTACAGCCCCTCGCCTGCCGATAACCAACACGACCGATGATCATGGATGCCTTGTTCAGGAAGGCGTATGTTGGTCTGAACGGTGGCAAGAAACTAACCGAAAGAACAGGGTTTATTGTTTACAAGTGTCTGCATCGTGTCGTCAAGTAAGCAAGTAAGAAGTCCCAAAGTTACGTTGGTCGAGAAATCGCGACTAGAAGCTGGATGTGTCACTGCTCTGCCTCTTGCTCTGCCTCTCTTTTCCCTCTTCTCCAAGGTAGCACAGTCGAAGCTCTAAAGCCGGCTTTCCGTAGCGAACCAAGCCTGTGCCCAGACCCTTATTTTATTCTGTGCCGTCATGATTGTTGCCGTCGCCTGCCATGCCCTTGGGGAGAGCACGCTGCCTTCGTGCTCGCCCTCTTGTCCGGCAAACTTCGCGGAGAACCTCAGCCGTCTTCTTATTCATCCTCCTCCACCCCCCCCCCCCCCCCCCCCCCCCCCCCCCCCCCCCCCCCCCCCCCCCCCCCCCCCCCCCCTAGAGCTGGTGACGACGCCTGGCTACATGCAGAGCTCACCAGTGATGAGAGAAGAGCAAGGGCGAGCGAGCATTATTCCGCACAGGCAAGACAGACAACTGCGTCCTCTACTGTGGATGCTGCCTTCCTTGCTTTAATTTGGCTCAGTTTGTGGTTCTGTTCTTCTCCTCTTCATCCCCTCAGGGCAGGATGTCACAAAACCCACGACACGTTGTGCGTGTGGTCCGGCGGACGCGGATGTCAAGTCCGCGCTGTCCTCAAAACGCTGTCATTCTTCTTCTTCATCCACTTCTTCTTCATCATTCCCCTACTCCTCGGTGGCGGGAGCATCTCAGTCGATACTCAAGTCTGGCAGGAAACGAAAAAGGCTTGACAGTCACTTGGCACAGCTTAGCAATAGACAGGGCGCTGCCTGGCATTTCTCTGTCTCCTGCATCGGGCTGTCTCCCCCTCTATAGATTGATCTACTGCCTCATGTCGACGGTTTGCAGCAAAGGTTTTCTTCGCCGCGAGATCATGCAAGAGTCATGGATCTAGAGTCGTGAGAGTTTTCATTGATTATCAGCTGGAACACGATGCTTTGTTGTCATTTCTGTGTCTCCCTCCCAAGAAAGCACCCAAGTACGTGTCAGGCACAACACGACATTCTGTCCCGAGGATTCCAGAGTTCAACCCGTCTAGCCCCTCTCCTACTGTACAGAGATTCTGCGAGCGAGTGACCAAACGCGCAGGCAGGAAGCTTGCGTTCCGAAACTCCGCCCCTTTCGAATGCGGGCAGCCCCTCCTTGCCTTGTCTCACACCTCCTCATTCTCCCAGTCCTTTTCCCCAAACATGGGCTTGTGGCTGCTGTTGCCACCGGCACCCCCGGCCTCCAGCTTCTCCAGGAACTCTGGCGGTATGGTGGGGATGTACTTGCGCTCCCTCTCCCTGTTCACACCGCCAAAGCCGGCGCCGTAGGAGACCAGCATGTCTGTCACCGAAGGCAGCGAGAAGGGGAGCATGATCGCCGGGTCATAGTTGATGCCGGCAGGCAGATCGTCGTCTTGCTCGGGCATGACTGCAGAAGTAGCAGCATCAACAGCGGCGAGAACCGCCCCACCGATAGCTGATGTACCTTGTGCGCTGCCCTCCTCTGTGGCTGCATCTTGGCCACCACTGCTGGCCTCATTTTTCTTCACTGGTGTCGGAGGCGCGCTGTCGCGCATCGGCGATGCTGTACGCCTCCTATCCCGTCTTGTGGCAGCACTCTTCTCGAGCTCCTTCAGGTACTTTGTAGCACTCTTGGGCAAGCTCGGCTCCCCAACCTCGGGTCTATAGTTGTTGACTGCAAACAACAGCTGCTGAGGGCTGAGCCGGTTCAACGACTGCAGCGTACCCACGAGCGCCTCCAGGTCGTCCGCCTTGAGGCCGGAGAACACCTGCACCCACTGGAGCAGCTGTATCACCGGCGCGAGGTGCTTTTTTGCGGCGTCAACCGTCGTCTCCCCCGTGCTGCTCATCTCACCCCGCTCAAAATGCTCTGGCTTTCGGTTGTTCTGCGTCGCCCATTCTTCTATTGCCAAGACGTTCATCCTGATCTGCAATGCTTTTGTCCTCGCCAGGTACTTCTTGTTGTTCATGATGCGGTTGAACAGCTCCGCACCGAGCCAATACAAGAGCTGAGATATTATCTGCGATGTGATGTATGAGTGGATGTCGTACAAGTCGAGGACGAATAGCGTCGACGATAGCAGCGAAGTGACATTCCGAGGGGCAGGTTTTGCGCGCCGCTTCGGCGAGGGCGGGCGGAAACGCTTCTCGGGCGGCTCTTCCGCGACCTCTTTTTTCCTCTTGAACAGTTTCCATTCGTCCTTGAATGTGACCGCGTCGAACCCGGGGATCGTCTCATGGTCAAGCATTGCGGCATCGAGGACCTTGTCCAGTCGCCGTTCCGCATCTCGAACGATTAGAATGAAGATCTCGTTGATCAGCTCGGACAGCTGCGCTTGTATCGACGTTGTCACTTCCAGTAAGCCAGTATCTTTTTTGAGGTAGTGAAGTAGCAATGTGGCATTGGACATCCAGAATGCCAAAATCGTCATGTCCCACTGGTGCAGCTCTATGACCTCGGCCATTCTGTCCAGTGCCGACACCAAAAGCTTGTTGAGCAACTCGCGGTTTGCGTGATAGTGGGCATATCTGGCGCTCAAGAAGATCATGTTCGCTGGCACTGGCTTTTGAGAGGGCGACCGTTGCGGTTGCATGTTCGTGATAATGACGTCCAGTATCCGTGGTAGGTCGCTCTCTTGAAACACAAACATCTGATCGTGAAGGCATCGGGTCCAGTCGAACTCTTGCTGCTCCTCTTCGTCGAACTCGTCCACGGGCTGGAAAACACTGTCAGCAATGTATTCCTAACGCTTCTCGTCCGAATAACCACGTACCTCAGGCTGGTCATCGATCCCGACGTTACCCAGATCGACCTCCAGGTCTCTTGCGCTCTCCATCATCATGCGTCGTCGGAAATCATTCTCAGCCATCTCCTCTTCGAACCTATCTTGCGAGAAGCCAGGGTTGTAAAAGTCGTCCGTCACCCCTGCGCTGCCGATCGCGTACCCGTTGTCGTGCAAGTAGAACGACATCTCGCTATCAGGCTCCACGAAGTCGAACGCCGTCCGCCCCGAGGTGGTCTTAGCATCGGTGGAAGCTCCACTATCCAGGAGGGCCTTCGCGATGGCCTTGTGCCGGTTTGTCATCGCCCACATCAGGGCGCTCCAGTGGTTCTTGTCCTGCTTGTCTACGTCGACGCCGGCGTCGACGAGCGCCTGCACGACGCTCTCGTGCCCGAAGCAGCTGGCGTACAGCAAGGCCGGGGTCCCATCCTCATCGGGGCCGTTGATGTCGACGTAGCTCTTGGCCTTGCTACTCCCGAGAATCTTGTTGACCAGCTCTATGTCACCGTTGCTCGCCGCCATTATGAAAGCCTTTTGCAGCATCTTCTTCTTCTCCTCCTCCGAAAGCTTCTCGTCTGTTGCTACGGCGTCGGCATCTTCGAACATATCGGCCGTGCCCTGAAGTTGGGCTTGCGCGGCGAGCATCTCCATGAGACGTGTATCGCTGTCGGGCATCCGCCGCGTCAAGTCTTGCTCATAGTTCGGGTCGTCGAGTGTGAGGTTGTCGAACTGTAAAGGTTTCGCAGCTATCGGGCTCGTCAGGAATTGTGATTGACCTGTGTTGCCATGTTAGCCACCGTCGCAAACGTAAATGGGGCGCACGCAGCCGAGGAGGAGCGGGCACCCCGGAGCTACCAGCTGTCCCGAGCTCAGGGCACGGAGGTCTGTCTCAGTACTCTAGACTCACCTTGCCAGCCGTCGTACATCTCCGTCTCCTGGACGTATTCCGTCGGCATTCTCCTGCGATCGTTCAGCGACTTTGGCAGGTCGTCCGGCAGGGCCTTGGGCTTCTGCTCCTGAGCGCCGAGGTCGTCGTCCCCGCTGCCAAACCCCCCACTGTCGATGTCGCCGTAGTCCATGGTTGTGCAGGTGAGCGAGGCGCGCCGTTCACGAGCCGTTCGTTGTAATCAGTCGAGCCAACATGCTTCTAGCACGAGATCTGGGGTCCAAAACTGGGTTGAGATTGGTTTGCTGTTCCGACCTGGCTATCTGGTCGTGCGACCCCGTCGTTGCTCCGTTGTGGAAACGTAATGGCGGGGACCTTGCCGTAGGGGTGCGGCTCCGTACAGTGCATGAAGCAGTGCCGTCTTGACGGCCACGGACCGTGTCACACTGTACCTATATAGATACGCTCCTTCTGATGAGTTGCACCACTTTTGTTGTATTCAATACCTTTCGAAAGTAAATCTGCGACATGACCTATTCATGCTGTAAAATCGCTTTCCAGTTCAATAGTTCCTTGAAAAATGATGTGTTGACAGCCCAAGCGCATCGCTGCTTGTGGATCCCGCAATACCTAGCTCGCCCATAGCTCGACAACAGTTGGCTCACGTATTCTTGGCCGGAGTGAGAACCCTCGTCTCATATTTAGACGGCCCTCTTGGCAAGCACCCGGATCCGTTTCACACCGCCATCGGGGATGATGGTGAGCTTCACGTGCGTGAACGGCTTGTCCGTGACCGAGCACTGGAAAGGATGCTCCGCATCCGGACCACACTTGCTCGGCTCCAAGACCTCGACCCACCCCTCCGCATCGGCCGGCGGCTCGCCCTCACCTTTCCACTCAATGGCATCAATCTTGGACTTCTGCGGGAAGTTGCCGCGGAAGTACGCCGTGTCAACAACAAAGCTCTGGATCAGAGCCGGAGCGCCGAGGCGAATGATGGCCCAGTCGACGTGGCCCTTGCCGCGAGATCTCGCAGTCTCCCATCCATCGCCCATGTCCTTGCCACGGCCGGGAAGAATCAGGTTGTCCTTGGTTCCAAAGTGCTGGTCGCTGCAAGACACCGCAACTGCGCCGTTCTGTGCTGCCGCGAGGTCGAAGATGGCGTTGGTGTCCTGCGGGAAGACGGGCACGGCGTGACCGAAGAGCCGGAATCTGGCAATGCCTCCATCGGGATACATGTTGAGCCTGACGTGTGTGTACTGCTTTTTTGTCGGCTCACTGAGCTTCCAGCCGAACCGCTGCGAGGGTCCGCACTCCTGGATGCCTAGGATGGTCTCCCACTTGCCCTTGCCGCCCTTCCACGACAGGACCTCGTCGTCGTCGGAGCCGAAGTAGCCCTCGACTGAGATGGCGGGGGCATGGTTGCCGTTGAAGAAGGCCGTGTCGACCTCGACGCCCTCAACCGTGCCGGAAGCGACACCAAGGCGGATCACGACCCAGTCAAACGGCTCAGTGTTGTGCCTCCGCGTCTCCCAGCCGTCGTACCAGGCACCGGTGTACACCATCTTGCCCGGTTGGCGGATGGGGGGCGTGGGAGTGAGCAGGTTGGCAGCCTCGGCGAACCACTCGTCGGAGAAGCCGAGAATCTTGCCGCCGAGCGTGCCAGAAATGAGATCTTTACATTAGGCCATGTCAGTAGGAGAACTGCAGGCGGACAGTTCTGACATACATGTACTTACCGATGCTACTCGACCGGAAGGTCTTGTCAATGTCGTCGGACGCTATCCGCGCCGCCTTGACGTCGTCCAGCTGATACTCGATGTGCTCCATATTGTCTCTTTGAAAGTGCCCGGGTGCCTTTGGTAGCTTTGATGTGATGTTGTGTATATTTTGATCAGTTCGAGGCTGGTACACGTGAAGTTTGTGAGGAAGAGGGGCATAAATCGGTGCTTTGCTGCCCGAGAGACAGAGTAAGCTCCCACGACACGAGCAGCGGCCGGGTTCGAAGTGCGGAATCGGCCCTGGGGACTTCACGGTGGGGCGTCGCCGGCCACGGACAGGGACTTGGCGTCCAGAATGGACAACCATCGGCGACCTCCGGGCCGCCGCAGCTCCACTACATTAGTCAAGCCGGTTCGTGACTGTGCACAGAAGCTCGACGGCAAGCTCGATAAAGATGTGGAGAGCTAACGTCTGTAAGTGTGAGTTCCTGCTCTAGCTTATCTGATCCCTGGTCAGGTCGGGCCCAGTCATCTTACTAAAACCCTGGCTCTTGACGAACCTCTCCCGAAATCCACACAGAGACACTGGCCTGGTGAGCCAGAGCCATATTCGAATGCAGCCATTGCCATAGGTAGCCGAGCAATGTGTCGCCAAGGGACCAGCTTGAGTGGACGTGTACCGTACTTGTGCTCTAGAAGACTATCGTTTACGAGCGTGGGCAGGACGTATGGTCCTGTATCTTGGGCCCGTGCCGGTCGTCTGCTCGGTCTATCCATAGTCCCATGGGACGCAAGAGAGCAGAAGGCCATCAACTTGCTGTCTGCATCAGGCTGGTGGCTTGTTCCGATTAGTCAGATAATAGAGAGTGTCAATGTTCACGCAGTCTGAATGCGGGGATGGTAAGACGGGAGGCGCGGCCAGTTCGACCCCGCTGAGGAATCGGCGCCCCGCGATAGGCTTGGGCGCTGCAGACCCTGGCGCCCGGCCCTCTCTTGGGGGAAGCTGCCACCTATCAGATCGGGTGTTCTGGAATCCGTTGGAGCTTGCATCATCGACTGCGATCCACGCACAATCAACAGCACCGACCAAGACCAGGCAGCCTGAGGTTGAAAACGGCAGCTGATTCACTTGTCAACCCTGGTGGCATAATCTGAACCCTCCCTTGACCACCATTCAACCTTTACCTGACCTGGCCCCAGAGTGCTGTATACACGACATCTTCTTGTTTTCCACGCCTCTGTTGCGTAGTCCAGATTGAAAATGTCCTCAGCAACGGGTGTTCCCCAACAACCTCCGCCCGAACGTGCTGACGACGAGACCGAGCCCCTGCTCGGTCGGCCCGGCGATGCTTCGCAGAAGCCCGCCGCCTCGGTCGCCCAAAACCTCATTCTCGGTAAGACCACTCTGTTCTCTTCTCGCTAGCCTTCTTTCAAAAGCCGGCCCTTCACATCTCTCGGTGGCCCCCTTCTTGTCTTCAGCCCAACGCCGTTCTTGAACAGAGCTCCCATCACCAATCTCGCCATGCCGAAACTAATACGCTCCTCAGGCACCGGCGTCATCGCAGAGGCCGGCGCGATCCTGCTCGTTGCCTCCGTATGGGCCGCCGTTTTCCTCCACCAGCCCCTGATCCTCTTCTCGGTGCACCCACTGGCCCAGTCCTTCGGCCTGCTCGCTCTCGTCCAGAGCATCCTCATCGTCCAGCCCACCGTCACCGCGGAGCAGAAGAAGGTCGGCCAGAAGCTGCACGCGGGACTCAACCTCGTCGCCCTCGCCTCCTTCATTGTCGGCGTCGTCAGCATCGAGTACAACAAGATCAGCAGCGGCGGCGCCCACTTCAAATCCACGCACGCATACATCGGCATCGTTGCCTCCGTCTGGCAGATCCTGCAGTATGTCGTCGGCTTCACCATGTATGGCGTGCCTCAGCTCTATGGCGGCGAGGCCAAGGCCAAAGCGATTTGGAAGTACCACCGCATGAGCGGCTATGGTCTCCTGCTGCTGTACATGGCTGCTGTCGCGTCGGCCACCCAGACTGACTACAACAACAACGTCCTTGGGCTCAAGCTGTGGGCGATGATCGTGATCGTACTGCTCATCGTCGTCGGCATCTTCCCCAGGATCAAGAAGCAGAAGCTTGGCCTCTGAAATGGGCTAGACTAGCTTATGCGTAACTGGTTGACGAACCCTCGATCATTACTGCGCCTCGTCCTACTCCCCAAGTGGGAGGAGGTCGCCCGAAAGATAACCGCACGTTGAAAACGACTCAATTTTTCTCTCCTTCTTGGTCTGAGGTCCTTTCTCTTTTTTTCCTTGGCACGGCGCACGGATATCATGCTACGAGACTAAATAGCTACAGTGTCAATGTTGCATTCTTTGAACTGGACGATGAATGGTCGTTCTAGGAGAAGCCAAGAGCTGCTCTGTGATTCAATCGGCTACCCACAGAACTTTCTAGATCTGACGCCCGTATCTAAGTACTTCATCAATTTAACCCGATGAGGTCATGCTTGCCATCTGTGCGTTAGTGAATTTCATGCATTTCTCGTATAGCCAAACAAAGTGGCTGGGACGTGATGTGTTGGGCCAGCCAACAGCGCGGGGAAGCCATGGCCGAACATCCGGCTGCAACCCAGGTGAGGCACCACCCGCGCACTTCCTGCCATCATCAACCCCCTCAAGTAGACCAACGTCGTGTCCAATCCCGACATATACCCGACAACGGCAACACCTCGCTCGGAGGCCCGGCAAGCGCATTGGACGCTGGCCCGCGGAAAGGTTACAGTCACAGAGCACCGACTCCCATGGTCATCAGATACACTAAAGGTGCACCGAGCGGCCAAGGCTGATTGACCACACTTCACCGGACCGGAAAGCGAGTGATGTCGACGTGATAGGTCAGCCTCGCGCACACCTTGTTCGAGAAGACCAATCGCGCCAAACGTGCTCAGCTGTTGTCCATCCCAGCGACCTGC
This sequence comes from Microdochium bolleyi, assembly GCA_001566295.1. NCBI lineage: Eukaryota > Fungi > Ascomycota > Sordariomycetes > Xylariales > Microdochiaceae > Microdochium > Microdochium bolleyi. The sequence goes on from KQ964245.1 coordinate 2,521,845, forward strand.
AAGACTGACCGACTCGGAGCAAAACACACAAGTCTGCGGTTCACTGGGGCACCCAGCATGTCATCCACACAACCTGCCCCGTCACGGCTGACATTTTCCCTCGACGCCTTCGCGGCGCGCCTCCACTCAACGACCGGGCAGCACAGCCTGCCCCTGATCTGCGGCGGCGGCTTCGCAGCCGAGATGCTCTGGCACTCGCAGGTCGAGACGCGCTTGCTCGGCACGCCGGCCCCCAAGGTCCGCCTGGCGATGCGCCGCGCGTGCGTGTTCTGGCCGGGCGTCTATGTGCTCACGGGGGCTGCGCTGTGGTGGGCGGAGCGGCGTGTCGGAACGGCGGCGGCGAGGGAGATCAAGGGAAGAGAAAACGGGGCTGGGAAGCAGTGGTAGCCATGGAGAAGCGGTGCCTTCGGAAGCATTCTCAGCACCGTGGAATGAGTTCGCTGGCTTGCTCAATCTGAGTGTATAACATTAACATCACACAGTTGTGATACGCAGCATTTCGGTTTTCTCTGGCGAATGTCAACACCCACTTAGCGGTCACGGGCTGTAGAAAGAGTGTTATAATTACTGCAGACCTATCTGAAAGAAAGAAAATGCTTCGAAGATAAAGGCTGGTCACTCTCACGAAAAGCAGCAGCAGCAATCTCACGTCAAACATACTCGTGGACCAGATGTGCTTCGCAGTAAACAATGCGAATCGATCAGAACTACCACAGCTCACAGGTAGGCTCCTTGACAGGGCAGTTGAAGCTCTCCCGGAACTCGCGCGAGTTGGCCGTAGTGCCCAGGATACGGGCAAAGGCTGGCGAGTGCGGGTCCGTGTAGATATAGTTGATGGCCTGCTCCTTGCGGACCTTGCCGCACCACCAATTGGCGTAGAAGACAAAGAAGAGCTGGTCCTGGGTAAAGAACTCAAGACCGGGCAAGTTCTTGTCAGGCTGCGTGTCCTGGCGCTGCTTCCAAGCCGCAAACGCGGCAGCGACGCCTCCAGCATCCGCAATGTTCTCGCCGAGCGTCAACTTGCCATTGACGTGGAGGGATTTGCCATTGGTGCCCTCGACGGTGAAGTTGCCGTACTGAGAGACGAAACAGTCGGCACGCTTGGTAAATTCCTTGACAGTACGGTCGGTCCACCAGTCGGTGAAGTTTCCGTGGGCATCGTAATGTCTGCCGGAGCTGTCGAAGGCGTGGGACAACTCGTGCCCCGCCACAGAGGCGAAGGCGCCATACGAGATATAGCTTGGGAGATCGACGTTGAAGACAGGGAATTGCATGATGCCTGCAGGGAAGACAATCTCGTTGCCGACCGGGTTGTAGTAGGCATTGACGATATCGGCCTGCATGCCCCATTCGTTGTGGTCAACAGGCTTGCCCAGAGACGACCAGGCTTTGTCGTTGGCCCACTTGGCGCTGTTGAGGCCGTTCTTGAAGAACGAGTCGGAGATCGAGAGATCGGCGTAGTACTTCTTCAGCGCAGTCGGGTCCATGATGTTGGGCGACTTTGTTGGATAGCCAATCTTTTGATCAATGTTGTTGACCTTGCTGACGGCAAGCTCCTTCACAGAGTCGTCCATCCAGCTGAGGCCCTTCAGCTTTGAGATGAACTGGTGCTTGATGTCGGTGATGATCTCGTCGCCGAACTTCTTGGCCTCCTCCGAGAATGCTGCTTCAATGTAGAAGCGGCTGAGAATCCAGCCGATTGTTCCGTCGACGTGTCGCAGGCATTTCTTCCATCTCTCGGTCTTGGTCTCGGGGTCCTGCCGTCTCGTTAGCTCCGTAAGGATTCAGTGACGACTTTCACGAAACTTACCCTGCCACTCAGCACATTGTTGAAGCGCGAGATCGGCTTGACTTCGGGTGCCTCGATAGCGCCAGCGTAGCTGTAGATGACCTTCCAAATCAAGTAGCTCTGCAGCACTCTCTTCGGCGTACCAGCAACCAGATCGGAAATTTTTGTCAGAAAATCGGGAAAGGCAAGCATCATAGAATCGTCTTTGTAATCCTTGGGTGCAAGTGCTCTGATGACCTTGTCCAGCCGAAGAGCTGGGCCAAGCTCACCAACCTTGTCGATCTTTTCAATGTTGTAGTATTTCTGAATGTGTTAGTAAGACCTTACGTCGAAGTGCGGGGATGCGCTTACTGTGACATCTTGAAGATCCTCAGGCGGCGGAGTTATTCTAGCGATCTGGGCCTCGAAATCTACGACTGCCTTTGCCAGCACGGGGGCTGACTTCCTCCAGGTGTCGTGCGGTAGCAGAGTGCTGAAAACTTCTCCTAGGAGCTTCTCATACGACGCCAAAGTGTCATTGTCCTTGTAGTACTCGGGGGAAGGTAAAGTTATGCCATCAGGGAAAGCTTGGACGATGAGCAGTTCCTAGCATGCCGCTGTTAGTGTTTCGGGCATCCCGTGTAGAGGCGAATGTGTAGTCCATCACTCACGGGGTTCTTGTCGTCCGCGCCAATCCCGAGTTCCTCAAAGGAGCCGACTCCAATCTTCTCAAGAAGCTCGATCGTCTTGTGGAGGTTCGCGAGCTCGCCCTGGGTGAGGGGGAGACCGAGGCCGTCCGCGACAACATCGTCATCGAGCTGGAAATGTAGCGAAACTGACTTGATGAGCTCCTCGAGAGGCTCAATACCGACTTTCTCGATCGCGCCCTCGTTGCTGCAGGCACTGAAAGAGACCTGCATCTTGTTGAAGTTCTCTTCATCTGTGTTGGCGGTCTCGTGGGCGAGGTTCAACGGGGAGAAAGCAGAGTGCTAATTTCAGTCAGTCCATATAACTGGCATTATACTGTCGAATTCTCAGTCATACCTGCGATTGGCCAGGGTAAGAGGACTCGAGAACGTGTCGGAGGATAGTCTGGCCTGCGTCGGACATCTGCGATCCGGTGGAGAAAGAGCTTCTGTCATTGGGGATGTCGTGGCGGTCCGTGAAGCCGTCGCACACGAGTGCATCAAAGTTGGTGCAAGCATCGATGTTCTGGTAGTCGGGAGAGAGATTATCTAAGATATTGTAAGCAGCTGAGTGCAGGAGGATGTTCCTGCGTCGTGGTGTACTTACAGAGAAGCTCGGAAGCTGCGTGGATACAGGCCGCAGTCGTGCAAAGCGGGCCAGCCACCTCTGCATTTCCTCTGCCCTTGCCGCGCTCTAGGACTGTATGCGCGGGTGACTGGTTAGTACAACATCTGGAGGTCTGCTCCCCGTAAGATTGGGCATGTCCAAAGGGGCTCACATACCACCGGTCAAGATCAGGATGACCAGGAACGCGACGATGATAAAGATGCTGACGCCGAGGGAGATCCACCGGCGGCGGCGGGTCTGGCGGACAGAGTCATCCAGGTCCGCGCTATTGGCATGGTCTTGTGCGCCGGCCTCGCTCGCCTCGTTGCGAAGCAGAGGTGTCTGCTCGTTGCCTTCGGGCATGTTGGCGGTTCGATAAGAGTGTCCGGTGTTGTGTGAGATTGAGGTTGTTGAAGCTTGACAACCAGACCAGCTGGGCGGTTCAGGGTGGGTAGCACCGACGTTCGGCAGCGGCGGCAGGCCGAGCAAGCAGCAGCAATCGGCTCGGGTGGGAGTAGTTACGATGGGTGATGTGCAAAAGAGATGGCCGTCCCGAGCTTCGCAGTAGCTTGGAACCGTGAAGATGTCAAGAGCAGGCAGCTCCGGGCTGTGCAGAGGCTGGGAGCTTGAGCTTTGAGCTTGATGAGGCGATGAGCAAGCACGGCTGCCGTTTGGGCGCTAGCTTGGAGCTTGTGACGTGGGCGGCCGCCTGCAGGCACGCGCCTGGCGCCCATTGTCGGTTGTCCCTGCCATGCACAAGCGCGTGCAGCTCCAAATGCGGGGAAGGTTGGGGGCACCTTGCAGGCCAGGGGACCGTGCTGATCACGGTGCACTACCCCAGCTTTGTGCATTTGCATAAGACAATGCACATGTGCTTTCTCGCTCGGTCATTCTCCCTCAAACAGCAGAGCAGCATCTTGACTTCACCAGACACGAAGAAAGATTCTGGATGCGCTGACAAACATTGCGTTTTATCTGCCGGTCGCAGAAAACCAACTGGCGATGTGGTGGAAGATTTCTGGCTCACAGTTCGAGGTAGGACTCCTACTTCGGTCGGTGCTGATACTTGGCTCTCTATCGTTTTGCATAGGCAACGACTGGCGACTGTGCTGATTCAAATGCAAGTCTCCTTTCCTCCAGGTGATCTATGGCCATGATGGGGGTCAGCTACACGATACCTTTGAGTGATTGTTGGTAACAGCGCCGACATCAATGCCGTCCAAGATGACCAAATCAGCCTTCTTCGCCCCCTCCTCCCCTGTCTTCCACGCTCCACCTCCACATGCCGTTTGACGTTCGCAAGCGGACACACTTTATACGCATGCTGGTAACTTTACTCCTCCGTGTTGTAATAACTGTGTCTGGTTTAAAGTCCACTATGCCACGACATCCGTAAGGAGGAACGCAAGGACCCGACCGAGGGCACGAGCAACCTCGCCCAGTGTGCAGGCGGGGTCTTTCAACAGACCACGGTGTGGCAGAAGATGACAGGTAGGTCCTTGTATGGCAAGATATCTGAAACGTCAAGATGCACCTACTCCAAATGACGTCCTGTTTCTATGGACCATTCGTCAGTTTTTCCCGGCAAGAACGAAGACCCCTTCCGACAGTCTTGATACCTCTCAACTTGATACTTCCCCGCGCAATAAATACATCGCTGATGCCGTCCCTCTAGCGAATGACCGACCCCAGCGGTAGCTTCAAGCTTACTCTAGCGCTCCTTGGTCCATGAGAGGGCATGACAGCCGATATCAACGACGACCGCGCAGGGGCCTACATGTGGCTGATCTGGAAGTCTAGGAAGTACACGGGACAAAAGGGGATCTTTTAACTCTTCAAAATGAGCTTTGGCTCGTGACAGGGTTTGGTCATACTGGGAAATTCTCGTAATGCAACCGGCCCGTCTACAGTAGGCACTCTAGACGGCATCTTGCCATTACCAATCAGTCGACCTCACACCTTCCACAGCTGCTTCTTAGCACAGAGGCCTTGGTCGCAGTGCTGTCTATGCGAGACCATTTCCATCATCCCAGAAACCGAGTGCTACATGCCTGCCTATAGTTTCGAAACTCTGCATTGGTCTGGCAAGTCTTTCCATACAGCAAGATGAATCACTACCATTTGAGGCATGAAAAGTTTCAGCCCCCCCCCTTTGGCTTTCCCATTCTCCAGCTGGAAGTCGCGATATCTGTCTGGGTTCGACACCATATCCCGATGGCTTTGACAGTGATCTTAGTTATATACACCCATTCTATTGTTAACAATCTTTGTACACGAAGATTTAGAACCCCTTTCCCGTCCTTGCCGCCTTCATCTACCATCCCGGTTTGCATCCTCAAACCTGTCGCATTTGCACCACCGGCTCCGGAACGACTTCCCCCGTCCTGAGGTCGACCATCGCCGTCCTGCCGAGCGCGGCTCCGTCCTTGTCCAGCGCCACGGCCTGGCCGTACGTGACACCCGGCCCGACCGACACGGTCGTCTCGAAACCGGCGCGCGGGTACAGCTCCGAGGGTGTGTCGAGAGCGTTTGTGGCGTTGCCGGCGAGCTATTGCCGATGTATATATGTTAGCGAGGTTGAAAAAGAGAAAAAAATAGAGGGTCATGAAGAATGAGCTATGCAGGTGGAAATACTCCCCCGGGCACTATCGAGTAGGAGCAGAGGGTAAAGACTTACGACCTGCCACGAGACAACCTCTGTGGCCCCGTTCCAGCTGAGAAACAGCTTCGACGTACCATCTCCAGCACCCGCACCATCACCATCAACATCTTCACTCCTCTCTCCGCCATCACCAGGATCACCACCGTCGCCGCCCGACGCCGGTCCTTCCCACGCCACGGCCGGCGGCCACGCCGGCTTCCCGACCCAGTCCGACTTGTACGTGCGGTAGTGGCCCCTGCCTTCCCCCTTGGGGTTCCAGATGTTGTACTGCACATCGAGCACGCACCGCCCGTCCGCCGTGTGCTCCGTGAACGCCGGGTTGAGGCCCCATCCGATCAGCACGTTGCCGCTGCCGGGCAGGACGTCGAGCCCGCCCATCGCTCCCGACACGAGGTGCGCCGGGTGCAGGTAGTCCTGGACCAGGCGGACCGTCATGCGCTCGTAGTCGAGCTCGACGCGGCGGCCCCTCGAGCAGGCGGTCGTCGTCGTCGTCGTCGCCGTCAGGGTCCCGTCGGGCGCTGGCGTCGTGGCGTTGCAGCCAATCCCGCCCACGGCGGTGTCGAGGTTGTGGTTGTCGAAGAAGGTGAGCTGCTGCGTGCGTTTGCCGCCGCTAATGTCGCTGCGGAAGCGCGCGTGGTGGTTCCACGCAAAGGTCGTCGCCTCGCCGCCGGATATGTCCTGGAAGTTGTTGCGCTTGCCGCCCAGTGTCCAGACCGGCGCGCCCGAGGTGCCGTTGATGTAGGCGACTGTGTGCGTGTGGCGGGCCGAGATGAGGTAGTGGCCCTCGGCAGTCTTCTCGACGCTGTTGAGGTGGAAAAAGTCCCACCCTTCTGCCTTGTCAAAGTCCCACGTGAAGAACGAGTCCGTCAGCGCGTACCAGTCCGACGCCCGCCACTGGAACAGCAGCTCGCCCGTCGCAATGTCCACCTCCTGGAACAGGCTGTCCAGCAGCTTGCCCCCGTCCTCTTTCGTCATCCCGCCCGCCGGCGACGTGTCCCAGTCGAGCGTCTCATATATCGAGATGAGCACCGTCCCGTTGTCCGTGACCTGGCACTCGTGCATGTCGACGCTGCTGCTCGGATAGCCCACGGCCTCGACGATGTGTGCAATCTGGTACCCGGAGTCGTAGAACAGGCACGTCCCGGACGAGTGCCCGTCGCGCTGCTCCCCCTGGTAGAACACCAGGAAGTCCTCCCCCTTGTACCGCTGGACCTGGGTGTTGTGCGCGCTGGGCCAGCGCTGCTCGGCGTAGACCAGGCTCAGGTCTCTGGTCGAGTATATGTAGGCGCCAGCGTTGCCGCCGAGAGGGCTCCACAGCCCAAGGAAGATGTACGGCGCGGTGTCGACGAGCTCGCGGTCCCAGGTGTTGACCTGCAGCTGCGGCGCGACGATATCGGAGGTGCGGAAAGTCTGGCTCGGCGCCTGGCCGTACTTGGCGGCGTTGTAGCCGTCATAGTCGTATAGTATGGGGGCATCGGCCTGCGTGACAGGTATTATAGTCGACAAGAGTAATGTGAGAGACAGAGGCCAGCTCGGCTGTGATTGTGTCGATGTGAAGCGCATAGCGGCGGCTGAGATGTGCAGAGGATCCGGTCAACTAAAGATTCAGAGGCGGTCCCAGCATTCCTCTCTCCCGTGTGACGTCTAGTTGACCGTCCGAGGCCGGAGAACCTCTTTACCGAGTGACTCGATGCGATGTTGATGCGATGATCGAATTGGTGTGAATGACCAAGGCCAAGTTCGAGACGTGACTGGAGTTGGAGTCGGCCGACTGTATATGGTCGACGACACGATATGACAAGAGAGACCGAGTGTGCCGTCCTTCCTTGCTCGCCTGCCGTGGCGGAGGGGAATATCGACCCGTGCCAAAGTCTAAAGAAGAAAAGACAAGGTGAAACAAGAATCGTGGCTACGGGTGGCGCTGCGTTTGCCTGCTCGCCTTATATCGGGGCTTCATCATGGCGCGAGGAGCACAGAGTACCCTACGGTCTGCAACGGCCCATCGGTGCCGTTTGTAAGACCCTCGAAAGGGTCGTGGGTAATTGCCCTGCTGCATTGGGATCTTGGCCCTACGCGATAGACTCAGGTATGACAAGCACGGAAGGACGTGCCGGGAGGGTCTCCGCCCGTGATACTGCGTGCCACATGTCCCCGCTCGGGACCGCTCGGGGATGGCCATGGCCGGCTGTGGTGGCCTATAGCATGAAGGAGCAAGTTGAGCACTGCACCACTTATGAGTGAGTATGGTGCCTGAGTCCCACGACGTTTCAAACAGAATGCTGATCCGCGCAGCGATCAAGCCAAGTGGTTGCAGTGGTGCCTGCGCTCAAAGGGGCACGGCCTGTACAGCTGCCGCATCGGGCCATGCTCGGGGACAGGGCAGCCGATCACAGCCCTGGGGCCCCGTTGGAGAACCACTGTGGTCTGCTCGTGAGTCGCTGCGGGACGGACTCGCCAGGGCGTATCCTCATCTCCTCCTTGCGTGAGCCGCGTAATGAGATGCCAGATCATCCTCCCGAGGGGATGGGGACTCGCCGGCCGCCACGGAGGGGAATGCACGTGCCTGGCTGCTGCAAGAGGCTGGCGCTGCCCAGAACAGCAGTCCGCCGTGCCGGCTGCGCGGCACTCGGGGCCCCTTTTTAGGTTGTGACAGCGGTACGCGTAATTAAGCGCAGACATGGACAGGCCTGGGCAGCCGCTTGCGGATAGCTTAATCGATCGGGCATGCGCCGTCTCCCTGGTGGCGTCATGTCGGCAATCGCACTACTGTCCTTCGAAAGTATTGTCGTTGTCTACCCTAGAAAAGGCTATCGCAATTCACCACAACGCCGTTGCAAGATCGTGGCAAGATCGCTGCATTGTTTTCTTCTCTCATGGAGGTGCTATTCGCTGCTCGGATGACTTCCCAGTGCTGGCCAGGGTCCCTCCATAATGTACCCTAGGGCAGTTGGCCGCCATCAAGTCTCGACATGAGAAGAGATTCTGAGGCAAGGCCTAGGCCGACTTTACTTCTCAGTGACGTGCCGGTGTGGCAACACGAGACCACTTTGGTGAGATTCATTTTCGACAGTTGAGGCTCGCACCCGACATCGAGATGCAAGCGTGCCACTATTCAAAAACCCAAGCCGTCGAGCTCCATGGGAGATGAGCATGAAGACTACAGGTGCCCAGCCAGGGAAACGCGACACACAAAACTGCAATGTAAGCTCGCCACCCTCTCCCTTCCACAGAAGGGACGGCCCCGCTCCACGTCTGCAGACACGATAGCTCAAACGCGATCGCGACCAGGTGGTTGACTGACAATTCACATCGTTATTCGGCGTAGGGCCCCTGGTGTTTGTGGCGTACTGCTGACATCGTGGCCCCAGAAGAGCTGGCTCTGGACCGTGTGCACTGTGGCCTGGGGGATAGTCCAGGAGCCAGCCACAAAGCATGACGCGGGGTAGCACATGAATGGAGTGGCTGCTTGTGAAGCAGCACAAGGTTGAGCGCCCTCCTTGTGTCAGTTGTACAGAGATAAACGATGTCGCGACCGCATTGCCGGCTTTCTCGATTCACCTAGCGGCGTGCGCCGAGGCCAATGGGTTGACAGGTACGTGGCCAGCTGCAGTTTCTTGCCGCAAATTGACGTGCCCCAAGCTCTTTGCTGCTCGGCCTGTTTCGGGCGTGATGCTCCTCAGCTCCAGCGTGGTGGTTGGCGATTTCCTGCACCTCGCTATGATGCGCTCTTGCATGCGAACCCTGGACACACTTTCTCCTGACACGCTCGGCAGGCTGGCATTGCTCGACTCAGATTAGATGCTCCAATGGCCACACTGCAATGTACCCTGGCTCAGGGCCAATAACTCCGGTCGACGTCCATATTCCTCTGGAATTGATTGGTTTTTTCTCTCGAAGGAGGCTGGCAAGGCTGACTGGACATGCCTTTGATGCATGTTAAGCACCGCATTTGACTATCCTCGTCGCGCTCTCCCAGACCGTGATGGGCGAGGCTGCCCAAGGTAAAAGTGGCGCAAATTCACCAAGCCGATCGGCCGTTTAAAAGTTAGGCAGCCTCGATGAGCATCCGCGGATCGCAGTCCAGGCGCTCACGATATGGGCGCAGTGACTTGCTGTCTAGTGACGTTGGGTAAAGCTGAATGTCCGTCACCAGCCAATCCACATCCATAGAGCATGGATGGGTGGTCGACCGAAAATCAAGTGAGGGCTTGTGAGGCAGCTCATGACAGACTGTGGGGTCTCGGAGGCGACTCCCGCAATGGCGAAGATGGCGTGCACATGGGCGAGTTTTCAAATCCCGACAAGAAACCTGTCACCCCAGAGAAGGCGATATTGACAGGCTGGCATACCGCCTCTTCCCTGCGAAGGGCCACCCCAGGTAATGTGCAAGCCCTGTAGCCTCTGGCGGCCCGATAGCACCAACACCCTCCGGAGGGGCCCACCCGGGCTCGGAGGCTCACCTCCTGCATTTCCGACTATCTGCTTCGTCATTATCGGGTGTTCCGTCGGACTGGCTGGACATTGGGATTGAGATGTTGCGGGTAGTAGAGAACGGTGGCGGCGGCGTGTTGGATGTGCCCAATGTGCGCAAAATTCGGGATCACCTCTTGACAGTCGCGGCGTGCTCGCGGCTAACCACGTGAGACTCGCATCAGGGGGTATCGCTGGATCATGTTACCCACGTGCAACTTTGAGGCTGCAAGGTCGGGCCAAGAAGCAGGGCGGAACGGCGATCGTACCTTGGAAGTGGCTGGGCCATGTGGGCGCGGGGTCAGCATGTTGACTTGTTGGTAGTCGGGGGCGGGATGAACGGACAGCTCAGCGACCGCTGCTGACACCGACACAGAGGGTGTCAAGCGGATCCAACTTCCTAAGCTGCCATAGAAGCCCTGGTTGCCAATCGTTTTTCGTTAGCCCAGCGCACCTTGCTGCAGCTTCCAAGGTTGCTGGTGGGGATGGACCAGGAGCTGGAAATAGGGTGCCCATGGAGCTACCCAGGTTTGTCGCAGGAATATCGTCAAGAACCTCAGAATGTCCAAATCGTACAAAGTAGTCGTCCAGGTGAGCAGACTCTGGCCCTGCGTCTGCACAAGTATGAGGGTGGCTCCAGCGACAGAAAACCAGCGGCAGCAGGCACCTCTGAACTTTGTGGACAGTGCTTCCCAACCTTGGAAATATTCTTGCCCTCCTCACGACCTACAATCGTCATGCATAGCTCAACCAGTGCACTGGCCTGGACGCCTGACTCGCCAAACGGCGTCTCCATCTGTGGCCTGTTCCCGATCCAGATGAACAGGCCGGCGTCAAGATTGCTCCAGCTCCCGTGCTTCTAGAAACAGAACCAGCACCCTGATTAGCATCCATCGCTGGCAGATGCTGGAGGGCCGAGTGGGAGCGGCCTCTAACGTTAGCCACGACCGGGTTCCAGGGCAGTGGACGCCAATTCCAAGAAGATACATGCCCCGTTTGCAGGGAGCAGACACGCACTGGTGGCGGGGCGTGCCCTGCCTGGCACAGACACAGGCATAGTCTTGTTGCCTCACCTCGCGGTCGCTGCTCCTCGCAGGTGCGCACTTTTTGGACATTTGAGATGTACGTTCACAGCGAGAGGCGCAGACGACTATGTCAGCCGCGCCGGAATGGGGTGCGACACGAGTCTCGGACTACAGGAATTAGAAGGTGCGAGATGTGGCAGTCGAGGTCGGGGCCCTGCCAGCTCGGAAGGAGAGCCGGGCTGGGTCCGATCGACACGCTTCGAGAAGGGCGAGCTGCATCGCAAGCAGCGTCCGCCTTGGGGCCGCTAGTATTCGGGCAGCAGGTTGGACCGGTGCCGCCTGCGAGGCTCCGAGAAGCCGCAGCATGAATCGTTCGTACTGTTGTATCTGCCTGCGGCTGCACCTTGCACTGGCTGCGCAGCACAAGGAGCGAGAGACGAGCCAACCCGTGGGATGTTTTGAGAGTGGCCAGTGCCCGCGAGATACGATGGGGGGGGGGGGGGGGAGCGAGCGCGGGCCCTCCCACACCAGGGCAGGGGGCTCTTCCGCCAAGGCGGCGCGACGTCATAAGCACGCACGACCAGGGCCAGCTGGGCTCCTACGTAAGGCACCGCCGGTAGTCAGTCGTCTCGTCTGTTGCGGGCTCTGCCCACCGCCCAGCATTGAGCCCGCCCCATCTCAGTCCAAGCCCGTCCACGCTCATGCTATCTGCCTCAGGTGGTCACAACCAGCAGCACTCAGAACAGCAGCACCACCGTGACCTGGCCGACGACCCGACTGCTGTGCTGCTACTGCCGCTCCTGCGCTGCTGTGTTGTGCTGCTGCCTCTCCACAGCTCGTCACCACTCTGCATCACGCCCGCCTTTGTGGCTGCGCCGCCTCTCTCCCGCCCTCCCCAACCATCACGCGGCCTCCCTCAGCGCCGTTACGCCCCTTCTCCTCCTCCGCCGCCTCCATTTCACTCTTACGGCGGTCAGCACCGTGTCAAGGAAGTGCCTGCCGACCCCTGCCCAAGATCAAACACATCCCGCCACGACAAACGACACATCGGTGTCCAACAACCACGATTTATCAACAGCGCTGACCACGACGACTCGTTTATGCCGCCGCCGTTCCCGACAACGATAACTCGTCACCTAGCCAGTCCCTGCCGCCGCCGCTGCATGGGGACGCGCTTCTGCTGAGGGATGACCGCCCCTAACCTGTCTGCCGACTTTAGGTCTCTGCCGTTCAACTCGCCAGATCCTGAAGCTTCGGAAAGACAGAGCCATGACGCGACTTCAACCTCCAAAGATGTACTGCACGGAACGCTGGAGAACAGGAGTGCAGACAAAATTGCAACTGATCCAGCATCTCGCGATACCTCCCCACGGTCGCCAAACCCGCTCAAGCGTTTGACTGCTCGCTTTGGCAGCATTCACGGCGTCAGTCTGCGCGGAGGCGGCCTAGAGACAAGCGGAGCCGCACGACCAAGGCTGAGCACGAGCAAGAGATCGTCCTCCCTCAGAAAGTTATCCGAATCCGGGTCCAAGAAGAAGGAGAAAGGTGTCAGCATTTCCCAGAACTCGCCAGATATAATAGACAACCCGGTAGTAGCCTACAAGGAAGGCCTCACTCGGTATCTATCACAGCAAGATCAGGTCAGAAAAGGATCCCCGGAAGCACTTTCCACGGTCATGCGTGCGACGGGCATGCCTCTTGTGGCCGAATCTTCTCCTCTTGCGGCGACCCCGGCGGATGACTTGCCGACAACGTCGACCGAGTCAAACACGACTGTAAGGGGCGGTATGACACCTGGTTTCGTCGCAGGAACTCCGTCTTATCCATTCCCTAGGATGAACCCAGGCTCATTGAAGTTTGGGCCGGGATATAGGACCTCTGGTCCGCAGGCCCAGACACCCCTTCTTAACTCGACTGGCAGTCAGTTCGCTAGCCACTTTCAATTGCAGGAGCAGGTCAGGTCGGATCCCTCCACGCCCGCCTCCGCCATGACATTCCAGCCTGCCGGACATATTGATACACCACCCAATTTCGACTACCCTTCACCTAATCTGTATGACCTCTCGCTGATGCTGACAGCCGAGCCTGGGCTTGATGCCTGGTGGAACACCGTTGTGCAGATCATGACGCAACACTTCAGAGCTGAACGAGTTACACTTTCGGTTCCTGCAGACAACACAGATCTTGAGAATGTCCCATGGGGTCAGAAGGCCACTTTCAATACCAACCAGGAGGATGAGCTCAGCATGGGCTACATGGGTCGTTCGAGCTCCGCGCCACAAGCGTCCGAGGAGGGTTCTCTATCAACCCCAGATGCTTCCACGCCGCGGAGCGACCGGCCATTGCGGCCGAGTATGCTCAGCCGTCATTCGTTCACATCATATGAGAAGCAGAAAGGTGCCCAGGATAGCCGGGCGGGCTCGGTGCTGTCTCCTGTGCCCCAACGTCCTGGCTCCATGCTCCGTAGTAAAAGCTTCTACCCCATGACGAGAACCGAACAACCCCCATCGCCACATCCAGCCCTCAACAAGCAAGCTTTGGAAGAGCACGATGCAGAGGAAAAGAATCAGCCGATACCATCATGGGAGGAACCGCTATTCACGGGACGGGACATCAAAGGCCGTGTTCTACCTATGCTTCAGGCGCTGGATCTAGAGGCGGACCCGTTGATAGACCACAACGGAGTGGCTAGAGTGATTGAGCGAGGCAAGGTCATTGCACTGACGCGCAGCTACCCCTATCTCAACCCTTTCGAAGAGGAGAAGAAGAGAGAATCGCGAAATAGCTGGTCAAACAGCTCCGCCGAGTCCAAGAAAGGACTTCGCAAGCAAGGGAGTTCCGAATCAAGCACACAGCTTTCGTCGTTACTCGAAAGCGCCACAGCCGCTCAAAACTCAGCCAAGGGCAAGAAGCATCTGCCAGAGAGGAGCAAGATGATGGATATCCTTGCCTCTATCGACGATGGTGCCCCACGAGCCCCGACCCCAAAATATGAAGAGTTTGAGCAGGCGCCGCCGTCTCCTTGGTCGCAATCACCTGCGCCATCGCCTGCCGTACGATCCGACCCTTCCGAGAACCCGTTCTTCACGGACGCCGTCGTCGACGAGGAGTCCTTCAACCCTGGCCCAAGTCCGCATGACTATACGACGATTCAGACACCTGAAGCTATTGGCGTTGATAATTCCTGGACCGTGCTCCATGTTCCGTTACATCACATTCTCCTCTCCAAGCCAGCCAAGTCATTCAAGCTCAACTCCGCTGCCTTGGACCAACGAAACTCTTCGCGCAGCATCGGACCAAATGCACCGTCTCCACGATCCCCTGAGGCGGACCTAGACCAACCACGCCCACCTGTGGCGATTCTGTCGATACTCAGCCCTGTCATCCCATACCCCACCAACTTACGGCATTCCTTGCAGCATCTCGCTCCTCATCTGGCAACATCATTCTCGCTTTGTAGCCATTACTCTATGCTTGAGACCGAAGTACTCGGACTCGATCGCAAACGGCCCCAAACGACTGGGTTCGGTGGCGTAGGTCTTGACGGCAGGCCTATACAGAACCCATCCAACTTTGGCAACCTCAGCTACGATATGTTGTCGTCCCAATACCATTCCCAGTTATCAGCTACCGGCAGTATAACCAGCCCGAGCGATTACTCGACCAGATCTCGGAGCATCGCCGGGTCCCCTGCAGCCGTCACGCCGGGCTGGGAATCAAAGGGTTTTGGACTCTCTGCAGAGCGTCGCGCTGCGGGCGTCAGCCCTGCACCCAATACCAGTGACAGCTACTTCAATACTGGCCCGAGGACTGCTGCTCATGGGGAAGACTCGACAGATTACCTAACCGCTCGCGGAGGCCGTGCTGCTAAGGATTCTTCTAAGCAGGATCAGAGGCATCGTCGTTCTGGCAGCATGAGACAAGTGGCTGAGGCTCCATCTACCCTTGAAGCTCGTCAGGACGAGTCTGTCAAATCTGACACTGACGACAAGTCGTCAACTCGTCCCTCGTCGAAAAGCTCCGTTAGCCCAGCGAACAATACTGGTGAGCCAGACTCGACACAAGAGACTAGCGAAAAGCTACTCCGGTCTTCTGGGCTCGCTGGTGTTGGTACCCCAGGTGCGAAGCACACGATGACACATTCATACGGGGCCGACTTCGCTGCGACCTTCCAATCACTTCCTTCCAGTTCTTCCATGATGTCGAAGCCAACAACCTCACATCCTCGCGCTCAGACTGGAGCTACAGCACAGTTCAGCATGCTGCCGCCGTCAGATCGCCTGAAGAGCTTCATGCTAGACAGCCTACCAGTCCATGTCTTCGTGGCTCTACCTGTGACTGGCGAGATCGTCTGGGTCAACAGTAGGTACATGTTCTATCGAGGACAAACAGTCAGCGATCTTGTTGCCGACCCATGGGCAAGTCTGCATCCAGAAGACAGGGATGACTATATCCTAGCCTGGAGCGATTCACTTCGGACTGGCGGGTCTTTCGACAGGACTGTGCGTCTTCGGCGCTTTGATGGTGCCTACAGGTGGCACCAAGCCAGGGCTATTCCTTCGAAGGACAAGCGCGGCGTTGTCGTCCAGTTTATTGGGTCATATATGGACATTCACGACCAGCATGTCGCAGAACTCAAGACCGTACGTCAAGTTGAAGTCGAAGCTTCCGAGGCAAAGCATCGGTTGTTGGCCAATCTCATCCCGCAAATCATCTTCACAGCGACCGAAAAGGACGGCATCACATTTGCGAACGATCAGTGGCTCGTGTACACTGGGCAGAGTTCAGAAGGCACGCTCGGCCTTGGTTTTATGGACTATGTGCATCCAGACGACTTGGCGAAGTGCCGCCTTCCTAGCATACAGATGCAGACGTCACTCTTCAGTCCGACTGACTCTACAACGAAGGAGGGCTCGAGGGGTCAGATGGAGCCGAACTCGCCGAAAGGAACCCCACCCGTACTGTCTCGCAGCAGCACAAATGAGAACACCCCCACAACGGATTCTCAGTCCGGAGAACTCGCTGATCTCGTCAGAAAGGGCATCATCAAGGTGACGACTGACAACGACGGCCGCATCTCGTATACCACTGAAGTGCGTCTCCGCTCGAAATCTGGCGAGTACAGATGGCACCTCGTTCGATGTGTAGAGATTGACAACATTGACTTCGGAAATGGCGTGAGCTCGTACTTTGGATCTGCGACGGACATCAACGACCACAAGCTACTTGAAGCCAAGCTAAAGGAGGCCATGGAGTCCAAGGCGAGGTTCCTCAGCAACATGTCTCACGAGATCCGCACGCCCCTGATAGGTATATCCGGGATGGTGAGCTTCCTCCAGGATACGACCCTCAACGAAGAGCAGAGAGATTACACGAACACGATACAGACCAGTGCCAAGAGTCTGCTAATGATCATCAATGACATCCTCGACCTCTCGAAGGTTGACGCTGGCATGATGAAGCTCAAGTTCGAATGGTTCCACACCCGCGCCCTGATTGAAGACGTCAACGAATTGGTATCTGCAATGGCCATTGCCAAGCGACTTGAGCTCAATTACATTGTGGAAGAGAATGTTCCAACGTGGGTCAAGGGCGACAAAGTCCGCATCCGGCAGGTCCTTCTCAACGTCATCGGCAACGCGATCAAGTTCACGGCGGAAGGAGAGGTTTTCAGTCGATGTAGAGTGTCTACGGATGACTCCCCTGATGCGGACGAAGACAGTATCATGCTTGAGTTCTCAATCATTGATACGGGTAGGGGCTTCACTAAAGAAGAGGCTGAGCTCATCTTCAAGCCTTTCAGCCAAATTGATGGTAGCAGCACGCGACAACACGGTGGCAGCGGGCTTGGACTTGTCATTTCAAGACAACTTGTAGAGCTTCACGGGGGACAAATGAACGGCACGGCCGTGCCTGGCGAGGGCTCAACCTTCACGTTCACGGCTCGTTTCGGGCTGCCCAGCTCTGAGGACCATCCTAACGCAGTGGGCACTCCGCCCATGCTGCCGACGGTAGCCACTCCGGCCGCGGACAAACACGCGCAAGCGCTGAGACCATTCTTGCTTCAACAGACATTGAATGGGCTTGGCAATGCCAGCCCCGGCTCTGAAGTTGGGACCATTTCGCCTGCTTTGAATTCATCTGCCAGCTCCGACCCTTCAGTGCGTTCGTCAGCGCGGACAGCAAGATCAAGCATATCTTCTGTCAACCCAGGTCTGGCGCATTTCATCGAAGCTGCAAAGGCAAGCGGGCAGGATCTATCGCAAATGCGCCTACAGATGCCGTTCGAGAAACCACAACTCCCAGGTACACCGGTCGGCGACCCTTCGGACATACCAGCCCATTTCAGACCGCCGATGTACTCCATCCTGGTCATCTGCGCACAGAAGCACTCACGTGAAGCTACAACAAAGCACATCGAGATGACACTGCCCAAGGACGTGCCGCACCAGATCACTGCCGTGGAGACGGTCGCCGCTGCCGAGAGCCTTATCGGTGGGCACGAGTCGGTGACTTTCACCCACGTCGTACTTAACCTTGGCTCTGCCGAGGAAGTGATTGGCGTGGTTGACAGGATCATTGAGAACTCGGGTGGCCGCACTTCAGTTTTGGTACTCTCTGACTCTGTGCAAAGACAATCAGTCCTCAAGCTTGCATCGGATCCAGCGCACCAGCAACTCATCGACGAGAAGCGCATCACATTTGTGTACAAACCCGTCAAGCCGTCCCGTTTCGCTGTCATATTCGATCCGGCCAATGAGCGTGATCTCAGCGTGGATCTCAATCGATCGAGCGCTGCTCAGATGGTCGAGAGCCAGAAGCAGAACTACATCGACGTCGAGAAGAGGATAGGCAACAAGGGCTACAAAGTAATGCTTGTTGAAGACAATCCCGTGAATCAGAAGGTTCTGGTTCGATACCTAAAGAAGGTGGGCATTGAAGCCGAAATCGCCGCGGACGGCGTCGAATGCACTGAGAAGGTTTTCTCCAAAGGACCGGGGTACTATTCTTTGATACTGGTAAGTGTTTGGCGTGTGAGAACCCGAGTATGACTCCCTTACTAACCTTTCCGTAGTGTGACTTGCACATGCCTCGAAAGGACGGCTACCAGGCATGTCGAGAAATTCGAGCTTGGGAGGCTGAAGGAGGCCACTCTAGACTTCCGATCATCGCATTATCTGCGAACGTCATGTCTGACGTACAGGAGAAATGCATTGCGGCAGGGTTCAGCGATTATGTGACGAAGCCAGTCGATTTTGTCGACTTAAGCACCGCCATGTCGAAGTTCATCTGAGCCCGAACCGTCATTCGGAAGCGACCGGCCTTACAGGGGGACATCAGGGGGCCAAGTCAGCGATGCAGCCGCGCTGAAGACACCATTGGAACTCCACGGGATTTAGGCGCGCACACATTCGCATTATTACGGCGTTGGGAGTCACTTAATCATCCGGTGATTTCCCGGAATTTTGCATTATATACAGGCTGGCACGGAGTCATGATAATACTTTTCGGGTAGGCGCCTGCCTGCTTCATATATTCATTCATTCGGTGTACAAATATTCTCACGGGATGGGGTATAGCATTTTCTGCAAGCATGGGATGCAGGGCAGCGGGAGATAGCGGAAGTCGTTATATCGAGTCACTGAGGATCGGGGCTTGGTGACGAGGGGCAATGAGCAAGTAGCATAGCATAAGGCCAGAGTCATTGGGCGGGGATGGACGAAAAGTCGTTCTGACGTGTTGGTATTCGGTTCCACGATAGAGATGGCGAGAAAATACATATCCTATATATAAGTTACAGATATAGAACCCCGCACGTTGTCGACTCGTGACTTTGCAGTGAATGGTGACGCAGTCTTGCACTTACTTTGAGCCTGACGGCCAGTGGCTTTCCTCAATGTGTGTAGCCTTACAAACGCAGCAGCGCGTGAATCTACTGTAACGTAGAGTAGCTGTCTGGTAACCCGCGCATCACAAGGCGAACGCCAGAGTCTCGAACCCCTCCGCAAGCCTGTCCTCGCCGCCGGCGCACTGCATTTCGTACTCGAGATCCGGCTGGGCCTCGCGGTACAGTGCGTTGTCCTCGCTGGCCATGACGAAGTTGTACCGCGCCTCCTCGTCGCTGATGACGTTCTTGCGCATCCCGCCGCCACCCGCGGCGGCCGCCTCGACCTGGAGCTGCATGGCGCACGAGCGGTCCATCAGGCCGAATAGATAGCCGGCCTCGTCGACGGTCGCGCCGACGGTCAGAAGGCCGTGGTTCATGAGGATCGCGGCCTTGTTGCGCTCGCCGAGGGCGTCGGCAATGTTCTCCCCTTCGTCGGCGCCGAACACGATCCCGCC
Source organism: Microdochium bolleyi (assembly GCA_001566295.1). NCBI lineage: Eukaryota > Fungi > Ascomycota > Sordariomycetes > Xylariales > Microdochiaceae > Microdochium > Microdochium bolleyi. Next base: position 2,541,406 of record KQ964245.1, read on the forward strand.
GTACTGCGCGTACACGGCCTGGTGCTCGTGGACGTTGCAGATGTCCTGGTTGAGCATGTCCAGGGGCCTGGCGAAGACGGACCACGCGCGCCCCGCGTTGGAGTGCGCGTGGCAGATGGCGTGCACGTCGGCGTGGCGCCGCTTGTGGACGGCCGAGTGGATCAGGTAGCCCGCGGCGTTGACGGTGCGGGCGTGCGGCCGGCCGCGCAGGGTCGAGACGATCCGGCCCGAGGCGATGTCGAGGCAGATCATGTCGCCCGCGGTGAGCATGCCGAAGTGCCGGCCGAGCGGGTTCATCCACATGAAGCCCGGGTGCTCCGGGTCCCGCACGGAGATGTGGCCGGCCTGGCCCTCGGTGAAGTTGTTCCGGGCAAAGTACCGGAAGGTGGCGGCCATGTGGACGAGGATGTGCCGCCGGTGCTCGAGGTAGCTCGGGAACGTGGGGATTCCTGATAGCAAGCGGTGAGTTAGTCAAGTTGGCTTATTTCTGGGACGATGGTTGGGGTTTGGGGAGTGATCAAGACATACCGGGCATCACGACGCCGCCGTGTGAGATTGCTTCGAGCGGCGTCTGGTGCGGTGTGTGCTTGGAGCCCGGGACGGCTCCCGGTGTCGAGGTTGGGCCGGCATGCTTCTTAGTGACTGCCATGGCTGGAGTGGTGTCCAGGGACACTGCGGAGGGTGCCATGACGGGGACTCTGTGTTTCACAAGGGACAAGCAGAAGATCAAGCTGTCGAGAAGGTCTGCACTACACACATCAGCATGGCATGAGTCGGATGTTGATATATACATCGTACGCAGTAGCAACCAGAGGGCGCTGGAGTGGGGTGGGCCCCGGTCATCGGCCTGGCCGACGGCGGCGCTGGGGACACCGGCTTCCGTGCCGAGTCCTGGGCGGGCCCAATCAGCTCGTCCGGGCCGGCACGCCTCAGCGGGCAATCCCTGGAAACACAGCGCCTTCCGGTGACATTGTACGCACATCGTACCGAGTAGTCTAGACAGGAATAGCTGGAGATGCAGGCAACATGCGCGGCTGCGACGGGCTGTTCTGTCAGTTAACAACATGACACTGGGCCATTTGGCTCAGCAGGTGGCTCCGACGGAACAATGCCATGCTAGTGGCTAGACAGCACCTCCTCGGATGATTGTGCGCCGCATGGTCGACGTGCAGATGCTCGGAAGACTTGTGGTCACCGATCTTGTTGATGCTGGAGGCAGATGCTCTGTGGTGGCTGCCATTCTCCTCAGGCCAAGATCCCTCTGTTTCGGTGCATAGGCTAGTTCCCGACATGCCGTACAAGTCAGTCTTGAAACGTGCCAGACGCAAACCCAGCCTATGGCTCTGTACGCTCGGCTACGGTGCGCGCGCCTGCACTTTGTTGACGGATCATATCATCGCGATGTCGTCGATGTATGGCATGGCGATGCAACTGTCCCGAGTAAGTACTTCTCGCCAGGAACATTATGTTGGACCCCTGAATCGCAGTGGAGCCAGGGGTACTTGCCGGGTAGGCTCCTCCTCACCACCTGGCAAAACAATTTCGGACGGTGGGATAGGAGCTATCCAAAATATTCCAGGCATATCGCCCCGCCATTTCTCAGTGAGCTTTGGGGTCTGTCCGGCAGCCTGGAGACACGCATCTTCCACGACAGACGTCCACCCCCCACGAGAGTCAACATCCCACGCTTGCCTTTCCGCCCGAGAACGCCGCAGAACCAGTCTTTCTACACCGGCAGACCAAGTGCCCCCGAGGCTCCGACAAGATGCAGGCTCCAGTCCTGGTCATGAGTTCGTCCTGCCCCTCCGCCAGCTCCTTGCCCGCGACTTTCCCAGTGGGGCGTCACGACTGACCACAAGATACAGACACCGGCGGCAGCGGTGAGAGGCAAACCGGCCGCAAAGCGCAACTCTCAAACATCGCCGCTGCTAAGACGTACGAGACCCTCCTCTCCCATCTCGCCTCTACCGAAATCGTAATACTGACGTTGTCGTCGTGACAGTGTCTCCGACATCATCCGATCATGTCTCGGCCCCAAGGCCATGCTGAAGATGCTGCTCGACCCCATGGGCGGTATCGTCCTGACCAACGACGGCCATGCTATTCTCCGCGAGATCGAGGTATCGCATCCCGCTGCTAAGAGCATGATCGAGCTTAGCAGGACACAAGACGAGGAGGTCGGCGACGGCACAACCTCTGTCATCATCCTTGGTATGTTTCCGCTACTGTCCTTCTTGGCCTCTCGTGATGGGCCAGCCTTCTGACTCCAGTTCAATAGCTGGTGAGATTCTCGCACAGGCCCTGCCCCAGCTCGAGCGCAACATCCACCCCGTCAACATCATCTCTGCCTTTAAGAAGGCCCTGGCCGATGCCCTCGAGATCATCGACGAGATTTCCCTGCCTATCGACATCAACGACGACAAGGCGATGAACAGCCTCATTGCCTCCTCGATCGGCACCAAGTTTGTCTCGCGGTGGAACGACCTGATGTGCAAGCTTGCGCTCGATGCTGTCCGGACAGTCACATGGGAGACACAGAACGGCAAGACCGAGGTCGACATCAAGCGGTACGCTCGTGTGGAGAAGGTTCCCGGCGGCGAGATCGAGGACAGCAGAGTGCTCGACGGCGTCATGCTCAACAAGGACATCACCCACCCCAAGATGCGGAGGAAGATCGAGAACCCCAGGATCATCCTGCTCGACTGCCCTCTCGAGTACAAGAAGGGCGAGTCGCAGACGAACATTGAGATCTCAAAGGAGGAGGACTGGAACAGGATCCTGCAGATTGAGGAGGAGCAGGTTAAGGCCATGTGCGAGGCCATCCTCGCCCTCAAGCCTGATCTTGTCATCACCGAGAAGGGTGTCTCGGATCTTGCCCAGCACTACTTTGTCAAGGCCAACATCACCGCCCTGCGCCGCGTCAGAAAGACGGACAACAACAGGATAGCGAGGGCGACTGGCGCCACCATCGTCAACCGTGTGGACGACCTGCAGGAGTCTGACGTCGGCACGCAGTGCGGTCTCTTCGAGATTGAGAAGATCGGTGACGAGTACTTCAGCTTCCTCACCAAGTGCACGACACCGAAGGCTTGCACCGTCCTTCTCCGCGGCCCGTCCAAGGACATCCTCAACGAGATCGAGCGGAACCTCCAGGACGCCATGGGCGTCGCGCGGAACGTTCTCTTCCACCCCCGCCTGTCCCCAGGTGGTGGTGCCACAGAGATGGCTCTGGCCGTGCGATTAGGCCAGAAGGCCAAGAGCATCGAGGGCGTTCAGCAGTGGCCGTACAAGGCCGTCGCCGAGGCTCTGGAGGTCATTCCCCGCACTCTGATCCAGAACGCCGGTGCCAGCCCCGTCAGGGTACTGACCGAGCTGCGCGCCAAGCACTCCGAGGGCAAGAGCTCGTGGGGTATCAACGGCGAGAGCGGAACCCTGGTCGACATGAAGGAGTACGGCATCTGGGAGCCCGAGGCTATCAAGCTGCAGAGCATCAAGACAGCCATCGAGGTGAGTGATTCCTTTGCTTTCGAGTTCTTTTATAAGAGTCTGGCTAACAAAACATAACTATAGGCTGCCTGCCTCCTGCTGAGAGTAGACGATATCTGCAGTGCCAAGAAGGCGCCGCAGATGGGCAACGGCCTGAGCGGTGGTGGCGAGGAGTAAGGGGAAGATCACGACAGGAACTTGTGAACGATAGTCAAAAAGTGTTACATTGGGAATGGACGGGCCGCATACCCCTGCATCAACGGCTGGTGCACAAGAGCGCAGCTTCCGAATAGAGAATCTTAAAGAGTAAAACACCCAGCCTCTGAACACCGCAAGCCTCAGTGTTGCGTGCTTTCTATTATCGCCAGGTCTTTTCAAGTGGGCTGCAGGCTGCTGTCGATACCGCTGTGAAATGCCTGCCAAATCGCTTTGTCCATCTATGTGTTGTACAACATTTGATTTCAAATCAGTCATCCTCGATGACGATGCCCTTGGGCTCTTCTATCGTTGCCGTCGTCCCCAAGTCTGTCCCATTCGCGCCCTCTTCCTGCCGTGTATCATCGTCGCCGTTCTCCCTGCCCAGCCGCCGCAGCGCATCCGCACGAGGCGCTTTGCTGTACCCGCCCCCGCTGCTCGCGCCGCCATTCTTCTGTTGTAGTTGTTGTTGCTGTTGTCCACCTGCGCCTCCCCCTCCCCCGCCGCCAGTTTTCGCCCTGGCCTTGCGCGCCTTCATCTTCTCCCTCTTCTCGCGGTTCCGCCTCGTCTTGTCGTCGTCCCTCCGCTCCAGCTCCTCCCGCTTGGTCGCGAACTCCTCGTCGTTCTGCTCCCTCCGCAGCTCCTCGTCCATGGCCCGCAGGCGCTCGTACTCGCGCCGCCGCGCCGCCTTGTACACGTGGAACTCGCCCGAGCCGGCACCCGCGCTGGAACCCTGGACGTTGGCGACGATCTCGGGGATCCCTGGTGCGCGCCGGGCCAGGGCGGCACCGGAGGAGGAGGCTGGGAGGGGGATGTGCTGGTCTGGCTTGGCGAAGAGGGCGTCGATCGAGGCGGACTGCCCGGACACCGGGGTCAGCGCGCGCTTCTTGGTAGGACGCTTCGAGCGCGGGTCCGCGGACGTCGGGACCGATTCGGGGCCCTCGCCGGACATGATTGCTGTGGTGGCGGCGCAGGGGAGAAATGTGTGTATGTGTGTCTGCTTCGGTGAAGGTATGCGTTCTGGTGTCGATGCTTCCCGACGAAGGCAGTGGCGAATGAGTTTTGCGCCGCTGGGGGGGGCCGAGGGTTGTGACCGGGGGTTTTTGCTCCGTCTCGCGAGTGCGTGTTGCGCAAAGAGCGGCTGTGTGCGTGCTGAATGCAGTGGTGTCTCCGGAATGCTGTGTCGGAAGCACGTGGATGTGGATGTGGGTGTGGACAGTCGGGAATAGCTTCAAAAAATTGTTAGGGTCGCAAAGGGTCGCAAAGGGTCGCAAAGGGTCGCAAAGTTGGAGTCTGGTTGTCCAGGCAGTCAGTCAGTTCAACCTGGGTGGGCAGGAACGCGCCAACACAGCCAATCATGGCGCAGCGCCGGCTTGCCGGGGTTCGTGTGGACGCAGGCGCCTGCCTCAGCCAGTCAGGAGCTCCGCTTTTCGGTCCAGGATATTGAAGCAAACGGGCCTACTTGGTCGTGGGGGATGCCCCCACTTTGTCGCATCAGGCACAACCTCAGGTCCCGGGGAATCCCCATCACTTACACCGCGAACGAGACAAGGGGAAGCGGGTGGCCCCAATCTTTGCAGACTGAGGCCAACAGCAAGATTACTGCGAGAAAGGGAAAAGAGGCACCTTGATAAAGACACCGCTCCAGCGCCTCCGGGTGCGTTAAAGAATCGTGAGCTACAATATGCAAGCTTCGATTGTCGTCTCGTCCGCTTAGGCCTACCGAAGACACGGTCTCGGCCTCTTTGCCCTTATGGCTTCCAGCCTTTGCGTCCAGACTGTTAAAGCTTGATCTGGTCTGTGTCGGTCACTTCGGGCCATTCTAGGAGGTATTACGACTTTGTAAGCCTATGATGAAGACATCCAACCGTAGGGCCTGGCCTGAGAGATGGTTCAATTGAACCCTATGACACCTGTCCGACATCGCCAACTCTTCGCGCATGTTGACCCTGTGCTTCCAAAACCCGCCCCCTGAAAAAATCGTCGTTGATCTTGTCTGCGTCAATCAGATGGGACCATCGTAATAGATGACCTAGCATCGAGGGGTCTCCAAGGGCGTAGTCGATGTTTGAGGAGTCTTCATAGGCAATGGCATAGTCGATGGTTGAGCGGCCTGCTGCATCCCGCAACTCCAAATCTACTTCATCGCCCCAAACCTGCAATATCGCATCCAGGGCGTAGTAGTGTCCATGGATAGCCGCCACCATCACGGCAGTACGACCATCCTCTGTCTGTGCATTTATGTCAAATCCAGTCGGAAAAGCTTGAAGCAAGGCGTGGCAAATCTCGACGTCTCCACACTCATGCCAGCTTTCCGCCATGGTAAGCATGATATGCAATGGTGCATGTGCTGCCAACGTCAGATCGATCTGTGGACACAGCAGTAGAACTTCCACGCCCTCAGTACCCAAATACCCTATTTCGATAGCGTATATGAGCGGTGTACTTCCATAGTTGTCTAGACGATTCACGTCGATGCCTGGGTGGCTTGATAGCAAAGCGGTGACGCGGCTTCCATCCGGATGTGCAGCTGCGTAGAACAGTGGCGTTCGCCCATCCTTGTCGGGCCAGTCAAGCAGATCTGGACTCGTATACTTCAAGATGAGATCGAACCCATCGCCGTACCCGGAGATCGCGCAATGAGACAGCGGTGTACGATCAGCATGGTCTTTGGAGTTGGGGTCGAACTTGGAGCTCATCAGTAGCGTCTGGATGATTGGGCCATCCTCCCATCTCCTTTCGCAGGCCCATGATAGAGGAGTACGACCATTGAAGTCTGCAATGTCTGGATCGGTGTCATGGTGCGCATTCAACAGCGCTGCCACGACTTCCACATCCTGATGTTGCGCAGCATATGAGAGCGCGGTTCGGCCGCGATCACATATACAATTCAAGTCAACCCCAGGATGATCAAGAACGAGCTCGACACAAGGCGCTACGGCCCAGCCCCCCCGTAACACGCGCATGGCACTCAAGAGCCACGTCTGACCGTCCTCGTCCTTCCTGTTGATATCTAGACATTCCAGGTTCAGAAAGACTTGTAACACCGATGCGAGTGCGGTATTTTCCAATCGCAAAATATCATGGAACGCGCTGTGGATGAGGCGAACCAAAACAACTGGCTCTAATGGCTCATCCGACAACTTCGCTATGAGGACGTGCAGATTCGAGCGATTCACTCCATGCATCATCCCCGCTAGGGCCATTTGGTAACCTTCAGATAGAAGGCTAGAAGAGCGCACATGGCCGAGAAGACACTCAAGCAGTGGGAGGTCGGCATGAGATGCCACCCACTTCAATGGCTCAAGCAAGGACTCCTCGCCACGGTCAATACTGGCCAGAATAATCTTCTCTGCCCAGAAGGACAACGAAGCTTTACCCTCGAGGCATCTCAACGCCGCAACAGTCGACCCAAAATCCAGATCGTGCATTCTTACGAGAGTCTCTCTAATCTCGACCGCGTGTAGCACGTCATTGACACGATCGATGGATGCCAATGACTGGAAGTCGATTTGTAGCCTCGGGGAATTTCGCAGCAGGAATTCCAAGATCTTGCCATGACCGCGAGCTGTTGCGACAAATACAGCTTCTTGAACCGTGCTCGTGCTGACATCAGGTCTTGATAGCAGGATCTGCACTGTAGAGTAATGGTCCTGGTGTGTCGCAAGAACTAGAGGGTGGAGGTACAACCCGACATCTGCCCGTTTGCCATGCAGGTGGTGGTAGTAGGACGATCGCTCGTTCGTACATTTGTGCCCATCCTCAAGGAGGCTTGCCACATAGTTGTCCAGACCCCACCGAGCTGCCACAGACACAGGGCCAGGTTTCAGGATGCGGAACTCTTGCACAAATCCAACCACCGCGAGGTGTTCCATAATACCTCTGGTCATGACATCATGTTGCCAATACACCGAGAGAGCACGCTCCGTGGTGAGGAGTTGCATGGCCAATGGCTTGAGTGCTGAGCGCCATAGATCCAAGTGCTGTGCCCAGTAGTCTTGTGCGTAGAGAAGGAACGGCCACTGCTTGAGCTCCGAAAGAGGACTCGACGAAATGTCTCGTGATGGCAGGAAATTTGAGCCCTCGGCCTGCCGATCCCTCAGCCACGTGTTGTGCAACATCGCAATATCGTCGTGCAATTGTGGGGCTAGTAGATAGGTCAGACACGCCTCAGCGATGGTGCGGCCACACTCCGGGACCCAGCGATCAAGCCGGTCAGAGTCAAAGTACTCTTGAGCCGTATAGTGGACTAGCCGAACAATGTTGTTTTCGATGTCGACAATTACGAGACCGAGACACACGCTCAGCATGACTTTGAGGCTGGGGACATTGCGCTTGGGATCTTTGAAGATGCCAGGCTTGATGGCAACTGCATTTTGAAGCTCAACAGCAGAGAGTGGCCGCATGCTGTGGACTATCCAGTTGATGATCGACTGGGCAAGCTCTCTCCGCCGCGGCCGTTGTGCGTCGATACGCTGGACTGTCGTGTCATAAGTTCGAGTGACGGCGTCTTTCCCAGTTGGCATCTTGTCCAGTATATCTTCCACGTCCTCGATAGTGATCACATCACGTAATGAGTCGGCGTGGATCATCGCGAGAAGAAACCTGCTCATGGTATGCAATGTCAGCAGGTGTGAGGTAACATAGAAATCTTGTAGACTGAACGAAACAAACGCACATGCCGTCTGCTGCTTTCATGATCCTCTGAACAATTTCCTCGCGAATGATTTCAACTTCCACTTCCTCCTCGTCTACTTCCGAGAAGCAATCAAGGTCTTCTACCCGGCGTTGCAAGTAGAGTCGCATATCTTGCTGCGCCGAGTAGATCTCGACTGTACTGTCCGGCTTGAACGAGAGGGGTAACACGGTGGCTGGTCTTGCTGTGGCAAGCACTCGCACTTGTCGGTCCTTGCCCGCCTGCTGTAGGCGTAGGACGTGATTCAGCAGACTTTTGCGTCCATCAATTCCTTCCTCATTGGAAAACTCGTCCAAAGCATCGAGAACTAGAAATAGGTCTCCTGACTCGCAAATGATGTCGCAAAGCAGAGCCATAATGTCTTCCAAGGTCGGCTCCGCACGACCGATTTTCTCATGGAACTGAACGAGTCTGGCTTGATGCGTAGTACTAACATGTACCAACTGCCACAGGATCGAGAACAGTATTCGAATAAGGCCTTGCTCGCCTTGTGACTTGTAGCTAAAGAAGGCCACCACGACTCCATGATCTGGATGGTTCAATCGTGCCTGGAGATGATTCGCCACTACCGACGCCATGATTGTCTTGCCGGAACCTGGGATGCCAGGGCAGTACAGTAGACCAATCGTTCCAGAAACCCATCGCTGGAAGGATTCAGATTCAAGAAACCACTTTCCGGTGCCTGGTTGCGCTCGGCTGTGGTGATCAAGCTGCGAAAGTTCGTAACGATTTGCACGCCTCTCTATCCAGTCGAGGACATTCTTATGCGCTAGAGTTTTCTCTTCTGTGAGTTGTCTCTCGACTATTGTGTCGGTCTGGATCTTCATGTCCTGCACTGTACTCCTGAGCGAGGTCATTTGAGCTCTGCCGAAGTGGTCAGCAAGACAACTCCACAACCTTCATCTTGTCCTGCGCTTACATTGATTCGCCCAAGATACACAACTCGATCGTGCCTTTAAGGCTCTCCAGCCACTGAAAAGAGCTCTCCAGGTCCGCCTTGCTATGCTTCCATGTCGCTGCTTGACGGATCTTCTGGAAGTGTCTTTCCTTCTCTGGCTCAAGCTTGGTCTGGATTTCCTCGAGGCAGTTCTTGAACTGGCCGAGGACGTTGTCAGAAATGAGAACAGCCTTGAAATTGTCGAACCAAGCCAGGTCGTCCGGTGACACGGCTTCGCCGATGCGGGCGAGCTGGTCCTTCAGTCGCCAGAGGACGAAGCAGCACGATTGTGCCTCGAGCAGGAATTGAGTCCTGGCGGCCGGGGCATCTTTGAGCTCCTTGAGCAGGTTGACAACTTTTTGTCCCGTGTCGAGGAGCGTGACGATGTTCACTGTGAGGCTGAGAGGGTCCATGGCGTTCAGCAAGGGGTCTCGTCTCTAGACTTGTTCTTGTGATGGTCTCGCGGCATGTTCTTCTGGTATGGTGGGTGAGTATTGGGAGGTTGTGCTTGCTTGAGTACGCGCACATTCTCAGGGTTTCCTCAGGCCCTGATCTCCATCCCAGGCTCCCGCACTCAGCCGCTGTTCGTAAGGCTGTGCCAAGCCGTGCATGTAGTTCCGCCTGCCAAGGCGTAGACGGGTCATATCTTGACGTGCTGCACCATGCCAGGACGGGGCTCAAACCAGCCGCCCACGGACGTGCTGGGATTGCGTGTTCCAGGAGCACACTCGAGATCCGCGGGGGCACCGCCATGGTCGTCGTATCTTGATCTCATGATGGGGTGGACCTTGCACCACATGTTGGACCAACTCGGCGGTTGGCAGGACGGACAGGCAGCCCCGGCGCTTAGCGTGCAGCTTGTTTGCCACGGGAAGGAGCTGTTGGCGGGCTTCCGGGCTTCCCATTTGTAAGGCATGCTCTTGGTCCCGTGGCAGACCAGACCTGCTCGTGTGCCCCTTGCCACCGGCCCACGAGACGAATATAAAAAGGCAAGACGTCTCCTCGAGCATCCGAAGAGCAACATCCAGGCACAGCGGCCTGTTTTATGCTAAAACCGTCCGTTCTGAGGCCAGCCCGCTGCCAGATCGCTCCAGGGGCCCCCACCGAGGCCCTGACACGACCCTAGACCCTAGGCCCGATACCGCAGCGACCTGCAGGGCTCCAGCACCCGGCGCCGCGGCTCCAACTCTTCCCGACACACCCTCAGCCCTGGACGTCCGCTCGTACCTCTAAATAGGCCCGGGAAGCCCACCTGCAGCGACCCCTCCAAACGCAGCTCATGTTTCACGTCGTCACCAAAATTTAGAAGGCACCACGCAGAGGTCCACCAACACAACACATTAACTCCTCAGAGTTCCCACGATCCTTCACAACCCTATACTCTTTCCGGGAGCTCGAAGCTGGACACGATAAACGACACAGAGAGCAGAGCAGCAACAGAGCAGCATACGGCTCATCACGGCGCAGTTCCAGCCACCATCCGTACCAACATCGAACGACCAGAACCACGACTCCACTATCAACATGGGGCGTCCGAGGCTCATCATCCTCATCAGGCACGCCCAGTCGGAGGGCAACAGTACGTCGTCCCCCTAGTTGCTCCCGTTGGTGTCCCGTCGAGACTTCCAGCCACGATACTAACCTCAGCGTCCGTCCAGAAAGCCGCGAGATCCACCAGACAGTGCCCGACCACCGAGTAAAGCTCACTGCCGATGGCTGGGTCCAGGCCCGAGAAGCCGGCCGGCGGCTCAGAGCGCTGCTGCGGCCAGAGGACACGCTGCAGTTCTTCACCTCCCCGTACCGCCGGACGCGAGAGACGACCGAGGGCATCCTCGAGACCCTGACCGCCGACGACCCCGAGCCCTCGCCTTTTCCCCGCCAGAACATCAAGGTCTGGGAAGAGCCTCGCCTGCGAGAGCAGGATTTTGGCAACTTCCAGCCATGCAGCGCCGAGATGGAGCGTATGTGGCAGGAGCGCGCAGACTACGGCCACTTCTTCTACCGCATACCCAACGGCGAGAGCGCTGCTGATGCCTACGATCGTGTGTCGGGCTTCAACGAGAGCTTGTGGCGCCAGTTTGGCGAGGACGACTTTCCAAGTGTCTGTGTGCTAGGTATGTTGCAACCCCCAGGATGAAGCTCGTCCACTTCACACACACAAGTTCTAACAGAGTATGCGCCAGTCACCCACGGTCTCATGTCCCGCGTCTTCCTGATGAAATGGTACCATCAAACAGTCGAGTACTTTGAGGACCTGCGCAACGTCAACCACTGCGAGTTCCTCATCATGCGCAAGATGGAGACCGGTAGCTACAACCTCGAGACCAAGATGCGGACGTGGTCAGAGCTGCGCGAGGAGCGCGCCGCCCTGAAAGCCAAGGAGGAAGAGGAGGCTGGTGTCAAGGGGGACAGCAAGCCCGCAGAGCCGAAAGCTGTCGCCGTAGCACCACCACCACGGAAATGGGGTGGGTGCCCTCAAGGGTGCACGCACGGCAAACACTTCAAGATCCGCCGCGACCTGCTTGAGCTCCGGCAGTTTGACGAGAATTGCGCGATGCAGGCGCATGCGCACCTCACGGTCAACGGGAGCGGCGGCAGCAACGGCATAGCTTCACGGAGGACAGGGCCTAGGAAGCTCATCCCCAACAACTCTGACGACGACTCTGACGACCCGCGCGGCCATATCCTACCTGCCATCGACGTCAGCCGCTCCCGAGAGGATATCGTGTCCTCGCCGGACGGCACGCCGTCGTATATATCCCTGGACGACCGGCTGCGCTCCCAACAGACGCCACAGCTCAAGGCGCACCATCTGCATGTGGGACGCGACGGCGGCGGCACGTACTCGGGCCACGCCAGCGAGGAGGAGATCTCGGAGCGTGAGATTTCTGAGGAGGACGCCCGCAGGCGCCTCGCAAACCGCGCAGAGCGGGTCAAGAACGCCGAACGGAGCGGCCTGAACGGGTCAAAAACGACATCATCGTCTCACACCATTCGAGTAGCGCATGCCCCTAGGCTGGGCGATGCGCCGAATAAATCTGACGATGGGGCTTCTGATGCGGGCGACGAGTCGGACCGGGACCTCGCTGCCGCCGAGCGGGAGGACCGTAGTGTGAGGGGGAGTGTTTACTGAAGCGGGAGGATCACATTCTTATAGAAGAGGGGAGCCTATCAGCATTGTCGTTTATACCACCAGATTGTCGAATCATGTATCAAGATACCCCTTCTACAGCGTGGCGGAGACAGCTCCTGCGTGGCGCAGGCGCCTCGCAAATATGCTGGGCACAGTATGTAATGGGTGAATTGAGAGACATAAAGTGTGTTGCTCCACCGGCCGGACCATTTGTACTATGATGGTCTTGTGCGTGTTGCTAGATTGGCAGAATATGGTTGCGCGACTGGCTGTACAGGACAACTTCCGACGTACTTTTCATTGCTGCCGGCGTTTCAGAGGTTCAGAGGTTCAGAGGTTCAGAGGTTCAGAGGTTCAGAGGTTCAGAGGTTCAGAGGTTCAGAGGTTCAGAGGTTCAGAGGTTCAGAGGTTCAGAGGTCGAGACGATTATATGCAACTAACGTGGCAGTGGTCATCATAGTCGATCAAGCAACCCAAGCGTGAGGCTCGAGGCAATGCCATTGTCTAAATGAGATAGCAATGCACTTGGTCCTGGAGGCTATCTTGCCACAACACTAAGAGAATGGATACGCTACGAGTATGATTCCTCTGCCTAAAGTGGAAGGACTGCTGTGTAAGTGGTGGGGACTCCGTGACTCAGGCACAACCGCACATAAGAGATTATGTTCGATACCCTTTTATGGCTTTGCTCTCCTTCCATTGTTATCTTTTGGTCTCCAGAAGACAGTGGCAAATTCTCGGCGTTTGAAATAAGTACCTCAAGGTAGTTAGACAGACGTAGTGAGGGAGTAGTCAGAATCCCCAAGCCCAGGTCTGCCTAATCGACCCACACACGACCTGGCAGCCTTACAAGCGGGTCCCCCGCTCTCCTCGTCCTCGTCCTCCAAGCGTCTCCAGGGGTCCTCCTCAACGACGACGACTAGGCCAATTCCATCTCGCCGCGCGCCAGTGAGCCTGCCCAACTCTGCCTATCAGGCTCTCTCGCACTTGTCCACCACTTACAGCCCCCCGAACCTGACTGGCTTTGATTTGTACGCTGCAGCGAACCCTGGCCGGGCCTTTGTGTCACCACAGGCAGCCACCAGCACGGGCTGGGACGCACGCACTGATCGGCAGTCGATGCCTGTCTGCCCCTCTCGGGAATACGTGGGCACCGGAGGCTGAGGACGGACAATGAGATCAGCTTCGCTGCTCAAAGCTCCCTTGTTAAAGGAAATATTGCCTGCAATCTGGGCACAGCGGACCCCTCCCCGATCGGGGCCATTGGCTGTGAGATTCTTGTATGACTCGAAAGACCGCCTGGCAGCCTTGTGCTGACCACTGCCCGGCGGCAAACCCACAGCCTCGATGCATGTGGCCGTCGGGTATCATACCCTTGAGCCACTCGCACAACGCCGCTGGTCCGCGGCAAGCAGCTGCAGGAGTCGAGGATGGACGCCTGGCCGTGGGAGAGGCCGCCATAGGCTTGGTTCTTGAGATGCCCACGCATGTGTATGTAGCTTGGATTGCTTGGCGTGCCTCTGGTGCCTGGAGGGAGCGAGCAGCCTTGAGTCACACTCCGGGTCGCCGCCTGATGGCGTACGCATAGGGTCGTGTCGACCTTGGATGCTTCGCGGTGATGATTAAAATATTCCAAGCCCAGCCTGCTCGCTTCTTCTTTCCTCATCCTCATTGATCTATTTCTCATCCGCAAGCATTCGAGGACATTACATGTCATCATCATCTGTTGGAGCACTCATCAGGCCTCACCTTTCATATGGGCTTCACTTGCTCACGCTCACCTCAGATCACTCTTACTGAGATTGTACCGTTCACCTCGCCCTTTTTCTTCATTCATATCTGACTTCCTACACAATGGCTCCCTCAGCTGTGGTCGACGAAGCTCCAAACGGCACCACTGCCGAGGGGCTTCTCAAATCAGTGACAAAGACCAACGGTGTCAATGGTGTCAACGGTCATAAGAGTGAGACCGCTGAGGTCCCCAACGGCGAGCCCGCAGCAGAGGTCGCGGATCCAGATGCCGACAAGACGGAGGCATCATCGACATCAGACGAGGCCAAGGGCGATGATGAGGCGAAAGTGACAGACGAGGAGGCGAAGACAAAAGAGGAAGACCAGACGATGAAGTGTGAGATCAAGCACCTAGACCGGCGCTATGATGACGACGACCAGCAGTACTACGAGGAGCGCAAGAAGGAGGTCGAGAAGCCCGAGCAGCAGGACTGGTGGCAGCTCTACGCCTTCTGCATCGTCCGGCACTTCAACAACGAAGGCGAGCACGCGTACACCAAGCTCGTCGTCAACTCGAAGCCCCTGCGCGAGCTCCTCAGCGAGGTCATCGGCGACTACCCGGGCTACCAGCTTAACGGCGACGACATGCAGATCGCGAGCCCGTACCACTCGCTCTTCCACCGCCGGCAGCGGATCGCGGAGGAAGGCCGCAAGCGGTTCGCCGACGACGAGGTGTCCCTCGCCCAGCACAAGCTGCTGACGGACTGGATCGATAACCACTTCAAGCTCGACATCGCCGCGTACGAGCAGTGCATCGACGCCAAGACCAAGACCATCGCGTTTGACCACCTCTGGACCATCTTCCCCGCGGGCCAGATTGTATATGCCAAGGTCATCGGCAACAACCGCGCCTTCCGCGTCAAGAGCAGCTGGTACGACATGGGGGAAATCCCGGGGCTCGGCCTCACGGTGACGTACATCGACTACGACGGCGAGCGGCTCGGCAGCCGCAAGATGGACCTCTTCATCCACAAGTACGCGACGCAGGCCGAGCTGTGCGACCTCGACGTCATGCCCCTCGCGCTCAGCGACGACGCCGACAGCCTGCGCGCCGAGCTGCTCGAGCGCGGCCGCAGGTTTGAGAGCTACCTGGGCGGCCAGCACTTCCTGCAGTACAGCGGCCTCGCGATCAAGAAGATGGAGAAGGGCTACGCGCGGTTCGACGTGAGCGGCCGCGTCATGGTTGACGTCAAGACGTTCCACAGGCTCGAGGCCAACGACAGCTTCACTGTCAAGGAGCTGCCGTACGACAAGGTCGCGCGGGCGTTCCGCCTCCGCCGCAAGACGGTCAAGGACAACTTTGTGGACGAGACTGCTGCCCTCCCGCGGTACGACAAGCTGTCTGACGAGGATGCATGCCTTACCAATGCGACAATTCGTGGGTACTCGTTTGCTGTGAAGAAGTTCCTCGAGTTCTATGTCGAGCAGCTCAGCGCCATCGAGTGGAATGATAATTGCTTTGACGAGCTCGTGCTTGATGCCGGCATCAAGAAGACAGTGCAGGCGCTTGTGTCGAGTCACACAAGAGAACGGGAGACATTTGACGACATCGTGAAGGGCAAGGGGCAGGGCGTGATTTGCGTGCTTCATGGCCCGCCTGGTGTCGGCAAGGTGAGTCAATTACCCTCCGCCTGAAGCTCTCTCCTCTGGGAAGGAACGAACCTGGGACTAATCAGTGCCGTTGCGTGCAGACACTCACCGCCGAGTGCGTGGCCGAGTACGTTCGGCGCCCGCTGTACATGGTCAGCTCTGGCGACCTCGGCTCCAGCAGCTCGTGCCTCGACACGGCCCTCACAAAGATTCTGGACATGACAGCGACGTGGAACGCAGTCCTACTTTTGGACGAAGCGGATGTGTTCATGGAGCAGCGCTCGTTGCACGATTTGCACCGAAATGCAATGGTCTCGGTGTTCCTGCGCCTCCTGGAGTATTACCCGGGCATCATGTTCCTGACCACGAACCGCGTCACAACGTTCGACGAAGCCTTCAAGTCCCGCATTCATATCCCGATTCGCTACACGGATCTTTCAGTCGAGAGCCGGGCGCAGATCTGGCGCAATTTCTGCAAGCGTGTGCCGGGAGGCGTAGACATTGACGACAAGGGATTCGCCAAGCTCGCGGAGCACGATCTCAATGGGCGACAAATCAAGAACGTGCTCAAGGCTGCCGAAAGCCTGGCGGCGTTCGACGGGGTGAAGCTGGACCTGAAGCAGCTGGAGCAGGTCACCAAGATCCAGGCCGTGTTCGAGAAGGATCTCAACAGCTGCGCGGGTATTGATTATACGGCGCCCGGGTCAGCGAGGAAGGATGCGGACCGGCGGAACATGTTCCTATAGCTGGGAGGGGCCATTGTTCACGTGTCTTCCCGTCGGCATGCCCAGGACTTAGTTATTGTCCTATCGGGCTACCAGGCCTTGCGTTTTGGTTGCACATGACTGCTTCCGCGGACTCACAATTCGTTATGCCTGCAGTCTTCCTTACGATCTCACGAATCTCTACATCAGCGGCGTTTTCTTTTGATACTTCATATACAGGTCGGCCGTGCCGACAAGGCTCTATTCTGGTTCGCTCTGTGTTTCCTTCTACTCTACCATCACCAAAGATAAACCCCAACAAATCGATGAAGTCACGAGAACAACAGCAACTCTGTTCCAAGGTAGCACCGGCCAGAAAACAGATAGATGGACGATCCGTGACTCTTCCGTAGACATGTCAACAACCACTCTATCTCTAGCCTGATCCCAGCTCAAAGATGATGCGTGGGAGCTCCCACATCCATGCCTCGCGTTTCTCATTTATGAAGAAACACCTTCGGGTTGCACTGCTTCGTTGGCCATATACTTTTATGCCAGGTTGGCTATGACTCCAATACTACGCGTAAGTGTGCCAATGTTTATCCTATAGGCTCTAGAGAGGAAGATCTCTACGGTAATGACTGCAGAACCACCCGAGTGGTCTAGATGTCCAGAGGTCCAGAGGTCCAGAGGTTCACCACAACTGTAAATTGTGACGCATCAAAACTGAGTGGAGCAAGATTGGTTGGTCTGTATGATTACAGCCAATCCATTTGCAAAACTGACGCCTAATGTAGTAGTGCACCTGTACTCGTACTCACAAGTCCTATCGGACGGTCTGACGAGCGGAAGGATGTTGATTCTTTGCAGAGTGGCCAAAGTGCCCGAGACCATTGAGGTCGATACGCAAGACGCTGTGAACGAGCCACAGGACGCAACACACTACTTCCGTCCCAATACGGGAGACGGGATGCAATATTTCCATGCGGAATGGGGGAGACGTCACCGCTGCGGCAGTCAGAACGGACTGCATCCGGACAGGTATCGAGTCCAGACCAAGGCCCAACACCTGTCACGATGGGCGGAAGCATGAGCGATTTAGCCCGGGGTTTTGTTGGCCTGGAAATGTCACAAGCAGTCCCAACCTCTCCGCTCTTGTACCTTGTCGCGAATCTTTTAAGCTCAAGCTTTCCTCGAATACCCAACAAGACAATAGAAACCATCAAAACGTGGCCTAAGTAGCTGGGCGGCACAGGCCGCGCCCGGGTATGAAACGGTAACACGCTTGAAACACGACCCGGAGGTTCTGGGTCGGATCCGGCGATCCGGTGAGTGAGAAGTAAAAAGCCACGGTTATCTCGCTACCCACCATCCGGATTATTCTGAAACCCCCTGGGAAAGTTTCTCATTGATTTAACCGTCGGCGGAACGGATCTAGACCGAAGAGAACTTTGTTTACATACTTTGGACAAAACGGAGGAGAGAGTTTTGTGCCCTGAGACTAGTCAGGTACATGCAACACAATAACACAATAACACGAGAACAACATTCCACAAGAGAAAGGACCCTCCAAAGCTCTTTCCCTCCCCGCGAGCCACAGCCCACCTCCGAACCGGGGCAGTGCCCAGGGCGACATGTGCAGAGTAGTTCTACGACATTGATCTTCCTTGCGTCGCCATCTAGTGACAAATTGTGACATCGTCCAGGCAGCAGCCGCGGATTCTGTGCCCGAAGGCTGAACATTCCAGTGAGGGTCCTAAGACTCTGGCGGAAGACTCCGAGGCTTAAAAAGACGGCAAGTGTGGCGGATCTTCTTCTTCTTCTTCTTCCCGGGAGGGGTCCCGCAGCCTCACGTGTTCTCTGAGACATGCCCGCGTGTTTCGGACCGTGCCTATTTGCAGACCACGGGCTTATGTGTATGACGGTGGGCTGAAGATACGGAGAACGCGTCCGGAAGCTTTTTGTCTCAGGCTCGCATTTTTGGGAAAGGCATTTTCACACACAAAACACGTACGTATGGCAGGTATGGCTGGAACGCGAGAGAGTCAATCGCACGAGTCGGAGATGAAATCTGCTCATCTTCAGCCAGCCACCATAACAGGTCGGCTGTCTCGAGGGTTGTCTCTACTGACATCCATGATTACCCCCACCGCCCCGGCCTCCCTGTTGGTCCGAGATGGACCTGGTTCAGTGCGGCTCCGAATGCGGTGGTCAATGAGACAGTCAGGTCTTCGAAGCGACAGCCAAGGTCTGCTTCTCCGGGATAGGTAGTCTGCCTCCGGCCGGCAACGGAGGTGGAGCGAAACGGCGGCGGCCGGCCGACGGTCAGGCACTACTCTGCTGGACACTAGTCTCCGGGGGCGGGTGAATCCGTCTCCCGCAGTACAGGCAGCAAGCGGCGGCCAGCATCTGGCCTTCCTGTTCTCCGCGCATGAGCGGTCAGCACACCTTGCAACACGGAAACGACACGCCCTCCCCACACCATGGACATCAGCACTGTATCCTTCCACAATGTTCCCCGCGCGTCGTCCCGTGCTGGCTGCAGCGAACCTGGCGGTCAGGGAGTCTTGTCGCAGTGGGCCATGCCTGGAGAGGCCCAGGGTAAGGGAGGTAGGTAGTCTGGAGCTACTCAGGCAGGGCACGCATAGGTGTTACTGTGCAGCACAGATACGGTGACCACGTGTACGGAGCCTCTCCCGGCCCCAGCCCCCGGCCCCGCTGCCGGAGGGTGGGAGGGTGGGAGGGTGGGTTTTTCCTGCACTGCTGGCAGTCGTGTCACGGGCTAGTCTTGTGGCTGCCGGGCTGCGCTCCCGGGCGCCCGCCCTGGGGCCGGGGAAGTCGGCAGGAGGATACGCTCGTACGGGGCCCGTGGACAGCTAGGGCACGCCCGCGGCCGGCGGTGCTTCTGCTCTCGGTCCCTGCTTGGGAGCGTACGGGACCGCCGCTGGCCCCGGAGCGGAGCCATCGCGGACGGGTGATAGCAGAGCGTCAGCTTATTGCGAAGAGTTATCGAGGGAACCCTTACCTATCCCACGCCCAGGCGGTCTGCCAGATCCCTGGATCTGCGGGATGCCGCCGAAGGGCAAAGAATCGTGGAGACGGTGCCGTGCCGTGCCTGTGCCTTGCATGTTTGCGGAGATCCACAGCCGTGCATCTTCACCGCCAATCATGCCCGTCTTGTCAAATGTGCAGCGCAGAGCCTCACGACGTTGGGCTTGGACTCCCGAACAGTACAATGCATTCGCTTTGCAAGGCCCAGCCAGCTACAGTGCGCATAGGCCGAGTGTGAGACCTACCAGTGCCCACCGAGGCACAAGATGGGAAGGCTGCCGACAAGGCAAGGCAAGGCAAAAAAGAAACACGGCAGAGCACTCGCATTCCAGCATAACCGGCTCACCCTCTCTGAACAACAGCCTCAGACATTTGCTCCGGCACTTGCTGCTGCCTCGCATGTGAACATGGCCCGGCACAGAACGCAATTGCCCCTTGTGGTATTGATCTTCGCACATCAAAGACTATGGGATGGCTTGCATGTCAACATCACGACTAATCAATCGGTGCGATGCAGACTCACTCGCACACAAGGCACGCAAGTAATCATCAATAGATTTGCTCCTTCCGAGGTTTTTCACTGACGTGAACGTGATTTTGCGATTCCCCGGCGCCGTCACCCCTGGGCGTAAGTCTCACTGGGGCTCACCGCTCCGAGGCCCAGGACTTGACGATGTTCAAAGACCACCCCCACGGTCACCGGATGCAATCATTTAGAGGTCGCATGCCTGTCTGCCGGAAGCTCCATGGGGGGAGGGGGGGGGGGGTCGCCGCACTGTCACCGAACCTGTGCTGGGGCAGCACTCTCAACACTTTTTTCTTTCTTTCATTTCTTTCGTTCATCAGCTCATTGGAACAGGCACAGTGCAAGGGAGGTAGGGAGGCAGGCAGACCATCTCCGGAGCGGAACTGGAACGCAAGCAAACAACATGAAGAACAAAGAAAAAGAGTTCACAATAGAGAGGCCCGTGACCGCACGATGCTCCACCAGAAGCACCGGAATATGTCACTGGCTGCCCCGTGCCTGGCTCGTTTGGGAAGCCCAAAAATTCTCGACCAAAGTCTTCCCTGTCCCTGGAACAGCGGAGAAAGGGCGAAGGAAGATCGCCTGACGTGGCCGACAACCGGCACGCACCGACGGTGAGAATGTTCACGATGGGGCCAGAAAGGGGGGGGGGGGTCTCATGGATACCACAACACATCACTATCGGAAGAGAAAGTGGAATTGGCAGAAGAAGCTTGGACTGAGAAAAACTTCACACACAACAACGCTGCTTGAATGAAGCCCACAGTTTTCTTGGTTCCCCGAAACAGAGCAGATGGTCTATGCTCACGGCATCCCGGGAACGAGCTTCTAGAAGCACACCTTTGACTGTCTGGAACCAGCGAGATTGCGAACGGGGTTCACCGTGCAAGGCCTACAAGCTTTCAATTCAATTGCGGACCGGTCCAGTGAATTGCAGTCAAGAGCACGTCCGGAACCGCATGCAAGATTGGAAGCATGCAAGGTGAGATTTCGTGGGTACCCTACGGATGCAGTCTTAGTCATCCAGGGGTACGGTAATACGCACCAACCAGCACAAAGAAGCGAAGACGAAGAAATGTGCCTTGATGGTGACAGCCGTGCATCGAACGTCGTGGAAGCTCTTCTTTCCTCGCACCGGTACCTTGTGGTGTGATGTGGTGAGGTGTGCAATTGTGCATGCATACACTCCCCTTCCGTGTCTGGCACGCATCCCGCGCCCGCCTATGGACTGACTCACCCTCAGCCCTTCTCACGCCCAAACTGGAATGTGCAGTGGCCACCATAGGGCGGGAAGCCCTGGAACAGAGACATCCGTCATCATAACACAAAGAAAAAATTTCTCAGCATCATCATCCGCGGCACGGTGCCTTGGCCGCACCGGACGTTGCACCGAAGTCGGTCAATCAGGTCCGAGACGAGACATGTATCGAGTAGGTGTACGTGTATGTGTGTGCGCTGCTTCAGTGAACAAACTCATTACGCCGGAAAAGAAAACAAAATAGTGGTTCCTGCTCGGGAAGACGTTTCAACTGCTCCAAGACATCCCCCCTCTTCCGCAAGAGCGAAGGAAAATTTCTCCCTCCAGGAAAAGAGTGCACCGAAAGTGTTGGAAGGGTCGCTCTCTCATTTGCTGGGCTGTAACAAGCAAGGCAGCAAAGGGGCGTGTTAGTGAGCTTGGGCGTTGTTGCATGAAGGACGGATTCGACCACCGGGATGCACAAGCGAGCGGCTCGCGTCAGCCCGCAGAGCCTCAAGGACACTCGAGCCAGTCCGACAACAACGACAACAGTGCAGGTGTGGTTGGTGCACAGAAGCAGAATCTGCATATGACTCCGTAGTTGTAAGTGGCCTGACAAGTTTGCTCAGAAACAGCCCCAGCGAGACTGGGCGTGCTGTCAGCCATATTGATAGCCATTGGACGACACAGGTCCTTCGCTCGACCATCCCGAGGAATGCGACAGCGCCTGAGAGGAACATTCGGGTCCCAGAGGCCGTATCCCCCCTTCTCTGGGTACGCTGTATCGTATTGCTGCGAGGTACCTCGCATAGGGTTTTAACTTCAGGTGATGTTGAGCTGCGCCTCCAGCGGCAAGCTCTCAGGGCGACTTTGACGGGTGAGTTGTCTAAACTCGAAGCGTGGCTAGCGAAGCCGCTTGCGAGCCCCGGGAGGGATTGGCCCCCGCAACCACAGAGGGCAAACCAGCGAATGTGAGAGCGGCCTGGGGACCCCGTGGCCCCCTTGGGGGAGCTATAGAGAACTAGGTCCTTAGCATATGCGCGACGGCGAAAACCTGGAGTCTGGAGTTGTCTCGTCGCCGAACGAGGTTGCAATGGCAATAGAGCTAACGGACGTTAAACTTTGTCGGCCGTACCCGCACACACATCAACTTGCTCGCAAAATGCACAGCACTTTTCTCGCACAGCGGGGCGGGTTCCAAAAGCCTGGAATGACAGCAGCGCCATGCCTGCGGCGAGCCCAGGTTGATCGAGATGAAGATTTCCCACAGGTCTGTCTCGAGCTAGGAGGCGCAACCTTAGCCGGACTG
Source organism: Microdochium bolleyi (assembly GCA_001566295.1). NCBI lineage: Eukaryota > Fungi > Ascomycota > Sordariomycetes > Xylariales > Microdochiaceae > Microdochium > Microdochium bolleyi. The sequence goes on from KQ964245.1 coordinate 2,564,061, forward strand.
CCCCCGACTCTCCGACGCTCCGGAGTACACACGAGTTGGCACCACGGAAACCTTGCATGCCGATGCGCCTTGAACGCAAACAAACATGCAGCACTGAGCACGACATATAGAGTTTCCGCACCCTGGCTGCCGCACCTGCAGGCCAGGCACAAGCAGGGATAACCGCCACCTCCAATAACAGCAACAACAGAAGCAAGTCTCTTTGAGAAGGAGTTTGAAGAGTTTGCTTCCTATGCGGCCAACTCTGCATTGTGGCGTCCACCTGTCCCGCTCAGGCCCGCGTCCCAGCCGACGGGTCTGAAAGAGGTACGACATCTCGGATCTACGACAAGGTCCCGCCCGGCTTATCGCTGGGTGCGACAGAGCGGCGATGTTGCACCGCAGAAAAGAAACAACAAGCAGGTTACACCCGGCGGCGAGCAAGTTCCTGCCTATTTGGAGTGCCGTCGAGGTCTCGGGACATGGTTGGGGTATGTAACTGTATCCAGGAACCCCAGTAGGAACTTGCATGGTTATGAGCAAGGAGCCCTGCTTCATGAAGGCAATACAGGCGCTGGCTTGTCGAGGAGTTGGAGCAATGAGGAAGATCCGGTCTCCATGGATGGCGCCGCCGCTGCGTGAGTTGTTTGCACGGCTGTGCGATGCAAATTGAACTTTCTCTCTCTCGCCGAGACACTGGTTGGTGCCCTTGTACTTGGACGCCACGCGTCCAGCAACTCTGTTGTTGTTCCTGATGTCCAGCCAGGTCTCCTCTAGCTTCGCACTCACCCCTCCGCTGTCTGATCCACTGCCCATTGGGAACCACAATATGATATGGGCAAAGTCATGAGATTGTGGGCTCATGACCATGTTTGAGCAGTTCCCCATGAGCAGCTCTCTGTGACGTAGGTGACTACGGGAGCGGAGCCCATCGCGATCACGGCCAGAAACCTCAAGCCATCATGGGCCCAGTCCTCTCGCCAGTGAGTGAGCGAGTTTGAGGGAAGGTGGGACGAGAGACCCGGCCGAATCCGCTGGCACGGCACAGTGCCAGGCACTCGAGGCTGGCACTATTTCCCTCAAGACACACCCCCTTTGTGGGTCGGCCAGTGCCACTTTGGGCGCTGGCTTTTCCATGGGGCATCCGCACAATTGCGTCACCACAAAGACACAATCCCATGTTTGAGCTGTCTGGTCTTGCCATGCTCACATAAGCTTCTCAGGAACAGCACTGTCTCTGTACAGTGTGTGTCGCTCAAAGCCTCTCTCTCCAGCCGCCGGTTTCTCGCGTTTCACAGATCTGGATGCAAGGCAGAGACAGGGAGATCTGGTTCATCGTACTAGCACGACAATCTGCCGATGCAGAACCAGGCTGCATGTTCCAGGAGATGTTTGTTGGGATACATGCTGGAAGTGATGAATCTTCGAAGCTGCTCGTTGTCTCTCACAAGCGACCCGCCAAGTTTCGGTGACGAAAATCACGCCGACCTATCTGAAACTGATGATGCGGCCACAGAGTCAACGATCAACCTGTTGCTGTCATCACTCAATGTCCGGAGGGGTTTCCCTTGCGTTGCCCCCTCCTCTGCAGCACTGTCTGGGGCATAATGCAGCGAGCCCTAAAGCTCAAGTGCGGACAACGTCATCACGATGACAGCTCCTGGACCCATCCGCAGAGCTCCCTTAGTGCACCGCGAGGCCAGTCACGAGCAACGCAAATTGCTTCATCAGTAGCTCGGCATCAAGTTGACGGCACGACACGGAACCGCGCCACAAGAGAAAGAGATGAAGAAGGAAAAACCTTCAGCGTCACTCGTATCCCAGTGGAAGACAAAACTAGTGAAAATGCCAACGCATTGTTGCCAGACTAAACATCGTTAGATCCCATGGTCCCCCTGCGTATGATCTCCCAGGGGACGAATATTCATCTCCTCATCTTTTTTTACCTGTGCCGCTGCGCGCTAGCGACCCTCCCGCCCGTGAAGGTCTCCCGTCGCTTTGTTGTGTCTGAACCCCCAGATCAACGTGCAAATCGTCGATCTGTTTTGATTTTTCCACGATCGAGCTAACGACATTCCGCTAGGCTAGTGCATGAATCTGCTCCTGTTTTAGAGCCCGGCCCACACGCCTTACTCCCTCTTTTTTTCTTTCTCCGTCCTTGCCAGCGCAGCAGGCAGCTCCTTTTCCCACAGTAGGTTACATAATCCGTAGGGCGAGTACTGCTGGCAGTGGATCTGTTTCCAGCAGAGCCCAGAGCCGGTTTCACGCTTGCTTGCTGACGAGGCTGGCTGACAAGGCTGGCTGACCTGGATACCTAGCTGAAGATCAGATCTTTGGGTCTTCCTGCATGCATCAACTGTGCTTGGTGTGAAAACACTCGAGCTACACGACCTGATCCAAAAGGATGAAACCGTCGCTATACGATTTGACTCCAGCGCACAGCTGTTCCACGTACTTCGTCGACGTTCCAAGCAATATGACCGTGGACCGATCATCACCGTCAACAGCCGTGTTTGGCAATTGTGCCCTGATCCTGACCCCTGCCCAATTCTAATGCACACTCTTTAAACTTCACGCGCATCAAGGGCCGAGACACGTCTGGCCCAGTGCCGGCTACGTAACGATGGGGGACCCCGTCGACCGACCCGCACCGGAGAGGAGGGACAGAGAGCCCGGTGGAGTCTTTGTTTCGTGCCATGTTTTGCGTGTAGATTGCGTCAAGTCGCCCGGCAGAGACACATCATGAAGCCGGTGAAAGGAAGTGGGGGCCGAGCCGTCCTCCGTTCCGTGCCTTGTGCTGTCTCGTGTCATCTGGTTCCTGTTGGCCCGAGACATCCACAGGAAGACAAGAGATGGTGCGCCGCGAGCGGCGTACAATTACATACCGAGTTGGTACACACAATGGGGTTTGCAGGCCCCACCATAGCTGGAGAATGAGGCTCAGCACCCGCTCTCGTCCCGATCAACGATCGCGATGTCTCACGACGCCCTCTTCTCCCGTGACCAAAGGAGATTTTTTTCTCTCTCTCGTCTTGGGTGCGATCCACAGTCTCGGGTATCCTGGCTGCATCAGGGCAGTGACCCCTTTCTTTTCAGACAATGGGCAGAGTCCAGTCCGAGGTCTCACAATCGCACGATGCAAACTTTGATGATGTATCAAACTGTACCTGAGAAATAGCCTTCCCGGTGAGTGCCTGGTATGTACATTAGTCTCGAACTTGCACTGCAAAGACAAAAGTGGACTGGCAGCTCCTAGCTCACCTCTGCTCTCCCGCTCCGGGCGCGGGCCGCGCATACCGCCGGCCAGGCACGGCATTTCCTTTCTGTAGCACTTTTGGTCGCACAGATCTGGTCTGTGCAGTGTTCCGGATGAGTGCAGACGTTTCTCACAGAGCCAAGACCTCAACAAGTGCAGATCTGTGCGAGCATCCGAGTGGCTGCTGCTGCTGCTGCTTGCTAGCTCGGACCTATGCGCCAACTCACTCAGACGACTGGGCTGCAGAGCAAAGTTGTTGCTGTTGCTGATGTCCGTGCATGGATGAGGCGACGACCGCCGGCGACAGCCTCACAGAGCGCCCGGTCATGCATGAAAGTGTGCTAACGATCTCTAAATCGCACCAGCACAAGACCAACAACAATAACAGCACAAAAGGTCTCCCACTGCAGAAAGCGAACCGACAAAGGAAAGGCCTGGACGCATGCTCCCACCACCAACAAGCAAGACAGGCACAACAAACCTTGATTGTGCTTCAAGACCCCTTGTCTTGGCACCACACTCGGCTGCACACACTCCATGAAAGAAAGTGGCCGCAGGCACCGGCCGGCCCCGGCATCGCCGACTTCGGACCACCACTGACTTGCACACACACAACAGCAGCTCGTCGCATATTTTCTCAGCCGCATGCCGGGTACGGAGGACGTGGCTGGCCCATACGGCCGAGCGCGTGTAGATCCGCTCCCGATACCCGATCTGTGCACACCTTTTCTGCTTGTTTTCTGTAGCAGGCGAGCGTGGAGATTTGCCAAAGGGTCCTCATAGGTCAATGCTGTCCCAAGCCAGAAAAACGACACCTAAAGAGTGCTCCCTGGAGCCCCGAGCGAGCACGATTAGCTCTGGACGATAGTCATTGAGGATTTGCGTGACCTGGGCGAAGTGACAATGGTTCGTTCGATTGATAGACTTTTTTGTTTTGTTTTCTCTCTAATGGAGCCAAAAAGTCATCCTGGAGCGTGATGGCAGAGTTTTCTCCTCCCTTCGTCAGCTGCCATACGTCGCACGTCTCGATGCCTCCCCTACCTCTACTCCCATTGCCATAAGTCTGAGTAGCCTGTTTGCTCTCGACGCCTGAGAGCCAATCCCGGCCGCCACGCCGTGCTAGCTAGCCCCAACTCCGCAGCGAGAGAGAGGGAGAGAGCATGGGGAGCCGTCAAACTGTTCTGGGCAACTGTGACTGTTCTTGCCCAAAAGAGAAAAAAAAGTCCGCCCTGTCCTCCGCTCCGATCGGAGTCCTGCCCTGCCTGCCCTGCCTAGTGGAGCCGACCTCCAGCATCCGCCATCCGGCCTTCCGCCGTCCCGCGGACGACGACGACGACCAACAACATACTTCACACATGGGCACCATATCCACATCCACATCCACATCCTCACTAACCCCCAACTTCCAAGCCAGCGAGAAAAACAAAGGGGGGGGACGGGACATGGTGGAGACCGGTCAGCTCTAGTTTAAGCGAAAGGGCGGGACTACCTATCTGTGTCTAGCCAGTAGGTACTAGGTATGGGGTTCGCCAAGAACGAGACTTTGAGGCTCTGCTATGCTTGCCCGCGGCTTGCTGTGCATTGATTGCCTTGTCAGTGCTTGCTAAAACAATGGTAAAGTTTTTCCTCGGCTGTGACAAAAAGTTGCTCCAACCACTACCACCACCACCCAACACCGCCATCGCCATCGCCAAGCACCGGGTCCCGCCGCCCGGCGGCGCCGGTGATGGGGCATGTAGACAAGCGAAGAAGCCGTGTTTTCCCTTTTCGCTGTCCCTTTATCTCCCTCCCTCTCTCCACATGCTGTAAAACACGACATATCCACAGACATCCACCATCCACACACACATACCTTCCTGCTCCATGTGCTTATCTCCACACTTTCGCTTGTGTCTCGTCGTTGTGTTGCTTCCGTCGGGATCCGGGCGGGCACGGACTTGACGGCTCGCCTGAGAGAGAGGGAGCGCAGCTGAAGACAAAGGAGGAACCGGCAAGCTCCACCGACACACACCCAGACACAGACTCTAGGTACCCATCCATCCAGCAGGGTCCCTCCCAACTTGCGGTCGGAAACCGCCCCCACCCGGTGGTGCATAAGGTACACAGACCGAGTTTGCGTGTTTCTCTCTTCCCCGGGGAAGCAGCAAAAGTCTTTCCGGACCAGCATCCGCGGTGACCGGGGTTCGTTGGTCTGGTCTGGAGACTATTTTTTTGGTTGGAGGGGGCCTGGACTCTGGACCCTCTCTCTCTCTCTCTCCCTTTCCAGGATGCTCGAGAATCGGCACATTTCTCCAAAACCAAGACGGCAAAGAATAAAGCACGGATGTTTTTCTTTCCTTGCGTGTGTGTGTGTCAGAGCGAGAAAAAAAAATTTCTCTGTCTCCAAGCAATGGTGCTGGTTGTTGCTGCTGTTGGTCTGTGCCTGTGCCTGTGCCCGTGCCCAGACGCATCGTTTGAGGAGGACGGGTGCACTTTTGCCCATCAACATCAGACAATCATACCTTTCACTGGTGCGACTGGATGTGACGTGTCCGCGCCCGTCCCGTCTTATTCCCCTCCCCTTATTGAATTCTGGACCGTGAGGCAGGCTAAGTGGCCCGTGGACCACTTAGTGAGTTAGTGCTGGACGGCATTGAGTCGTTGATTGCTGGGGAAAGCTCCAACCTAAACGACATCGGCGCTGCTTGGTCACACCTAGCTGGGAGTGGGCCCAGTCCACTCTCCTGTGACACACTACCAGGATAGCTCGACTGATGCGATGCCGGAACGCGGACATCAAGGTGGAGGTTGCAGTCACATAGATCCCACTGGCACGAGAAGGAAGGTATTGTGAGCGTCAAAATGTCTTGAGTGATATTGATGCGTGGCAGCGCAGGAGCTTTCTGGTAAGCATAGCTGTTCTCTAAGGCAATGCCAACGAATGTAAGACAAGCTTGTAGCTCGACTCCGAGGCCAAGGACCGTGATCCAATGGCCACCCCGACGATATCTGTCTCGCCAACCCGGGGTTGTGGTATGCTATGCAGTGAATAATGGGGATATCTTTGCAACAAAGTCGTTGTACAATAAACCGTGCCCCTGATCCTTGGGGCATCCCGTCATGCGCCTGAGCCAAAAGGAAAAACAAACTGAAAAAGCAAAGTGATGAAACCCTTGATAACCCTTGGGTACCCGTAAACTTTTTTGGGATGCTGTGCTCCGAGAGATGCCGCTTGTACAATAAGTGCACAGATGTATAAGTGTGTTTGAATTGTTGAATGTTTTGAATGGTATTGCTGTGTTGAGTGGTTGATGTGTCGCTGGTAGAAGAGATAGGGGAGTGTGGTTCGTCATTGGTTGTTTTTTTGTGTCGTTAAAGGTGTTGAACATGAAGAGACGGCTGTGCCATCGCAGTAGAAACGCTGGGCTTCAGCCTCTAGTATGAGCGGCGACGTTGTGGGCGGGAGTGCTCGAATGAGCTGGCGTAGTCCCGGAGCTGTTGTCTCGCCTTACTTGACAGGTTGTTGGCGTCACTTGATGTTGAAGATGTGCTCTGAAGGGAGCAGAGGCTGCTGTGCGAGCTCGACGGGGTCAGAGCCCGAGACGAGGCGGACGTCTGTGATTGCCTGGCGGACTGGCCATTGGCAAAGTCGTAGGCGGGCGCGAGGTAGAAGCTTGCCTGAGTCTGAGGGGTGCTTGACGAGTAGGGCAACGGCGAGCACTTCTCGAAGTCGGAGAGGCGGCAAGACTCGGAGCAGTACGTTGTGCCCTCGGTCTGCCTATCGCAAGACAGGCAGAACTGGTGTTCCCAATCCAGATCGGCAGACATGGCGAAGGATGGGGCGTGGACTTTGGTAAATGTCCTTTGGTTGCGTAGCTTGTGATTCCGACAAGAGCGGGCTGGTGTAAGGCGACAATGTCGTGACGAGACCGAGAGGCTGACTGGTGTTGCGGTTGGAAGTTGTTTGGCGTGAGTGGCTGTGTGACTGATTGTTGGCAGGCTTGACCTTGTAGGCGAAGGACTCGGGCGAAGTTGGGGTGCAGTGCGTTGGTTGTGGTGAGGTTGGGACTTGGTGGTCAAGAGAGGTGGGCGGATGCCGAAGTAGTTATGGACGGGCGAGGAGGAGGGCTGTCGACGGGCGACGGAGCAGGCTCAAGTGCAGATCCCCTTTGGAGGAGGGCGGCAGCGAGGGTGGGCACTGCCTCGAAGGTACAATCATGGTGCACTCTTGCGTGCAAAGGTACCTGCTGCCTTGGACAGTCATCGGTGGGTCCAGCCAGCACGCCCGCAGGCTCCGATCCTGGCGCCTTTTTGGAGGCAAGCACACCCTTGGGCCTGTACGTATTCTCCGGCAGGTCTAGCGTCATCTCGCGGGTGGGGACGCAGCAGGTGAGGCCATCCAGCAGAGGGCGTGTCGTCAGCGCGCACGTTGATAGCGCAACCCAGGCTCCCACTGTGCGCCATCACCGATGACGGTTGCTCCCAGGGGGCGTGGGCTGAGGACGAGGGAGCAAGCAGGAAAGAGAGAGACAGTGAGACAAGACGCCCGACAGGGGGGCTACACCACCGAGGACCACCACGCCCGGGGCAGTGCTCACTGTTGTTGGCCGCTGCCAGCGCCAGGCACGCACCTGTGCACCTGTGCACCAGCGGGTGTGTGCCTACGACCCCAGGAACTCTCTGTGCGGTCCTTGCATCTCTGCATACAACTATTTGTTCCCTGGTCTCCAAGTTGGGCGTGGCCGCTTTGCAGAGACCGTGCTGATCCGTCCTTGGCTGCGGCGACAGCCTTGCAACGACGAATCTCGTCGACACAGGAAAATTTTCTTCCCGCTGGGCTCTCGTGGCATGTTGGCACAAACTCTGGATCAGGCACGGGACGGGCAAACTCTTCCCCCCCTTAGACCACAGGATGAAGCTGGCGGGGGAGGTGGGCCAGGCTCAGAGTGGTGTGATGTGGTGTGCTCTTGTGCCATCGTCGCAATCGGAGCACACCTGGGCATCATCTCAGCGCTGGAGAGGCCGGCACTAGCGGAGGGCTCTCATCGGTACTTGGCTTGGCTCGGCGCCAGGTTTTCACAACCCTCCAGGGCTGGCTAGCTGGCTGGCTGGCTGGCTGCCAAAATCCAGATCGTTCTCTGCGGGCCTCACCCTGGCATCTGTCGCTTGTTTCTTCGCTCAGCTGAGCGTAAGCCACCAAGGCCCTTTCCGTTCCCGTTCGTCCACATCGTCCACATCCAGGGACAACTGCTCAAAGGGGAATCTGAGGTCGATGAGAAAAAAAAATTGTTCTCGCTAGCGTGGCCATGCCCTCGTCGTCGCCCAGGCCCAGCCCACGCACACGCCAGGCCCTCTGCATCTGGCTGTGCATGAGCTGAGCCGAGCCGATATTGCACCCCCAGTCCCCGGAAAGGAGGCAACATCGTCGACTCCTATCGCGCACCTGGTGATGCTCGCTCTCTTCTCCACGGGGGGCCATGGGGCTGCTCCGCAACCTCGTTCGCAGTGCTCGCTCGAACGGCCCTAGTTCGACTCGCTATCGTGCTAGCCGGGGCCCGGCGAGAGACGGAGGCGGCACCTCGCTCCACCCGCAAGGTGATTCACCACCATCGCAATGACCAATACTCGTGCCCCGTGATCGCAGCGCGCGGCGCCGACGGCTCGTCGCATACCTCGCATCATCACGTCCTCTCGGCCCGCCAGTCTGGTGAATGTTCCCCGCTTCTGTCCGACGACGAAGCAAGCTCCCACGCCTGTCGTGACCCGGGCGCCACCTCTGGACCTGTTCCTCTGTTGCACGAACGCTGCTGATGTAGAAATGCACCATGCACCGTGATGGCCAGCCGCCATTGGCTGGCCGGGAGGGCGATTGCAGCGTGTGTACCACCATCCCCAGAGCCGGCCACAGGCTGCAGCTGGCTCAAAAGACTCGAGACGCAGCCCGATATGATTCCCATGTACAGATCAGGAAAATCACTATCTCGCCTCTGTTGATACACAATCCATGCTGGCTTCCCTCCCCCTTGAAGTCAGGGTCCGCACCCTTATCAGGGCTTCATGCAGGTCGTTGGAGGTGGCCATATCGCCGTTGCCGCCAGCCCACACACACATGACGACCCTCCTGACTGTTCTGTCAAATCTTGGGTTGCATTCGGACTCCATACCTCGATTATTGATCGTCAAAGTTCGTGTGGAACCAGTGATCCAGCAGACCAGCAGCTATCAGGACGTGTGGGGGGTTCATGTGGCCTCCTCTCCGCCCCCAAACGAGTCCCGAGCCACATCATGCGATATGCCGATGATTACAGACGGACCAAGGACGGGCTTGGGGGCTCCCGGACGACAGAACTTCACGGCTGATGGCACCAGAGATGATGTGCATGAACGGCACCACAATCGCAACATCTGACGTGCGACCCTGTTGACGCCATGGGTGGTGATGATACAGAATAGTCCGTACCACATGACCTCCTCTGTCCGCGCTAGCAGTCATCTGAGGAGCAAAATGGCGGGAACCAGGCCAAAGGACCAAAAGAGGGAGAAGCTCATGGCTTGGCTTCCCCATATTCGAATCCATCGTCTCCGTACGCCGGCTCCGAACTAGCTGCCCTTCCCCCTGGGACAGTGGGTGATCTTGGGAGTAGCGGCTCCGCTTCGCCAGACATGAAAGCAAAGAAAAACTCCACAGAGCACGGAGAGGGAGCGGAGGTCCGGTAGTTCCCAGGGCATCGTGTTGCCGTGCTGGCTTGGGGTTATCACGTAATAAACCTAACCCAATTCCCACAGCATGGAGTCACGATGCCTGCCGATGCCGCCATCACGACCGATGTCGTCGTGGCCGCCCCTTTCGTGTGACTAATATAGTGGCAGATGGGGAGACGAGAGTGAGATGGACGACGTCGGCCGCGGCGTTTTAATTGTGGAAGTTAGCTGAGCGAACGAACCCCCCGCGGGCGAAGACCTCCCGTGTTATCCCTCCCATCAGTGCTATCGCCGTGTCTCCTGTGCAACAATCAAGAAAGGGTGATCAGCCGGGTCTTTCCCCACACTCTGCACGACGTCTGTCGGGACCGTGGGGCCTGAACGTACGCCAGCCAGCGTCGGCCACGGAGTAGAGCAGATAGACACTCGCCGATCCGCTTTTCTTATTATTTGATTACAGTGCATACCGAGGTCGGATCTTTGCTTCATCAGTAACCAGCCGTCATTGTGCAGGCGACAACACTCGACGCGAAAGCCTCTCGACGTGATCCGTGGGCGCCGCAGCCCGTGGCTTCCGAGAACCCTTGGTCCAAAAGCCCATCAAGGTGCCGTTTCCCAATCACGAACAAGGCTCTTGGGAGCTTGACAGCCACCTGTCAACCTAGCTTGGAAGGAAAACAGCTAGCCCCGAAGCAACCGCATACATGGGCACAGTACTGCTTATTCCATTTTGACGGCTGGATGCCTTGCAGGGTTGCCTCGAAAGAGGCTTACCGAGAGCGAGCGAGAGGGACCGCGCGGCAGCCAACTCTCTTTTTGCTCTTGTGTGTGAGGGAGTTGTTGTTGGGGGGGACCCCTAATTATGGAGGGCGCTGCTGCCAACTGAGACCCCGCATGACGGGAGAGTTTGCGATGATGTTTGCTCTGCGGGACAAGAAGGAGGACCCCTGTGGCCAACTCTATCACGATCAAGACGAGATGATGATGTGCTCTTGCGACAGAAGCCGCGAGGTTGCCTTTCCCCCCCACGAGAGTCTGCTCTGCACCGTCTCCTTATCGCGACCACTCACGAGGACCCAAGTCTTCCCCAGGCTTTGGAGATGTGCAAGGGACCGGGGTCACGAACGGGGGGTCACCTGCGCCTGCAGCAGAGCAGCGACGGGCATAGAATGTGGGGGCAGCGCCAATGGCACGGAGTATGGCGAGCGAGATTGCGTAAACCCCGGTCGGGGAGGAGAGAGAGGCTGGCTGATGGGTGGCAGGTCATGCAACGACCCGAGACAACATCATGTACGTTGAATGGTTGAAATGGGGGGAGGACAGGTCTGATGCAGGACGGGATACCTGCATGGCGCTACGCCGGAGATGGGCCACTCGTCGTCTGCCTCGTTGCTGCTCGTGGGCGGGCGGGCTGGCTGTCACGGGCCACGCCACCTGCAGGGCGGTGCTTGGGGAGAGTGGCAGATCCGAACACATGCACACACATCCAAACTATCGTGAGGGTGGTGGTCGCCGCGCCTCGCCTCCTTTCCGACAGACTTGCAACAAATTGCACATCTCGGGTCCGGCAGGAGGGGTGTGGGGCGTGGACATGGAGCAGAGTCCCGGGCGTGGTTCGCACAGAGGCAGTAGCAGTGGCAGGGAGAGGCGATCAGGGGGGGCCGGCCGGGCACGGGCAGCATTTGTTGGAGTCTCTCTCTTCTCCATTGTTGCAGGGCGCTGTGCCGTACGAAAAAGCCCGGGATCCCCGCAGATCTGGCGGGAGCTCGTGGGCACAGGTGGACTCTATGGAGACACTAGGCTGCGTCGGGTGTCGGCCGCATTCTGTGCCTGCGACACACGCGAGCACCTGAATTGGCAGGCACTCATGGCCGAACCTGGAAGCAGCGATGGCCTCACCATGGCGCTGACTGCGTACGACGCCCCCTTGCCTGTCATGTCCTGCCGGCGCCCTCCGTCCTTGCTGCATGCTCACCACGACTGGCATGCGCCTCCGACTTTGCAAGCAAACATCTCGGCATGCACCTTTGGCTTCGGAGTCGCCCGCCTGCGCATAAGCTCAAGGACGCCACGCCATGCCACGCCTCAGGACGACTGCTGGGTCCTGTTCCGCAGAAGTCACAGCTTACGTCCAATAGCCGCCGGCCCTCGCCTGTCGGGAGCCACGTCCAACAGCCTGGCCTTCGCGGACCAGGCCATCTTCGCGAAGTCCTTGGTCTTCGACCGCAGGCCTAAGACCCAGAGCCACTGCCAATGAAAGCCGCACGCCAACCAGTAGGTCCTTCAGCCCAGCCAAGGTGTCAATTGAGGCCTCGCTCGGGCGCTAGACAGGACCTAGCGGGCTGCCATTCTCAACGTGCCCGGTGAGGCTCGTGTGCCAAGCACGCAAAAGCATCTCGGAGTCGCCCGGCTAATCGTATGTCTTGGAAAGAAGTGTTTCACTTGATGCAGAACCCGAGAGCACTACCGTCTTGACAACGTGCGGAAAGGCACAAATCGGCAGGCTCCTGGTTCTCAACAGTCTCTGGCGTGCCGCTATCATGAGATACAAGACTGGGCACATGGACACTGGGCGTCGGGAAGCGACGCAGCATCTGCAAAGCAGAGGCCAGCCATCAAGCACTGGCCACGACAGGCAGCCTCTCGGTCCTGGCGCTGCCTCGTCGAGAAAGCCGCACGCCCTGCCCGACGCCTTGCTTGGATGCAGGGTGATGACGAGCCAGCGCATGTGGTTCGCGGGTATCGACATGAGCGTCCTGCAGGCTCCCATCACCTTGGGTAGCATTTCATGCAGCGCCCGCGACCCGGAATTTCCCAGCTCCTGCGACGCGACTTCTTGGAGTGCTTGCCTGCTTGGCTGCCTTTCTGCCACATTGCAACAAGACACCAATAGCTTGCCTGGCGGCTCCCGTAGGGTACTCCGGCCGCAGGCCCCTGCCACCAGATGCACCGAACAACAGCGTCTTTTGCAGCGAGTCACCGCCGACGACTGTACAGTAGCAAGTGGCCAAACATGCCGGATGTCGTCCCCAGGACTGCATCCGACTTGCATATTGCTGTCGTCCCAGGAGCAGCACGGAGCTGCATTTGACTTCTTGTGCATGTTATTCGCCTCAAGGAGACCTATCACATTGGACAATTGGCGTTGTACGCAGGAAGGCGAATTGCGCCCTGTGGGAAGGGCAAGACACTTACAGGATCCTCTGTTCCCCTCCACAGTCGTGCAGTTGACACCACCACTTTCCACGTCCTGGTCTGTTGGAGAGAGATTCTGGCGTCTCATTGGATCTCATCAGTTCTACAGGCGGCATGATCCTCATTCGGCGGCCTGGCTGTCGCAAACCATCGACCCGAGGCGACCCTCCCTCTCGGATTGTACCCATTTCCCAAGGGTTTGCACGTTTCGAGTCCAACCAACAACCACTCGGCGGCAGCAGTGGCAAATGCCGGCTTCGTGGCGCTCGCAAATGAACGGTGGGTCTCATGTCAAGAAATTCTCCTTTGCTGATGAGACCTGCCGCGCGTGTCGAGCTGGCCCCTCCTCTCGCGCTCCCTCTCGTACGAATGCAACAGTAGGACTGCAGCTCTTGGCCATGTTTCTTCTGGAGACGGTTGCATCGCTCCTGCGAACCGTACTGGATCAGAAGAGCACAATACATGCGCTGATCCAACTGGTGGTGTCGCTGCTGTCACACCTGGGCAGTTCGAAGCACTGTAGCGTCTGCGTCTCCCTCGTAGCCAATAGTGCAGAGCCGGTAAAAGGCCAAAAAGACACAGCAACTTGGCCTCGATGTACCGGCGACCTCACAACCCTTCAGGCCCACGAAGCACCCGGATGAACGAAGCAAACAACCAGCAGGTTTCGCTCCGGGGCAGAAGGCGCAACGTCGAGTCCACGGGGACTTTCGTCACCCATCACCCCTGTATCCAACCCCCCTGTGAACCCCATTCATCATGGCCCTGGCGAAGATCAATGACCTTGCCTCTCCCCTCCACCCGGGGTTGGAGTCCTCATGCCTCTGGTTCGGAAGCACCACCAATAGAGGATGCATTCCTGCATCATGGTGGCCAGCCAGTGGCTGGGCGTTCAGGTAACTATGTCTGTCTTTGTTGATGCTGTCGTGAGGGGCTGTCATAACAGAGACAGTGTGTGTATTGACTTTCGCCTCCCCATGCCTGATAGACTTCAGTGCAGCATATGTTAGGCGAACGCCCCGCGGCCTTTGGCGATCGTCGATCTGCAACTGCAAAGGAGTTTCCTCGGGCTATTCATGAGGAGATTCTCGACGCGGGCGGTCCCGTCGTTCGATAGAGGAACAGGTCATCATTCATAACCAGTGGGTACGCCGAGCGATTTCCATTGGCGATGTTCGGGGCCGAACGGACATGCAAGAGGAGAGCTTCAGCGTCGGAGAAAGTCTCCCTCCCCCCCATGCTCTACACGAAACACGCGCCGCGCACAAACACGTGTTTCCTGTGTCTTCGTCGGTCGACGAGGTACTTTTTCTCTCAATGCTCACAGGTTCTCAAACTTGCCACTAGTTGATCGCCGGCCCGCTCGTCACCAATCACTTGTCCGGACGAGCCCCGGGCATCATTCCTGGCGAACCTTGACGACTGGCCGGCGATCATCAAACGATCAAATCAATCAATCTCCCACCCGCCCGCCCACCACATCGATTAGCGAGACGTGGACAGCGTTTGATCGAATCAAGGCATTACACGCACCAACCAGCCGGCCCCATCGCGCAGTTTTTTCTTTCTTTCTTTCTTTCTCTCTTTCTTGCCTTGGTCCCCGCTCTTGATGATCAGCACCGGGCATCTGACTCGGCAGGAGTTTCCGATATATTGCACTGCTTCTTCCCGTGTGGCGGCCCTAGCCGGTCAACCACTTCCCCGACAGACTGGTGGACAGTGTGTGGTCCCGGGGACTGGGCGCCGTTGAGAACATCGTGCGATATCGAAACACGTGGCGCAAATATGCCCATCGCGACTCCGTGCGGAAGAGACAAAAAGAGAGGGGGGAGTGAGACAGGACATGATGGTTTTTTTTTGCAAGGCATGGCTGCTCGGCCAGGCACCGTCAACAGATGTCGTTGTCGTTCGATGAGAGATGGGCGGAGATAGCCTAAACCTGCCTTTCGACTCTGATGTTTCTCGACATGACCAGGTTTTCCTTTGTTTCTCGAGTCCCAAATAGTAAACACTGGCGCGGCGGGTTTCACGGCTCTCGCCGTTGAAATATAATCTCGCCATCGTTGAAAGGCCTGGCCTGGCCTGCGGGTTATCACGCGTAGTCAATTACGGGCTGTTGCTGCAGTCCGCATGTCTCTCTTTGATGTCTCTCCCCGTCTACATGTCTTGCGACACAAATACCACGTGGTCTTCGTCCGACCCCCCTTTTTTCACCTCAAACTGCAGGTGTAAGAACTTTGTGTGTTCAAAGTGTGTGTGTCTTAGACAGTAAAACGGACGACAGGCGTGGGGAAGAACAAAACAAAACAAAATCTGTGTGTGTGTGTGTGTGTGTGTGTGTGTGTGTGTGTGTGTGTGTGTGTGTGTGTGTATTTTTTGCGTTGTCGTTTGCCCGTTGACCGAAGAGGGAACTGGAAAGTGCTCATGCCGCAGCAAAGTCAGGAGGTTGTTCTGGTGGTTGGCGGTAGGAGGAGGCTGGTTGATAGAACGCTCTGGCCCGTGGCTAAAGCACGTTACTGGACAGAATATCGACCGAGTCATACAACACCCTCACAGCGAGCGAGATTGGCAGACACAAGCAAAATACCTCAACACATACTTACCTTAAGGTAGTGAGGTCAGGTTTTTTGAGCAACCGCCACCGAAACTAGAGTCAGGCACCAGCGCGCCGCCCAGGTTGCGTTCTCAAGCTTCCAAACCGAACACACCTATCAAAGAAAGTGCTCAAATTGCTAGCTACCTTAGCTTGACAAGTCAGTGGTGCATCCTTGGAACTATCAGCAATGCGCGCGGCGCCCAAGCTCCAGGGACGCCTGGCCCGCGATTGGCTGGTTTCAAGGTTCCTCTCCATGACTAATTGGGGCCTCAATGCATTGTTTGGTTTAGGACGGGGGAAAGAAGTCTGGCGCTGACTCCAACAGCGGCAACTCGCATTAGCATGGCCGATTTAGGGGACCAGAAGGTTTTTGGTCTAATCCCGAAACTAGACAAGACTGCAGCTATTGTACCGGACTAGGAAGTGCGTCGACGTACACGGAACATAAATTGTTGCCGTGGGAGCTGTATTGTAGCTGGCAAGAAGAAGACGAAAAAGAAAAAGAAAGAAGGAAAAGGGGCGCAGTCTGCTGCGCGAACACCCTTGGATTGCGGGAACTTGGACTTCTGGCGATGATTAGAAGTCCAAATGCCAACGACGTATCAGCTCGAGACCATGACGCGCCAGGTGGAGGGCAAGCGAGCATGGAAGGGAAGGGAGTGAGTCCGGGAATTGCGCCCGGGTCTCGCCCCGGGGCTCCCTTCCCGACAGTCGTTCTTTCTGCCCTACGGGTAATATTTCAGGGTCATCGCCCTCAACTCCGGCAACGTGGGATCCTGCCCTGCGTCTGCAGTTCAGCACAAGACTTTATTTATTTCAGAGACATGCCCGTCGGAGCATTCTTGCTACGAGAGATGCCTGGCTTTGTGCTGGCTCCACGCCCGTCCCAAATCCTTAGTCTTTCCGTTTTGTTTCTTATTTCTCCTTCACCGGTTTCCTTCATAGTCTATGCGTGTCTCACCGAGACAGGTGGCCAATCGCAAGTCCGCTCCCAGCATGAAGACGCGTGCAAGTCGAGACATCGCTAACCAAAAAGAAGCAAGGGGATAACGTTGTGTCGCACATTGGCCATCCCGCGTGGTTTTGTTTGGGCTGACAGGCTACTCTCGGCGCGGGGCGTTTACCACTGACAACCCGTTCATGTAGCCGTGGTCAACTTTGGCAAAGACGGCCTCACATTGTGCCAATGATATGGCCAGGCTCCGTCGCCGGGTCTTGTACAGCTGGCATGTAACTTGCACTGGCGCCGCATTGGTTCGTTGAGGGCCACAGCACATGTAGGAACATGTGCAAAAACTCAATCTGCGAGAGATGTCGCTACGGAGGAAGTAGCACGGACTGCTCTCGTCCCGTGTCTCTGGTCAGAAGCCATGGCAGCAGGCCATCAACGGTGGTACTCCGCGCATGCCACCGCCTTTCAGTTGCTGACTACGGCTAGTTTTGAACCTCAGGCCGAGATCTGGAATTCCAAACGAGGGCAGGGGAGGGGTGTACAGTATGTGGCCGCCTGCCAACAGAGGACCAACAGCCATGCAGGCCGTCAGCCAGCGAAGCCACGATTGTTCGGACATACTTTTCGGGAACAAGACAGCCGACGCCTCGTTCGAGTGGCCGGTTCCTCTAGGTGTCGGAACGTCGGCGAAGCCGAGCTGCAGGTTATCGGATTCGCTTGAAGCTATGCCACACAGCACACTTGACGGATAAGGATAATCGCGTTGCCGTCCGTTACCAGAGGCCCGCAGTCACTGCCAAGTCGGCCTCGCCATGTGACCTACGTGGAGCACCAGCCTACTATGCAACTGTCTGCTTCATCCTATCACAAAAGCTCAATAAAGCCGAGTGACCCAGACGATTGCTTGGTAAGACGGATTTGGGAATGTCGCATGGCAAGTGGACCGCCTGTACCAAAGCTTCGGGTCTGAGTAAGACGACTGCTTCACTTTCCGAGATTGGGACAGAGTGAGAGAAGCTGACCCTGGTGACTTGCCACAGCCTCAATGAAGCGAATGGACACCTGTGTCCCGGGGTTAACGTTGATTCCAAATTTGAGTGGCTTCGTACCTCGTTATCGAGAGACCCCTGCATCCTCGTGGTGACATGACATGGAACCGTTGATAGTCTATGAGCACGAGGGAGGCTAGTTCCCTCGCACAAGACACTCTTGGCTGTCTGGAGCGAGACATACCCCACGTGGCCGAGAACAAGAACGTGACATGTTTGTCAACCACCTCTTCGTATTGTGTCTTCTCTGAAGCAGAGTTGTAGTTGGCAGTGACATCAACTACCTGAGGTGCGACTTTGTTGATGATCCCCTGGTAGATAACCCACCGAGGCTTTGAGGCTGCTGGCATGCCTCGCATGATGTGAGACCAACCATGATTAGTATACCTTGAAGCAGAATGGATCACGGTGCGTTGCTGTCGACACCTGTCGTCAGCCACATGACCCAGGATCAAGTCCTGTCCGGTTTCCCTCATGGCGCCGTTGGGTTGTGCTGCCCCGTCCTGCCAGGTGTGTCGATTACCCCGACTTCGCTCAGCTGCGCCAGAAACAGGTGCTTGGCTTGACAATGTCGACCAGGAGGGGGTGGGCGCAACGTCTGCAGAGCAGGGGAGCCCATGAGTGAGATCGCTTGAGCTTACCCTGCTGGGACGGCAGGGTTGCTCGGCCAGCCTGCGCAGAGCCTGGTGCCGTGATTGCGCCCCGAGGCCAGCAAGTTGTGGTGCGGGAGAGCCGAGATGCCAATGTATGGCCATGTCTTGCGCATTGAGTCGCGGTCGTGTGCAACAAGGCATGCGAGCTCTGTCCGCAGCGAATGTAGACTGGCCCCTTGCAGGAACTTTGCAGCATAAGGAGACGGGAGCCAGACAGGGCAGGCCGTGGGCATTCCAGGATGAGCCCTGGAGCTGTGCTGTCAGGGTGGGCCGTGCCGCCCCGGAGCTCGAGGCCATGAGATGACGAGCCGCAGCGCTGGCCAATGGCGACGCCGCCTCCTTTCCCCGCGTAGCACCTGCCTCGCCCGGCTCCACCTCCACTGCACCGTCGCTGCTTGTCTGCCGTGCCTGCCTCTGCCCTGCTTTGCGGCGCTGCTTCCTGCCCTTCAAGGCAAGCTACGGACCACCTCCTTCCCTGTTCTCTGCCCGGCCCATCGTCATCGTCATCGCCGCTGCTTCCAGAGCATGCCGTTCATGCATGTCCCAACAAATGCCTCTTGATACTACGTTCTTTGAACCACAGTACACGCAGGGACGATACGCATGCCATCGATGGCCCCTTGGCAACTTCTCCAAATGTCACCATGCATGACCACATGTTCGGACGCTCTCCATAAACCTGAAAGAGCCTCCCAATCCTGGCAAGATCGCCGAAGCACAATGTGCCAGGCCGAATGAGCCTCGACAATGGCGTGCACGACCTCTGGCAAGGCTCCTGGTCTGGTGCCTGTCTTGGTCCATGCGAGCAAGCGGCCCCGAACACTGGCGGCTGCAACCCGAACCGGCTGTGGAAAATTTCCGACACAAGATGCCATCAGAAGATCGCCGGCTCTGTGCCCATTGTTGGCCACCAGCTCGGCAGATTCCAGATGCCGCCGTGTCCTTTCGCGAATACGTAACCTGGCTTGGAATGCGGTGCCCACAGCTGGTACGCTGCAGACGGAACCATCAAGGCATCGGAGTTGGATTGATATCCCAAGTCGTGGCAGGAGGGGCCAGCTCAGCCCGAAACATGCCAGAACCACGATAAAGCTCAAGCTCACCTTACAGTAAGCAGAAAACCGAGCTCACACTGCAGTTGAGGCATATCAGATGAGTAAGCTTTTTCACGAACAAAGTCAGGGGCACCCGAGCTGAAAATCAAACACCCTTGTCGTACCTCACTCTCCAAAGTCCTTTTCCTAAACAGGCAGGGCAGGCTAATCTGCAGTGCATACCACCCTTGCCAGATCAGTGGCCCGAGGGCCCATACCTTGTTCCTTATCGTCGCTCATGCTGAAGAGCACGAACCGGCCATGCGAAGTCGTGCAAGACAAAACAGCGCCGAGGACAGGTATCATGCCCGCGCTGCTATCCCAGGCACATCGTGGTGAGATCTGTGAGCACACATCGATCCAGAGGCGGAGTGTCAGGCAGGCAGGCAGTCAACTAGAAAATCAGCACGAGAGACAGGTCATTAGCCTCATAACGCCGCCTTTGTTCGATCCTGTATACATTATACTCACTTCCAATTCTATGATGCTCCCGCGAGATACGCTCTGTGTGTTTTTTTATGCGTTCTTTTGGGGGCTTGTCTGACTACCTCAGAGCCGCCAGGCCACTTGGAACGACTACAACCCACACGGGATCAATGTGTTGGGCTCCATCGGACCAACTTATCCGACAACAGACAACACCACGCACGGCCTGAGGCAAGTGGAAAAATTGGCTGTCCCAGAAGAGCCTAGGCAGGAGGAGGGGTGGCGAGTCGAGTGCAGGAGGCCTGCGAGCCTTCCGGCCTTCCTTCTGTGTGAGCAGACCACCCTTCCAGGCCATCGGGTCACACGAACGAGGGGGTCCTCCGAGCAGGCGGTAGGTGGCGGAGGCATTCTCCGGCATGGCCACCACCGACGCAAAGCTGTCTGGACGCTGCTTGCGATTGGGCAATGCCTTAGAGGATGGTGTGAAGAAGCTGCAGGTGTCAGACAGATTGGGGACATGAGGGACGTGCAGGAGTTCCCCTCAAGACCGCTGCGGCTGGGGAAGAGCACAGTTGCCACCGTCGCTCGAAACCAACGTGAACACACGGCGGCTGCGCAGCTGAGGGGCTTTCTGTTGCCTCTTCTTTAGTGGTCGGTTCCCTGTTAGGCTTGCTGGTCCGAGGGGGGGGGGGGGGGGTCGTGCGGCGAGTATGTCGCGGAGAAGCATGCCAGCCTGCTACACACTTGAGGCAGGTTCTCGGCTGGACAAAGACTTGATACCTGGACACTTGCGATAAGCACACGCCGCTCCCGCCGTGTCCATTCCGCTGTGGTACAGCGGGAGACGAAGCCTCTGCAGCTGCTCTGGACTCGCGAGCTCCAGGACTCGGCGTGGCTCACCGAGCACGCCCTCGCTCTAAAGCCAGGAATTCCAGAGACCATGCTCGGAGAAAACGGAACAAGACCTCGGTACTCCCTGTAGCCATGGAAGCAGTGCAAGTAATGCTCTCTCCTCCTCCCCCCGTCTCTGGAGATAAAACTATACGCAGAGCGAGCACCTGGACGATAGAGAAGTCTGGACCATCTTGAGATTTTGCGTGGTGACTTGCGCCACATCCTCGCGGGACACCGTGATCGTGTCAACCCGAGGCGGAATTTGTCCCCTTCAAATGACTCTCCATCTCTGCTGTACCGTGGCACAGAACAACTCGCGCACGAACTTCTCGCACTCCAGTTTTGAGCCGTAGACTGTCATGACCCGGTGAAGAGTACAAATCATCGCGAGAGATCAAAGCAGTTATACTGCCTGCACAACCAAGACCGCCTCAGCTTGGACACGTGAATGCATATGCCCGGAAAATATAAGCGCGTATGTACACGTAAAGGCACTTACTTCTTAGAGCGAACCGCGAAGCCGGGAACATGAGGAAGAGAGCGGCCGGCTTCAAACGCAGCTGATAAGTCTCAAATCTGGTCAATGGCCAGGTCGAAGTCCGGATTGTACAAATCCTTGCATGATACGGCCGGTGAAGTGATTGTGCATCGTCGTCGGAAGCGAATGTCCACTCCAATTTCATATCCTCCCTGATCAAACGGACACGAACGAATTTCGAGAGACGCGTCAATGCTAGGCTTCCGGCACGATCGACTAGATGGAAGCTGGACGAGTTTGTGACGAGATGACACGCTATAGGTATAACATGCCGGAGAGCGGCCCTTGAAAAGGCAAAGCCGTCGTCCCTACTGTACCATACGACGAGACTGTGGTCTTCATCACACCTTGCAGGTCTTGTGAGATTGAATGAAGTCTGATTGCTTGTAGAAAGGGCTGATGACGCAACCGAGTAGCAATGATACAGTATATCCCTATGCCACATTGTGACGTGTACAAGAAGATCATAAGCGGCAGAAGCTCTGCCCGGCGTCGACATTTGTGACCTGCTAGTGCGCCGGAATGAAGACAAAGGGAAGTTTGAAAAGAAAGAACAAAGGCTGATAACGCCATCCTGAGGCTAACGCTGGCACATAAAACGACAGTGATGGGAATGTGGTATCCCGTGGTTTAATAGCGATGAGAAGACTCGCATTAAGCCAACTCACGACTGCAGGTCTCTCAAAGATCCGATGGTTGCACGCTTGCGAGCTTGCTTGAGAGCCCACTCTCGGCTCTGGAGTCTTGAACGTTCAGCCGCCTCTGCGCGTGCTGCTCGGGCTGCCTCCTCTCGCTCGCGCTTTTCGACCTCCCTATTCTTGGCGAACGAGCTGTCTCGGCGGAAGATGCCTTCTCCTTTGCGTCGCTGTTGCTGGATATCCTCGGTGGATATGGAGCTCGACTGCCCAGTGCTACCAGCTGAGCTCGCGTGAGAAACCGCTCGCACCGAAGGACGTGTGTCTCCAGATAAGGCGCGCCCTCGAGGTGTGCCTTGGTTGCTCGTGGGCTCCAGAGGTTCTCTACTAAGCATGTGTACCCCGAGGGAACTGCGTTTGCTGTTGCTTGTTGTTGTAGACCGGGATGAATCATTCTCGGATGTCGCCGCCTTGGTTTGCTGGCGAGCTCGACTAGCCATAGTCTCGCGCGGAAAAGACCCAGGCGCACAAGCTGTTCCGATCGGCCTCGCCTTGAATTCTCGCCTCCTGCGGTCTTCCTCTTCCTGCGCCTTGAGCTGGCGAGCTCTTTCTTCACGTTTCCTTCGGGATATCGCTTCCCCTGGTAGCTCAAATGTGGGCAAGCTAGTCAAGCGGGCTGACTTCGAACGACGTAGTGTGGCGCCTTGAGCAATCGCTTTGGATGCTTCTTCTTCAGCCAATTGAGCTGCGGCGCGAGCTTCGCGTTGTTCCTTCAGTCTGCGAGCGGTCGCCTCTCCCGGAAGTTCAAACGAAGGAACGGTGAGCGGCTTAGACGATTTGACTGGTGGCTTGGGTGGTAGAAGGCTTGGTGCCCTTGCCGGAGAGACCTTTGAAGCTACCTGAAGCAGCGGCTTCTCCTCCCTTTTCACTTTTGGAGAATCGAACACCATCGACAAAGATTTCCGCAGAATGGGTTGCCCAGCTCTCGAGACAGGCTTCACTCGTACAGAAGCTGATCCTTGTTTCTGAGAGATATTTGGTCTTGCTGATGGGGTAGAGGGCGCTGGATTGGCCGGTTTGCTAGATGGTGGTTCCACGATCGTGACCCTCTTGAAATGGGCAGCTTCATCAAAGGCTTCAAGCTGATCTTCCAACTTGTCGATAGCCTCGAAGGAGTCTTCAATACGCGCAACATGTTCTCCGTCTAAAGCCTTGACGTGCGAATCTTGGACCGGGCTTTCTTCAGTATCACTCACGGTGATAATGAAACGAGGTGGAGCAGGTCGGCTGCTCTGCTGCTTCAAAGACATGGTCTGGGACATGTCTTCTCTTTCAGAGACGGCCATGATCTGTGGTATCCGAGCAGAGTCTATGCTGGCACGCTCGAGATCTTCGTGATCGTCTTTCAGAGGCGTGGCCAAAAGCAAGATCCGGTCAGTATCTGACTCACTCGAGGTGCTCCCACGTCCAGGAACCTGTGGTCGTGGGTACAAATTGCAACCAAGCAAGAGCTTCTTCCCAGTGCTGGCTTTTTTGTCCCCAAAGACTGAGCTTGAAAGCTGCTTGATGACCAAAACCCACTCAAAGTCACCGGACTGATGCTTTTGACGTTGTGCGGCTGCAGGAGGAATCCTCCCTGCAGCAGCCAATATCGGGTGCTCGGGGAATTGACGAGCTGTTATCAAACGTTAGGACCAAGGTCAAACCGTTGGACCTGCGACCTGGCTGCATGAGAGTCGGGCCCAGCTTACCTGATAGCTCAAGACAGTGTAACTGCGAGCTGCGTTCTGTGTCTGCAACGCAGAAGTCGGAGGATGTGTTCTCGGGGACCGTCTCCAAGGCGTGCAAAGCTTTCCGGCTGGCTTTAAGATTCCGTTGGCTTTTGCTGGACTGTGAAGATGGCTGTGTGCTGATGAAAAGATCCCGCGCCGCACCGACTGGCTCCCAAGAAGTCTGGCGGCCACTGTCCGGAAGAAGCCCCTTGTCTTTGGTCAATGACACATC
Organism: Microdochium bolleyi; assembly: GCA_001566295.1. Lineage (NCBI taxonomy): Eukaryota > Fungi > Ascomycota > Sordariomycetes > Xylariales > Microdochiaceae > Microdochium > Microdochium bolleyi. Next base: position 2,588,013 of record KQ964245.1, read on the forward strand.
GCGCTGGCGGTTCTGGACCTGGGAAGGCGAAAGACACTGCAGTGCACCGGTCCGAGAAGCAGCAGTGGGTTCAAGAAGAACCTTGTTATCAGTATTGCCGTGAGGATTGTCGACATGGATAGCAACACGAGATGGACCACGAAAGGACAGTGCCATGGTGGGAGAGCACGGCCGCCACCTGCCAACTTAGGGGTCCAGTCACAACGACGGGCCAGGGTTTTGATGAAGGTCTAGGCTTGTAATTAGGACGAGTAATCTCGGCAGCCGGGGGAGGGCGGAGCCTGGCGGACTGTGGAGGCGCCGGCGCTCGGTCGCTTGTATGCCGTCTGATGTTGGGGATTCAATGGTCTGGGGAACGGACTCGACGCAAGGGAATTGGAAGTCGAGTTTGGATCTGGTTATGGTGATGCAATTGTCAAAAATGATGAGCAACTTGAGATGGGGATGGTCTCTATTGTTTTGCGGACGGTCGAGGAGGGGTGTCCAGGTCAATTGCAGGCTCCCGTGGCAACAGCACAAAACAACAACAACCAGGCGCGACGTGCATGGGACAAAACCGGGAAACGGCAGGACCAAGAGGACAGCGCACCTTCCACAACTACATTTCCCTCCCCGCAAGCGAGCTTTTGGCTTTGTGTAACCTGTTCAAGTCAGCCTCCTGCTCCTCTTCCTCAAGTCACCCGCGCTGTGACCATCGGGTTGGAAATGCCATTTCTGCCGATCCTGTGTCGCACGCCAACCGCCCACGCGGTTGAGCAGAGACGTAACGGGTATGATGGCGCACAGTGGGGCTCCGCGTGTCTGACGCGACTTGCCAGGTCTCCCGCTGAGTACCCCGCACTTGATCAATGTCGCAGTCTGGAGTGAATCCTGCGAGACTGGAGGCAACCATCAACAAGACCTCGGGAGGACGAAGCAAGCATGCTAGTGACGAGATCGATTCTCCCCAGCGGTAGAGTTCAGGATTATCGCCTGCACGCTGCTATGGGTCAGCAGCGCGCCTAGGCGCATCCGAAATATACCAGCAGTGTCATTGATGGCTAGCTTTCTTGACACTCGCCCAGTGATGCCTTCGAAAGGTATTGCAGCTGCAAGAATTCGGATGTCGATTGCCGTGCGAGCATAGGGTTCCGATGGCTCAGGCAACGACCTTGCCTCGCTCAAGGACCTGCTCGCTGCAAGCTGTACGTGATCTGCATGGCTTGCATGATAAGCATCGTCCCGACACGGCATCACATGCGAGTGTTTACCGTAGATCATGCTGTCGTTGTGGTTCAAGCCGCAGATGTATTTTGTTCGTTCTCGAGGGCTTCGTCGGCCTGCGCCTGTAGCGATGGCGCGTGTTCGGTAGGAATTCGGACCAGTGTCTGAGGAAGTGGCATTTGGTCTTGGTCGTCCCTCGGCTCGTCATCGTTGGTCTCAATGTCGACTTTAGGTTGTGGGAGTTTGGCTGTGAGCTGTTAGAAAACTCCGTTGCCTAGCTGGTGAATCTGTTTGATCATATCATTGAAGCCATACCTGAGGCCATGTTGATGGCACGGAGAACGTTGTGCCAGTTGCCTATTACGGTCGCAATTGCTGTTTGGACCAAGGTCAGTAGGTAATCCCAGAAATGGCTTCGTCACTGCCCTTACCTTCCGTCCCATCGGTGAGTGTCGCTAGTTTCTGCTCCAGAGCCTCCATCTGGCTGGCCATTTCTGCACTAAGATCTCTCAACTCCTTCAGGCTTTCGAGCTCGGTTTTCTTCTCGCTGACGCGCGCAGCCAGCGCGCTGGACTGCCCAGCTTGAGAGCTGCCATGACCAGCCGAGCCTGACCGCATGTGACCAGACATGGTCGCGCGTGACGAGAATGCCATGATGCTGTCTGTTTTCGTTGTCCTCGATTGTTCGCGCTCAGGATGTCGTGGCAGGGCGATATTTTAGTATGCAGGCTGTAGTAGTCCACAGATGGAGCCAAGTCGCCTCCCGTGCGCTTGCGACGAGCGTGTTGTCCGTGTCGTTGCTGAGGATCGTGTGTGTTTCCCGAGTCATGGAGGGGCTGCATGAGGATAACCTCCCACTGAATGCACTTACATGCGGTGACGAGCTTGTGGGTGTCTTGGATGTGGGTCCGATAATGGGCGAGCTTCTGTCCAATGGTGGCGCGAACAGCTTTGAGCTAGCCTCCGCTAGGCCGCTTTCGGTACTTTGTTGACTCTGCACTTGCATCCCAAAACTTTCCAGCAGCCTGTCAACATCACCTCTCAATCCCCGTCGTCAAAGCGGGCCAACTTCACGCTTCGCCAACCCACTCCGCGACCGTGAACCTTCACGTCACAACAACCACAGCAGCCGCACTCGACTCTGCGCCTCCACGTCCGCACTGTCAAACTCATGACAGCCATCCGATATACGTATACGTAATTGCCCGCGCGACCAACATCTTTCCCGCGACAGACTGCCAGTCTACACTTGCGATCAGTTCCATGGCGCGTCTGAACGAGCCCGTTGTGGCTCCTGACGGCCTGGAAATCTGTACGTGCTGACGCCCTCTCATCCTTTTACGCGTCGAAGAGTTGCGCGTCTAGCCATGCCTCATAGCTTGCTAATGGTCTTCATCAGTGCGACGAAGATTTCTCCGCCAGAACCGAGATATAGCGCGTATAAACTCTACCCAATCCCTCAGGATCAGGAGTTTGGAGAATGAATGCGCTCGCATGCTATCAGAGAACCTCCAGCTTCGCGGACGCATACTTCATCTCGAGTCCGAAATCCGTGAGAGTAGCGCGCAGCGGATCGCCGACCATGCCCTGGAGATCAAGGAGAAGATGGAGGCACAGCTCCTCGAATGGGGGACAATGCTGGCCAACCTAGGAAATGAGCCCATACCACGACATAGATCGCCTCGGGCCCACAAGAAGCCGAGGTTGCAACCGAGTCCAAGGCGCAGCAGTCCGTTCCAGTGGCAAAGGAGAGAGCCGACTAGAGAGGTCATGCGCGAGATGGAGGACGCCGCCCACCAGGAGGGTAGGCTGGCTCCCATTTGGGAGAACAAGCCTTGTCCTCGCGAGACTCTAAAGTATGTTGTTATGGCTCCTTTCGACTGTACTCGGCATTACTAACGTCTATGTTCTACAGTTGCGATGAGATCTTAGCTTTGCGCGAGGCCGCCGATGAAGTTAGTGATTCGCCTGACCTGCCGGCACCTACAACCCGATTCATGCAGCAGGATCCCGTGAAGCTCGACCTTCCAACACGCTCCGTTCAAGTGGCGATCGAGGCCGCATTGGACGACGAATCTGTTGGCGCAACGACCAAGGTGCAGGATCCTCGACCGAAGACACCATCAGTCACAAGCGCTCCGCCCAGCTCGATGGACGTGTGCTCGAGCAATCCCGCAAGCGATTCCGAAGAACCCAAGTCCACACTTAAAAGGAAGGCTAGGACAGATGAGGAGAGAGAACTCGCCGAGATGAGCAAACAACCCGAAAATACGCCGCGAATTAAGATGTTCGGCATCAAGCCCAGCGGAGCAATCAGCAGCCAGACTGCCCGACCCTTGAAGAGCCTGCCAGCGAGCAAGAAAGACGCAAAGCCGAAAACATCAGATCCGGTACTAGCAGGAACGCAGAGGAGGCCGTTGGGCATGAAGAACTCCAACGATCCGATCGCATCTCCGAGGAAAGCCGGAAAGCCAGCCGTGCCAGATGAGATTGCCAAAGCAAAAGCAGACGCGAAACATTCGGACTCTACGAAGCCACGACCGAAGGCCAGAAAGGAAGCGCACGTAAACACACCTGTCCAGATTCCTGCCCCAGTGCTTCAAGAGGTTCCCGCAGTCAGTGTCACCATCGACCCTGCTGCGCTGAGCGCCGAGCCGAACATCAACACGCCCTTCTCTCCTGAGTCATCCGCCTCCAGAGAGGACGCAAAAGACACACCACCGCCGGCTCACATCTCCTCGCTTGGCGAAACCGCCCGCGCCAGCCGCAGAGCGCGGTCAGCTGTCAGTTACGCAGAGCCAAATCTCCGAGACAAGATGCGGCGACCGACCAAGGAACTCTATGATGCTGTTTCGGGAGAGGGCAAGAACATCCGCCGGCACAGCCAGTCGAAGAGGGATGATCTACCGTCTGCGCTTGGCTCAATCTCGATGTCAGCATCTAGCGAGAGAAGCCAAGTCTGGAGAGACTTTCCGCAGAAACACATCACCGAAGCCACAGAATCGAACCCAGCTGCTGGCATTGCGGCCAGCCCACTGGCGAAGAAGGCCGCGAAGGAGGTCACCACCGATGGTCTGCCGATTTCACTTGCAGCAGAGAAGAAGAACCGAACAGCTGGGACCCCTCCGGAACTGGCCGCGTCCAAGAACATCCATACGCGCGCGGAGACCAGTACCGAAGGGTCGAGAGGGTTTGAAGGGCAAGATGTGTATGATTTCCCGGCCAGCACTCCTGAAGACGATAACAAGCACGTCGCCGCCGACGGAGCGCAAACGAAGAGGAGCGCAGCAGCTCGACACTCGCGAGCGCGGCGCCTGTCATCGATTCCTGGAGAAGACTCGGCGAACTCGGGCTCGGACGACACAAGGTCCACGAATCACAACGAGGGCAAGGCAGCCGCGCGCAAGAGGGCGTCCATGGTTGCCCCAAAGAAGTCCAAAATGAGCCTGGGCCCGTCGGACCTCGAACCCTCAACGGAAGGCGATAGCACGGCTAGCATCCTGAGCACATCGTCTAGCGAGGCTGCCGAGACCACATTGAAGGATCGCAGTGCGCTGCGGCGGCGGAGCATGATGCTGTGATCACTCTCTTGTTTGGAGACCATATTTCCACAACCCGCTGACCAAGACGCTCTTGGTACTACACGATACTTTACGAAGGTCTACGATTTCCGCCCCGTTTTCTTTCTTGCTCTTTCGAACGACGCCACCTTGTGTATTGTCCTTCTCTCACATCAGCGTTCCACAGCGATAGCGCGCAGCAAAAATGGGGTTGCGTTCCAGTGTGATTTCTGGTTCCCCAGGTTTATATACAGCATTGAATACCATTTACTTTTGTTCACCGGGGTTGTCTGCCAATGCGTGATTCAGAGTCTGATTTCTCTCAACAATTGCCCTCACATTACACTAGCCGCAGTCTGTGCTTTTGGAGCTGTGCTTGGGAATCTTCGGGAATCCACTGCAAAGCTGGCCTCGCACCACATGAATGATCATAAGCATCAGACTCTCATTCGCTATAAAGACGTCACGGAAGCTCGAGGTATTGATCTCTAAGCATTTCTCTAACCACCTCTACCGCACTTCCACGCAATCCGCCCCTCCGCCCCTCCGCCCCTTGCGGATCGATCATGACGAGCTACCTGTTGGCTCGACTGGTTTCGTGTACGTGACCTTCTCGACTGCCACGTTCTCGACGCCGCTTGCGTCTTTCCGCAGTTGGTAGACGTAAAGCGTGAGTGATATACCTTGAACCTGTTTCGGGGGTTAGCCAAGCACTTCCAGACAACCGCCTGCTTCGGATACGGGGAGTGTGGATGCTCAATCGCCATGCCCTCCTCTCACGCAAAGACCTAGGTGACTTACATCCATCAGGCAAAAGCTCGGCACCATCTCCTCGCCTTCTTGCGTCCAGCCCGTTGTGTACGCGCCGGTCGCTGACCCGGGATTGACGAAGAACTTGTCCATGTACTCGAAGGCGTCGAACCTGTGCGTGCCGCCGACGCAGAGGACGTCGACGTCGAGCTTGTGCGCCTCGGCGAGCAGCAGGTCGGGCTCGTTGGAGACGAGCGTGAAGCCCTCGATGAAGCCGATGCGCAGGGACCCGTGGGTGACGACCTGCGAGATGGGCAGTGACGAAGCCTCGACGTCGAAGCGGCCCTTGACGATCTTGAGGTCTGGCGAGATGCTGCGCAGATACTCGTATGTATGCTTGTCGGTCAGGTTGCCCAGGCACAGCGTCTGGCCGATCTTGCCGGGCGTGAGGAGCTTCTTGAACTGTCGTGGGGTGGAAGGAAAGGTTAGCTTGGGACAGCCTCAGAGGGAAGCAGGATGTCGGGATGCAATGAAGTCCCAGTGGCGAGGCAGCTGTGTCTTGCGCTGGTGAGGGGAACATGGCCATGTCGGCCAGAGCTCCCCGGTGGTTGCGCCGCGAGGCATTGATTTAGGGGAGCTATCGTACCTTGGCCGGAATGTCGAGGGCACGGTCAGGTATGTGCAGGTCGCCGATTACGAGGATTAGGAACGCCATTGTGTCGGCTGGAGACGTCGGCGGCGCGAGGCGATGCTCCCGGACCAGGCAGAAGCAGTGGTGCGCTCGGGCGCGGTGAGCTCTATCTCGAGGAGTGGGGGCACTCAAGCGACAGGTAGCCGTCGTCTATATCAACGCCGCGATTGCGCCCTGAGAGGTCTCGAGCTTGGTCGTTGGCCGGGAGTTGGTTGGTGGGCTTGCTGGTGAGCGCTTGTGGTCGAGATGCCAGGCGTGAAGCTGTCTGAGATGTGCAGGTGCGGCAGGCCCCTCGTGGTGCTTGGAGGAGGGAGCTCGTTGCTTGGCACTCCACTGGTGCCCCCAACGAGCTGTGGGGGAGCTTGCCGCCCTTGCATGTACTGAATGATGTCGACCAACACGACCTTGATAATCGAACAACCAGTGAACGAAGGAAGGCCTTGTTTCGCTCGAGACACTGGAGGTTCTCAGGGACCACTCCGGCCTTCTTCATTGTAGGGCATGTGCGGCCAGCATATTGGGGATGCCTCAGCCCGCCTGGTTGCCGCATGCTATCACATTGTGCAGGAGGAATCGCACCTGAACGCGGACTGATCGTCCAGTCTCGGCCAATTCCGAAGGGTTCGCTCGAGTCTTGCAGTCACGTATCATCTCGGAGCCACTGGCGGGCGGACGTGCCACCTTGCGCCGCACTCATGCAATGTTGTACGGACGGGACTTTTCTCTCGAGTCAGGCGCCATCGTCACTCTGCGCATCCTGGAACCGGGGTAATCGGGGAGCAGCTCGCATGCCAAGCTGCCGAAAACGCGGGTCTTTTGTAAGTCGCCAGTGCCGTCACTCCGGGCAAAGGAGTCGGTCGACCCGTCCGTACGGAGCACAACCCAGCCAACTGCGAGATCGGAAGCAAACCCCGGAACCCGAACCGGCATTTTAGTCAGGGCATCTCCCGGTCGCCCTCTCCCACCCCATTCTTCTCGATCAGTCATGCTGATGGTCGATGTTCCGTCACCTCCAACACTTCCGGACAAGACCCCGCCAGCGCCTTGAGCAGTAACTTCTTTGCTGCGTGCCACAAAGGTTGACTTGGCTGCACTCTAATTGGCTTGGTCATTCCCAGCGCCGAGTTCCATTGGTCCTTGGTCCGCTAGCCTCGACTTGCTCGATCGGCCCTTGCTGCTCTCTCTTTCTCTCTCTGTGCTCCTCGTCTCAGCCGGCCGCTGCCGCTCCTCCCCGCATCTCCCCCCGAACGAGCCTCCATCCTCGCCGCCCAAGCTGGCTCTGCGCGCCTCCTTCTTGCGGAGCTGCCCGCGCCTGCGTGCCGCAATGGCCCCACCCCGGCCATCCAGCCCCTCCTCCTCCCACCACAGAGTGACGCTCATAAGGGACCACCTTGCCGGCAGCACTACCTCGGCCTCGCTGTCTCTCTCTCCTTCTAGCTCCCCGTCTTCCGGTGTTCGCAGCTTCACATCCACATCGCCCGCCATGTCTTCCCAACCCGAGCACCCCACCTTGCTCATCCCGGGCCCCATCGAGTTCGACGATGCCGTCCTCCAGTCCATGAGCCACTACAGCGAGTCCCATGTCGGGCCCGGCTTCGTCAACACCTTCGGCGAGACTCTGTCCATGACCCGCAAGCTCTTCCAGACGACTGCTTCGGACGCCCAGCCATTCATCCTCTCCGGCTCCGGTACTCTGGGCTGGGATATCGTGGCCGCCAACCTCGTCGAGCCCGGCGAGAACGTCCTCGTCCTGAGCACTGGCTACTTTGGCGATGGCTTCGCCGACTGCTTCAAGGCGTACGGTGCCAATGTCGACGTGCTCAAGGGCTCCGCCGTCGGCACCCGGCCTCAGATCCCCGAGATCGAGAAGGCTCTCAAGAGCAAGAAGTACAAGGTCATCACCGTCACCCACGTCGACACTTCGACCGGCGTCCTCAGTGAGCTCAAGGAGTTCACCAAGGCTGTGAACGGCGCGTCTCCGGATACCTTGGTCATTGTAGATGGCGTCTGCAGTGTGGCCTGCGAGGAGATTGCGTTCGACGAGTGGAAGCTGGACGGTGTGGTCACGGCCAGTCAGAAGGCCATTGGCTGCCCTGCTGGTCTCTCCATTTCTATGTTCAGCGGCAGGGCCATCGCGGCTGTCAATGCTCGCAAGACACCAGCGACAGCTTACTTTGCCAACATCAAGAACTGGATGCCCAGTACGTGGTCCACAAACGAGCCTCGTTAATGGAACATGCGACTAACACGACTCTTTAGTTATGCAAAACTACGAGGCCAAGAAGCCATCCTACTTCGCCACGCCGTCGCCCCAGCTCATCCATGCCCTCCATACAGCTCTGACCCAGATCCTGGCCAAGCCACTCTCCGAACGCTTCTCAAGGCATAAGGAGGTTTCTGACCAGATCAAGAAGGCCGTCGCCGATCTTGGCCTCAAGCAGGTCGCATCCAGCCCCGAGGACCAGGCCCACGCCATGACTGCCATCTACCTCCCCGAGTCTATCTCGCCGCCGGATATTCTTCCCAAGCTTGCCAAGAGCGGTGTCGTCTTCGCTGGCGGCATCCACAAGGAGATTGCGTCCAAGTACGTCCGTTTTGGACACATGGGCGTCAGTGTGGTAAGTTTTCAAGAACTTCAAGCTCGCATGGTTCGTTCTTGTCACTAACTTTGCTGCAGACCGACCCCAAGCGTACTGATATCCAGAAGGCGATTAACGCCCTCAAGGATGGCCTGTCAGAACTGGGTTATCAGAAGGCATAGACAATGTGCCCCATGGCTTGTACAATTTTGAGGATATAGCATATACATGTTGAACGCCAAACTTATAGATGTAGAATGACATCGGAGGTAAAGAATGCTCAAAGTTCGCCATAGAAGCACGATGTACAGAGCTACAGTCTGAAAGATGCACAACATGTTGCTGGAAGTGTGAGCTCCAATGTTGGTGACATCAGCACGTGCAACAAGGGCTTTGGAGCCTCCCATCGCCCCTCTTTTCGTGTCACTGCTGTCAGACTCAAACCTAGCTGGAGAGGGCGGGACAATGCCGGGCGAGCCATGGATTGGAATCACACATCCACCCTTTCCAGCCCATGCAGGACAATGTAAAGGCCCGAGTAGCTTCGGCTAATTCCTCTTGTTTACCGACGTTAGAGTGATCTGTGCAAACCACAGAGGTTCTGCAGTCGAGTCGTCTTGTCCCAAGTGTGCTCGTGTCTTAACGCCAGTGGTTCCAGCATCTACAAAAATGGCAATCTTAGAAGTGCAAGAATGAGCAAACAAGCTGCAGGTGCCAAAGCCTGAACGCTGCAAGGAATTCTGGTTACACCAAGCACAGTGACGGGTGGCGCGCAGCAACTGCCCATACCTCAGGAAGAAACGATTAATAAGCTGGGTGTCTGTGTGTGTAACCCAGAGTTGCCTGGCCCGGGAAAGCGGTCCCTATCGAGAGACAGCTCCCTAGGCTGGGAGCTCCTGTTGCCCTTGCAACGAGGCTGCACCACGGCGCCGCATCTCTTGGATGCAGGTGGGCTGCTCTCACTCCACCAGGCCGCACTTGCACACTGCCTGCTCCACTCCCCGCCCCGGCTGCCGCCTTTTGCGTCTTCGCGAGAAAGGCGGGCTCCAACACCTCCGCCATCTTTCTTGACCGTTTCACTCTTTTCTCACAACTCCCTCGCCCGCGCCTCGTCTGCAAGCAACCATCGCAGAGGTCCGCCAACTCGACCGCGTTCAGCTTCCGGCCTGGCTTTCACGCCCGACCTCCACCCCGCCGATCTGCTAGAGAGCCTGTACCGAGGGCATCCTGGGCGCGTAGCCGACCCGTGTTCCCCGCCACCACCGACTCCCTTCGTGCTCAGCCATGGCGCCCACCATTCCGGAACTTGACCTCATGGTCAAGTCCTTTTACGAGGCTCGCGGCGAACAGGTACGCGCTTTGCCCCTACCGCCCGGCGCTGGCCGCCTCTTCTGGCTGAGCCTCGCGAGCTTCGCTCATCTCGACCTTCACACCGTTTGCTGACCCGTGCATCTTCCCCGCTTCTAGCAAAAAGCTGCCCAAACCGCGCTCAACCAGGTAGGTTACCACGCAGACCAAGCAATCCAGCCAGCTCACCACATGTCCGTATGCCATATCTCTAACTTTGATTGCACTCACAGTTCAAGGAAGATCCCGATGCCTGGCTACTAGTCGACCAGATCCTCTCCGAGGCTCAATATGAGCAGACGAAATGTCAGTAATGCCACTTACAGCAACATCATTGCTTGTAGTATGCTAACATGCGCCAACGCGTTCAGTCCTTGGTCTGCAAATCCTTGACAGCGTCATCGCGACAAGATGGAAGGTGCTTCCACGAGATCAGTGCTTGGGTATGACCTACCTTTTCCAAGTTTGTTTTACCCAGCTCCAGCTCACAATGTGACAGGCATCCGGAACTTTGTGGTCAATTACATTATCCAATGCTCCAACACCCCCGAGTCGCTTCGAGCCCAGCGCGTCCTCCTCAACAAGCTCAACCTCGTCCTCATCTCGGTCCTCAAGCAGGAGTGGCCTCACAACTGGCCCACCTTCATCAACGAGATCATTTCCGCCTGCCGATCTAACCTCTCGATATGCGAAAACAACATGATCATCCTGCGGCTCCTTTCCGAGGAGGTCTTCGACTACTCGGCTGAGCAGATGACATCTACGAAGACGAGGAACCTCAAGACAACAATGTGCAACGAGTTCTCGCAGATCTTCCAGCTTTGCCAAGAAATTCTTACAACGGCCGACCAGGAGAGTCTGGTTAAGGCTACGCTCGAGACACTCCTCAAGTTCTGCAACTGGATCCCTCTGGGCTACATCTTCGAGACCAACCTCATCGAGACCCTCCGCACGCGCTTCCTGGAGGTCCCCGAGTTCCGCAACGTCACTCTCCAGGTCTTGACCGAGATTGGTGGTCTAGCTCTGGGTGGACCAGGCCAGCCGAACGCCTACAGCGAGGAGCTCGTCAAGATGTTTGTCGACACGCTGTCCGTCATTGCTAACATCATTCCCCTGGATCTCGATCTGAAGACCACATACCCTCAAAGCAACTCGCGGGACCAGCAGTTCATCCAGCAATTGGCGTTATTCCTCTGCAACACATTTGGAGCGCACGTTGATGTGAGTATCGGTGTCAGACTATGAGTCCATGAAATCGCGCCACTAACGCTGATGCTGTCATTAGCTGGTCGAGAAACTTCCCAACCGCGACTACCTCACACACGGCCACTTCTACCTGATCCGGATATCACAAATCGAGGACCGCGAGATCTTCAAGATCTGCCTGGACTACTGGCTCAAGCTCGTGCAGGAGCTTTACGAGGAGATGCAGACGGCGCCCATGCAGGAGATGAACCCCCTTATGATGGCGGCCGGCTCAACCAGCGGTGCAGTCAACCCTGCCCTGCTTGAGAGCATGCCTAACCTTCGCATGCACAAGTACAAGGAGGTGCTGTCTAACCTGCGCGTTGTCATGATCGAGAATATGGTCCGGCCTGAGGAAGTCCTCATTGTCGAGAACGATGAAGGCGAGATTGTTCGTGAGTTCGTGAAGGAGAGCGACACCGTCCAGCTTTACAAGACCATCCGCGAATGTCTCGTCTACCTTACACATCTCGACGTCGTCGACACTGAGCAAATCATGACCGACAAGCTCTCAAAGCAAGTCGATGGTACCGAGTGGTCATGGCACAACTGCAACGTGCTCTGCTGGGCAATCGGCTCGATCTCGCTCGCAATGAACGAAGAAACCGAGAAGCGGTTCCTTGTCACTGTCATCAAGGATCTCTTGGGTCTCACCGAGATGAAGCGTGGCAAGGACAACAAAGCTGTCGTGGCATCCAACATTATGTATATTGTTGGCCAGTACCCTCGCTTCCTCAAGGCTCACTGGAAGTTCCTTAAGACAGTCGTCAACAAGCTGTTTGAGTTCATGCACGAGTCTCACGAAGGTAAGCACTAACAAAAGGAAAGATGTGCTGTGACCGTTTACTTACAGTCAAACAGGTGTTCAGGATATGGCATGCGATACTTTCATCAAGATCGCGAGACAATGCAGGCGGCACTTCGTAGCTCTGCAACCTAGTGAGAGCGAGCCTTTCATCGAAGAGATCGTCCGCAACTTGCAGCGTATCACTTGCGACCTCACTCCGCAGCAGATCCACACCTTCTACGAAGCCTGTGGCTACATGGTGGCGGCACAGGGCAACAAGCACCAGCAGGAAAGACTGCTTGCCGAGCTCATGTCTGCCCCTAATGCTGCGTGGGATGAGATTATCCGCGCGGCAACTCAGAGCCCCGAGATCCTTCAGGACTCCGAGACGATCAAGATCATTGGCAATATCATGAAGACGAACGTCTCTGCATGCTCCTCGATTGGCGGCTACTTCGGTCCGCAGATCGGTCGGATCTACATGGATATGTTGCAGATGTACCGCGCAACGAGTCAGCTGATCTCTGAGGCTGTCGCCCGCGATGGTAAGTCTGTTCTGTGAAAACACTTCCACGTGCTGTCTAGTCTTGACTGACAATTCGCAGGTGAAATTGCGCCGCGCACGCCCAAAGTGCGGGGCCTGAGAACCATCAAGAAAGAGATCCTCAAGTTGATCGAAACCTACGTTGAGAAGGCTGAGGACCTTCAAGCTGTGCGGGCGCAAATGGTGCCCCAGCTTCTGGACTCGGTCCTGGTCGACTACAACCGCAATGTGCCCGGTGCCCGTGATGCAGAGGTCCTTCGGGCCATGTCTGTGGTCATCACGAAGCTGACGGTACGCCCTTCCTCCGCCTCCTTCTCACACGATCGTTGTCTAACTCTTCCTAGGGGTTGATGGAGGACCAAGTGCCGACCATCATGCAAAACGTCTTCGAGTGCACTCTCGAGATGATCAACAAGGATTTCTCCGAGTTCCCCGAGCACCGCGTCGAGTTCTTCAACCTTCTCAGAGCCATCAACTTGCACTGCTTCCCTGCTCTACTCAAGCTCGATAACAGGCAGTTCAAGTTCGTCATCGATGCTTGTATGTGGGCTAGCAAGCATGACAACCGCGACGTCGAAGGTGCTGGTCTCAACATGTGCCTGGAACTTGTCACGAACATTGCTGAGAAGACGGATGTACAGACCGCCAACGCTTTCTTCCAGCAGTTCTTCTCGACAATCCTGCAAGATGTATTCTTCGTGTTGTGTGATCCTGATCACAAGGCCGGTTTTAAGACACAGAGCATGCTGCTCATGCGCATGTTCTACTTTGTCCACCCCGCCGATGGCACAACACCAAAGATCCAGGGTCCCGTTTACTCGGACGGAACTCCCAGTGGCACGAGCAACAAGGACTACCTCGTTAACTACGTTGGTGGACTCCTGCGCAATGCCTTCCCCAACCTCCAAGTGTATGTCTTCCACCAGTGTTCACCTTTTTGAAAGTTGATCTAACCAATGTTACAGTGGCCAAATCAACAACTTCCTCGAGGTTCTCTTCACGATGAATGCCTCATACGAGAAATTCCGTCTCCAGGTCCGCGACTTCCTGATCTCACTGAAGGAATTCGCCGACGACAACGCCGAGCTCTACGTGGTCGAGAAGGAGCAGGAGGCTCGTGACAAGCTCGCCGCTGAGCACGAGCGACGATCGAAGGTCGGCGGCTTGCTGAAGCCATCTGAGATCGAGGACGAGGAGCTATGACTGAGAGAGGAGTTCCGAAACGAGTTTGCACCCAAACACGTCATGGCGGAGGCTGATGTCACGACTAAGTCCCCCGACCAGTTTGACGGTTGGGATCTTTACGGATTATGATAGAAGGCGGCATGGAAAGGCGCCGGTGGATCGCTGCCAGTGTAGACCTGTGTGCGCCTAGAACCCTCGGCAGGTTTGATTGTCACGAGTATCTGCTTGGAGTCGGCCAGTGGCCGTCTTTAGCAGTTAGGATATCAGCACAACGTTGCGCATCCGTGACAGGATGATAGACGGAGGACTGCTGCATGCCAAATATTCCCAGATGTGTTTATGCGCGAGAGAAAGATGGGGTCGTGGAGCAGTTTTAGCACGAAAGCAAGATACACATACCAAAGTCCATACCATGATGCACACCAATACCACAAAAGTCAAGACCGCGGAGAAGAGCAGAGGAGAATGCAGCACGTAGATATCTTGATCGCCTCTGAAATTGCAATATACGCCAACGAAGGTTACCACCACCCAGATCGCCCACTCGGCGTGACTTACGGATCTGCAGCAGCTCACTGCTCGAGATTACATTCGCGTTTGCGTGACCGCTCCCTCAACCGCGTTCCTCTCTGGTAGTGGCAGGGGGGGGGGGGGGGGGGGGGGGGGGGGGGGGCTTGACATTCAGTCCTGCCCCGGCTGCGTTCGTTGCACCTGCCGATCGATGGTCATCGGCTCATGACTGGTCTTGTTGGGCAGGGGCGAGATGATCCCGTGTGCCGATTTGATTTTTGTCGGCATGTCGCATTCGGAGGCATGGTGAACATTCGAGAGGAGAGGGCCCGTCACAGCGCGGAGGGGCTGATGAGTATGAACAATGTGATCACAGCGGCATGGAAGGGCTCAAAATATGATCTATGGTTCATCTTTTTTGACATCTGTATTTATTGTTATTACTACTCTTTGTCTCTCATGAAATGCTTTTTGCCAAGGAATTTACAACGCCTGAGAAGGTAGGCAGGAAAAGAAGAAAGGAAATTAGCAGAGCCGTCGTCCGGTCATGTGGGAGTATCTGCGGAAGACAAGACTGTCGACCACAGGCTGTATATGCGTTGTGGGCTGCGTCGAGTGTGCGGATATATCGTTCTTGGATTGCTCGATGGGTAGCGGACTCCTCGGATGGACATATCATCTTCAGCAAACGTTACAAGTTTAGAGCCACTTGAGCCTATGTACATGCAAGATTTCCAAGGTGGCGGGGTATATACAGTGGTGGCTCGAAACGCCACTACTTTTAAGAGGTTTGAAAGGAGCCGTAACATCGTTGTCCCAAATTAGGGTGTTGGTTATTGGTAACTGGATTGGGCGAATCGGCGTGGCGGTGAATCCAGGAACCCGCATGGCGGAGTTTGTCC
Source organism: Microdochium bolleyi (assembly GCA_001566295.1). Taxonomy (NCBI): domain Eukaryota; kingdom Fungi; phylum Ascomycota; class Sordariomycetes; order Xylariales; family Microdochiaceae; genus Microdochium; species Microdochium bolleyi. The sequence goes on from KQ964245.1 coordinate 2,603,316, forward strand.
CCGTGAGAGAGGACATCACCATCCAAGCGTGCTGCGCCATGGCGATTTGGCATAATCGCACATCATCCAGATCGTAATGGCGAAAGAGCGTGCTTAGAAGTTTTGCGAGATACCGGCACTCTGTTGTGGGAAGTGGGATGGGTTCTCGATGCGTGTGTTGCGACGAGCCGGGTTGTCGCGGATGACAGGCTGGCCAGGAACCTCGGCGGGGCCCTGCTGACCCTGCGCGTTGTTACCGTACGGGTTTCCGTATCCGTCGTAGTAGTTGCCATAGGCCACGCCCGGCACATTCTCGCCCGACGCATCGGATCGGCCCGCAGCACTGTATGATGACGAGGCATTGGATGGGCCACGGTGAACATTGCTCCTGTTCTCGGCGGCGGATGGCCCCATGGCACCAAGGATCTCGCCCTCGGGAGATCTCGAGCCGTCGTTGATCAGAGGACCCTCCGAGTAGTTTTCAGAGGGGTCAAGCCTTGAGTGCGACACATCCGAGTAGGCAGCGCCGCCTACACCGCCGGACATTGTGGTCGAGGCTTTCCGCCCGGTTGAGCCAACGGTTGTGGAGCCCCATCCGCGGTATCCAGAAGTGGTGTCATCCTTGAGCTCATATGCACCAGCACCAGCACCAGCACCCGCAACGCCACCAATATCTGGGAGTGCCGGGTCGTTGTTGGGGTTGTAGCTGTAGTCTTCGACCTCCTTCCTCCGCTCCTCTTCCGCGTCGCGCCGCTGCCGGCGCCGCCTCCAGAAGAAAAGAGCCGCAACGACAATCAGGGCCACTCCGACAACAGGGACTACGACGGCGACGGCGATCTTGCCTGTGTTGTCGAGGCCACCGCTTGAAGCACCGGTGCCCGGTTGCATCGAACCATCGCTCGAGGCAGTCGAGGAAGGAAGAGCTGAGCTGGCTGGTGGCGCAGTTGTGAAGCTTGTGAGTACGACTGTCGTTGTGCTGCCATCTGGAGCAGTCGCAGTGGTGATGATTGTCGTCACTGGCGTGACCACCGACGAGGCGGTGGTAGGCGTAGTGGTTGGTGTAGGTGCGGTGGTGGGCGTGGTTGTCGGGATGGTCGGCGTCGGCGGCAGTGACGTCGAGGGCTCGACTGGCGTGGTGGACGATGGTGCCGGCGGCGTGGTAACCGGAGTGCTCGATGGAACAATGGGAGTAGGCGTGGAGGGCGCCGTCGGGCTCGTGGCGGGCGTGCTGCCGCCCGTCGGGCTTGCGCTCGAGGGCGGGATGACGGCGGAGGCGCTTGTGGGAGCAGACATGGTGGGAGACGGCGAGGTGGTTGTGCCTGTGCTGGGCTCCGAGTTGTTGGAAGAGGGGTCTGATGAAGTCGGGGGCAAGGTTGGCGATGTCAGCGTCAACGACAACTGGGTACTGTTGGACGTCGCCATGTCAGTAAGGGTTGCTGGCAGCGCATCGAGGGCCGGGGCAGGAGATCAAGATGGCAAGACGTGCGAGGAAAGAGCCGCAGCAGCGGGCCTGTTGACTTTGAAGCAGCACGCAGACTGGCGAGCCGGGCCAAAACAGGGCATGCCCCCAGCGAGCGCAGGTGTGTGTGGGCATGGGCCATTGGCACGCAAGTGGAGGAGCCATGCCAGCGGAACCACACAAGCCGGCCCACACAGCGTGAGGCACTGCGGCACTGCACTGCCAGGCCATGCCAGGCCCGGCGTGGCGACACGACGTGTTTGAGCAGCTTCTCTCGTCGGCTTGCCGACCGCGCGTGGCCGTGGCACACAGGGACAGACAAGGGGCTCTTACCTACAAGCGACCGAGCACAAGACGGCCTCGGAAATGGCAGCAGGCCACAGGCAAGCGTGGGCTGCGGCGAGGCGAGGACAGCCAAGCAGAGTTCGGCTGTGTGTCGCGCGAGGTGGTGCAGAGGTGGAACGCTAGAGCAGAGGAAAAACCGACGGAGCTGCAACGGGGCAGCCGAAGGGCTGAAGAAGTTTATGGGCGCGCAGGCACAACGGGGAGAGCGTATGAGCGAGCGATCGGGATTGACGCGGGATGGGAAAGGGCGCGAATTGGGATGCAGCTGGAGTGAGCGTAGAGAGAAAGAGAGAGAGAGTGGAGGGTGGCTGTGTCGAGCTGGGCGGGCAGGCAACGGGCGATTGGCTAGGGCGTGCTCGTGTTGTTGCTGCTGCTGGCTTGTGTTGTCGAGCGGGCTGAGGACAGGCGACCAAACAAACAATGACGGCGGGCGACAATGCGATGCTGAGACACGTCTCAAATGCACTCTGGCTGTGGCTCGGCTGGGAGGAGAGAGGGAGAAAAGAGGAGAATCGAGGCAGCGCCGGCGTGGGCTGGCGGTTGGCAACACGAGGCCTGCGACACGGCAAATTGCACTCTCTCTCTCTCTCTCGGGCCATTGACTGTCGAGACGACCTCAGGCATCAGCAGACAATGGGCGGCCGGCCTCCACAGGGCTCTTCCCAGGTGCTTGCGACAATCCCTGCACAGTTTGTGCCGACCTCTGCGCACGGCTCAGGGCTCATCTCGTCCGCCTGGCATTGACTGTGGACATGGGATGGTTCCCCATCTCCCCCAAGTCCCCATCTACCCGGTCGCGTGATCGAGTCCAGCGCAACGGTCAAGACTCCGCATCGCATCCATCCATCTGGCTATCGTCAAAGTTTGCTTAGCGCTCTGGATGCTGCGAGTTGCCCCTACGGCGAACGTCGAGGCAGCCGACTCGGTCCAGCTGCCCCAGCATCGATCTGCCGGCAGACAGCAAATACGAGCCCACCCCCGGCGATCTGCACCTCGTAGTAGCCATGGGGGCTCGCCGAGGCTGGCTAGCATACCTGCTACCTTTGTCCAGTACGCAGTAGTTCGTGCATCCGGGCGGAGCCGCCTGCTCCGGCTTACCCGCCGGGGTCCCTTTTCTCACCTTTAGAGTCCCTCGCCACAATTCTCGTACATAGCTAGCAGGACGGCGTTGTCCGGTCCCAATAACGGATTCGGCCCGGCGCCGGCGGGCGACAATCACCAGGCCTAACTCGCAGACCGGACTCTTCTCCCAAAGCCCACAATGACGCATGGCTGCGCGCACAGGCGCGTGGGATGCAACAACGCCATCATCCAGGTTCCGCCCTGTGTCGCCGATGACATACCTACCCGGTACCTGATGCAACGTTGAAACGATGCGGAAAAGTGGAAGGTGAGGGAGGAGTGCCAATCCCTGGTCTATATTTGACATTCATGCGCTGTGGGCGCCGGGGACATCACTCTCTTATGCGGACCGTTGCCGTTTTCAGCCAGCTCGCCCGGCCCACAATGTCCGACGGGCGAGTCCTGGCTCCCCACCGGCAACAGACAAGCATCGGATGACGTCTGAAAAGCGACTCTGGGACTCAGCAACGACATCACCCACCCAGACCAGGCAGTCCCCTTGAGGCGACCTCGGGGACTTAGCGTCGTGGCTCGAACGAAGGGACCTTGTTCCGGGCATGGACAACAACTAAGAAAGACAGGGCTTTGCACCTATAACACGGTGATCTTAACGTCCGCTGGTCCTCCGGGCCGATCTGCTCGCAAACTACATCGTGTCGTCCAAGATCGTCCTAACACGAGAGCAGTGCTAATCGAGCACTCAGCGACGTGGTAAGGCTTTGATGAAGTCGCATTCCAGTGTATACTACAGCGGCTGGGGCAACACCAAGTGTCAAGCTGAACTCGGCTCATTCCGACTGGCGCCAATCGTCCCGCGTCATGCGGCTGGTCGGAGCCTGGTCCGGATTGGTGACATGTGAAGCGGCCCGTCTTCAGCTTGACTACAGTACATACCTCCCTTAACTACTGAACAACCTGCCACTCTAGACAGCTCGTATCTGGCAGAAAACAACCAATATGTTTCCTGACACTGCTATGGTCCTGGGGAGCGTGGACATCGCCTGGAAAAGCCCCATGCTGCATTTATGCTCAGCTTGTGCAAGCCGCCGACACCAAGTACATTGAGCACACGGCGTTGCCAAGCGAGTGATCATCTCTTATCGAGCTCGACTTCTTATGTATATAGCTCTCCGCAGTACGCCACCAGCAGATTTCTGAAAGTCAGTAGTTCAACAAAGACCGATCAGTCACCTCGCTGCACACGAAGTTTTGGCTTCGTCGTCGAAGTTGTGAATCTCTCTAGGACCGCGCACCAGTGGCATCGAATTATGGGCTCGACGCAGCTCTGTTCCCAGACCAAAGTGGTTGACCTATTGACCGCTCTACTCTGCCTGCCGACCCGGCCCCCTGACATCTCATTCATGACAGACATCCCAACGTCTCTGTTTATACCATGGGCCAGATCTGTTCCTCGGGGGGAACCATGCCGACCTGCACAACTCAATTCAGGGACCGAGGCCGTTCAACACGGTGTTTCTCTCCCAGTAGTCTGCCACGGCTGTAGGCAATTATAGCAATTCGTTGCCTGCTCGTAGTATTAGGATAAAATATGACAAAAGGCATGGCGCTGTTCAGGATCTCCTCGACGATCAAGGCGTGTCCACCACCTCGGGACGAATGAAACGAGTACAGGAGACACCGGGACCCGGGGCTCAGATAAGAAACGAAGATGAGGGCTTAATATGGGCATCGCAACACACACACACACACACACACACACACACATATATATATATATACATACATCTCCCTTCGTGATACCTATTCCAGCACCAAGAGGAAAGGTAGTTCACAGCATCCTTGGAAGCTCGCTGCGCAGGTAGTAGAGAAGAACCCGATGGACGTAGTGGTGATGTATCAATAAAAGATATTTGAGTACACATACCCACTCGCGTACGTGTGGGAATGATGAGGAGGAATTACAGACCAACAGGTCCGCACAGGGCGTGCTTCGAACTCCCTTTACAGTACCTGATTACCTTAGGCATGCCGCATTTCAGGCGAACGCCAGCATGGCTTACAGCAGCCCCTACGATCCAGGGGCATACCACCATTATTCGGAAGGACCAAAAATGACATGACTCCAGGTCCCACAATCGTCCACCAGCCTCATGACTGACACCAGTTTACTCACCTTTCCAGCCAAGGATAAGACCGCATGACGCTTGATGAAACGAGTGAAGAATAAAGATGTGTCCCTATTGTGTCCTGTCTATATCTTGGAAGTATGTATAACTATGTGCGCCCAAAAGTGTGTGTTTCTTGGTTTCAAAATCAATGCCCGCCATGCCGATGTGACAAAACAACAAAAGAATTCTTCCGAGTCTTGGCCAAGAAGCGAAGAATAAGGTATTGTTGTCTGGAGGTGGAGAAATGACCAAGCGCAATAAAGGACGATGAGTGGTAATACGCTAGGTCGTGATGCTTTTTGTACCCAAACAGGGCGAGGACGGGAAACGTGCCCAGGGCACAGGCCCCAAGAAGCGGCACCATGATAATAATCTGCTTTCGCGCCTTGGCGCCAGAGGCTCCCCCAATGCAGTGCTAACGAGATGACTTATGTACAACATTCGCTGCAGGCTTTCACGGCCTACAGTGTCTGCGACTACCTATGGGTCATGTCCATTGTTGGTCTTAGGGACGCTGTCATCTCATGCTGCGTGAAGACCGTGTCACCGGGCAGGCGGCTCACGCGGCCAGCGCCATTCCGCAAAGCGTGAGCGTTTCTGGAGCTGATACCGCTGTTGTTCGAGCGGATCGAGCCGGCATCGCTCATGTTGTCAGCATCCCTGAAGCGGCGAGGTGGCGCAAAGTCTAGGCCGGTGAAAGTGCTCGACTTGCGCATAGAATGCCTGGTCGGGTGTTAGCATTAATCCTGGTCAATACAGAAAGTGAAGTACTTACGGGCTGGGAAGTGCAGCAACCTCGTCGTAAGCGCTTACGAGAGGTGAGTGCGCAGGCACAGACGGGCTAAGGTAGGGTCTGCGCTCGCCAAGAGGACTCTGGGAGCGACCCCGAACCTGATCCCTGATGGTAGGCGGCGGAGCAAAGTCGGCTGCATTGATCATTCCGAAGTTGTCATCCTTGAGCTTCGAAGGGGTGGGCAGTGTTGTGAGAGCTGCTGGGGGCGGCATGGGCTTCTTAGGCTTGCCACCGTTGACGGATCGCTGCTGCGAGGCGGAGGAGCCGGGGCGGGGGCTCATGTATCCGGAAGGACCAGGGCCGAACCTTCCTCCTGACATTGTTGAGCCTGCCCGCGGGCGTCCCATGGGTCCAGCGCCGGACATTGTCGAGCCCGCTCTCGCCCGGCCTTGAGGGCCACCAGGCATCTGTGGGCCCCGGTGAGGGCCACCATTCCTGGGTCCCGGCATGGGGCGTCTGTTGCTCGGAGGCGGTGTCATGGCGCGCCGAGTGACAGGTTGAGCATAAGGCATGACAAAGGCATTGGTCTCCGGGTCGAAGTAGGCAGCCTCACCGCCCATGTAGCCAGCACCGTAGTCCTCATAGTAGCCTGGCTCCTCGTGGGCGCCCTGCTGAGGGCCAGCATTGCGCTGCTGCGGGAGAGGGGGCGGGCGGCCGCTGTCCTGCTTGATGGAGTCATCAAAGTACTCCTTGTAGAACGAACGGATCCTGTTGGCCCTGAACTCGGGATCTTCGGACTCGAGGTAATCGTCCGGGGGAAGAGGTCGGAAGCCGACAGACAGACGCTTGTTGGCTGTTTCGGGAACGGCGAGACCAGCAGAGTGAGGATAGTCGTTCTCTTCGGGATAGAGGTTAGCCTCTTGGTGCGCAATATCAGCGCCCTGTTGTGGAGAGCGGCTCTTTAGGTCAAAATCGAAACCGTTAGATGCAGGCTGAGACTCGGTCACAATGACAGGCATATTGTCCCCCTGCGGGTAAGGCGCAGCAGCGCCTGTAATACCAAGTCCTTGCCCACGGGAAGCTTCACGGGGGGGGAGAGGACCAGACTCCCGGTCGTAAGCACCTCTGTCTTCAAGCGGCTGTTGTCCTGACGATGTACGAGAGCTTCGGACGCTAGACTCTGTAGCTGCCTGAGGAGGCACCTGAATTCCGGGCACTCTGTCCTCCGGGATAGTCTGGGACATCGTTGGGGGCCGGGATGGTTCGTCGTCGTTGAAGCGGAACTCGTTCTTTGCAGGCAGGCTAGGTGCAGCGGGGTTGACGATCACTGCCCGTTGAGCGGCAGGCGGAAGTTGGGGCAAAGGAGAAGTAGGAGGAGGCAGCGACTTTTGACGAGGAGGAAAGTTATGCGAAGGGGCGTCGGAGCTCGGGCGTGTAGCACCCGTCTTTCCCGAGTAAATCGAAGAGCCGCGGTCAGGACGTTTGTTAGGGAATGACCGCATGGAGCCAACCTCGCTGACATAGTCAGTCACGAGGCGGTAGGGGTCGCTCTCGTCCTTGTTGAGGGACCTGGCCAGCGACTCGCGCGAGTGCTGGAGGGTAGGCGGGAGGAGATAAGGACTTGAGAGGTTCATATCCATGGACAGCTGGGTCTTGTGGGATGGGTCTCCCTTCTCCTTGCCGAAGAAGGCGCTGCGACGCTTGCCATTCTTGGATCCTCCTGCGCCATCTCCCAGTCCGAAATCCATGGACTTGTACTTGTCGTTGCTGTCCTCAAGCCTCTGTCTCTTGACCGAGCGACGGTGGAGGAACAGGAGGACAGTGATGGCAACGACCAAGGGAATACTAAAAATAGAGTCAGTCTTGAGAGATCCGTGGCAATTAGCGATCAGGGGACGTGACGGTGGCCACATACACAATACTACAGGCAATGACAATGTTCGTCGTGTCAGGGCCGACTGGCTTGTCGCCTACAGCGCGAGATAGGAGCTGCCCAGTCGGCTGCTCGATACCTTGCACCGGGCTGGCTACGCGGGCCACTGTCAGGGGCGCTGCTTCCGCAGCGGGCTCGACGGAGACTCCATGGCCAGCATCGGCGTGCCGGTGAAAATGGGCGTGGCCGTGGTGGTGCATACCGGCCATGATATTGCCTTGGCTGTGGGTGGTTTGCGGAGAACCGTGGTTGTTGATCCGCTGTGATTATTTATCTATGTTTGCGTCGTGTGTTTTGGCAGGCGAGGGCGTGGTAGAAGGACACAGGCTACTGATTATCCTGCAAAGCTCTTCGATCTATGCAAACAAAGTCGTGATGATCATTAGGATCCGATTCGGGCCGGAGTGCTTGTCTCTCTGGGAGCACGAGATCTGGAATCGGCGACTGTTCGAAAAGGATGTGGCGAGAAATGAGTGGCGGCCGTGACGGAGCAGCGGCGGTAGTGATGCGAATTGAACGAGTGTTGGGTTTCTGAAAGGAATGACGGAAAGTTGGCTTGCAACACCAGTGGCAGGCAGTCTGGTCGGCGGATGACCTGGATTGTCGGGGAGACTGCAGCTGCGTGTGGGCGAAGGAGGTTGTCGAAGGAGCGTGGTGGTGGTGAAGAGGAGCAGATCAGGAGAAGAAGGCCTGAGGTGTGCAGCACGGGCAGGAGGAGCTGGCACTGGCAGGGTCGGAGCGAGGCCAGGAACGGGCTAGGGCCAGGAGCCGGGACGGTCAGGAGAAATGGCAGCAATTGGCGGTTGAGACAAGCACTGGCAAGCACAGCCGCAGGGCCCGCAGGCAATCGATTATGAGGCGCGAATGGGCGGGCTGCCCTGGCGCCGGGATCCAGGGAACGGGCCAGTAGCAGCTCATCTTGGGGAAATGAATAGAGGGCCGGTGGGGCCCCTGCTTGCAAGTTCCAGCGCCCGTCCCGTCGCGGTATCTAGGGCCAGGGCCAGGACCAGGGCAACTACAGCTCGAGGTGCCCTTCAGCCACACGGAGCATTGTGCCAGTGCTTCCAGGTTCCCACCTGGGCAGTCACCAGTGTCTTACAGCCATGCTTCCAAGGTTGCAGGTGCCAGGCGGTGTCGGCCACGCACGTACGTACAAGACATGTCCTAGCCACGGGCGACAATGAGTGTCCAGACAAGCTTTTGGACTGCTCTCCCCCCAGACCAGGCTGGCCGCGCCTTTCTTCCCCAGTATTGCCTACAGTTCCGCCTCCGCCGCCGACGACGACAACGACGACGGCGACGACGACGGCGAAGAGCCCTGCATAAACAGCTCGGTGATGAGAAGCAGGCAACAGACGCCTCTGTCGTCGGTGCGGACCAGGACCCCTGGCCGGACTGGTGTGCACAGAGACGGTGCTGCTGGCGGTCTCCTCCTGCCGAAGCCCCCGGGCACACGGAGCAGCTAATGCAGGTACGCCTTGGTCTAGCAGTCCTGCCTGGCCACTCACAAACCCCGGCCAGCTCGAGGTGGGCACCGATACCACGAGCCCCTGACGGGGGCTGCATCTTGAACCCTGCCTGCGTCGCATCCAGGCCTCGCGCCGGCCTCCCTTGTGTGCTGTTCCCCTGGCTGATCGCCACGTCTAAAGACTGCTGGCCTGGCTATCGTCACTTCGAATCGCCGAGCTGCGTGCACAAGTGATCGGGCATCTGCGTGCAAGATCGCCTGCACTGTCAGACTGCCCATGCACAACATCCACCACAGCGGGCCGCATCAACGCCACGAAAAATCGCCACGCCCTGCGGCTAGGCATAGCTTGCTGACTGCGTGAGGTAGTAATCAGCTAGGGCGGCGTGGCTCGCCTCCCGCTCCATCGGTCCTGCATCCCCGTAGGTGCCGTTGAAAATCACGCTCCTTTGTGCATCCTCACTGTGCATGCCTCCTCGTCCGCAAGTCTCAAGAACGGGGACTGCTCATGCGTACGAGTGCCAAGCGAGGCTTCGCAGATGGCTTGTGTTCGTCTCGAACCTGGCAAAGCCTTCCTGATAAATCTGAAACCGCCTTCACATGCCGGGGTTAACAAGAGCGCAAGGTGGGTGGCGAGCTGGTCCGGTTCAAACTTGTTCTCTGCGACCGATGTGCCGGTTGGCATGACGCAACGCATCGCACGAAGAAGCAAATGCCTGTTGTGTGCAAAGTTCCGGCGCTTTCGGAGAGGGGACCGAAACCGTAATGGCCTAATAATGAGGTATATTATAACCCACACCTGCCTCCAGCACAGGTCGATAAGAGCTACCTGCCTCCAGATCAAGAGGCAGCAGTCGGATGGTTGTTCAATCAGCCCAAGCACACAATCAGGCAAAGAGTGCATGGCTGACAAGAACTGCTCGAGACATCCACCTGGGAAACGGTCACGCGCCTTTGAATTTGTGTCCCCAAGTCGGAAATGAGTGACCGCTTGTTCAACAGGAGCGAGCCAAGTCGACTGGACGTTTCCAATAAAGTTGGTGTGTGCTGTTTATTCCTGGCGAGACGACCCACTACGACCAGGGGATCCCTGCGCGGATGTTGGGGCATCGACAACTATCCCAGAGTGTTGTTCGAAAACCTTGAAGCGTCTGACTCGAGCGCGAAATTCATCTGAACTTGCGTAAGGTGTCCCACGGAGCTCATGAGTGGTTTCCGTCAGATTAGTAGCAAGCTGGGTCCTTCGCGATGGTCTTTAGCTGTGTAGAACGTCTGGCCGGAGACGCCAACATTTTGTGGCACTCTGATAGCTGTGTGCAGCTTGGTCAAGCCTTCAGCTGGTAGTAGCTGGACGCGTACTCGAGAAGCCATGTCTTCTCAATCTTGGTGATGTCCCTGATGAATGTCTTGTTCCCTGACTCGATTACCTCATGAAAGACTACCCAGTCGGCTTTTCGATTGAACATGAGAGAGCTGGGATGAGCATGGAGGACTGTGCCGCCAGCAACGTTGACGAAGCTGCCGTCTGCCTGCATTCTTGCAGCATGAGCAAAGTAGCCAGATGCCAAGCAGCGCCGGATGGATTCGGCCTTTGGCATCACAGAATGATGCGATGGTGGCTGCTCCAAGGCTATGCCAAAGCGCTCCATATAACGTTTCAGCTGCGCCCGTATGCTCACAGCTCGAGCCATAGACTTGTAGTTGAGATGATTCTCATGACAAAATTTTGGTTCCTTTCTGCCTTTGCCAACAAACGCCTGATAGACGTTGAGGAGGGTGATATGATCGCCTTCGTCGGCAGCAAATTTCCGTCGGGCGGACTCGAGTTGTTTCCTATTGCCATCTGAGTAAAAGATAGACCCCCCAAGGGTGGTCATGGCAGCGATGGTCAAGACTTCGTCTAGACACCCGAAAGTCGGGGATGAGAGAAGGGTTTTGGCCATCATGGGTTCAACGGCAAGCTCTGCCATGCGCATTCCCAGCGGTCGGGTCAACTTTGCGTACTCATCCAGTGCACCGAGTGAGAAGAGCAACTCGGTAGCTCTAAGCATGAGATCCGCTGGTGGCGATGTAAAGTATTCAAAGCGGACCACATTATCAATGCCGAGTGCCTTGAGCTGTAGAATGAATGGTGCCAGATTTGAACGCTGGATTTCCGGGGCGGTGGTATCGGGGAGCGCTTGGTAGGCATGTTCTGTATACAAGCGAAAACATTTGCCTGGCTTGGTGCGTCCTGCTCTTCCGGCTCGCTGCTGCGCAGATGCTTTTGAAATCGCCGTGATCGTCAGACTCTCGATGCTAGTCTGAGGATTGAAAGCGCGGAGCTTGACAAATCCGCAGTCAATGACGAAGACAATGCCATCGAGGGTCACGGATGCTTCCGCTATATTGGTCGACAAGACGACTTTTCTCGTATTCTCCACAGCTGGCTCAAAGACATGCATCTGCTGCTCTGTGGTCAACCCAGCATAAAGCGGCAGTGGAACTATCTTGCTAGACCCCTCTGCCAGTTGAGTCGAACGATCTGCAATTGCCTGCAGGGTAATGTCGATTTCTTCCCGTCCAGTGAGAAAAACAAGAATGTCTCCCGCGCCCTCCTTGCTATGAATTTCGAATATTGTGTCGACTGCTTTTTGTACGTAGTCCTCTGCTGGTGTTTCGAGGTACATCACATCGATCGGGTATGTCCGGCCTTCTAGGGTTATGATAGCACCAGTCTGCTGGCCTGAGCTCTCGTCATCGACAAAGAACTTCAAGAACTGGTCAGCCTGCAGTGTGGCACTGCTGACGATAACGCGCAGGTCCGATCTCCGCCGCAATATCTTCTTTAGCAGACCAAGGAGTATGTCGGTACTGATTGACCTCTCATGGGCCTCATCAATCATGATGACTGAATATCTCGAGAGTAGCGGGTCTACGAGTGCCTCGCGAATGAGCAGCCCGTCTGTCATGAACTTGATGCGAGTTGCTGCTGATGTCACATCCTCAAATCGGATGGAGTAGCCGACTTGCTTGCCCAGCTCGCACCCATATTCTTCTGCGACGCGAACGGCGACAGTAGTGGCAGCTACACGTCTTGGCTGCAGAACTGAGGTCAGAATCTCAAACTCGCGCGTGCATAACGGAAGAACCAACCTGGGTGATGCCGATGATCTTGCCTTCGCTACACCAGCCCGCCGCCTCGAGGAACTGCGGAATCTGTGTTGTCTTGCCCGAGCCTGTCTGGCCAACAACAATGGTGACGGGGTATGTCTCGACCAGGTACAGCAGGCTCTCACGATGCTTGGCAACCGGCAGGAGAGCAGAAGGTTTGTGCAGGGCAGGAATGTAGGACGAGCTCAGGTCGAAGTCGGCCATTGTAGCAGAGCGAGCCAGCCCTTGATATTAATTTCCAAGAACCATTCATTCACGGCCTTGTCGGTTCGGAAGTATCTTTGGAGAACAAATGTGGTGAGGACGTGGTGGGCGCAGCGACCAGGCGTGAACGGCATCTGGCACGGCGTGCAATGAGGCTTTGTGGCAGCACCACTTGGATCACTGCTGTGAAGTTGGGGCGAGATGGGGCAGATGGAAGCTGTCGATTGGCTAAGCCATGTCCACAAGTAGACAAGCTCGACAAGCTCACCAGCCAGCTGGGCATTGCCAGCATGGACTCGGCTCTCCAAGCACCGACATCAACCCTAATGATTGGGAAGTTGGTGGGGAAGGAGGGGACATGCTACATCAGCAGGGCGAGAGCGAAGCTACCTTAGCATCATTCCTTGGTCTTTAGATGTGTCTCTTTGCATGACTTGGATAGCTCGTTTGCGAGACTCGCCGAGGCGAGCAGGAGCATGCCCAGATGATCGCACTTCGAACCTTCCGCAGTCCGTCAAACAGATCTAGTCGCTGGGCGCAGCTCGACGATGGACTCGCATGAATCGATGTACAATGCATAATGCACGTTCCAGACATCTAGCTCGTCGCTGCAGCATCCACGTTTCGAAGAATTGGGGTGCATTAAGCCAGCTCTACATAGCCATACCTTAAGCTTAAGACAGGGTGTGGGGTCGGCTGTGGCACCAAAATTCATGCTCTGATTGGCACACGGCCTCGTCATGGAGGGGCGCTCGGGGTGTAGGCGTTTGGAGTCCAGAGCTCGCCCTCACCTGGCTGGACTGGACCCCTCTTGCATGCGCTGAGGCTAGCAGGCAGCACAATTACTCTGTCCTTGCAACCAAAGATCATCCTTATACCGTTGAGACTCCGCTGCCTCTCCCGCTTCCGATAAACCTACACTTCTTACTGCTTGCAAAGATCACGATGGCGGCACCGGCCTCTACCGATGCGGTCAGTCCCCTGTCCAATCCCTGAGCTACCCGCCCGGACTCCTGCGCAGACACGCACACGAGCACACGAGCCCTTTAGCTCCTCGCCTTTCCTCTCGTCCGTCCTTGCCTCTGACCCTGACGCGTGTTCTACTGGACAGTCCAAGACGACGCAATCTTCCTCCGGACCAGAGTCCCCTACTACTGTCCGACCCTTCGACATGGATGACGACGACGTTCAGGATTCTGTGCCGCTCGATAACGACACCGCAGGCTCCGGCGCGACCAGCAAGCCCTTGGCTCAGACTGCATCAGAGGAGGTCGCGCCGAACAAGCCGCCGCGGCCAGTGAGCGAACAGCAGAAGAACGAGCAGACACTCAAGGAAGCGTTCCCGAGCATCGATCTGGCGGTCATTCGCGCAGTTCTGATGGCCAGCGGTGGCCGCATCGACCCTGCGTTCAATGCTCTGCTGGGTACGCCACCTAGAGGGGAGCACACACCACTGTTTGTACTCTATGTCGCTGACAAATAGCAGGAATGAGCGATCCAGACGCTGTCCAGCACGAGGCGTCTCGAGAGCCTGCTCCGCCGCCCCAGCCTCCGCGCCCTGCCCGCGGAGAGGACGTAAGCCAGCTGGAAGCCGATGAGCGTTATGCGCGACAGCTCGCGGAACATTACGATAACGTCGGTGCGTACGAAGATCGAACCTCCAGCCGCAGCCAGGGCCCTCGTCGACAGGCCACAGGCTTGAAACCGAACGAGATGTACGATCGCGAGCATAGTTTTATCGACGATGATCTACCCGTCATTCGGGACAACCTCCGCAAAGGCTTCCAGGAGACTCAGAAACAGGTCAACACGTGGTTTACCTCCATCAAGAAGAAGATCGACGACGCAATTGATGAGGAGGCAGCAGAGAATGAGCGCGCCAAGCAGCAGGATAAAACCGGCAATTACGGCAGACGGGAGGGCGAGTCGAGCCGCCGCAGCAACGACTACCACCGTTATGACGCGGACCCCCAAGTTCTCAGCGACGACTTTGCGGGCATCAGGCTCCACCCCGATGGCAGTGAGTTCTTGGTGCGCTTGAGGAACGAGTGGCACTCCATACTAATCTGCTCTTTGTAGCTCCTATCCCTAACCGGTCGTCAAGTACACAAGGGGTGACACGAGCTTCCGCATCAGTTTCTCCGCGACCTGAGGGCCGCAAGGTTGCCTTCAAGGAGGGTGCTGAGGATATCGATGCGTACGACGCCTCGCCAAAGGTTCCTCCCAAGGACAATGCCTCCCCTGCTCCATCGAGCCGGCAGAGCAAGTGGCAACCTCTCTCTACACAAGAGCACAACCCGGTCACTGAGAATGATCCCTTCAGTCTTGGTGATAGCGAGGATGAGAAGGAGACGAAGGATACCAAAAAGGAGGGTATCAAGTTGGAGGACAGTGAAAGGCTTCAGCAAGCAACAGCAGATGCCATGGCCGACAGTCTTGTTGACAGCAAGCCGAAGGACAAGAAGTAAGACTGCGGTGTCGAGGAGGATTGGGTGGTTAGAAAGAGCCTATTCAATCTCAATACCACAGCGGTCAAACATCACGCATAAGGTTTCGACCACTGTAAGCACCCGGTATGCCAGGTGTCTTTATCGGGACTCTCGAGTTGCCTCATACTTCGGATCGCTCTATGCACGAACGTTCGATGCGCAACCATGAATGTACGTCATCTCAATACTTACGTCAGCTTGGGGACCCCCTCGTGGGGCGTGGCTGTCGTCGCCGCACTTACCTGGGAAGACCGGGCCACGGCATGAGCAGATCGCACGCAGGGACCGGGGCCTTGAGAGGGGACATTCCGAACCGGGAAGGGTCCCTGGGGCATGGGTTCCAACCTTTGGCATGCAAGTCGACCTCGTGCTCGAATCACGGCGTCCCATTGGTCTGCCATCACGGCTTGAGATGCGACTAGGCCCGCGACGCCCTCACAGCATCGGCCTCGAGGTATCGTTCCTGCTGTCCGGCTGCGGGACGAGTACTCCGTACATGACAGCTCACCGGCAAGAATCGCGGCCGACGTCTGATCAGCCACGCTCGACCTTGAAAGCCCTTCCATTTCTGCTAGTCAAGGGGACCAGACCCTGCCGCCAGCGAGACCCGTGATTGGCCTCTTGCGCAGACTTTCAACCACATGGTCTGTCTTGACACAGGTGGACACTAGGTACAGCCGGGCCCTTTCGACAGCTGCTGATGCTCACGATGCTTGCGGGACAAGGAAGACGCCTCTGATCCCCTCTTGAAGACCCCGCCAGCAGCGGCTTGCGTGCCCCCGACCTATTTCTGCCCGTGAGCCTTTGTTCGAGCTGCTCACCCGGACCGCGTGGTCCCGACCAACGACCCAGCACGGCTCACTTTTCTCAGACACTTGCTTCTTTTCACTTTCGCTGTCTCCGACACGGAACATCCCACTGCCACTGCCATTGTTGGCAAAGCTTCCTGTACCTTTCGTATGTACCTTGTACTCCGTATTTCGACCACCTCGGCGCACCGGCTTTCTCTGTCCAGATTCTCGGGTCCTGACCAACCCCTGACTCACTACGCCAGGATCTCTCAGACGTGATCTCACACGTCCGTATACGGCAAGCATTCTGTGCTTCGATTACTCCCACAGGGTTCACGGCACTCCATCACTCGCTCCTCGCCCATCTCCAATATTGGTCAAAGTCCAGCTGTCAGACGGTGAGCTACAAAACCTCATAGTCATTCCTCTTGTTTGATGCAGTCGCGTTGTTCAGCTCCCTCCTTTGGCCATGCCAACTGCCCTCAGAATACAGCCACCAGATCTGAGCCCAAGCGGGCCTCGGGCGAAATGCGTAGTATTGTACACCGGCGTATCATTCGTCGAGAGTCCTCAGATACCGTGGTCACTCGCCGTTGTATTCCATGCAACGCATCCCCAACGCTGGGTCCCTGGAAGGCTTGGTCTAGACCTCTGACTGGACGAAAAAGAACTGTCTCCAGAAAAGGCGGACGAGTGACATCAGGGCACTTATATACACCCCATGCCCAATCGTCAGTCGCGAGAACCCCCACCTGCAAGTATCGCTGCCCATTACCAGCGCCGACTACTCAGGCTCGCAGCCATAATTTGGATGTCCTCGACATGCTCATACATACCAATAGATCCTCGGCTCTCTTGAAAGCTCGATAGCGGCCTGAAATCACGAACCAATCAAGGGAGATCATCTACAGCGCGAGCCTCAAGAACGAGCTCCACAGAGGTAATGCTTGATTCCACGTTTCGCAAGAACCATCTCTCCGTATGCCACCGCAACCCATCTCAGCGATCGTGTTATGTGGCATTTGGTATGCTGGCAGGGAATCATTTTCTGCCAGGCAGGCGCATGGTCGCGTACTCTCGCTCAGTTTTGCTCGTTCTCAATCCATCAAGACTAAACCTTTCGCTCTTCGCGGCATGTTTTCTTCTTCTCTCGCGCCTTCTCATTTCTACACCATCGCCTATTCCGTCTCCATCCCCATGTAGTAGTAGAATGTGCTAACAAATAGTGTGCGTAGGCCTGTGCTTCCAGTCGAATTTGAGCGGAACAACGTTGGCAATCAATTCGTCCGCTCAGAGGCACTCATTCGACCTTGTTTCGCAATAAATCACAGTCCTATCTTGTCGCTGATAATAACCTGAGTCAACCCGAGCTCGTTGCTGGGGTCTTGACAGCACCATGTAAGTCTTCAATGCAGCAAGCTTCCTGCCTCCAGACTTGAAGTGCTCAAAGACTCTACCCACGCCAAGTACAACAGCTGACATTCGTACAGGAAATTCGGCAAGCATATCCAGAAGCGGCAGCTTGAGGTGCCCGAGTATGCCGCCAGCTTTGTCAACTACAAGGCTCTAAAGAAGGTTCGGTTGACCCTGAACTTGATCAAGCTGCTACACGAAGGCGGAGCCACATTGTCTTTCATTGATTCAGAAGCTCAAGTGTACAATAGTCCGGATGTACGTTACAGCTAACTTGTTTGCAAACAATAGCTCATAAAAAGGCTCTCTGCGACTCCTGTATTGAATGCGCAACTCGATCCACACCGGCCACACACGCCGATAGACACACAAGCAGCCTTGCAAGCGAACAAAGCAACATTCTTCTTCCAACTAGTAAGCTTCATACATCTTTGCTGGTCGTGTTCTGTGCTTTGACTTACATTTATTAGGAACGAGAGCTCGAGAAAGTCAATGCTTTATATTTGCAGAAAGAAGCCGAGGTGGGTGGTTACAACAGTTGGTTCTTTCTAGATCCAAACAGCTATATCTGACTGTCTTGATAGCTCAAAATCCGCCTCAAGACACTACTCGATAAAAAACGAGTCTTGAAGGCACGTCAGGGTATCTCGCGTCGCTCGGCCAAATTCACAACCCTTGAAGAAGGCTTTCAGCAATTCGGAAACGATCTCAACAAGCTCCAGCAGTTTGTCGAGATAAACGGTACAGCGTTCTCGAAAATCCTGAAGAAGTGGGATAAAACTTCAAAGTCCAAGACCAAGGAGCTCTATCTCTCTCGAGCTGTCGAGGTGCAGCCGTTTTTCAACGCGACCGTCATCAGCGAACTCTCAGATCAAGCGACAACCAGCCTCCAGGAGCTGGGTGCATGGGCTGAAGGCGACCATGTCAGCTTCGAGGGGAAACCTGAGCATATTGTCAGCAGCCAGCATCTGCTTGGCACCGACGAGGGCGATGTCGACACTCTGCTGCTGGACACTGCCATCACCGGCAATCTGGACTCATTACGTGACTTGTTGGCACGAATGCAGAGCACAGCGGCGAACGCATCTCCCACAGATATGACATTGATGGAGAGAGTCACTAGGACATTCCTGGCATCTATCCACGAAGCACCTCGGGCGTCCCTGGAAGTACTCTTACAGACAGGATTGGTCGACGTGCAGTCCGAGGATGACATCAACGAGAGAAACTGCCTCCACCAGGCGACAATATACGGCAACAATTTTGTCCTGGGCGTTGGCTTGGCCGGCGGAGTGGCTGTTAACAGGACAGATGTGTATGGCAGAGTGCCACTTCACTATGCGAGCATGCATGGCCGACTGGATATGTTGAATGCGTTACTAGAAGGTACGATTTCCTACGCAAACAAACTTCCGAAAGCTATACTAATCAACCTCCGTAGCCGACCCAAGCACAATCGACCTGATCGACCACGACAACTTCACGCCACTGATCCACTCCATCATCCACGGTCACCTGTCATGTGTTCAGAGACTTCTTGCAGCATCGGCTAGGCTAGATCCAGCTTCTGAGGCTGAACACATCCCCCTCAACCTCGCCTGCGAGCATGGATCCGTAGAGATCGTGACTCTCCTTCTCCAAGCAGGTGCCAAGATTCTGCCTGATGCTGAGGGCCTCTACCCACAGCATCTTGTCGCAAGGTCGGGCCAGACCCCAAAACTTCTCAGGCTGCTTCAGCAATACGACGCCGACCTTAACCAGTGTGACAAGCTCTACGGCTGGACACCATTGTTCCACGCCGCGAGCGAAGGCAATGTCCCGTGCCTGGAGGAGCTGCTGAATGTTGGCGCCGATGCCAACATTGCCGACGAGAAGGACCTGCCCGCCGTGTACTACGCAGCGTGGGAAGGACACTTGGCTTGCATGAGATTACTTGTTCCATATCAGAGAGGCAGCACGAGGAGTCCGATGACTATGCAGGCTCATCTGACACCCTTGGGAAGCAGTGGCCCTATGCCTATGTCTTTGGACGTGGATGCCATCCCAGTCCTGGAGCTACCGCCACCTATCATACCTCTGCGCCGCTACGGCCACAACTTCCTGGACACGAAGACAGTCATCCAGCTTACATTCGAGGAGCGGGCAGAACAACCTCTGGTCTTCTTCCACGACAGCAAGTACCCCGCAGCGCGACTCACGATATCATCCAAAGTCGCCGATCTCATCCCCAAGAACATCATACTTCCGTTCCAAGAGGACACCCGGCTGGTGTCATTCCAAGTCGACAATCTGGACAACTTTACTCTGGACTTTGACGTGTTTCCCACGTATGGCGCCAAGGTCATCGCAAAGACCGTGGCGCTGCCAAACACGTTCAAGGCATGCATGCAAACCGCGGGCAGGTGTTGCCTCCCGTTGTTCGATCCTCGCTTGCGCGCGATCGGGCAGATCAGCTTCAACACACATGTCATCAAGCCTTTCCGGGGCACGCCGCTGGAGATTGCCGATTTCGAGACGTACTGGAAAGCCACGAGCCAGCTGGACCAGGCGCCAAACATGTTCGTCACGGGCTCAAGTCTGTCAGGGGACTTCGTCCAGATCAATGTGCAGCACACGAACGACGGCGTCCCGGTGATCTGGCCCCGTTGGACAATCAACTGCGGCGGAGTCGAGATCCCCGTCTCACGCTTGACCTACGACCAGTTCAGCACCGTGACGACCACAAGCAGCAGTCGCGCTCAGATGCCCTCGCTCAGCTCAATGCCGCAGGACAGCATCGCCGATATCTACCGCATCCTTGCGACGGCCGGCGTCTCACTGGAGCAAGCCCTCGCCCAGCTGCCCACGTCGATGCACGTCAACATCCAGATCCTCTATCCCAGCGAGAAGGAGGAGAAAGCCTTCGGCCTGGGCCCGTCCGCGGACATCAACCTCTTCGTCGACTCGGTTCTGACCGTTGTGTTCGACCACGCGCGCAAGCAGCGGTCGCAGCGGATGCAGGCCCCCGACGCGGTCCGCTCCGTGGTTTTCAGCTCGTACAACCCGATGCTGTGTACGACGCTCAACTGGAAGCAGCCCAACTTCCCGGTATTCATGTGCAACGACCTGGGCCGCGAGGAGCCCTCGATGGCGGCGCCCAACGTCATTCAGACGAGCGGGCGCAACTCGCTCTCGATCAAGGAGGCCGTGCGCGTGGCGCAGAACAACAACTTCATGGGGCTGATCTGCTGCTCTAGGTTATTGGTACGTCTCATCTCTCTACTCCATTCTGCCGGGCTGCCCAAAAGCATGTGATTAACATCTCCCCTAGGACATGGTACCGGCTTTGGTCGACGCGATCAAGTCGCACGGCTTGGCGCTGGTGGTGGACAAGTCTGGCGAGAAGACTGCCGACCCGCACCCGCTGGCGGATCCTTTCCCGAGACTCCCCAAGGGCATCGACGGACTTCTCAAGAGCAATGGCGTACTGCGCTTCAACGAGTCGATAGACGTATAGAGGGAGTAGATCCCAAAGAGAAAAAAGCAATTGAAGCGATTGCCAGATGATGGACCTGATGAGCTATCATCAGAATGGGGGTATCATATTGTCATTATTGCTGTGATCGTGAAGTTGGCTCTGTTGCCAATCCTCTAGATAGTCACTATGCGCCTTTGTACTGGTATCTCAGTGCACTCAGCTCCTTCTCCGGATCGACGCTGCCCATGACCACCTTTGCCAGCAGCACCACAGCGTACACGATAGCAGGCAGATTCCCGAGCCCAAAGTCGCCCCAGGACAATTTTGACGTCGATGCCGAACCACTACTACCACCACCGCCGCCGTTACTGCTACTCGAGAGGCTCTTGGCCGCGCTCATGAGTACGAGGGCCACGCACAAGCCGACGTTGAGGTACGGCAGGTAAAGCTCGAGCGGCGTCTTCTGCGCGGGGAACCAGACGGCGAAGCTGCTCGCGCTGCTGCGCCGGCGCTTCCTGCGGGCGGCGATGCCCAGACCTCCCATGGCGGCGTACGGGTTGTCATTGTCATTGCCGCTGTAGTCGGCGTCACGGTCTGAGGATGGATCGAAGACGGCCGGCGACGACGCTGACGCCGGCGACTTGTTTTTCGAGGCGTACACGCCCGCGGTCCACGCGTCAAGGTGCCATATCCCCGTGACGCCCGGCGCGAGGGTCCAGAGCATGTACGCCGTGGACCCCAGGCTCGAGACGCTCAGCAGGGCGATGAGCCGGTCCGACAGGGACGACCTCGGGACGAGCAGCACAACGAGGTACGGGATCGTTGCGAGCAGGGGCAGGGCGAGCAGGGCGGTCGCGAACTGCGTGTTGCGCGCCTCGTTCTGCTCCGCCAGGGTCGTGATCAGGTCTTCCTGCTCCTGCTCGTCGAGGGCGGCGCGGGAGTCGGAGGCGTCCGAGTCGTAGCCGGCGGCAGGGTCGGTGTCGTCGGAGGGGTAGGCGAAGGTGCGCCGGATGCGGGCCGTTGTGCTGCGCGGTGCGAAGTCCATGGCCTTGTCGTCGTCTGTCCGTATGGTTCGCAGCAAGAGCGTGGAGGAAGGAGATGTCGAAGCTTGGTCTGGGTGGAGCCTGGAATGAGCTCGAGGAGTTGAAGCTCCAGGTGGGGTAGAGCTTGGTGCTGTATTAGCACTTGCCTCGTCTAGCTCGCAGCCAGCAGGAGACGGCGTCAGTTGGTGGAGTCGACGCTCGGGAGCTCCTGCCATCGCCTCTGTTGTTTCCCCCGGCGGCAACTATTCCGCCCAGGAAATTTGACGTTTCTCACCGACCTCGTAAAGTCGTTCCCTCGCTTGTCTTGCACTTTAGCGATATTGCCTCGTTCACAGAACCTGAGATGACATGCATGTGCGTCTCGCCGTCAGTGTCACAGCAATAGTGGGCCGCCGTTGATCCCGGCAAGGAACGTGCCGCCCTGGCGATTAGAGATCCATGTCATCCGAGTTCCTGATGCTTGCCGCCGGCAGACATGGCAGGCGAGCACGTTGCTTTTTCGACCCGGCCTCGCAGGCATCGGGATCTGCGCCTTTGGCCGCCGCCACGACATGCGCTGGTCGAGACACGAGGAGCGGCCGATCCCGCGGAAGCTTGTTCCCTGCCAGCAGCTAACTTCAAGCCCTTCCCGTAGCCATCGTCCCATGGGCCACTACCAAGGTTCCCCCCCTCTTTCAAACCAGAGCTGCCTTCTCAACAAGTCACCGTCAGCCACCGCATGCACAATGGTGCCAAGGCTGCCTGGGTGGTCCGATTCCAATTCGTCAGGGCACCCGGTGCAGATGGAGACTTCCATGCACACCTCAAAGCTTGATCCCGAGGACAGTTTGAATTTGTCGCTCTCCTCATTCCAGCATGGGCACACACCGTCTCTCTCTTTCCTCGCCATTTGACAGCTTCGCCCTTGCATCATCTTCCCAAAGACGGCTCAGGCATGTCGTTGACAGCATCCTTTTCAAGTGTTTCGCCTGCCAGACCACCTAGGTAGTCGCGCTTATTTTCAAGATTCTATAATGGAGCACGACACTGTCGACGGCAAGGAGCCTCGACCTTCTACCAGTGATTCAGCATGGTCATCGCATGGCCCCGCCGAGTCTCAGGAGCCGCACGAGATCATAGATCACCTCGTGATCGACTCTGATGAGCAAGATGGCGACTCGACCCTCGGCTCCGAAGTGTCCTCGTCAGTTGCTTTCGTCAGGCCGACCATCTTAATTTCCATGCTGACCATACGCCGTCCAGCATCACGACTTCGCTGCGGAGCACAAACTACGAGTTCCGCTATGAGCACGGGCGACGCTATCAGAGTGCGAATGGCATCTACCACCTGCCAAACGATGTTGCAAGTCTCACTTCTCCATGTCGCAAGCAATCATGCACCCTGGGCTCAATAGAGCTAACTTGGCTGCGTCCTAGCAAGAGATGGATCGACTAGAGCTACAACATCTCATCTGGATCGAGATCACGGGTGGTCGATATCACCTGGCTCCTCTCAAAGAGGGTCGTCTCACCCACGTCCTCGATATCGGCACCGGCACGGGAAGTAAGTACGGGCGACCACTCCAGCCCAGCTGCCTTTCTTAACCGTCTACATCTACATAGACTGGGCCATCGAGTTTGCCAACCTGCACCCAGAGGTGTGGGTCATTGGCACCGACCTCTCGCCGATCCAGCCGGACTGGATACCGAGCAATTGCGAGTTTTTCGTCGACGACGCTGCCCAGCCCTGGGTCTTCCATGAGCGCTTCGACTACGTGCACACCCGCATGCTAACTATGGGCATCGCCGACTGGGACCACATCGCTGATCAGGCGTACCAAGTCCTTCAGCCAGGTGGCTTTCTCGAGATGCAGGAGTTCTCGATTCCGCTGGATAGTCCTGACGGGAGCCTCGCCGAGGGCTCCGCACTGTGGGAGTGGGGACAGAAGGTCAGGGAGGTTTGTGCGAGGTTGGGCATTGACTCGATGGCTGCGACCAAGCATGCCGACCGTCTAAGAGCCAGGGGTTATGAGAATGTGCATGATGTCCAACTCCTGTGTCCGCTTGGCCCCTGGGCGAAGGGCTCGCGCGAGAAGAGGCTCGGGTATATGGCACGCAAAGATCTGTACGAGGGGATTGACGGCATCAGCAAGAGGCTGCTCATGATAGGCGGGGATAGTGCGGAGGATGTCGATGCATTTCTGGCGAAATGTAAGGAGGAGCTTCTTGATCCTGCGGTAAGTCTTGGACCAGCATTCTACTTATTGATCATCTGGGCCCATCACGGCTCGGAGGGAGACGTATACTGACGATTTTGGCATAGATCCATGTAGGGTTGAACTTGTAAGTCGTGGCGTTGTCACCATTTGCACAGGAGCCCAGGTACTGACAAGATACAGACGCGTTACATGGGGTCAGCGACCGCAGTAAAGCAGGCGGGTCTTTTGAAACGAGGATCTTCATGGTCGCAGTGCCAAAGCGACCTTGGAAGCTTGTTGTTGTGATGTCTTTAAGAGTGACGAGTCCGGACGGCCGCTTGGAGGACCAGCTGATGGGCCATGGTACTGGAGGAGCCCCGCCTTGCACTTCATGCAACAGTAATATTCAAGCACAGCTACAAGACGCACAAAGCACTTCGACCTGATGCGGGCGAGTCAGAAGCACCGTCGGCCGAATTGTAGCGGTCTGGCACGACTCGAAGAAATTCGTGATTATGTCTACATATAATTGTACAACGAACGTGCGTCTATGATATACAGAAGTCTATGGGTTTGATTCAGGGATCGAGGTGAACGACCCGTTGTTATCGTACTTGGCCTCTGCGCGTTGGGTAGTCTCTTGTTAGCCAAAGACACAAGTCCGCTAGGTCCTTCCTAGTCTCCCATCTAAGCAAGCAAAAGGAGAAAGAGCAACTTACTGAAGAACGTATAGCTCAGCGTGACCTCGTTGACGCCCCTCATGTTCATGTCGTTGAGCAGGTCCGGATCTAGGTAGAAGAAGACGGGCATGTCGACCGTCTCACCGGCATTGAGCCGCTGCTCCTCGAAGCAGAAGCACTGGATCTTGCTAAAGTACGGCGCCGTCTGGCCCGGGGTCACGCTGTACGTGGCGACGCCGATGATGTCTTTATCAGACTTGTTGGTGGCCGTGTAAAACGCGAGCGCCGTCTCGCCGGGCAGCACGCGCACCTCGCGCTGCTGCGGGGTGAACTTCCACGGCAGGCTGTCGGACACGGAGGCGTTGAACGTGACGCGGATGCGCGACGCCGTGGTCACGGGCCGCAGGCGCTCCGCCGGGTCGTACAGCGGGTCGTTGACGTCCGCGCCGGTGCCGCCGCCGTGGCCCGGCGCGCGGATGGGCTGCCCGCCCCAGCCGGTCGTCTGGCAGATCTGTAGCGGATGGGCGAAGAGGGCAGGAAGTCAGTGAGCGGATCATCGAGGGGGGAGTCTTGCGCCATGCTTACCATCTTGTACATCGGCACCGAGCCGTACGAGAAGGCGACGGTGCCGAGGATGACGCTGATCACGTAGAACATGGTCGTCCGGTTCTTGAGCTTGTAGTGCTCCCGCACGCGCGCCATGCTCTCGGCCTGCAGCGCGTGCTGCCTGGCCCGGGCCGCGAGGGCGGCGGCGGCGGCTTCTGGTCCTGTTCCTGCGCTGGACCCGCCCGCGGCGGCGGTGCTGGCGCTCCGGCTGCTGCTCCCGAGGCCTGGCTTCCCTGGGGATCTTTGCACGGCCGCGGCCAACCTTGTAGCTGCGCTGTTGGTGGTGGTGGTCGGGGTAGTGGTGGTGCCGGATATGCTTCGGCACGTTGTAGCTTGGATCCGTCTCGCGGCTGTCGTCATTGTCGTCGTGGCCAGTGTCCCCGTGGACAACGACCTCGCGAGGAGCTGGCTGATGATTGTCGGCGAGGAGCGCTGCTGCTGCTGCCGCCGGCACGCCGTGCACATGGACGACGGCGCCGCCGCTGCGCGCCATGCGTTGCTCGCGGCAAGCTTCATGGCCCTTTGTCGTATCTCGTGTGTGCGTCTGTGTGTGCGCTGCTTCCTATGCCTTTGGGGCTCGTTGGGAGGGGAAAGGTTCCCGATATAGGATGCCGGTCTCGTCTCGCTGCTGTACAGTAGTCCCGGCGGGTGCAGCTCTTGTGCCCGGAGCTCAGTGCCGTAAGGGGCGGACGATGCAGAGAGGTCTGTCTCAATGGGTGAGAGTCGAGGGCCGGACCCGAGATCTGGAGGGCCGATCGGTGGTGGCATGAGAAGGGTCATCGTTCGGGGTTTGGAGATTTTTGCGGGTCCCAGCCGGGGACTTGCGGGACCCTTTGCCTGGAAGGGCTTCTCAGCTCCCGTGCCACTTCAACAGGTCAGAGGCTGACAGGGTGCTCAAGAACTGATCAAACAGTGTTCTTTCGAAGCAGCTTTTGGTATAAAATTTTACATAAACCGCATTTGCCCTCAACAAGTGGTGCCAAGCGGTGCATATCCGAAAATCTGACTGTGCTACAAATCGCTTGGTATCCATGGTGCAGTCCTATATCTACACTTGAAAGCAAACATATACAAGAATAGGAACCTTCCCGAAAACTCCCTTTCCGTACTTCTTGCGACGGAAACAATATGCAAGTCCCAATGCCTCCAATTGTAGAACCCTCCCATCAAGCCAGCTTCTCGCTCACTCCCCTCTTATGCCTGCCCCTCCCGTTCATCACGGGCTTCGCCGTCCGGTACTTTCTCGCCAGCCGCTCCAGCAGATCAATCACAAATATCTGGACGAGCAGCAAGACTATCCGGATAACGGAGTCGACGATCCCGACCCGGGGATACCTCCCGCGCACATATGTCGGGTCGACGAGGTCGAACGGCAGCTTGGCGCCGAGGTGGTTCTTCGCGACGTGCAGGCCGCTCGTGAAGCCGTCCTCGTGGAAACCGTATTTTGTCCACGCCCCGGCAAAGCTGATGCCGCGCTTGTTCTGGATCTTGGGCAGGAGCTCGAGCGCGCGGAGCGTGATCTGGTCGTACACCGGGTTCGAGTACGAGTAGCGTCCCTGGACCAAGGCGGCCTTGGGCTCGTGCAGGGGGTTGATGGTGACAAGAGCGTTTCCGAAAGCCTCACGGGGGATCCGTTGCAGCGTGTTCATGTCGTACGTCAGCGAGACCTTCTCGATCTCTGTGCTCGACCACCGTGATGATGTCGTCGTATGGTTTAGCGCAGCCCATGCCCTGCGTCGTCGCGGCATGAGGGTCGTGTCTGAGTGCAGCACACAAATCGTTTCCTGGGTCTTGAGCTTCGACAAGATGACCTTCTCCTCCTCGGTGGCTGATGGTGCAACTATCTGGTACGCCTGGTCGCCGTGCGTCGCGAGGATGACATGGTCGTAGAGATCAGTGCGGCCGTTTTCCAGGTGCAGATTCACCTGGCCATCTTCTGTGTTACTGATGTGTTTCACCGCCGTTTTCAGGAACAGGTGATTTGGTGGGAAGCCTTTCATGACTGTGTCGATGTACGCCCGAGAGCCGTTCTCCAGAGTAGACCATTTTGTCGCGCCGCCGAAGAACTCGAGAAGGTTGTGATTCCACCTGTGAGTAGTGATTAGGACACGATGGCATCGCGCATGAGGGGTGGTTGCAACTCACATATATCGTACAAGCATGATCACGGG
Source organism: Microdochium bolleyi (assembly GCA_001566295.1). NCBI lineage: Eukaryota > Fungi > Ascomycota > Sordariomycetes > Xylariales > Microdochiaceae > Microdochium > Microdochium bolleyi. Next base: position 2,630,668 of record KQ964245.1, read on the forward strand.
GAACTCGAATGCGCACTTCTCCGGACTCATGCTCCACAGACCGGCAGCGAGGGGCAGCAGGTAATCATCGCGAAAGGCATCCGAGTATCCTTCACGGTCCAGGTACTGCCCAATCGTCTCGTCATACCTACCACCCTTGAGGCTTCGATCTTTCCTGTGGTCGTCGTCTCTGAGAAGATCCAGAGCGAACTGCTGGAACCGCACAGTGTCGAACAACAGCCGCCACATGCGCGGTGATAGCAGGTTGGCTCTCTGGGCGAAGAGCGCTCTCAGGCCAGCGCCCGCCCCAATCCATTCAAAAGCACCACGATCGCGAGACACACTTGTAGTTACACAAGTGGGCACAGTGCCGAGACCAAGCTTGTCCAGGAAACTTTTGAAGTTGGCTGTCAGAAGAGGACTGGTTAGCCGGCCGATGCTCACACAAGCATGGAAGGTCAGGCAATACGAACGCGAAGCTGCGCTGTTGAAGACGACGAAGCCCGTGTCGACCAACGTCCTGAACCTGCCTTGCTTCCACTCTACCGTGTTGATGTGGCCCCCAAGGCGATCGGATGCCTCGTAGAGGTAGACATCGTGATGGGTGCGGTTGAGGGCCCACAGCGCTGCGATGCCGGCCGAGCCGCTGCCCACGATGGCAATTTTCTTCCTGGGGATCAGGTTAATCACTGCGGCAGGCATGGAGGGCGGTTGTGCAGGGACCAGTGCCGAGGATCAGGTTGCTTCGGAGAGTAGACGAGGCAGGTGAGGCAGGGGAGGAACGGGGGAATGAAAGCGATCATCCGCAGAGGCAGCTATACATGACGTGTCATAGCAAGACGTGACGGGAATTTGGCATGTGAAAAGGACGGAAGAGGTCTGCGCCGACGAAACGGGCCGCAGGCGGAGGGTTGGAAGTGAGACATTGCGCGGTTGGACAAAGTTGGATAGGGTTGCTGATTGCAGCCCCAGAAGGAGGTGGTGTGGTGGGTGCGTCATGAAGCCACGCGCGGCGCGACGGACTACATAATGCAGAGTGCAATGTGCAGTGTGCAGTGAAGAGGTACATTGGGCATGCGAGAAGACGAGTGGTGACGGTGAGATGGCTTGTGCAGGCTTATGCAGCGGTCCACAGAATCGGCCGGGTGAAGCCGTACGCAGTACTTACAGGTGCTTGTCGGGCATGGGAGAGGCAGGACGGACGTCACCAGCCGCGCAGGCTGCAGTAGTGGCAGGCGGGGATCAAGGAACCCGAACTCGAGCACGATGCCAAGAGTCGCGAGGAGCAAGACGAGTGACGAGTGACGAGCGACGGGCGACGGCAGAAGACGAACTGAGGGGAGGCGCGCTATGATAGATGGTGGGAGGAGGAAGGCAGCAAGCAAGCAGAAGAAAGACGTTCAACGTCGTCGTTGTCCGAACCACCGGCTGGAGTCAAGAGTCGTGGAGCCGGGCGGACTCAGGTGATCACTGTTTGAGCGACGCCGACAGGGCTCTTTGGGTCAAAGGATGACATGCGCCGCGCATCCGCGCTGACTAGCCGCATCAAGAGCACCAGCCCCGGATTGTTGGTTGTTGGGACGGAGCAGGGCCGCCTCATCCACCACTCACTCACTCACTCACTGCCGGCTGGATGCCGTAGCCGTGGTCACGAGCTCACGGCCATCGGCGGCTTAAAATACCTACGCGGTGACGAAGTAAGGGCAAGACCCCCGCCAGACCCGACGAATATCCGAGTCGCTGATGGCACTGGCCAGTGCCTGGATCGAGCGCCAGCCGTCGCTCATGTAATGAATCGATCAGGTACACACAGTCAAGACAGCCTGAGACAGCCTGGGACAGGCAGGGCAACCCTTGGAAGGAAATGTCGAGGCTCAACGGGATCGAATACTCAGAGGCGGCGCCCGAGGGCACCGTCTAACATTCAATTCTTTAAAGCTCCATGTTCGTCTGCCCGGCTAATACAACTCGGCGTCCGTGAAGGAATCGAGGACGCAGAGCCTAATTACTGCTTCCGGGGGTGGTTCAACTTTCATGGAGAGGAAAAGAGAGAAATGTCCAAAGCACGCAGGCTCTGCGCTGGGATTTTATAGGGCCCGCCGGCCACGGGGGACAGAGCAGCGCACGGGCCATGGGCCGTGGGCCGTGGGCGACATCGCTTGACGATTTGATCCATCCGCAGACGCTTCCATCGGCCAGGCTCAGGGCGATGGATATCCAGCGTCAGATGCGCGGCCAATAAGTACTCGGACATGCGTACGCAGCGAGATGTGAAAATGGCCAACCCGGACGCACTCGGAGCATACATACATGCCCCAGGGCACTTGATCAAATGGCAGCTGCGGTAACTTGCAAGAGGGTCGGTGTTCTGTGGTGAGGCACTGGAAGCGTGCAGTGCCAACCCCAGCTCGGCCGCATTCGCCGCCTGCAAGGCTCCAGCGTCAGCGATGCGCCCTGCCCAGGCCCCCATCAGCACTTGCTTGCATGCGCATCGCCGACCCGCCCGCGCCATCCTGGGAACCTCAGCGCCAGCCTCCAACTGCCACTCCCTCGTCATTTCCTCAACACCGCCGTCCACTCATTCCAGTCGCCCCCGAACGGATCGCATCCGCTTCAAGCGTCGCCATTCTACCACCGAGCCAGCCAGAACAACCGCCCGCCACCATGGCTAACCCGCTCGACACCGACGCCGGCTCCGAGCTCTTCAGCAGCTACGAGGCCGAGTTCAAGCTTGTCCAAGCCGACCTCACCCAGAAGCTCGACCAGATCCCCGAGCTCAATGGCGAGCCACGCAAGGCCGCCATCAGCCAGGCCGAGAGGGCCCTCGAAGAGGCCGACGAACTGGTACGTTGACTCCAGGCAGTCGACAGCAACCTCGGAGATCTGCGACAGACAGGGGCGCACGCCCAAGCATCGACAGCAGACAGGACAGGCCACAAGTCCGAGACCATATTCGCTAATCGTTGACCTCTTTGGACACAAACATACAGCTCGGCCAGATGCGCCTCGAGAAGCAAAACATCCCCTCCTCCACCCGCGGCAAGGTGAACCAGCGCTTCCGCAACTTCGAGACAGACGTGGACCAGTACAAGACCAAGCTGCGCAGCCTCGCCGACGACCGCGCCGCCCTGTTCGGCGGGCGGTACACCGACGACCCGTCCTCGGGCTCCCGCGGCGGCGATGCGCACTTCGAGCAGCGCCAGCAGCTCCTCCAGGGCTCGGACCGGCTGGACCGCAGCACCCAGCGCCTGCGCGAGTCGCAGCGCCTCGCCAACGAGACGGAGAGCATCGGCGCCAACACCCTCGCCGACTTGCACCAGCAGCGCGAGCGCATCATGCACACGAGCGACATGCTCAACGAGAGCGAGGGTTATGTCGATCGGAGTGTCAAGACGTTGCGGGGCATGGCCCGTAGGTAATTGCTCCTCCCACTCGTGGCCCCTTACATCCATTCATCCATCACCCACACTCTTTTCAGAAGAGGTGGTTGTGCAGCTGGCGGGCTCCTACTGACTCGATTGCAGGATGGCTACGAATCGGATAATCACCATTGCCATTATCACCGTCCTCGTCCTTCTCATCCTCGCCGTCATCTACAGCAAATTCAAATAGAGCAAGAATATACACCCCTGTTTTTGTTTTTCACCAAGAGGACCAGCACCGGTCTTGCAGATTCTTTGGTTGCTTTTGTCATTGTTCGGAATGGGCGTTTTATGGCGATCAATCTTGTTCTTCTCCTGTGGCAGCACTCGCTGCCTAGCCCCTGGGTCTGCCCGCCTCGCGAGGTCATGTCGGCCGGTTGGCACTGTTGGGTGTATGTATATCTAAAGTCTTAGCAAATACCAAAGCACACATACATCCATTTCAGGCTCAGCCATGTCAGACGCATCGTCACAATCATGCAGAGCATCGAATGGTTACTGTCGAAGTCGTGACTTTGTGTCTTTCGTTTTCTTTTTTTACCTAGCTTTGAACTCCCAAACAGAAAACTCCCATGAACGTGGTATAGAAAAGGACGACCTGACAACCAAGTAAGTAGCGGTACCATCTCATACTGTCATTCTTTCTCAACGCCGGCTGCCAAACTGGGGCTTGCCGACACCGCCGCCCGGGGTCCGCCTCTTGTCCTCGCCCAGTCCGCGCCGGCCAGACGAGATGCCGCCACGGCCGGACTGTCCTCCACGCCCACGGCCGCCTCTGGAGTCGCCCCGGCCAGCGCCGAAGCCACCTCGGCCACCTCTGGAGTCACCTCGGCCCGCGCCAAAGCCACCCCGTCCACGACCAAAACCACCGCCGCCGCGGTCACCACCGCCACCACGGAAGCCACCACCACCACCGCGATCACCGCCACGGAAGCCACCGCCACGATCACCACCGCGTACGCCGCGGAAGCCGCCACCACCACCACCACCACCACGGCCCCGTGGGCTCCTGGCGAGGTGAGACTTGATGGCTGACGCATCCCGCGAGTCGACAGCCATGCTGTCGTCGCCCTCGTCGTCGTCGTCCCCGTCATCGCCCTTGCCCCGCCTGTTGGAGAACTTCATGCGGCCGCGCTGGCCTCGCCGGCCCACGTCCTTGCCCCTGAGCGCGGCGACGTACGCGCCGACACCGCTCTCATCGCCGCCGGCCTTGGGTGTGTCGAGGATCATGGCGTCGTCGTTATCGTCTCCGTCGCTGTCCTGGCCCAGGATGAGCTTGCCGTCCAGGTCAGTCTTGGCCTTGGTCCTGGCGCCAGGGCCGGTCTTGCGGAGCTTGCCGGGCTTGGTGGACGATATGCTTGCCAGCGCCCTCCGGTCGAGCAGATCGAGTGGCTCGTCCTCGTCTTCCATGATGTATGTGCTGCCGCCCTTCTGCGCCTTCTTTCCGTTCCTGCTCAGGCCAGCACCGCCGCCCTCCTCGTCGTCCTCGTCGCCGGAAGCCTCCGAGTCGTCGCTGCTGTATAGCGCCTCATCGTATTCGCTCTCGAAGCGGTTGCGGCGCTTGCCGCCGGCTTCCTCGTCGCCCTCATCGTCTTCGCCGCCGTTCTTGGCAGCCTCCTTCTTCCGCTTGCTGCGCTCCTTGGTCTTGCGGATGTTGGTGAGAACCTTGCGGTCCGCCTCGGGGCAGTGCTTGTTGACGGGCTCGAAGCCGAAGCGGCGCACCAGACGCTCGAGGATGTGCTTGACCTTGGAGCGGAAGTGCCCCTTGTGTTCGTGCGACCAGACCATCAGGTTCGGGATCATCGAGGGCAGGCGGGGCAGCATCATGTCGACGGGTAGGCTGATGACACAGACCTTGACGAAACCGAGCACGCTCGCGACAATCTCGCGGTTGTTCGAGGTCAGGAAAAGATCCATGGTCTGCACCAGGTCGCTAAGAACCTCGTCGCTGACATCCTCGCGGAACTCGTAGAGAATCCGGGTGATGGCTGTGATCGTGGCGGAGATCATGTGTGGCGTGCTGCCGGCAAGACCGGCGCTGACCATGGTGAAGTACTCTTCGATGCTGGCGATCACTGAAGGGGCGTCCTCGGACATGTGCGGGACCTTGCTGTTGTCGATCAGGTTGCCCTTGGCGTCGGTCAGTCTCTGGCCCATTAGGACAAGAAGGTCGAATGCCGTGGTTCTCGCACGCTCGTTGTTCTCTTTGCAGCAGATGACCACCTCGGACAGAACTGCAGGGATGAAGTGCAGAGCATCGTCAGGGATGAAAGGTACGAGCGCAGCAAGAGCAGAAAGGCGCTCACGTCTAGCGGGGACAGAGACCTTGTCAGCGCTAGACAGAAGCAGAGCTTGGAGCTCGGTGTGCCGGTCCAGAAGTGCGACCTTGCCGTTCTCTGACTCAGCCAGGCGTGGGATGAGCTTGTAGGCCTTCTTCTGAAGCTGCGGATCGTCGTCCTTAACGATAATGAGCGCGGCAATGTTGAACAGAGGGCCGAAGCTCTCGCGAGGCAGGTAGATGGACATGGTGATTACCAGATCCATCAGAGTCTGACTTGTGGATGGCGCCGAGTCCTTGCCCTTGGCGCCCTTCTTGTCCTCCTCGTTGCTGGCCGCCGTTAAAGACTCCGACAGCATCTGGCTGACACGGTTGAAAGTCTCGACGAGCTCGGCATCTGGTGTGATGCTCAGGTATGCATTGATAGTCTGGAGAATTGGGCCTCTAGACTGGGGCAATGTCTGGCTATAGACGTTAAATAGGACGGCAAGGAGGTTGCCGGCATATCCGCCAAGGAAGGCGAGGTTCTTCTTCGCATCCTCTTGAGAGACGCGACTTTGCTCGATGAGGTTGTCATCGCCCTCGAGCGAGGCAACGGCCTGATTTGACTCTACCAGGTTCTTCAGACCCCGGCAGATGTCGAGGCGCAAGTCAACCTGCTGGTAAAGGAGGTTCGCCAACATCTCGGCAAACGTCTGGTCAAAGGCGACGGTCAGATCCAGGGGTAGGTCGCAGTAGCCTGGGAGGATCGACCAGATCTGGTGCACCAGAGTCTCGTAGATCTTGATCTCCATGGTCTTCGCAGCATCACCGTTGTCCAAAACCTTCTGGAACATGGCTTGGCTCAGAGGAACGAATTCGGACTTGAAGTGCTCGAGGTTGGTGTTCGTGGTGAAGTCACGGAGGATAGGGAGCATCCACGCTCTGCCTGGCTCTCCCTTGACAGGCTTGCTCAGGTTGAGCGGAAGTACCTGGAGGACAGCTTCCGGGCCCATGGCTCTGATCGCCTTGCCGATGACCTCATCAGCCTCCTTCTTGCCCATGAACGAGTCGTTTCCACGGATATCACCGACGTTCCTCGCGACGTTGAGCAGCATGGGGTTTGCCCGCCACCTCAAGGCATCGAACATGGCGCCCAGAACATTGAATGTCTCCATCCATGCGGCCTGGAATTTGACGCTGAGGAATCCCTCAGCAACCTTCGCGATCTTGTCGAGGACCTTCTCGTCGTAGATTGATGGCTCGAGGATGACTTGGTCGGGAATGCAGGTCGCCATGAACGAAATCAAGCACTCCGAAGCTGAGACGCGAATGTTGTGTGACGAAGATTCCATGAAGCTGGCAATCATAGTGAAGAGCTCGGGGAGCTTCTGGAAAGTCTCTTCAGGCTCCATCTGAGCCGAGACATCATAGCCGCGCGACAAGATGGCGATCCAAGGAGGAAGCAGCTGGGTGTCGTTCGAGGAAGGGCGCATCTCAGAGATGATCTCGAGGAGACGAGGAAGCTTGGATGAAGCGGCCTCATTAGCGGCCATGCCCTCAAAGATCATCTCGAAAATATCGAAAACGGCCATGGTCATGTGCTCATTGCCGCTCTTGGCGATCCGGAGAAGCAGCTCGCAGAGCGACTCGATGTTCTTGCTTGGCCAGCCACCGCTGGCAACAGCAATGGTCTTGACCAATTGCAGGGCGTGGATCAGAGAAGGGTCGTGCTCGCCGCCCGAGTTCTTCTTCTGCTTGCGGGCTTCCGCAGACTTGTTGGCCAGATCAATCAGACCTCGCATCGCGGTCTCAGCGCATAGATCGGCGGCGGGGTGGTCGAGAGAAGGGCTTGGCGGAGGGTTCTGAAGGACTTTGCGCAAGGCCTCCTGCGCCCTCTTGCGCACCTTCGGCCGGGGATCCAAGGAGAGGTGCAGCAAGCCGGCCACAGCCCGGCGGGGGCCAATTTCGCTCGTGGGAAGCTTCCATGCTGCAGAGTCTTGGGCGATCAGGAGAGACTCAAGGCAGCCAATGCAAGGCTTGAGAAGTGGCGCTTCGGCATCTTGCAGCAAAAGCACCGGCGCAAGAAGAGTGAGAATCTGAGTGAACTTGGACCGGAGGAGGGGCTGCGGCGCAAATGGTGTAACAACGTCGAGTAAGTAGACGACGGACGGCGTCAGGTCTTTGTTGATCTGGCCGCTCGATACCGACTGGTTCAGGAGGGCGAGGAGAGCCGCGAAGTACGCTGTCGAGGTCGGTTGTGTTTTCTCTTCCACGAGGGTTTCGTCGACCGCTTTTAGGATCACCACGGTCTGCAGATTGCCGGGAATGATGGTCAGTCTATAGGCTCTGGGAAGTACTTCCTGAGAGTGACGTACCTGCTGCTGGCTTTGAAGATTCGGTGACCGGATCTTGTCCAGCTTCTCTTCTAAGGTAGCCATCTTGAAACCCGTGAGCGAAAGCTGTGCACGGGAAGATCAAGCCTTGCGAAAGCAGTCGGCAAGTTCTCTACCAGTCCTACGCAGAAACGAGGGTCCTGATTCCACAACTTTTTTGCTTATCTTATCGCCCCCAAACCCCACTACGACTCTCTGCTGGTGATGGACCCACCTATTCTCCAACGCTTCGGCTGCTGAAGCCAGCTCTGTGCCATTTCTTGATTTCTGGTGTTGGCTTTTGACATGGAGATGCTGTTTCAGAAATTGGATGGACGAGCAGACGAGTCATTCTAAATATTTCATTCCTTGGCTAATCCAGTGCAAACTCGTAAGTCGCAGCTTATAGGGCGAGACAAGCCAAAGGCCCATTTCAACCACGCGAGGGATGCTCTTTGGTGTGGTATGTCGCTTGGAGGCCTGTCTTCATGTCAAGGCATCTCGCATCACCAGAATAGGCAGAATCTTTCTCTGATGCGTCCAACTGTACTTGTGTATTGCAATGTAGCTTGAAACATAACCATGCATGTAAATCACGCCGACCGAGCCCCCAGCTCGATTACGAAAAGTCCTCGCCCTGCTGCTCGATCGTGCTCTTGATCCTGAGCAGGAGCGTCGTCTTCCACTTGTCCAGCTTGCTCATCTGGTCGAATTGGAACAGCTTGTCCGTAAACCCATCGGGGTCGCCAGCCTCAATCGCAGCAGCGAGATCCCGTAGCAGCAGCGCCTCGCGTGTGGTGCCGAAAGTGGGGTCCAGGTCGTTGTAGACCTCAAACGCCCGGTTGACCGCGCCCATGTCCTGCGTGGCCAGGTGGCAGATGCCCGCCTTGAGGAAGTAGTCCTTGACGGAGTAGCGCATGAGATTGTTGTTGATCGCCGCGCTGGCAACCTTCTCGTAGTTCTGAATGGCCTTCTGGTAGTTGGCGTCGAGAGCAGCAATGTCTGCTACCTTCAGCCAAAGCTTGTTCGCAAGACTGTGAATGGAACATGTGAGTGGACAGCCAAAATCATGTCCCTGAAAGCTTTTGCCTCAACTTACGCAGCAGCATTATCACCCTCGTACCATCCCGCGGCGAGCTCGTACGCGTCGAGGGCCCGCTTGATGTCGCCAATATCGTTCTCGAGTACCTCGCCTGCGTTCTCCTTGTGCTGGGCCGCTCGCCGGAAATTGCCTTTCTTGCAGTATTGCTGGATGGCAACCTCCAGACACCGGATTGCATCCTCGGGGTTCTCTTTGCGGTAGACCTTGAATGCGTCAACATATGTGTTCGCAGCATCGTCGGGCTCTTTGAGGTTGTTCGTCTGGACGGCAGCGGCCTTCTCGAAGGCTGAGCCGGCTTCGCGGTCTGTTTTTTTCGAGGTTCATCACTTTAGCACATATAGGCAGCATCGTGGGCCCACGCGGCCGTTTGGGCAGGAGATCGACGTACTCATGTGTTGCATGCGAAAGGCGTTGGCCGCCTCGATGTATAGGTCGGCGGCATCTTGGTATTTCTGCTCCTTGTTGCCGAAGAAGCTGAAGCCACCGCCGGCGCTGGCGATGGTCTTATCTGCCTGTCCATGTGTGCCGCGTTAGCATCGGAGCACGGTGTTGTCGCATCAGCCGTGAGTGACGAAGGCGGGGCAGCCTCACCTTTGAGAGCAGAGCGCGAGGGTCTCCGGCCATGGTGTGGTCTATTGGCGGTGATGATCAAGTGCGAATGAGGAGATGCGAGGACCACAGATGGCGTTCTCGAGGTCGATAGGGTTGTTGGGTGGCTGTTGTCTGCCACAAAGAAGATGCGACGTGTTTGCGAATGCCCAGGTGGCTCAGCGATCTCGCGCCCACTGCGCCCCTACGTAATTGGAGGCCAGTGCGGTCAAAGGCCAAGAGGTGGGAGTTGCACAGCTCCGGACGCTTCGGGCTGAAACGGTACTTGACTGCGTTTGACAGGTACTTCACACTATGTGATATAAACTAGACAGTTTAAGTACCCTGCGACTCTTTCAAAGTCTCTTGGCTATAGTGGAGATTTCGGACTGGTCCCGGGGACCCTGTTTGCATTCCATCCTAGTGGAGAGCCGTATAACAGCCTCGGGAAGCTATGATATCTGGCAAAGGCGCCATACATCGGATGCTCTGCATGCACCTGAGCCGAGCAAGACACTCCAACGATTGGCAATATCTCCAGCGGCTCTCAGGTGCGAACTCTGCCGCCCCTTCCACGTCTTCGACGTAGCCCCCCCAGTCGGATATTAAGCCAGCCTGTCCATCATTTTCTGCCAGACTTGAGGACGAATCCGCCGAACACTATGGCGTCGACAATTTGTTACAAGTGCCGCCTGGCTCTACGTCGCGCACCCCGTCCGAGGATATGTCACCAAGGCGCATCATATTCAAGCTCCAGCACCAACCTCAGTTCTTCCACAGCCTCCAAGGCGAGTGACATCGCCGGTATCCTCTCAAAACCAGCCTGGTCCGTGAGGTCTCTCCTGCCTCCGCCCTCATCCTCAGCGCCGTCGTCAGCGGCTTCCACGGCAGAGAGGGAAGGGAGCAATATCATCACATCAAAGACCTTGCACCATCTTCTGCGCCTATCTGCGCTCTCACCGCCAGCCTCGCCAGAGGAGGAAGCAGATCTTCTGACCACGCTTTCCTCTCAGCTACATTTCGTCCGCGCGATACAGCGGGTTGACACGGCTGGTGTCGAACCGTTGCGGGCTATCCGTGACGAGACCTCCGAGGGCCTGAAAGAGCAGACCATAGGCCTGCGCGAGCTGAAGGAAGCTCTGGAGGATGAGGATGTTGTCGGGCATGCGCGTCGTCCCAGACGAAGACGGATGCCAGCAGTGAAGCCTGGAATAGAAGGTTGGGACGTGCTGGGGAATGCCAGCGAAACTGTCGGGCCATATTTTGTGGTGCGCAGTGGCGCAGTGGCGTCTGAGCAGGTTCAGGACAAGCAATGAGCTCTGGTGCACCATATCGTCATCGACTGATACAAGAGGACAACTCTTTCATACTAGGCCTACTTGTGACGAATACAGGTATTGGACTATCAAGACAGTGTTTGTGCTATGAATACATATGAGCGACGGAAACGTCTTTGCCATTGGAAGACCAAGCGGATCCCGTCATTGCCATTGTCGGAGCGCATCGAGCCATTTGCGGACGAAAATCCCCCCAGAGGAGAAGGAGGCCATCCTCAACTGTTGACTCTGACCGAAACGCAGTCTAATGTGTGCTGACCTTCCCGTTTCTGCCCGGAACTTGGCGTAGTGGAAGGTCCCAGTGTCTGGTGTTTCCATGGGCGACTTGGGCACCGCTCTTGTCCCCAGCTTGGTAGGGAGATGGGAGCGCCTTGTTCCGATCTTGGCTGGGTGGCCGGTTCTCCTCAGACGCAGCAGTGGGCTGGTGGTGTTGTCTGTATGCATGGCCTTCGTTCTCGTTGTAGGACGGCCACTTCCGGCGTGGACCTTGTCCTCTTGACTTCGCTGCTGTCTTGCCTGCCTTTCGATGCGCCGCTGCAACTTTCTCCCGGTTTTCGAGGGTTTCGGAAGCCACTTGTGCCTCATGGTCCAGATCAATGACAAGATCAGTCTCAACCGCTTGTTCTAACTCGACGAGGGCGTCGAACTCGTGCTTGTCCAAGTTGGTTTGGTTCGGTATCAAGTCATCCCAGCCCAGCTTCTGAAGGACGCACGAGGTGAGGTGCTGGTAGCGAAAATGGGTGCTCGCCAGATCACCGAGGTCCACGTTTTCCACGCCTGCCACACCTTGAACCTCCTGCAAACCAGCCACGCCGTAGTCGAAGTTCGTGCCGCGTGACAGAAATCCTAGGAGGTAGTCTCGGTGGGAGTAGGCGTTGGCCAGCCGACCTGTGACCACACTGCGCATGGCAGCCCAGACTCGAGTTTCAGTCGGAACTGGGGCACCCATGAGAACAACGTTGTCGACCAGTCCGAAGGCTCGCTTCTCAGCAAGAACCATCAAGCACGAGTAAATGACGCGGGCGCCAAGACTGAATCCGACCAGTGCGACTCCTCGATCACCTTGTAGTCTATTCATAAGAGTCTCGGCGAGTATCTGTCCTGCCTTCTCCGCTCGGACTAAGCCAACTGTCCAAGGATTTTCGATGATCTTGCTGATCTTGATGAGACTTTCAGGCCACAATGACCCTCGCAGACACGCAAACACTGTCAATTGGGTAATGTCAGTTCATAATGATTTTGCGATGCTCGCTGTATGGGATAGTGAGTAGCGTACCGTCCTTGGAGATGCTGTCCTTGCGCGCAAGCCCCCACGCCTTGCTGCGCATGACTGTCTCTAGCGCCAGACCCATCTTGGAGAGGGCGTCGGTCTCCCATTGCAGGGTGTAGTTCTCATTGCGATCACCGAGAACTCTCCATGGTCTGGCAAAGGGGGTAGGTACATCCGTGATCCACCCTGAGACAACAAAACAAGCTCGAAGTCGTCGATTCTGGGCAGGGACATCCTTTGCATCGAGGAGTTCCCAATCAGAGCTGCCGCGTAAGGATATCAAGCTGAATTCTTGGATGTCCTTGGCGAGGGCGTCCATGGCCTTGCCGCCCACTCGACCTCCATACAGGCCGAAGATGGTCCCGACAGTGATAGTGCTTTCGTTCACATTTCCAAGGAGAGCAGCTGCGGTGCTGGGTGGGATTCGTGCCTTGCCGTGGAACATACTTCCAATCCCTTGCCTTGCAAGGCTTGGAACAAGAGTCGCAGTCGCACCGGTGTAGGTCGTGGGCAACCGATCTAGGTTGCTAGCTCTTAATCGTCGGACTTGCTTAGTGCTGTCCTCCAGGCGCCTCTGAGTGATCTCCTCTGTCGGGATATTCTCAATAGTCTCTGCCAGTCCTGCGGCGATTCTGATTTCATCATCGTGAAGGACACTTTTGGGGACATTGAGGGCAGCTGCCAAGTTTTCCAGGAGTTCTTTCGAGTATGAAGCATACTGCTCGAGGCCGAGAACCAACAGCAGCATGCAATGAAGAATGAGCCCGCGCTTGTACTGGCCCAAATTTGAGAGGGCTGGATAGGCGGCTCCGAGCGTGTAGTCCAGCAGCTCATTGGGCGTATCGTTTGCAATCTCTGTGCCCCTACCGTCTGATTTGGGTCAGCCTAGAGGTGCGGCTGGCTGGCCACACATGGTGAACAGACATGTGGACAGCCATGGGTGACGATGAAGTGAATCCAGAGTGAGATCAAGCGCGAATCCCTCTTGGCAGTCATGCTGGTGAAGAGTTTGTGCACTTACTGGGGTTTTGTGAGGGTCGTGGCTTTGCAAAACCTCCAGGACGTCGTGCAGAGATGCTGGTTCCGGGATCTCCTGGAGTACCACCTTGGCGAACAGTAATATCCTGGATACGTCTTTCCACACCGGCTTTAAACTTGTTAAAGTAGTTCAGAAGATCCTTCTGCAGCTCGCTGACTGAGTCGACCAGCAGTTCGTGTTGTGATTTGCCGTACATGGAAGTCGCCTCCACGAGTGTCTGAGGCAGGAGTATTGGTTGGTCCGCCGGTTCCCCGGGAGCAGCTCTATCATGTGCTTTCTGGTGCTTGTCGCTACGAGGATTGGGGATCGAGAAGCACATTGCCGGCGGTGGCAGGATCCCAGCAGTATTGTCCTTGGCACCTTGACCAAGCTGCTCAAAGGTCTGCCGGAGCTGTGTCTCTACGCCCTCAAGGATTGCGCTGACCAGAGAGCTGAGGTGTACGAGTTGTTCCGAGCTCAGCACGGTGGTGAAATCGAGCTCGATCCGCCTGATGGCAGGGGCTTTGTTGGTGGTGCGTGCCATGGTCTCGATGCCTTCATCGGCGGAGGAGTCACAAGGTGAAGTTGTAGAAGACATGGTGGTGGGCTGCGGCCTTGCCGCGGTTTTGACTTGCTCAATGTTCTCAGGTTGCCTGAGGAAAGAAGCACCGTGACCGCGCACTTGCTTGGGAAGCAGCGCAGAGGTGTTTGCGGAAGCAGCAAAGGCAAACTGAAAGCCGGATGAGCCTTCAAACAATGCTTTCTTCCTTTGGAATAATGACCATGAAGAAGCAAGCCAAAGCTGCCCAGGGCCTCTTTATATGCATGTCATGGGTGGCACAGGATCGATGTTCACAGGGCTATGTCGCGGATCACCGTCTGACGAGAGCCGACTCGCTGTCCGGTGGTGACACAGAGAACCCTCCAAAGTATAATCCAAAGATTCTCCAGGGTGTAACGCCAGAGAAGAGCTGCAAGATGACATTGCTGAACCGTGCATGCTGCTTATGTTGGTGAGTGGCAGCGTTCACGAGTTTTGAATGGTTACTGACTTTGTCAATTGTTATGTACAGAGCCCCGATCACAGTACTTACAGTGTGCATCGTCAATCTCGACGGGCATCGCCGGATCATTATCTTGTGCTGGCCCAAAGGCACTATTTGACCTTGACCCTGGAAAGCACCCGGGAATGAGGTTATCGCGGGCTGGATGTCGGCATGTATATTTACCGTTCAAGTGATAGCTGACCAGCACCGTTGCAGACGATGCACGCAAGCCATCATTAAGATCAATAGCTGTAGTTGTGGCAATATCCCCCCAAAGATTGTCGCAGTATCACATGTCGCACAGGGCAGCACACATGTGCTGTGCTTGTGCTGCAATCCTTGTGATACTTGCGCCCGGAGTAACGAAAGCACGGAATCGGAACAATATACAAACGCGGGAGCACAGTCCACATCGTTCGCTGTTGTTGTCCCATGTAACGAGCGGGAGTCTGACGAGGAGGTCCTAGGCGTTTGAACCTGAAGAAAAACCTGATCGTCTGTCAAGTAGAGCCACCTACATGGCTACGTTGCCCATTCGTGAGTGGATTGCTGCACTGGTCAACTTCAACAAGCACAGGGCAGCCCTCAGCATCAAGAATCTCCAAGTTGCATCGCGAATCTAGTTCGAGTCCAAAAGTATCCCACGTCGGCAGACAGGTGTGACAAGCAGGCCAAACAGAAAGTCGGCACATAGTTGGCCGAAAAGTAGGCCGGCAAGTAGACCGAAGACTGATTAAGTAAGCCATTGCATAGAGAAACAACAGATACGTTGACGGCAGGTCTTATAGGTCCTGTTTTGTAGATGAGTTGAAGTACTCAAAGTTTCCGCTCTTCCGTTCCAGCTCTCGCCGTCGTCGTTCGCAACGCCATCGCTGGTGGAGCTGAAGTTGCATCGATTGAACGAAGGCGCGAGCCCATCACACAAGTTGTACAATAGCAAGAAACGCACTAATTGGCTACTCCTCTTACGTTGAGTCCCGCGTGCTGGTCTCGCTAACGCGATCGAGCACTTGTAGGCGACGGCGCCTAGTTAGATTGCCATCGTGTGAGCGAGGACCCGCGAATCAGTCGCGGATCAGCCACAACCTTAGGTAGGGTGCACATGTAAGTTGCGACTGTGTATGCGTAGAGAGTCTGAACCGCATGTGTACCTACCTAGGTAGACAGGCACCTATAGGTAGGTGCATTCATGGTTCGGATGGTGATTACTTGTCGTAGGATGTGGAAAAACAGCGCAAGGTATACCGCGAGATATTGTAAGTCTGGAGGATGATGAAGATGGGAGTATCAAGGCATGCAGTGGAGCAGACGGCATCATGCCTCAGTGAGGGAAAGTGTCTCGAGCTGCAGGGGCTTCTCGGGGAGCAGGGGCTCGGCTCTGGCCGCCGGGTGTCGCTGTCGAACATGATGCATTGCGACATGGAACCAGGAGATCAAATTCGAAGGTTACGATCGTCGACGATCAGCCCGGTCCAAAGTGCATGCCCCAGACCTGGTGGGTCCCTGGAGCGAACATCATTCGCGCCATGCCTTGGCCTACCGAACGCCGCCGTTCCACGATTGCCATCCCCTGAGACCCCTCTTTGTCCCATCTCCGTGGCCGCCTCCAGGTCGAAGCTGCCCTCATTCGAAGCTGCTACAAACACTTGCGCACCTCTTTGAAGCCACGACCTCCTGCCTACCCTCAATCACGCATGTAACGAAACGACACGTCAGCGCGCCCGCGGATGACTGCGCTACTGACAGGTTCACGAACGATACGAGCTCCTCCGCCGACAGGATTGCAATTACACTTCGATATACCACGCTCCGCCATTACAATACCAGCTCTGTTTGTCCAGCCTTTCTGAAGCAAGTGGCACATCAACTCTACAGTGCCGCGCTCTTGGTGCCACAGGCCGACGATCGCCACACAGCAGACGTCCAGTGATCCCACATCGACACGCAGCAGCTCTTTGCTGGGCTTCGTCTTGCCTATTCTGAGCGGACTCCCACCACTGTATTGTACACTTCGAGCGCGGATTCACTGCCACCACAACTTCTTATTGCGTCGGCCATACCGCAAATCGTGCATCCCAGCACGCTGGGGCAGCCCGGCCAACGCTCTCCAGGCGGAAAGTGCTGCGATCTGGAGTTGCCAACATCCCCAGGATCCATTCTGTACGGGACCATAAGATTTTGGAGCGGCAACTTGCTGGAACACGACACACAATTGCTTTGCCCGCAAAGGCCGCGATGCCAGCTGCGTTCCTCGCACTTGGTCGTATCCTATACGCCAGCTTCTAGTGGTCCTGCGGTCTGTGGGAGATTATGCCCTGTCAACCGCTCCGTTGCTAGGGACAATTTTTGCTTGCTAGAGTAATAAGCGCGCTGGGCTGCCCAAAGCCGCGATGGAGGACATCAATATAGCCGTGATCGGCGCCAATGGCGTGGGCAAATCCCATTTCATTCAGAGAGCACTGTCTCTACCCCGGATTCCAGGACCGCATCCTACGACGGCTCGCGTTCAGATCGACAATGTACCGTTCGCAGTCACGCTGTCTGAGCTGGATCTTGAATACTTCGACGTCGATCCGGACAGTCAGATCAAGTGGCCGAAGCAAATCGGAGGGAGCATAATGCCACGGGTTGACGGAGTTTTGCTTTTATTTGATGTGACAAATCGGGAGAGCATTGTTGAGCTGCCGCAAACTCTGAGTAAGTTTTACAGACGTAGAGTGACACGAGCTGCCCGTATTGCGACAGTCAAGCGCCTCTTGATTCACTACTGACACTTCGCCCTGCACAGGTGCGCTCGTCAACTCATCCTTGACGACGGTCCTCGTGGCTACCAAATGTGATGAACCAGAAGACGAGAGGGAGATGGAAATCGAGTCTGTCGCAGCTTCCTGCCCAAGCTGTCTCGTCACTATCAAGACGTCCTCGAGCAAGCCGGATAGTGCGCGGATGGCTCTTTTCACGTTGTTGAGGGCCCTATCAAACGGGCGTCACGGTATGTTCACGTGCTCACCACCACAGTGCAAGGCAAGCTGGAGCTCTTCTTGCTGATCACAACGAATAGAGTCTGATGTCACAGAACTCACTGGTGGACAGCGGCGGCGTGCCGCTTCAGCCGCACACTTAGATGCCCCTATCGAAGCAGTTAATAACCGCCCGCTCAGCCAGCACAGCAAGCACAGCCGGGCCAGCTCTGATATGTCTCTTCTTAAAGGCATACCGTTGCCTTCAGGGATGGACTACCGCAATCTCTCAAAGTCTCCTCGCGTTGAGTACCTGGTGTCACAATCCTCTAATCAGTCAACGGAAAGCGTCGACGAGGTCACAGCGCCCTCGGTCTCTCACATGCTGCGTTCACCTGGAGTAAGGCTCGACAGCACTCGTCACAACAACTCTTTCCTGGACGTCGAAGACTCCGATGCCGACTCTCTTCGTCGGTACTCCGACGACGTTCCAATGCTCCCGCGGAATGATGACATGGTGTTCAATCAGCCAGTGAAAAAGACCGGTGTCAGCTTTGATGAACTGGTCGACAGGCTTATAGCGCCAAAGTTCTCCCGGGCAGACAGCAATTTCATGGACGTGTTTCACTGTCTATACCGCAAATTTTCTACCCCAAACAAGCTCTTCTCGGCGATCCTTTCTAGATTGGATCGAGCCAAGGACGACAGGACTGTCCATTACCTCACCAAAGTCTCAAATCAACTGAGGATCATTGAGGTCGTGGCCAAGTGGGTAGCGGCATATCCTGGCGACTTCGCGCGGCCAAGAATGAGGAGGAGCCTGGAAGAGTTCATAAGGCACCTCTCTACGGAGCCAATATTCGCCGCCGCCGCACAGCAAATGCGGCGGACACTGAGTCAGAGCGTACTAGAGGACGACGAAACGGGCTGGCAGCCATCGAATGATGGCGACGAAGCCTACGTCAGCTCCGAGCCTGCTCACGGCATGTACGTGGCGGACGGCATGAGCTCGCTGTCCGTCGACGAAGGCGTGGAGCGCCGGCCGTCGGGCAGCTCGTCCTTGTACACGGACGGCGATAACACCGGCAAGAACCAACACTTCCAGTTTCACACCCCTGAAGATTACGAGCGAGAAGCCATGACGATGGAGCCGACCTATCACCTCCCGCTCACAAAATTCCGCTACCACATGCTGATGGAGATCTCCGATGATGACATCGCGGACGAGCTGACCAAGATTGACTGGGTCATGTTCTCCTCGATCCGCATCCGCGATCTGGTGAGGCATGTAAGCTTATCTACAGAGCAAAAGGCCAAGTGCAAGAGTGCCCGCAACGTGAACCGCATGATCGCGCACTTCAACCACATCGCTCAGTGGGTGTCGAACCTGATCCTCATGAGGGACAAGGCGAAGCACAGGGCGCAGATGCTCGAGAAGTTCATGAACATTGCACTCAAGCTGCGCCAGCTCAATAATTACAACAGCCTGGCAGCCATCATCGCGGGCATCAACGGTGCAGCGGTCCACCGCCTCGTGCAGACGCGCCAGCTCGTCTCGGAGGCTGTACAGAAGCGCTTCGCGCGACTGATCCTCCTGATGGGTAGTCAGAAGAGCTATTTCGCGTATCGGTTGGCCTGGGAGAACTCACCCTTGCCCCGCATTCCGTTCATGCCCCTGCATCGGGGCGACCTCGTGTCGGCCGAGGTTGGCAGCATGACGTTCGTCGGGCCGCATGGTGATCGGATCAACTGGAAGAAGTTTGAGGTCCTGGGTGAGGTGTTGCTCCCAATAATGAAGAGTCAGGGCTGTCCGTACCCGAGTCTTACCAAGCATGACACTGCGCGGGAGCTCATCCTGGAGTGCCTGATGCCGACGGACGAAGACGTAAGTTTGGCGCCTGTTAGAGATCCATGGTGCACCACACAGATCGCTAACATGAACCCGGCTGCAGGAGATCTACCAGCGCAGCGTACAGGTCGAGAGCTCCGCCGGGGCAGCGCTCGACTCGTCAAAGAAGAAGTTTCCTTGGTTCGCCAAGTAAGTTGGGCTAGACGCACGACGCAATTCTTCCCAAACTTCTTTTCCTTTGGCCTTCGTGACCTGCCAAGGGAGCGGGCTAATGAAGACGTGTTTTCGTGCACAGCGGCCCGTCCTTATCCTGGGCAACGTGACGAGCTGAAGACGATACGCCTGCCACTGGGACAATCAGTCATTCAAGGGTGCCGTCTGGAGCGGATGTGCACCTTCATCAAACACGCCCACTCATTCTACGCGCAATCGACTACCACAAGAAGAGAGCAGCAATGCTACGATGCATATGAAACACTTCTATCGCGGGGAGCATACCAAACCATCGACTTCTCCGGCCATGTTCACCTTATGCCTCACCACCTTCTGCATATATCCATCCGTTAGTATAGACTTGTCAATGAGAGCGATACCGTCCCGGCTATTTTGTAACAGAAGAGCGCTGTGAAGATCCGCTCACCCGCAATGCAAGCTGTCAGAACGCAAGGCGACGTTTGATTTCAGAGCATTGCGGATTGAAACACAGCCTTGAAGAGACTGCCGACTAGCTCGCTCCCGCTCCAGCGCGAATGTCATGAAGTGTAAATTGTAGAATTGGACGGAAGTTGCAACGACAGGCCTCGATTGCTCCGATATATACTGCGTAGGTCTGTGGGCCTTTCTTGAGCATGTCAAGCTGACATGGTATGGCTGGTGAGTGTGCCTGAATGCTGCTCGGGCTACCCACGCTGGGAAAGCAAAAGGCCAATGGCTGACTTTGGACGAAAAGGTCCGCAAGAATGGTTGACCACTGGCAGCCACAGTAAGGTACCCTAGCGGACACCAAAACACACGCGTTTGCGCCTAGCGTCTCTGATATGCAGCAGCAGAACTTCAGGTGAGAATGACAACAAGCTCAAGCCAGCAGGGGTACGAGACGACTGGTCTAGACCGCGACTGCAGTTGCAGTTGTGATAGGTATTGTAGAGGCTAATTTACCTATCTGAAGACTAGGCGGTGGAGCGGTCAGGATCCTTGACTCTAGAGGGGTGTGCAAATGGCTTGGGGACCGCCCTTCCAAGGTGAGACGACGGAGTTGGCTGTCGTGGGTGGCTGGCGCCGATGGCACCATTGCACTGAGCAGGGTACGGTTCTGAGATACGACGGCAAGGACAGGCCCTAGATTGCCGGCTGCTGCTGCATTACCCCTGGTCCAGGCTGCAGCGTGTCCTGTTGTTGACGAGACGAGATTGGCATGGATGGGAAAATTCCGAATCTTGAATGGTGGGTGGCCCGGATCGTGATGGAGGACCTCCGGAGGCTGAGAAGCGTCCGGACCAGACCCACAGGCATTGTCTCGACGTAATGACGTATGGGCGGGGCAGGAACACCGTTGTTGCTGGGAGCGGAAACAGCACAATACAGGGGAGGGGAGGGAAAGTGCATGCGGCTCGGTGGGCGGGCGGTCAAACACCTCAATTGTTTGGACCAAGTGGTCCTGGCCTGCAGGATGCAAGTGGACGGCCACCACCACGACGGCAGAGGGTGTCGACCACGAGTCAAGCGAGGCAAGGGGCGAATACCCTGTGCACGCCCGGCTGTCAAAATGGCGAAGCTCGATTACAGGCCGATAGCTTTGAGGAAGGCTTCCGACGGGTAGGAGGGGGAGGGGAACGGCGAGGGGCAGCCGCAGACGAGCCGGCGTCGCCTACTGATGGCAGTCTGCAGTCTGCAGTGGCGCGCTTTCGGCTTGCCATGTTGGACCAGGATCGGCGCGGGTTCCTGGCTGCTCACTGATCAAATGCTCAAACCTTTTGCCAACTCGTGCGTGCTGGCCGGGCTGGCGTGAGCTTGGCGGTGTCGTCCCGGGTGCAGACGGCGCCATTCCAGCCCATGCCGGAACGAGCCATGGCGCCCGCCGCGCCCATGTCGGCCCCTCTGCGCTGCGCTGACAATATGCTCCGTACCTGACGCACTGCACTGCACGGCACTGCACCATCTTTGGCGATTGGCGTGCGACACGGCGATCTCCCAGCACACCTTCTTCCTGCTGAGCCGGCCTGTCGAATTCCACCCTCGCCGGACATAGTCGTGTCTTTGCCCACGTCTATCCTCCCTTCCTCCTCGTTGCCATACCCTGCTGGCTCTTCTTCCTGATCACCCAGGCTCGACTTCCACGCACGGTTCGACAGCTTGTTACCCCGCGAGCCTCATCACTGGGGATTCTCCGCACGCCCCCACGCTCGCCGATCCGCCGCCATGGTTGTCTTTGACGGCCACACGTTCCTCACCGAGGAGGAGAAGCGCCTCAAGGAGGATCGCGACCGCGTCAAGTACTGGAAGAAATGGGGTTCCTACCTGGCCGAGCGTCAATGGGCCACAGGCAAGTCCATACTCGTCTTCGCACTGCAGCGGACGCTGTGCTGCTGCGCAATTTTCTTCGGCCGAATCCTTTACTGACCAAGCACCTCTTTACCAACAGTTCGTGAGGACTACAGCGCCGACGGAGATGCCTGGAGTCGTAAGTCTCAAGCTCCGAAATATTGCACAATCTCCGTTCCTGCCCTAACAAATACTCGCTTGCTAGACTTCTCGCACGACCACGCCCGATCTCGCGCATACCGCTGGGGAGAGGATGGCATTGCCGGTGTCTGTGACACACATGGCTTGCAGAACATTGCCTTTTCTTTCTGGAACGAGGAAGAGTACGTGCCCCAAGCCTGGGCCTGCGCTGACAGGAGGCTTTCTTTGCTAACAAGCACCCTAGCCCATTTCTCAAGGAGCGGCTCTTCGGACTCTCAAATCCTCAGGGAAACCACGGAGAGAGCGTCAAGGAAGCGCATTTCCACCTCGACAACACACCAGTAAGGAAGACTCCGCAGCCTTCACTACACGTATCAAGGCACATTCGCTAACCTGTTTTTACTACAGACTGTAAGCCGCCCCCATGGACGCCAATCATCGATTCCACGAGCTCCAGCACCTTGCTAACTCGAGTCTAGCATTCCTACATGAAATTTCTCTACAAGTACCCCCAAAAGGCCTTCCCATACGAGGACCTCCTGAAAACAAACGCCTCGCGTGGCAAGCAGGACCCCGAGTATCAGCTCACTGATACCGGAATTTTTGATGAAGACCGTTACTGGGATATTATCATTGAAACCGCAAAGGACGACGATGATCCGGAGGAGATCCTGTTCCGTGTTACGGCCTGGAACAGAGGCCCGGACCCTGCGCCTTTGCACATCGTCCCTCATGTCTGGTTCCGCAACACTTGGGCGTGGGGCAGGGAACCGGAGGATCGCAAGCCGTCCATCAGTGCACACGGCGAGAACATGGCAAAGTCAACCCACCACTCTCTCGGAGATCGCTATATCCTTCTTTCGCCCTCTCCCGGCGTTGGAACCAGTGGCGAGGATGTGCAACCAGAGCTGATCTTCACTGACAACGACACCAACACCGAGTTCCTGTACGACCAGCCGAACAAGGTTCCTTATGTCAAGGATGCCTTCCATAACTACATCGTTGGTGGGAAGAAAGAGGCCGTCAACCCGGCCCAGACAGGAACCAAGGCCGCGGCTTGGTTCTCCTTCAACGAGTCGGGTGGTGTCGGTCCTGGCGAATGTGCAGGTAAGATGACGTTCCATTTTCTTGAGCAAGATCAAACAGCTACTAACAAACCCCAAAGTCGTGCGTTTCCGTTTCTCTAAAAAGAACGAGTCCTACCTCGACGAGGAAGTGTTCGACGACATTATCGAGAAACGCCGCGAAGAAGCCGATGATTTCTACTACCGCCTCAGCCCGCTGCCCATGACCGACGATCTGCGCAACATCCAGCGTCAGGCCTTCTCTGGGATGATGTGGTGCAAACAATACTACCAATTCATCTGGGATCAGTGGGCCAACGGCGATCCGGCTCAGCCTCCCCCGCCGCCCGAACGGAAAGCGATTCGCAATGCTCAGTGGAAGCATTTGCACATCGACGATATCCTGTCGATGCCAGACTCATGGGAATACCCCTTCTTTGCCGCTTGGGATACCGCCTTCCACTGTATCCCGCTGGCTATGATCGACCCCGACTTCGCCAAGAAGCAGATTGACCTCTTCACCAGGGAGTGGTATCTTCACCCCAATGGGCAGCTTCCAGCGTATGTTGACACCCTATATGTACACCTCATGGCAGCGCATTTGATTGACAACCAATAGTTACGAGTGGAACTTCTCGGACGTCAATCCGCCGGTGCACGCCTGGGCCACGTTCCGTGTTTTCAAGATCGAGCGAAAGCTCTACGGCAGACAGGATCTTGACTTCCTCGAACGGGTGTTCCAGAAGCTGCTCCTCAATTTCACCTGGTGGGTGAACCGCAAGGACACCGACGGCAAGAACGTCTTCGAGGGTGGTTTCCTAGGATTGGACAACATCGGTCTGTTCAACCGTTCAGAGCCCCTGCCTACAGGTGGTGTACTCGAGCAAGCGGACAGCACAGGCTGGATGGCCTTCTACTGTCTCTGCATGTTGAACATTGCGCTCGAGCTGGCCAAGCACCGCCGGACTTACGAGGACATTGCCTCAAAGTTCTTCGAGCACTTCATCTTCATCAGTGACGCCATGACCTTCAAGGCTGGCAGCAAAGATGAGAAGTCCCTCTGGAACGAGGAAGATGGCTTCTACTACGATGCTATCTCGTGGGGTGGCCCCTGGAGCCAGCAGCTGCCGGTCCGGTCCCTGGTCGGCCTCATTCCCCTCTACGCCACCTTGACGCTGGAGCCTGAGCTCATCAACAAGCTGCCTTCCTTCAAGAAGCGGGTCGACTGGTTCGTCGAGAACCGGTGTGATCTTGCTGAAAGAAACATGGCCAGCATCAGAAAGAGAGGTAAGGGCAACCGCATCCTGCTTGCCATGGTTAGCAAGGATAGGCTGGAGAAGATTCTGAAGCGTATGCTGGACGAGAACGAGTTCTTTGCTGATCACGGCATCCGATCTCTGTCAAAATACCACGAGAAGAATCCGTTCTCCATGGATGTCCACGGTCAGAAGTTCCAGGTCGGGTACGTTCCTGGAGATTCCGATAGTGGACTGTTTGGCGGTAATAGCAACTGGAGAGGCCCCATCTGGCTTGCTGTCAACTTCCTCTTGGTTGAGTCCCTTCAGCGCTTCTACCTGTTCTACGGCAGAGACTTCCAAGTCGAGTGCCCTACAGGGTCTGGCGACTACATGCACTTGGGGCATGTCTCTGAGGAGATCCAGCATCGCCTACAGCACCTTTTTGCACGAGGAGACGATGGCCGCCGTAGCATCAACGCTGGCAATGACATGCTGGACTTCGATCCCCACTGGAAAGACCACATGTGGTTCCACGAGTTCTTCGACGGTGATACCGGCCGTGGACTTGGTGCCACGCATCAATGCGGTTGGACTGGACTGATCGCCCGGATGATCCACGACACAGGGTAAGCACTATCTCATACACCTCAAGTTGAGAAATTGCATAACTAACAACCAAACAGAATCAGCTGCCGTCTTCCGCAGACACCTAGGACTCCAGGTGTCGGCATGTCGCACTACTTCGACGACATGCTCAGCCGGTCTGTCAATACCGGCAGCCCCAAGCAGGAGAAGCCGCGCATGCGTCGCTCATCGACCGCTCGGTCCATCGGCGCTCGCAGCGACTATGACGTAGAGGATGAGGACGACGCCCGAAGCTTCGTCGACGAGCCCGAGAGCTACGAGCACAAGGCCGAGCGCCAAGCCGAGGTCAAGGAGGCCAACTCGCACATGCACCAGTACATCTCTGACCAGCTGGAGCGCGTCAAGAGCAAGCAGGACCGCGAGGGCATGATTGCAGGCGACGAGTTCGAGGCTCATGCTTCGGACTAAGCATCCGTCGCATGACGCACGTGGGGAGATTTCAGAGAGAGGGAGCAGGGCGACGGGAGAAACACATTCGGAGAACCTAAAGATATCAAGTATAGGTCAAGATTGACTTGGTGGGATGCAGTTTAGAGGACAGAAGGGACGTGGATCATTTGATAGCAGGCAGAATAAAGCATGTGGTGACAGAACACGATTATAGAAGTAAGATGGATGACATTGCTTAATTTGGATCCTTCCAGACGGTCACGTAGATGCAGCTGAGCCCCAATGCAAGCATTAACGTCCAAACGGCCACTCTTCGCATGTGATTCGCAACGGGCAGGACGTACGTCGAGGAAGGCGGACGAGTGTACTTTTTCTTCTTACGACCAACGAGAAAGGCCGCACTGACAAGAACCGAGGTGGTCGGTACGAGTTGGTGGGCTCGGGTTCCAGCTGAGTATATCGGCCAGCACATACGTCACTGGCAAAGGAATGGGCTAGAGGGTTCGCAGTTTGGGGAGTATCTGGGGTTGCAGAAGCATGATGGCTGGGCTCGAATCTGACCATATATGAAGACCGCGTGCGTCGGGGTATTGTGTAGATATTGGTTACCTGTCGCTATGACCGCATCCTGGTGGGAAGTGTCGTGCAGTCGAAGTTGTGGACATTGATCGGGACGAGATGACTCCTGCCCATGACAGAGTATGGGAGCACTGCGAGGACGATCTGCGCAACGACACGAAGGGGCAGGAAGCTGGGCAGCAAGCCCTGCCTTGACCCGGCGAGGCACGATGGCAGGGTGTCAACAGCACGCGAGATAGCCGAGGGTAGTGATCATCTATTTCTTTTTCGGCAACATCTATACACAGTTGGTAACTCGCTAAACGATGAGCAGTCGCGAGGAACCTCCCTGAAATAGACCTCTCTCACGTCGTCCTCCTTGGCAGCAGCATCTGGCCCGCCCACCACACACACAAGCGGGTAGACCTGCTGCTCCTCCTATACCAGGCGCGGCGCTGCGCTCTTGTTTCCTTTTCCTCGTCCCTGGCCGTTGCAGTGGCGGAACAAGACAGAGTACAAACGAGATTATATGGGGTAATTTACAGGGTGTCGGTGAGGAGCTTGTTGAGCTTGGCGATCTTGGAGGAGACGGATAGGTCAATCGTCCGGTCGCCAATCTCGACGATGAGTCCGCCGAGGACGTCGGGGTTGACCTCGTTGGTGACCTTGAGCTTCTTGCCGGCGCCGACGTACTGGGACTTGGCGACGGCGGTCTCGAGGCGGCTGAGGGTCTTGCTGTCGAGTTGCTGGTTGGAGGGCGAAAGCCGGTTAGCATGAGGTCGACAGTCTTCAATCATACGTCACAGGTCAGGGTGTTTGGACATACAGCAGCGCTGGTAATCTTGAGCTCGACCTCACCACGAGCCGCGCTCATGATCTGGGCGTACTTCTCAACGATGCCGGGCAGGAGGCCGAGGCGGTTGTTCTCGGCAAGGGTGCTGAGGAAGTTCTTGACGGTCTCGTTGGAGACGCCGGAAGACTTCTGAAGCTCGCCAATGATGGCGGTCTTGTCGGCATCGCTGAGTGTAGGGGTGGTGAGGATGGCGGCGAGCCTGGTGTCCTTCTCGAGAGCCTGGCCAAGGGTGGTCAGGGCCTTGGCCGTAGGGTCGACGCTCGAGGTCTTGACGGCGGCAGTGTACTAAATAACTCAGTGCGTATTAGAGATGTGATGCTTTTCACGATGGGGCCCTTCCCCGCTGCAAGGCGCGCGACATCCGACGCTGGCCAATTGTCAATTCTGAGAAACCCTCGGGCGACATTTCCCAAGAAACGAATTGGCGCGTTGCGTTGCGTGGCGTGGTGGGTTTGGGTTCGGTCGTAGGGTCCGTACCAGAGCAGAGGCGTAGGTGCCATCAACACCGAAGACGGAAATCGGGGGCTTGACATCCTGGGCGGCAGCGGCGGCGGCGTACGAGCGAACGGGGGCGCGAGCAGCGAGCACCCGCTTGGGGGCGGCGGCTCTGACCGAGCGGAATGCTTGTCGGGACAACATGGCGATGCAGGCGGATGTCGAGATGCGTTGGGAGGGGCGGGAGGAGGTTGCGGTTGTCGTGAAGACCGAGCTCAAACTGCTCACTTCTCGGGTTCGACTTGCGGAGCAGCCTCGACAAATTTCCGGGCTGGCAGGCTGGCTCAACCGGCTGTGGCGCATGAGTGCAGGGTGTGGCGCAGCCTTCCTCCTGTCCGTGCGAGAACTTCCGACTACCTTGCCTAGTGTATGCATCGACCTGGCTAATGCAAGCCTAGCATAAGTTATGCAAGACCGTGCATTGGCACAACAACTCGACCTTGTCTCACGCGGCGCCCAAGCATGGCTGCCCAAAAACACCCTGACCTGCATATGACAACCCCAGAGATACCTGACCTCTGTCAACAACCGCTCTCATTGCACGACCTTGCATGATTGCCTTGTTTGCCTGTTCCTGACTTGCGCCCACGAATGAGAGCATCCTGCTCCTGCTGCGAGGCGGGCTGGTGACCGCTTCTTCACGGTCGAGCAGGCCATTCACGCGACTTCTTGAAGTGTCTTCCCCAGGCCAAGCCGATACTTGTGCAGGCGTTCGTGAGCTTCGATCCACCGCCGCACAGCTCGTTGCGTTGGGCATCATCCTCTAGCCCGGGATCCTGTCTGCACGCCTGTCGCTGTGATCCTACTCAGCGCGGAGTTGTTGCCGTCGTCTCGCCTGTTCCTGGTCGTGCTGTCCTTGGGCAGTCGTCCCTTCTGGTTCACGGCCGGGTTCCTTGCCTATCTGGATCTGACCTGCCTGTCTGCACCCGCTTCCAGCGCACGCTCGAGCGCGGATACCGGCCCTCACGCTTTATGCTGTCCGGCAGTCGAGAGCTGGCTGACTACATCTTGGACCTGGACAGTTTGCGGCTTCTTCGCACAGGTCGTTCCGCTACTGTACGCAGGGCCTGCAAGGAGCACCGCCATCTGGACGCCCTCTGCGCACTTTCCTTGTCGTCACGTCTCTCGTTTCTATCTGGACCAGCCGCTCTGCGCTCTTAACGCTGTTCTCTTCCCGTGGAATAACCTTGATTGTGGAATCATCTACTCTGTTGCATTACAACATGGTAAGGCCTGGACGACACTTGTGAAGTATGGGCAGAGAGAAGAAGAAGGCCCCTGGGGCCTCACGCCTCCTGGCAGCTCAGGCTCGTCGGGCCAAGCACGAGCGTGCGCAGAAGTTCACAGATGGCGTGTGGCAGAACCTCAATGCTCTGCACCCAGCCCCTAGACTCAAGCACAGATCATACTACGAATCCATGCAGAATACTGAGAAGAAGAAGAAGCTCGACTTTGAGGTACCCTCAAATTCCTATCGGTGTGAGTCGACAGCAACTAACTATGGACGCAGATCCTGACCGACAAGAACCCTCCGCCTGGTTTCGAGTTTGTCCCAACAGGTTATCCGGAGTTGACACAAGCATGCAAGGAGCTGTCTCGAGAGCAGGACGCTCTCTTCTTCATCGTCTCTGTATGGCAGACATCCGCATCCACGATTGCTGCAGCGACTGACCTTTTACTATGAAGGAATCAAAAGATACCTCGATCCTCGATCATCACATGAATCGTTTCGGCTGTCACTTTAGGCAGACCATTGTTGACGAAGCCAAGCACAATCTGCAAACGGAAGGAATACACTGCCGTGCTCCTCTTCCCGGCGTGCCTGGACAGCCAGAGCCCATCCCCAACAGCCAGGTCGAGATCAACAGACAAGCTGATGCCGTCCTGAGAGATCTGTTCCCACGGATTCCCCACACCGACAGGCACGAAATCATTGCCCATGCATTTAAGAAGGTAAAGAGAGGCTTCCTTCGAAATCCACGAGCGACAACCACAACTTCGCACAGCGCTGACATGCGGGGTAGGATGGCAAGTTTGGTGGCGACTACAAGGTCGGCATGGCCAAAGATCTCACCCTGGCCCGCCGTGTTCAGCTAGCAGCACTCGCCCACATCCGCCACACAATGACCAGATACGACGAGCTACTCAAGGAGACAGACTGGGCGAATGCTCGCAAGGCTGTTGAGAAGCCTTGCCTGGACGTTATCGTCAAGTGGCGGGGCGACGAAGAAACGGGCAGAGACCAGCTTGACGAGATCTTGAGGGAAGTTATCGAGATCTCTGACAGCGAGGACGAGTCTGGAGAGGAAAGCTCTGGGCTCCAAAGCCCGGACTATGTCCTGACGGACAGGTCCGCGGCTGCCTCACCGATGGCTGTGTCAATCTCTCGCCCACCCTCTCGAGTCGTTCAGCAGCCGCTTGGTGTAGTTTTGCCTGCGTCCAACCCTTTCAACGGGCACGAGCCCATGACACCGCCCAGGCACAGAGTGGTCGTGCCCCGTTCCGAACGAAGGAATGCACGCAAAGCTGCCAAAGCGGCCCAGCGATTCAAGCGGTACGCTGCTGCCGCTGACGCTATTGCTGACGAAGGCGTTGCTGTATCGCTTCATCACAACTCGTACGAAACGACCGCTTCTGGAAAGAGTCTCCAAGCTCCGATGCTCTTGGAACACCTGCAGAACGGCACTCAGTCCGACCACATGGCCATGTCCGCCAGGAACAATGGCTACTCTATTGAACACCTCGACAGGACTGGTGATCCTCGTTCAAATTATATGGTTGTGGAGCACGAGCCACCCAGACACGACGCTCCGTTCTTTGTCCAGCGGGTCCAGCGTGTGGCGCCTCCTTTGGGACCATACACCAGACCTAGCGAACGGACGCCCTCTCGCACGATACACGTCCCACGAGACCAGGAAGAAGTGGTCACCTATTCCGGGACCGCTCTGCATGACCTCCTGGTACCTTCGGTCGAGCCTGCTTCGCCACAGGCCGCTGCACCTGTGCTCTACCCTCTTCGGGACGGGCCGGACGGATCGCCACGCCCGGCAGGCCCCCGGCAGATCGCTGGGCATCCGCCTTATGGCCACCCTCACCGTCCACCTGATCGGATTCATGTTGTGGAGCGGAACAATGGCCACCGCGAGCATCGCCAGGCAGTCACCTTCTTTGCCGAAGACTATGAGCGACCATCCCGACCCACGCTAGTTCCTCTACCTGCTTCCGATGGCGCTCGTGAACGGGCGCTCGCGAGGTACTTGTACCCTGGAAACGAACACATGAGGACGATCGTCGAGCAAGTGCCCGCACCTTATGCTCATGCTGTTGCGTTTCAGGGCTATCATGGGCATGATCGCCGTGACGCCGGTCCCCTTAGTAGTCAGGCCAACCCGATCATGCTGGGTGATGACTCTCCGCACTTTAACGAGCAGTCCGACGTGCGTCACGTGCAAGTTCAGGAGCCGCATCCATCGAACGCAGGCCCAAGTCACGGCCTTGGACGCCCCAATCAACCCACCAGCTATGGTGGGCAGCAACAAGGGTATGTCCAAGTATCGCAACACCGCGAGCCCATTCCGACCAACTCGTATACACCTGGAGAGTCGCGGCTACCGGAAAATCGTCGCCAAGCTGTGAGGATGATGGCTGAGCAGCAGCTCCACTCGAGCAGCCATCATTCGGCCGAGCTGCCACGACCGAATGGCTACGTTCTGAGAGAACGCATGCCTCAGCCAGAGCCCATGCTGGCCCACAGGCAAAGAGAGCCAGTTGCGCCGGAAATGGGCCCCGTGTATGTTGACAGGTAAGTTATTGCTCATTGACGCTCGTGGCTTCGCGTCCCGCTGACAAAACGTAAAAGCCGTCATACCATTGCACACTATGAACCTGTCGGCAGACACATGAACGGATCCCATCCGGACGACCGGACCGCGACCCAGCCCGAGCTGTCGAGGACACAGCAGACGCAAGCACCAATATACGTGGGCCAATCCCAGCTTCAGAGTCGGCCCCTGCAGCCAGCTCAACCGCATCAACCAATACACCACCAATCGCACGGCTTCAGACCACACGAAGTGATCTGGGTCGATGACTAGATTACGAGGCACGAGGAGGATCTTCATTTGACGGCACGCCTCTTCTTACCCCTACAAAGTGCATAGACATTTCCTGACGTGGAGGAGTTCTTGTTGGCTCTTCCATTCCACGCAGTCATGGCATACGAGATACCCCAGCATTGTTGTTTTGGTCGCACATGGGTGGTTCCTTGATTCAATTGTAATTCCAGGCCTGGCGTTGTTCTAGAAAGGGCTACTGTGGTGGATACTCTGTAGATGTCATCAGAATCGCATACCACATCGTAACATCAAAGCAATTCCCTCATCATTGTTTCTAGGTTCTACCTGCAAATGCTGCCGCTATACATCAAAGGAGCAGAGCAAGGCCAAGAGTTGACCGTAAACAATAAGAAGGGGGCTTCATGGATAGGCACCTATGGTGCCGGGAGGAGCGGTGTATATATATACTGAAGGATCATCAAGCCAGCATCGCCTGTCGCTCGGGCTGTTTTTGCCTAGCCTCGACTGCCTGCTCGGGTGCTGTGACTTCCGCTTCGGGCAAGGGTTTGTTCGGGGCGTTGGGGAGCACTGCAGGTCCGTTGACCTCGGCCTCAAGGGCGGCCAGCTCGTCCTCGACTTCCTCCTCGTCCTGGTTTGATATCCTGCCGCCGAGCATCTCGCTGACCTCCTGCTGGTACGCCACGGCGTCCGCCGTCTCGCCCATGAGCTTCTCGACGTGATCGATCCCGCCCATCTCCTTGTGAATCTCCTGCAGGACTTTCGTACCCTGTGCGAGGCCGAAGACGATGTCCTTTTGTATGAGGGCGAACTCGACGTTGCGCGTGAGCTGCTCAAGCTGGTCGAGCTGCGCGTCCGTCTTGGCGAGCAGGGACTCCTGGTACTTCTTGCGGCGGAGGGCGAGCAGGGCGCGCGGCTTGTCGTTGCGGGACAGCATCTCCTTCGCGATGGCGGTCTCCTTATCGGTCAGGATCGTGATGCGGCGCTGGTACTGGTGCAGCTTGTCGCGCTGGATCTTGAGGTCGAGGATCGCCCTGTGCCCGGAAAGTAGGGGGAAAGACGAGTTAGCCTTGAGGTGTCTGCTGTGAGGTCGGGCCGTGGCTGACGACGGACTTGTCCTGGTCGGTAACTTTGCTCGGGTTGTTGCCCATCTTTGCCCCCGGGGGTCGGTGCGGGTGAGGACGATCACCGCAGCCGCACCAGTTGCATGGTATGATGGAGGATTGGAGGACGGGTGTTCGAGGCCGCGGGGGTTGGGGAGAATGCGCCCAGGTTGTGTTCGAGAGAGAGATGCGATATCAGGAAAAGCGGACGCTCGAGAGCTGCAATATGGATGTGTCGCGTGGGATGTCTGGGGATGGGCCAGGCAGGATGCGGCATCAGGCCCGCGGGAGCGATTCAAGGCGCGCCCCACGTCGTCATCGCCGGGGGACGGGAGTTGGACTGCGACGGACGGAGCTGGGCTGGGCCCCCGCATGCGCTGGAGTCAGGAGGGCAATTGTCCGTTGCATGTGTCAAGGGGGGCCCGAAGAAAGTCGAGAGGCGGTTGGGGAAATGCCCCCACAGAGCACCAGGAGTGACCCGACGTTGACATGGAGTAAGGAAACTCGAGACCGGCCAGGGCATGAGTTGGTCCGTATGGCTAGATATTCTGGCTACTATGCCGGCCGCTGCGCCAAACGAGGAGTCATCTCTTGCCTTCCCGATTCATTAGAACGTGCACGGCCAAAAGAGCAACTCACGTTCAGAACCACACGCCTGAGGGAGGCACTGAACCCCATCGCGGACAGCGCCGCCCCACTTTAAAGTTCTGGCACCGGGCAGATTTTATTTTCCACTCCATCGTCGTTGCCTCTGTGATGCAGTATCTCACTTCGAGTGACTCAAGTCTTCCTCATGGTATCGCCGACTTCAAAGTTTGCAGAATGAGCAAGAGCGACCCACGGCAACGTAGCTGTATGTAAAGCACGATTCTGCTGGCGCTCGGCATCTGTAGACACAAAGACCTGTTCATCCACATCTTCAGTTCAGTTACACTTCTCGCATCACACCCACATCTTTGATTCAGCAGTTCCCATGCCACCACAGATGCTGCAGGGCCTCGACCGGGAGGTCTACGCCATCGTCCGCAAGTTCGAGGACGACATTGAAAGGGAAAACGAGGGGCGCACCACCAAGAAGCAGCCCAAGTTCACAGTGTCAGGTGTGTACGACGCGATCAAGAGGTCCAACTCGAGCCTGTCGCGGCAGAAGAAGCGGTTGCTCGAAGACTCAATCGAAAAGATTCTCCGCCTGCGCAAAGCTGAGCGGGTCGAGCACGACGACGAGGCCGCGCTAGAGGAGGCATCGGCGGAACAACCCAAGCAGGACGGTGGCAGCGACTACTCCCGCCTGCTCAACAAGCAGATGACCAAGAACTGGAACGTGGCGCGGCGGGATCGGGCGTCCTCGCCAGAGACGCCAGCAGCGATGGAGACCGGTGCGGAGTCGACCACCACCACAACAGGAGCGACCACCACCACAGGAGCGGACAGGCAGCCGAATGGCGAGCCGAAGCTTAAGCGGCGGAGAGCCGAAAAGCAGCCCGTGGAGGCCGATCGAAGCCCTCCCAAGGACATCTCGCTCGCCGACCTGGGCGGCATGGACGATGCCATCCGAATCCTAGCCGAGACCATCGCCTTACCCATGCACCGACCGCAGATCGTGGCGGCCGGCATCGAGCCTGCGCGCGGCGTGCTGCTCCACGGGCCTCCAGGATGCGGAAAGACAATGCTCGCCAAGGCCTTTGCCGCGGATCTCGGTGTCGCTTTCATCTCTGTGTCTGCGCCTTCACTAGTCGCCGGTATGTCCGGCGAGTCAGAGAAGAAGATTCGCGAGCTGTACGAGGAGGCCAAGAAGCTCGCTCCGTGCCTTGTCTTCATCGACGAGATCGATGCCATCATGGGCAAGAGGGAGAACGCACAGCGGGAGATGGAGAAGCGGATAGTGGCGCAGATGCTGACGTGCATGGACGACCTGGACCCGTCATCGATGGGCGGTAAGGTCGTGGCGACTATCGCAGCGACAAACCGGCCAGACAGCATCGACCCAGCGCTGCGGCGTGCAGGTCGTTTCAACAGAGAAGTCAGCCTCGGCATACCAAATGAGATGGCGAGGGAGGCGATCCTGAAGAAGCTGCTGCAGAAGTGCAGACATCCAAAGGACATGGACTTCAAGCAGATCGCACGGAGAACACCCGGATTTGTGGGGGCTGACCTGAAAGACGTCGTCTCGACCGCACAGAGTGACCTCATGCGGGATCTCATGTCCGAGATTATTAGCTCGGCAGTCTCGACAAGCATGGACGTCGATGGCGATGAGCCGCCACAAGAACAGGAACAGCTG
Source organism: Microdochium bolleyi (assembly GCA_001566295.1). NCBI lineage: Eukaryota > Fungi > Ascomycota > Sordariomycetes > Xylariales > Microdochiaceae > Microdochium > Microdochium bolleyi. The sequence continues at coordinate 2,665,253 of KQ964245.1, forward strand.
TCAGAGTCAATCCGGCTCGTTCGCTCCCTCGCAAACTCCAAGGGCGATGATATATCCGAAGACAAGATGGTTCTGACCATGGACTACATCATGGGCGCCGTGTCTAAGGTGCAGCCATCCTCCAAGCGCGAAGGCTTCACGACAATACCAGACACGACCTGGGCGCACGTGGGCTCGCTGCATGACGTCCGAGAACAGCTCGAGCTCGCCATAGTGAAGCCCATCCAGAAGCCCGAGATGTTCGCCCAGCGCGGTCTTGAGGCCCCCTCGGGCGTCCTGCTCTGGGGACCGCCCGGTTGCGGAAAGACCTTGCTCGCAAAGGCCGTCGCCAACGAGTCGAAAGCCAACTTCATCTCCGTGAAGGGACCAGAACTTCTGAACAAGTACGTCGGTGAGTCGGAGCGCTCGGTGCGCCAGGTCTTCAGCCGCGCGCGCGCCTCTGCGCCGTGCATCCTGTTCTTCGACGAGCTCGACGCCCTCGTGCCCCGCCGCGACGGCACCTCCGTGGACGCTTCCGCTCGCGTGGTCAACCAGCTTCTCACTGAGCTCGACGGCATGGGTTCCCGTACGGGTGTGTACGTCGTCGGCGCGACCAACAGGCCGGACATGATCGACAGCGCAATCCTCCGCCCCGGACGCCTGGGCACAAACATCTTTGTCGACCTCCCCGACGCCGACGGCCGCGTTGATATCCTGCGCACGCGCATCCGCCGACTGTTACCGCAGTATGACAACATGGAGCTACTTGACCGGGTTGCGCGCGACAAGCGCTGCAACGGGTTCAGCGGCGCGGATCTGGACAACCTGCATGTCGCGGCGGGTCACGCCTCCGTGCAGCGCGAGGAGAGTGGCGAGTCTTCGTCGAACAGTATTACCGAGCAGGACTGGGATGTCGCGCTCTCAAAGGTCCGGCCGAGTGTGTCGCTGTCCCATGCGGAGAAGTTCAGGAGTCTGAAGGAGACTGGCTGGGAGTAGAACATGTGCATGACAAGCAGAACAATAAGGGGATGGGGTCTCCTTGGCTCGGAATTAGCATAAGTTAACCACTACTGTTGCTTCAGTAAAAGAACGACTGCTGTCCACACTGATAGATTCGTAGTGTTGAGACTCTTTTCGGCAGTAACAATAAAACAAATTTTTGGCCCCAAGGAATGGGAGCAATGAAAATCGCGTATGGCTCAGGGAGGGCAAGTCTTGCAATCTGTTGGCTTGTAGTTTCCAGTCAGTGAGCACACGAGATGCTCTGATTTGAGACATGGAAGAACGCTCTATACACCGAGGCCAAATGGGCTTTCTGAAATCTAGTACATGAAGCATTGTGTTGGCATGATCAAGGAGGCCAATCGACATTGGGGGCTCTCAGGTTCCCTACCATGGATATCCTTCAACAACTACGTGGTTAGGGTCTCTTTCTCAGTACTTGGCTGGCATGTTCTGATCGTCGCTGGTTCTCCGTTATTGAAGAACTGCGGTTTCCCACCTCAACGTAGATGGGATTCTCCAGGATCAACCAAAATCTATGCAGGTTGCCGGACTGGTCTCGCCGGGGAAGGCAATACTTGGGACCTCACCCCTGACAAGATGACATGTGAGACGACATCGGGCGTTGGGAACGTGGTGGCGTGCGGATGGGAAAGAAGAAGGGGGGGGGGGGGGGGGGGGGGGGGGGGGGGGGGGGGGGGGGGGGGGGGGGGGGGGGGCACTCAGTGTGAATCAAGGCCACGTGAGGAGTCAAAACTCTATCGTCACGATACATGGGCAGCGCCGATCCTTAGAGGTGGAACTGTATCCTTGCAAGGATGTCTCGCCTTGTCTTGCGCTGACGACAGACTGAGTCGAGTCCAGGCACGACCCGTGCCATGCCATGAGGACAGTGCTGTATATTGTCATGGATTTTCACAGTGACTGGCTGCAGGCTGGTCGGTCGGATCAAGTGTTGGTTTTGTTCGCCCTCTTCATGGCGACGGAGAAACATGTTTTCGTTATCTGGTATACAAGGTCTAATGCGAGAATCCAAACCACCGCTTGTAAACTCCAGTCCAGACCTCCCCGATGTTTAGAATAATTACAGAAAGGGGAGATAGTCTTTGCGAAGGTTGACGAAGATGATGCTTTGCCGCTGCCCATCGTCGTGGTGTGTAGGCACCGCCAGAGCGTCTAGTCTATATGTACAGAACTGGCTGGTCCCATTCTACGCATGTCTTATCGTTACAAGTCGTGTCTATCAGTCGTTTAGGCGGTAGCCTCCTTCATGAAGCTGTAGGAAAGCAGTCAGTACGGGTCTTGTCGGAGTAAGAGGTGAACAACTTCAACTTACGTGATCAGATCGTTCCGGTCCTTGTCCTTCTTGAGACCACCGAAGGCCATCTTGGTGCCGGGGATGTACTTCTTGGGGTTCTCGAGGTACTCGAACTGTGGAGAGGATCAGTCCACTGTTTCTCGCAGCGTAGGTGCAAGGGGGGGGGGGGGGGGCGGCTGTGCTTACAAGAGTGTTCTCCTCCCAGGTGATGCCCTTGGCCTTGTTGGCGTCGGTGTAGGCGAAGCCGTCAACGGAGCCGGTCTTGCGGCCGAAGAGGCCGTGGAGGGCAGGGCCGATCTTGTTGCCCTCACCTTCCTTGAGGGTGTGGCACTGAGCGCAGCGGGTCTTGAAGAGGTTGGCACCCTTCTTGGAATCACCTGTGGTAGGATAGGGTCAGCTAAGCTCATGCTGAAAAAAGAGGGCAGCAGGCGGCTCTTGCGCTCGTTTGCCACATAGGCCAGCGCAGGAGTTCCTTCGTCGTTGCAGTCTGCCTCTCGCGTCCTCTAGTTGCTCCTCTAGACTTGACCCGTGACCCTGTGCACCCCGGCTGCGCCATGGATCACTGCAAAATGGCGCACAAAAGCAAGTGCCTCGGTGCTGGCGATGTTGCAGAGGAGTGGCCCGGGGGTACGGCCGTCGAGAGCAGCTCGATAAGCTGTGCAAGTCGTCCTGCACAAGGGCCGGCGGGAAGACAACAGTGCAAAGAAGGAACGGAGGCGGCGACATCGACAACAGAGAATCGAACGTTGCGCCGGATCTTGGTACAGACGAGCAGGAGCATCGTGCGACAGTAGGACGACGGGGAGACAAACCTTCCTTGAAACCCATTTTGGCGGATGTATGTGGTTTGTGAGAGGACTACTGAGTGTTGAACGTGGGTGTGAAGACGTGGTCGTCGTGAGAGTGCGAGAGGATGGGAGGAGGAAAGGAGTGGGCGGAAAGTTGGCTGCTGGGCGCGAGCAATAAAAAAAGGACTGACATCAATGAGCGGCCAATGGCCCCAGGTTCCATGGTTTGCGCCTGCAAGGAATTTTTTGGACCAGCCACGGTAACAGAGGTACCTGGGTGTGTGGTGGCAGGCTGCAGGGCGGCGAGGTACCTGGAGGCCCTCGTACAGGCTCCGGTCCGGTAGAAGCGATGACGCTGGCCGGGCAGCCGCAAAAGTGGCAGGCGCAAAAGGCAGTAAGGGCGACACTGGCGGGCCCCACTGCAGCGGCGCCCCATCGCAGGCCGAGCCAATGGCGGGCTGCTCGATGGTCAGGGCGGGACTGCCTGCTGGGAGTTCCGTCGCGGTTTTCTCCGGGCCTTGACCGCCCACGCCGCTCCCTTTGGTCCGGCGACACCATCTCCTGCGATGCGAGCACTGTCGCCTTCCGCGATGTTCTTGGACAGACGTGGTCATCGTCACTGGCGGTGGTGATGTCCTCGTGACACGCACGAGTCTGTCTTGCAGCCGCGCTTGGTGTTGGTATTTTGGCGTCATTGCTGCAGACGTTGGCCAATCCTGGCGTTCAATGCTGTCGTGGCACACCACACCGCACCAGCTGTTCATCTCTACCACAGAATACCTATCTTGAGTAGTACCGTGCCTGTAGACTTGGCACTGTACCCGGGAGCCGGCCAGGGAGTCTTGATTCCCCCTCGCCGTTGGCCGCGTGCGTCTCTTACATGCATGGAAATCATCTGGAGGCAGAGGCACATCAGCGGACAATACGATCAGCCCTTACTGGTTGCCCGCCAACAGACTCCGACGCAACTGTGGCCAGCTTGGTCTCTCCTCAGGGCTTTTATCTCTATGATCCGCCCGTTCATGCAGTTCTCTTCGTTCCTGGGTGATCATCTGTTTTGTTTCCAGGCACGTCCTGGCAAGGTTGCGACTTAGTGCGTTGTGCATAATGTTGGACCCCTGCTGGAAAAATGCCAACGGCGCGTCCATTGGCCCAGAGCACCGCGTGCTCCAATGAGTCGACGGGTCCATTTCGATATCCCACCTCAACTCCAAACATCCGAGAGCAGTGGCTCTTCGACATTAAAGAGGCATTGATGCGCACAGCAGTGTCAAATCTGCCTTGGTCCATACCGACCAGTCCGACCTCGAGCTCGAAGCCTACCGCAACTCCCCTCGTTCTGATTTCCACTCGCTTCACCTGTTGAGCACCGCGGGGCCGGATAATTTCTTGCGACATCTTTCGCACCGACCGGCACGAGCCGAAGACCTCCAGCCTGCATCCCACCATGGCCTCCCGATCAACACAGATTCCGCGCTTCCTGCTGCCTCAGAATGGCCCCGCGTGGAGGGCTGCCGCCACGCGATCCGGTGCTTTCTCCAGACCTTTCGCACCAGAGCAAGCCCAGCTCCTCGTCCGCTACGCGACGACAGCCGCCAAGCCCAAGCCCGCCGCCGCGAAGACCGTGACCAAGGCCGTGCCCAAGTCCGCCGCGAAGATCACCACAAAGGCCGCGCCGAAGGCAGCGGCAGCGAAGCCGGCCACCACGAAGGTCACGACCAAGACTACTGCCAAGACCACGACGACAACTGCAAAGGCCACAGCTGCCAAGCCCGCGACGAAGACGGCCGCGGCCGCGGCAACGACAAAGACAGTCAAGGCAGCCAGCCCGGCAGCGACGCCGAAGACGCCCGCTTCCAAGCCAGTCCTCCCTCCTCAGGCTGCCACACCCGCAGCCGCATCGCCACCTCGGCCGCCAGCTGCCCCGTCACCAGCAAACCCAGTCAAGACTGCGCCGGCGAGCACATCACAGCCAACAGCAGCCGCAGCCGCGGAAGCGGCGCCCGCAACCCCCGCATCCCCGGCGTCACCCGAGGCCGGGGTCTCGGGCTCGCTCCCGGCGTCTCTCGCCGCTGACAGGGCCGGGCCGATCATCCTGGAGCAGCCCGATGCCTTCCGGCCGCCGTCCCACGGCAAGAGGCTGCCGCGGGCGATGCCGAAGCACTATGGCGGCGGGCCGACGGCCGAAGAGATCCAGGCGCAGCGTGCGAAGCAGTACCCGGGCATGCCGCCGCCCGAGAACACGTGGTCGCACTGGTTCATCAACAGCAGGGGCATCCACCTCTTCATCACTCTCGTACGTTTAATCTTGGAGAAGAAAACCCCAGATACTCCATAACAAGCGCGGAACAGACCACTAACATGAAATCTTCTGCCAACAGGGTACGCTCTCCGGCCTGGCAGTCTACACGTTCGCCATCAACTTCAACGACAGGTCGCAGTTTGCGCACCTGATCCCGCCCATCTCCGAGTTCCCACGGCACCCGTTCCAGTACATCGGCGTGTGTATTGACGTGCTCAAGATGCACGAGGAGCACGAATCGGCCATCACGGCCGAGAAGAGGCGCCAGAAGATCGAGGACGTCGCCAAGCGCAACGAGTTCCGCAAGGCCCACGGCTTGGAGCCCGCGTCGGGCGTTGCGCCGTGGGCCTCGAAGCAGCAGCCTCAGCCCGAGCCCGAGCCTGAGGCGCAGACTGCAGGTGGTGTTCTTGTTGGCAGCAACAGAAGCAGTGTGTCAGACGCTGATGCCGGGCCGACCACACTCGCCGAGACCGGGCAGTTCACAGAGGAGGGGAAGCGGAAGAAGTTCCTGGGCATTTTCTGATTTTCTGCCAAGAGGATGCGATTCATAGAACATACTTTGTACAACTTCTCTCCACACACCCTTTTTCACAACGATCTACATAGAGTTCGGGCCCAGGCAGGAAAGAACGGTAATGATACCACGTATGTACAAGTAATGAAGTAATGTAGAATCATTCTCTCTAAGACTGATACGCGGGACGTCATGATCAGCAACAGCGAGGATTTGGGCAGATCACATTGTCCATCACGGTGTGTGTTTCCTAGGCTGGAACTTTGACATGTGATGTATTTCCAGCGGTGCATGGCATGACATTAGATTGGCCCGCCTCGCTCTTCTACTTTCTGCGACCCTTTAGCACAGCAGCTGCAGTTTGGCACACATGCGGCAAAAGAGCCTATGCCAGCTCAACGCCCTCGAGGCCCTCGAGCACCTCGTCCGCGACGCCCCCGCGCTCGAGCACCTTCGCCACCATGGCGGCCAGGACACCCACCCGGGCGCCGCCGCGGGGCGCCTTCCACACGCCCTCGACGTCCTCCTCGCCGTGCAGCACCTTTGCCGAGGACGCGGCGGCGCCCCCGGCCGCAGACTTTGTCGACGCCGACGAGTCGCCCGGCTTGCCCGCCTCGGTCTGGCCCCACGCCGCGGCGTTGACGGCGTTGGGCACGCCGGGCCCCGTGAGCCGCGAGGGCGGGTCTATCGTGCGGACCGCGAGGAGGCTGACGTTCCGGTGCCGCGCGGCTGTGGATGCCGCGCTGCTGTCCTTCTTGCCGCCGCCGTCAATGTCCATGTCCACGTCCTCACCACCTGCGGCTGCTGGGCCGACCGTCTCGACGACCGACACGGCCAGCGCGGCGTCGGCTACCGCGAGCTCCTCCTTTGACGGGTCGAAGATGATGTTGTCCCCCACCGCCATGACGAGGAGTGTGATTGGCGGTCTCTGTGACGATGTTGTGCTTGTCGAAGACGAGGACGAGGAGTACATGAACACCGCGGCTGCCCAGTCGTCGTCGAACATGGGGTCCTCGTCCGCCTCGGATTTTAACCTGGGCAGTCGCGTGGAGAGCAGGGCGAGATGTGTGGTCAGGCTGAGGAGCGGGAGCGGGTACGACAGTGGCGGTGATATTAATATGATCTACGCAGACACCGCAGGAAAGTGGTTGTTAGCTGAGCAATATTCCGCCTTCTGGGTGCGCGGCGCTGCCTAGTAGTTTTCAGGCGGACTCACATCGAGGTACAGCTTCCAGTGGAACCGCCTGTTTATCCAGAGCTTCTTGGTCAGCTCGCCGTCCGCGAGGAGCGCCTCGCTGAGCATGGTCGACAGGAATATCGTGCTCGAGTCGTCGTCTCTGTGGCCGGGGATCTCGACCGTGATCTCGAGCCACTCGTTCTGGCCCTTGGGCACATATCTGCTCGCGTCGTTCACGTCGTCGTCTTCGCTGTTGGTGTACACGTGCCGCCGGGGCGTGCGCTCGACCTCGGCCTTGACGCCGACAACGGCCTCGGTGCCGTCCGAGAAGCACACGCGCGCGCTGCCGTTGGTGCCGGGCAGGATGGCCGTCTCGGCGGTCAGGGGGCGGAACTGGGTCGCGGACCGCCCGTCGGGCCTGATGGGCGGCGTAAGACTGAGGGAGCTGTGGAGGTATGCGAGTTCTGCCGGCGAGAGCAGGAGGTGTTGCGAGGTTGCCATGGCTGGCGAGTTGCAAATCGCACGTGGGGTGGGACGCGGGGCTGTGGTTGTATTCTTGTGAGGTTGGTCTCAGAGGGCTGAGGTTCGGTATGTGATCATGCGTCAATGAGGCAGAAGTTGCCAATCGACGGGGCGAGGCGAAGTGCTGAGGGCTGCGATCTCGTGCGCGACTCGGTCATGAAAGTCGGGCTTGGTGGTGGTGCCGGACAACGGGCGCCGCGAGCAGCCGTGCAGGGATTGAATTTCTTTGACCTTGAGCTTTAGCTCTATCGATTGTGCTGATTGGCCCACACTTTGAGCTCACGGCATGGTGGGGCACTGTCAAACATCTGATGCTTTCGCGGCTCCTGCAAGTGAGCTTTGTTTCACTCCGACCAGGTATGGATGTGGCACGCTTCAGGTTGAGGAAAGGTATGCCGGCTTCCGTTTGGTGGTGGCTGCGTATATTCTGACGCTAACAAGGAAAGCCGTGCAGCCGTGCAGCCGTGCCGCATAGCACGAGGCTGATGAAAGGGATTCACGGAGGCCTGCAGTCCTTAACAAGCTGGACACCATTGACTCCATGTGAACCTCTGGAACTGATCGGGATACGTCACCAGCCTGGGTGTTCATGGTGGTGCTTGCTGGCACGTCCCAGTGTGGCGAACAAATGCCGGTGCGGTCGCATCACATGCTCCAAAGTCTTGTTCGAACACGGTGACTTGCCGGCGCCGTGTGGGGCAGAGAATCCGGACCCCGGAGCATGAGCCCCACCACGGCCGGCCGAGAGCCTGCTCGGTGGGAAAACCAACCCGACTCCCCGACTTGGATGCTGACTCGTCGGTTCCATACGAGCCGCCCTCTGGCATAGGCCAGGGGCCGACGGGGCGTGTCGCATCCCAGTTCTCTGGCCCCCAGTTCAGAGTTCGGCCTCTCTGCGGGGACTGCATGGAGCTAGGCTCCGGCCCACCCGGCGGCACCGAGGCTCATGACGGAATTGCACCCGTGATGTCCCTCTAGGGTGTATATCACTCAACGGCTTCTCCAACTTTTGTAATCGGCGTTTTCCCATATCATCCTGGAACTTCCAGCCATACTCCACAACTCGCTCACCAGCTCGCAGTGAAATTCTACAACACGTACCACAAGAAACTGCCCACCATGGACGCCCTCCAGAAGAAAACGATCGAGTCCAACTCCCGGGGCCTGACGTACACCTACTACGCCTCCCCGCCCGCCGCCATCGCCAGCGCAGGTTCGATTTCCAACATCCCCACGATCCTCCTCACCCACGGCTTCCCGGACGAGGCTCACATGTGGTCCGGCGTCGTGTCCCGCCTCGCCCCCAAGGGCTACCGGCTCATCGTGCCCGACATGCTCGGCTACGCCGGCACCTCGAAGCCCACCGACCCCGCGTCGTACCGGTACAAGCACCTCACCTCGGACCTCATCGACATCCTCGACGCCGAGGGCGTGTCCAAGGTCATCAGCGTCGGCCACGACTGGGGCTCGGAGATTGCCCAGCGGCTGTACCTCTGGCACCCGGACCGCGTCGCGGCCCTGGTCATGGTCAACCTCGCGTACATGCCGCCGGGCCCGGAGCCCATAGACGTGGCCAAGAGCAACGCCATGACGGAAAAAGTGTTCGGGTACCAGATGCTCGCGTACCAGGTCTTCCTCGCGGCGGACCGCGCGCCCGCGATCCTCAGGGAGAAGGCGGACAGGCTGTACACGGCGGCCCACGCGGCGGGCGAGGACGCCATGAAGGAGCTCTTCTGCGTGCCGGGGGCGCTCGAGAAGTTCCTGGACGGCACCGAGGAAACCCCCGTCCGCCCGTACGCCGAGGATGAGGGCATGCGGGAGCGGTTCGTCGCGCGGTTCCGGCGCGACGGGTTCGAGGGCCCGGTCAACTACTACCGCGCCTTCCACGCGGACATGAACCGGTCCGACGAGGTGGGCGAGCTCACGCCGGACCGGTTTGTGGTCAAAGTGCCCGCGTTCTTCGTAGCGTGCACCCAGGACGCCGTCTGTCGGCCGGAGCTGGTCGGGACGGCGCTGGACAAGGGCCTGCTACCGGACTTTGACAGTATGGTGCTCGAGTGTGCGCACTGGAGCCCGCTGGAGAAGCCGGCGGAGATTGCGGCCGGGATAGATAATTTCGTGCAGAAGAAGTTTGGGACCAGGGCGAGTGCGTAAGAGAGATTGATAGAACAACAGGTTTGTTTGTTCTCTCGGGAGAATGGATGAGGTGTGCAGGATCCTCAAAGAAGACATGCATGAAAAGCACATTCTTGATGCATCGCACCATCATACATGTCAACAGTATGAGCATTGTTCTAGGAAGTAATCTGCTCCACGGCCAGCATAGATTGATATAGTCGATACACTCACAATAGGACTCTCCCACGGTTTCACATCTTCATCAAGTCTAGACAGATACTCTGGACGAGATCCTGCCCCAACATCGCCACGAGCTCGGCGACTAGCGTCTTTGGTGTCATCCTGTCTCCCTCCCCTGCACTCGACACGGCAATCTCTTCATCCTGCCATCTGAATAGATCCACAGCCGCAAGCGATCCGAACGTTGTCTGCACCATGAGCTTGTCCATGACTTCGCGGTCCAGCTGTTCCACGGGCGTCAGCCCGGGCATGTTGCTGCGGAACAGCGCGTCATCAAACTCGGGCAAGTCGTCTTCAGACTGCGGCTGCGGACGCGAGCCCCTCGCAGCGGTGGCGGCGCCGGCCACGTCAAGCAGCGTGGTCTCTTGATTGGACCTCGTGTCGTCTCTGGCTCGCAGGCTCGAGAAGTCGAGATATCCCTGCTCATCGAAATGCCGTGTAACGTCGTCGCAAAAGGGGAACCAGGCGAGACTCTCCGGATCGAGGATGGACTGCGGCTTGAAGTCTCTCTTGTACTTCATCTTGGGACAAGTGTGGATGTAGTACCCAGGATACCAGTATCGATATCCGTTCTCCTGAGCCAGGCCGATCTCTCGTAGCGCGCTCAGCTTTCCAGGACTCCACCCGGAGATGGACTCGTGGTAGAAGAAGTAGACGCCGCTAACGCATGACGGGAGGAGATCCAGGACCCCGACAGCCACGAGCTTCCCATCGAGGCGGTAGCACTGATGGAATGAGCCAAGCGGACTCTCCTGGCCCTTGGGAGACTTCATCGATGTCCGTCGCAGCGGCGAGTCACAGAGGAACCGTTTGAAGCTGTCACGATCGATGTCGTCTGGCTCATCCTGGTGCACAAGCCGCTGGTAGTTCTCGTAGCAGGCATATTTCTCCTCCGTGAAGTCAATTGTCTCAAGCGACACTGTCAGAGAGTGCGCGGGCGTGGGAGGCTGCTTCGTGAAGGGTGTTTCGCTTTCATGGAGGCGGTGCAGCAGATCAAACTCCGTCGCCCGCCGCCTCGTCTCTTCTCGGGACTTTGGGTACAAGCGGGCACACTCGCCCATGTACCTCTCGCCCAAGACATACTTGTTGAAGCGGTTCAGTGCTTGGCGTTGGTCTCGCGAGGGATGGAACTCGCTCGCGTCTAAGCGTATCGTGTAATGTGGACAGCAGCAGTCTTTTTGATTTGGCCGGTACAGCAGATTCCCAGACCTCCTCCAGCACCGATCCACCAGTGCCTGATACAAGGAGGGTTCTAGGGAACGGGCACGAACATAGTACGAGTGAGCTTTGGAAAGATTGTTAGTATGGATATTGCGGCATGACGGGTGGTGACAGGCATGGATCTTTTGTGCCTCCAAGCAACAGATGCCGCGCACACTACATGCATGTGGTTGCACAGCAGGAAGCCAATATGGCTTCGCGGAGACAGCTATCCAGCGCTCGAGTTTACGCTCATGTTCGCGAGCACGGAAGAAGCGACACGATCATGACTCACATCTCTGGACCGGCTTGTCTGGACGGCTACTGCTCTTACAATATCCGCAGTGTGTTGATCGCCGGTATCCTACTCGTGGTCATTAGCCCAGGAACGATGTTGTCCTCGCGTGGCCCAGCAAGCACTAGAAATGCGTCATGCACGACGTTGTTCGTAATAGATTGAGCATTACTGTCAATATGTTCTGGAGCCATTCCAAGACAGGTATCTGTGTGGGGGTGAGGTGCAGGGTGTCACATCACAGCGACGACGGCATGGCAGGCTCGCAACCTTTGGCTGCGTTCCCAGCTATACACGCAAGTGGGAGGCAGTCTCAGCAAGAGCCCTGACGTAATTGCATGCTGCTCATGAAGCCTCACGTGCAGCTTACCAGCAAACATTGACGTGAAGGGGTGGGATGTGTGTGGAGGCTTCTGGACAATCGGCGGACAAGTGCAAGTGTGCAGCAGGCCGTCGGTTGCGATGGTACGGGTAGAGCCGAGATGGGGAAGCCGACAGAGCTAAACTTGGTAGCCAACGACGGGCCTTGGTCGATGCACGGGGCAGGAATGGTTGGCTCAGAAGGGACAGAGACAACGGCAGAGGTCAAGACAAGAGGCTATGGGGGTGGGCAGGACGTTTGAGCGTGGACCTACCAATGGGGGTGATGGAGGACAACGCATCGCCAGGGGTCGTGTGTCTTGTGGCCGGCAACTCCATGACGAAGCTTACGGTTCAGGAAGTCTGTGTAGCAGCAGAGCCCCAGTCGTCCGGGACCTGGCCGTGACCGATTCTGTGCTGGGTGCCTTGCCGCCTGGTGCTTGGACGCCTGGACCGAGGATTCGATGGTGGAAGGCTGGCTGTCCGAAGCTGGGGGCCTGGACCTCTTGCGCTGTGCAACTTTACAAAGCTTCGAGGGGCACGCGAGCAGCTGGTTAGCTCGTTGTGTGCGCCGCGACGGTAGGTCGGTAGCAGCAGGAAAAGCGTCAAAGGCGGCAGTGGTGGGGTTCCGGAGAGCTTCGAGTGTTTGTGTGCAAGGTTGGCCGCTGTGGAAGAGCCGCACGATCGTATGTTGAGGCATGGACGAGGGCCGGCAATCGGAGTTGCGGTGGAGGGGCACGCGCAGCACTTTACTTTGGGTTGGTGGGGTCATCGAGCGATCGCCCGCCGCTGGATTCGGGGTCCAATCCGTTACTCACAGAATGGGCGCGCAGAGTGCTGCAGGCCCCCAGGCCAGTGATGCAACGCAGCACCTCAGGCGTCACCTGGCGTTGACGTCTGGTGTTCTGCATGTCCGCGTGGGGGCTTGCCATTGTCAACAGGCCTTGCTTTCCTCAAGAGTCGAAGCTGTCGTTCAAGAATGACTACCCTAGGTTGACCCGGGGTGAACACGCCCGCACCCGTCGTGGTCACTGGCGGCACAGGCCTAGGCCTTCGCCGTCCTGGTCGGCACGTGTGCATTGCGTCAAGCGGGTGCCAAGTCGACCTTGTCTGTGGTCGGCGAGGAATGGCCACAGTCCAAGGCCAGATCAGCGATCCGTTCTGCAGCAGCGTGGAGGGACCGAGTCTGTCTCAGACAGCGGTGGAGGCGGGCGTCGTACGGAAGTCTGATGTCCTACTGGCTCTGCTCTCCGTTGATAATCCTTCGGGTACCTTAAGGTAGAGGGAGGTTGGGCGGTATGGTACCTGGTATGGCGTAGGCCGCGGGTGGGCGACGTGCCAACACGATTCGTACGACCTGGGAAACTCTCGCGCTGCTAGGCCTCGGAGTCTGCGCAACTCTAAACCACACCTGAGCAGCTGTGCGGCGACTCGAGGCAGCTTTCAAGGCTGCAGGCGAGCTTGGACGTGGAAGCCTCACGCCCGCCCCCCGCGCCTGCCGAGTCGTGGATGCAAGAGTGCTGCAAGTGCTGCAAGTGCGTCCTGCAGGTGCTGCCCAGGTGCATGCCGGCCCACTCGCTGGGCAAGCAAAAAAATTAGGACCGGCCTGCGCTAAGCTTCCGTGCCCTGGGCGGCCCATCCCATCCATCGCCATGCTTGCCCATGCAATGCCTGCCCCTTCTACCACTTTCCGCCCACGAGAGGCTCCCCCCTCTGCCTCGCCTCGCCTCGCCTTCCTCTCCTCTGCCTGCCCGTCAGCTTCATCGCAAGGCGAGCCGACGCGGTGAGAGCCTGCGCCGTTGAGAACCTCACTTCCTCGACCCCTTCGATCCTCCCCCTGCCCCAGGTACCAACCTCGAGCTGCAACTGGTCTTCCCGTGGCCCGGACACATCCAACTCCCGTCTTGTCCCCACGTGCGCCCCTCCAGCCGACTTTATACAAGAGCCGGATACACCACCAGCTGCTTCTCCAGCCACTCCGTGGTCAGGAGCCATCGCCAGCGGCCCTCCTGCCGGTTTCCCTCGGACCACCCAAACTCAACAACGCACCATTCATCGCCGCCGACCATGCTGCTCTTCCGGTAGACCCTACTCTCCCCCAGCTTGACTTGGCCGGAGTTCAACCCTGCTCCCAAGAGTCCCAACATTTCCCACTTGCCGAATTCAACCTGCAACTCGCACGTACACATTGTCTCGCAGCGACTATTTCTCGGAGAAAGGAGACATACACAGTCCGCATCAACAGTCTCGATCCTCTTGCTCGGCAGAGCTCGTGCAGCGTCAATCGCCGACTTCGACACAACTCCGTCATGGCTTCAGGTTCCAATGGCCGATCAATGGAGTCCCGGACTGGGCGGGCGAAACAGCGTAAGTTCGAAGCCTCCAGAAACGCATTGGCATCCTGATCCCCCAGGACGGCTGGCCTTGTCCTTCCTTCTTCAGCTGTCGCGTCTTTCGGCTGCTCGAGCGGCGAACTGACCCTGGTCACGGTGACAGGCTACAACACCAAGGGCGAACGACTTGTCGCGGGCGTAGTCCCTCTGTCTTCAGACAAATTCTACGTCCTGCTCATCCAGTCAACGCGGAGGAAAGGCTGGGTACTGCCCAAAGGTGGTTGGGAGTCCGATGAGGATTGCACGCAAGCTGCCACACGCGAGGCCTGGGAGGAAGCAGGCATCACCATCTCCATCGACTACGACCTGGGCGATATCCTCGATAACCGACCCCCGAAGAAGGTTTCCAAGGAGTCACCGAAGTCGTTGTATCGCTTCTACCAAGCTACAGTGCTTACGGAGGAAGACGATTGGCCTGAGAAGCACAAGAGGTCCCGGCAATGGTTCACATTCTCAGAGGCTCAGGAGGCTTTGGCCCACAGGCCGGAGCTCCTCGAGGCTCTTACTCGGTCCGGGATGAACCATGCATAATCAGGGTCTTGGGGCCATGATCGTCAGCCGAGCCAAGCGGTGTAGCTGTGGTTCTGTTCTGATACGGAACTAACCATTCCCCTCCCGCATTGCATGCATTTCAGGAAATTGTATAGACTCGGCTTGGGTTACGGAGTTTCTGGCGTCCGGGAATTCATGATGTTCCTGTCTCCCTTTTACGACACGACATCCCTCAAGCCTCTTCACTGCTCGGTTCGCGCACTCCTGCGCTCATGGCGATAGCATGGGGTCGCCTTGAAGGGGCACAAAAATAGTGGGAGCATTGCTCTTTGACTGCATTTACACAACTAGATCAGTAGGCAAGAAAGGACAGTCGGCCCATCGCCATGCACTGCACGACGCGCTCAGCACGTGCGTTAAGCTGTCAAAGACGTAGCGATCCTACGTGCCTAAGTCTGGACTTCCCTGATCGCATCAGCACAGACTCTAAGGACGTTATCTCATTGGCCGTCCGTGGCAGCTCCTTCGCGCGCTCGGCGGCAAGTTGCGCAGGCTCCTTGAAGAAGCCCTTAAATAGATACACATAGCTCTTTGGGAAGAGTGAATTCCTTCGGGGTAATCATTGCACAAACCTCGGCCAGAGTGAGGAAGTACCAACATTGACACTTCTGGGGCTCACATTTGGTGCACTTGGTGGCAATTCGCGGGAGACAGCCGTTGGGATCAAACAGGCCCTCGCTCTGGACATGTCTCAGCATGTCAGCAGCGATACAAGAATAATGGGTATAAATCGCTTCGCATTGCCTACGGAATGTCCCTGCCTCAGCTACGTCTGGCCAACTATGCAGGCTTGAACGGCCAGTTCGGCCCGTAGGACCTGCGCGGTATAGAGTCCTCCGGCACCGCCATGGTGATCTCGCTGTAGCTCCGCCTGCGCAGCGGTATCGCTGCCGCGTCCTGCCGCATCCTCCCGGCGTCGTCTTCCTCGTCCTCCTCCTCCTCCCGCGACCCCTTGCGCTGGTGCTGCGGGTGGCGCCGAGCGCCCACCGAGTTGGCCCGGCTGGACATGGACAGGCCCGCCGCGATCGCTGGGGGTGGCCCGTCCTGTATCTTGGGGAACATTGTCAGCGTGCCCTTGCGTGCGCGCCGGGACCGGCGGGAGCGTTCGGGGCTGCCGAACGTGCTGGATGTCGATGGCCGGGGATGGTCCTCGTCGTTATTGTCGTTGTTGTTGTTGTTTTTGTTCTCGGGGGTGGCTGGCCGGGGTATGACCTCTCGTTGTGACTGCTCCTCGAACGGATGAGGCTGGATCACAGACGCGAATGGCGTCGAGGGACCTGCTTGCAGGCTGTTCTCGGGGAAGCCGCTGCCGGTGTTGTAGAAGGAGGACGGCGCCGCCAGAATCTCGACGCGCATCGAGGAGCGCTTGGGGATCGTCGGGGCGTTGGAGCTCAGGGCCGGCGAGTCCGTGCGGGCGGACGCCGGAGAGGCGGAAAAGTGCGAGCGGTTGCGCATGGCGTCCTGCGCAGACCTCGAGCGGTCCTCCTCTGGCGGCTGCGTCGGGGAGTACAGAGAGCTGGACGCGGTGGCGAGAGGCCTGTCGTGGTCCTGCGAGGAGAGCAGTATCGTTTCCACCGTCCGATCTCCCGCCGCGGAGACGAGCCTTTCCGTGGAGCCGAGGTCGCCGACGCCTTGCAGTGACGTGCGCGGTGTCGCCGGTTCGAGGTGCTGCTGCTGGTGTTGGTGTTCAGGCTCCGGGGACCTTGATCGTGCTTTGGACTGGGACCGGGACCGGGACCGTGTCAGGCGGTTTGACCTCAGTTTCCGGCTCTTGCCTCTCTTGGCGTCGCTCACGATCGTGGTGGTGATGCCGTTGTCCTTCTTCGGGAACATGAACGTGCTCGACAGTCCGCTCGCATACTCGGGCCGCCTGCGTACCGGCAACGCGCCGCCATCTGACCGGGTGGACGCCTGCCGAGCGACGCTGCTTTCAGCAGCAGCAGCAGCAGCGGTATGGGGTACAGTCGGTCCTTCAGAGTTGTCGATCGCGATGCCTATCTGCAGATCGCCGCTGCCGCCGCCAGGCTGGGCTGTGGTTCTCTGCTGCGAGCCGCCCCGCGCCCAGGTCTGCCACTGGGGTGGTGGCGGGGAAGGCGAGTCTCTGTCCGGCTTATCTGCTTTGGAGCTCTGCCGCCTGGCGTAACGACGTCGGAGGAGCAGCCAGGTTGCTGTCGAGCTGATGAGTGCTGTCCCAACGATGGAGGCCAGCAGGATGATCAAGGCGGTGGTCATTGACGTCGATGTGCACCCGCATAGTGTGTCGTTCATCCCGGCCTGGTGTCACTTGAAGTTAGAGAAGGAAGGAAAACGGGCCGGAGGTCGTGTGCCGGGTGTGCGTTGCAGACACATACCGTAGAGTCTTGGCGGACGCTTCCTGCCATATGGATCTTTGTCGTTGCCGCCCTCATGGCCAGAGCCGCATTGTTGTAAACCGCCGAGGCGATATCCTGTTGTTGTTGCTGCTGCTGCTGCTGCCAGTCGAGAGCGATGCTGCGGCGATGAGCATGGCCAAGGAGCATTGAAGCCGCCAGCACGGATCCGTGTGCGTTCGAGTCTTGCTCCTATGTGCGGGCTCACTCGAGTGTCGTATTCTGAGCTTGGCAACACCGGGCCACCGTCGAACGTGACTGCAAGAAAAGAGGTACTGTATAGTAGATTATGCGCCGATTAAAAGTGAATATCGTGGAAAGAACGGAAGAAGAAAAAAAGACTCAAGAATCCACCTGGGACTGCTCGGCCGCGTTGACGAAATGAAGGGTGCTGATGCAGCTGGTCGACAGCTCTCAATGCAAAGAGTGTGAACGAGTGAAGGTTTGCAGGGCCAGGCCGGGCCGCGACGGGCAATGCGATCGATGACTCGAGTCGATCCATGCCATGGGCAGCCGCGTTTCCAATATGATTGCTTCCCACCTGAAGCTTGCTTGAGCCTTGCAGGCCTGCCATGCATGGGGCATGGCTCGATCCCCCAGACCTCTAGGCTCTGGTTACAGCGTCGTGCGTACCAGACAGCTGTGCTTGGATGGAGCCCTCGTGGAGCATGGGACCGCAGCCTCGGGTTGTTCCGAAGTATCCAGGCTGTGGCTAGCAACTCCGTGCTCCGTCGCAGCTGAGTTGTCGTCACAGAAACAGAGCCCGTCAGTCGCACTACTGACCGTTGGAGAAAGGTGCTGAGCTGCAGCAGGGGTGTTCCGTTCAGGACTTGAGACAACAGGGGTCCGCGGCAGAAGTGGCAGGGGGTCGAGGAGGGCGAGAGGTCATAAATGATCAATTGGTGGTGCAGGGGGGGGGGGGCGCTTCCGTCCGTTCCTGCATTATTTGTGTGACGCGAGAAGCCGGGTGACAGGCAGCACAAGGTTCGAGATGAAGCCGTCTCTGCTTGGAGGTATATATCTAGCCACTGCGAGGCGATCTCGGGAGGGCCCAGGTTTTGAGACTCACCTGCTCGACTATAGAAGTGGCTATGACGTGCAGCATCTTGCGTGCGGCGTCAACAAGTCGGAAGATCGGGGGATCTGGCATTAGCAGAGGTCGACCGGCTCAGTTCATGGCCGTCTTGGCGCGCCAGGGTGTCTTCAAAAATATCTCGACAATTCTCTCGTATGCTGGTCGTGTCGTAGGGAAGTAGAAACTCTGAAGAGTCAGTTGTAGAATCCACGTCCCATGTAGGGCATATCATGAAGCCCTTCGAAAATCGCCTCTTCGCCGAGCCGATGATGGCCCAGCCCTCACATGCATGTTCCTATGCTGGCTGAAATAGCCATTGAGCCAGGGGCCGCGTCCCTAGCGGCATGTGTGTTGAAGCCAGTGCCCAAACGGGGGATAGGTGATGGGGCGCCCTATGGTGATCTGTGACCACAGAGCTGAGAGGGCTATACTACACTGCCCTTGTGCTAACAGCGGCACCTGCAGACTCGGTGGATAAACACATAGAGCAGGCGGAGAATGAATTGACAAGGAGAGATCTATAATAGCAGCAGATACTTGTTTCGTCGCCTACTGTTGCACGGCACCGAAAGTACCGTTTAGATCTCTGTACTATGAGCTGCGAGCCCCCAGTCAGCTTGAACCAGGCAGCCATATCTACGGCACATAGGGCCCGCCCGTGGCCATCGAGATTTGGCACCACATTCAGCATCTTGCTGAATGGACTCGGTTGCATCTCGTTGCACTCATAGTAACCAGTCACAACGTACAATTACAAATGACGGGCCATCCTCGCCTGCGACGTCTCCGACCTGGTGCTGCCAGGACTCGGCCTGTCCCAGACTCGGCTCTACGCAGCGCCGGGGCCACTGAAACCTTGGTTGCACCAGACGCGGCCCGACAAACGCCATGCGGCATGCGTCTGACATGGCCGCCGCGGAGCTGCCTCCGGAGACCGCAAATGCCCAGCGACGACACCACAACAAGTCCCGCACCGGCTGCCGCCTGTGCAAGACGCGCCGCGTCCGCTGCGACGAGGCCAGGCCGTCCTGCGCCGCATGCCAGTGGCTGCGGCTCGATTGCCACTATGTCGACCCGAAACCCCGGCAGAGGAAGAAGAAGAAATACGTCCCAGTCCCCGTGGCTGAGCGGCAGCTGCGTGCCCTCGTGCCTGCCCTCAGCACGCCGGCCGTGACTCCGGCGCTGATCACGCCCGACGACACTGCCCGGGCCATCGTCTTTGCAACCTTTGGCGATCTTGATCCCATGCGCACGACCCGCTGCGGCGTCTTCGGTCCCGACCTGGCCCAGCAGAGCGTACCACACGACTGCTTCCGCTTTCTATGTGTGGCCATCAAGGACCTGAGCCGCTCTGGCAATCCAGCTCTGCGACAGCACGGCTTCTTGCCTCTGGGCCAGCCGCAGAGGTTTCTCGACAGCTGTACCTTTGGCAGGGACAAGCATCTCTTCGCTGCGGCCACCAACTATGGCCGGGCCCTCGCCACCTTCAGAGAGGCACTGCCGACCATGGCCCCGCGAGACATCGCCTACGGCACCTTCTTGTTGTCCACCTTCGAGACCCTCCGAGGCGATGCCATCTCTGGCGGTGCCCTCATGACCGCAGGCGTTTCCATGCTCCGGCCCTGTGTCGAGGCTCCTCCGCCGGAGCGTGGCCGGGCCAGGTACGGCATTGACGCCCGCGATCGCAGCATGGCAGGCCCGAGCTATGTCGAGGCCGTGGCGGTCCGGTGGGTGGCTTTGAGCATTCTCGGTGGGTTTTCGGTGGGTTCTGGATTGCTTGACCAGGGCGAGGCTGAAGATCGCAATGGCAGCGAGGCCCCGTCGGACTCTGCCTCACCCCCCGTAAGCGATCTGGGGGGTTTCCCGAAACGACTTGGCTTCAGCAACCGTGGCGGAGCAGGCAACTGCAGGCAAGATTGGAACAAACGCAAGGTGCCTGCCATCAAGCTACCCACGGAGTCGCTGCCTGCTCCCGGGGATGACGATACAATTGAGACACTTCGGTCAAAGTGGAACGACTTCCAGAGCACGCTCGAATACTGGTATCTGAGTCGCTACTGGGCCATAGCCGTGGGCCAGCCTTTCGATTCGATGCAGCACTTGTCAGAGCAGTCTCGGCTACAGCAGCATATGGACTCCTGGCATCGCATTTTGGAGGGATATGTGGAAATAAACAGGGGTAGATACGCCCAGGACGGGGGTGAGTTAGACACTCTCTCCTTGCTGTGCGTATATCTGCACTGCGGGCAGATCATGTTAGCTTCTGCTGTTCCTCAAGTTAGCTTCGCTGCACGCGCGGAGGACGAGCACGCGGTCCTAGTTGAGAGGGCTATCCCGTCAACGACGCGTCTGGAGCATCTCATTCACCAAGAGATCGACGAGGCTGCTCTGACGCGGCTGGTCGAGCACGGGACGAATGAGATTGATGGTTTCCGCATATCCGACTTCAACGGCATGCTCTTCGACCTGACGATGCTCCCCATGATGACCCTGCAAGCGAGCCGGCAAGTTGCGGCGGGGCTTGAAGCAGGACAGTTGTCAAACTGCAGTCCCAGAGAGCATGGGCAGCTTCAGTTGAGACAGAAAAGCGAGCAAGCGGAAGCGGGACTCGGGGCTTATGATGTAGGCTTAGAGCGGCCTGTCGTTATGGATATGCCACAGCCATGCAGCAATGATACGCCCAGCCATCACGATGGCGACGATAATGGCAATACTGACGAAGGTCTCGAAATGCTGCTCTGTAAGAAGCAGCTTGCTTTGCTCGAGTTGGAAGCCACCATTGAAAGGGTGGCTTTTGAAGAGCAAGAACGGCAGCAGGAGCTGGAGCTGCCGCCGCGACAAACGTCGACACCAGCATCACACACGTTGAGCATGAGCAGCTCAGCTTCCATGGATGGTGACGGGACTTCCCGTGGCCCCTTGTCCAACTCATCAAGTCCTCCCCTTTCCGGTCAGCCACCGAGTCTGGCTGCGCCAACCTCGGGGGCTCTGAAACGACTAACACGGAGAGAATTCCAAGTCATGCCACTCCGCACGCGCAAAGGGCTCACCCAGGAATGCACAGCACTGCAGCTTGCTGTGGCAACTGCGGCGTTGCTCGATGGCAAAGTCTATACGCAGGTGGTTGCGTGATGAATATCGCATGTGAGCTATGCAGAGAACGGCTCCCGCACTGGGAGAATATTCTTGGATGAAAGGTTACAGGCAGATTCAGGTCCAGGATATCTTCCAGTGATATCTCTTCCCAGATTCTTCGCAAGCTCCTTGATGTAAGACCAATTGCAGCCACGACCACGACGAAACTTATTATGGTCTTGTTGTCCGGAATACTTCCATACTATGGACTCATATATTGCGTAGAATGCGCAATCCTTCATCTTCTCCATTTCGTACATGTTGGTGGGCGATCTCAAGCTGTCATCTGCGAAGTCTCGCGCGACCAGCTGACAGCGGCGGGACGTGATTGGTGGAAGGGCCGTCGCAGGGATCAAACACTGCGGGATAGAGCCGCAAAGAGTGACCCACTTCCAGCTCCAGATGATGAATGATCGTGGCGGGACATCAGATCCAGGACCAGGACCACGCCCGCGCATTTGCTCCCGTCTGCTTTGTTCCAACGCACCACTGCTCGACAGCTCGCCGCGACCTCTTTGTTCCTCTCGGCTGCCATATGGATTGGTGCAGAGCCGATACTGCCACCTCAGTCGCCACCTCACCTTGTTACGAACGACCAGCTCAATGATATAGCCAGACGATGGACAACCCGCACGCCCACCATCACGACAACGGCCCTCCGCCGCCGCACGCCGGAGGAGGGGGAGGCCCCATGCATCATGGCCCGCCTCAGCAGCAGGCGCTCGGTCGCGGCGCCGCTCAGCCGCCCCAGCCGCAGCAGCTGCCTCCCCAGATGTTCACGACCGCCGCGCAGCTGCTAGACCTCACCGACAGCAAGTCCCCCTCGTTGTTGCCGTCATGGCCTTGACTGTACACTCTGGAGCCACTGGAAACTCTGACACCTCGTGTGCGCGCGCTGCAGAAAAGCTTCTTGTCATCCTCCGTGATGGCCGCAAGCTGACTGGCATATTACGAAGCTGGGACCAGTTCGGTATGTCGCTCGCAATGTCCTGACCACTGCATCTCACGCCAGACGCAGCAGCAGCTCTCCATGCCGTGCATGTACCATTGCGCTGACAGAATCCGCTACCTTCCCTCCGCCACAGCCAACCTCGTCCTGCAGTCGACAGTCGAGCGCATCTTCGCCCACACATCGGAACCTGACGCGCCACAGCCGCAGGGCTACTACGCCGACGAGACGCACGGCATCTACCTGGTCCGCGGCGAGAACGTGCTCCTGCTAGGGGAGATCGACCTCGACAAAGACGACGACGTGCCTGCGGGCTTCGAGAAAGGCGACTTCAAGACTGTGGAGAAGCTTGCCAAGGAGAGGAAGGCCGCGGAGAAGGTCCGCGAGAAGGGCCGGCTCAAGAAGCTGGCCTCGCTTGGCTTCGAGGGGGAGAACATGGGCGAGATCATTCTTTGAGTGATGATCATGACTGGGTGGATCTTGATGGTGTGAGGGCGTCAAAGTCAGAGACTGCGGGAGATGAAGGCCAAGGCTCTGGCGGGGAGTATGACAGATAACGAAAGATGAGAACACGGCACGCGGGCCACGGGCAGAATATTGTGAAATGCCTGCGGTCCTGCAAGATTCAGAGATGAGGCCGGACCTCGAGGTCTGGCATGGTCGAACATGGCCATCACCGACAGGCGCCCAGCAGTGCCTCTCAGCCTGCCGCTGGGTCATGGAGAAGATCATAGAGTTGAGCTCAAATATCTCATGGTAGGACGAACATTACAGTCTATTATCCACCATCATCACGCTGCCCACAGGTATAATTCAAAGGCCTTTCCTTGTACACAAAGTTATGCCAATTTTTCATCATTCACAGTTTCGAACATTGCCTGAAAAGGATCGCATTAGCCGCCTTACGACCGGCTCTTCTATTATACATCAAGAGGTATATGGCCGCCTACTCCTTCTCGTCGTGCTTCCATCCTAGCAGCCTCTCAGCCTTGTCCGTGGTCCAGAATCCACGCTGTGACTTGAAGTCCCCTCTGAGCTCTGCATCCGGATAGTACTCCTTGGCCAGCTCCTCCGAAGTCTTGTCAAACTGGGATGTCGTGGGTGCGACTATGTTGAAGATCTCACACCCGGTCCACTTCTCGCCCTTGCTCTCGACCTCGTCGTCCCAGACAGACAGCAGGCACGCCCTCGCCGTGGCCGTCGGGTTCACCCAGCCCCAAAGCTCCTTGACGGCCGAGCCCTGCCAGTCCTCGGCGTGGCCCTTGGCCACGTTCTTCCTCGTCTCGACGGCGTGGATCCGCATGCACGCGATCCGCATTTCGGGGAACCACTTGACGAGGCTCTGCGCCGCGACCTCGGCCGCCTGCTTGCTCAGCGCGTACGAGTCGGTCGGGTTCATCGGGTACCCCTCGTCGATCGGGAAGTAAGGGAACTGGAGCGGCTGGTTCGCGTAGGCGAGGCCGATGGCGTTGACGCTGCTCGCGTAGCACACCCTGCGGATGCCGACCTCGGCGGCCGCGCGGAACCCGTTGAACGCCGAGAGCACGTTGTTCCCAAACACCTCGTGGTCGGCTTTGCCCTTGGGGTCGGGCAGCGCCGCGAGGTGGATCAGCGCGTCGCAGCCCCGGAAGGCCTCGACGGCGGCGTCGTAGTCGTTGGCCGCGTCGGCGGTGCGCATCTCGCTGTTCTTGGTGCCGTCGTGCTCCTGCTCGGACCGATTGATCTGCACCGTGTGGTGCCCGGCCTCGGCGCACACGCGCACGACCTCGCGACCGACGGCGCCGCGGGCGCCCGTGATGGCGATCTTCATGCTTCTCGGACTGCTGGACGAGATTGCCCTTGTGTAAGCGGTAGCGAAGAGTCTCGGGACTGTGAATGTCCTTCCTGTTGCTGCTGGGGGGATGATGCGTGTTGGTATGGCTCTTGCGATCATTGTACCAGGTGGTTTTCCCGCCGAGGGACAATCGCTCGACCCGCAGCCTTATATAGCAATCTTTTATCGGGACTCTGGCAGACGCCGCCTATAGAGCGGCAGCTTCGGGTTGTTGCTGGTCGTTTGTGACGTCTGTTGCTGCTTTCTTGATCATGATGGCGTCATGCGGATCTGGGCATGCATGAGCTGGGAGACATTGCGGCCCACAGTATCTGTTCTGTTTGCAAGTGCAATTGCAATTGCAACAATGTATGTTAGTACCTTATCGCTCCCAGACGGCAGCTTGTCTGGGGCCAGGGCATTGTTGCCTGATTATGGCTAGCCATCAAGTTGTTTTGCATGTTTGAGGCTGACAGATGTAATGAAGACAACAACCATTCCAGCATGTGAGAGCCGCGGTCGATCACGCCGGACCGGATCCGATTTAATCAGTGCAATATTGTGCGTAGTACCAGACAAGCACAAGATCACCTCAGACTTCAGCCCTCTCTGAGATTATCTTGTCACTCATCACATGCTCGAGTCTTGTTGTCGATCACACCGCAATGTCGCCGTGGCGATGACCCTCTTGCACGAGAGCTGTGAAGGAGCATTGACTCCGGACGATGAATGTGGGGGCAAACCGCGGCTGGGACCCCACTGCCTTAGGTTAGGTAAGCAGGCGCCCGACGTCGGCACTAGCAAGGGTCTGGTCGCACCTGCATCCCGGCAACGCTGCACGAGCTTGTGATGGTAAACATTGCCGCACCAAGCTTCCGCATTGCCAGGCCATTAACTACGAGGAGCCCATCTGGCTCTGAATGCAAGACCACACAAACATTCTCATCGACCCACGCTCGTTGTTTGCGACGGCACCTCGGTAAGTCGCCACATGGCACGGCAGCACTCAGATCGAATTGCTGCTGCATCCAGAGCCGCACGTAACCTAGGGACAGAGAGAGACCAGGGGTTTGGCGGGACAAGCAGCGACCCCGCTGACCACCAAATCGCAGGACAACGGCCGAGACACGTCAACACCAATAGCAGAGAGGCAGCGCGCCAGACAAGACCAGGAGACCGAGAGAGCAGCTGCGTAGCGGCACATTCCTACACGTCAAGATGACCTCGTTCATGACCACCGTGTACGCCTCACCCTTGCCATCTCTACACATCCCCGTCTGTCGTTCTCAAACACCGCCCACGTCACAAAGATGGCTTCCACGATCCATGCCGCTAACACTCTGCGGGTGGCAAACAGCAACGCGAGGCGCAACCAGTTCCGCTCCAGGCCGGGCAAGGGCGGCAGCTCCAGCCACCAGCTACGCCAGTATGCCGAAGCCACGCTCGGCGGCGGCAGCCTCCGCAAGGTCGTCAAGCTGCCCGAGGGCGAGGACGAGAACGAGTGGCTCGCAGTCAATATGGTCGACTTCTACAATCAGATCAATCTGCTCTACGGAGCCATCACCGAGTTCTGCTCACCGCAGTCCTGCCCCGAAATGAAGGCCACAGACGAGTGAGTCACTTCGCTCCTCCCGTTTCTCCTTGAATTGGCCGCTCTGGCGGGCTACCTCAAAACGACTTAACTGACTGGATGTCCCAACTCTTCCTTCACAGATTCGAGTACCTCTGGCAAGACAACGAGACCTACAAGCGGCCCACGAAAATGGCTGCGCCTGCCTATATCGAGCAGCTCATGAGCTGGGTCCAGAGCAGCATCGACAACGAGGCCGTCCTGCCGAGCCGTATCGGCGTGCCCTTCCCCAAGTCGTTCCCGTCCCTCGTCCGCCAGATCTTCAAGCGCATGTACCGCGTCTACGCGCACATCTACTGCCACCACTACCCCGTTATCCGCGAGCTCGGCCTCGAGCCGCACCTCAACACTAGCTTCAAGCAGTACGTTCTCTTTATCGACGAGCACAGCCTTGCTAATGGCAAGGACTACTGGGGACCCCTGGGTGATCTCGTGGACAGCATGCTACGCAGCGACTGAGGGCGAGGGAAGCGCCATCAAGCGACGGTAGCGTCATTTCGGAGTTCTGTGCAGCATTGTTGTTTCTCTTTATCAGGAATTACAGGCGGGCGTTTCATGTAAATTTGTCTTGATTGGGAGCGCGCTCGTGGGAGACACAATCCAGCATCCACCAACGATAGACTTTCGGGAGTCGTGTGACGCAGACCACAGTATTGAGCAAGTCAAACTCGACCAGTCGGCAAGGCCTTGTGTCATTTGTGTCCAGCAAATCAATGTCACGCCACAGAGTTTCCCGACCAGTGCACACAGCCAGCGTTATAATTGGGTATTCGACAAGGCATCTGGTAGTGGTATCATGTCATAACCTGGTCCATCTCACCTTGGAACCAGTTCCTTATCTCGCCGTGGAGTCGGTGTTGTCGATTTCCATCACAGTGTGAGATTGCGGCCAGCCTTCCAAAGAAAGGAAGAAGAAAAAGTAAAGAATCAAGTCGCCGCGACAAAACGCCGTTCCGTGAAATTGCATCTTTGCCTCCTTGATGAGGCTGGTTGGATCTGTCCAAAATGTGTGATATCGTCCCACATCATAATGTGTTCATAATGGTAAGTGGACAGGTGAGTTTTGACCTGCCCAATGATTGTCCTGCGTCACTCCAGGTCTTCAAGCGCGTTGATCTTCTTCTTGAAGAACTCAAATGCCGAGAAGAAGACGGCGTTCACCGCCGCTGAACGTCCCATGGAGACCCCTAGTCCGCGGTACATGTCCCGCCTGAACCAGCGGATCTTTGGTAGTGGGACCTTCTCCTGTCTTGAGTACATAAGTGCGTTCCGCTGATATATGCTCTTGACCGAGTCAATGGGATCTGAGCAATGGCACATCCATTAGCACGAGCCCATGCCGTCAACTGTCAGGTGCTCGGAAACTTACAGATAAGCGCCCATGAGACGATCCCGCACAACGCACCAGCGACCAAGACCGCAATTGGATTCTTATGTGCATCTTTGCCACTCACGGTCGTCAAGATCTGTTTGCTGCTTTCGTATGTGGCGAAATAGATGCCAGTGCCCAGCGTGTCCCTCACTGTAGCTTGCATCAGTGAATAGCTCCCGCGCAAATGACTGGCTTAGACCAGCATAACTTACATAGATGTAGGTTGAGTCCCGTATACATCCCACTCATTCCTCGATGTTTCACGATGTTGGCTAGAGTCTGGAATGTCCCTTTGTTGTGGTAGCTCATTGCAATAGCTTGTCGTTTCGGATCGGCATTCTTCTGGTTGGCCATCAGGACAGACACCTGGGCACTGAGCTTCGTCAACTCGAATGGGCCTGCCACAATGCGCTCTGAGTCAGCGTAAGAATAATCGTGGCTAGGGAGAGCATAGGCTTACAGGCGATAAATGTTATTCCAGAACCTGCAGTGGCACCAGCCAGGCCGAAACAAGCAAGAGTGCCTAGTGTTGGGTATGCGCCGGTCTTGTTGACGTGCTCGAGTGGACAGAAGCCCAGATTCTTGCCCATCCAATCGGAGTACGTGTACTTAGAGCGTTGATATATCGAGAACGATACGGTCCGCACGAGCGTCACGCTGGCCAGGGGAGCAGTCACGCCTACAGACAGGGCACAAGTGTAATGTCAGCCGCATAGTTCGAGCTCATCTCGAACTTCGTCCCACAGCGTGGGTAAGCACTGCCGTCCGAACAGCAGAACAGGAGTTCAAATCCTACCTCTGAAGAAACCTCGCATGCCCTCAGCCTTGTACGTAGTGTTGACGCAGTCACGAAATCCATTGTAGGGGTACGTCTGTAGGCGGGTCTTGACGCTGTCGAGCGGAAAAGCGGTAATGGTGGACAGAACGCTCGCCGAGCTGGCAGAGACCTCGGTGCGGTATCGTTTCACCCAGCGCCGCGGCTCTGCCGTCCCAGTGCTGCTGATGCTGTTGCTGCTGCTGCTCGCAGCGGGAATCGTTGTGGTTGTGCTGGGTCGAGGCATTGTGGTGCGAGTCCGAAGTGAAGCTGGGCTGGTGACATCTTGAACATTGGACTCTGCTGGCATGACGGCCCCTCAAGGTCGGGAACTCAGAGGAGGGAGCAGCGAGCTGGTGATGCGCGCATACGGGCGTGGGCAGCGCTTCCGACAGTGGCCTCCGAGGAGAGCCAGAGTCGTCGGCGTTGTCGCTATACAGTGCTATCAGGGGCTGCTGGCTTGGCCTATGCCATCCAGGACGTGTCCGGTCGAAGGTACAATTGGGGCTGCTCGGCGATTGGGAGTCGTGATGGCGGCGAGTTGGAGAGAAACTGGAGCGGCGGGCTCACCCGTGGATGGATAGATGACGGCCAGGTGTGTGCTTGACGCTTTGGGGTTGAGCTCTTGATGGTGCTGAAGATGCGGGGTTGGCCTGCCTCCAGCTCACTAGAGCTGTTGCTTGTCTGCGCTTCACAGAGCTCTTTGGCGCCCCCCTGCCCTCCTTCTCCACTGCTGCCCGCAATTGCTGTCGTTCATGTGGTGTGGTGCCACCCTCTCATGCACAATGCAGGCTTGGAAGTGAGGAGTGGCTGATGACTTGTGAGGAAAGCAAATCAGATGCGAGTCTACGAGATCATGGCTACGGGAATAGCGACATGCGTGTGCACGACCAGCAAGTTGCAGATCGCAGGCAGCCCTGGCTCATGAACAACTAAGCCTCATAGAAGTCCTTGTCTGACTCGCTTCAAGTCTGTCTGGTGCTGCCCTCCCAGAAAGAGTGGCTGATCGCCGTGCCCGGATTTGAGTTTTGCTCGAAACCTCCAACCGTAACAGCACGGCGAGAGCCCAAGTGCTGGTGCATGCGTGTACTCCAATTGTCACAAGCTTGTAGGGACGGGTCATTGGCCGCGACCGGCCGTCTCTAGCCATAATGGTTGACAAGGCGTGCCATCTTTATGGTAATCGCTGGCTGGTCTACTCATTCAGATCATCTCCAATGTAGCACCGCTCGGAGACCTATCCAGGGTACAGACTATGCAAACGAACACTCGGAAACTGGCTGACTCTGTAGAAGAAGTTCGGCTTGAACTACCGTAAGCATAGGCCAAGAGACTTGTTCAGCATCTCCACTGTCTTGTCATAATGGTAGAAAGCTGTGTCTTGCATGTGCTCGTTCAGGTCCGTCCTGTCGTTCGGTCATTACTTGCTTGGGAGATGCATCGTGAACCTACAGAGGCACTTACTTTTTATGTCTCAAAGACTGCTCCAGCTTGACGACCTTCCAGCTCTTCTGCTGTTCCCTAGCCCGAAAGAACTGCGTCACCAGCAGATTCTTCAGCACTTTGTGCTCCAGGCCGCGCTCGCGTGCGGCCGCCTCGAGGAACTTCACCGTCCTTGAGATGCTTGGAGGGTCTAGGACTGCACCCTTCTCGCGGAAGGCAACTCTTATGCGGTCGCGGGCGACATAGCGAGCCGGCTTGGAGAACTGGACGGCGTGAAGCAGACCTCGATACAGGTGGCGGTAGGCATGCAAGGTCTCTCGGGTGGCCATTGGCGACAGCTATGGTGATGACTATGGTGGCCTGCCGGTTCGAGTCGTCGTGCCGCAGGCTGGTTGCAGGTGTGCAGATGCGTACTGCCGAGTAGTCGATACGATTCATAGCTGGCAGGAGGCGAGACTGTGTGGCACGGCTTGTGCCAGAGGATCGGTAGGAGCGACGCCAGGGGCCCTCCCCACAGCCCCGCAAGGAACGGCTTGCAGCGCTACGTTTGGATTAGGTTATAGTGGCTGCAGGGCCATGACCGGCTGTCTAGTTCCTTCACGCAGTGGCGGACTTCACAGGTGGCGGATCGCACACGCACGAAGTTAGAAGAGGGTCACGCGCTCAGCATGTGACGGTACCATACAAATAGCATGCCAGGCGGCGTCTGGCTTGCCAGAAGATATGCCATTTGCGTGGCCTGCCATTCTCACTGCTTCAGGGTACAGGAGCAGCCAAGCAGACGAGCAGGCGTCAAAGTTGCTTGCTTCATTCCAGGTCCGCAGACCTCCTCTGAGCCAGCACTCTGAAGCCTCGGCCACGATCTTTCGACTTACACCGACTCACGCGCATTTGTGATTGCGGTGTACGCAACTGCCATTTCCTGTTGCGACTTTTGGACAGGGTGCCGAATGCCCCTGGTCTGACTTAAGGACAAGCTTACCGGAGGAACTCAGAGGACCCAGGTCGACCGGTTCCCCGCAGGCTGACTTCGGCCTGTCTGCCCACGTGCGCCACCACCCTCTGGTCCTCGCCTAACCCGGCCATGACTTCAACTTTTGTCTCTTCAGCAACTGCTGCTCTTCCGCCTCTCTCGCCAACCGCCGCCTGGGCCAGCTTCTACGACTCCATCACTCACCGCCTCGACCGCCTCAACAACAATGCCCAGCAGAAGGCTTACCTAGTCTACGTTACCAAAGTCCAGGATCTTGCCGGGCCTGTGACGTCGCTGGTTGCCGACTTTCTCGTAATCCCAGTCATCCGTCAAGCCCGCCGCCTCTCTGGGACCGCCGAAAGCCACCCACCTCATGCCACGAACCTGTCGACCGATCTACAGACACGAGCACGATTCGATGACAGTGACGGGTTGGTGGACGACTCGCGAAATTCCCTGAGCGACGCTCCTGGGCCTTCCGGTGCTGCCACCAATCTGTCCGATTCCGGGGACGATGTGCCCCAAACCCATGTCAACCCCACCACGGTCGACTTCTCCAACACCATGGAAGACACTTCGCGGACACACAACTCTGCAGTCGCGGTGGACGACTATGACTACACAACAGGTCGAGCTTCCTTGCCGATCCGGCAGATGAGCCACGAGAACGCATCCCAACCGAGGCTATTAAATGCAGAACCATCACCCGATCAGGCGCGAGACGATCTCGCTCAAGTACCTAGTCCGTCGAGGGTGCCGGTCCCTCTACCGGCTGATGATGGGATGGGCTACCTGCGAAAGCGTATCCTCTCCATTCAGGCCCAGGATCTTCCCGCCCCCGAAAAGGCACAGCTCATGCATCGCCTCTTTGTCGAAAAATATGCGAAAGCCCAGCTGTCCGCCACCGTACGTTCAGATCTGTTGTCGGTAACAGAAAGGCCAACGACACCATCAGATGGCTTGTCATGGCCACAACGAATCACGGGAGGCTCTCTCGAGTCACTAAAATTCTGGCAAAGCGTCCTAGGAGATTCCGCTCCTTCGGAAGACTTCAAGCTCTCAGAGGACGATATCAAAGCCACTTTCGTCCCTCCAGGGCCCGATGACGATGTGAATGATCGGCCACTAGGATGTCAGCATTACATGCGTAACGTCAAGCTGCAATGTTCGACCTGCCAACGCTGGTACACCTGTCGATTTTGCCATAATGAAGTTGAGGACCACGAGCTGATCCGCAAAGACACCAAGAACATGCTTTGCATGTACTGTGGAACTGCGCAGAAAGCTGGAGAAGTCTGCATGACTTGTGGTGTCTCTGCTGCTCGTTATTACTGCGCAGTCTGCAAGCTATGGAATAATGATCCCGACAAAAATGTCTATCATTGTGATGACTGCGGCATATGCCGAGTTGGCAGAGGCATCGGCAAGGACTTCTTCCACTGCAAGGTAAGCTGGGCAGTTCTATGACATCAACTCCGAATACTGACCCTTGGACAGAGATGTGTTGCTTGCATCGCCATCTCGACAGTACACGACCACAAGTGCTTTGAACGTGCCACCGACTGCGACTGCCCTATCTGTGGCGAGTACATGTTCACATCGCCCAAGCCGGTGGTCTTTATGAAGTGCGGACACAGCATACATCGGAACTGCTTTGATGACTACATGCACACATCTTACAAGTGTCCCATCTGCAACAAGAGTGTGGTCAATATGGAAATCCAGTTCCGCAACCTAGACCTCGCCATCCAAGCACAGCCGATGCCGCCGGAGCTTCGGGATACCCAAGCCGTTGTCCTGTGCAACGACTGCTCCGCCAAAAGCTCCGTCCAGTACCACTGGCTTGGTCTCAAATGCGGAGTCTGCCAATCATATAACACCGCGCAGCTGCAGATTATGGGCACGAACGATAGTGCGCCCGCGCCAGTTCCGACGGAATCCGTGACTACAATATCAACAACCACGGCGGGATCAACTGTGATCTTTGCCGATGTGATTGGAGCGAGCCCAATGGACATTCCCAGTTCTCGGGACGTCACGAGAAGGCGCAGACATTCATCGAGTTACAACGGCCCGCCCATGACTGAAACCGAGACAGATCGTCTGGTACAGAGTCGCTTTGCTCGGTCTGAATCGCCAAGGACCTTCGCCAGCAGGCCTCTGCATCGCAATCCGCACCTTGATATAGAGGAAGACGATGAAGAGGACATGCTGGGACTTTGGAGCAGGATTCCCCGCAGTATCACCTCCGATGATGAGGCGGGTGGGCAAGATGCACCTGAGGACTCTGAAGAGGAAGAGTCTGAAGAAGACACCGACGATGATGAGACCCTCGAAGATGACGACGATGACCACGACGACGAGAATGACGGTACGCGACTGGGCTTTTTCATGCCTGGACATCGGTAGCCCAAGACACAGGTCGATTTAGTTGACGAGGGTCGCCAAGGCGGCTTCCAACGCACATCGCAGGTGTCTTCTTGTGAGCAACTCTCGCCTCTGTGGCGAATGCGACCCCGAGATGAGGGAGCATTCTAGATTATTGTACAGACGAAAAGCTTGGGCTTGCTTCTCGACTATCAGGCGTTATGAAAGCACATGGCATTTTTGGATCTTGGGCAAGAGCGGTTCACGGCGTTCAGATGGCTTTTCAAAGGGCTCTTCGTTCATTCTTGGATTATGTATAATAAAGAGACAAGTAGTAAGGCAGAACATGCATCATCATTATATTGAGTATATCGAAGGTTTCACAATACTTGTGGATTAGACCTGATCCTGCCAGTATGCAATCTCTCAACTGTTTTCCAACGGCAACGAAACGAAGTGGAAGAGACCAACGATTAGACACACGCGCGCACCGGACACATCTCGACTTTCCGATCAGGGACAATAGATTCGCACCCACAGCTCTTGATCTCCTTGACAACCCCCCAGATTTCCCACGTCCTACTTCACTACTTCCACTCCGGCGCCGCCCCTGCACCTCTGCCACTCTCGTTGGCTCGGGACGCGTCGTTGGCGGCGAACTGTGACTTTTGGAGTTCTTTCCTCATGTACTGGACGACGTTCTTTTGCAATGAGGCGGATTCTGAGTTAGCAAGGAGACCGAAGGGGCAGGGACGGAGATGGGGATGGGGATTAGTAAAGCGTACCGCGAGGGCTTCTGGATTCACGCCGTTCTCGATCATGGAGATGCATATTGACAGCGTGCGGCGGTCGAGATGGCAGTTCTAGTGATAAGGCAAAGGTGCCTGATTAGTCTTTCATCTGTTTGTAGAGACATTGCTGCTGCGTATAAATTGCTCTCTTCTTCTCTCTCTCTCTCTCTCTCTCTCTCCACAGAAAACCTCGTGTGTGTCGACAAGTGCTGGCTGCATTAACCACAACGGGCGGACTCTGATAGTGCTGCTGTGGGGGTCTTGCTGCGGGCATCTATCTGCCCTTCGGTTTTGAGGATGGGCACGGTCTGGCGCAAACACTTACGAGGATGGTAGAGATCTCGTGCAAGATATCGACAGCCTGCTGGGCTGCCTCCTGCTTGTCGTTCTCCTTTGACGCTTGTGTTGGCGGCATCGTGCTAGGTGGAGATGTGCAAGCCGAATATTGGGATGTTGTTTGGTGGTGTTTTGGGGCGCCGCGTCCCTGTCCGAACACGGATGGCCCGCGCCGTCTCAGTTTTTCGCGCAAAGAGACAGCGAACGATCAAAAGCAGCTGCTTCAATTACCCAATGGTTCTGGCGGGTTGTAGATGCGCAGTGTATAGCTTGGTTTGCAGGATGCTTGCTGTGAGCAAGACGGAAGTGAGGTGGGCTGCTCGAACAGGGCCAATGTGGGTTTGGTGCTGGTGCCTCGAAAGCTCCAAGGGTCGAGATTACCAGTAATTGGTTCAATCCAAATCACGCGACAACAGGATACCTCAGACTCGCAGCGAGAGGGGTCTAGCTCTCTAAACTGCTCTTATTCCGCTGTGAAACATGAGTAGCGCAAGTGTTTTCTTGATTGGGACTTGTGCAGTGTGTTGTTCCCTCCTCAATGTGTAGCGTGTTTACTCGATTCGTGGTTGATGAACAAATGTGGTATCCCAGAACTCCCAGAACTCCCAGACCCCTTCATTACATAGCATAATTACAATTCCTCTTGGCCTCGATAGCATCACGACTTCATGGCTTCAACGAAAAGCTCCCGCATCCCCTTCAGGAGCACAACAAGCTCTCGCGTTTCGTTTACCCGGTCAAGGACTCTCTCCACCTTCTCCCTCTCCAGCTTCGGCCTGCAATGCCGCACATCGTAGTCTCTTGACGCAGTGCTGAGCTCGAACCACGCCTCGCGCTCCCAGTCCTTTTCGTCAATGTGCGAGTAGATGAAGCGCAGCCGATCCTCCTGACCCGCACCCTCGATTCTCATGCAGAGGTTGGTCACCCAAAAGTCGAGCTCGGGGACGTTGAACCTCGCCTGCGCGTCGATGCGCGCCGCATGTGCCCTCTGCGCTGCCAGCCGGGCGTCAATCTCCTTCTGCGTGTCGGCGATCTGCTGCTTCAGCGCGTCACGCTGTGCCATGTTCTTGTCGCGCTGCTCCGTGAGGGATGCGATGGCCGCTTGCATCTCGCGCTTCTCGGCTGCCTCCTTGCTGACAGTCTGCTGGTGCGTGCTCGTCTTGAGCTGCAGGATCTCCATGTCCTTCTTCTTCATGCGCTGGTCCTCCTGGAGCTCGGCAACGTTCATGCGGAACTGGTTGCGCTCCTCGAGGACGCGCTTGCGGCTCTGCTCGATAAATGCGTCGAACCTAACACTGAACTTGGTCATGCGGTCGCGCAGCTCGTCGAAGCCGAAGTTGGTGTTTGGCAGCGAGTCGGCCATCGACGGCGCGGCGGTCGACATTGGTGGCCGGTTCAGGCTTTGCGATAGAGAGGGTTCGAACGCAGCCATAGTTGTGTTATTGCGCGTGTTGGAGTAAGTGCTTGTTGGTCTGGTGTATTGAGAGAGAGATCTTGCGGCCCCGGGGGATCGTTGTGGTCTGGTGGTTGACCAATGTCTTCTAATGTCGTCCTGATCTCAAATGTAACACTGGTGGGGTTGGGTGAGGGTCTCACGCCTTTTGTTTACTTTGCGGGCCGTAGTGTTGACTCTCCAACGCCGGGCTCTTTGGAGGCAGCACAGTGTAGAAAGGGCCGTGCGCATGAAATCGCGACTCGGCGCGTGTTCCGCTCCAGGCGGGACCCATTCATTAATTGCGTGCATGCAGCATTCACCAAACGCTTTTTCTTGGGCCGGGCTCAAGGTGAACTCTGACAGACCTCCACCAGCTCAGCACTTCTCTTGAGCGTCATTCTTGTGCTCTTCCCGGCCCTCGAGTCCTGCTCTTGAGCGAGCCTCCCGAACGGACGGCACTCGAGTCCTCACGAGATATGCACAACCGAGATCTTCGACCGAGACTTGAGTGCATGTCTATCGGATGACTGATCAGCGTCTCCCTCGAGACTCTTACCTCGGACACGCAGGACGTCTTTCGCTCAGGCCACTCGAGCTTGCTACCAAGGCGGAGGATTGCGTTTGGCATTCTTCGCGCGACCACTCTCAGCATGGTGAGCTCATGGTTACTCCATTTGACAGCCAATGCTTCTTACTTACACGCGGGTACAGGATTGTCAGTCAAGCGGCTGAGTGCCGCGGGCCCGTCGGGCGAGGCCAAAGCGCTCGATACTCAAGGTGAACATCACGATTCATGGAAGGTCAGCAAGAAGCAAAACGCTTGGCTTGGCAAACATCACCCAGAGGCTCGGCTTGGTGCGGTGGAGTCGACACATCGACTCCTATCTGAGGTGAACAGGCAGCCCAATGTCTTCGGGAACGATTTATCTTTTCAGCCTCTGGTCGCTACCGGGGAGTTGATGGACTATACCGAACCATCAGCACCGAAAGCTGTGCCATTGTTGGCGGAAGTCATCGGCACAGGCCACAGCGCTATTCGCCTGACGGCGATGACCCAGGACGAGTGGCAATGCTCTGCGGACGAGAACATATTCGTATTTCCCGCAACTCTCGCCGCCTCGACACGGGTCGAGATTTCGCCAGCAGTCGGCCCAGTCCGCTCACTCAAGTGCGTTGTCGACTCTAAACCGTACGACTCAATGCGCATCCTCTTAGCGCAATGGGACACGGAGACCAGGCTTTTCGTGCCCGAGGTTCTTAAAACGGCCCGGGACATCGGACTGCACGTCGATTCGATGGCTTCTAGAATTTCTCCGAATTGCGCAGTCAAGATATCGAGAGAGGACACTGGCGGAAGGAATCACCAGGACGTTGCGTTCAATTGCGGTACCAAGTGGAAACAACCTCAGCTGGCACTGGTTGATGACCAAGGTTCTTGGACGGTGTGGGAGTTGCCAGCCCTGCGAACAAGAGCCCATCGAAGACTGAAGCCGAAAGTCATACGCCGTGGGAACATTGAGCAAGGCGCTCCGGATGGGGCAAGGATGCCATCAGCTTCATCTGAATGGCATACTGTAGCATGGGTTGGATCATCCGACGGAGCCATGGCAGACTTGGACGATGATGACTACGAAGACAATCTCGACAAACCGCTTCCAGTCCTCTCGTTCCTGTCTCATTCGACCAGCTTACTGTTGTGCAATGCGAAGACCGCGAAGGTGTTCGACTTGAACAAGGACAGCTTCCTTTCAGCTCTGTCCTTAACTAGCACAGATCCATTCGACCGCATCCTCGAGACAAGAGTGCTCCCCAACGATCCGAATTACGTGTTTGCCGTGACCACACGAGCAGTTTACGTCCTCCGACTCACGAGCATCGTCGGTCACGATCTTTCCAAACCTGACAAAGGCTGGTTCATCCTTAGTTGTCTCCCTCACTTTCGGAGCCCCCTTAGCGACTCCGTCCGCCTATCCGTCACCGCGGCTCCAAAGGCAGCAGGAAAACGAGGCTTTCTGCTTCTGCTCTACTCCAAAGGTAGTGAGTCGATGGACCTGCTTTACTTGACTGTTCAAAAACAGGACCCGCTCCGCGTAGGCTGGCGTCGTGAAGTTATGGTGAGCTCACCCGGCTTGCAGTGTGCATGGCTTCAACCCGTTGCTGCGCTGTTCGGGAGTGCAAAATCACGCAGTGTATTTGCTCGAGGAGTTGCAGCTGGCCACAATCGATTTTACCAGCTGTATCAAGCTTGTGACAAGGGCACCGTCCAGCAATCTCTCTTTTCAGTTTCTACAAACTCCTCGCGAGTCCAACGGCAACCAACTTTTGTCAAGGTAGAGTCCGAACCGCGGGATATCAAGGAAACCACCAAGTCAGGCAGACGAGTCGCGACTCGCTTCATCGTTCCAGACAACGAAGAATCATTCCAGAATGCCATCAGAACAGATTTTGAAGCGCCATACTTGGCGCAAGAGCCTGCAGACCTGATGCCAATTGCCAGGTTCCTAGGCCCGATACTCGACTTTTTCCAGACATCAGATTTCCCGATCACAGAGAATCAGGTCCCGCCAAATCCATTCGATCCGGTGCACGAACAAATCGAAGACGCTGCCGCAGCGGGTAGTCTCCCTGCGTCTACCGTGTATGTTTCCAGTTGTTTATCATCAAGAAAGACGAAGTTAAATTGACTCTATCGCAGCCTTGAACTCATCAGAGATTTCCACGTACCTGCGGATATGCTCACAGCCACGGATGAGTGGAACACCGAGATTGAGCTCTTAAAGCACTCCGATTCAAGAATTCGCACCTCGGATTTACTACGTCCGGACTCTAACATCGGCAAAGCTGCTTCGCTCCATGATTTGGTTGGCAAACTGCGAGAGCTGGCTGGCGCTGTCACTCCCAGCTATCATGATGATGACGAGGCAGGTCAAGGTCTGCAGAACCCGGAAAGGAAGATTGCTTGTGATCTTTACCTTTCATCAATTGGATTCTGCCTCGCCACTCCCAACGGACACGAGTCACAGTACTTCGCTCCTGACCACGAGCTCTGGTCACAGAGCCAAGAAATCGCAAGCAGTAGCCAGCTTTCTATTGATGCTAGATCATCTCAATCCGAGCCAGGAATGTCCCAGACTCTCACAAATGTCAACGAGGAGGATCCTGCTATGAGACTGATCAGATCTTGCACGGCGTCAGGCAGATTCATGCCAAAGAAGGAGACAGAACTTGGCGCCTTGTGGAGGACTGGTGCAGACCCTCACGACTACGTGTTTGATCTCGACAAGGAGAAAGAGGTGACGGAGGGCATGCAGCGCAGGGAAAAGAAGCTGGCCAAGGCGAATCGCAAACGGCAGCGAACCGATGCACTGCTGCAGCTACAGGCAAGAAAAGAGCACGAAACTCTGCCGGCAACGCAGCCGGCACCAGAGATCTCGTTTGCCCGGTCCAGTCCTGTTCGTCAGCATTCTTCGCAGAATATGCCTCTGGGCTTTTCGCAGGGGTTTTCTCAGCCCGTCACCATGTCGCAGCCCATCACCGGCCCGTTCGCACAGAGGCCGAAGAAGAAAGTCAAGCGAAAAGGTGGTTTCTAGCCGTTGTGATCAGATAGAGAGGGCAGCAGCACTCGTACCTAAACTCGATTCATTGTCTTTCCGCCGTGATCGGACAATAAATCGGTATCTAGACGAACAATGCCACCAATGCCGCACAATTCTAATGCCTGTGAAATGCAAGAAGAAGCAAATTGTCTCTTCGCCAGCGAACCGTTGCTCGGATAGCGTGGTTGGTGACACAATTGTCATTTACGCGGCCCGTTGCATCACCCACCATCCTCCTGGACGCTCTCCGCAGGTGCCCACATTTCCACCTCAGCAACCGTGAATGATTCACGACCGGAATTTCCAGCAGAGCAAGTTCAACTACAGCTTGCGCAACTGGAAAAACTCATTCGTTCAGTCTCGAAAGGACCCGCCTGACCTCTCCTCCACGTTACAGCATCTAGAACTGCTGGTCGAGTCATGTCGCATTGCCACGATGAGCACGCCAGCCATGGCGGACACGATCACGAGCATGACCACAGCGACGACATTACGCCGGCGCTGCAGCACAGCCTGTACCAGCACATCAATTTTGACGCCGTGAACACCATGAACGAGGAGGTTACGGGTTCAGGGCGGGCGGTCGTGAGGAAGACTTGGGCGGAGCGGCTGCAGGAGCAGCCCGAGCTCGCGAGCGATGCGGACGAACAGATCCTGATGACGGTGCCGTAAGTTTTTGTTCCCAACCTAATGCCTGCATACTGGTCGCAGTCTCTATGGAGGCCTCTCATTGGAGTGCATTATTATTTTTATACCACTTTGTTGTAGCCACTTTGTGTTGGGTGGAACATACTTGTGAGGACCGAAGGGTACCGCCAGGTACCATGACTTACACATCTACACATCCAGGTTCACTGGACAAGTCAAGCTCCATTCCATCCTGCTGCGTACCTCGCCCTCGGACAGCGCCCCTCGCACGCTCAGGGTCTTCATCAACCGGGACGATCTCGACTTCGACTCCGCCGAGGAGCTGCAGCCCACGCAGGAGTTCGAGCTCTCGCAGACGTCGCAGGTGCAGGAGCTCCCCGTCAAGCGCGCGCTATTTGGCAAGGTCCAGCGCCTGACGCTCTTCTTTGTCGACAACTTTGGCGATGGCGACGAGGATGTCACGAGGGTGAGCTACCTGGGGTTCAAGGGCGAGTGGATGCAGCTGGGCCGCGCGCCGAGCCAGATCCTGTACGAGGCCGCGCCAAACCCGAACGACCATGCGCTCAAGGGGACGAGTCTGAATGCCATGGGCAGCGGTATTGGAGGGAGAGGGCCTGGAGTATGAGGACGTGGCCTCGTATCTCTTCTGTTATAACAACGGGGCGGGCTGTCCGGAACAAGCACGTGCGTTTTATGAGAATATGATTGATTTTGTTCTTCATCATGTTCAGCGTGAAGTCCCGGCACAGAATTACATGAAGTCGTCCTCCCAGTTCTCGTCCCGGTTCTGATTGCTGGAGGCTTCCATGGCCTCCTCTGTGAAGATATCGTCATAAGCGTGGTCCTTCTGATATTTCTTCTGCTTGCGTTCCTGCATAATCCTAGCTTCCTCCTTTTTCTATGTTTTGTTAAATTGCCGTGTTAGCATTGGTCTTTTCTATATATGTAGCAACCTTAGAGAAGAAAGCTTTGCTAATATCATCTTACCCGTGCTTGCTGATTCGCCTGGTCTCTCTTTCGCAGCTCCCGTAGGCGGTCATCCTTCTCCTGCTTGAGGTCCGGGTACTTCTCGACTCTGGTCTTGTTGAGGCGGTTGACGATGGGGTTCTCGCGCTGGGCCACGAGGATTTTCTTCACCTTGCGCGGGTCGTGGAAGCTCACCTGGCCCGTGACCATGCTGCCGTCCTTCTTGAGATTGGACCAGGGCGTGTAGATGATGGTGATGTTGTCCTTCTTGTTGCCCTCGATCGAGTTGGCCTTGGTCAGCTGCGCCAGGTCCGTGAGCAGGTCCGCCGGTATCGAGTCCCAGCTGTCGCCCTCCCGCAGGCGCAGGTATATGTGGGCGGACGACAGCTTGTCTACGTGGAACTGTGGATAGGATGGCATGTCAACAGGCCTGTACGCGGGTTCGTTTGGTTCGTGCACACAGCACTCAGCTAGTCACGGAACAGTGAAGACAGATTCATACCCTAAAAACAGATGAGAATAACGTCCTTGAGGTTTCGTAAAACGATCTATGTTGTGCTAAACTCACCAGACATCTTCCTCCCAGCCATACTTGATTAGCTCCTCATCTGCGTCGCCATGTCCCACAGTCAGCTGCCGTTCTTTTCTGAGCCGTGTGCATTCACTGATGCTCACTCTCAAACTTGTCCTTCCCGACGTAGACGAACGCCGAAGGGTCCACGACCGTCGACGTGAAGTAGAAGACCATCTCTAAGCACTGTGCGGTATCCGTAGCAGCGCCGGATGATCAAGTGACTGAAATAGCCAAAGCACTGAGGGCTATGCAGGAGTTGTGGGGGATGGATGACATGGAATTCATTCAGATTGAGGCTGTCGCCAAGCTGTGGGCTCCTCCAGTGGCAGATCCAGCGAGTGAGTGCACTGGGGAGCCCGTCTAGCGCGCTGTCGCCAATCACATCTCAGCTCTGGCCTGCGACTGCCCCACCTGATATTTTTCCCGGCTTCTCCAGAGTGGATATTGAGACGACGTTCACTTGGACGAGGCTGTTGAACAAGCTCGACCTCACGAGATCATAGCGCAACGACGACCGCCTTGACTCTCCTCGCAACACGAGCGCGGCCGACTGTCGATACCCAAGAATCTCAGCAACACCGGGGAACACTACAGTTTCAGCTGCTACAGCCACGAGGCGACACCGACCATGGCCCCTGCTCTGCCCGCGCGCTGGGCGGCAGCGGCGCTCGTCCGAAGCTGCTCGACGCCCATCACCTCCAGAGTCCTCATCACAGAGCGGCACACGCTCCTGCCACGCACAACGAAGCGTGGCGTCCAGTACGGCTGGGCCACGGCCCCTGCCCGCGGCAAGCCCAACCGCTTCAACCAGGTCTCCTCGGGTATCCCCGCCCCGACGACAGGTCCCGCCGCCGCCCTCGCTCGCACAGCCCAGTCGACGCCGCTTCGGTCGGGCGTCCTCGCCGTCAAGAAGGGCGTCTCGGCCATGTTCGCACAGGGCCGCCGCATCCCCTGCACCATCCTCCAGCTCGACGAGGTCCAGGTCGTCGCCAGTAAAACCCGCGCCAGCAACGGATACTGGGCCGTCCAGGTTGGCTGCGGCCACAAGACGCCCGGCAACGTCACCGCGCCACAGCTGGGGTACTACGAGGCCAAGGGGATCGCGCCGAAGCGTCACCTCGCAGAGTTCAAGGTCCGCAGCGAAGACGGCCTGCTGCCCGTCGGCGTGCAGATGCAGCCCGATTGGTTCAAGGTCGGCCAGTTCGTCGATGCCCGGAGCAACAGCCGCGGCATGGGTTTCGCTGGTGGTATGAAGAGGCACGGCTTCGCCGGTCAGGAGGCGTCCCACGGTAACTCCAAGAACCACCGCACGATCGGTTCCAACGGTCCCAGTCAGGGTGGTGGATCGCGTGTGCATCCGGGCAAGAAGATGCCGGGTCGTATGGGCAACGAGCGGGTGACGGTGCAGAACCTCGAGGTGCTCAAGGTGGACAACGAGATGGGCATCGTGGTCATCAAGGGGCACATCGCGGGTCCCAAGGGCGCGATTGTCAAGATCGCAGATGCCATCAAGAAGCCGCCGCCAGCCGAGACATTCATCGCCAAGGCGAGGCGGATCTTGCTAGAGCGGAACGATGGCCACGAGCAGCGGTTATCAGAGGCGAGGACGAAGCACCTGGAGCTGAAGGACATGCGCAAGGAGGGCACATATGCCGAGTTTATGGAGGCGGCTGTGGCGTGAAGGAGGAGTTGTGGAGCGTCATCTTTGTAGTATGATCTCAGCAGGGCTTCTTTTCTGCTGGTGAGACGAGGCAACCGATTTGTATCATAGGTTTACATGTTGTACACATAGTCTAAATGTGTGCTGGCTGGATGCGAGCAACACATACGCTGACACAACTGGAGTTCCAAATCATGCCTGAGACCCGGCAGCGCATGTGATTCTCCGGTAATGCATGTTCCGTGCCATCCGCACAGCCATAACATCTTCTAGATGTTTGCTTCGAGAAATCTCTCGCCGAACACTCCCCGTGCCCTAGTGCCCGGCCTTCGCCACCTTGCAGAGAGCATTTATCCACTACTTCAGCTCCTGCCGGAAGCCCTTCGTCCTCACAGCCTCCAGCTCTTCCTCGTCCATCGGGAAGCTCTCCGCCGCGCGGAACGGATCCTCGCCGTCCAGCAGATCAATGACGCGGCCGTCCTCGGTGACCAGGCTCCACTCGAGCGTCTCGAATGCACTCCTCGGGGTCGGGCGGTTGCTCGCGAAGCGCATCGTGCCGTTGGCCCTGGTGCCCTTGACCGCGAAGCTGATATTGATCCGCCCGCGGACCTGGTTCATCTCGCCCGAGATCCAGGGGATCTGATGCTTGAAGTAGACCTCGTCGCCGAGGTATTCGCGGGCTTTCGCGTTGGTGCGCAGCGCGTAGAGGGTGGCACCGACGATGGGCGAGGAGGACTTCTGGTAGTTGAAAATTGCGACGCTCGCGGCGGCAATGAGGACGACGAAGATGGGCAATGTGCTGGCCCAGCGGGAGCCGGGAATCTCTGTAGGGTCAGACAGTCAGCATCAGGCCTTTACAGTCCTTGAAGCAGCCTAGAGATATGGTCCGGGGAAGCGCGGAGACACGTACCGGGAAGCTCGCGGTCTGCCCGCCGCTCCATCAACGGCCCATCACCGGGTTTGGGTGCCGAGACGAGCGTCCGGCGTTGCTGGATGTGGCTGTTGCGTGCATGGCACCTCACAGCGCGGAGCGCGGGCAGCGCCCTCCGCTGTATTATCCTCGATAACATGGCTGGTGTGATTGTCTGGCTTGCTGTCTTAACAAACGAAGGCTGGACCATCATCGTTTGTGGTGGTGGTCGGCCGAGAAAGATGCGGGTTGCGATAACGGTGCGATAAAGTCGCACGCTCCAGCAACTTTCTGTGACAAGGATCGCCGTAAGTGGGTTCATCCCACTCTGCCGATCATGCCAGCATATGCAACTCACGCGACAGTATCATGTGGAAGGGCTAGTATATGACGAGTCAATGTTTCGAGGCTCGTGCCTGTTAGGCATCAGGATTTTCCGGCCGTATATCAAGGATACAATCATGGATGCGCTCACACCAAATATTCTCTAAGGCATGACTTGGCTTCTTGTGAGCTTGCCCGTACCTTCACATCTGAAGCAGTTTTGGCCCCCTGGCTCTGGCTCTTCGCAGATCTACCTCTGGGGTCCTAGGCCGGTGATGATTCGCAGTGCGAAGAGTGTAGGCACGTTGTTGGACCCTTATAGGTTATCTACTGCCAGCAGGGGCGATTGTACACGGTTACTTTCAGAGGGAAGCATCACTTCAGGGGTTGCCGTGCCCCTAAACTTTTGGGGAGCCCCTCAACGCGGCCGCTGCTCCAAGGAACGCGCTCGCCGGAGACGGACTTAGTCGAGCGCTACGATCGATTCGGACATTTCGT
Source organism: Microdochium bolleyi (assembly GCA_001566295.1). NCBI lineage: Eukaryota > Fungi > Ascomycota > Sordariomycetes > Xylariales > Microdochiaceae > Microdochium > Microdochium bolleyi. Next base: position 2,709,691 of record KQ964245.1, read on the forward strand.
GACAGGTCCTACTCACACCTATGCTTTCCGCCTCTCCCGACCACATCATCCGTTCTTCTGGCGTTCGTCATGGTCAAAAAGTCCCGATAGAGACCTGGACAAGCTCAAATATTGCCCAGCAGATTTCCTCTCGCCGCCCGATGGCTCCTCATGCTTTCGTTCAACATCTTTAATCGTCAATTGAAAACCCTCCTCAAGATTTCACGGCTCTCGATCCGGCATCGTTCGCCTTATCTTTACTTCGATCAGAGCACTTAATACATCACCACCTACACCGCGACGACCTGGGAAATCGACTTCACGATGCCTCGTATTGCTCGTCGACGAGCTGCTCCTCTGCTCCTCGCCATCGGCGTCTTCGCCTTGTTCTCCCTCCTCTTCACACTTCCAGGCTCGATACCAGCAACGCCGACCCTGTCAAAGACCCTCGCCGACCACAAGCTATCTATGCCGAGCATACCGAAGCTGCCGAGTCTGCCCAATTCGATCTCCTCTGGCCTCCTCGCGCCCTTCCGGCCTCCTGCGCATGCGCCGCCCGTACAGAAGAACTCGACGTACGAAGGCAGCTCCTGGTACTCCAATTGGAACTGGCGGAGCCCGTTCTCCTCTTCCATCACTCTCGATGAAAACCGATCACTCCTGCCGCCTCTTCCAGAGCGACCTTCCATTTACTGCTATTACGATACTAGCATCAAACGAGATGCCAAGACCAAGGAGGCGGAAAGCGAGCTCCTGCTTACATGGCGACGCGCTTGGTGGTCTCAAGGCTTCCGACCCGTGATCTTGAGCGATGCGGAAGCTACCAAGAACCCTCTCTACGATGAGGTCCAGAGGCTTGATGTTGAGTCGACCTTCAAGAAAGACCTCATGAGGTGGCTGGCTTGGGAGAACATGCGTGGCGGCATTCTTGCCCACTACCGGCTGTTTCCAATGGGCGACTCCCACGACCCTCTGCTGGCTTTCATGCGTCGCGGGGAGTTCCCCAAGCTCACTCGCTGGGAAGGGCTTGGCGGTCGCCTATTTGTTGGGCCGAAGAACGAGGTCACAGAAGTTCTGACCAGGGCTCTCCGAAGCAAGAAGACCAAAGGCGTCAAGGACGTCATTGCAGCAGTCGAGGCGGAGGACTTCCAGGCCGACAAGCGGCCTGCTGCTGTGGCATACTATGACAGTAGGACTGTCGATGAGAAGTTCGACAAGGTCGCGGCAGAGCTCGCCTCGGACCATGCGAGCGGTCTCAAGAGTCTCAACCGCCTGATCAATGCTCACTTGCACAGTACCTGGCTGCGCACTTTCAAGCAGGGCATCGCGGTGCTCAAACCCCTGCCGGAGCATACGACGAGAATGATTGAGGCCGCTTCTGACCTTTCGATTGCGCTGTCAACATGCCCCACGAGCCCCATGCCCGACTCTTGCCCACCAAACCTGCCCAAGTGCACGCCGTGCTCGCCCAAGAAGCCCGTCAAGATCACGACTGCTGCTACCTACCGCAACACCAGCGATCTGTTCAGCATTGGCACGGTTCCCCATCCGTACACACTGCAGTCGCTAAACAGCCAGCGTGCCTACCTGAATCTCACTTGGGTCAGAGAGGAGTCCGTGAGAGATCTGTGGCTGAAGAAGATTACCACGGACCTCCTTAGCCCTGCCTTGTCCAGCTCAGCACGTCTGCTCAAGTTCAAGGAAGCTGTTGCTGGTGAGCAGACGCGCTACCACTCTATCTGGCTTACGGCTGAGAGGGATACTCCGCGCGATCTAGAGTGGTGGTTTGGATTCGACCTCCACAAGGGCGTCGAGGAGGCCCAGAGGCCCGCCGACGCATCCAAATCGGAGAGCGAGGAAAAGCCCAAAGAGCACAAGAGAGCTGCTGCCAACAACGTCCCCCCCGCCGCCGCCCCTGAATCGCCCAAAGAAGAGGAGAAAGAGTCACCGGATGAAATCGAGCTGCAGTTGCTCATGAAGGCTCGCGCCATGCGGAAGACCAAGGACAAGAATGAAATCCGCATCAGGGACGCCATCGAGGCCTGGAACCTCGCGGACACAGAAGCGTGGAAGTTCACCAAGGCGTTCATGGCCAGGTCTCGGGTCGAGAGGCTGAAGTGGGAGGAGGAGGAAAGCAAGTACGCCGATGGCGTGGGTCGGGATACAGAAAACGGCTCCAAGAGTAGCTGGGCTGATCGCTGGAAGGACGACCCCAAGCCATAAGGGCATGTCCTCGTAGGGAGCGTGGGTGTTTTGGTGATTTAGATGGCATGGCGTTTGTGCGTTTGTTGTTGCATCTGTTGAAAGGTCTCGACTGCATATACAAGTGGTTGCGTTGCCACATATAGAAACGATTAGACTTTCCGATGTCTTGCTGTAGCAGAAATAATCATTGCAAATACAGTTCAGATATGTAACCAAAGCCGTGGTTGAACACGGCACCAGAAGCCCCAGAGGTCCCCAACATCTACCACATTTCTCCTTCCCCCTGCATGGTGTTGTACCATGCAAAAGTCACACTCAACTCTGCAATAACCCAGAAGACAAAACTGATCAGCGAAAGAAATAGCAAGGCAGGAAACCAAGAAAAGACCACACAACTTAAGCAGCCACGCCCGTCGTATCTCCGCCCATCTCGCCGCTGAGCTCGCGCGAGGTCGGGCCGCGGCGGCTCGCGGCAGATCCGACGTCGGCGGCCGCGGCGGCAGCAACGACGGAGAGGTACGAGTCCAGAGCCCGGCGGGCGGCCTCGGCGGTCTGCTCGGCGTGGGTGAGGGCGGAGCGGAGGGCAGCGGCCGTGGCGTCGCCAGCGTTATCGGTAGTGGTAGTAGTAGTAGTAGTAGTAGTAGTAGTAGTAGTAGTAGTAGTAGTAGTAGTGTTGCCGTTCTGCTGGTGCTGCTGCTTGGGGCCACCGTTGCCGTTGGCGGTGGCGGTTGTGGTGGCGCCGTTCTTCTGGTGTGCCTGCTCCTCGAGGAGCTCACGAATGTGCCCGTTGAGCCAGAGCCCGGAGAGCTGCGCGGCGGTCATGTTCTGCGCGCCGCTGATGCGGCCGCGGCAGGTGGGCTTGCCGCAGAGGCAGTCGAAGGGTTGGGCCATGTGCCATTCCGTGGAGGGGTAGAAGAACTACGGGTTGTTGAAGTGTCAGTACATCTATGAGCGGCGGTGGTGGTCGGGGGGATTAGAAGAGTGAGTGTCCGGACTTACAGTAAGCTCGTCGCCGACCTTCAGGCCGTTGGGCCCGGCGACGATGTTTGAGTTGCCAGTATCGAAGATCTGTGCGTGTCCGGGAATGGTCAACTTGCCATTCTCACTGCGAGCAGAAAGCCTCCTATGGCAGAATTGACGATGGGACTCTTTGAGGAGTGCAAGGGGCAATGAAAAAAGGGGGACTGACCAGGCTAGGCTCGCACGAGTGGTTGATGTACATGAGGTCGCTGTTGAGCAGGAAGTGGCGGTCCCTGCCGCTCTGGACGCTCGCGTACGAGGGTGCATCAACCTCGGTGCAGGGTGGGTAGGACATGTTGGCGAAGAGGCCAAAGGGCGGGAGGTCGACCCGCGAGATGCTCTTTGTGGTGAACTCGGTGGCGTCGAGGACGATGACCTCTTGCACGTCCGGGTGCGAGGGCCGCTGCCAGTGAGGGACGAGGGGGGCCATTGCTGCTGCTCTCTGGTGGTTTCAAGAGATTATGTGAGGGGATCTTGAGGATGGGGGTCAGGACCGGGTATGGCTTTTGAAGGTGTGCTTAAAAGGTGGTCGCCTGCGAAGGTTGGTGTCAGTGCTGGATATAGCTGGACATAGGTTTTAATGCCGGTTGTGTGTAAGTAATCAGCTTACGAGAGGTTATGGATATGGGGTAGTCTTTGCAACGAGTCAGAGGAGGCCGCAATCGAGTGTTGGATCACATATGAAGGAAGAGCAGTTCACTGATCAAAGGCGAGTGGGCAAAGAAGGTGTCTTTATTAGGGATGAAGTCTCGGGGACGTGGAGATCAACTGCCGCTCAGAGAGGCCCAGAAGAGGTACATGTGGACGCCGCTCGTCCCGAGGTCTAAAAGCCGCAAGCTGGGGAGGGGCGTATGTACCTCTCGACCCTCCATGCCGTTAGTCTGGATTTGCCTAGCCTCGAGCCGAAAGGCCGCCGGCTCGTGTCCCGACTTGCGGGCAGAGGCGAGAAGCGAGACGGATTATTACGGGGCGGGCGCCGGGGCGGGTGGCCGTTCTGAGGGCGGTGCTCCGGCTCCAAGAAACGCACATGCCCCAGCGTGCGGGGTGACGGCTTGTGCCTTGCAAGCTGCAACCGCCGGTGCCGACGACCGGGGCCCTGGCAGCGTGCTCCGAGCGGGTGGCCTATCACCGTCTCCGTTATTGCCCAAGTGGGCAGGCTGCCCAGCGACAGCCTCACAAGGTACATTGTACGCCAGCCGAAACCACAGGGAGATCGATGTCTTGGGACCGAGGGTGCATTGTCGAAACAGGCAGTTCTTTATCGTTCATGGCAAATGGGTCACCTCCGGAGTGACTTCGTCTTTCTTCGCACCAGCTCGTGACCGGTGTATAGCATCCTGAGCTTGAATGATTGTACCGTCTATTGCGGACAGACAGTCTAGCACGGCGCCATGCGAATTTCGACCTGGTTGTCGAACCACTCTTGAGTGAGAGGCTGATTGTCGACTGGAGTGATTGACCCATGGCTCGTCTACCGAAACCAGCACAATCTGCACCATGCAATCATATGACATACAATGGTTTTCTAAACTCTCGACTTGCAGCGGAAGTTGGTGTGGTCCCTGTGGTTGCCGTGGTTATCGGGCGGACGGCTTCCAAGACTGACGCAAGGCATCACAAGCCAGCACCTCTCCGTCAAGGCATCAGTCCTCGAGGCTTCATCTGTGCTTTCCTAGACCCGGACGCAGGCTTCTGATGAGAAAAGATTCTCCCTTTCCGCTCAGCCACCCACGGGGACGACTCGTACCAAAGCAAGCAGGTGGTTGTGACTGCCACTTCCCAACACTGGCATCGTTCCTGCTCTCGATATCCCCAGCCGCACCTGCCACTTGCATCTTTCTCAGCACCTTCCCCGGCTTCCCAGCAACAGAGCGTCCTCGCCCTCTTGACTTCATCCATCACGTCGAGTCTGTCCTCTCCAGCCCACACTTGCACAACAACGGCTCATTGCCAACCTCGCCCCTTTCACTTACGAGCAGCCATCACAGCAGCCACCTCTCTCTCAGCTCGACCTCACCACGATCGACCTCAACACTTGCGACACGGCAATCCTATATGCCCTAATGTTTTGGTCTCCGCTCCTGTTGCTCAACCCACTCCTCTGGTAAGTTTCCCAAGCACCTCCACGATTATCAACTCCCGCACGTTCTCGATCGCTCTCGGCCTGTCCACTATCACTTCCTCTTCCCAGCTCCTACATCGCCCCTGTCGACACCTTGCCACCTGGAACATGTCCGCATCCTGCAGGAAGGCCAGAAAAAGGCTTTGCAGGCACCTGCGATATTCCCAGCGGGATGATGTCCCTTTGACAGGCCCCATGGTTCTTGCCATCAAACATCTTCTCAGGCGTCACCGCCAGTGCAAACAAGTTTCCGTGGCCGATGGCTGCGAGCGCCAATCCTCGTCGTCGGATCATCACAAACTTCATTCCTTTCTGCTCTCTCAGCTTGAAGCACAAAAGCTCACTAAATCTGCCCTAAGATCCGCACAACTGTACACCATTCTCAGTGCTGTCACTGCCTGTCTCGCCAAAGACCCCGCCAGAGGTCCGGCCTTCCCAACTCTGCTCTCCTGGTTCGACCAGGAGACTCGACGACCCTACTTCCTCTTCGCCTACCTGCACATCTCAATGGCGGCACGCAAATACACCAGTGCTGAGCTCTTAGAGCTCCGCGAGCACGCGACACATTGCTCAGCCAACGACGCTCTGGCCAAGATTGCACGACACCTCGACATTGGTAAGATTATTGTTGACAATTTTCCCATTATACACTTCAGTCGAAAACGCTGTCATCCGTCGCTGACATCTCGTGATGTGCAACAGCGGATCTTCTCGTCAAGGGCCACGGTGAAACCAATGCTCGCCCTGCTTCCGTCCACCATGGTCGTCGCTCACGAAGCACCAAAGAGGAAACCTCCATGTCCACAGAAGACAGTGACGAGCAGATACTCTTCAGGGGCAAACGTAAGACACAGCCCGTGGAAGACCCATCTCGGTGGAATTACCGAGGTCGTGCCGGATCCGAAGTCATCGCCACTGGACCTCTTTCAGCTCCTACAGGTCTTGCTGCCCAACAGTCCGAGGGTTTTAAGCGGTTCTACAAAGCAGTCGTTTCGCCCTCCCACGTCCGTGTGACAGCTGGAGGTCGGATCGTGCCAAATACCCGTCCTTCGAGCTCACCAACTACCAAGTGGGACAGAGAATCAACACCGACTCAAGTTGCAGAGCCGGCAAGGCCAACCCACCCAGACCAAGGCTACGCCATCAATGGCCCCTTGGGCCCCATGGCCTTGCCGCCAAGCATGTACGGGCAGTTCATGCACTTCCCACAGATGGTCACGCACATGCCCACGCCTGTTCCTCTTTTCCATCTTCCAAATGGCTACCCTATGGCGTATGGAAATCCACCTATGCCATACCTTCCGGATCCAGTAGCCTCACATCCTGCCCAATTCCATGGCTCACGCCCTCACGAGAACGCTAAAGAAGAAAACAGTCAAGATGGACGAAGCACTGACGAGACGAGCACTAAGAAGAGCCGCCCACCGCCCATCCTGGTCATGCCGCCTGACGTTCGCGATCCTTGCAGGCCGCTCATGCTCCACGGTCAACTCGTCTATCCCCGGCTTCCCGCTCCTGGCTTCATGCATAGCCCTTACTACTCGGCTCCAGCCATGGGTAGCTTCCCCTTCCCTCCTCCTGCTCTGCCCCCCATGGGTCAGCCCGCGTCGGCACCTCCAGTTCCAACCCCAGCTGGTCCTTACATGGTCCCGTCCGAAACCAGTTCCATCAACTCTGCCGACCGCACCAATCAGCCAGTGATGCCGGCCAAGCAGGTCTCAACACCGCCACTCAGCTCCATCAAGCCCAGCTCCGTGACGAAGCGACAGTTAGACTCCTTGCGCTCATCTCTCAAGTACTACGAAGATCAGCTTGCCTACAACAAGCATCAGATCGACGAGAAGGGCACCCAAGAGCAAGCTCGCAAAATTCGGCAGAGCATTGCACAGTTCGAGCATAATCTCAGACTTCAGCAGGAGTTCGAAGCAATCAACTATCCGAAGCAGATGTCGGAATCTGATGCAACGGCATCAAGTTCTTGCGATGATCCTCGAGGAACACAAAGACAGAGCGGCACGTGTCTTGCTCACTTCTCGGGAAGTGACTCTCACACTGGCGTGTCTGGCTCCTTCGATGCCAGCCATAAAGATACACTGCGGCACCCAAGATCTGTCGATCATCTACGCAACAGACTTGACAGAACAAGATCCGGACACCTCCATGGGATCAATGCCTCCAGGCAAAACGATGATCGGGGATCCTCAGAGTTCTCTGATGTCATGGACTCTAAGTCTCTTGAGCAAGCCAGGTTTGCCAGTGCTTCACACGCCACACTTCCAAGAGCTGCGGCAATGGCTCGGCCATTTTTGCCAGACGTCGTCTTGCCACAGCATCACCGCCAAGGATCGGATCGTCAAGACTCATCTGTCCTTCCTTTGCCATACTTGGTAGGCAGCCTGAGCCAGACATCGAGAAACTCTGGTGGGAGACCAGGCTACTCGGAGTACAGCTATCCGCGAGAGCTAACTGCGGAAGAGAAGCGTGCGCGAGAGATCTACTGGGGCCAAGAGTCGAACAAGGGCACCGGTCTGCCAAAGTTCGACGGAAAGGATTTCTATCCGCCCTCGCCCGTCAAGCTGGAGTTCTTCGATCGAGGCCATGCCAGACAGCAAGATTCTGCTTTCGCGCAGAAGTCCCAAAGCGAAACTCACGACCCTGCACTCAGCACAGCGACCGCACCTCGCTCGAAGGCTGGTCGAAAGCTGAGCCACGCAATCCCAATTGTGGCCCCTTCAGATGGCTCTGTCATCAACCACATTGATGCTGCAGCCCAGCGAGGCCGTTCCTCCGTCACAGGTGAGCATCGGGAAGCCAGGTCGTTACCCTCACAAGAAGATCCAGCCGTGAACAGAGCAAAGTCAGTCATGATGTCCTCGCGTTCTTTTTTCGATGATCTGACATTTTCATCACAGCACACGACCTGTCAATGACTTGTGGCACAGTATGATGCGGAATGGTTCGACTGGGGGAACCACCACGCCAACTACAATCACGTCGGCCACTGCGACAGGCTACCTGCCACAATACTTTGGTCATGCTGCTGCATCCTTGATGCCGTCTATGCCAAATGTCCAATCTCTCAGTCGCAACTCGGCTACTGATAAGTATGTTGGCGTCGAAACTGTATCGTCGCCGCTGGAACGTTTTGGTGAGAACCGGCCACCTCCTGCCAACGCCGGTGTTGCCGAGTCTGATGCCGTGAAGGGCCTTCATGAGCGCCTCCAGCGTGATGACGAGCGTCGACCTGTGTGATGAAGTCCAGAGTGGATTGGCTTTCAGCTCGCGCAAGTTTTGGGAAATATCTTCGTTGCACGACTGAGTTGAGCATTTTTAGAATCAGGGCTAAATGTCTGCCGAGGGCGCGGACGCCTCATATGTGGTCCAAGGGAGTATTTCCACTATCACGGGTTGTTTCTGACAACGTCGCGTTATCATTCTTATTGATGGTGCTTCACGCTGAGGACCAATCTGCGCGGGCACAACAACAATTTCAGTATCGCATGTGCGAACCCTAGCAGAGCAAAAGTGTTCATAGCCTCTCATTGTAGTTCTAAGCATATCTAGATGTGATACAGACCTTACCAATGTGTTTTTGTCGGGAAGTGAGCGTGTCTGGCCGACAGTTGCGAATGCAAGAGGGTGACCACATAGCCCGGTAACCTGTCACGTCCAAAAATGTGCCTCACCATCAAACTCCCAGTCCCAGACAAGCGCCATGAGACGCCTTGGGTTGAAAGTCTGCAGGCGAGAGCGAAGGAGCGGTGATTCATAAATGCACCCTCGCCGCTTTGCTCTGCGCCATTCGTTTACCTCGAAAACCATGGGACTAGGTGGTTGACGCGGAGATATTGTGGCGGGATTGTGCAAGAATGACACGGAGGGAGAGAATCATGAGGACATACATGATCACGTCACGAGCACAGCAACACACTACAGGATCGATTGCCTGCTGCCCACGAGGACATGCAAGGCCAGAGACTTCGGGAAGGACCTCCCATGGAACGAAATTCACTGCCCTCGAGACGAGGAGCAAATGAAAGACGGCCATTGTGTGCATGAAACTTTTTTCTCTTTTTTGTTTTGTGTCGGTCGAGGCGACACCCCCCACAGCCGGATATTTCCCCAAAAAGTCCCATGCGCAACGATGTGAAGTCCCAGAGACCGGAACGTCCTGAGCCCTCCCGTGGGAAGGCTCTCCGGTTGCTTTTGTTGTTCGTATCCCTCGTGAAAGAAGACGCCAGGAAGAATGCACCGAAACTCCTCTTTATCCTTTGTTTTGAGTGGAATGAGAGGATGTGATACCCTCTCGTCCTTTGTACCCGACGATGTGTTGTTGTTCGTTGGTATCCATGGTCGGCTTTCTCGAAAACCTGTCGTCTTGGTGTATGTATGGCTTGTCGACGAGAGAGCTGGGCCGGCCAACCGACCATGGAGGACATCAAAGGAGCGTCGACGATTTTCGTTCCAAACCCTCAAAAGACAGCAGCTTACACCTTATCTTGAGGGGCAAGTTTACTTCTTCTGCTGGTTGGCGCGGAGCTCGCGGCCAGCCTTGATGCGCTCAAGGATGTTCTCGCGGTCCTTGTCAAGCTTGAGCTTGGTGACGACGACCTTGCTGGGGTGGATGCCCAGGGGCACGGACTGGCCGGAGGCCTTGTCACGGGTGACGCGCTCGACGTGGATGACGTACTTGAGGCGGTACACGGAGGTGACCTTGCCCTCGCGGCCCTTGTTGGAGCCACGGACGATGGTAACCTCGTCGTCCTTGCGGATAGGGATGCTGCGGACCTGTTGTGGGAGAGACCTGCGTTAGGCGGGTTTTCCGGAAACGGTGGGACGAGTGTCGAGCGTCGTGCAGACTAGACTTACGTTGTACTTCTCACGGAGCTCCTTGGACAGAGGGGCGCTCATGATGTTGCGGCGGACGCTGGAAGGCGCAGAGAAGTGAGCCTTCCGCGACTTGCGCCGGGAGGAGGCAATGCCTAAAGTTTGCGAAACATCGTCGGTCAGCGATCGTGTCGAGACGGATTTGCATCGCAGTCCACAGGGTGATGCGATGTTAGTTCCAAGGGTGTCGAGTGCTTACCGGAAGCCGAGTGCTTGCTCATTTTGACTGTGGTTAGTATTTGTCGGTGATTGACAATGTCGAGGAGGATTGGCGTGGTCGTGAGAGGGATGGAACAGGACTTCACGATCTTCTGAGAAAATTGACAGAGTCGACGCAGCCCAGCGAGCTGCGGGCCGCCAGCACGGGGCACTGCACGCTTGCAGGCGTGTGGGCGAAAATCGGCAGGGGGCGCTTGGACCACTCTCCGCTTCCTGCCCAAGATTTCGGCTGCACAAAAAAATAAAATTCAGGTGGGCTTGGCGGGCCCCCCTCTGAGCCTGTGGAAGTGGTGGTCGACCGCAGAGAGCCTGGCCGACCTTTACAACCTTTCAACTTTCGACAGTCACACCCAACGAATCATCCCATTGACTATCTCGTCGACACACGAACATAGTCAACATGGCTCCCTCCGCGACAGGTGGTAAGAAGCAGAAGAAGAAGTACGTCCCAACACATCATGGCACACCTTGTGTGTCTTTCCGTCAGTCTGCACGCATGCTAACGCGCCAACTTCCAGGTGGTCCAAGGGCAAGGGTAAGTCTTGAAAACTTCCAGCAGTACAGCGACAACAAATCCGATTCGACGAAGTTCGCTTGGCAGAAGGGGAAACATTGGGCGACGACCTAGCAGACGGAACTCTCGCAAGCATCACGACAACTTTGGTCGAATCGGGATTGGGCTCTCGCCACTACGTCACGAACCTAGCAAGACTAACACCGGGCATCGACGAACAGTCAAGGACAAGGCCCAGCATGCTGTCATGCTCGACAAGACCACCTCTGAGAAGCTCTACAAGGATGTCCAGTCGTACCGCCTCGTCACCGTCGCCACCCTCGTCGACCGCATGAAGATCAACGGCTCGCTCGCCCGCAGGTGCCTCAAGGACCTCGAGGAGAAGGGCCAGATCAAGCCCGTCGTTACACACAGCAAGATGAAGATCTACAGTACGTCGACGGCCACTCCCCTCTTGCCGGCACAGCTTGCCGCCAGGTTGCACCTCAACACGTACTAACCTCCTCTCTTAGCTCGTGCTGTCACCGCCGCCGAGTAAATGTGTCCCCTAACGATGTCATAACGAAAGCAAAAAAACGAGAAAACAACATGTCGATCGTGCAAGAAACGGTCGGCTGGCTATGATAGAGGGTCCGTGAAAGGACCACTCTGGGTGTCGGGGGCATTTGATCTACGGCGTACCATTTGGGACTGGTTCACGGTTTCATGACTCACAAACATCAAAAGGGGTCAAATCACGCGGCTCAGATAGGGTTAGAAGAATAAAAGGCCCTGGTCGTTTCGCGAACGAAACAACAACTCACCATCTGCCTAGTCGATTTGTGAATGATGGGCGACTGAACCTATTCGAGATGCGTCGCGGTGTTGTTTCGGACTCGGCTTGGCCAAGGCAAGTTGAACGCTTCACGTGCGAATGCATTCGATATTGGTAAAGCTGTAAGTGTGCATGTGCATGCCTAGAGGTCGAATTCACTACCGTGTCCTGTGATGTGGGAATTCCTGAAAAATATCCATCGAACAAACGATTGATATAGCGACTGGCGCCCTGTCTGATACCAGGCTAGCACAACACACGCAGGTTGCATCATACTCTCGCATACTTTTCACAATCTTTTGTCCATGTTGTTGGAAGATTTTTAAGGGTAAACTAGCCTTACATCGCTCTGCCATCTCTAATGGCATTGTCCAGACATTCAGGCATCCTGTAAACCAAATAATAGCTAGTGGTCAGCTCGAAATCCGGACAGTCAGCGTAGCTGCTGTTACATCTTGTGTGGTTGGGGGGGGGGGGGGGGGATCACTGGAAGTTGGACATTGACTGCTCTTATGCCGAGCATCGTATTCACAGCGCCTCTCACACGAGTACCTCTTGACAGCTGATATAGAGGTTCTCTATGGTTCCTGGAAACTCCCGCCGCCGGCACGAGTACATGCCGAGTATTCGTGGCGTTGGGGAGGATCGATCTGTTTCTTGCGGGGGCCACCTAACATCCAGGTTGTGGCAAGGCTAGTGCTGGGGGGAAAGGAAATGAGAGCCGGAACTCGTTGGTATGATACCCTCAAGTCTATCGCGTCATCAGACAACGCGCTTAACGATGGAGAACAGCACACTGGACAGCCAGGAACAAGTCGGCTCCCATGCCGTGGCTGAATCGCAACGACTGAGTCGGGCCTGCAAAGCCAACATCGAAGACGGCGGGGCCGTGATGCCCCGCCCCACCCCTACAGCCGCGGCCGACGGAGATGGATGTGGGCAGGAGACAGGAGGGTTGGGCCGGGCAATCAGCGACTGGCCGCACGGGCGGAGGCTGTCAGCGCCAGCGAAAACAGCGCCTCTCGCCCGCACTCGCTGGCCCGGGGGGTGATAGACTACTGGACGGAGTCGTCGCTGGCAGGGTTCGGTAGACCAGAAAACTTGCTTGGTAGCTCTCGTCCAGGGGTGGCCGAGGCAGGAAAAGACTCTGCAAGCGCGCGTTGTCCGAAGTTTGGCACGCAGGGAACTGTGCAGATGTGCGATCTGGGATCCTAGCGTCGATACGAATGCAGCCGCTGTTTCTTCGCTGTAACTCGGGGCGAGGCTGCGCCAAACCCCCCAGGATCGAACTGCTGTGCTGCTGGCCACACCCTGAGCAGGTGGACGAGTAGGGGCAGGATTCTCACGGTCTGTCCGCTGTGGGGTGAAGAGGCGAGAACTGTGGGTTTTGCATATGTCCCCGGCACGCAGCAATCGGCCCCAACTTCCTGATGGCGACATGTGGTGGGACCTGCGAGCACACACAGCAACGCAAGCCGTATCTATGCTTATCACGAGAGAGGCATAATATGTCTCAATGCCTACGGTCGGGTGCGCGAGGGTCCTGCTGCCATGGCAGCGAGCATGGTCCCATGACATAGGCATCGAGGCTGAAAGAGCAAGGACGCCATGTCGTGGTCGTCGACATGGCTGAACGCACTTGTGCTGGTCGGCGTAGCACGAACTGATGGCAATCAGTGAAGGGATCGACACCGTGATAACGGGGCATAGGCCTTGAACACATTCCCCTTGCCGACCCGAAAACGTCCGCAGAGTTAGTGCAAGGGGCCTGGCTCGTTGTTGCCGCTCGTCCAGGAAAATGCTGCGGCGGGAATATGCAGCGCGGCCGCCAAGTCCGCCCGTGGACCAGAATTGGCCCGTGGAGGAAAGATGCGCCGTTTTCACGGAGCACAGAGGCCAAGGGGGTCTGGACGTCGACCCGCTTTTCACGTGAAGGGCAGCGGCGGTGTCTGGGCAACACACTGTTGCTTGCCAGGCAGGGTGCACCTACCAATTTTTCAGGCTAGCGGCGGGACCCGGAAGAATTGCTGGGCGCTGGTTGGACTTGGGCGGACGGGCAGAGAGCTGGCCTTGCTGGTCGACTCTGCTGCTCCCAAGGCAATTTTTTTTATAACCCGCAGGCCTCACGCAGCCGTCTTCCCCTTCTTCCCTTTCCCTTCCTCATCTCCACTCACCCCTTCCTTTCCAAAGATCAAGTGCATCAGAGGAACAATCAGTCAAAATGGCTACAGAACAGAAGAAGGTTTTGGGCATGCCGGTAAGTCTGCTCCCCTCAAAGTCGCGCACGCTGGCAGCCTGCCAGCGCTCATCGACAAAATTCCCTCGCACCGACTTGTCGACCTGCGTCCCGCCGACAGAGCCCGAAATCATCAATCGACCATTGATAATCCTCAATCGGTGTATCCGCTATCCCGCCCTCGTAGCAGGCACCTGCTCGTGGATTGGTTTCAAGCGGTCGAGATGATGATCTGGCGTTGTTGGCGCGGGGCGGTTGACCGAGTTTTCATCCTCCACTCACTACAGCATACTCCATGGTCCAATTGCTAACGCATGCGCTCTTCTTACAGCCCTTCATGGCCGACTTCCTGAGTATGTCCTGCCTATATTCTGCCCGACAAAGGCCTCTCGGTCGCTAGAACTGTCGCCTTGACGACCAGCAATCCTCCGCACACCCAAGAGCTGATAGCTAACAATAATAACAGTGGGTGGTGTCTCCGCCGCCGTCTCGAAGACCGCCGCTGCCCCCATCGAGCGTATCAAGCTCCTTATCCAGAACCAGGTACGACCATTTTGTCCCACGACACGTCTCGTCGCAATTGACCTGGACACTGACAACCTCTGCAGGATGAGATGCTCAAGTCCGGTCGTCTTGACCGCAAGTACGACGGCATCGTCGACTGCTTCAAGCGTACCGCTGGTGACGAGGGTGTCATGTCCCTGTGGCGTGGTAACACTGCCAACGTCATCCGTTACTTCCCTACCCAGGCCCTGAACTTTGCTTTCCGTGACAAGTTCAAGGCTCTGTTCGGTTTCAAGAAGGACCGTGATGGATACGCGTGGTGGATGGCCGGTAACCTGGCCTCCGGTGGTGCCGCTGGTGCCACCTCCCTCCTCTTCGTCTACTCCCTCGACTACGCTCGTACGCGTCTTGCCAACGACGCCAAGAACGCCAAGAAGGGTGGTGACCGTCAGTTCAACGGTCTCGTTGACGTCTACAAGAAGACCCTCGCCTCCGACGGCATTGCCGGTCTCTACCGTGGCTTCATGCCCTCCGTCGCCGGTATCGTTGTCTACCGTGGTCTGTACTTCGGCATGTACGACTCCATCAAGCCCGTCCTCCTCACTGGCGACCTCCAGAACAACTTCCTTGCGTCGTTCGCTCTCGGCTGGGCTGTCACCACTGGTGCCGGTATCGCCTCGTACCCCCTTGACACCATCCGTCGTCGCATGATGATGACCTCCGGTGAGGCCGTCAAGTACAACGGTACTCTCGATGCTGCCCGCCAGATCGTTGCCAAGGAGGGTGTCAAGTCCCTCTTCAAGGGTGCTGGTGCCAACATCCTCCGTGGTGTCGCCGGTGCTGGTGTCCTGTCGATCTACGATCAGCTCCAGGTCATCCTCTTCGGCAAGGCCTTCAAATAAGCTAGTCATGAGCGGCTCGGGCTTAGCAGCTCAACCATACGGACACTCCATATACCCTCTTCTTGATAGACTCGGGAGGCGTAGCGTAGTGCACGGCTCGGTATGATATGGAAAGGGGTGGTAAAAGGCGTGCGAACGCAAAAGTCGCAGCCAAACTTTGTTGCAGGCACACTGTTGTGGCGTTCTGGAACAGCTCGTCATTTGCGGTATGGGCTGGTGGCCAGCCCGCCTTTTCCGCTGTACTTTAGATCTTAGGCAGTTCCCTTGATGTACTTTTTCTGCGACCGATTCCCAAACACACCTGACCCTCCTCGCTCTGTGATTCGCAATTTCCCAGTAATATGACACTTCGCAGTGTGCTTCGTCAGAAGTTGCCATTGCGCGAATTGAATGCATCCCAACAACGGTACTGAAATCGAGGAGCGACCACTTGAAGCATCTGCTGACAGCTGGCAGGAACCGTCTCTGCTCAAGTCACTGCAACCAGCCACTTTGTGGAGGTCCGCCGATTGATTCTTGTTTTGCAAGCCTGAGTTCTTCGAGCGTGGGTATTTTGCTCCTGAGAGTCTGAGTGATCCGTGATGGACGTTACCGTTTTGCCGCTGAAAGTGATTCGACTGTAAGTGGACAGCCTCCCACTTGACTACACGACAGGTACATCACCTGAATGTTGGGCAAGTAAACAGAGGCACATGGACTCCATCCCCGCAACAATGCAAACGTCCTCACGTACGCCCTGCCCGCCACCGTGAAAACTTCAATCACGCGACCCTAATCCATTTTTGTTGGCACAAGCTCTGAACATCTCGTTACGCATCATCTTTGGACGCCATTGAGTTTGCACACCGTGGCGCTCAGCTGCACTGTCAAGTTCAAAGAGTCGTCGGCACAATACCCGGGCATCATGCCTCCCAGAGCCTCTGCCAAACCGGGCAAGAGCGCGTCAAAAGCAGCTTCGAGCACGGCGAAGGGCAAGGCGCCCGCAGGATCGAAGGCGAGCCGGCAGCAGCAGCCTGACTCAGATGAAGCCTCGGGCTCGGACCAAATGGAGGAGGATGATTTCGATGAGGACGATGATCCCTTTGCCGAAGAGGAAGACGACGGGGCACGGCGCATATCTTCCAAGAAGGCCTCCTCGGCAGCGGGAGCCAGGCGAACCAGTGTGCATAATAAACGGCAGCGCATGGACGGTGATGGTGCCGAGGATGATGGGGACGAGGACGAGGACGAAGATGCGCCGCAGACTATCCCGCCGGAGCTCCTGACGCGCATCATGCACGAGTTCTTTGAGAAGGAGGGTACCCGAATATCCAAGGATGCTAATGCTGCTACGGCAAAGTACATGGATATCTTTGTGCGGGAGACAATCGCGCGGGCCGCGGTCGAGAAGGAGGGCGGATTCATCGAGGTGAGTCAGTCCCATACACAATGCTCTTTGCCAACAAGGCCGTTGCTTGCCCGGTCATGGGAAGTACTTGATGACTGACCTTTGTGTGGTATAGGTGGAGGATTTGGAGAAGATTGCGCCGCAGGTACTTCTCGATCTGTGATGGTTCATCTTCTGAGCATCGGATCACGTCTAGGCGCTTCCACCATACTCCTACAGTAGAGCGTGTCGTCAAGGAGCGGCAGGCGTTGGAAACATCTAGCCGAACATGGAGAGCATGGACGACTGCAGACCAATGCGTTGCCTCCGAGCGGCCGAAATTTATCATGAGGGCAAGCCAACAACCAGACTTCTGCAGAGGATGGGCTGGCTCGGAACTTGCACCGTCTCGCCGTGGATCGAGGCTTGTCTCATTTTCTTTGCCTTTCTGACACCTTCCGGCAAGCAACGCTGGCCATGGGTTTTGTACATTGTCCTTGCCGCCGTTTCTCTGGAGAGCATTCGGACTGGCGCTGTCAAGCAGCACAGCGGATTTGGGGTTATGAGAAAGTCTACGATGCCCATGGCGATGTTGTGTTTCTATTTGACCGAGATCACCGCAGATACCGGCCTTGAAACACGACAGTCGGGTGCAAACACTGATCTAACCACGTGCTGAGCAGATCACGCCCAGGGTCTACTCGGAAACATTCGATATGTGATAGTGATGACCTCGAGTCGGCAACCGGCAACGGCCGTAGGCTGCCTCTCGGTTTCACGTCACCTCTTGGCGATCTGGCATCAGGCTAGAAACAAGGACAGTAGAGCCCTCAAAAACCGAACGTGGCCCCGTATTGTCCCGGGAAAAGGCATTCTGTGCATTCAATTGTGCCCGAAAGAAGCACGACTCGAGCAGTCTGATGTCCCCTGTGCGGCTCCGTGATTTGTGTTGCAGGGGCCATTGCACTCAGGGGAGCTGCGGCCGGGGTTGAAACCGGAGCAGTTTTGCAGGCGTCGCACACACCCGTCCTGAAGCAGCACTGCGGCCAGGGGCACTTTTGGGGGGCCAAGCCACTGACCATTTCGCTGGCCCGGCGCCCCTCAGCGCTTCCCACTTTCCCATTGTAGCCAACTAGAGCTAGACCAGGAGTGCAGAACGTTTCCACGCTTCTCTCTGAACCGTCCCATCTTCGTCTACCTACTCCAGAGCGGACAGCACGGCAGCCCTCCGATCTGTGCACAGCCGCTGTTCCAGCGCTCCTGGCCACGCGCCCTGCCAGGCTCTCGGATCGGCGTCTGTCCTGGTCGAGAGATCGGCCACTTCCATGGAACGAGGCTGGGAATGCCTGAACAGCAAGGCGGCTCTTCTTGTATGAGCCAAGCGCTCAGCCAGTCGGCATTGCATCGTCCGGAATCCATGACGACCCCGTGGCTGGGTCCTCAGCTCGCTCCGGCCGACGGACGGCTACCGAGGCGGTTGGCTGCTCGTCCGCTCTCAGTGATCGTCACTCGCCGGTCTTGTCACCTCCTCTGATGAGAGGAGATGCTAGGGTGACAATTCTCAGTGTTCGTGATAATCAGACCTGACTGTTCTATCATCTTGCCGATTTCACAGTACGACCCAAGTTGACCGAGCTCCGAAGCCATTCGGCAGTGCTGGGAGCGCTCGAATCAGTGCAACGGCCGAAACTGGACAGCCTTCGCGGTGCAATTTTCCAAACCCCAGGCTTAAACAAGAGCAGCTATCGACGGGCATATGGCCCCTCGTTGTAGTTATCGTGGGCCGCCAAGCCAGGGTGGCCGCAAAGTTCCAGGGACGGGAGATGAACGGCGTCGTCGTCAGGGTGCGGCGCCAGGTCCTGCCCAGCCTCTGCCTGGCACACCCGGCAACGGAGCACCTCCTGCTGCTGCGACGATGAGACGGCTCTGGCTGCGTTTCCAAACATGCGGCCAGTCTTCAGCACCCAGAACGTGTTTCAGCACCGCCCTCGCCGGTGCTGGGCGGCGCCCCTTGCCGGAAGCCCCTTCGGCCGTCCCCAGCCCGACCGGGGCCCTGGCCGGCACTGCAGGGGTCCTCCAGCAGCCTTACGCCTGATGATGCTCCTGGTTCACGGCTACGAGCGCAGCTATATGACGGCCGGCTGCTGCCCACCTCATGGTAAAAATGTTTCTACTTCTCTTCTCTCTTCAGTCCTCATACTCCTGTCCACGTCCATTTCCTCTTTCGGTTCTTTCTTTACCGTCTTTAATCTTCGTCAGGCTAGTCCTACCAGAGCGCAAGTCGCCTTTACAGCATCCTCAACAAGACACATTCTTTCTTGTCGACTTTTATCCTTCGCCTTTCCACCCGCTCTCTTAGAAAACGATACAAAAACGAAGTCAAAAGACATCGCAAGCGCAGGCCGATCACGATGCAGTTCACCACTCTCCTCGCCGCTGCCTTCGCCAGCACCGCCCTTGCCCAGCGGGCCATGGTCCACGTCGTCTCCGTTGCTGGTACCAACAACGAGATCATCTTCTCGCCTGACAATGTCAAGGCCGCCGCTGGCGACATGATCCAGTTCCAGTTCCGTGCTGGCAACCACAGCGTCGTCCAGTCCAACTTTGACAACCCGTGCACTCCCATCAACCAGCACAACTCTTCCATCCAGGGCCTCTTCTCCGGTTACCAGGACGTCGCGGCCAGCCAGGCCGATGGCATGATCCCGACATGGACCATTGAGGTCAAGAACACCTCGCCCATGTGGCTGTACTGCTCCAAGGCCAGGCATTGCCAGGGCGGAATGGCCATGGTCATCAACCAGAGGTAAGCCCGGTCCCATACTTCGGGCCTTCCCAGTTTCCCAAGCTTCATCTTGCTAACTTCTCTATCAGCACTGCCAACTCTACCCGCACCCTGGCGGCCTACAAGCAGCTCGCTCAGCGTGCTCCTGCCAACTACGGCCCTGGCGAGACCCCCACCACTGGCGGCGGTAACAGCACCACACCTGGCGGTGGCTCTGGTTCTGGCAGCGGCTCCGGCTCTGGTAGCGGCTCTGGTTCCGGCTCTGGCAGCGGCTCTGGTTCCGGCTCTGGCTCTGGCTCCGGCTCCGGCTCCGGCACTGGCTCTGGTTCTGGCTCTGCTCCCTCTGGCACTCCTTCCAACAGCCCGGTCATCACCCCCGCCGCCGGCAACATGGTCTCCGTCTCCGCATCGATGGGTCTCATGTCCCTCGTTGCTGCTGCTGTCCTCCTGCTATAGAACAATGTCCTCGTTCTGTGGTACTAAAAGAGGGATGGTTTCACTTTTCAAAGGAGTTCATTCGGTGGCAACCGGTTCTTTACACACATAATGGGTTTGGAGGTTCAGCCAACTGGCCACCCGTCCCCGAGGTTCAGGTTTAATCTCGGGGTGGAGGCTGGGAGATACATGACTTGCATCGGCATACGTACAAGTTAATTCATACTTGCGCTCTGTCGCCCCCTTTTTTCTTCCGTTTTTTTACTTCGTTTTTCTACATATCTTCGTTTTTGGGAGCTAATTTATACCCGGTCGTGGACACTGAAAACAAAACTTCGGTCTTGCAAAATGTGATTGTGAGTGACATGTCGCCTGGTACTTTATATCTGCTGCAGATATGCACTACCTCTGCCGACCGTGTCTTTTTAGATACGATGGTCTTTCCTGATCTGGGCATTGTGGCTTGGTGTGCTGAAGCATGGTCTGACAAGGAAGATATGGCCAGACTCTATGCTCCTCGCTCTGATGTGAGTAGAGGCTTGACAATTAATTAGTTGTTTCTTCCTGAGGGGTGACCGAGAATAGCATAGAGGGTGTAGCGTGAGCGCCGACCAGTTGTGTCGACTATGACATTGGAAATATGATTCGGCCTTTCTCGGATGCGCATGTCCATCATGTTGGCCCACTTCGTCTCATCACGATTACTTTAACCTGGTGTTCAACCTTGCGGTTGGAGAAACTCCAGACTCAGTACTACGTGAAAGATGTTGTATTTTTTGAGCTTGCATATGCCATGACGTCGTCTCAGCGCTGTGCTCCATGCGAAGCAGTTTCCAAGTTATCTGTGTCTCGCTTCTTGTCCCTCGCCGCCTCACCGTTCCATTCCGTCTCCGTGCTCATGCTGGTATCGTCCGCTTGCGGCGGTTCTTGGCGGCCGCCTCGCACAGCGGCTTGACGGGCTCCTTGTCGAGCCAGTTCTTGGCGCGCTTGACGTACCCGACCTTCTGGTACTTGGGGCTGTTCTCGAAGAAGCTGACCCAGTGGCTGAGCCCGTCGTGCACGCGCTTCCTGGCATCGGCCAACTCGGTCTCCTTGAGCGCGGCGAGCTCCGAGGGGCTCCAGTGCCTGTCGACCTCTGGGTCATCGAGTGGCAAGAACATTTCCTCGACGCCGCGCATGTCGGCTGTCTGGTCGGTCGCGAAGCAGCCCGTGACGAAGGACCGCGCGGCATCGGTGCCGGCGAAGTACTGGTATGATCCGCCGGGGCCGTAGGTGCGCCGGTTCGAGCTGACGTCGAAAATTGTGCCGTTGATGGCGATGTAGACGGGCTTGGTCTCGTCAGCGCCGGTGTACTGGGCGAGCTCCTCGAGGGTGAGGTAAGTCGGTCCGGCCTAGTAAATCCGAAGAGAGTTGAGTTAGTTCTCGGGGAGCGTAGTGTACTGCTTGAGGAAGAGAAATGCCGACGGAGACATACCCATTTCGCAGTCCAGTATTGCTTCTGTATATACTTTGGCGGGTCCTTCATGCCCCAAAAGAACGTCTCGCCTCCGGAGACGAGGTAGCTCAGGCCACAGGACGCGACAAAGAGGAACGAGATGACACGCAGCACGTCGACCCACACGGTGTAGGAGTCCTCGTCATCTTCGGCTTGGGCAGCCGTCTTCTTCTTCTTCTTCTGGGGTTCGGTCGTGCTGTTGGTTTTGGTCTGGGTGAGCGTCTCCTGTGTCTCAGCCTCGTCCTCCGAGGTGGACAGCTCCTCGACTACCGCGCGACGTGGCGGGAGGTCAGCTGGGTTAACCCTCCGCTGCCGGACGGAATCCATGACTGGGGTGATCCTGGTGGGCGATCGTGGAAGTTCTGCAGCACTTCGAGGCCAGTGGTGAGTGGTGGCAGACCGGGTAGGTGAAACGGTAACAGATCAGTTTCGGCAGCCGGGCTGGTGCCGATTGACAGCTTTGGGATGCTCTGAAGCTTGGTGTGAAGCCTCAAGAAGCTACCAAGGGCAACAGAGTCTGATGTTGTCAGGTTGAGAACATCTGTCTACTGCAGCAGCCAATGATGCGTCACCTACCCCAGACTAGGCCCGGGCCCGCGGGATCTCTGGGTCCGCGCGCCAATCAGACACAACGCAATGTCAACTAAGTCTGCAAGCTTGCAGCACATTTGATGCTCAGTCGTTATTGACACGATCGCCTGTAATGCGGACCATGTACCTGTGAATCGATTACCTAGCCGTGTTTTTGCTTACGGCAGATTAATTGCTTTTGTATGTTGGCAGGAAATCCAACCAGACCTGCCCTGCAAGCTTCCGTTGTCTGGATTTCGATGGCCCGCCTCTGGATCAACTGTCTGCAGACTCCATGATTGCAAACGTGCAGGTATCAAGATTTGTGTGACTTAAACTAAGGGTTCTGGAACGGCAGGTGCCGTGGAGGCTACCCTCTGTTGACCAGCACCCCAGTTGTACACATACAGGCTTGTGAAGGGCCCAAGGCCAGCTCAGCAGGGCATTTGTCTTCTGCTATCTGTGTTGAAATCATGTCTGTGACAATAGAACGGGCGGTCTGGTACACACATGTTTCAACAACATGCTGCGTACGAGAAAGTGCTAGAGTTGGCTCCCAGCATCGAAGATGCATACACTCGCACCCCAAGAAGTACCACCATGTGCACACGCATGACATGTATCCTCGGTAGCAGGAAGTGCAGTAGTCGGAAATCCCAAGGGCATTATAAAGTTCTAAATATGCATCCAGGCCCCCCAAAAAATTCACCTTTAGAGGACGTCTTTTCGGCGTGGAATGGTTGCGTAATGTTGAAGACTTGTACCTGGTCAGCAGAACATGGTGGGGATGTACTTCCTGGATTCCCTTGCGAAGGCAGGTAACAGTGAATCGAGGTTTCCTTTAAGATCTCTACGTGGCAGCGACTTTGGCTACATGTGGTATGATGCTTGACATCACAATGTATTTCCGAAGGAAGAATAAGAAAAGGAAGAAAAAAAAAATTAGATTGCGAGCTATGAGCCTGCCAGCCATCCGCGGTCCTGTAGACAGGATGGGTGAGGCCTTGCACTCAAAGAACTTGCGTGGACCTCGGGAATTGTTCGTTCATTGTCAGCAGGCCCGTGTGGTGGCACTTTGGGGTCGCAGAGGTCAACCTTGTGGATCAGCACAGTCGCGCATGGGTAGTGCGAGCACAGTGCGCTTTATCGATAACAGACCCGGGAAGCGAGACCCTCTTCTGCCACACAAACTGATTGAATTTTGCTCTTGCCTGCCGAAGATCCTGCGTGAGCCAAAAATTCCCACCCAACCAAACACTCAGTGGACGGCCTCGCGATATCCCCTCCCAAGACTCGAGCTGCAACCGCATTCGGCCTCACCACACGACAACTAACCCCAGGTCACCATCACCAATTGCCCAGCATGTCTGACGGCGGCGTCGAGGTCGAGACTTCCCAGTACCAGGTCCTCCCCAAGGACGTGGTCTCCGAGATTGGCAGCATCAAGCTGTTCAACCGCTGTACGTTGCGCCCACGCCATCACGAATCCCGATTTCAGAACTTTTTTCCATTCTCGCGCACAACATCAGCACCTATTCGTCCCCGATGAGCAAAGACTAAAACATCAAACAGGGAGCTACGAGGATGTCGAGATCCGTGATATTTCCCTGACGTAAGTCAACCTCGAGATATTTTCAAGCCGCCCGTACGAGACTGTCGCCCGCCGCCCATCAACGCCATATCATGCAGCGAAGGAGGAGCACGTTCGGGACGAATATAACGAATTATTGAGGTGGATGGGACGGTTCAGATCACAAATATCGACTCGGCACGGCGCGACAAATTCGACACGGGCGCAGGATTAGATTTTATTGAAGGTGTGGAACATCAAAGCTAACGGGGACTGTCATGTACAGCGACTACATCCAGATCCGCTCGCCGGTCTACGTTCCTCACTCTGCTGGTCGCTATGCCGCCAAGCGCTTCCGCAAGGCCAACTGCCCCATCATTGAGCGTCTCACCAACTCGCTCATGATGCACGGCCGCAACAACGGCAAGAAGCTCATGGCTGTCCGCATCGTTGCCCACGCTTTCGAGATCGTAAGGACGCCCACTCCGACACCGCTCCAGGTTACCAAGACAACAGGCTGCGCATGCTTGAGCACAACACTAACAATCGTTATCACAGATTCACCTGATGACCGACCAGAACCCCATCCAGATTGCCGTTGACGCCATCGTCAACTGCGGTCCCCGCGAAGACAGCACCCGTATCGGTTCCGCCGGTACCGTCCGCAGACAGGCTGTCGATGTCTCGCCCCTGCGCAGAGTCAACCAGGCCATCTCTCTCCTCACCACCGGTGCTCGCGAGGCCTCTTTCCGCAACGTCAAGTCCATCGCCGAGTGCCTCGCTGAGGAGCTGATCAACGCCGCCAAGGGCAGCAGCAACTCTTACGCCATCAAGAAGAAGGACGAGCTGGAGCGTGTCGCCAAGAGCAACCGATAGACGGTTTAAATCACCTCTTGACAAACAAAAACACACTCATCAACCTTGTGCTTGGGTATCCATCTGTTCAGGTGTATGCACGACAGAAGGCAAAAAGGTTCATTCCAAAACAAAATCACAACACGAACTCTGGGGTTTCTTCGGCGCGGACGATCTGGGCATTTCACTACTACTACTGCATTTGCGCGTTTACGGCTCAGGCGGGATGTGGTTTCATGGCATACTAGTCACGTAGAGCTGCTCAATTAAACAGGCTCTGCTCGAGGAATGGGCAAAAAGAATTGAGAAATGAAATCATACAAAAAATGTTCTAAAATCAGATGACCTGTGCTCTTGTGACCTTGAGTGTTTTGTCGTTTGATGTAGCATACGGTTGAACTCGATTGTCATTTCACATGTGCTGTCGAGTCCTCCAAGTCTTCCTGTCCGCCTGGTCTAAACGGGTATCATGGGCCATAAGGTCCTCAGGATACAGTTCTCTTTGTCCCACCCTTCCTCGGCAGTGACGTATTCTGCCTCATATAGTAATTGTGGTCGCCTTCTTGACATCCACCCGGATGAACATGCCTACATGTGGGATGCCTTCCTCAGTCCACTTGCCCATCTTCTCGTCCACCTCGAAGCCCCATCTCTTGTAGACCTTGACGACCTGCTCCTGGGCATGACAACAAACCAAGCCCTTCCACTCGGGGATCTCGTCCGTGCCAGTAATCCCTGCTTTGTCCATGCCGAGCTCCGTCACGCTGGGGTTGAAGAATGTCGGGTTCTGCTCGAGCCACGTCCGCGCTGCCCGCCATAGCTGAGCCGAGACGTTGTGGCCCCGGAACTCAGATACTACCGCCATGCGACCGATCTTCACATAAGGTTCCTTGCCATCGTGAAAGGTAGTTTCGCGATCTTCGCTAAATTGCAATGCGGCCTGCTGTTCCTCAAATCCGTCTTTGGTCTTTGCGTCCTCACCGCCGACGCCACCACCTTCAGCATCCTGCAGGACGTTGTCGACATAGACAGCTCCCGGTGGCGGGTGCGGCAGGTGCGGGAAGGGCACGACGCGCATGGTTCCGATCGGCACGCTGACGGTCTCGGACTGCCGTGTACTTGTCACCTCGCCTGTGCTCGGGTCCCGCTGCTCCGGCTGCGTCGTCTTGTTGACCGAGGCGTACATGACCCAGTGACAGGAGCGCGAGTCGTCGCTGTCGTGCTCGTACATGAGCGGGACCCCTTGCTCCTTGACGAAGACCGCCTCGCGCACCTCCATGGCGTCGCAGAAGACCTTGGGGATGTGCGACCCGGCTGGCTGCTCATCGTGCGGCTTGGACCGGTCGTAGTCGTCCAGCCGCGTCGGCTCTAGGAGAGATATGAATGGCGTGCCCATGCTCGTGGCGGGGTTGCGAATTAAGGCCCCGATGGCTTTTGAAGCCGTCCTGCCTGTCTGCTCACAGGATCGTTCTGATCATGTGACGCAAGCCCAGAGGTGAGTGACCTTTCTTGAGTGACCACGCAGTCTTTCGCGGAATGATTATGTTTTCGTCTGTGTGTGAATCTGGATGAAGGATGTGGTTATGAGGTTGTCCTTGGGAAGCTGATGTGGATTGTAGAGGTGTGCTAGCTGAGCAGTGCTGGCATACAAAGGCAATGTGTCTGGTGAGCTTCTCGAGAAGCAGTTTTGAAGATTGAGAGTTGTAGTGCAAGCGAGCTGACGCCTCATGACGTGCCAGTGGGAAGCTGCGGTCAAGGTGAAGTGAAGGCGGAAGGCAGCATGTGGGCCATTCTCCGGAATGGCTCATCACTGGCGCAATGCAGAAACGCAAAATCAAAGTTCCATCCCTTTCCAGACCAGACCATGGAGCATTTCAACTTTCAGGGCACAGTATCCGTCTTTGTAATCAATCCTGTCTGGGCTTGCCTGAGTATCTCACGTTTTTTGAAAGAACCCAGAACAGACAACGCGAGCCATTCTTCAGCTGACACTGCCACAGAACTTGGTCTCCTTCATATGTATTGTGGGGTTGAACAGCTGAATAGCTGGAGAAGCGGCGGGGATGCGGGGCTGCGTGCCATGAACTTGTTCGAGCGATCTACCAGTCTCTGCCAGATCTGCCTCGACAGAATGAGATTATACTCAGGAACAGATGAAAAGAAAATAGCACAGGGAAACGATTTGTGCATTTCTCCTAACCCAGACTTCGGAATTTGGGTGCCGCTGGCATGCAATGATTGTCTTCACTCATCTCAGCCCAGGCCACCGCTCAGCAGGATGCTCTGACCTGTCAGATAGCCCGTCTTGCAAATCATCATGACAACGTTCGCACATTCCTCGGGCGTGCCGAGACGTCCAACAGGAATATTCTTGACATCACCCGGGGTCCCTTCCACAAATTGAGCGTCTGGGATCATACCGGTGTCGCCAATCATGGCTGGAGCGACGTCGTTGACCGTGATGCCCATCTTGGCATGTTTCCGAGCGAGGTTCTTCATCATGCCAGACAGGCCTGCCTTTGATGCCGCGCTGCCGTTCGCGAGCTTGCGTTAGTACTCGGAAAACCCGGGAGGGTATAAGCATCGACATACTAGTGACAGGCGTTGATACCACCGCCAATGGCAGCAATCGAGGAGATGAACACGATCCGGCCCCAGCGTCTTGCTTCCATGTGCGGTATGCTCAGTTTCGACAGGACAAACGATGCCTTCAGATTCACGTCAAGGGTATAGTCAAACTCGTCGTAGGTCACGTCCATGATGCCAGGGAGGCGTTTTCCATATCCGGCGTTGGAGATGAGGATGTCTGGTGCGCGCTGGCTATGTTGCTCGTTGATCTCTTGGAAGAGGTGCTCCAGCGCTTCCACCGAGCTGGTGTCGACCTTGTGTGTTGTGATGCGGCGGTTGTCGTCCGGGCTCGCGGTCAGCTCCTTGGCTAGGGCACCAATGGACTCCTGGTGCGAGAAATATGTGAGAGCCAGCGATGCACCTTCCGCCCATAGCGCACGAGCACATGCTGCACCAATCCTGCCAAGCAGTCAGTGAGGATCGAATGGTTTGTGGTATCAAGCTTACCCTCCTGATGCCCCGGTAATCAAGGCCAGTCGGCCCGATACTCTGTTGTCGACGCTCATCCTGCTCCGCCGAGGTGATGGGAGGATAACAAAGACACGGAATCAGCCTGAAAGAGGAAGTTGAGGGAGCTTGCGAGATATATCGTCGTCGGGATAATGTTCAAGAAAGGCTCGCGTCGAACCCACCTTAGGCTACCGAGGAATGGGAGGGGTGGTTTCAGTTATGAGCACAAACCTAATTGCGGATTCCCCAAACATCAGGTGCCGCCTAAGTGCTACCGAAGCAAATGATCTTTCATGTTGCCCGGACACAACAATATCATATTCTTTTTCACCCAATGATATTTGTTCGACGAAATTCGTTGCAAAACACTGAAACGAGATTGAGCGACGCAGCCTTGACAGATGACTCCCTACAATTCAGGGTACACTACCCTGCCAGCCATGATTCTCTCACGCTAAACTGGCTATACTTACTTGAACCCTATTGACAGAGTCGATTTAAAGTATGTCTTCTGAGAATCAAACGATCCTACCTTTTCAAAAGCGGAGGGCCGGGACCCAGGAGTCTAAGGGTTCGGAACGCCGAGAGCATTGAGGATAGTGTTGCCGAGGTTAGGAGGATGACATTGCATATACTTGACAGGGGTTTGACGTGTACGCATACTCCTGAGGTTGCTCGTATCTTGATTGCATTCACCAACGTCGTTGAATGTTTATATTGAATTCACAGTGGATGGACTTGCGGGTCATGTCTTTGTCTCCCGATATCTGGCTTTGGCATACAATACAGGGGAAGGTCTCGACGACAAGCAGAGTGGGGTCGATATTAGGGACAAGAAGAACGCCCTGTTGCAGGGTCACGTTCCGCGATGGCGATTTTTGTCGACGTCGTGAGATTGCGCATTTGGTCTGCCGACTGGTAGGAACTGTCTTCCTACCCCGTCTTCTGCTCCGCATGACGTCTCAGGGGATGTTTAGTGGCATTATTTTTTTGGTGGTGACTGTTTTGGGGAGCTGTGCCCAATCAGAGCGCTCTCCGTGTCTTGAAGCCCACGCACGCAGGGATCAGCTCTACGAGCACGGTGATTGTCTTTGGAAAGTTGTCCTCTTCAGATGTTATAGGTGGTCTTTGGCACGGAGCGAGGCCCTCCACAGCACCGCACAGAGAAATACATCCTCCGAGTCACGATCCTCCGGCTGGCACAAGGGGACAACTATCCCAATTGCTTCTTCTACCTGCCCTCCCCGAGCTCTTGAGGCCAGATCCCGCCTGGTGCCGCCTGGTGCTGCGAGTCCAGTCCCTCTTATACCTGCACCCCGCCACCCCCACGACCATCCGTACACTGTAGAGGCTGGCTCTGCTCCTCTCAGCATCTTGCTGCCACTTACATCACGCACCCTCTGTGGACAGCAACACAGCCGCCGCCTCCAAACACCCCGAGGGCTGTTCACGATGGCGTCCGTCTTCTCCCTACGTTCGGCAGCGCTATGCATGCTGCTGGGCTTCACAACCAACGTCTCCGCCATATCGGCCGTCCTCGGCGTCGACCTCGGCACCGAGTACATCAAAGCTGCGCTCGTCAAGCCCGGCATCCCACTCGACATTGTCCTCACAAAAGACTCGCGTCGCAAAGAAACCTCCGCTGTCACCTTCAAGCCTTCGAGAGCCGCCCTCGGCAAGGGCGAATACCCCGAGCGAGCCTACGGATCCGACGCCATTGCCCTTTCAGCCCGGTTCCCGGGCGATGTCTACCCCAACCTTAAAACACTCCTTGGTCTCTCCACCGACCATGAGATCGCAGCCGAATACCTGTCCAAGCACCCGGCTCTCCAGGCAGAGACACACAAGACACGGGGCACCGTGGCCTTCAAGAGCAAGGCCTTCACCGCCACTGAGGAGGCCTGGATGGTCGAGGAACTGCTGGCCATGGAGCTTCAGAGCATCCAGCGTAATGCCGAGGCAATGGCTGGTTCTGGCTCCTCGGTTCGTTCCGTCGTCATCACCGTGCCTCCCTTCTTCACTATCGCCGAGAAGCGTGCCATCGAACTAGCGGCTGAGCTCGTGGGCCTCAAGGTTCTGTCTCTGATCAGTGACGGCTTGGCCGTCGGTCTCAACTACGCCACCAGCCGTACCTTCCCGACAATCAGCGCCGGCGAGAAGCCTGAGCAGCACATGGTGTTCGACATGGGTGCCGGGTCTGCCAAAGCCACCATCATGAAGTTTCAGGGCCGTGTCGTCAAGGATGTCGGCAAGTACAACAAGACTGTCCAGGAAATCCAGGTCATGGGTAGTGGCTGGGACAGAACTCTTGGTGGCGACTCGCTCAACTACCTGATCGTGGACGATATGCTCGCCAAGTTCATTGAGTCACCTGCCGCGAAGAAGGTTGGAGTTGCTATTAAGGATGTCGAGGCTCACGGCAGAGCCATGGCCAAGCTCGTCAAGGACGCCGAGAAGGTCCGCCACGTTCTGAGTGCCAACACCGAGACCCAGACGAGCTTCGAGGGGCTCTTCCAGGACATCGACTTCAAGTACAAAATCAGCCGTGCCGAGTTCGAAACGCTAGCAGAGGCATACGCTGCTCGCGTGGAGACCGTCATTACCACGGCCCTCGAAACTGCTGGCCTCGACATCTCGCAGCTCGATTCCATCATCCTCCACGGCGGTGCTTCGAGAACACCATTTGTCCAGAAGCAGCTAGAGAAGATCGCTGGTGCAGACAAGCTGCGCAGCAATGTCAACTCGGATGAGGCCGCCGTATTTGGTGCTGGCTTCAGAGCTGCTGAGATCAGCCCCAGCTTCCGAGTCAAGGAGATCCGGGTGTTCGACGGCGCCTTCTACCCCGTGGGCATCAAGTGGCCCAGCCCCCATGGCAGACCCAACCAGCAGCGCCTCTGGAACCAGCGCTCTTTGCTGGGTGCTGCCCCAAAGGAGGTCACTTTCGCCAACCATGAGGACTTCTCTGTCAACTTCTTCCAGGGGCTGACTTCTGCAGACGGCAGGCTTGTTGACCAGGAGATGCAGGTCATGACGACCAAGAACCTCACTGCGTCGGTGGCATCCCTTGTTGAGAAGCATGGTTGTCCGGATGCGGAGATCCAGTTCAAGGTGCAGCTCAAGTTGAACATGATTGACGGAGAGGTCGAGGTTGTCAGAGCTGCTGTCGAGTGCGAGGCTGACGCCGAGAAGGAGGGTATCATTGGCGGTGTCAAGAACCTGTTCGGATTTGGCAAGAAAGACCAGCAGCCTCTGAAGGATGGAGAAGAGGAAGTAGAGTCGGTGGGGTCCGAGTCGACCGATTCCACTACAAGCTCTTCCACCGAGACTTCTACCACCACTGGAAGCTCTTCTGTTACAGCCGAGTCGGCAGAGAGCAGCCCTGCAGCCAAGAAGAAGGTGACTGTCGTTGTCCCTGTGGAATTCACTCTCGAGGACACTGGTGCCCCTCAGCTCTCTCAGGCCGAGTTCAACGGCGCCAAGGATCGTCTTAAGGCTTTCGAGAACTCGGATCGGGCGCGTCGCCTTCGTGAGGAGACCTTGAACCAGCTTGAGGGTTTTACCTACAAGATTCGTGACCTCCTCGAGAAAGATGACTTCATTGCTGCGTCGACAGACAAGGAGCGGGCCCTCCTAGAGAAGAAAGCTCACGATGCTAGCGAGTGGCTCTACGACGATGGTGCTGATGCGGCCCATGACACGCTCCGGGCACGCCTCAAGCAGCTCAAAGACATCGCCAACCCGATCGAGAAGCGCGTCAACGAGCTTGCTGAACGCCCGAAGCTTGTGGAGGCGCTCCAGAACACCCTTGGACAGACCAACAGCTTCATTGAGAACATCAAGGAAAAGATTGCGGCTGCCGAGGAGTACGCTTCCTCCGCAGGCGCAAGCATCGCTTCTTCGGGCACCGCCGAGTCTGACTCCAGCGTTACTTCTGCAGCGTCTGAGAGCACCAGCAGTGGCGATGCTGATACTTCCAGCTCCACCACAGCTACCGCCATCGCGGACGACCGCGGACCTGTTCCGCCACTCTACACTCTTGACGACCTCAAGGACATCACTGAGATGGCCGAGAAGACCGCGAAGTGGCTCAACGAGAAGCTGGCTGCTCAAGACAAGCTGCCCAGCACTTCCAACCCGGTCCTCTTAATCAAGGATGTTGTGGAGAAGACCAAGCAGCTTGAGAAGGCTGGCGTGGACCTTGCGATGAAGACGGTCAAGAACTACGAGAAGAAGAGCAAGAAGAAGCCGTCAAGCTCGTCTAAGAAATCCAAGTCCAAGACTGGCACCAAGACAGCAACTGGGGAGGGTTCCGCCCCTTCGATCGATCTTGACGACGTCAACATCGAGGACCTCTTCCAGTTCGACAAGAATGGCGAACGGATGGGCAAGGAGCAGATGGAGGAGCTCCTGAAGAAGATGAAACAGTACCAAGCCGAAAACCCTCCGGCTAAGGACCAGGCGGACGCGGAGAAGCCTCAGGAGCCGGAGCTCGAGAAGCCCAGCCACGACGAACTGTAAAATGGATGTTCGCACATATAGACATGCCATAAGCATTTGCATAGATTGATATCAAGCGAAAGATTCATAGTGCCCTTTGGCTCATCATTTCCATGATGCTGCGTCTTATGTCCACCACTTTCATGAAATACCCTGGTGCAGCCGAGCCTCCTCGGCCACTCATCTTGCTCAATACATGATACAGGTACATATGTTTTTCGAGTAGCTTTGCGGATAGATGTTTGCTAAAGTGACGATGCTAGTCGGACAAGACCGCGCTCCCGCGAAAGACATTGCACAAATACACGAGATTATGTTCGAAACCACGCGAGTAACGTGACAAGGATGCGGGCGACCTGTCTCGCCCATCCGGCCATGTGCGACATGATCAAGCAACCGAGCTAGCCCACGGTA
Source organism: Microdochium bolleyi (assembly GCA_001566295.1). NCBI lineage: Eukaryota > Fungi > Ascomycota > Sordariomycetes > Xylariales > Microdochiaceae > Microdochium > Microdochium bolleyi. The sequence goes on from KQ964245.1 coordinate 2,742,158, forward strand.
GCAAGACCCCGTACATACATACACCCTTCAATGCTGATGCCTGCGACGTACTGCCGTTATGTGGTCATAATGGGCAGAGATAGATCGTGTTTTGGCTCTCTGATTCGCCTCATTATGATTGATCATCGTGGGCTGGCTATGAACTACCTCGCTGTGGCCAAATGAATATCTGTATATGGAGCTCGAGAAGTTCGAATGATTGAGCAGATTTGTCGGCTAGCCACTCAGGGCATTCACCAAGTCGAGCACTTTCCTTGTGTGAGCAGCAGTCAACCACAGCTTCCCGTCTTGGCAGCCATCCGTTCGCTTCAGTGGTCACTTCCATTCATGGATGGTACTTGCCATCCACTAAACAAGACCTGAAGCCGATGGTAGCAACTACACCAAACTTTGACATGGAACCTCTCAGCGTTCTTGTCTGCCACAAGTGACCTTAAAAGGACCGCCACATTGTCTTTCTCTCCTCCCCAGTATCACAGCTCTCGTTTCCTCCACTGGAACCCCATCACTCCTTTGCCTTTTCCTGCCACCGCTGCATTGTGCGGGCAGCTTCGTCGGCTTTCCAGGTCGGACCTCATTTCCTCTTCTTCCGGGGACTCATCTGTCACATTAGCAGTGTGATTACAACACCCATACCACGCCACGTCCCTCCGGCGCTTCTGACGCAGACACTGCAAAACTTGTTCTTCCGGACGTTTACATTTTGTAAGCGACTCCCATCTCGGCCCGGTCAGCCTGCAGCCTCATCGAATATTACGTGGCTGCGATTTGTCTTTTCACAGCACATTCACAAGCCGCTCACAAGCAGGAACTGACATGTTCTTCCCAACTGTAGTTGCAGCGGCAAGGCGCGGCCAGTTTATCAAGCCGCAGTTTCTGATCAGCAGTGCTGACCTTCCATATCATGTCTCGCTTCTCCCTCTTGACGGCACTGTTGGTGCTGGCCTCATTCCTCCTGGGGTCAGCACAAGTCACAGCACTCACGACCAACACCAAGCGAACCGTGTCAGTACCACTGAAGCATAATATCAGCGCCGGCGGCAACCCCCACTGGGAATACTACCGCACCTTACAAAAATACAACATTCCTGTCCCCGGCCGGCTTAAGAAAATCGTCCAGAAGACCATGCCCAACAAGTTTGCCGTCGACGGAGGTAGGTTGCTCCATTAGGGCAGCCCGAGTATTGCCGCAAGGCGTAATGTGTTGTTGAGAGAGCTAATACATATCACAGAGTCCTCAATTCCAGCCGCATCCCACGGTGGTGATCTTCTTTGGCTGGCCCCTGTCGAGATCGGAACACCACCACAGACCTTGCACCTTGACCTGGACACAGGGTCAACAGACTCGTGCGTATCTCGTCTTCCAATATCTCGAGAACGCAAAGGTCCATGCTGACCAGCTACCCTCAGGTGGGTGTTCTCCACCGACACTGAGCCTCGCAATGTGAAGGGTCAAAACCTGTACCACCCTGGCAAGTCATCCACAGCCGAGTTGATCGACAATTGCACATGGTCAATCATGTACGGTGACTTCTCGACATCCTCAGGCATCTGCTACCGGGACACCTTTGCACTGGGAGACATCAAGATCGAGAACATGACTATCGAGTCCGCCACGAGTGCGTCGGCCATGTTTACCGAAACTTCGGCCATGTCGGGACTGGTCGGCCTCGCGTGGAATTATCTCGCGCAGACTGTGCCTGTGCAGCCCTGCTTGATGGACTTCCTCCCACACGTGCTGAAAGAGCCATTGTTCACTGTTGACTTTGTTCACAACGGAACTGGGTCTTTCAACTTTGGCTTCATCGATAAATCTCTGCATGAAGGTCCGCTCGAGTATGTGGACGTCGACACAAAGAAAGGATTCTGGACGGTATACTATCATGGCTTCAGGATCGCAGGCGACGGCATCAAATACGAGTTCGCCAAGCCAACGCCAGTCATTGTCGACACGGGTTCAACCCTGTTGTTCGCTCCCGAGTCGGCTGTCAAGAAATACTACGACGCAGTGCCCGGCGGAAAGTGGTCGTACGAGCAGTATGCATACACCCTTCCATGTGACAAAACGCCGCCAGACTACATCGTCGAGATCTCGGACGCGAAGGGCAACAAGGTTGAGACGACAATCCCGGGACAATATGTCATCTATGCACATATTGACGACAAGGTTTGCTTTGGGGGTATCCAGTCTCTGGGCTCGTTCAGTAGCCTTGAAGGAATTCTCGGAGATGTGTATCTGAAGAGTGGGTTCGCCGTGTTCGACATTGGTGGAAAGAAGTTTGGCATGGCCTCGAAGCCACTTGACACAGATTCCTGAGGCTGGGTAACAGAATGAACAAGAACGACCAAGGGGCCTGAGGGCCGACTAGCATTGGCCATCATGTTTGGCCAGCCACTGTGACAAGCCCCCCATTCATGTATCATTATGTTTGCCAGGCATCGAGGTCCCTGCCTGAGCTTGCAAGACGGTGAAAATCTTGTCGGAATCCTCAGCAGATAGTTATGGCCAATAAATTCGATGTCACTGGCACTCACCGTACCGAAAGCCTCGGAACCAAGTGAATAGCACAGGCATAGTCTGCACACTTGCTAAAGTCTCTCGTGTATAACATTTGCTATGACTCGCTAGATGCGACTTGACTGGTCGGAGCCAGGCAGACAACGACAGCAGGGTACTCTGTGCCCTGCCGCGGCGTGCCTGGCTTGTAAAGCTTACATGTGGCGAATGCGTTGACAAGACCATACAAGCTTTCTTGATACTGTATCTAGCTAGATGCTCACACACAGCAATTCCTAACAAGTATTGTTTGGATTATTGCTGCCCTCGCGAATACCGTGCTGGTTCACTCACAAACAGGGAAAGCGTAACTGCGCACATCCAGCCAGCCCTCTCCGAGCTCCCCGACCCTGTAGCCGCCAACATCGCATGGCTGTAAAATTCGACGAACTCCTGAAGTCAAAATTTCATAACGCCGGAAACGCCTTCCCAATCCAACACATTTGTCGATTACAGGGGTGTCGCTTCGTGAGGGCTTGTTGAGATGGAACGACGAGGGATATCTTGCTGGTGACGACTTAAGCGACGATGCTCAAAATGAATAAAAAACGCTGGTTCCGATGATGCTGGTTAGAGGCTTTGTATCCACGAGCGCACTTCGTGGGTGCCGGGGCCGCATCGAGAGGACGAGACAGGTATCCAAGCCCTACACTATTCGGAAAGTGTTGAAGGGCTCCCCAACCTGTGGCCCATTGGGAAGATTGCAGCTACAAGCGTAGGTGGTTCGTCGCAGTATCGAAATGGGTGGCCCGTTATTGCGCAGCACATGTAAATTGTAATACCGATCCCAAGGATTCGAGTGCCGTAGACAAGGATGAAACTATTTATCGGGATACGAAAGTACCGAAAACCTATTGGTCGCGATCGCCGCCGTCTTCGCCATTCAAGCATGTGTTAGTAACATGATATCCACCTGTTGGGAAAAGCACTGGATCCGGCGTCCAAATCAGGGGTGATCCCTCGAGGATTCGCCGCCGCGGGGACCCTGAAGAGACTCACCTTCACTGGCTGTGGGGGTAGGGGGCATGGCACCTCCGTGAACAGGCTGCTGCTGAGCTTGCTTGGCAGTGCCTGGGCGCGAGGTCTGAGATCGCTGCGCGTCGCTGGCCGGAGCAGCCTTGAACGCGTCGCCAACTGCTTGCCGCTGCGCCCTTGGGGAGCTGGCCGAAGGTGTGACGCCTCCACTCTTTAGGCGCTCCTCCATCTCGCGAATGCGTGCCTCGAGAGATTCGAGCTCGGTCGTATGTCCTCGAACCTGCTGCTGGCTATGTCGACCCCAAATAACGCTGGTCAGCAGAAGTTACGAACGCCAAAATGGTCGCGGGAACCCACCGAGTCTTGACCTTGTTGTCGAGATCGTCGATGCTGTCCTCAATCTTGAAGATATCCATCAGCTCCGCACTAAAGGAACGAGCTATTGTCCTGCAATTGAAGGCGTCCAGTTAGCACTACGAAAGACCAGGGAGGCGAGCCTGAGTCGAAAGAGTGAGGCGTACGACTGGGGACGACGGCCACTGGGCTGCCAGTCGGCATCGAGCTCGGCGTCGGTCCTGTCGATAGAGCTCATGACTGGGATGTGAGATTATTGTAAGCTGCTGGGTGGTCGTGCATGAAGCTGTAATGGCAGTTCGAGATGAGGAAAGAGGAGAGGGAGAGAGAGAAGAATGGCAAGGAACGGCAAGAGCGTTGACCGGCGGGCAGATGGCGGTGGGCTGGGCGGCGCGGTTGTACATAATATGCACAGGACGCTCGTCTTAGTTTAGGGGACGCGGGCGGGAAGCTGGCGCCGACTAGCTTAGCATTAATTAGCATAGTAGAGCTAAGCGCAGGGGAAAGGGGGAGGTGTGGTCCCTTCGCATGCTGGAAGGGGGGCTTGGGGGGGTGCAACTGACTGGTGTCAGTCGCGAGGGAGGCTACGAGCAGTGCATGTGCCCCCCTCGCCCCGGAGGCAGAGGTCACTGGCAGCGGCTGTCAGGTGGCCAGGTACGGAGTACTCCGTACACGGCGCGGACGTCGTCATTTCGCGCGTGCCGCTGCTGTGGGTGCTCCAGAGAGGATGGTGGGGACAGAGAGGACCCTTGGGCCTTACCATTGAGCACTTGAGCACTTGCGCAGCGCTCATCAGTGATCTGCTCGCATGAGCAATGAGCACCAGCCGGCCCCTGCCAGGGTGGACCACGACTCGTCCAATGTTCAGATTGTTCTCATCTGGGGCTTTGATGAGCATCACGATGCCTTCTAGGTAGCCCAAACTCTCATGTGCCCGCGTCATGTCAGTTACAGCTCTCGGCCCTTCGGACTTGGGCAATCCACCTCTGCCCTACCGAGTATCAACAGGGCCCTTGGAAGCCCTCGACCAAGCTGTCCCAGGAGCACGGCCCCGTGGACTTTCAGAATGATCACCACCACCCAAGCCGAGCAAGCGTTCAGGTCAACAGGCCCTTGGCATAGATCAAGGCCCCCCTGGAAAGACCCATGATGACGGCTCAGGCGCGCTGCGGATGGCTTCATGCATGCCTGCTCCGCCAGCACAACAAGAGCCAGTCACGCTCGCAGTCACGCACCCAGGTTACTCCGTACCACGCGCACCATGGCATGCACATCATCCCGTCATGTCTCGCTGGCACCCAGCAATATTCCAGGTGGTCAGCCTGGATGGCCACAGGTCGGTATTATTAGCTCGACGCTCATGCGCCAGTGGACCCAGCCCTGGTCAGCCTCCCTTGCTCATCGGGACAGAGCTCCTCAGATTGTCAAAGTCATCAGTCCTCTCTCGAGCGACCTTTGGAGCATTCTATCCCCCTGTTTCCTCGCTTGCCTGTCTCCAATGTCTCCCACGGTGCATGCAAATTGTAATGATCAACGACAGCAACCACCGAGTCTCCGATGGGCATCAAGTGTGCCTGCACTTTCATTACGCCACGTTCGAGTCCCTTGGCTCCTCCGGCATCAGTTTGTGTCGTCCAGGTCTGATCGAGGAGGTCCGGATCCCCTCCCACTCCGGTAACACCAGAACGCGCATGAAGTTCTGTACCCAGGCGCAAAGCAAAGGCTCGCCTGGTCAGTGGCATAACATGCAATGCACCAGCAGCAATAATTAATCAGATGCCATCCGGTATGATGCCCCTGTTCATTGGAGTCCTGACTGACCCATTAGTATCCAGTTGGTGTCGTTTCGAACGGTACTGTATGAATACCTACCAGGTGAGCCTTGCTGCGGGAGTTGAGAAGTGCGATCCACACTGTAATGGATGAGATCCGCTTTCATTTCACACAAGCCAGGGGGTTCTCCAATTCACACCCCTTGCCGCAGCTCCCAAACCTCGACCACCGAGTTGCCAACCAAGGTACCCAGCCTTGTGACTTTGATAAACCTGCAATGACTTTGTATCGTTCCATTAGGTCAAATATGGAGAAGACAGCTCACCATAGACATCTTGAGCAGCTACTCCTCACTTTGCATTGCTATCGAGTCATTGATCTACGTCATCCAGATAGCCCCAGGCCCGGGAGCGTCAGGATCGCTGCCGCCGAGGCTTTGAACAACAGCAGAAGTTCCTTATGTTCGATCTCCCCCAAAGGTGTCAGCTCCGGCCTGAGGAAACTCCGGGGAAAGGGCGCACGGCCACAATGGCGGCACACTTTCTCTGACCAGAGAGGGCCTGCTCTCACTGAGGTATATCCGGCATTCTCAGGTGGAATCCGCGCGCTAACTTTACAGGGTGGGAATGTTGGCGAATCATTTTTGAGACAAATCGCAGAGTACCGGGAGCTACGTTGTGTTTGTATTCTGGGCTGACAGGCGAGGTGATGGAGATCTGCAGATGATCTCTGAATACCAGCTGAGATTAGGCACATTATAGTGATCTCAATGCGTACCCTTAGGTGCATGTAATATCCTTGGAAGTAAAGCGTCGAGGCTGAGGGCGAGAATCTCTGAAATTGCCCGCATAGTGATTTGCAGGCACTGACTTCAGCATTCATGTCTCGCAAACATACCCAGGTAGGTAGCCGAGGCGTGATAGTACATGGACCCGCCAATTCACCTGCGACTGCACTATGGCATATGGCTCTTAAGAGCAAGATATTCTCCATGGCGTTCATGGATGTGTTGGAGGCTTCATCACCAATGATCGTGAGTGGCTCGGGCACCCCATTGTAGAGCGACCGATAAAGAAACCTGGCGAGCGAGCCATAGCGCTCCGAGAAGTGGAAGCGCGCTAAGGCAACCTTGTTGCCAGGTAGCTACAACTCCCGGTTCCGCGGAGCCTGGCGATTGAGCGCGCCAATGCCACTTCCAACACTGCATCATCAAGCCAGAAAATCCTTGTCGCGACATCAAATCCATCGCCACGTGCATCGCATTATCCCAGACGCGTCGCCACTGTAGTCAGGTGTCTCGTGTGGTGCTGCATGCGACGACCCCGATCATCTCCGTACGTGATGGACACTCCTTCTGGGCTACTGCCGCGCGATCATGGCGCAAGACCTCTCTGTCAAGCTACTGACTGCAATACATAGACCGTGGCGCCCATACACCTCGCACAGCGACGCGACGGCGGTCCCCTCGACCACTGGCGAGGCGGATCTTGGGGCATGACCAACCCGACAGAATACACCATCCTCGAATCTCTATTCTTAGTCCAGCTCCTACCCAAGCACGGCTTCCTGAATGGTGCATTTGGCCGCATCTCTGACGATCTACGCAAAACACCCTTGATCCTCGAGCAGGACACATACGATGCTGCGCGCCTGAGTCCCGAGGCTCTTCAGGAGCTCGCTCTGCGCCTGCTGCGTGACGAGCAGAGACGCGAAGCCGAGATTGCCGAGAAGAATGCCGCGGGGCTCTCGCCTACGTCGAAGAAGCGGAAGCTGCAGAGTCCGCCGTTGCCGTCGCTCGAGGATGCGCATCGATATGTCGACAAACTCCCTCTTCTCGTCAACAGACTGTGGGCGCGGTACAGAGATAAAGTAACAGAGGAGATCAGGGAGGAAGAGGCACAAATAGAAGACCTCCAGCGGGAGATCAGCGAACTAGAGGAGGTCGAGCACAAAGATGGAACAGTTCAGTCGCAGCCACGAAAAGATGCGGTGTCTGGCGGTCCGTCAGCTCCTGCGGTAGCAGATCCGAATATCTCCAAGCCGAACGGGCAGGTTCCTTCGTCCTCGAGCTCGGTACCTCCGCCATCACCCGCATTAGCCAAGGCTCAAGAGGCCCAGAAGATACGGGCAGCGACATCGAGCCCAGCACCGACGCCGATTGCGCCCGTGGATCGCAGGTCTGCTAAGAATAGTCCTTCACCAGCACCCTCTGGCGCTGTTCGCCAGCCAACCAATGTACCGCCTCTACCCGATGCCGGCAAGCAACCAATAAAAGGCCGTCCGACGACGTCTGGTTCCATACCAGTCCTTCAACATCCACAAGCAGCCCAGGCTCAAGCACAGGCATCGCGCCCAAGCCCTACTTCTTCGAAATCGCCATTGTCCGATACGTCATCCGGGCTTACTGGACTGCCCGTGACGCAGTCCCCGACTGCCGCTACAGCAGGTCAAGCAGCTCAAGGCTCTGCTACTTCATTACAATGGGAACCTCCGTACCAACCACCACCGCAGGCGTTGGTGTCTTCACCTCGGCCACCTGTCGCAGCGGGCACGCCGAGACCACAAGGCTTTCCTCCTCAGGCTGTGTCCGGCCCCGGACAGACAAACCAAGCCGCTGCCGGATCCAGGCCCATCGCGCAACAGGTCAGACCGGCGACACAGGCACATCCACACCAGGGTGTGCCTGCGACATTGACACCTCATGCTGCTGGTCCTGGGACGCCTGGTGCTCCGCACCCGTCGACCGGCCCTGGTGGAGATAATGCTGGGAAACTTCCTCCTCAGCAGCGGCCACAGACTGGATCAGGCAATACTCGATCTCCAGCCACCGGACAGACACCTGGCCGCTTTGTGCCACCGCATGGGCCAAATGCCTCTGCACAGACTCCAGTCAGACCGCCAGTGCCATTGCAGGCGGCTCATGCGCACGGCAGTGCTGTGAAGGCCGGCGGCACACCGAACCTGCAACGACCACAAACTGGGCGTCCTCACCATACCTTACAACCACAGGCACCGAGCACGCCTCAGCAGCATCAACAAGCAGCGATCAAGGCTGGATTTGGCTCACCGTATAATCAGCACGCGCAGCTGGGGAGCGGTGCTCGGGCAGGGGCACCTAGTTCTCATCAGCCTCAACTATTACCACACCCATCACGGACGCCATCCATACCGAGGACACCAGGTGGCAGCGTGGCGCCAGGTCATGTCATACGTGGTCACGGAACTAAGTGGGTTACTACGCCGACACCGGCCACGCCTCGCATGGAAGACATGAGGGGCTACTTCGACGCAGCTAGTCCCGCTTTCGAACCGTTAAGTCCACCCATCCCGAAGGCTCAGTTGTCCAAACCGCTGCCAGCAGCACGGCCACCGGCGCCGGCTGCAGCTGCTGCGACGTCGCCCGCGATTTCGGCATCAGAGTCACAGACGAAAGCTTCGGAGGGCAATATTCAGAAAGACGAAACAGCGGTCACGTCAAAGCCTCGTGGAAGGCCGCCACGGAACCCACCGAAACCGATCGCAACCCCGTCACAGCCAGCTGTCAAGCCCTCAGAGAAATCTAGTGATACCGAAGCCCAGACCCAGAGCATAAAGACTGAAGCAGCCACGCCTCGTGCGCTTGATGAGGTCGAGGAGACAAATCACTCGCAGCCAATCCAGCCAACACCACAATCAGCGGTCAAATCTACGAGCAAGCGGAAGCGTGAGGATAGTCCCACCACTGCTCCACGGCAGCCTCCTGGTCCCGCGACGCAGGTATTATGGACACGGTCTTTCCACAAGGTCAGTGCATCTGCCCTTGAGCAGGTCATCAGCCACCGCCATGCAAACATGTTTGCACATGCCGTCAAGGAGCGCGACGCACCTGGGTACCGTAACATTGTGCTTAGGCCGCAGGATCTCATGGGCATCAAGCGCGCGATCAGTCAAGGTTCTCGAGCGGCGAACCAGGCTGCGCAGTTACTGCCAGATTTCGACCCGAGCACTTCGCCAATGAATATTTGGCTTCCCGTCTCGGCGGATTTAGTTCCGCCCAAGGGCATCATCAACATTGCGCAACTGGAAAGGGAGCTGGTTCATATGTTCGCGAATGCAATCATGTACGCCCCAGATCCCGACCGGGGTGTTGGCCCTGCTTTTAAGAGACGGCGGCGGGATGGATCTGAGGACTCTAACGAGGATGTTCTCGGGTACGAAGTCGATGAAGATGGCATCGTCAAGGATACTCGCAGCATGTTCGGAGAGGTCGAGAAGCTGCTGAGCGATCTGCGTAACGAGGTAGATCGCAATGCGCCGCCACCGACAGGCGGTGCGGGCCATAGCAGGAGTATGAGCCTTGCAGGCGGCGAGGCCAGCACAGCCGAGGACGACGCTGATGAGCAGCCCAGTGACGCGAAACGGCGCAGAGTTCGGGGATAGGCTTGGTGTGTGCGCATAACAAAGTTTAGGCGGTTGTGCCCTTGTGCGCGGGCTGCTTCTGTCTCGTTCATCAGAAAGCAGGTGTTGGTACTTGTAGTTTTGCGGAATACCCAATTAAAGCGCTTTCTGTCATTTCAAGATTTCTTCGAAGTTCATCTGCGCGGTCTAACATGTGATTGAATTGTCATCAAGCTCCCGGCTATGGCCCCACTTTTCGCCAAGCCCGTAAAGTGGTTGCTCAATGAGGCGCGTATTCTGGCTGCAGGTACGCGTCCCCCCCAGTGTTTACTTTGATAGCTGACCCCACGGCAACACCACCCACCGCGGTCTCGTTCCGCAGCAACACCACCGTGTAAACGTTGCCGGCCTGGCTCGATTTTGCCCGTCAACAAGAAGAGAATGATACACATGGCTTAACATGGCACCGCATCGCAGGGTCGTGGCTGACTCGGACGACTCGGACGATGGTGATGACGACTTTGAGGAGGTCAACCATGACGACGAGCCTGCCGCCCAGTACAGCAACAAAGACTATGAAGAGCCAGGACCACTACCACTGAGCACGCCCCAGGCGGAAGAACTGAGTCCTGAGCACCGGCCTTGCTACGGGCAAGCGGCGAACAGGGACTCGTCGTCGGGCTCAACCAGCGAGTCGGCGTTCGCCCGTATCTGCAGCGCGCATCTGCAGGACAAGGTGCTCCAGCAACAGCACCAGCAGCAATCCCGGCTTATTGAGAATATTGTCCGGCAATCGCAGAGGGTTGTTGGGTCCAGCAGTGTTGGTGGAGCGGGCAGCAGCGATGCTGATATCCAGATCGTGCTGGAAGCACCGCGACTATCGCTGCCGCATGATCGGGAAGGCGAGGGAAAGCAGGAAGACTCGCAGCTAGCTTCTGGTACTGGCAGGACGGCAGCAACTCGTACCCAGAACAGGGGCCACGACGAGTGGGAGATACCGAGCAGTCCTGAGACAGCCAGTATCACCACGAGCAGCCGCATTCGACAGACCGACAACACCAGCAGCGGTTTCAGCATGAACGCTCGTGCTTTAGGCGCCTCAGAAGCAGGAACCATAGATGCCGGTGCCGGTGAGGATGAGCTCCAGGACCAGACGATTTTGCCACCCGCAAAGCGACAGCGTGTGTCCCTGCACGACACTTCGGCAGACTCGGGCAAGGGCTTCTACGTCGCGCCCAGCAACCTCACGACTATGCAAAAACTCGAGTATCAGCGGGTCAGCGTGCCTCAGGTTCTCGCGAACCAGGAGATCAGGGCCACTCCAATGACGCAGCAGAAGTCAAGTGGCGCCACGACTATTGCTTACACGACGCCGAGCCGATATGCTTCGTCCGGCGGCAGGTATCCTTGGGAGTCTAGTATGATTCACCAAGAAGCGGAGGGATTAGAAGTCGAGCCTGAGGTGATTGATGTGAGTTATGACTAGGCCGTGATGTGACTAGTAGCTCAGATTGACTAATTGGTAATTCGCAGATATCATCCTCGCTCGGCTTACCACCTCAGGATCAGCCGAATCCTCAGCAGGATCTAAGTGAGCCCGAAGAAGTACGGGGAGAAGCACACGAGTCACCGCTCCGCTCAAGGACAAAAGCTTCCGCAAGAAAGCGGAAAACTACGAGGAAAGCCGCGAGTGACGAAGATGCCGACGAGTTAGCCGGAGACCATGCGGTCTGGACATTTGGAGGTGCTGAAGATGAAGAGGAGGTGTACAAACCACGACCCAGTCGACGGAGAACAAAAGCGACTTCCCCAAGCAAGGATGACTTCGCTTTTCGTCAGGAGCGCTTACAAAAGGATCATGACGAGGATGAATTGGCGATCGAACACTACGACAAGCCAATATCGGCAAAAGGGCGCAAACAACGGCTTGATCTGGTGGGTGAGCTACAGGACGAAGATGAACCGCCAAGAGCAGCTGCAGCGCCCAAAAAACGGGGCCGCCCCAAGAGGCAGAAAGAGATTGCCGAGTTGCCTCCGGGAGCGGCGGACGCCGAGGAAGAAGCTGAATATCACCCAGCCGACAAAACGCAGGATGAGCAGCTAGCGAACTTAGCAGCAGAAGAGCCTTCGGGGCCAACGAAGAAGAAGCGTGGGCGGCCGAAGAAGGTCAACAACCCGAAAGCGAAAGCAAAGGCGAAAGCGACCGTCTTTTCTGCCCATGAGGTGGATGCCAAGGAGACAGTCGCACGCCAAGAAGAAGACGACACGCATGAGGAATACAAGCCTGACGCAGCACCAGAGGCTGATAACGAGAAGGAGCGCTCGCCATCACCCAAGCGATCTCCGTTAGAAATAAAAGATGCCAATATTGTATCCTCGCCGAAGAAGGAGCAGCAGCAGGATACTAAACCTGCAGAAGAAAAGGCAGCGAAACCGGCGTTGTCCAGAAACCTGTCCTCTACGCTGCAGACGAAGACGCAATATCGTGTCGGCCTAAGTAAGAAGTCGAGGATCGCGCCGCTCCTCAAGATCATCAGGAAATAAAATGGTGATCACAGTTGCAGTCATAGGCACAGTCAAATGTCATGGAGTTGGTTTGGGAGTGATGATAACCACATTGAATTATGAATACATGTCAAGGACAAGGACAACCTCCAATAGCTTTCTTAAATGCTTAGGAGGATCTGATGCATCCACGCGTACTGTTGGCTCTGCAGAAGTCCTTCTCCCTGCCACTCTCTGCATTCTTGACTATTCGCAGACGTCGAACTCCGCCATGACGCCAAGATGATCTGTGATCCAGGGCTTATCAAAACCAAGCTCGATCAGCTGACGCCTCTGCTCTCTATCCTGCAGCTCGACACCTTCACCGAACGTTTGGAACCTGCGCAGCCGCAGCCCACCACCGCAGAAGTACACTTTGTCCATGCGCGAACAACCGAAGCGGTCTCGAAGCACGGTGGCCGCCTGTTGACCCCAAGTGTATCCTTCTTCGCTGTCCTCCTGGCCTCCCAATTCGAGGTACGCGTCCCGAAGTCCGTTGTCCAAGTGGAGTGACCTGTCGAAGTCCTGGATGGCGTTGAAGTCGCCAGCCAGCAGAGCACCGTGGATGATCTTGCCCTCCGCCTGTTGGTGCTCGTTGTCGGAGAGGCTCTTCATGAACCGCGCCGCGAGCTCGACCTGGGGTGGGCGATAGGCCGGCTCGAAGGCCATGGATTCGAGATGGGTGTTGCCTACCCGGATGATGTCCCTCCCCCCCTCATTCCCACTCCCGCCTGGGCCCACGTCGACGTCTACGAACAGCACGTCCCGCTCCATCCGCGTCTTGTCGTAATGCACTCGGAAGGAGCCCTGCAACAAGAGGTTCTTGCTCACGAGCGTCGTGGTGCCGTAGTTGCCCGACGCCCACATCGCTCCATCGACGTCAGTGATGGTGAAGTTGTCCCGCACCCAGGAACTCTGCCCGATGGTGCGGAGGTCGGAGACTAGGCATTCCTGGAGAAATATTATCACGCCCGTGTTCTGCGAGGGGGAGGCAGTTATAAGGCTCTCGAGGTAGCCCAGCGCGGCGGCCATGCGCTCCTCGGGGAAGGGCAGCATGAAGTCGATGTTCCACGCGTAGAGTGCGATCCTGGTCACTTCTCTGCTGCCGGTGCTCGAGGGCGTCGCTGCATTGCCTTGCTGCTGCTGGCTCGACTCATGAGGATGCCATGTCTCGCTCATGCTGTCGAAGCTGTAGTGAGCCTGCGGGAACGGCACATCTGGCTGCCACGGCACAGACGTCTTCCTGGCGGCCTCATTGGCGGCGACCGCTCTGCTGAACAGGTCTTCCATCTTTGCTCGAGTCTGCGTTCTCTATGCGTGCGTCTCTACTGGACTGGCAAGGCAGCTAGCCACTCGAATTGGTTCGAAGTGCCCGTGTTGATGGGAATGCCTTGGCAGGTGTTACTGTTTTGTATGCCAGGCGGGGTCAACTTCTCGGCTGAATAAAGCTGATCAGCGCATCATCATCTTCTCCCGTAAAGCAGAGTCCGCTTAACGCAAGTCATTGTGCTACGTGCCACGGGCATTTCGAGAGCATGAGACAATGGCCAAAGTCACATTGGTGGTTGTGTTTGCTGACTAGTTATTCCAATCTCCGATGGATCGCCTCCCAGTTTAAGGCATCACTCAGTCGCTCCCCTCGACCAAGGTAATGGCTAAGAGAAAGTCTGCTCTCTCCAGCACGTAACACAACGTACTGAACGTGATATATGAGTCGGAAATCGTCGTTGCTATTTACAGACACTGACCATGCCACTGATACAGGTGCTCTCGCATACTGAATCATTGAATCCATGGAGACTCTGGCTCAACTTGGCCAGAGGACCCGGTTGTTTCTTGTGATTTCTGATGTTACAGAGCATGTGTATCTTGCAAAGGTAACACCTATACCTCTGCGGGGTAAGTATGTGCATACTAGAAGGGACCTCTCTGGAGTCGGAGTCTAAGGGCATGAAATATCACAATGTGCGAGCTGCAGGTCAATTTTGACCCGACCTTATCGATGGATGCCAACTAACGCCGAACATCTTGTTGACCGCATTCTCTATGGCTAGCTTGATCTCAGTGCGCAGCCGTTCAGTATGTATAATGGCATTGCGCGGAGCCAGTCTATTGCTGCAACCTCCGTTGTCAGCAGCATTTCACGAATTTCGTAATATTTTGCCGCGCTATGGTTTCACCGGCTCAAGCTCATTGAAGTGCTTACCTCATGTCAAACTTTTCGCGCGTGTACGAGAGCTACTTGCCTCTCTACCCATGTGCATAAGAGCTCCTCACGCGTGCTACTGTTGTAATCGGGAGTATGTCGGCAACGAATCCGTGGCAAGCGAATCATGCTTGACCTTCGTCAAGTCGCAAGTCTTCCCGCGAGAATCTCCATAATGGCGCCCAGTCTCGCTCTATGGTCCACAGCCATCCTTGAAGCCGGAGAATGTAAGAGATTTCGCTGAAATAAGTTTTGGTGCACAAGACGCGCTAGATTCTGTACGGCTCACGCACAGCAGACTGCTGAGCTGCTTTGGTAGTGTCTCAAAGCCGTGGTGCGTCTTCTCTGTATGTGTCACTAAGTCGTCTCGGCGGTATATTGTTTAAAAACACTGCCGTTGTCTCGTGGTTGCCAGTAAAGGTCTCGGGCACCCCGGGCGCGGTGGCGCCTACCCGGCCGCGCTCCTGTAATCTGAAGTTCATCAGCCACCGGACGTGCATGCCAAGAACGCCCTGGGTGCTCCGAATCTCGGCCAGCTGATCTTTGATCTGTAGTGTCTCGTTGAAGAGCATCATGGAGTGCCTCGCCTCCACCTCTGTAAGGCCCGACGACAGCCGCTCCACCTTGGACTCCATCGTCTCGAAGAGCGAGAGGAAGTACTGATCGCGCGACTCGTACGGCGCTGTCTCCGAGGTGTTTGAGGGGCCGGGCAGACTCATGTCCGAGATGGCTTCAGGAGAACTACCGCTAGGCATGTAGAAGCCGCGATTCTCGAGGAACTTTATACGCCGATCTTTGAGCCTATCCCTCTCTTGTAGAGCCTTCAGCTCCGCCCGAAGTTCGGCCATCTGCTCGCCGATTGGGCCGACAACTCGGTAGTCGCACACCCTGCCGTGCGCGTCCATGTGCTTTCGGCACATTGTCCGAGTGCACCCAAAAGCAGCGTATTTACACGGTGCCTCAGCCTCGGGGCATTCCTTGGCGTGCTGCTCCTGCTTGTGGCGGACGAACTCGGCATCGCACAGGCTGCAGGTGGCGGTGCGGTTCGGACACTCGAGATCTTGGTGATGCTCAAGGTCCGCCTTCTGCTGGACTTGCTGGCAGTACTCGCACTCGACGTCGAAATGAAGGCAGCCTTTGCTCGTGTCTCTACGCACGACCAACTTGTCGCACGCCGTGTGAGGACAGGGGACCAGGGTCTTGTCGCAGTAGCGGGCGACATGGTTCTCAACCAGGGAACGCGCCACCGTGAGGTTGCAGCCACGAGCCCGGTTCGGACATCGTACGTTGAGGTTGTCGAGCTGGTTGTGGACGATCTTGGGCGCAGGCTTGGTGTCCGACACCAGCTTGAGGGGTAGCCGGTCGACGGGGCAGATGGCGTTGAGCGCATGGGCCTGAATAAGGCACTGTTGGCAGAAGACATGGTCGCATGTCGTGATGACGGGATCTATGAGAGCCACGTGGCAGATGGGGCAGAGGAGGTTCTCGTCGACGACATCGTCGTACTCGAGGGCGCGCAGGTCGACTGTTGCAACGGCGGGAACGTCGGGGCGCACGATGGGCCGGAGCGCCAAGGTTGCTGTGGCGGTGCCCGGCGTGGGGATCGAGGTGCTCGGAGGGAGCAGGCCCTCTTCGGGCGTGTTCGGCGGTGGCATTCTGAGGACTGTCGCGGGACGCCGGAAGGGGTGGTGGATGTTTTCCTGATCGAGGCTGAGGCCGAGGTCGGGGTGGGGAAGCAGCCGCCGGTAGTTGTCGTCGAGGCAGCGGGCTTCAGAGCATGGTGCTGATGAGAGACTGGTGCATGAAGGCGGCCATGGTGCCGCCGCAGGCGGTCTCGCAGAGAGCTGGTGGCGATGGACGAGGATGAGGATGAGGATGAGGATGAGGATGAAGAACCCGAGCCACGGCTGCTGGAGGAATGGGCGTGTCGAGGCGGGACGAGAGCGCGGCAGCATCCGAGTCGGGGCGGAAGTATCGGTGTGGGGGGCGGGGGATCCAGTGTCCAGTCGCAGCGGCCCGCCCGTGCGGCTGGTGCTGATCAGTGGCCATGTCGTACCGCGGACGGCCGTGGACGCAGCAGGTCGCTCCAAGCACGCTTGCATCACAATCCAAGTCCCTAGCTACTTGCCACATCTGTGCCTTGACAAATCCAGGCCACGCGCGTCTGCCCGGCCCATCTGCACCGTCAATGGAGGATCCTAGCATGGAAGCCCAATGCCACACCCGTCCACGCCTCCACAGGCGTAAAGAAAGAACCGCGGGTTTCTGATGATGGCGACTTTGTTGCTGCCGTCCCATAGATGCAGCAAGTGCTTTCGCACGACAAGGGTTCACATGCCAAAGAGAGGAGCGACCCTGCAGGGCCACACTCTTGTACCTCGGCGATGGTGGAGTGGGACGCCTGGCGACGTTAGTCAGGCACCATCCCTCTGGGATCAACACCTGCCGGACGGCGCAAGGCGAGCCAAGGTACGGATGTCTGACTGAATGTGCTCCAGTGTCGAGTAGAACCAACAGTCTTGGCTTGCATGCGGCTCAACAAATAAAAACCGGTGGCCTTTGTTTCTCCAGAGCATGCACGGGTGGTACATCGACGATGCTTCTCATCCCCTCCCGCTCTGATGAGCGTGCTACGATTCAAGCTCGAGCTATCTAGTTTTCCTGGGTTGCAGAAACCGTAGCTACTGTCCAAGATGGCACGAGCACGCATGCCTCTCTTAAGTGATGTTGCGCAGTCTGCATGTGCCAACTACTGGACATCTCGCCCGCACCGAGGCGGCCCGCAGCTGTTGAGGCCACGGCCCCACGTTGTGACAATGCAATAATAATTTCGGGGCCCGCACAGCTCTCGCCCTGTCCTCCAACTTCAATCTCGACTTTCGGTCTTCCTCCAACACATCGGAAGCCCAACAGCCCGCGACACCTGCTTTGCCGCAACGACGACGTTCGACAGACACATCAAGATGGCTGGTGGACTCTCTCTCAAGGTGACCAACAGGGGTAAGTCCCGACCGTCTTCCAACAACACACCCCGTGTCTGCATGTCTGAGCTTCGCATCGCTGACGACAGCCGCTTCTGGCAATCTTTCCAGTCCCCAAGAAGCCGATCAAGAAGCTCCCTTCGTCAATCGACATCGCCGGTGATGCCACTGTCGATGATGTCAAGATCTCCGTCGCAAAGGCTGCCGGTATCTCGGACCACAACCGCCTGGGTATCTACGACCCGGCCACCAAGAAGACGCTCAAGGACAGGAAGGCCCGCATCGCAGACCAGGAGGGCATTTCCAAGCATGGCGAGATCCTCGTCAAGGATATGGGTATGTGTCTTCTTCTTCAAGGTTCATTGCAATGACTACCAGGGAACGGTACAAGCTGCCACGAAGACAAAGCTGACAAGCCGTCTCCCTCTCCTCAGGCCCCCAGGTCTCCTGGCGCACAGTCTTCGTCATCGAGTACCTCGGCCCTCTGCTCTTCCACCCTCCGGTCCTCGCCCTCCGCAACTATATCTACCCGCCGCTCTACTCGCTCTTCAAGGGCCACATCCCGGCCTCCCCCGTCACTGAGGAGCTCTCGCTGGCCCAGAAGGCCGGCTTCGCCATGATCATGCTGCACTTCCTCAAGCGCGAGTACGAGACCGTCTTCGTGCACAAGTTCTCCGCCAGCACCATGCCCGTCGCCAACATCTTCTGGAATTCGCTCTTCTACTGGGCCGCTGCGGGCGCTCTGGGCGCTTTCGAGGTGTATGCTCCCTTCTCGCCCGCCGCCAACGCCACCGAGCCCCTGACCACGTATCTGGGAATCACGCTTTTCCTGTTCGGCCAGATCGGCAACTTCCGCATCCATAAGTACCTTTCGGGTCTGCGCAAGCCCGGTGAGACGGAGCGCAAGCTGCCGCAGGGCTTCACCTTCCAGCTCGTCACCTGCCCCAACTACATGTTTGAGGTCATCGCGTGGGCCGGCATCATCGTCACCACTCGCAGCCCCAGTCTCATCTTCTTCATCTCCATCGGTATGTACTACATGTGGACCTGGGGCTGGGGAAAGGAGAAGGCGTACCGCAAGCAGTTTGGCGACAAGTACAAGAAGAAGCGCTCTGTCATGCTCCCTGGTCTTTTGTGAGAGGCCTCACGGGACTTTTGCAGAGTCAATGTATGGTTGGCCAGTCCCAGAGTGCTCAAGCATCGTGATCTAGCACAAATGACAAGGAGCTAGAGAGACTGGGAGCCGCTGCATACCTGCGCCAGAAACGGACAGCATAAAGCAGACGTATATAGGATATAAACCAATATGTTAAAATGCCATCATGCCAAAACAAGGAAAAGAAAAAATCTCATACCCCAGAATCGCTATCGTTTTTCATATACTCATGGCGCTCATCTGCCCGCTCACGATGTCGGACTCAGCTGACTGTCTGCGCTGCTCGCGGACTGCAAGCCCAGCGCATCGCCACCAACAACTTGTGCCTGGGTACCACGCAGCGAAGGCGTGCGATCAGATGGCGAAGCCATACTTATCCCGCTGTCCGTTGGATCTTCCCTGCTGCCGGTACTACCACCCAAGCTGTCCTTACCATAGATGTCCAGCCTCATCGCTTCGCTCAGGCTGGCGAGCAGGCCATCGTTGATCTCGACCTTGACGCCGCCGCCGCTGCCGCCACCTCCGGTCTTCAGGCGGCCAGCGCCTTCGGCGAAGGATTCTTGGTCTCGTTTGCGTCGGCCACCCTCTTCTTGGTCTTCGTTATCGCTGCGTTCTTCCTCGTCGCTGCCACTCCCGCTTCCACTCCAGCAGCAGCTCCCCTCGCAATCGCTACAGCGCTCGCTGCCTTCTTCGTCAGTACTTGCGTACCCATCGCTCTCAGTTTCATCAGGACCCCGATCCCGATCAGGAGCCCCCTCTACTCGGCGACGAGACTGACCCTTTGGCCGCGGCGGCCGATTCGCCAGCCGGATCGTCTCCTCGATGACCAGCAGGTCCCGCTCTAGCACCTCGGCCCAGTTCTGTACGTTGCCCAGCTCCTTCACCCTTCTCCCCGCGTCCCGCGCTACGCGCTCCAGCTTGGCCGTCTCCTTCCGCAGCCCCTCCGTCGCCTGCGCCACGTCCTTCTCCTGCTTCGCCAGCGCGGCGCTGTTGGAGTGCAGCTGCGATGCGCGCGTCTGCAGCTTGTGGTCAAGGAGGTTCGACATAGAGGCTATGAGCGCGTCGCGGGCCTCGATGGTGGGCAGGTGTGCTGAGGACGAGGGCAATGTTGGCGTTAAAGGGAACGGAGGAGGGTGCTGCGACTGAGAGGAGTTGCTGGGGCCGGCAGGTGCAGAAGGAGGAGGTCGCGGTCGTCCGCCGCCTCCACCTGGTCCTCCGATCATCCCACCGGGCGGCAGTGATGTTGTCGAGGTCGGCGATGTCGGGCTCGTTCTGGTGAGGGCTGGGGCTGAAGCAGTGCTCCGCGGTGCAGAGGATCCTCTGGGGAGATTAAACTGGTTTGGGTGGTGCTGCTGGTGTTGCTGTTGATGGGAAGCTTTTTGGTGGTTCAAAGCCCCTTCCAGACTACCGTCACGGATCGGTATCTTGCTGAGGAGAGTGTTATCTACCTGGGCAATCTCTGCTCCGGTCGCATCAGAAGCTACAGCCGTAGCTGAGGAAGCCTCTGTGGATGACTGATGAGGCGATGGAGTGCTGCTCGTGATCACATCGGTGCTTGTTACTGCCATGACTGTCATGGGTGTCATGGCTGCAGGCACCTTTGTCGCTGGCGAGGTCGACAGTACGGCCTCTACTGACGTCCTCTCCGTGGCAGAACCCGGAACCGGAATCGGCACCGTTGACTTGGCCGCGTTGCTGGTGCCTTGCGGCGGTGTCTTCTCGTGTTTGTTTCCCTGTCTCTCTAGATCGGCTGGTTGCTCTGTCTCCATCGCAACTGGGTCGGAAATGGATATGAGACTGTGCTCAGTCACAGCTTTCCCATGCACTTCTTGCACAAGCTGGCCCTCCGTTAGAGCTGGAGGTGATGACGCTGTGCTCACGATTCCCAGAGCATGATCCGCAGCGTCAGCATCGTCTGCGTCGCGAACTACCACTTCCCGTGGCAACTGTTGCGCTTGAGTTGATGTGTAGCTGTCTCCCATGTTCGTGTGACCTAGCGCTGCCAACCTGGTGGCAGCAGGCTCGCTCGTGCTCATCGTCGCGGGCTGCGGCATGGCTGGAGACATCAGGGTCGGCCTGTGTTCTGATCAGAGCCGGGAGATGTAGTTATGACGAGATTCTATGGGCTGATGGTAGCACGGCAGCAAGTGAGTCCTGGACAGCTGCGGGTTGGGAAGAAGCAGCAGGGTATGCAGGGTGCAGGGTGCAGGGTGCCGAGAAAGTTGGAGTTGCAGGTGGGACTATCATGAGTGCGCACGCAGGTGCATTGCACGTGTATGCGGGGAGGGCTGGAGTCTGCAGCACTTCACAACAGCTGCGGCGTCTGCAGGCTATTGTGACTAAGCCAGTCTCTCGGCATGGAGCGCTACAAATAGGTGCGATGGCGAGCAATCATGCCAGCCGAGCCAGGATAGTGATTTAGGAATTGCTGTCACAATCCAGCTGGGCACGCATTGACGTGCTTGTGTCTTGACAATGGCATTGTCTCTAGGGTGGGTACGCGTCGTTGAGCGCTTCGAAGCTTAAACTCTAGAAGCAAATGTTCTGATCGACACTCGACTGCATCATTGAATGCGCACGCGGTATCAAGAAATGACTTCGTGTATTCGGCTTCGCTTCAAATTACAATTAATGCTTTTCCCGGACCAATTATAAATGTACTGACTCCATATCCCGTGATATGCTGCAGAATAACAAATAATCCAGAACGCCATGTCCGTTCGTACCCCACATAATCTTCTTGTTCTACATGCGGCCATTACTCCAAGGAACGTCTCTCAGTGGCAATATCAAGCGTTCCTACCCGTCAGCAAGCTGTTACGAGAGTCATCTCCAGCCCTGATTAGAAAGAAGGCTTGCTGCCGCCATGGAAACGCTGCGGCACGGACGTCACACCCCCGCCCTGGAAGCCGTTCTGAAAGCCATTTGTTGGCCCTGGTGTCCCATACCTGTCGTCATACATGGACGACATGGACGATGCCGAGGTCAACGATAGTGAGGACGCGCTCGTCATCGTCCCTGAGCGCGACATTGTCAACCCTCCCATAGAGATGAAGGCATTGGCCCGCTCAAACACGTTACCGCTGAAGGCGTGGGCAAATGATGCGCTCTGCGGCGTAGCAGGTACGGTGGCTTGAACTGCAGGGCCCAGTGCCGCGCTCTGGGGAGTCATCGGCATTTGCACGGGCGTCATAGCCATTGCAGATGTATTGCTGACAGGCGAGTACATGTTGGGGTGGTCAGCATAACTGCCAGCCTGCCGGAACAGGTTGGCCCAGGGTGATGCCATGATGAGCTGGTTTGTTTCCTTCACGCCGACCTGGATGGGGCGCAGGCGGCTCCTAATATCCGGCGAGAGCTGCACAAGGTCCATAGAGCTTTTCAGCTTCGCACCGTACTCTGCCCAGGCGTCGATAAAGCTCTTGCAAAGTGTCCAAAAGCCGGGATCGGTGCGGATGCCGGGCTCCTTGAGCTTGATGCGAGATAGCCGATTCTTGAGCATTTCTGTCTCGCGGATGGCAACTGTACACTTCACTGCCAGACCTCTCCAGCACTGCACGATATGGTCCGGCTGTCGCTCAGATTCAGCCTTGACTCTGGCAGAGTTGAACTGCACGCTGAAATTTGGCAATGTGCGCATCACCAGATCTGTGGATCTCTGCAGTGAGAGGAAAATCTTATCAAAGACACGCTCCTCGCCACTGAAGTCTGCAGCGAATCGGCTATCAATCGACGCAAATGACTCTCCAGACCGAGGTGTTGCCGATGCCATTGCCGGTAAACGACCGTTGAGGTGGACATGCGGCACAGGCACATCCGTGGCTACTCTCAAATTGCTTGGATGCTGTACAAGAGTGCCTGTTCGTGAGCGTGGCCCGCCGGATGGCCGGTCCGCAGTAGGTGTTGCACTGGCGCTCTCTCTGTGGATCGGCCGGATGGTTTCGCCAAAACCCTGTGCGATGGCACGGTCTTTTGACTCCCGGAGTGAAAGTCCAATTGTTGCCTCATTCGCAGTGACACGCAGCTCCATAATGCTATTGTAGAGCAGCATCATCATAGTTCGAATGTAGCGGGGGTCACCGTTGTCGACAATGCTATCCATGTTGTTCACCAGTAGCGAACAGATATGGCTGTATGCATTGACCAGGGTCAAAACCGCTCTCTGAATATTCTCGTTCTCGCGTGGTGCCTGGATGCCTCGCTCCGTGGCATCTTCGTGCTTCTGGATCTCAGCTTCCAGCTCCTCCACGTGCATGTTCGTGTTGTAAAAGACGATTTCGAGACTTGACCGTCGCGCAGTGCCATCGCCCGTAAGACGGGTGAATAGCTGAATCATGGGATGAATCTGAAAGATCGAGTAAAGAATCCCCTTCGCAGATTCAATAATCGGGTCAAACATTTTGGACTCTCGGCGCTGTTCAGGAAGCACGGACAATCGTCGTACATAATATGGCCTCTGCAGCAAAGGATCTGCGGGGCTGTTGAGATTGGAAATTGACCCGCCATTGACAGGGTTGTGTTGTCCCGTCATGGACGAACCGTGGCTCAGGCCGCGGTAGTGGCTGAAGCGGTTGTTGGCTTGTGTCTCGTCCAGTGTTCCCAGGTCGTTTGCACGCTTCGAAGCCATGGCCATGCGTCGCTGTCTTTCAGATGGTCTGTCGAGCTTGGGTGTTTGGAACATAGTCTCGCTATTTGAGCGGAGACGCTCGTGTGGGTTACCGATTGTCAATGGCATAACGCCTGGTCTCCGTATTGTCGTGCTTTGTTGTGAGAGGCCGCGCGAATGCAGTCGCGCCTGGCTCATGGGTTGTCGGCCGTTGCTGACCGTGAGGCGTTCCGATCCCTCACTGCCGCTGACTTTCACGGGAAAGCGCCCACTGACAACTCGTTTTAGTGGCGCTCGTGGAGGTTCTCCAGGATCAAGGAAGTCGTCACCACTTTCGGCCTCTCGCTCCTTCTCGTGAATGCTTTGTGATCGCTGCCTGAGATATCGCTTAATGTGGGCTGTCATGGCGAGCTCTGTGACCTCGCTCTCCTTTGATTGCCCGTCGTTGGGAGGACTCGCTGCCTGGAACTGGAACACTTCTTTTGGTGGGAATGTGATGTTGTTCCCATCGAGTTTAAGCACCTGCAGAGAGACCATGTCTGCCAGACACAGGGGTAGCTCCTCGATACGATTCCTCTGCACAGCGAGCACCTTGAGCGACGTCAACTTGGCGATTTCGGGTGGGAGGACACGTATACGATTCCTCCCCAGATCGAGGATCTCTAGCGATCGGAGTTCACACAACTATGACAGGGACATCAGGGGTTAACAATGGCTCTCTGACGATGACGCTCATGGGGGTAGCATGCGAATCCGACATACGGGTTGAGGGAACTCTTTGATCTGATTGTTCCTAACATTCAGATAACGCAGAGTTGTGCATTCCGCGAATCTTGCGGGAAACGACGACAGTCGGTTGTGCGACAGTGCTAACCTGTATCCCGTTGTGGGGTCAGCTCGGATTTCGTGATAAGGTGATGCCAAGACAGCATAGGGGCACCGACCGTTCTAGCTCATGCTTGATAATGTCAACGACACCCTCTGGCAATTCCTGAATATTACGCCGTGACAGGTCGATAGTGATTCCCGGTTTGAGCTCGTTGCTCACACCGCTAGCCTCTGCAGCTTGGCTTTCGTTATCCATCAGCGCATTATTCATTGCTTCCCGGGCGATGTTGATGACCTGGTTTGAGCTGAGAGGAGCTGGTGATGACATCGCGGACAAATTCGAGGCAGAGCTATTCTGTGGATGGTGATTTCGGTCGGCGTATGGTGGGTACTGAGGCGCGAGAATGGCGGTCGCGGGAGGTTGCGCGACACGCCGAGTCTGCGACGGATTCGAGGGAAGCCCTCTGGTTGGGGGAGGTGGCATGGCCGTCCCAGGGCCAGCCGAGCCCATGCTTCCATTCATCACGGCGGAGCTGAAGACAGGTCTCTCGACGTGGCCGCCGGTATCAGCAATGTCTTGCAGTGCGACAGAGCAAGGCACAGGGCCTCCTCAGAATGTGAGCTCGTGAGCCTGATCCACAATGGTTACGGTAGTGACCATCTGGTACGCAGCATGATCCGAACCAAGAGATCGAGCAACCGCAGATTTGCGCAGCAAGGTGCGTAGGTGACAGGGTGATCTTCGAGAATGTGGATTTTATAATCGACTTGGAGCTGTTCGACTATCCGCAAGCCGTGTCGTTGAAGAAGACAACAGAGATGAACTAGGCCGATGACTGGTGGCCAGACTTGTCCAACGTGACGGGTTGCTGAGCCGCCCGTTACGGCGATTGGACGTTCGAACGAAGCCAGGGAGCCAATCCGTGTAGACGTCCACGGCTGCAGGGCAAGCGATTCGGCTTGAAGACGGCGTACGGGATCGGGCTGGAGACGGGCGAGGTGGGAGTTGCAAGGTCGGCGGAAGGCAACGTCCGCAGTCGCCAGGCGAGAGGAGCGAGCGCAGCACGCTTTGTTTGCGCAGCTGCAGGGGAGTCGAGGCAGCGGCGGGCGGTTGGACAGGCGGCGGTGATGTCGGGACGGGACAAATTTGCGTGCTGCGAGCCTGTCGAGATGGCGAGCAGGGGAGGTCGAGAGTCGAGACAGGGCCAGGCGTGTAACAAGCTCGGGTGAGGAGCAGGCCTGCCCAGGTCCGAGTCTCAGGCTGTCTGCTGGGCGTGGATTGGCGATAAGATGGCGTGGTCGGGGGTTGTCTGGGTGGAGTTGTGCTGTGCCCTGCAGGCGGCCCAGCAAAAAGGGGACGGGCAGCGGGGCCCGCCTCGGCTTGACCAGCAGTCCAGCGTCGGGTCGCTTGTCGGGCACCAGCCACTTGCAGACCTCCGATCAGACCTGACCTGTGCCCTGCGTCCAAGCTGCCGTCGTGTCTCACTCGCGCAAGCTGCAACGTGCAGCACGCAGGCTCGTATCCGTTCAACTCCTGTAGGACCCTTTGCCACGGGACTGAGCCCAAGCTCCCTCGATCGATGACGGCAGGTGTGCGGATGGCTGACGAGAGGTTGAGAGAGAGAGAGAGCGAACTAACGCGCCCTGCAACTCTGTGCAGGTTACACAACGTTGACTGGCCACTGTTGCAAGGGACCGCCTTAGCACCGAGTAGTCTTGCAAGGATGATGAGGGAAACGGGCCCTAGAAGCTCCCTGGGAGGGTTCGAGGAATTCCGTGGCGTTCCTGCTGGGGGTCAGGCTATGCTCGGCTGGCTGGCCCTCCAGAGTCCACCCCGGCCGGGCATCATGAGTTCGCTGTCCCGCCAATCCACGGATGCCCGTAGCCATCGCAGCCTGCATACGCGACGCTCCCCTGAAACCAAAAGGCCCCAAAGAGTGCCGGTTGGCCCTCCGTGCAGGCTTCCGGTTGGGCTCAAACGGCGGAACACCTCAACCCCATAACCAGACATAGCAAGTTCCAGTGCTTCACAGCGCATTCAGAGTTGGCGATGGTCATAAGTGCCCCAGGGTGTGCAAACGTGCCTGCATCTAGGCCACGTGAGCAACTCTGCACCTTCAGTGGTTGACTGTGAAACTTTCCCCGGGCGTGACAGTGGTGGTTGGCCTTGTCAGGAACCAGGCACAGCGTCCAGGGCTGGGCAGAGTGGAATCGCTCCGCCAAGGCACTCTACTCCACTGTTTTGTCTTTGTGCTGCTGCTCAAACTGCAGATCCGGCAGTACGGAGTAAACATCGACACATGTCAGCAGTATTACTTCTTGAAGCATCGACGTCGTTTCGAATCTAGCCTGCTCCATCGGCTCTTGCATCGCCACATCGATCAAGCCCCGCGCATGAACGATGCTGCCCTTCCAAGACTCCAGGAAACCTGCCCCTACAAACGGTCCCCATCCAGCTTCTGACATTACACTGCAGCTGCAGTGTGCCACTGGACAACACGTGCCTCGTATCGGCTCCATCGATCCACGGGGGTTCATATTCCTCCCTTCCGCGGCTGGATGCTGAGCGTGGAGAACGCACCGCCACTATTCCCGTGACCTCACCGGCAACATGCCCGCATTGGCTCGGTCCAGCTCCTTTGTCACACCCGACATCGACTTCACCTTGCGTCAGCAGTTCAAGAAGACGTCATTCCGTCCAAATCAACGCGAGATCATCTGCGCCGCTCTCGAAGGCAAGGATGTCTTTGTGCAGGCGGCCACCTCGTTCGGCAAGAGCTTGTGCTTTCAGCTGCCAGCCGTGGTTGACCCAGGCATCACGATCGTCATCTCGCCCCTGCTCAGCTTGATGATGAACCAGGTCGAGGCTCTGCGCGCTGCTGATATCGACGCCAGCTCGCTCAACAGCAATACCCAGCAAGGTGAGCGCGACCGTATCCTCAATGACCTCAAGACGGGGCACCCGCGGACAAGACTGCTCTATGTGACGCCAGAATTGTGTGCTCAGGAGCACTTCCGGAGCCGCCTCAAAATTGTGCATGAGCAGCGAGAGCTGGCTCGCATCGCCATCGATGAAGCTCATTGCATATCAGAATGGGGCCATGACTTCCGCAAGGACTTCAAGAAGCTCTCGTGGCTCAGAGCATCTTTTCCAGGCGTGCCCATAATGTGCCTCACTGCAACGGCGAACAACCAGATCCGGCAGGATGTGCTTGCGACGCTGGGCCTAAGTATGGATAGCGACAGATTGAGAAGCTTCACCATGACGGCCCACAGACCAAATCTGCATTTTGAGATCCGGTTCACAAGTGACGAAGACGACATGCGGCTCGACAACTTTTGCAAGTGGATTCGTGGAGTCCATGAGCGAAGAGCTGCCGAGCCGCGCAAGGGTGAGCTCGAAGCTGCCGGAGAGAGGATAGATAATGTCTCGGGCATCATCTACACAATATCCCGCGACGAGTGCGAAAGCCTCGCGAGTGCACTTCGACACGAAGGCATCGGCGCGCAGCCATTTCATGCCAAGCTTTCCAAGGAGACCAAAAAGAAGACACTGAACAAATGGGTGAGCAACGAACCTGGCTACGATATCATCGTCGCCACGACGGCGTTCGGCATGGGCATTGACAAAGACAATGTGCGCTTCGTCTGCCATTGGCGACTCCCGAAGTCATTCGAAGGATACTACCAGGAGGCCGGGCGCGCAGGACGAGACGGCAACGCCGCTTACTGCTTCTTGTACTATTCCCGGGAGGACAGGGACCGTGTGAGCAGCATGGTGATGCGAGACCGAGTGGTCGCAGGCTCCAACTTTGAGGCACGGGCGCGCAGTCTGCAGGCTCTGGCACAATACTGCGAGAGCACGTCCATGTGCCGGCACCGGTCGATATGTCAGTATTTTGGAGAGACCGTGGTCCCCGCGTGCGAATACGCGTGTGACTGGCACAAAGATAGCCAGGACCTTCAGAGACGGTTCCTCAGGGGGCTGGCGAGCGAGGAGTGGGTAGGCACACAGCGGGAGGAGGGCCATTATGATGTGTATTGGGACGACTGAGAAAATTTATGCTGGACCACAAGCATCACAGGGTAGGCGGCTCCGATGAGCTTCATCCGGAAAGATATGAATTTTCACACCGAACGCCAACATCGGCCACGAGTATCACATTGCTCACGCACACTATTCACGAACGAGACACGGGGAATGTACGAAGCTGAATGTATAATGAAAGCTCTATTGCAAACAGTTGCGCTTCATCAGTCAGTGTCGACTTTCTTCAACCACCATACGTCTAACAATATCTACTTAAGCGTGACAAGCTCCTCGGCGCTGGTTGGGTGGATCGCTATGCACGAGTCAAAGTCCTTCTTGGTGGCGCCCATCTTTATCGCAACACCAAAACCCTGGAGCATCTCACCACTGCCGAGGCCCATGATGTGCAGGCCGACAACCTTCTGCTCAGGACCAGCACAGATGAGCTTGTACTTTGTGGGACCCTTGTCCTCTGGGTCCATCATGGCGTAGTACATGGCCGTGAAGCTGGTCTTATAGATGGTCAGGTTCTCCTTGCCGTACTTCTCAACGGCCTCGGGCTCGGTCAGACCAATGCTGCCGACCTCTGGGTGGGCGAATACGACAGACGGCACGTTGGAATAGTCGACGCGCGTCGACTTGAACTCTTCCGGGCCGAACAGGCGCTCGGCAAGTCTGCGTCCAGCCGCGATGGCAACGGGGGTGAGCTCGACCTTGCCGCAGACGTCGCCAAGGGCGTAGATGTTGTCTACCGACGTGTTCTGGTAATCATCGGCGACAATGTGACCCTTGCTGTCAAGCTTGACGCCGGCCTCCTCGAGGCCGATGTTCTTGGTCATGGGTGTCCGACCGATCGCCCAGATCAGGTGGTCTACGTCCTCAAGCTTGCCCTCGCCGTTGCCGTCCTTGTAATGAATTGTGAGCTTTCCCGTGCTGGGGTCCTTCTCGACCTTGCTCTGGCTCGAGTTCTTGTGCAGCTTCACGCCGAGTCGCTCGTACTCGTTCGTCACGCCCTCCTGGATCATGGGGTCGAACGTGCGCAGGAAAGTGTCATGGCGGAAGAACAGGTGTGTCTCGCTGCCGAGGGCGTTGAACATGCCGGCGAACTCGACGGCGATGTAGCCGGCCCCGACGAGTGCGACCTTCTTGGGTAGCTTCTCGATATCGAAGAAGCCGTCGCTGTTGATGCCCAGGTTGGAGCCTTCGATGTTGTCCGGCCCGTGTGTGGGCTCGCCGCCGACAGCGACGAGGATCTTCTTGGCACGGACGGTCGTCTTGGTGCCGTCGTCGGTGGTGACCTCGACCTCGTTGCGGCTCAGCAGCCGCGCCCAGCCGTGCACATACTCGACCTTGTCGTTGCCGAGGTTCTTCTCGTAGATGCCGTTGAGGCGCTTGATGTAGGCGTCGCGCTTGTGCTTGAAGGACGTGAAGTCGAACGGCTTCGTCTCCTGCACCGAGAAACCGTACGCCTTGGAGTCATGGATTGCCTCAGCGATGGCGGCGGCGTTGAAGGTGACCTTCTTGGGGACGCAGCTGTAGCGAGTAAAGTTGTTAGAAATCGTTGTTCCGCTTATATGTCCTTTGGGGCACCGATTCGAGAGGAACGCACCCGACGTTGACACAGGTTCCTCCGAGGCGGCTGCTCTCAATGATCATGGCCTTCGCGCCGAACTTGCCACTGGCCATGCGGGCGGAGGCAAGGCCACCGCTGCCGCCGCCAATGACGAGGTAGTCGGTCTCCGTAGAGATGGGAGCCATGATGCGCGTGGTTGAGGAGAAGTGCCGGGAGACAGAGGAGAGGCGCGAGACGGCAGCTGCACGGGATGCGGTGGCGGCGGAAGAGGAAGACGCAGATGTAGCAGTGACACGGCCGAGCAGCGATGCGAAGGGCGGCATGGGGCGGAGCGGGATGACTTGGAGATATCACCAGCAGGAAGAACAGGCACGCACGGCAGGGGGAATCGGCGGGGTACTTAAAGGCGTGCGGCTGGACAGGCACGATGTAGACTTTCTGCTTGCTAATGACGTCTTGCCGGCGGGGAGGGTGAGATGACGAGCTCTAGTGGTGATGGGATTTGCGCCGGAACCTTGGGGCAGGAGGTAAAAAGGACGGCTTCGGGGTGCTCACTAATGCGTACATCTTCCGCGGCGGGGCAGCCGGAGAGTGAGGCTTTCTCACCATAGACTCCGTGTTCGTCAAGCTTCTCTTGCCCAGGGCGATTACTAAGTCAAGTGCCGCATAGCTGCAGACACGAGAAAGCACACCTCCTGCTAATGCCTTCCCAACGCTTGTCTATCCTATTTTGCCTCTGATATTCTGTCGCAAGCTAGAACGTAGAAGATGTCGTTGTTTGGGCATGCGGCACAGCACACCACTTCCTCACAACTTCCAACGCAACGGGAACAGCTCTGCGCCACGGCAGGCACCCAAGCTCGCCGTGCTTGCGATCGAGAAAGGCCGTCCAAGTGCCCAACGCGGCCAGCTCTTCTGACGGCCACCCTGCCGGTGCCTGAGCTGACTCGGTACGCAGTAAAGTACTTCAAGTTAAGGTTGTGTGGTGTCAGCCCGACCCAGGCCCAGGAGAGGCTTGGACAGATGTCGATCCGAGGCCAGGCCCCACTGGCCTTTGTGAGTGACGACGGCAGGTGTTTTGACGTTAATGCGACTTGGCCTAAATCCTGCACCCATGTGAATTTTCTCCCACTTGCAACGCACTTGCACCTCCACCGCACGCTCTGGCACATATCCTGCTGCCAGCCCACAACTCCCCCTCGAGGTTTGCAGGCAGTCTGCACAGTTCGCCGTCGTATACGATCCCAATTCTGCCACCCGCAAGCCGCCATCATGGCCGACAAGGACCAGAGCAACGAGGCCGAGAAGAACGTACGTCGCGGCCACCTGCCACTTCCCAGAGCCCACCCCACCAGCCACCATCCAAAAAAATTACCAGCAAAAAGCACACGACACACACAAGAGCGGCTCTGCCGTGGGTGCCAGCACCATCGAGGCACCCCAGGTCGCGCGCAGCTGCTTCGTCCACACTGCTAACCACGCCTCTGGTACTGCAGATTGAGATCTGGAAGGTCAAGAAGCTCGTCAAACGCCTCGAGGCCGCCCGTGGCAATGGAACCAGCATGATTTCCCTCGTCATCCGTAAGGCCCCACTACCCCTCCACCACCACGATACCACCACCCATGAAAGGTCCCATGGCACTTACTTGGTAGACCCGACTGACATGGTCAAACAGCCCCCAAGGATCAGATCTCGCGTATCGCCAAGATGTTGGCGGAAGAATACGGAACTGCCTCCAACATCAAGTCTCGTGTCAACAGACAGTCTGTCCTCTCGGCCATCACCTCGACCCAGCAGAGACTCAAGCTGTACAACAAGGTGCCCCCGAATGGCCTCGTTGTCTACTGTGGCGAAATCCTGACCTCCGAAGGCAAGGAGCGCAAGGTCAACATTGACTTTGAGCCCTTCAAGCCCATCAACACCTCGCTCTACCTCTGCGACAACAAGTTCCACACAGAGGCTCTCTCTGAACTGCTCGAGTCCGATCAGCGCTTCGGCTTCATCGTCATGGACGGTAACGGTGCTCTCTTCGGTACTCTCAGCGGAAACACCCGTGACATTGTTCACAAGTTCTCCGTTGATCTGCCCAAGAAGCACGGCCGTGGTGGTCAGTCTGCCCTTCGTTTCGCGCGTCTCAGAGAGGAGAAGCGCCACAACTACGTCCGCAAGGTCGCCGAGTTGGCCGTACAGAACTTCATCACCAACGACAAGGTCAACGTTGCAGGCATTATCCTTGCTGGTTCTGCCGACTTCAAGACCGATCTCAACGCTTCAGACCTGTTCGATGGTCGCCTTGCCTCCAAGGTCATCAAGGTTGTCGATGTGTCGTATGGTGGCGAGAACGGTTTCAACCAGGCCATCGAGCTGTCGTCCGAGACTCTCGGCAACGTCAAATTCATCCAGGAGAAGAAGCTCATCGGCAAGTACTTTGAGGAGATCAGCCAGGACACCGGCAAGATCTGCTACGGTATTGACGATACTCTCAAGGCTTTGGAGCTTGGTGCCGTCGAGACCCTGATTGTCTACGAGAACCTGGAAATTACTCGCTGGAAGCTCAAGGACAGCAACGGCAGCGAGATCCTTTTGCACCTCACCAAGGCCCAGGAGGGTGGTGATCGTGCCGCCTTCATGGACAAGGAGACTGGCCAAGAGATGGAGCTTGTCTCTCAGGACTCCTTCATCGAGTGGATTGCCGAGCATTACAAGGACTTCGGCACGAACCTCGAGTTCGTGTCGGACCGTTCAACCGAGGGTAACCAGTTTGTTAAGGGCTTCGGTGGTATTGGCGGCATCCTGCGCTACAAGGTCAACTTTGAACAACTCAATGATCTCGAAGACGACGATGACGACTACTACGACGATTGACAGCTTGAGGAGTCCCTCGCGACTGGGGGACCAGCTCAGGCAACACCGTCTAACAAGGCACCTGT
Organism: Microdochium bolleyi; assembly: GCA_001566295.1. Lineage (NCBI taxonomy): Eukaryota > Fungi > Ascomycota > Sordariomycetes > Xylariales > Microdochiaceae > Microdochium > Microdochium bolleyi. The sequence continues at coordinate 2,775,049 of KQ964245.1, forward strand.
CGAGCATGCTGATCCGGAGCGCCGTCTTGCGCAGGACCCCGCCCAGCCACGCGCCGTGACGCTGGGTGGCAAGTCTGCTTCGCCAACCTTCACTGAGCGACGCCTCGCGAAGACTGGCCCCGCCAACTCTGCGCATACCGCCCGACAGGTCGCGGAGCCAAGCCCGCTTCGCTCTATGATGACCGCTTGAGTTGACTTGCGACACGGAAAAGGGGTAAGTCAGCAACACTTGACGAAATGAGCTTGTGCTCCTATTGAATGCTGACAAGTCGAGACCAGGGTGCCACCATGAGTCTCCATTAACGTTGAAGACCGTAGGAAGCAGGAGCCATCATAGGGCCAGGACTAGCTAGGGAGGACGCAGGGAGCGGAGAGCGTGGGTAGGCGATGGTCTTTGCCGGTACATATCCCGTCCAGGTAGTCATTCAAAATTGAAACGCGCGTTAGAAATCTTTCAAAGACTGCTCTGTAAGACGGCTGAGAATAGGGGGACGCCGGCCCTCCTAGCGACGATGATGAGCACCACTAGAGCTTGCCCGTGTGCTGCCGAAATTGTGCTGTCAAGTGCAGTGCTCGACACGGCGCTTGCCTCAAGAGCCGGAGCCGGCAGCGGGGCGGGGCCGGGCAGAAAAAGTGCATACCCTTCCTGAGTGCTGCGGGACCGGAGTGCTCGACCCGAACAGGGCGTGGCCCACCACAGCTCCTCGAACCAGCGAAGACCATTGCATTCCCTCCGTTTGGTATAAAACACGGCCACAGATCAAGCAGGTCCGTAGAGACAACCACAACAACACCAGGTCTAGCGGTGCGGCCACCGGGAGAGCAATGACGACTGACCCAGCGGACAACATGGCGAGGAAGCCGGTCGTGTGCTTTCTCGGCCCCATCGCATCTTATAGTCACCAGGTGAGATTCAAGACTCCTCTGTAAAGCAGGTCTGGGAAGACAGCATGTTCCAAGAATACACTCGGGCAATACCAGCAGCTTACCGTCAGGCGCGCACCGGCATGTAGGCCACTCTCCAGAGCTTCCCACCCGAGCAATATGAGCTTGTCCCCGTGGTGACCATCAAAGGTACGCCCCAGCGGAGGACCAGGACTTGAATTCCGCCGACACTATGCTGACCACCACGCATGAGAACAGACGTTTTTGACGCTACGCAGTCGGGCCAGGCAGAGTACGGCGTGGCACCGTTTGAGAACTCGACCAACGGCTCCGTGGTCTTTACACTCGACCACTTTGCCGACAGGTCCAAGGTATATCCAGACATCTCCGTCTGCGCGGAGATATACCAGGATGTCCACCACTGCCTTGTCGGCAGAGTGCGTCCCGCCGCCACAGCATCATCACCACCATCACCAGAAGCTCTAGCTGTGCCCAACAGTTCTTCAGTACCGGCCTCAGGCCAGGCGACGCCCACCAGATCCTCCCCCAACCCTGAGCAGCCCCGCGCCAGGCCCCTCTACCCCCTCTCCCACGTCCAGCGCATCTACAGCCATCCGCAGGCCTTCGGGCAGTGCACGCGCTTCCTCAATGCCTACCTGCGCGGCGTCGAGACCATCGACTGTAGCTCGACCAGCCGCGCCGCTGAGCTCGCGCGCGACGACCCTACGGGGACCAGCGCGGCCATCAGCTCTGCCGTCGCCGCACAGCTTAGCGGCGTGGATATCCTCGCGGCAAACATCGAGGATCGGGAGGACAACACTACGCGATTCTTCGTGCTGACAAGAGGCGCCGGGGCAAAGTGGGAGGGTCAGCTCGAGACTTCTCAACTGACAGGATCGTCATCAACGCCATCATCATCATCATTATCATCTTTAGACAACGCTCCGTCCACAAAGTCCCTGATGTCCTTCACCGTTCCCCACCGCTCCACGGGAGCCCTGGCCAGCGTGCTCGACTGCTTTCGAACCGGCGGGCTCAATCTGACAAGCATCAACTCGCGGCCCAGCCAGATCGAGCCGTTCCAGTACATCTTCTTTGTCGAGTTCGAGGGCCACCGGTTCCGCGACCCCGAAGGCTCCGTGGCCAGTGTCCTGGAGAACGTGGCCAAGGTCGCAGAGGGTTCGCGGTGGCTGGGCAGTTGGGTTGTGAAGCGGTGATGTTCGGAACAAACTCTGTGAGCGGAAGCATAAAGAATGGGACCGCAGCGACATATGAAGCTAGATATGCAGAGAAATGTAGTTCGATCGGTGCTACGAGCTGGCACTACTCATAGGGTACCAAAGTCTCAAGACGCCCAGACGAAGTCGCCCTCGCTCGTTGGCGCTTGTCTGAGTCGTCCACCAGTCGAGCAGGCAGATGCAAGCGTAGAGTAGACAAGGATATTTGAGGCCAAGCTTTGAGATAATAAAGAGTGGCGGGCAGGAATGTGCTTACACATAGTCCCATACTGTTCAAATGTGAGAGTAATTGAAGCTCGCATATTCTGAACCCCGGGCATGGACGTCTTACGTTAGCCGGGTCTTGCCACATCGAGTGCGGGACCATGAAAGCTAGACGGCGACCATCAGTGGCCGTCAATATAGCTCATGGAGCAAAGAAACGCAGCTATTGCTCCCTGCTGCTCGCAGTGTGGGCTAAGCGAAGCTGCTGTCATCTAGCTTTGCGTGGAGAAACTCGATGTGCGGAGCCTTCGAGCACAACGGACTGCGTCATTGAAAATACATGTTAATGGCTAAGACGGCCAGAACAACAGTACATGGATTCTTGACACAACATGGGATGGGGTATGATTCGTGTCTTGTATTAAAAAGATTCCTCCCTGGACTGTCTCCTGTTGAGCCCGTCTACACATATACTACAGACATAGAAGAGTGAAACGCCAATTTGATTCCCGCAACCATGCTTTCAGATGCACATCAACCCATGCCCGTCGTTTTCTTTTTTGCCTCAGCTCAACCCGACGGAACTCCACTTCATCTACTTGGAGAAGTAGTAGTCCTCATCGGTGGTGCGGCCGCGCATATACTGGGGCTCGGTGCCACGGACGTAGATGTCCTCGAAGAGAATCTGGGGGGTGGTGTCAGGGATGGCCATGGCCTCGGCGATGGCAACCTCCTCGTTGACGTGCTTGCGGGCCTCCTTGTCGATGCCCTTGAGCTCGTCCTCGGCGCAGACACCCCAGTCGATAATCTTCTGCTTGAGGCCGGCGATAGGATCGTTGGTGGACCGCATACGCTGAATCTCTTCACGGGTACGGTAGGTGGTGCCGGGGTCGGACATGGAGTGACCGCCGTACCTGTAGGTGACGTATTCGAGGACAAGAGGACCGTTGCCGCTGACCGCCCACTCCTTGGCGGCCTTGACGGCAGCCTTGACGGCGAGGACGTCCATGCCGTTGACCTTGAGACCAGGGATGTACTGACCACGCTTGTAGTAGTCGGTGAGAGCAGATGAGCGGTTGGCCGCAGTACCCATACCGTACTTGTTGTCTAGACGTGAAGCAAGGTTAGCAAATGGGCACTTTTGTAGCATCACAGATCAAGCGTCTCTGGCGAGTACATCAGGTGGGATAGGGCACATACTCTCGCAGCCGAAAAGGGCAGGGATGCCCCAGAGCTTGGCCATGTTAAACGCCTCAAAGACCTGGCCCTGGTTGCTGGCACCATCACCGTAGAGGATGACGGTGGTGTTCTTGCGACCCATATACTTGTGGGCGAAGGCGAGACCGGCGCCGACAGGGACCTGAGCGCCGACGATACCGTTGCCTCCGTAGAAGCCCTTGGTGAACATGTGCATAGAGCCACCCTTGCCGTAGGCGATACCCTCACGGCGACCGAGAAGCTCGCCAATGATGGAGCGGACAGAGCCGCCACGCATCATGGCGAAGCCATGGCACCGGTAGGCAGTGATGATGTCGTCCTCCTTGGTCAGAGCGTGCTCGATACCAACGGCGACGGCCTCCTGACCGGTGGACAAGTGGCAGAAACCCCGAATCTTCTTCTCCTTGTACAGCCTATCGGCGGCCATCTCCATCTGTCTGCGGTGTGAGTGGGGTGTCAGTATAACAATAAGAAATGGTATGCTATGTGCCGTGGCCACGGGCTCCGAGTTGCGGAATTTACCTAGTAGTGACCATGTCGTAGTACATCTGCTTGAGCTCCTTCTTGGTCACGTCCATGGTGTACGACGGGGGGTCCAGCTCGTAAGTCTCGAAGCTCTCGTCGCTGAGAGTAATCTGGAATGGCTTGTCGTCGGCATCGGGGACGTCGGCCTTTTCGGCGTGGGCGGAGGCAGCGTTGGTTGTGACGGTGCGGAGGGCCGCAGGGCGGCGGGCGACAGCGGCGCGGAAGGGCGCAACGGCCCTGGGGCTTCTGAGGGCACGCGAGAACATGATTGTGGTTGCTGCTGGCAGTGCCTTGTATTGGAGGAAGGCTGCAGGAGGGTTGCGAGGCGGCGATGGGGGATGAGGAATGCCACGCGGGGGCAGCTCTGCGGGTGACGGCGGACGGCGACGATGGACGGAAGCTGCAGCAAGCTGGTGCTGGGAGGTTGAGAAGGGCCAAAGAAAAATCGCCGGGATCCAATTGACCAGGGGCCCAATTTGCAGCCGTCGTGCACCACTCAGGCAGGGCCACGATGTACTGCCCAGCACAACCTCTGCCTGTAGTGACTTGGGGATCCAGTATCGCAACCCCTGGAGCTCCACACTGACCAGAGCTCACTCGCTCCCAAGGGGTCGAGGACAGCCCTGGGCCCCACCCCTCTGAGCGGCCTTGTACCCTGCCGCACAACAATGCCAGTCAGAGTACATGCGCCCCTCCGTGCGCCGGCGTCCAAATCGCTCACCTTGAGAACAATCCTGTCAATGTTGGGGCGCCGCCTCCCGACTTTTCCCTTTGAGACTTGTTGGCGCCCCGTAACGGCCTTATCGGGCACTCCTTGTTGAGCTGCGCTATGCGCATATCAGCCCTGGATAGCGAGGATGACACCAAGCCTCAGCCTGCCTCCCTTGTAATGCTGCCAGTCAGCTGCTCGACTTCGTCGATAACCTCGCTATTCGATACATGCTGCAAGACAGATCGGTGTTCGCCGGGCCTAATGGCTGTTCAATTTGCCACGAATAGGGAGCTTCGTCCTGGTTGCTTCCAGTCAAACAGGTGCCGCGACCAAAACCCATGATTCTTTGCGCACGACTCCCCTGATGTGCCTGATGAAGCAAGTCTTCGTTTGTGGTCTTGCTCATCAATAATTGCAGACGCCGGCTTCATTATGGACAACAGAGAACATTTTTCACATCGCAGGCCGGCAGCGGGTGGTGACTTGAGGGCAGAGCATTGATCAGGAACTTCGGGCGTAGGCACGCTGCAAATTGACACACTCTATTCGAGATTTTCGTGGGGACTCGAGTAGGTTACTCTTGTTCATGGAGCTACAATCTGAGCAAGCACATGAGAGGTCAAATATGTATTATGTAAGCAGACATTGTCAGATGCTAACATGCAGCTACTCAATGACCTCATCTATCCTCACCGATGACCATTTCCAACCGCTAAGGTGTAGATCAGAATCTTTCGAGCGGGAAGACTATTATGTCTGATGCCACAACCAGTCACAAATCGTCGAACTTTGCGGCCGCGTTCGCGCATCCACTGCTGGCTATGCTTAGTTGCGGAACTTTTTGAACGGTCTCGAGAGGCGCTCTGTATCTTCTTCATCTTCGTCCTCATCTCCACTGTCTGGTAGACGTGGGATACCCGTGTGCTCCTTGCCCTTCTTTATGGAGATCAAGCAGCCTTGCTTCTTCAGTGTCTTCGTTAGGGGCGTGCTGGCCTTCATGCCTGGAAAGTCTTTAGCGTTGTACACTTTGAATACATCGCTCATGACGCCGGCAACCACAGGGACGTTCTTCTGGATCAGCGGATCCAGAATGACGAGGGTAAAGTGCAAACGGAATGAGCCTGGTGTCCGGACTGACAAATCTGGAAAGCAGTAGAAACACCCTTCTTCGTTCTTGTCGTCGTGCCCCACAAAGGGGGAAGATACGGGGGTGCCCATCAAGCGTCGGTTTGTTCGAAACTCATCTTGCATGTTTGAGCAGTCTTGCTGGCCGTCCTCGGTCCATATCGTGCAGTGCATGACCCCCCACGGATATCTGAGAATGCGCCTGCGTTCCGGATCGGGTATTTGAGGGTCGTCCACCAAGACTTGTATAATTGGCGGCGGGTCGATAACCCGCCGATCCCTCTCGCCGAAACCACAGGATCTGGCTGCCACGGGATGCTGTCGGACGACGATCCGGTACTTGGCCATCATAGCTGCCGTCCTGCCGTTCTGCGGCGCTGCCCGACTGGAAGACGAGTCGCGTGACTGCTCCCCTTCCGACATCTGAGCGGAATCTGTCGCAGCCAGGTCCTGGGAGGATGCCGTCTGATTGGACGGTGGCATGCCAACTGGCCAGTTTGGCGGTTGCATTGGATTCGAAACAGGGCCCGCGGATGGCCGTCTTTGTATGGCAGACGGGTATTGGTATCCGACAGATGACGTCGGTGGTGGCCGGTCGCCGAAGCTGGGCGGGCATGGTGTAATTGGCTCAGAGTTTGTGGTATCATAACTGCGATGGTGATCTGAGAAGTACTGGGCGTCATGCGATTTGGGGGACGGCAGAGGATGAGGTGATCCATACATCCCATGCGAGGGCTGACTGGCGTAGACCGGACCGCTCGCGGTCGAAGGAGATGCTACGCCAACTTGGGTGGAGAAGGCTGGCGGCACGTGGCCGTGGGCCACTGGCGCAACTGGGCCATCTGATCTGTACACAGCATTGGGTTGTTGCTCAAGGGCAGGAATACCCGCCCTGTCTTGGTAGGCGGACTGTGCAGGTAGTGACGCTTCCAGAGGAGCTCGGGGGTTCTGATCATGATACCGCGCTTGCGGATATTGTGTTGTTGGCGTGCCTGGGGCGGCGCCCCACGGATTGTGCGCCCGCGACATGTTTTTGGCTCATGGCATGTGTACACGCGCCAGGAGCTCCTTACGCTCAAGTCCTTTGCCGTTCAGAGAGATGCTGCGGGCTGCCGAACTCCTCAAGGGTGCTCGAGGATCCTGAAGGTAGCAGACTGTGGTGGGTACAGAAAATCGAGATGGGGCCGCCTCAAGCCCCTTGACAGAGCCGCAAGTCCCCTGGCAGACGTTGATAGAGCCCAGGACGAGGCTAAGGATAGTCGTCGAGGAGAGCTGGCTGGACCGAGGATTAAATGGATGGGGAGGGGCTTTGTGCGTGCCGACAATTGCGGTTAACGAGCCGCTGCCAAAAACGAGGGGCCTGCGAGGTCGAGCGTGCTGGGCCGCGAGGTGCAGTGGAAAAAGCAACGACAGGCTGAGACAGCGGAGCCCAGAAAGGCAATGGGCGTTGGTGGTCTCTCCCTCGGGTGCTTGACTGTGGCGGAGATAGGAACGTGGCAGCTCAAGACAGAAAGAAGGGGGTGGTTGTCTCTGGGGATCTGAAGTGGCATGAGCAGAGCAGCGCGGGCGGCAGGCGTGGAACATGAAGTTGGAATCCATGTTTGCTACAGCTGAGGGAGCGTGGTAGCGGACACGCAGGACCGTGAGTGTCAGGATCCTGGGGACCCTGGCTGTCGCTGAGATGGATCCGCGGCTTGCTGGGTTCCTGTGAGTTCCGGGGGTGTCCTGTCGAGTGGTACTCCGCAGTGGTGGTAGTAGTGGTGGTGGTGATGCACCACGAGAAGCGAACGGTGGGCTGCAGGAACGATTGGCCAGCGCGACGTGCCCTCACCTCAGCGCTGGCTGGGAATGCACCAGGGCCCTGGCTCGCTGCACTGGTTCAGCGGCCGAGGGCGCAGTGCAACCGGGGCAGCACCGACACACCTATGCATTGCTGCAGCCGATCCTGTGCTGTTGGCTGGTGTGGAGTTGGATGGCGAGCTGGCAGCGGGATGACAGCGGCGGCGTTCGCGTTGGCGGGCAGCTGCAGCACCCCGAAGGGGCAACCGACTGCTGGCTTGACGCTGTTCACTGGGGAGTGCCCTCCCTAAGGTACGCTTACCTTACCGACTTACCTCACTCGGTCCTGCTTTGGGGACGGTGACCCTGGGGAGGAATCCCTGGCCTTGCGAGTGAGCGACTCTTGCGAGATAGGGACAGCCAGCGCCCAGGATCCCGTGTCAGAGTGACGGCAAGGGGCAGGAAGAGCCGATCCTGCCCATGCCTTGTGGTGCAGCTGTCAGGCAAATTGCATCGCCGTCTCTGGGCGGTATCCAATCATCACTTTGCGCGACGCGCCGGCACAGCTCTATTGTAATCATTGTTGTGCGGCTGGTGGTGACCTGACAGACCAACAGCAGCAGCCAACAAGACTACCAGGTGGGTCGCAACCGAGTATTGAACGGAGAACAATAGTTGAAAGCAGGCAGCGCCGAACCGGTCTTCACCTCCAGTACCTGCAGGGCACTCTCCGGCCAGTGCGATATGGTGCGATGGAGGCGGGCGAGGCGAGCACGGCGGTGCCACTCTCGAAGGTTGTTGCGCTCCATTGGCAATTTCCATGTTCAGGGGACTGCAACCTTGCCTCCCTTCAAGATCCAACAACCCGGTTGCGCCTTCGCTGCCAAGGCACACATCAGTAAGGTAAATATTATCAATAATCCCCGACGTCAACCCCCGGCGCCCAGCCAGCCCCATTGATCGCCACGGCGCCGCAGTCGTCCGACAAGTCGACGACGGCCCATAACACACGATGCTCGCTGCCATTGTCGCCATCTCAACTGAGACATCACCAGAGTGGCGTCGCAGTGACACGCAAGCCTCGCTCCCTCCAGCACTCTGGCGCAGCAAGTGGCACCACACTCAGACACCACCACGCGATACGAGTCGGCTGTTGCTCTGACTAGTTCCCTCGACCCAGGCCGCCGGGAAGGCAAACTCGGCCCGCGCCCTGCTGAACGACATCGTAATCATCCTCACGCAATCCCCCTGTTGCAGATTGCCCTATCGAGGTCCTCTTAACTTCGCCACCGCCATCAGCCGTCGGGTAGTGGCGCTTGTCCCGAACTGATATCCAGCTCCGGTGATCCTGCCTGGTGGGACATTGGAAGGCGGTCCTCCTGCTCCGTCTTTGTAGAGGGGGGGGGGGGGGGGGCATACAGCTTCTTGGACACTAATCGATGTCATGCATTGGGCTGGCCACGGTAGTAGCCAGCACGATCCTCCATGGTGTTAGACAGAGAGTGAGAGTTTTGAAAAGCGACTGTCTCTTCGCGCCACATGCGTCGCTCCATGCGGTCTCTTGGCTATCCGGCCCAGCCCGTTGAGATATCTGAGAGGTGAAATGTACTCCCGTGGCTCGAGACCAACTCGTAGGGTGTCATTCGGCAAAGCCGACCTCACCTGAGCAGATCTATGTCTTCAGGGGTGGCAAGAATGAACAGGCTGGCCCCAGGCACTTGACTGATTCCATGCACTCTTTGATTGTGTTGCACGATTTATACCATCTTCAGACATCACACCCATGGCATGATGTCTACCTTCTGAGGGTCAACCCCAGATGACTTGTTGGTGCGGTTCAGATACGGATGCGGCTCGGACCCACTTCAAGATTGATCCGGAGTGTCATCTCCGCACCTGGCAGTGTACATGCCAGTTGTCCGTCAAGCCTGTCCGGATGAGCTTGATGATTTGTTGGACAAGAGAGACGATAAACCCCAAATTCCCATAGACCTAATTTCGGGACACGCAGGGAGAGATCTAGCATATTTGTATGTCTTTGTTGTCTGGAGTCATCCGCGATGGGTATTTCAATATCAGGGATTGAGGGCATGCTTTATGTCATTGAAGTTGTGCTACGGTTAGCACCAGCCACATTGGGGCCAGGAAGCTTGTTTCAGTCGTCTCAGCGTTGCCAGGACATGTGGTGCTACAACATCGGCTTGGCCCACAAGACCCTCCCATGCTCGCCAGGGTTGATCAGCCATCTTGGTACATGGCCTGACGAAGGATCTGCTTCAATGCTTCCCGGGAACTTATGTGCAGGCAGCTCGTCGAGCCTCTGTGGATTGCAATCCCCTTTCCGCCGCTCTAGTGTACCACTCATGCATAGTACTGGCAGTGCAGTAGCCTTCATCCCTCGTTCCAGCTGCATGACTCACTGTTCTCACTGACATACCCTACACTTATATCCACATCCATGAGGATTTAACGCACGTGATCGTAACAATTGATTTAGTGTAAGAGGAATCGCAACCACAGTTCGAGATCCAAAGATTTATCACATGAGTCCCGCGAGATCGAAACAAACCCAATTTGATCAAACATGTCCCCATGATTCGAAGAGTCCCGCCAGAACGCCGCACAGGCTGAACGTGGCCTCAACAGATACCAGGCAACAACGGGCGTGGGCAAGCAGTCGTCCAATGACGGCGCCTGGGAGTTTGATCCAAAGCTTCAAAGACGCGGACCTTACGAATAAAAGGAGAGGGTTGTGGCTAGGCCTTGTGATTCAATGGCAAAGACGAAGCTTTGTGTAACCCATGCCTTTCGACTCTTCATGGTTGACTTCAAGACAAACTCGGTGTGTTCGCTCTCTTGTCTGCATGGGATTGTCCTACCCTGTGGGCAGTGATGGCCTGAAGCTTATCTATCTGCACGACATGTAGGAACAGGTCACATTCCAGACCGTAGCACAGCATACGATCCCGCAGCTAGCCAGGTGATGCAGTTGCACGCAAAGATCTCATGTGTACCCTCGGGTTTCAGGCTGACGAGCCGAGTTCCGAGAATCTTAGCCTTGTGGCGTTAGCAAATCTGGAGATCCTCGTCCGACCCATGGGGCAGGTAACTGGTGAAGATTGCCGAGAGCAGAAGTGAGTATGTCGGATAGCCCGGCAATGGCAGGCAGATGTTTCGCGGGGGGAGCGGCCGCGCCGAGTGCAAGACCAGGTGATGCTGACCAACACGAAAGGGAGATGCGCTGACAGGCGAGCTTTCCGAAGTCCCGCGCGCCCGGCGATCACATGGCCTGCTTGGTGGCAGGTGTGCAGAGACGTCCCCGATGAAGACATGCAGCAATACGAGCTGATGGACAGCTCTCGAGTCCACCAACTCACGAGTGACGCCAACGGTCGACCATCACCAGCCAAAGCTCCCCGCAGCGCCGCGCCAAGCATGCAGCCCTGGCCGCCGCTAGCGACGCCACTCCCGCGTCTCTCCAAACAAGGGTCCCTCCTTCCTCCTCCTTCACGAAGCGGCCTGTCACACGATGGCTCTTGTCGTGCAGCACGGCGCAATCTTCAGGTTGCTGCATGACAACGTCCTGGAGAGGCCGGGCCTAACAGCTATATAAGTCCTCTGCTTGGCCCTTTCTTGGTAATCCCATTCTCAATCGTGACAAGATACAAACCCAGCAATATCACTTCACATCCCCTCTGTCCACTGACCCCACATCCTCTGTGGCACATTCTGAGCATCGTAAGCCAGTAACCAGCCAACCACCATGAGATACGCTACGACCTTGACGGCCCTGGCCCTCACCGCTGCCGGCATCGCCGCCCAGGACATGGAGCAATCCGGACCCTTCTACCTCCACATCAAGGGCTATGGCAATGATCTAGACGGTATAGAGATATAGCCCTTGGCTGCTAGCCACCGAAAGCCCCAGTGGCCTCGTCGATAGCTAACAAGCTATCCCACAATCGCACAGGGTACGTCTCGGCCTGCCATGCCGGTGCCGCCATCGAGGGTCTGTGCTACACCGCCGGCAAGCCCACAAACCTCGCTAGCGACCCGTACGAGTACTACTTTAACACCACCACAAGCGGCGGGCCCGATGTCGACGGCAGTCCCACGGGCACCCTCTTCTGGCGCCTCCCCGTCCAAGTCAACGAGACCACCCCCTTTGTCGAGCAGGCAATGTCATTCCAGTATGCGCCGAGCACAAATATTGCTGCTCCGCTATTTACCTTCCAGTCGGGAACACTTGTCGGCTTCAACACCACCGGGCTGTCGAAGCAGCTCTTCGCGTACGCCTACGCCGACGACTCGAAGTTCCAGCCTGGTGTACGTCCGGATATCGGCCTCAGCTTTGCTATCCGCCACTGGTTTGTGTGCTGGCAGTACATTGGCGCGGGGTACTACTACCAGGCAGTGGGATTCTCGACCACCCTGCCCCCGCACAACCCGACCTGCCAAGCTGTCGAGATCGTGCGGGAGCTTCCGGCCAACTAAGCTTGGATCTTGATTCGTGAGCCAAAGTGTCTGTTGGCGTCTGCTGACTGGGAACTGCCCCCGCTGCCTCTGGCAAGCGGCACGGCCGCCTTCCGGTACGCACCACGGCTCGGAACTGTGTTTGGTCCGTCATTGAGGCACACGTGTATTCAATTAGCTTAAATCTAATGATATTACGAGTTTCACTTCCTGTTCTTCTTGGCCGCTGTGCATGAGCCGACACCGACTGGTCACATCAAAAGCAGAGGGTGCTCATAGGTGGACATCAACAATATGACTTGAACAGAGCAATTGAATACTCGAGGTCCGCGGCGAACGCGTGATGCTTATATCACGGTGCTTGGGTATGTGTACACATCGCCACAGCTCAGAGCATTCACAAATAATTTCAGCTTCCTCTCAGCCAAGCCCGTACCATGGCCTATCCGTTCTCTCCGGCAGTCCCAGCTCAGTACTCCACGCCAGAGAAGCTCGAGCTTCTAGCCAGCGACGCTCTGTCCATGCTGCCACGGGGCATGTCCCTGCTCTTGCTCGTCGATCCGCTGCCACTGCCAAGATGCTGCGCCACGACTTCGTCCTCCGCTGCAGCAATCGCGTCCGCTGGGAGGGGCGAGCTCTCCTGGATCCTGTGTATGAACCATGCGGCTGCGAGCACGAAAACACCACCCATGGCAAAAACGATGGATATACTGCGGTCCCCTGGCACGCCGCGGGGCTTCTGGGCGATGCGGAAGACAATGCTGGATCCGAATGTTGAGATGAACTGCGGGGCCGCGATGGCCATATTGTGGATGCCGAGAATGACACCGGCTTTATCTGTCTCTGGCTCAGCCTGGCGCTCCAGGTCCTCACTGGAAGGACGATCAGAAGAGCTGGAAGCCTCCGCATAGGCATGATGCGAAATGGCCGACAGCCGCTGCTTCCGAGCTCGGGCGAGGACTTCGTTCCGGCTGATTTCTGCACTGATGATGGCCCATGGTGCCCACAGAGTGAGGGCCCAAGTAATCCCGACTAATCCAATGAGCACTGTCGCCATGCCCACGGTGCGCGCGAAGAGCGTGCAGGTCATGGCAATGGCAAACAATATGTTGGAGTACATCCACGCGCGTCGAAGCGTGAAGCCAGGAATCACGAGGGAGGCGAGCCACTTCTGGAGGCCTTCATCTTCAGTCGTCGACGTAGGCGACTCTCCCGTGGACTTGCTGATGGCCGGATTGTTGTCGTAGGTTGGATCGATAAAGAATGGGAGCAGCAAGTTGGTGAGCAAGCTCGTGATCGCAAATATGAGTAGAGCGAAAGTGCCCACTCGTGTCGCTTTTTCGTACAGCTTGTCCAACTCGCCGGTTGACATGTTAGGATTGTCCTCGAGAAAGGGTTGCACGTAGACGTCGCCGATATACGCAGAGGTGTAGAACAGCATGGGGAAGAACCCGATCCAGCCGCAGAACTGTACTACGCAGACCTTCGTGATCTGTGGTGGTAACCGTTTGATGGCAGCAAAGATGCTGCGGAAGAAATCGATGATACCAGACTGGTGCGCAGGGGCCGGTCCGTCGAGTCGCGGATCCCTCTCTGGGATGACGACGACGCTAAATACGACTGTCGAGCACAGGAAAACGGAAGCTATGGCGGAAAGGATCTGAAATTGAGTGTGACCAAGGAACCCAAGATAGTCTGTGAGCTTGATGTAACCAGCGAGATACCCGATGATGTTGCCGATGCCGACGAGACGGCTGGCCATGGAGTTTGCGGCCTCTGGAGACTTGTCAGTACCGTACAGCAACAGTGAAGAAGCCTGTAGTCGATGCAGACTTACCCTGCTGATGTGGCGGTGCGCAGTCGCAAATGAAGGCCCGTATCGATGCCTGCACTGGATGCTTGTTAGTCGCAGATGAAGCTCAACCACGCCACGGGAGGCAACGCAAGCATACCAGTATTGACAGCAATATCGAGGACATAGATCATGATAACCGCGACTACCATGATCAGAGTCCTGACGCCATCCGAAGACGAGTCGGCCCCGAAAAGGCCCAGGACACCACCTATAATCTCCTTTGTCCAAGGCAGAAAGAGGAGGCAGAAAGTAGTGGCCGCGGCGCCGCCGAGCATGAACGGCTTGCGACGGCCCCACGAGATTCGACAGTTGTCACTAAGCATACCGACATAGGGCTGCACGAGGGTTCCGGTCAAGGGGCCGGCAATCCAGACGAGCGCCATGAGAGACTTGCTGATGCCGAGAGAGAGAAGGTACGGGGAGCCATTAGAGAGCTCGCAAGCCCAGGCGACCTGGAGTCCGCCGATGCTGACGGTGAGAGCGAAGAGGCCCCAGACACTCCTAGTGGGCGGGGTGGGATCGTGCTGAGGCGGGCCGGCAGCTGGGTCGCCGTGGACTAAGAAGTCATGCTCTGTGGTTGTGGGCGAGAGCAGCGGCGAGTGCTCAGTGCTGCCGATGTGTCCATCGTCGGCCAAGCTGGACCTGACCGCACCGAGGCGGCCGGCAGGATCGGGGGATCTCGACAATGGCGAGGGCATCAATTTCGGTGCGGCAAGGACAAGCCGACGGGTAGGGCGACGGATTGAGGTTCGGCAGACAGCAAGGATGCGGGGTTTGTGGTGGTGGCAGCCGGGGCGGATTATCAAGGAGATTCCACGAGGGCGAGAGTCGAGAAAAGAGTGTGGAGCTTGGGTCACGATGGCGTGTCGAGATGTCACAGTCGGGAGTGCGGAGGGAGTGGGGCGGAGCTGACGTGCTGGCCCAGAGGCCGTTTTGGGGGTCACCGGACAGGCTCACGGGTTGTCGCCTTGAGCTGGCAATGTTGGCTGATGACAGGCAGCAGCTGATGCGACAGTCCCGAGATTGCCTCGCAGGACGGGACGTTCTTGATTGTTTCCAAAGTTGGAAGTTGGAAAACAGCCATGCCTCAGGTTTGCAGAGTTGGTGGTGACGTGACTTCTAACCATGGAATCTTGGAAGGGCTAGAGGTGCATCGCCCACCCAGGTGTTCCTTGCATACTTTACCTTAAGGTACAATTACGTTAGGTACCTGAAGGTCTCTGAAGGTGCAGACACTGTGCCAGCAGTGCACAGTGCCTCTGGCGACCTGTTCTCCATTTGCAATTGTGACAATGCACAGCCAAGCTTTCCCATCGTCTGGCCTTGGATGAAACGCGGCCAGCGACCTGCGACGACACAACTCGCTGCGACCGCTCGGCCATGAAACGCGGGCCCGGTGGCTGTGCACGCGGTGTTGCTCGCTTCGACACGTTGCCAGAACAGAGAAGTCCGCTGCTGACCTCGGCGCCTAGCTCCGCTGACGTTGGCTGGGGCGGCGGTTGTCCGATGGGATGGGCTGGGACTGGACGGATGCAATCATGCATGAGTGCATTGCATCCCAGGCAGGCCTCTTCAGTACCTCTTTAAGCTTTGTCGTCATCCAAGCCTGGGCCCATCTTTATTAACCTTCCTGCCTGTCCCCTGATCTGGACTCTTGCCTTCCCCCAAAACGGGCGCTATCCGCCCTCCTCCATCGTCCTCCAGCAACTCACTCCCTCCTCCCACCCACACCTGCTCTCGCGTCCTCGTGGCACCATCGCTACGTCTCCGAGCGACTGCATATTGGCACCTCCTTGCTGCTTGTGCTATCTCCCCTGGCCTGCGACGTTGACGTGGCCTGGCCTGCGATCCGCCGCCAGCCTCCCGCCCCGTCCACAGCCAACGGGCGCCCAGGGCCACCCCTGCATCGGTGCCCGCCCTCTACCGACCTTCGCCAAGTGCATTCGTGTCAGGGGTCCAAGTTGTTCCACGGCTTCGTCAACGCCGACCTCCTCATTATTCCTCGTCGTCGCGCTCAACAGAACTCACGCTCGGCGCGCTTCCAGTTCTCCTTTACCACCCTGCTTCCGCCTGCTCCCGATATCTCGCAGTCTTGTCTCTCCGCACCCGACTGTCTCAGCCTCATTTTCCTAGATTCCCGACTCCCTCCAGGTCACCCCGCTGCTGTCTTGGTGGGCTGCCACCTCGATCAACAAAACCACCTTCCACGCCGGCTGCGTAGTTACACTCTGGCGAAGATCAGCTCGCCCTATCACCGACCGACATCTGCGGAAAGCGAACGAGCAGCATCGACTAATCGGCTGCGGACAGGCTCCAGTCTGCTTCCTCCTTCTCTCCAACAAAGCTACCACGATTCGCGGCCCAGCCATGGCAGAAACCTCCATTCGCCCCGTGTCGGCACCCAAGATTGCCACGCTGCCGGTTCGCAGCACAAAGATAGATATCCCACCAACGCCAGCCTCCATGCAGAACATACCACAGTCTACTCAGAACCAGCTAGCTATTCCTATCACCAGCCCTGTGAACCAGAATGGCAGCTTTGAATTTGACCGCGTCATCAAGGCGGGTTACGTCTCGCGCCGCACTCAAAAGACCAAGGTTTGTCATGATCCTATGCCTTGCTCGACCCCAGCATGAATCGTTCTGTTCAACTGATAATACCTTGTTCCACCAGGCCTGGAAAACAGTGTACCTTGTGCTTCGACCAAATACACTCTCTATTTACAAGTCCGACTCGGAAAGCAAGCTTCGCCACAAGATTTACCTGACTGATCTGTCAGCCGTCACCATGCTTCGAGACCCAAAGCAAAAGAGACAAAACCTCTTTGGCCTATATTCGCCAGCCAAGAACTATCACTTTGAGGCCAAGTCAGCTACAGACGCACAAGAGTGGATCGAACTCATCCGGCAAGACGCGCGCATTGAGGAGGAAGAGGAAGAGATGTTCCTCGCAAGCCCCATTGTTCGCCGCCAGTCATTTGCACCAGCAAGCATGCTGACGCGAAATCGGGAGAACGTTCCTCACCGTCCAGAATTGGATCGGTTTGCGTCAAGTTCTCCGGAACCGCTCGAATCGCGGAAACTCGGTCTTGCGCCTCACTCCGCTCGTCGCTCCTCACATCCCATGGACCCGGCTGGCATGTCTGGAAACGAGTTGGCATCACACTCTGATTTCTCGGATGTGGAAACCCAGAGGCCTTTTGGGGCCTCTGCAGAAAACCTTGCCGTTGGCTCCTTCTCCACGTCAGGAATTCGTATGGATCCTGGCGCGCTCGGTCGTCCTGCAATCGGGCATAGGAATATGAGCCAGGTGAGCGGGCTGAATGCCGACCAGGACCCTGATAGGGTGGTGTGGCAGGGCTGGCTGTGGTTTCTCAAAGGGAAGCGTGGTGTGCGCCAATGGAAGGACTGCTGGGCGGTGCTAAGACCTCGCAACCTTATTCTCTACAAGGACGAGTCTGAGTACACAGCTTATTTCATCCTTCCTCTTTCGGCCATTGTCAACACAGTTGACATCGACCCTGTCAGCAAGACCAAGACGCATTGCATGCAGATCATCACCGATGAGAAAAGCTATCGCCTCTGTGCCCATGAAGAGGAGAGCCTTGTGCAGTGCCTTGGCGCGTTCAAGAGCATCCTGAACAAGAGAAGGGAATTCGAGACTCGCGCGGCAGTGACTACGGGCGCGAGCGCCATCTCACCAAGCTGACGACCTTGTCGTGGTTGGTGCCAAGCTTTTACGAATTACGATTACGACATGTTGGCTGGTGACTTGCAGTACATGTCCATTCAGAAACTCTGGGACACAAGAATCACGTCTCGGACTTTCTTCCACCCTACCGCGTTCCGCCGGGGGTCGAGCTCCTGAATTGATACCAGAGGACTGTTGGATGCAGGCTGGTACCAAAGCGATGACAAAAACGCAGATAATACCTTGTACTCTTCTGTCTACTGCGAGACAATGACGATAACGATGATACACATTATGCACGCTCGGAATAAACCAATTGGTTATCATTTCTTCTCTTTTGCAGGCCATTGACGCTGGCCACCTTGTGACCAGGTTTCGCTGCTAGTATGACCCCTCTTAGATCAGAGCAAACCAATAGGTCACAGTGATTCTGTCGCAATGCGTCCTTATCGTATCAGGCATGAAGTGAGATGATAAACGTCCCTGTCGTATGTTCGCTTGCATTCTATAAGCACGTTGGCGCACGAAGCAGATACCGGACAGCTCGAAAATGCTGGCACCCATAACTACACCTTGGCGATCTGGTCTGTATGTTAATCCCTGAATTGCTGGTGAGGTCCTCAAAAGTATTCTGCTACTTCTTGCGCAACTCCCGTAGAGGTCTCCGGCAACCAGGAAGCCTTTGCATGGCCGGGCTCACTCAGTCACACCACAGCGTGGGTGGCAAGCACATTGCGAGTTATATTGTGTTATGATATGGCAGAAAAGTCCGCCAGACAGCTTGACCGGATGCCCCGTGCGTTGATCCATCCACCGGCTTGTACGAGCATGCGCCCCTGTCCAGCTGTTCCTGGTGGTGTGCAGGTGTGGTGACTGTGGTCAGGACGACGAGGTCGCTGTGTCGTGATTCGCTGCAAGGCCTGACAAGCGTGACCAATCACACGTGCCCGAGTCACCAGGCACGGGACGTCTTCCATCAGATACCGTTTCAATGGACCCCTACTCCACAAGCAAGCAACTCTCTTGATCCTTCGTCGCCTCCGCCCGCCTCCTCCTGTCGTCCTCCATGTCGACGGGGGGGATTACATTTGAGCACAGATTGCCCTACCATCCTTGTCCTCCTCGTTACCTCCCCTCCAATGACTTCCCTGTGCCAGGATTCTCCCAGGTTGTCCACGTGCCTTTGGTCGCTTCTCGGCAGCGCCTAGATCCTTACTTCTATTCGCTTGTTCTGACTAAACTATCATGGCACACTGCTATCCTCAATGCGGAGTATGGTTGTCAGCCAGAAGACAAGTCAGGATGTAGTTCTGGCTTCTCCTTGATCATTACTGGGAAGTGTGATGACAGGGTGATGGACGACCTTCCAAGAATGCACACATCGTGGGTGGCTCTGGAACAGCGTAGCATCGCCTGCTAGCTACTGCTCGTGAACCGTCCCGCTGCTGCGCCCAAATGACTGCCAATGACCAATGACCGCCCTAAACACTTGCGCAACAGACTCAGCGTGCAGGTCACCCCCCCTCCCCCTTTTCTTTTATACCGGCAGTCTACTTGTCCACCTGCCAGGCACACGAAAAGCACTGAGGACCTTGGCAAAGCTCGTCTGCCGGGGGAGCTAGTTGATTATCGCTCGAGTATATAACAAGGAGAGCATCTCCAGACCTTGATCATGCAGCCATGTCTTTGCCCAGGGATAGCCACTTCTCACGTACTATACTCGACAAGCATCGCCTTGGCTTGCAATACGGACTCTCGAATCAGTGCTTTACTAAGACATCGTCCTTCCCGGTACCTGCAAGCGTCATCGTCGCGAATCGTTCAAATCAAGTATCGAAACCCTGCCATTCGACAGCTCGGTATGAGACTGGTACACGCAGTAACACTGCTCTCGTCCGCGGCGGCAGCGTTAACTCCATTGCCACTGAGCACATCCAGTCGATGGATATTAGATGCAGAGGGCCATCGCGTCAAGTTGAGATGCATCAACTGGGCGGGTCACATGGAAACAAATACACTCGAGGGCTTGCATAAACAATCAGTGGATTTCATTGCAGACTTTGTGCAGTCTCAGGGATTCAACTGCGTCCGCATGACCTATTCGACCGACCATGCTCTCAATCCCAACATCAAGGTGTCGGACTCTTTCCGTGCTGCTGCTGGCGCAGCAGGCGTAAATTTGGACCACACTATTGAGCTTTTCGACCGTGTGGCGCGGGCCAACCCATTCTTAGCAAACGCAACTACAAGGGGCGTTTACGAAGCTGCCATCGCCGCGCTTTGGAAGAGGGGAGTCATGACAATCCTCGACAACCATGTGAGCAAAGCGACCTGGTGTTGTGAGTACCATCACCCCGGCAGTGACCATTGCGGGACGTCGCGATTGTGCAGATGGCACCGTGGGTTGACCTTCCAGCTAACACACTGTCTTCCCGCAGGTAATATTGATGATGGCAACGGTTGGTGGGATCAAGGCTTCGGGTACAATTCCGGCAACAGCCGATACTTCAAAACCAAAGAATGGCTCGACGGACTCGAGGCAATTTCGAAATGGTCCGCGACTCAGCCGGGCGTTGTGGGTTTGGGCATTCGAAATGAGATCCGGGAATGGCTGCTGCAGGGATGGTTCAACGGCAGAGCAGACTGGTACAACTTCGCAACGCAGGCTGCCTTGCGCATCCATGGATCGAACCCAGACGCGCTCATCTTGATCGGCGGCACCCAGTCCTCAACAGACCTGGTGCATATCAAGAAGAGTAACTTCGATTTCTCGACGTGGAAGAACAAGCATGTATGGGAGTGGCACGCTTACAGCTTTACCGTGACTTTCTCGGTCAATTTCGACGACTGCAAGTTCCTCCAGAGCCAGTACGGCTTCTTCGACGGATTCGTCCTGGAGCAGGACAAACCATACACCGCACCACTGATGCTTTCCGAATTCGGCTTCGGTATGGCCGGAGGCCCCCGGCCTGATGGTCTCTCGGATAAGGACGGCCGATACTTCGACTGCCTGAAGCAGTACGCAGTGGGGAATGATATGGAGTGGGCTATCTGGGCTCTGCAAGGCACGTACTATATCCGAGAGGGTATCCTGGAATATGAAGACTCGTGGGGATATGTGAACGCAGATTGGACTGGCGTTCGCAATCCACAGATCGGTGAGCTTCTGGGTCCTTTGTTCGCAGTCACCCAAGGACCATGATGAGGGAGGCACGGCCCTGGAGGTGAAGGTGGAGTGGGAACACCAAAGACCGCCAAGATTCCAGGTCTCCTTTAAATACTTTACTGCTTGTGAATCGCAAAGCTTCCTCCCAAAGTGTCGCGTGCTTTGTCTTAGTCGTCTGAAAGCTCCACTGTTGATGCCTATATGTTTTGCGAGCGTAAGCGGCAGCAGTGTTTCTCTCCCTCAATTGAATGTGCATATTGCTGCACGCGTCGCTCTTAGGTAGAGCACAGCCGGCCATTCTGTTGATTCAGTCCAGTCCAAAAAACGCGTTGTCGAATTGACCCATGCCGGAACTATCGCCGGTGTCAAGAAATAGGTCGTCGAATGTGCTGTCGTTGACTGTATCTGTTTCGAGATCGAGGTCGAGGTCCATATTGTCTGCTGTGCCGTCAAGATCGAAGACATTATCAATGTTCTTGGCCTCGTTCTGTCCGTCCTTGGCGGTTTCCGTAGAGATTGACATATTCATGTCATTCGGCATCGACTCGAAGCTTGTCTCTGTCGAAAAGTCGCTCGGCGCGCCATTGTTGGTGAAGCCGCTGAGGTCAAAGGCTGGCATAGGTGCAGGTGGTGCGTTTTGCATGC
Organism: Microdochium bolleyi; assembly: GCA_001566295.1. NCBI lineage: Eukaryota > Fungi > Ascomycota > Sordariomycetes > Xylariales > Microdochiaceae > Microdochium > Microdochium bolleyi. Next base: position 2,796,565 of record KQ964245.1, read on the forward strand.
CCGTGGTCGATGTGTCAAGTGAGAACTGCATATTCGTGAACTCTGGTGCTTCAGCTGCTACTGCCCTGACACCAGATGTGCCGTTGTTGGAGAAATCGAGCATCTGCGTTGTCGAGGACTCATCGCCTTCTAGAGCTGTAGATTGTTTCGGTTCTGGCGGCACTCCGAGGGCCTGGCTTACGGCATCTGGGGCTTTGGAAGTGGCTGTAGCACTCGGAGATTTGCCAGTCCCAGCTTTGACTGCTGGCGGGGGCTCAACGCTCGACTGCATAGGCGCTTTCGGGATCCCTTGTAGTGGATTGATGTCGTTGGATGTGAGATCCACAATGTCGGACGACATGTCCAGACCCATATCCGGAAAAGGAGCAACAGGAGCACTCTCATGCCCAGGAACGAAGGGTGGAGGGTTCATGGTATGTGCCGCCGCGGAAGGCAGGTCGAGGATTGGTGCCCCCATGATGGCGGCTGGAGCAGCTTGCTCGTGCGTCGTCTGCTGCTCTTGTGGTTGCCGCTGAAGAGGCATGGGGGGAGGCGTTTGGGGCGATGGAGGCGCGCGTGCTGCTCGCAGTTTAGCGAGATCGCGGAGCAGGACAGCTTTCGCTCGCAACTGTGACAGTTTGTGAGCCATAGCAGTGACAACTGGTGATCTCGGAGCAGATAAGCGTCGCCTCAACTTACGATTTCGCCTTCGATGTTGTCAAGGGCAAAGTGGTAGGTCTCGACGGACTCCTTTGATCTTTCACGAAGGGTGCTACTGAAGCGGCCGACGCCTCTCGAGCCATCGCTGATATTGGCTTTGAGTGCCTTGCCCAATTGGACGAGCTGCAATAGAGTCAGAAAGGTGGCACTTGGCTGGTGAGGACTGAGATATACTGACGACTTCCTGGAGCATCGAATCCAGGACGGACAGCGACTCGGCGCTGGATGTAGCCATGTCAATGGAGTGGCTCACTGTGGAACAGTGTACGCGTCCGCAAAAGACGAGGCTGGCAGGTGGTGACTGTGCGGAGAGATGTCTGCTGACGGCAATTGTCGCAGGGGCGCAGGTTGGGAAATGCTCGTCATGAGGCTTGAGATGTCAAACGGTCAGGTTGGCTTAAATTGTGCAGTGAGAGGTAGAGGCCCCACAAAGTCGGAGCCGCGTCCAGGACAACCTTGGGAGACCCTGCACCGCGACTGCCGCGCTAGACTAAACTTTGGAATGTCGGCGCCAGGCACCACCTGGGTGATTGACAGTCTACTCCGTAGGTCTGAGCTGCATCCTTTAGAGCACTCAGCAGAGCATCAACCACCCAGCGGAGACGTGCTGGTGGAGGTGGGACCAGCGGGCGAATGGGAAGACAGGCGGGCCTCGAGGTGTCACACGTTGCTGTGATGAGCGTCTGCGCCTGATAGGCCACGCTGCGCACTTGCATGCAAGACCAACTGAGGCGGCCGACAGACAATGGCGTGGATGGAGCCTGCCCTGCGCCCGACCCCGCCCACCGGCTCCGCGCTGCTCCTCTCTAGCTGTCCTCAACTCGCCCCGGAAGACGGCCATGCAGATAATACTTTGAGCATCCAAGGGTCAGCTTGTCTTGCATATAATACACCACCTTGTCCGCCTCGGATCCTGCACGCTCTCCATCAGAGCTTCCCCTTCCTGCCATTCCAATTCTGCTGCCGGGGGTCCTTGTCCGACCTGTACAGGTTTTTCCTTGTCACGTCTCCTTGCCCGTTCCGTCCGCCGTCCGTGCTTCTCCGCCTGTCCCTAATCAAAGCTCCCCTCCTGTGTTGCCGACAGCTGCCTCCTCGCGCGGCCCTCTCATCTCCAGCTCCCCGGCCTCGCCACGCTCGACGACAACGACGACGGCGACGACAGCATCTCTCAGAGCCGCCATCTTGCACTCTCGCAGGCCCTCTTCCGTCGTGTCTTTGCATTCGATATCCTGCAGCTTGCCTTGTTGTCTGCTTTGCCATCTCGGTACGTTCAGACCGCCTCCTCACCACCCACTGTCAGCCCCCTGGCCGCCCTGGAGAAGCTCTTGCGCCTGTCTGCGATTCTCCTCGCCCTCACATGCCCGCTTGTGCCCGCTTGTGCCCGCTTGTGCCCGCTTGTGCGGCTCTGTCGCGGCGAAGACTTGAGCGCTCGTGGGCGCCCAGTTATGCGACCTGAATCGCCTGCAGCTGCAGCCTCGCTAACATCACTCTTCGTCGACTCGCAGGTCCCTGAGACAGCCGCGGACCCTTCAGCCACCCCGCGCCCCCCCCCTGATCCTCGCGTCCCCCACCTTGCTCGGCGACGACCCTTTCTCGACTGTCCACACTGACTGCTCCTTCGAGATACGCCATGTCTGACAACGGTCCCAACTCGGCTGGCGCTCAGATGCCACCCTCGCAGGCCGGCTCGGGCGCCCCGGGCTTTGATGGCGGTCAGAACGGACAAGGCAATCCAGGAGGTCACATGCCGCCTCCGCCTCTCCATATTCCGCCAAACACCAACCCTATCCCGACGGCCATCACGTCCCCTCTGTCGGCTGTAGACCAGGGCATCCTTTCGCCAAACGGCACCTCCTTCGCCCGCCGTGCTGCGCCCGAGCCTAATAAGCGAGCGCTCTACGTCGGTGGCTTAGACCCGCGTGTTACCGAGGACGTTTTGCGCCAGATCTTCGAGACCACTGGCCACGTTCAGAACGTCAAAATCATTCCCGACAAGAACGTATGTGTTGCGACACCTTGGTACTTTGAAGGGTCCTTGCGTTTGGACCGTGGTGTGCAGTCATGGGCTAACTCGGGCATCTTTGTAGGCGAAAGGCTTCAACTATGGCTTTGTCGAGTACGATGACCCTGGTGCAGCCGAACGTGCCATGGCGACTCTGAATGGGCGCCGAGTCCACCAAGTTGTATGTCTTCCCAATCCGGCGAGCTACGTGCCTGGTTATCATACTCATGTCATCTCTATAACAGGAAATTCGTGTAAACTGGGCTTATCAATCCAACACGACGAACAAGGAAGACACATCTGGCCACTTCCACATCTTCGTGGGCGACTTGTCGAACGAAGTCAACGACGACATCCTCTTGCAGGCATTCTGCGCTTTTGGTACGATCTCCGAAGCTCGTGTTATGTGGGACATGAAGACTGGCCGGACTCGTGGCTACGGCTTCGTGGCTTTCCGCGACCGTGGCGATGCTGAGAAAGCACTGAGCTCCATGGACGGCGAGTGGCTGGGCTCTCGAGCTATCCGCTGCAATTGGGCCAACCAGAAGGGCCAGCCTTCCATCGCCCAGCAACAAGCCATGTCTGCCATGGGCATGACTCCGACCACGCCGTATGGCCACCATCACTTCCCCACTCACGGTGTTCAGAGCTACGATATGATCGTCAGCCAGACGCCTGCATGGCAGACGACCTGTTATGTCGGCAACTTGACGCCATACACCACTGCTCAGGATCTGGTGCCGCTGTTCCAGAACTTTGGTTATGTGATCGAGTCCCGCTTCCAGGCCGATCGAGGCTTCGCATTCATCAAAATGGACAGCCACGAGAACGCCGCAATGGCCATCTGCCAGCTGAATGGCTACCAAGTGAATGGTCGCCCCCTCAAGTGCAGCGTAAGTCGAGCGTCCATGAACAGTAACGAGACGTAATACTGACCAAGTCGTAAAACCTCGATCAGTGGGGCAAAGACAAAACGCCTAATGCTCAGGGTGGGTTCGATCCCAACCAGCAGGCCTTCAGTCCTCAAAGTGCCCAGCCCAACTCTGCGTACCCCGGTTCGCCTTCCACGTTCTTTTCCCAGCATAGTGGTAAGCATGCACGGTCTCTGCTGTCATGGCGTCGCGGACGCAGGTACTAATTGTCGCAATGTGCTCAGGTCAATACGGTGGCCAGCAGCAAGGCTTTGGCGGCCCATCTGCCCAGTCACCTGCTGGATATGGTGCTCAGGCTATAGGCTACGGTGGCCCTCCAAGTGCCGGTGGCTATGGCCGTGGCCAGCAACAGAACCAGCAGTGGAGTCCGGCCCCGAACCAGAACTTCAACAATGGCTACAGTGGTTACCAGGGCTAGGCCACCTGCATACTCATCTGCATTGGCACGCCCCTTGCGGATTTCATAGCTCATCAATTAACGACGTCTACGATACAAACACCAGATTCGACAAACAGCATTGCAGCAGGTAACAACTTGTCCTTTCCGATGGCAGTCCCTGGATAGTGGAGAGATCAAAGAAGCCAAAATGATCACGTGCCCCGGATGAGTCTCTTGTCATTTCTTCTCTCAACCATTTTCTCTAGGAAATATCTGCGTTTGTACCTGATGTTCTTGGTCAGCCTTGGCCTTCTGATCGTTTTGTTCTTCTGAGTCCGATTTCATGAAGTTGCAAAAGTTTATATTCTTACTCTTCGATCTCTTCTCATTCTCTCTCTCGTAACCTCTTTGATACCTCTCTGAGCGTCTGTTTTGGAATCACCATCCTTCTCCTTCCGACATGTCACGTCTCCCGAGGCGGAATACTGAAGCCAGATGCACAAGCCAGCTTCTGGCTCTTCCTCATGTCTCTCCCTCGCATCGTTGACCCTCTATACCGTGCGTTGTCAATTTTCTTGATTGGCGATCCAGACCTCGACGTCTGAGTACGTCTGACGATCTATGCTATTACGACGAAACGTCTCCCGCACATTTCACCTCCCACTCGTCGTTGTGCCCAGCAGGTTTGGACACATTGTGGCGTAGATATAAAGAGCAACATGCACAGACATTGCTTCTGGGTACCACAACGCCAGGGTTGCAAACCTCCCACATGATATGGAAGTACGCGGTTCAATTGCGCAATATCGTGCCGATGAAGTATATCAGTGTCCTGCTCAAAGTCGTGCCAGGTCTCTTGAGAGCCACTACCATAATAGAACAAGTTGCCATTGCACAGCCGCCAGAATCATCCGACACAATAATTGCTCAACTCTTCTTCCTTCAAAATGTTGGATGCTCAACCAACACGCGCAGCTATGTTATGGAATTGCGACCAGTTCCATGAAAGCAGACGGAGGAAAATGGACGCGAATGTATGCGCCCCAGCAATACACGTATGCGTCAATCTTGGACCACGGCACTTCTCAAGAAGCCTCGTTTTTTCTGGGTCTGGTCTCATTGGGCGCAGCGCAATCAGAACCACGAGCCCAGAGTGGCAGGACAGGGAAGACCATGGCTCGCAGTGTTCCAAGATTAATGAGCTGGAGTCGCAGTGGGTTACGGATGGGGGTTGACGGCACAGGGGACCTGGTCGTCCTGGCGTCATTGGCACCTGCTTCCGGGTTGGGGCCGCCAGGGCCTGAGGATTCGTGCCCAACTCATGATAGAGGCTGGAGCGTATTGATCTTAACCGAAGGCAGTCTGTCGCTCCTTGTCTTGCCTCGGGAGCGCCATTGGGAGTCGCAGAATTACCCCTGGAAAATGTCTCTGATGGCTTCTTGCTCAGGAAAAGTTCGCAGGGGAGGGGGCAGTGCGGGTGCTGCAAGCAGCCATGGATGCAGGCCGGCGGCTACAACAGAGGCGGCCCCAAGCCACCTTGGGCGGCGGCACAGCAGTGATCGGTGCTGGCTGGAAAGTGTCAGCTCAGAGCCGTCCCAGCTGCGTCGGTTTACTTTTACGATGGCCGGGAGCTGTGACCGTCTTGTATCAGTCTTAGCGACCCGACCGTGCTAATTTAGAGTTGTGTCGTAGTCAGGTGTACTCCGTGTAGGTATACATAGCACCAAAGCGCGCCCCTCGTCGGTTCCGTTACCTCCACACTTTTTCGCTGCCCGCGACCAGACGAACAGACCAAGACGTACCCACCCCTCCCAGTCATAGCCGGGTCGCGTCCGCCAGCCCACTCGAGTCCACCCTGCCCTGCCCAACTGCCTCATCGCCCGCCCGAGCTGTCTCCAAGCTGCTGTCACCCATCTCTTCTGCGAGTCCTCCCCTCAACCCTCCTGCTCCTCATCATGAATCCCTAAGCCACACGCACCCTCGACCACTTCGCCAGTCCGGCCGTTCGCGCTCTTCGTCGCGTCGCCTCGCTCGGCGCCCAGGGTGCTGCTGCACGCCCCCTCTGTGAGCTCCTGCGCCCTCCCCTCGACCTGTCGAAACCCTCTACGTAGCTGCTGTCCAGATCGCCCGTACTCTCCAGCTGCCCGCACCCGCGTCAACCCACGTCGACTCACGACAAAGACCGTCATCGCAAGCTGCCTCCCGCAGTCCCGTTGACGGCAATCTCCCCAGGTCCTAAACTGCCTCTCGGATTGTTGGCACCACCACTAAGTCTGTGCCCTCCAACGACAGGCTCTATACAAGTACTTAAAGGCCGCGGTGAAATACACCCATCGCCACGCCTCCACCCATTCGCGAGTTTGATTGCTGTCCCGACAGTCTTGTCGCATCATCCTCGGCCGTGAGCTGCTAGTCCGCCATGGATCAGTGGCAGGGCTATCAAGATCCCGCAGGCGGGTCAAGGCGATACAACGGGAGTAACCAAGGCACGCCTCAGCGCGAGTACAGCCAGCAGCCTCCTGCCGGCTACAAGTACGACCAATACCAGAATGCCGCCAACCCGCTCTCTTCACCTACCAGCGCAGCCTCCTCCCAGGTCCGTGATGGCAATGGTGATATTCCCATGCACGATGCGCACGACCCTTACGGCGCTACCAAATATCCCATCCGACCGCACCACCAGTCGCACCTCTCCGGCAGTCGAGCCTCGACCCTCCACTCTCCGCAGGAGCCTTCTGCTGCTGCGCAGCGATACTCCCCGATGGAAGTGCTCTCCCCAAACTCGCCATACGGCTCAAAGGGCCAAGCGGGCCAGGGCCAATACTCGACACCACACAGTCAACGGCAGTCGCCCACCCGCGCAGAGTACCAGTCTCAAAGTCCCTACTATGGCAGTCGTCAGGCTCCTCAACTTCCGCCGCTCTCACCCTACTCTAGTGGCCAGGATGGTTTCGCTTCTGCGGTAATGGGCTCAGGCGGCCTGGACGGTGGTTTCATGAATGAGCTCAATCCGACCAGGCATGTCATGCAGCCGCCTCCAGAGAAGCGTCCAGTCCCGCAGTTCAAGAAGGTTGCTGCGCTGTCCGAGCTGCGGCCCCGCGTAAACACCCAACCACCTTTTCGGCGTGCCAATCCAGAGGGAGGATTCATAAGTGTACGTTGGACGCATCATTGATCATCTACGTCGTGGGGTATGTCTAACATCACTCATTGCAGCCGCTCCAAGCGTTGACGTGTCATCTGCCTTCAACCTACCGCATTTGCAATCCGAACTTCAAGTATGAGTCCTCCCGCAACCCACGGAGAGTCTTGACGAAGCCAAGCAAGGGTACAAAGAACGATGGCTATGACAATGAGGATAGTGACTATATCCTCTACGTGAACGATATTCTTGGGTCGGAGGAAGCTGGCCACAAGTATGGCAATCTGTGCTCCTGCGATTGGCCATGAGGCCCGAAGACTTCTATGCTAACATAATATACAGGAACCGCTATCTTATCCTTGACGTTCTTGGCCAGGGCACGTTTGGACAGGTTGTCAAGTGCCAGAACCTGAAGACACAAGAAGTTGTAGCTGTCAAAGTCATCAAGAACCGCACAGCCTACTTCAATCAGAGTATGATGGAAGTGTCTGTTCTTGACCTGGTGCGTCACATCTTCACGGCGCGCCCTCCCAGTCTTGCCTCACTGACATCGAGCCACAGTTGAATACAAAGCTAGACAAAAATGATGACCACCACTTGCTCAGGCTCAAGGACACGTTCATCCATCGTCAGCATCTCTGCTTGGTTTTCGAGCTTCTCAGTGTCAATCTGTATGAGCTCATCAAACAAAACCAATTCCGCGGTCTTAGCACGACCCTTGTTAGGGTCTTCGCCCAGCAGTTGCTCAACGGTCTCGCGCTCCTGAACAAGGCGCGTCTCATACACTGCGATTTGAAACCCGAGAACATTCTTCTCAAGAACCTGGAGAGCCCAATCATCAAGATCATCGATTTTGGTTCGGCGTGCGATGAGCGCCAAACTGTATACACGTATATCCAGTCGCGCTTCTACCGGTCCCCAGAGGTGTTGCTCGGATTACCATACTCATCAGCCATCGATATGTGGTCTCTCGGATGCATCGTGGTCGAACTGTTCCTGGGTTTACCTCTCTTTCCTGGATCATCGGAATACAATCAGGTGTCAAGGATCAATGAGATGCTAGGCAACCCTCCCAACTGGATGATCGAGGTCGGTAAACAGTCGGGCGACTTCTTTGAAAAGAGGCAAGACGAGTTTGGCCGCAAAACCTACCATCTGAAGAGCATGGAGCAGTACTCAAGAGAGCGCGGCACCAAAGAGCAGCCCAGCAAGAAGTACTTCCAGGCGAACACTCTCCCCGAAATCATCAAGTCCTATCCCATGCCTCGCAAGAACATGAAACAGAGCGAGATCGATCGCGGTGAGTCAATCTTGGGCGTTGGAGACAGTCGAGGTTGTGCGCATCTACTAATACCTGGTCGGATCTAGAAATGAACAATCGGGTTGCCTTCATCGATTTTGTCCGGGGACTCCTCACAATCAGTCCATTGGAGAGGTGGTCTCCGCAACAAGCCAAGTTGCATCCGTTCATAACACAGCAAAAGTTTACTGGACCTTTTGTACCGCCCATGAATCTGAAGGCCAGTTCACTCAATCGCACCCCAGCGCCTGGTACACAGCAGCAGCAGCAAGCTGCAGAGCTTAGCAAGCAGAGGGCTCAGGCGGCGCAAGCGCAGGCCCAGGCTGCAGTGCAGGGAGCTTACGCGATGCAGGCGAACCAGTACCCACCAGCACCGCACGCCCAGAACCCCATGTATCCCAACAACGGAGTGTATTCACCAAGCGGGAGCCATTCAGGCGCTCCACCCGCATATGGAACACAGCAGCCTTCGTACAATCAGATGGGCATGGCTCAACCACCAGCTCAAATGCCGGCTGCCAATTACCCTGGCGCAGCGCAACAAAACCTGTATCAGCAAGCCACTGTACGAGCAGGTCGACAACGCGCTTCTACCATGGACCAGCAGCAGAGCGGCATCCCGGCGGCCATACAAAGAGTTGCCAGTCATTTGGATCCGAGCCAGCCGATTCGGCTACAGCCCAGTCCGGCATACTACCCACCACCATCGGAAGGTGGTCTAGGGCTGGGAGATACTAGTTCTGGCAGAGTAGCTGGCAGGAGGGACAGCAGAGCACAAAGAGGTGGCGCCAGAGGCAACAGAGATTTCATCCGGAACCTCGAAGAGCGGACTCTTGAGGAGGGTTACAACGGGCAAAATCCGTGGCACTGATGGCATCACATATGCTTAGCATACAAGACTACCACGTCCGGCTTGAGCCTTGTCATCCTTTGATGATACGAAACTACCGGACGACCCACCAGCCCATCTACTGAAGCCGGATGATGAGTGGCTCAGCGATCACGGGTGGCAAAACCCATTTCGTACTTTTGAGGCAGACCCTCTGGGGGTAAATACCGCGTACTTTATGAGGAGTCATGATCAGGGTCGAGGCATTTCACATTCAGACGATTCGACTTTATGCCCTGTAAAGGAGTGGCCAGGCAGGTATCGGGTTCAATCTTTCACGCTCTCGTGGTCAGCGGTTCATGAGGCAAGGTGGATGGACTGGGGAGCGTCCCCGTAGATACTACATGGACAATGACCAGGCATCTTTTCTTTCTCGCATTCGTAGTTTCTTTTGTCTAGAGGAATGGCGGCTGGCTAGGTCAATTTTTGGAGACTCTCCGTTCCAAGTTTCGGAGTGGGGTGAAGCTTGAAATCCACTTCAAGATCAACTGAGTAGACGATACTCGCATTGGCATAGGCACGGATTAATGCCTGTATAACTGAACATAATCTGGTATATGGCGAGGATCCTGACACTTGAAGGGCTTGAGTCTTGTCCAGTGCAGACGCTGCTCAACATGACCAGTTGTCATCAGCTTTCCACCAAGGTAAAGGCTCAGTGCAAGAACACGCAGTCTTGGTGTTGAGCGCATGTCGCAGCAGCACAGTCTGTCCTAGTCCTTCGTCTACCACTAGATGGCGAGAAGCATCCGCAAGATCAGTCTTACAAGGCAGACATGGAAGTTGCGTTTACTCGGAGAAAATGATTACACCTGACATCAATCATCTACCTGCGCCTTCCCGCGGTCGAAAACCTCTGCCTCGTCTCGAAGTCCCACCGTTGTTCTGGCTTTCACGGACGAGGGTGTCACTATACAGCCCTTCACTGGCGTTATTGGCTCTGCCAGCGTTCTGAATGCCCGGCCTCGAGCTGTAAGACAAGCTTGTGTCCATGGGGTCATCGAAGCCCAAAGAGCCGTCCACAAGATTCCCATTGCTACGTGATGAGCGTGGCGCAGAAGGTGCCGCACCGGGCGTGGGGTGATAAAGGGCGCCGGGTTTCGGATAAACGTGGAGCGTCCTGCCGTCGGCCTGTACAAAGACATGTTAGCGACATATTCTTCACATTGGCAGTTTTCCATCAACGGGGTCAGTGGGTTGGTTCTGTGCTGAATACTGACATTCTGGTTGTTGAACGTCTGAATTGCCCGCTCTGCGCCGTCCCTGTTCTCGAACACTATCTCGGCGATGACTATAGGATGCGTCTTGATGAGCCGGCATGCTGTGATGAGCCCGCCGACTGGGGTCATGGCGCTCTCTATATCGGCTGCCGTCGTTCCTGGGGCAAAGTTTTGCGCCATGATTGTAAAAGGGCCGGCGAGGCCTCTGATAGTCATGCCCTGCCCTTGTCGTTGGTTGGTTTGCTGTTGTGCAGCATTTGACGTGGATCGGCTATACGCATCAGCAAGCTTTGCTGCGCGGTTCTGTCGCGGCTGAACCGGCTGCTTTGGAACAGCATTTCCGGGCGCGTGTATTCTGGCAGCCAGCGAGTTTGGTGGTGGCTGCTTCGCTTTGTCGTAGGACTTGTGTAGATCATGGGTCCAGTCGCCATTGACATTGCTGGAAGGGGCGCGTGCCGCGGAAGATCCTCGCTAAGTGCCAAGTCTGCATTAGGTCTGGAACAGGAAGCATATGCAAGCCAGAAGTGCTTCGTAAAGTGTAGAGGCCTGTGTTTTCTGGGCCCTGGGATGTGCAGTTCTCTGCGCTCTTACCTTCTTGACTCCGACACGACTGGCCAGCGAACCTGCGCCGGGGCTCGATGTTCTAGTTGGTGTGCTTGATCGTCTGCCAGAATCGCGATTGAAGATACGCGCTGCAAGAGCCTCATTCTTCTTGCGCTCGCGGCCTGTGGTCGAATCAGTGTTGGTTCTCTGGAAGTGGCGCGCATGAATATGACGACGAACCGGCATCGATAATCTTGTCGAACTCGACAGCGTGCTTCGGGGCCGCCATCTTGAATGCGCAGTAGCGATCGGGGAGGCCAATGGCGCAATATGTTGCGAAAGGTTGCGTGTAGCAATAAGCTGAGGCTCGTGACTACGTTGTCACGGGGCTGGTCGAATTGGCGGTTGTGGCCTGGTGCGGTTTGTAGAACGAGGTTGTGATCACGATCGACGGACGCCAATGGAGACGCGCCGAGTGGAAACTACCTGAAGGCACGTACGGAACAGTTGGAGCTCCTCTCCAGGGACCTGACCGCGACCTTGAAGTGGAGCGGCGTTGGGGCGGGAGAGACGGCCATCCCCCACAACAGGGGCCAAGACAATGGATTGCGATAAGCAGTGCTGATTACCTCAGCGGTCTGTCCCGCTTGTGGCGCTCACAGTTGGGGCTCATCCTGTGGCTGGTGGCTTGCGACAGAAAAAGCTTTGGCCACCTGGCCGGCTCCACCCAGCGCTGCACGTTTCTGTTTTTCGCTAGGGTCCGACACACAAACCAGCACCCGCACCCAAGAAAAAATACATGGAATTTCTGGGTGGTGTCATTGCACTTGCGCCTTGAACTCTCTCACACCAAAGAATCTGCGGATACCAACCACCACACAACAACCCGAGTTACGACTAGGCCGACACCATGGGTCGCGTGGTATGTTCCCGACGACCCTTCGACGACTGCGATTTCGAAATGCCCTGTGCGCTTCCGATACTGATTCCTGCCGTCTCTGTAGATTCGTAACCAGAGAAAGGGTAACGGCGGTATCTTCAGTAAGTCACACCCGGTCGCCTTTCCATTACTGCGCAGCATCTCCGCGATCCGCAACAGTCTCGGCATCGACGGCGTTTCAGACAGGCACTAGGAGCACGGGTTGGCAAAACGTACAGCAAGAGAAGGTTTCCATGGCAAGCAGGGCGTGTGCATTGGGGGAAAGAGGAACACCGAAGAGACTGTGCGGCATCGCTGGACGACCTGCACGACCACACACAATTAAGCACAGCGCGACTTACAATTGTTGCTTTCTAGCCGCCAACACCCGCCTGCGCAAGGCCCCCGCCAAGTTCCGGACTCTCGACTACGCCGAGCGTCATGGATACATCCGTGGTGTGATCAAGCAGATCGTCCACGAGCCTGGCCGTGGCGCTCCCCTCGCCAAGGTCTCCTTCCGCGACCCCTACAAGTTCAAGCAGCACACCGAGACCTTCATCGCCAACGAGGGCATGTACACCGGCCAGTTCATCTACGCCGGCAAGAACGCCGCCCTCACCGTCGGCAACGTCCTTCCCCTCGGCTCCATGCCTGAGGGTACCGTCGTCTCCAACGTCGAGGAGCACGCTGGTGACCGTGGTGTCCTCGGCCGCACCTCCGGCAACTACATCACTGTTGTCGGCCACAACCCCGACGAGGGCAAGACCCGCATTAAGCTTCCGTCCGGTGCCAAGAAGGTCGTCCCTAGCAGCGCCCGTGGTATGATCGGTATCGTTGCCGGTGGTGGTCGTACCGACAAGCCTTTGCTCAAGGCTTCGCGCGCCAAGCACAAGTTCGCTGTCAAGCGCAACAGCTGGCCCAAGACTCGTGGTGTTGCCATGAACCCCGTCGATCACCCTCACGGTGGTGTAAGTTATAGCCCTACCCCAAATCACATGCAAGGCGGAATCGAGGATGATGTGGACGCGCACGATGACGTCGAATCCAAGAGACAATCACATGCTGACACTTTGACTCACAGGGTAACCACCAACATATCGGTAAAGCCTCTACCATTTCGAGATATGCTGCGCAGGGTCAGAAGGCGGGTCTCATCGCTGCTAGACGGACAGGTCTGCTGCGTGGTACCCAGAAGACGAAGGAGTAAAAAATCGTTTGCCGTGGTCATGGTTCATCTAGGCGGGCTGGAGTTTACTTCATTTGCACTTTGCATTACTAAGGTACTGGTGGGCTCACTACAAATAGGCTCAATGGGAAGTACCCGGTATGAATGAATGCCTTTGTGTACATGTGTGTGTGTGTGTCCATCAACTGCAACTGCGTGTGTTTGACTGCAGAGAGGAAGGCATGACGGACTCTTATCTACTCGGGACACGCCCGAAACACCCTTGTGCGGGACAAGGACACGTTTGCTGTCGCAGTACTCATCCCACAACGAGGTACACAGCTCCCGTGCGTACAGATAGATTGCTCTTTACGATCTGAATGTGTGCTTCGGGGTGGACTTTACTTGATAGCGGCGTGTTTGCGCCGGTCCTCCGCTCAGGTTGACACATGTGCCAAACGACAGTAGGAACACAGCATCCATGGATAGGGAGCAACGAACTAGATCAAAAGGCGAGAGAGAGTGTGTGGACCCCTGGCTCCCCGCCCCACTGCCATAAGTCTTGCAGGAGCTTCCCACCTGGCCCCTCTATCCCCCACCACCATTGAGAATTCGGTGCACATGTCTGCCGGCCAAACCCCTCTTGTCGGTGAATTGATTACATACTTAAGGACCACTGCAGCAACACGTAGTTGTGGCATTAGAGCAGCATCGTCTTCTCCTTTCCCTGTGCAACTCGCCCTTCCTTCCAGCCAACTCGCATCTATCATCCGTCACCATGGCCGCCTCCAAGGATTTCACCCTGCTCTGCCTCGAGAACCCCCTCCTAGGTGAGTTTTGCATGCAGCAGCCCAGCCGCTCGGCAGCTTGACAACTAACATCTCGATCGCACCGCAGATATCCAGGCTTTTGGTACACAAGAGCTTCTCGACAAGTACGAGCTCAAGGCCAACGATGCCATTCTTGCCGAAGACAAGCACAAGGGCCTCTACGAAGACCTCCTCAACAACTACGATGCCAAGCTCATTGCCGGTGGTGCTGCTCAGAACACTGCTCGCGGCGCCAGCTACATCCTCAAGCCCAACAGCGTTGTCTACCTCGGTGGTGTTGGTGACGACAAGTACGCCGCCATTCTCCACGATGCCGTCAAGCAGGCTGGTCTTCGCGTCGAGTACCGTGTAGACCCAAAGGAGCCCACCGGCCGGTGTGGTGTTGTCATTACTGGGCACAACCGGAGCCTGTGCACTGATCTCGCGGCTGCCAACCACTACGACCTGGACCATCTGAAGTCGCCCGAGATCTGGTCTCTGGTCAAGGGCGCCGAATACTACTACATTGGCGGCTACCACTACACAGTCTGTGTCCCTGCCATCATGACGCTCGGACAGGAGGCTGCAGACAACAACAAGGTCTTTATTGTCAACCTCAGCGCACCGTTCCTTCCTCAGTTCTTCAAGGACCCCATGGATGAGAGCTCCAAGTTCTGGGATTACGTCATCTGCAACGAGAGCGAGGCTGCGGCCTGGGCCGAGAGCCACAACCTTGAGTCCAAGACCGACATCAAGGCCATTGCGAAGTCCATCGCCAACTTGCCCAAGGCCAATACTTCGCGCCCTCGCACAGTCGTTGTCACCCAGGGCACTGAGCCAACTCTAGTGGCTGTGCAGGGAAATGAGCAAGTCAAGGAGTACGCTGTCCACGCCATCGCCAGTGAGCAGATCAACGACACCAACGGAGCTGGTGACGCCTTCGCGGGTGGCTTTGTTGCTGGCTTGGTCGATGGGAAGCCGCTAGAGACTGCCGTCGACATGGGTCAATGGCTCGCCAGGCTGAGCATCCAGGAATTGGGCCCCTCGTAAGTCTTGTTTCTATTCTTTCCGTGTTCACTCCGTCGGTCCTCATGCCATTTTGAAGACGATCCCTTGAAGTGCCTGCTGTGTTATGCATGCTAACTCATCAATAGATACCCTTTCCCAAAGCAGACTTACACACCATCAGCTTAATTGGTTGTCCTCCCATCATCATCACGATAATTGGGTGCAAGCCGGGCCCTCAACGGGTTGCCAGCGAGCTTCTTCAAGCTTTCACCCAACTTTGACGTTACTCAACTTTACGTAAAGGGGTTCCGGCGTTTGGTTGGACATCGTATAGCCATTCAACCAGTCTTGAGGGAAAAGTGTTTCAACAACCCAGCCAGTGCAAGGGGGGTTTTCACAATGGGTTTCGTATTGCATTAGATGACTGTATTAGATACCAGCAATTTCAAATTCCGAGGCATATTCGGTGTGCCGTGTGGAGCTGCGGTTGAGGTTTGGCACTGACAATGCTGTCAACTATGATGTCATTCGATTCTTGCCACTGTGTTGACTGTCAATTAGTGGCACGCAATAAGTTGCCAGCAGCACCCGCAATGCCAGCCAATTGTTCAACTCCCACCGAGGCAACTTGATTGATGTTTGTTACCGGTCTCACTACCCATAATTCAATTACGGGATGTCAGATTTCTATACAGTGCGTATGATACTGGCCCCTTCTCGCCCCTGTTGTGACAAACATCAGCTGGGCTTTGGGCCGGCACCTTCATGAGTCGGGGCTCGAGCCTGTGCGCTCCTTTTGGAATCGAAACCCATTTGTGCTGGCGGTATCATGCCAACAGGGAGACCGCTGTTCCGTATTGGGCTACTCAACTCGGTTCTTGGCACAGCTATAGCATTGGGCGTGCCAGTGAATAGGCTGCTCGGATGCGAGAAACTTATAGAGGAGGTGGGCATCGGGGAGCCATGAATCCACGGCGATGATAGCGCGTCAAATCGGCTGACACTGCCAAAGCCGTGATTACTAGAGGCGCCACCATGCGAGATATCATTGCTGAGCGATCCGACACGTCGAGTGGGTCGATCTGGGCCAAGCGAGTGACTTGGATTGTTTCCCATGTGCGGAAGCTCTGTCTCATGCAGACCAGGAAGGCCTGAAGAGGAGTGATACATGTGCTGAGCTGCTAACACTGCATTGGACGCATTTCCTGCCACGTACGCGCCTGTTGGCGCTCGGGGCTGCAATGATGTTTCTGACCCATAGCGCATGCGTGGCGCGTTAAGCACTTCTCCTGTATCATGGAACGAAACACCATTCACAGATTGTCGAGAGGACGAGGCGCGTGAGGCTGCAGCTCCAGAACCTGGTGCAAAGTTGTGGTTTGCTGGGGACAAGCCATGTTGCGCATATAACGCTTGAGCTAGACTTTCAAGAACCGCGTTCCTAGAGCTCTCGTTTGAATCTGGTTGGTCGTCTTCCGGTGAATTCCGACTTTGTAGCGCAGTCTGGCGCGATATGGATGACATTCTTGGCCTGTCGAAGTTCGATTCGATCCCAACACGGCCGCGAACAGGGTGTCGGGTGCCCATCGATCCACCTAGACTCTCGTGTTCGTGACCACCAATCGGTGCCCGTGGACCATAATTTTGTGCGCTGTCCGATGGTTCCCGGCCAGAAGAGAGGTTTTCATTCCAGTTGGCGTTGTAGAAATTACCCCACGGCAAGTTAGGAATTGCTTTGGCGACAGGAGATGGTTGGCCAGAGGCATGCCCAAGCTGGCCAAAGACATCGTCGGCGGTGGACGAGTTCATGCCATAAGAAGTATCGCTCATGGAGGTGACCCCTTTCGACGTCCCGTCGGGTGATGGACCGAGTAGTTTGTTGACCATTTCAACCATTTCGTCGTCCTGGTTGATGTCAAGCTCACCGACAGGACCCAAAGGCCTGGCTTCCCCGACTAGGCCAAGACTTTGATCCTCGCCAGGCAATGATGTGATGTCTTGATCGTGAGGTTTCTCTGGATGGAAAGTTCCCGTGATAACAGGTGATCGTGACGTTGGACCAGGCTCCGGCAACTCCGGCCGCTGTGCTTGGTTCGGTTGCTGCTCGGAAACGCTTTTTGGATTATTGACCTCCAACCGGTCGAGCATGTGAGACATTTCGATCTCACTGATGTACGATTCCGCCGGATGCTCATCTGTGAACACCCAACCCTCGACCTTTTGCCCGTCCGGATATCTCACGACCGTGA
Organism: Microdochium bolleyi; assembly: GCA_001566295.1. NCBI lineage: Eukaryota > Fungi > Ascomycota > Sordariomycetes > Xylariales > Microdochiaceae > Microdochium > Microdochium bolleyi. Next base: position 2,813,821 of record KQ964245.1, read on the forward strand.
TCGAGATTGGAAAGTGTGCACTGCCAGCAAGGAGGATGCCGCAACATACAATGTCGCGGATGCGCCAGACTGTCTCGGTATGAATGCTGTGCGCCACCCCCACAGCCTCTTTCCGTAGCTTCCGCGTCTTGTATTTCTTAGGCGGCTGCATCTCTGCCGTTGTTCCCACCCATAGGAATAGTGGTAATTTTCGATCGTTGAGTGGCCGCAGTCCGATAGCCTCGATGTCCTCGGGCAATAAATACTGCGACTGGATGGTGCCACTGCACTGGCTGGCATACGTGTTGAGCAAGGTCAACGAATCGGCGAGCAGGCGATACACGTCGCTAATTTGTGGTTCCAAAAAGTCGCGATACTCTACGATGTCAGATCTAACGGTGTAGATCCAGGCAATGTAAATGCGCAAGAAGCCAAGTAGCGCCGAGAACGATTCGCTGAAGATAAGAGGTGACTCTGTGGCGGCACCCGAGGCTTTTGGCGCCAGCACGGCAACGGAGTGGTTCTGGAGCTCGGTCTTGACTAGCCGCAACAGAAGAGCAATGCTACGAACGATCCAGCGCAGAAGAAATTGGCAGGTTCGGGACGCATTTGAGGTCCAGGAATCTATCAACAAAGTTAGTGTTATGACGGAGACTTTCAGCTGAGCACATGACAGCTCGACCGACCTTTTATTTTCGCAGTCGCAATATCGTACGAGGCGAGGTTGATGAGTGCCATCTTGAGCAGAGCTGTCTCCTGGTTGTCTGTCGCCGTATACGCGCGCTCTGTTCTATGCAGGACCTCTGTCTCGAGCTCCATTTGCTGCGTGAAAGTTTCTCCTTGGAAATAAAAGCCGTGAAGGCGCACAAACCACGTCACCATAGCATCAGCAGAGCCTCGAGCCTGCGCAGGAGCAGGGTTCTGCAGACCGCGATACTCTCTCTCCAGGTTTCCGAGTCCTAATTCGTGAGGTTTTGCTACAGCAATGGCTCGATGGAAATGGTACACGATCTCGAAGTGCAGTGCATGAAGTTGGTGCAGTACAGCCATCTGATGGTGCGCGGAGCCGTTGTCAGGGTCTACGGCGTTGGCCAGTCCGTAGTAGGCCAGTGCGGTGTCGAAGCTAGACTTTGTGGATTTGTCTGAGATTTGGCACCTGTACCTTGCCAGGTCGCCGAGGTGCACGAGGCTAGTCTGGCAAGAATTGGTCACGAGCTTGCGCAATGGGCTCGGAGGCGAAGTTTCCCGCGACGGCATATCAGTCGGCTGCACGTTCAGCCCTTGCGCCGCTTGCAGAAGCTCGGGAATGAAGAAGCGGCCAGCGAGGCGCTGTATGTAGCCACAGTAGAAGGACTGCGAGGTTTTGAGAAAATCCTTGTACATACGCTCAACCTTGCGCTTCTGAACCACCTGGCTCTGGCCCCCGAGACGGCCGATGACCTTGCGATACTCACCATTGACCGAGGTATGTGCCTGCCACAAGGTGTGCTCGATCTTCTTCTCGATAGCATACTCGAAATCGTGGAAGATGGCCTGCATACAAGCCAGGCGCAGTCTTGGCAGAACCCAAGCATCGCGTCAGCACGCAGCTACAATAAGGAAAAAGATCAGTGGTGGGCAGGGACCTACTGCGACAGCGTCTGTTCGATGCTCTCGAACAGTGTCGTATAGCTCGCATTGCCACGTTCCTTTCTCAGGCTCGTGATCTGCGCATGGAGATTGGTTCGATTCTTTTGGACATCGCTGGAGCCGGATTAGCTCGATAACATGGCGCGCTGTACAGCAAGTGTGGGCAGTGGTGACGGCATACCCCGAGCTCGCGCGGGCCATGGAGCGCGCGCTGGGCCCCTCCATCATGGACGCGCAAGCGAAGCGGGCGGCAGGATAGGCGTGGTCGCGGATGGTGCGGCGGCGAGGCTCAGAACTCGAGCTCGAGATCACACGAGATGAGGCTGCAGTCGCGAAGGCAAGAACAATCCATCATTCGAGAGGCGGGAAAGGGCCGGGCGGGCGCATACGAGGACGGACGGCACGAACATTTGCATGCCGATGCGTGGGGAGATCGACGGGCAGGTCGATCAATCGATGCGGCGAATGGCCGGGCGGAAGGCGAGAGCACAAATAGGTAATGAATAGAGCTGTCGGGCGTTGCGACGGCGACGGCGACGGCGACGACGATGGTGACGGTGACGGTGACGGTGACGAGGTAGGCGACTTGTGGGTGGTGGTGCGGTGGTGTAGGTCCAAGAATGCGAGTCTGGCGGGAGGTGGGATGGCGACTTGGCATCGCACATGGAAAATCAGGGACCTGTGGTGAGCCACCCACTTGTGCCGGGAGTAAGGCTCAGGTGGGCTTGACAGCTCGCTCAGCGCAGGGCCGCACCCACTCCGAGTGTCCACATCTAAGCCATCGTCGACAGGACGTGTAGACTCTTCAGTCAGCCATATGTTGAGCTCATCCTGATCCAGCGACGATCCCCAAGTATTGATCATTGCGATACTCATGACCTGGCTGTAGGCGCGGCATCGCCTCTGGGCCGCACGCGACATTGCAGCCGAGAGCCACGAGCGCCGAGTTGAGCCCACCTGCACCTCAACGACACCGCCATCTTGACCCTGCAACGCCCAAGCACCCTCCCCCGCCATCTTGGTTTGTCTCTCGTTGTCCACGGCTGCGTCTCCAAGACCGCGTTGGCTTTCCTTCCCCTGCGAACAGTAGTCGTTTGCGTGTCCTTCATCGCGACAGTCCCCCCCCCCCCCCATCGGACCCCTCGACAACTCCGGAGCTGCCAGCTACTACAGGCCCTCACACGCGCATGAGCCCCTTCCGAGGATTGTTGTACTGTCCTTGTGCTGGCCTTGCCTGAGCTCCGCTACGTCAGGCTTCGTCGACTCGGACGTCCGAGTCGCCAACTCGAGCAGTCAACAGCTGGTCGTCGTCCTTCTTGTTAGTGTTGCTTCATACTGAGTCACCCCCCATCCTCAACGGTCGCCACCGCTGCCCCAGTAGAGCAAAGGATGAAGCGCTCACGCAGCCCCCAAAGTGAACACGATTCACCCGCGCTTCTCGCCACGGTCGACACAGCAAACCCTGCTCGCAAAATCACTAGCTTGGACAGTCCCGACTCGTCATCCTCGGGCACTGGGGTTGAGATGCGGTGCACACTGCCTCCGCACAGAGAGCCTGTTGCCTTCCGCTCATACGGAGACTACGAGGCTCACTACAGCAAAGAACACGTCTACAGATGTGCAGAGTGCCACAGGAACCTGCCTTCCGCCCATTACCTAGGTCTTCACTTTGAAGAGTGCCATGATCCCTTTGCTGCTGTCAAGAGGGACAAGGGCGAGCACACTGTAGGTTCAAAAGCCAAAAGACTACCATCTCACCATGGCCCGCGTTTGTCAACACATGGAGGAGTCGAGAATGCCATGCTCCACAGATGAATGACTGGATATGCTAACGAAATGGGTGGCACAACTTCGCGTGTAGTACTCCTGCTTTGCTGAGGACTGCGACCGTAAATGTAGGACCCCGCAGAAACGGCGCATGCATGCCATTGACAAGCACATGTTCCCCAAGAACTATTTTTTCGCCGTCACGAAAGAGGGGGTTGATGGCAGATCATCCCTCCTCATGGGCCCTGGCTATCACCGTCGCAGGTCATCTGTCGCGAAGAGCACTGCAATAAGCTCCAGTGCAGGCAAGGAGACGGCGAAGGAGGCCAGGCACAGTAGCGAGGGCAACAGCCAAGTTTCGCACGAGCGCCCTGACTCCGAAATGGAGGATCTCGCTGGCGCCATGTCATCACTGCAATTTGTGCCAACGAGCATAAGGTTCGGAAGGGCGGGAAAGAAAGCAGGATTTGTACGTCAATGAGCGTCGACAGAGTATATCAAGTCGGCATGCTGAGCTCGCGTTAATATCGTGGTGTCCTCTTGGGCTGTGTTGGCTGTGTGGGAATTAGAGGAACAGAAAGTTGGGAAGTATACAGTGAATTCCCCCCTGTCCACATGCGATCCTAGACTCTGGATTGTTGATTGTTCAAAATATTAGTGCGCACTCGCAGGTGACAAGCAAGGTATGTAGACCGATAAGGGTTCTCAGCCAAAAACCTGCTCGCTGGTTTTGAACGCAGTCATGAGCTCTACCACCAACGATGCACTCTGCTGATGCCTGAATGATCACTGCTGTTCCCCATCGCTTCGCTCAGTGCCGTGCAGCACAATGACCAAGTATTGTGCAAACCGTGATTAACGCCGCATGAAATCATCACAAAAAGTATTGGGTATCTCGTACGTGTCCGGGCTCACCACCTCAGTCGCTCGAAGCACATCCCCTACAGCCGCAGCTCGCGCACTGGATCTCTCCTTCGTCCTTCATCTGGGCCTTTGGTACCCTACATATACACGTCGACTGGAAGTTGGTCTCTTTCGTTTGAATGCAACGTAGGCAGCATAGCTAGCAAGAAACGGGGCATGGGTTAGTCCTTGTCGATTTGCAACTGTTCAAAGCGCCACTGGTGCCAAACGTGGACGAGAACATACCTTCTCGTAGCCCTGCTTTTTCCATTTCGCTATCAGCATGGCATCCGCATAGCCGTTCTTCAGGAGCCAGTCGTAAAGTTGTTTGCTGATAGCTTCCTTCTCGTAGTATAGCTCGTAGACATATCGACTGCGTTGATGGGCGATCTGAAAAATAGGCCATGTCGCCTGAGATTTGGCAACATTATTGGTCGGTGCATTCTGGGCGTCCTTCATCTTGATGTTGAAGACTTCCAGGTCATCGCGAATGTTGTCAAAGCCTGCCGGAGGTTTCTTGCCTCGTGATGCATGTGTTCGGATCGCAGGCATCTTGTGCAGGAGTGCGTCGAGCACTGGTCTCTGGAATATCAGTCTCCGCTTGTCCAGCAGGTGTCCAAGTGAGCCCAAGGAGCTTTACTTGGCTTTCTGGGGCCAGAGAACGTGTATGAAATGTCGTGATCGAGGCTTGACGGGGTGCTGCACTGAGGATACGAGAGTCGTGATAGGTTTTCGTGACTTCTCCAAGACAGCCTGCAAGCTGGTTGTCTAGTGGGGGGCGAGTTGAGCACGCGTCGGAGTTCGAACAACCGCGAATTTATGCTGAGGTAATCAACCTTTCTTCCTGACGTCCTGGGGAAGGTAAGGGTGCTGACTCATCTGACTTGTCTGTAGGTTTGATTGGACCACACGCAAGGTACTGTGCCCACCAGGTCCGACGACGCCCGTTCTCGTGCCCTCGATACTAGACATGCAAAACAGCTCGTCCTGAAGCCAACAACGCAGCACAGCCATTACGCACATCAGCATGGCGGTGACACCAACTCAATTCGCGCGCATCACGCGGTCCTGTCAGTATCCGACCGTCAGGTGGCCTTCGGCGCCCTGCTAACCTGGTTTGCAGCTGCCAACTGGAACGATGCGAGAAGGCGAGTCCTCTCTGCGTACCGAGAATGGATCCGAGCCGTATGTTGCCGAAGCCGACCTCCCTCTCTGACTATGCGAGACGAAACGACCCATCGATGGACCCTGTTGGGGACGAAACACCACACTGGAACAGGTAGCGTAGCTAACGCGAGATTCTTTCACGATGTTTTTAGGCGCCCGAGATCCAGCAGCTCTACTCCGTACCCCTACCAGTGTCGGTCATGCGCACCCGGATGCGGCAAGAGTTTGAGCGTCACCGATATGTCAACAAGCTTCCCGTGGTTGACGTCCTGCTCATGCAGAATAACGCGGAATACCAGGTCAGTGCATACCAGAAGAAGGGCGTGGACGATCGTGGGAGCATTCCTATGTTCTGGTCGTGATGCACTAGTTGGGCTCTGCTGTTTAAATGACTGAGGAGGTCGTGAACATTACACAGTCGAGTACTTATTTACGTGACTGCAGGTATCTTGGGACGATGTCACTAATTACTCTTGTTCAATAGGAGATGATGAACTACTGGAAGCAACTTACTCATGTCATGTCATACTTCCCCGAGGAGAGCTTCCGCGGCGCGGAACGCCTCCCCAACACCTTCATCAAGGGATTCCTCGAGGTGAGTTTGGTGCAGCCTTGCAGTCCCCTGTGCCTGCCATTGGACGCATGAACCTGACACACAGATGATAACAGGGCCGCAACTGAGCGTGCATGTGGTAGTTCAGGTATCGCCAGTATTGTTTTGATAACATGTACATAAGGACCTAGATCGCCGACAATGCGATTTCGGACTAGGGTAAAGAAAATCCTACAATATCGCCCTGTAACCTGCCATATATGATAAACTCCTGAAACACCAATGTAGAAAAATATGCAGTACTCTCGTTTAGCCTTCGCTGTCCCACTGACGCGGGAATGTCCGTGTCGTTCCAGGTGGGATTAATGCCCTCGCAACGAAGCCTTCATGCATCAATCATCAGAGATTCCTTCTCTCAAGGCCGCGAAATGCCATTCTGTTCGTTGAAAGCATTGCGCTGCGTCCAGAACTCGTCAGAAACGACGTCGCACAGATCCTCCAGGTCCTGCAAACCTTTCTTGAGGGCATCAGTAGCCTTGTAATCCTCTACAGGATGTTGTTAGTGTATATTGATGATGGGCTACGGGCTGGTAATGCACAACTCACTGTAGGTCTGGATTCTCAAGTTCATCTTCTGCTCGGAGGGATGTGGGATGGCATAGGCGCAAAACTCCACCAAAGGGCTGGTGATACGACATAGTCAGCACAATGTCGAAGTGGCGAGCCGAACAGATATGTGCACCTACTTTTTCATGATGATGTATCGCAGCGCGTTGCCCAGTGTGTGGCTCTCCTTCTCGAACTCGAAGGACGCAGCTGTGTCAGACGAACCAGGAAGCTGTTGGGCCGGTAAGTCAGAAATCAGAGCGCGATCCTAGAGCGTTGGGAGTCCGAAACCTACGATCTTGACCTTTGGAAGCTCATCCTCCTCATCTTCCTCTCCCTCCTCATTGCCCTCGCCAGAGTCTACCATGGCGTTATCCCCATCCTCGGAAGCCTGCTGCGCCTTCTGCGCCGAGGCTGGCGCATCTTCCATGGTGGCATCATCCACCGGCTCGGCACGAGACTTTGTCCTTCCGGGCATCTTGCCTGGTGTCAGTCGAGGTGCGCCTATGGGAATTTCTTGTAGGCGGGGTCCGACTTGGGATCGTGGGTGAGGCGTGGTCGTGGCCAGCTAAGTTTGGTCTTTCCGTTGTATTTGGGTTTTGACTGCGCCTCACTTGTAGTTGCAGACCTGCGACTTGCACAAAAGGCCGATCCTTGGATGCTTGCGATATGCCGCCTTCAAAGAGAGAAAGTCGGGCGACTGAAGGCACCGCGATAAGCTTCCGATAAGGATGATGTCGGCGCGGCGCCAGAACTTTTTTTCTGGGTCCAAGAGGCAGCTGGCGCACAGCTGGCTGACACCTGGAGGCCGCATCACTTGATATTCGGCGTAGGCACCTCTGTCAGCGTAGGTACTTACCTACTTGGAATTCTATTCTGATATGGAACCATGACTCTGACTACATCATTCTTCAGGCTCAGATTGTTGTCTATATTTCTGGGGACGCGTGCATGATGGGGAACAGTCGTACAGGACGCAGATCAGCCGCCGAACACGCATCAAATCGAGGTGTTGTATGCCACGTTGCTTGAAAGCCTGTGGCTGCAGCTACTTGAAGGGACAGTCCACACCTGCAGCATGTGCTGTTCTGGTGGGTTTCGTTAGAGCGCTTCGGCAGAGTTAGCTTGTATCTTACACAACCCTTAAGGTGGACTATCAGCTGTCGGGAAATCTCGTGGATGATGCGATGATTTGGGGACGTCGTGTCGTGTACATCGCGGTGGGAGACAAAGATCCCAAGTCCTCAAATAATGAGAGAGATCCGGGCATCGTCTTTGCGATGCGACGCACGTGCTTGCCCAAACTCGAGGGACGCCTGGCCCAGGGTGGAAACACTATCGCCGTAACAATCCTGGACCAGACGTAATATTGTAAGAGCGCTCTTTTTTGTCCCCTGGCTACCCCTCGCTGTCTGATCCCATGCTCATGATTTGCGTTGTTTGCTACAGGGGTCTGCCACTTGCGATCAGATGGATGTGCAGAGACAACTGCAGGGAGTTGGCACTCCACGAAGGCGGAAGGCCTTCCACGTTGCCCATCTGAAGGCCCCGTGGCTCGTGTGAGACAGGAAGCGTACGGAGTACTCCCAGCTAGTAATCAGCACTACTGAAATAGCTGCCTCAGCTAGTCGAGGGTGGAAGATTGAGATGCAGCCGACTGGACACGAGCTAAACAAGTGGTGTAGTCCGGCAAAGCATGACAACGACGGACGGACCATGCTATAATCGCACGGGCTGCGAGGCGGCATGCATCCCAGTGAGAAACGTGGCAGTCAGCCTGCCCGCCCGCCTGCCTGCCCGGTCGCATCGAGGCCGCCCAGGTGCAGCCAGGGCGACACTCACAGCCTTGATAGACGACGCTGTAGTTATTCCACCGATTCCCACGGTGGCGCTCGGCATGCTTCAAAAGACTGCATTTGGGAGAAGTCGAAACAGTGATTTCGAGTGTGAAGCAGCGGTGTCGGGAGTGGCTGGTGAGGCAGGACGGAGGAGAAAAAGTGCGCGGTGGAGTGTTTCATGTCAGACTCAGTCACTCTCCAGGTGCCTCGGGACATGTCCAAGAACTGGGATTCCCCATTCCCGAGTCTGAGCCACGGGGGTCATGGTGCACATCCGTGACGGGGATCGCTCAAGCCATGACAAGCGGACAGGCCACCTGGCCGGGCAGGGCGTCTTGCCCGCGACCGGAAAAGAGGTTTCTGACATCCTGCGAGCCCGCTGCAGTCTGCAATAGACGCGGCACCTGTCGGGTACACTCAGCTGGAGAGCTGCGAGAGAGCCGAGTCACATGAGAAGCGAGAGAGCAAGCTCGGCAAGGAAAAGGGTTGGGCGGAGGTGGGCCCGGGGTGGAGAGCTCTCTGACGCTGATCTATTGTTTCAAGTGCCGACCGTGATAGAGAGCTTCTTCCGCTTCGTGGAGGTGGTCCAGCTCAATCCATGTCAAGCCGTGTGTTTGCATAGGCTGCCAACTGCAAGGCGGAATACTCTGTGTGTTGTATATACTGCGTAGATTGTCTGCTCCGGAACACGAGCAGCTGTGGGAGACCTTTGTTGCAGCCCTGGTCGTTGTCCGCTGCAAGTCAGTGTCTGGCAGTGAGGGAGGGCAGAAGCCACCTGAATTCACCTGAGCAGGACCCGCTGTGATTGGGCAGGATGTCAGCAAGCGGGGCCCTCGCGGCGGCTGTCGAGCACCACCAGCCAATCACTACAGGCCCTGGCGCGACACTCGCTACGCGTGCTTCCTTGCTGCACCTCCGTTTGCGATTGGAGGAGCTCCGAGTCCAGGCTGTTTGTTGGAGGCAGGCAGGCGGCATGTCGGTCCATGGCTGCACAAAATAGCACAGCACAGGACAGGGGCAATGCAAGACAGCACAAAACAAGACAAGGCAAGACAGAGCTGGCTCGGCTGCGATCAGACTGCGTGTGTTTGTGTGTGTGAGTGTGTGAAGCATGAAGGATGTGATTGCAGGCACCTGCAGGCATATCAAATAGGTATCTGCTGGTGATTGTCACAGAGACTAGCGCAGGCTCGTTGCGGGTCTGACAGTTTGATGGTCGGGCCCTGCCTGAGGCCGCTGGGCCAGTCAGGGCGCCCGACATGGGATGGCAAGCCGCGCCCCTGTCCTGCCGCACGCCCCTGCTCACTCTGTAACAGCCCGCGCCTGCCCATCCCCATCCCCATCCCCATCCCGACTCCTCCGCCTCACGCTGCCTTCCTGTCGATTGTCGACTGTCCTGCCCGCACACGGCGGCCCTCTTTCTCTCTTTTCCCCCCTCCGTCCCTCTGTCCCACGCCGTCGCGACATCCTCACCTACTCCTTCTCCTCCGCGTCAACTGCCCGCGCGCAGCCCAAACCTGCCATCTCGCTCGCTACCCGTGCCTCGTTCTCTCGCTTACATCCCTGGGCATCCCGGCCTTGCTGCCCACTCCCAACACCCTGCTGTGCTGCCGCCGCACGCCTTCGCATAACTTTTTGTCCCTCTCACCATGAGTGCTGCTGTCGCCATGGCTCCCTCTCCGGCGGCGCTCGACAGGCGCTCTTTCCCAGACCTTCCGCCTCCCTCGAACCCAAACCCTCAGGCTGTCGACCACTCTTCCTCGCCCGCGGCCCAGCGCCTGTCGACGAACCCTTCCGCTTCTTCGGCCACTTCCAACCACATTGCGCCTCGCCCGGTACGCCGCTCCGGCAGTCGCAGCCCGACCAGGGCCGCCCAGGCACCAAAGTCGTCTCCTCCTAGCGCGTAAGTTCACCATGCAAAGTCCAAGCGAATCTTCCACTCCGCGAAGCGAATTCATGTGTCCTGACTCGAGATGCCCAGAACCTCGCGAAGTGCGCTGCCGGGCCCTAGAATTGTCGTCAAGAAGGAGCCCAGATCGCCCGTCCTTGCCTCGACCCGCCACCGGCCTCGCAAGCTTGATCTCTCCAAGGGAAATGTTGGCTCCGGAGCGGCTACTGCCAGACCAGCTCTCGGTGCCCGCGACTCACTCGGCATCCAGGAGGTTGGGCTCGCCTGCTTGTCGCCTGGCTTCATGACTCAGGATCCTGTCATGCAGGAGCATCTTCAGCAGAGTCTGAATGTGCGTGAGCAGCAGCGCCGCATCATCGAAGCCAGACTTCAACAACAATCTGGGAAAGGTGATGCGCTTGACAGTGCCAGAGAAGCAGAGTCCGACCAATTTGCAGCCAAGACACCGGGCATGTCTCGCCGCAACAAGGCGCCTGCCGGTTTGAGCATTGTAGCCCCGTCTCACGAGCAGTTCGCCAACGAACGTGTCATTCAGTCCGCGCCTCTCGGCCAGACCTTCACTGGGCGCAACAATCCACATCCTCTTAGTCGGCATCTGGCGCAGCAGCCGTCTCATCTCTCTAACGCTTCGCACATCCAACATAACACTGCCCACCAGACCGCCAATCGCCTGCCACCCATAGCTGATGTCTTCGGTTCTGGCCTACCAAATCATCAGGAACCCAACAGCTCCCGTCAGCTCCACCCAGGAACAAGCCATGCGCCGATGGCATCGCCAGGCCTGCCCCCAGCAAGCTACTCTCAGGGTCCTCAGTCAGCACGGCCGAGGGAGTACAAGTCAGCGGAGGATGCACAGCATGAGATCTCGGGCGGTCGTCCTGAGCTTCTGCCCAAGCTGGTTCACTACACTGGCCACCAGCCTCCCACCCCACCATCGCCAAGGTCTGGTGCTGTCCACGATGGTGGGCACGGCATGGGCAAGCGCCGGACTCGGGCCGAGTACGAGGACGGAGCGAGCCCGCCACTCGGCCATGGGCGATCAGCGACTAGAAGAGGCCCCTTTGGTGCCGGTCGTGACAGCCCAGAAACCCAGCGACAGAAGCGAGAAGAATTCTTACAGCTCTGCGAACGCGCTTGGGATTTGTTCCACTCGTAATGGGCAGCATCGTCTCCACATCAGCACGTGTAGCATTGAGTGCACCGGATTGCTGGTGAGGGCCATGTTGATCTGTCCCTACTGGTAGCCTTGAGGGCGCCTGGTGCTGATGGATGTGGGAGTGGTGTGGTCTGCATCCTACATGTTCTTTTGTTCTCGGGGGCTATTTCGTGAGGGGAGGTTTGCTTGCACATCGTGCTGGTTGGGAGTACTGGGATCTTGGCGTTGGACGTGTACGGAACATATGGGGCTTGGGGTGGCTTAATATTGGCTTGTAAATGATACATCTGGGCGCGTTGGAGTTGTTGGGGCGTATATGGTTAGCAAGGCAGCTTGCTTGTTTTCTACGGGTGTAATTATATACACAAAAGATGTTGCTTTATGGACCGCTGCATCTATCTCGAACTTGCCATTTTCTTGTACGGTGCAGCCACTTGACTGTCAGCCTTGTGTAATGTTCTTGGGTATTCATGGCGGCCATCGTGTCCGTCGAGCAGTTTGTATGACAGGACAAACTAGCAAGAGTCTACTGACTGCTGTAGTATGAAAGGATGGTGACTGTCCCCAAGATACCTGACGCAGGGAATATTTTAGTGATTCACTGTGTTCCGCGCGATGGATACCTCCGTTACACGGGTCGCGATTGACGTCGTTGGCGTCATCAAATTTACTGAGATTGTGCTATTGGTTGTGGTCACTGTCGTGCTTCTTATCATGCCATGAGCTGTCAGCATAACTTGTGACTAGCATCCGATGAGTCCTTGGTCCAGCCTCGGAGATCGAATCCGTCTGGGCAAACAGATCCATCACAGAATCTTGCCTTCAACTGTGCCGCTTTGCCATCGCATTCGTTGGCATGCTCAATACGTCCGAGGATGGGTCCAGCACAATGATTGGTGACATTGTGGCCAAATCCTACCGGTGCTGTAGGCTATAGAGCATGAATCCGTGCCATGACGAAGCACTGACGAACCCAAAGCATGGGAAGATCCTGTGCGCCATGACTGCTGACAGACACAGACACACTACTTGTCCCCCGCACCGCACAGGAGGAGGAGGAGGAGGAGAGGTTCGGATGATGCGGCCCCATATGGACACCCTTTCTCATGGATATTGCCAGAGGACGGCCATGAAGAGTCTTTGACACAAGTAGTCGAAGGGGAGAAAGCAGCCATCGCTTTACAGCATCCAAAGGTCCCGTACCACAATCACATAGGTTGCCCGTCCAGATCGAACCGCTGACCGATGGCAGACGCGAGCTGCCCGCGGCTATATGCGCAAACGAGGCACACATGTGCTCTCATTGACACGGGCAAGTATTCACCCGGTATCCCAGCCCGGTGAACTTGGTGAGCACGACGTACTGTTTATTGCCGCTTCAGACTCTAGGTCGACAGGCAGAACACAATTTTCATTGGCGACTGCGTCTTTGCCTGGGGAGAGAGTGGTCGCCAAGCTAGCAAGGCTTGGACCCGTCCACTACTATCAGCGTGGAGGTCATCAGCGGATAGAAGATACATTTAACGCACCGTTGAGCTCGGTCATGGGGGACACTTCCTCGTAAAGAAGCCGACCGTCGAAAGACTCATGTTGGCGGCTATTTGAACAAGCAGCATATTTATGCACGCAACCAGGTAAGTAATGTAATATGCCAGGGATAATCATTGTTTAGACAGGTCTATCTACGCGCACGGCAAAAGCCGGGCGGAAGCACAGTGGTGTTCTCTAGAACAATGGATATGGCTATCATGCGCGGCAGAATAGAATAATGAAACGAAAGTGCGGCGCCAAACTCCATGCAATGATTCCTAGCCGTGTTGTCCCCATCCCAGTCGTGATTCTTGTCGCCCCATTGTGCAAGAGTTGTCATGGTATCGTCGTACTGCCGGCCGTGCAAAGAAAAGTTCATGAACGTCAATGATGAAGATGAACGGAGAAAACCCAGGGATGATGACGGCCCATCGTGTCCGCGAAACAGGTCGTCGGAACTGATGCCGGCTCGTCATGCTTCTCCTACAGACCTTCCTCGCCAGCCTTGCACAGCTTGATTTCCCGACCCCATTCAGACTTGAGCACCTGGGACGCCGTGATTCGACGAGACGGGTTCGGATCTAGTATGGAATAAATCACGTTGCGACAACGCGCCTGCGCGACCAATTCGTTAATATACATGCTTGCAAATTGAAGTCCCGCGCTAGAATAAGAGCAGTGCGGAAAAAAGTGACTCAGGGGAGGGTAGGATGGGATACTCACCCTATGTAAAGACTCAATAGGGCCATAGCCCTCCTCGTCACGACGACCTTGCAGGTACCGTTCGTAGAATTCGTCCTCATCTTTCCTCGCGACCCTCCACAGATGTCTTCCAGTCCTCATGGCCATGTAGATGACGCCGCAAGCCCAGACGTCGACGGCGCGTGCGTCAAACTCGCGGTCGACATACTCCTCCGGAGCAATGTATGGTGCAGATCCGCACAGACCAGTGACCATGTGAGCATCGTTTTCCCAGGCCATGCGAAAGCACTCTCCGTTGCCGAAGTCAGTGATCTTGAGACCACCATGGGCGGTCAGAAGCAGGTTCTCGGGCTTGAGGTCGCGATGGGCCACTCCCATCTCGTGCATGTACTCGACGCCCCGCATCATCTGCTTGAAGTAGCAATCCGCCTCGAGAACCTCAAGCTTGCCGGCGGCGAGAACCAAGGTGTACAGATCGCCGCCCGAGCAGAATTCCATGACCTCGCAGTAGTCGCCTTTCTGATCCTTGAGGAGATCAAGAGTGTGGATAACGTTGGGGTGACGTAGGGACGAGGAAATGCAGAACTCGGCAGTGAGGCGTTTGCTGTACTTCTTCTCCGTCTCTTCGGGACGGCGACGAAACTCCTTGACAGCAAAGAGCTTCTCGCCATTACCGAGCTTCTTGTGAGAGATGCGAACTATGCCGAAGGCGCCGCGGCCAACTACCTCCTGGCACTTGCCGTACTTCTCGACGAGGGTGGTGGAGGCGTTGGGTCCGCCCTTGCGGTCACCTGCGATGGACTCCTTCTCCTGTTTTATGGTGTCGACCCAGTTGGAGACCAGGGAGAGATCCGCGGCCGGGGTTTCGTCATGCTTCTTGCCAAGCAGAGACTTCCACATGTCGGAGAGCTTCTCCTGGCGCTTGGCGCCCTTGAGATGGTGCTCATGGCCGCCAGGAAGATCGGGGTTGGCGACGTAGCGCTGGCTCTGGACAGTCTTTGAGGAGGCGGGCGCGTCGGTGGTGGAGGGCTTGCGACTCGGTGCGCCAGGTTTGGGAGGCGTATGCGTGCCGTTGCTGGAGGGCGTGGCAGCGGGCGTGGGCCGCTTCGAGGCGGCGCCTGAGTCTGAGGGGACGGAGCGGGGAAGGTCTTCCTTCTGGGAGAACATGCGCGTCAGGCGGTCCTTGATGGAGGCCTTCTCGGGAGGGCGAGAGAGGCCGTCTGGGGTGGGGACAACCAAGGTGCCATTCTGAGGGGCGAGGACGGGCGACTTGGAGGCGATGTCAACGGAGCGGATGGACGACTGCTTCGAGTTTGTGGAGGAGGCCGGGTTGTCCAAGGCGGGCGACATTCTCGTGGAGGGCGGGCGAGACGTCGCCGGTGGGCAGCAGCCCGAGATTCTGGCGGTGGTGACGGAGAAGTCAAAATGGCGATAGGGACCGGCGGTGCGCAGTTGGGGGATTGGTGGCAGGTGGGAGGAGGGCGGCCTCTGTGCGCTGGGCGCTGGGCGAGGAGGCATTTAATCCGCCGGTCATGGTCTGCGCAGGCGCAGGCGGGCGCAGGCTGCTCCCGCTCCAGGCGCGCCACGCATGTATCATGTACCTCTGAGGGGTTGGCCCAGTCAAACGCCGTCGTCACCTGCCCTGCTGACGACTGGGAGCCGAGGGCACAGGCGCACCGCCCAATGAGAGCCCGTGCTCGGCGGGGCGGGTGCCTCAGGCCCCGAATGAGCCACGCTGACAAAGCACGCGCCCCAGAGCTGGAAATGAGCACGCCCAAGTGAGCCAGCGTGCCCAGCCCCGAAAAGGCCCCGCGTCAGACCAAATCGGGGTAATTGTCCTCAATTCTTGCGTTGCGCTGGCGCCAACTTTTCCCGTGCCGATTATGAGGCATTTGTCGCCTTCTATGGATTTTTCCCTGGCCCCCGTCCCACGTTTCTCCCAGCCCCTGACGTCTTTCCAAAAAGGCTTGTTTGTGCTAAGCTTTCTTCCGACTCCCCACCCCTGCCTTTGGCCACGCCATATTCTGCGCAACTCACCCTTGACTCCGCCGATTGTTGACATGGCCAAGCCTGGCAGCATCCACTAAGCACGGGAGCCAACAGTCCGGTTCTTGCTTGATCATTTCTGAGAAATGGCCAGGTAAACTCTCCATCTGCAGCCAGCCTTTTGGGACTTTCTTTAAGTTAGACACAGGCTTGACTCGATACGACGACCAATGTATAATTGATTTCCCCCGCTAGGTTATGGGCCTGTTCCAACTCTATGTATGACGAAACTCGCCAGGACAGGTTCTCACCCATCATGACGTGCTTTGTCCATCAGTTAGACCATGATGATGTACTTCTGCTAGCCTTGCTTGGCCGCATTGCCCACTGTCTGCACGCGCAAGATCGATACTATGCTCCAAAGTGTTTCTTACGGCTCCCGGGCGCATTTTAATATGTGTATAAAACTCCTATGATACCAGGCTGGCCAAATGTTGCCCGTTGTGTACGCCAGGCCGTTTCTAAGTAGGATTTTGTTATTACCTAGGGTGTTTCCATGTGATACAAGTATTGCTAGCTCTTCTCTAATCTAGGACCTTGAGCTGCTCTCATACTTGGAAGTGAAATCTTACTTCCCGTCTATACCGGCCACTACTTTTGGGCGGGGAGGGGGGGACTTTACTGTCTTCTAGATAAAATTAGCTCTAACTCTACATGCACTTATACATTCTTTATTCACACACTGTTTCATAAAGGACTTTAGTTGATACGTATAACTTCGCTCACTTGTTCAATGTTATCTGTACACAGCTTGGATATTGCACCACCATTAAAGAGGATATTGTGATTCGGTAGAGCTAGAGCAATAGAGAGACTTTGGATACATTGATTCTACATTATCAATATGGCTTCCTCAGCCTACATGATGAGTACGAAGCAGAACGTGTAAACTAATAACAATAGCTGACTCCTTTATATAGTAGCTACCAAATTTAAGCATAAAGCACTCTATACATACATATAGCCTCTTTCAAGTATAAAAGGGTTTCTGTTTATATGCTGAATATAATTGTAAGTATAATCAGCAGTCCCTTAATAAGTCTATGATCTCTCTTACACTACTACATACACATGATAGATCACGTCCCCCCAAAGAAGATAACTACGTCTTTAGCGTAGCTACATAGCTGCTATACGAGCCATTACCGAGATAAGTACTCTTATATTAGCTAGTCGGCACACTTTTCTTTCTATGCTCTAATTTCAAAAATACATTCTTGTACTAAACGACTGTATTGAAGGTGATGTTACTACTGTCTTTCTCCACCTAGTCGAACGAAATGGGGACGATGATATTATTTTTAAAAGGTCAACTTTACATACGTGACATCTAGCTCAGCACTAGGCACTATTGAGCTTATACATAATCTACAGTAACGACGAGTGTTTTTATAGACAAGCGCTCAAAACAAACAAAGGGAGCATTATATGAGTAAATACTATTATACTATCATACATTCGAGGAAGCATGGGCGGAAATTTGCCAGGAGATATAGTATATGAAGAGTTTGATCATGTGACACCCCCGAAAGTAAAAACAGGTACGCGAAAATTATCTCTTAAGGAAACGGCATTTATATTAGCAGCGCTATTGGTCCTTTACTGGTTATATACGTAGTGAAACTAGAAACCGAATAATGAATGGGTAAGTTAAAAGAGTACATGGACCTACACAATATTTATAAATATGTTTCGTCTTTATGAGCCACTCATAGTCGTGCGTAGTGCATCTTGCTAATATTAACTAAATATTATTATTCAACACATCCTACCATCTCTCGGTCTTCGATCTACGAAGTAAATAGCTTTCTGAGCTTTCTTATGTTATTTTACTCGTAGACTGGTAGTAGGATAGATCCACTACTACTACTACTACTACTACTACTACTACTACCCTACTACTACTACTACTACTACTACTACTACTATTATTAAGCCGATACGAAGAAGTCACTAGCTATGTATTAGGTTTGTGTGTCCCAAAGACTTATATAACTGTTGGGTACTAAGATGAGTACTTATTTACTATGTAGAACTCACCTCATAGGTAAGAAAAGAAGTCTATATTAGACTAGTGCCTTGCTTGAAGTCTTTTCAGACGATATAGAGGCGGTCGAAGAGGAGTTTATTATGTTGCTATTTTATCATGTGTATTTCTCATGTAGCTTAGTTTATCTCTACACAAAGCGTGCTGTACTACTTTTAAGGCATGAGAACAACATCGTCAAGACCCTAGGGTCTATCTATTCAGCTTGTATGAAGAACTATATCTATCGATACAGGCAGGTAATTGGTTAACAAAGATCGTAATCTCTTCTTCCCTTTGTTCCTGGCCACTCACTCTGAAACAAATGAATCTAAATATATTCTTGCTTTGTATCCATTTTTTTCTCTCCAGAGGATGATACGTATAAGCAAGATAGACTGAGATAACTATTATGTTACTGAGAATTCTCAATAGTCCCAGCCTTAGAACAAGCTATAGTGCTAGAACTTAACCATAAACCTTTTATACTACTAGAGTATACATATTCGCACTAGGTGGGTATTGCTACAGTAGAGAGCCATATCATTCAAGTAGACAGGCATGTTGAGCCTTAATCACTACGTGACTCACTACGTAAGTTACTGTTCTTTTTCTACATACTTGATGTGCTTTATGCGCTGTACATCTTGTGGTATAATTCTTCAGAGGTCGAAGCCTTAGCGGGAATGAATGTTATTGTTTGACTTTCTACTCGGTAGAGTTGTATGAGAAATATTTTCAAATATGGAAAACAGGAAGGCCTTCTTCTAGAGCCAAGAATGAGTTATCCAATTTCAGTACAGTAAACCACTAGTGATTGGACTAGCTAGGTGTATAACTTAGGTAGTCAGTTTTATACCTTAGATGAGCGCGTGTAAAGACATCTCCTGTTAGAGCTCCGCGGTCGATCCACTGTCTCGAGGGTACTATAGCACCCCTCACGAAAGATAATAACGACTATACGGCTAGGCATGCGAGCGATATAGTTTGGCCTACTAGGATGACTGAGTAGTTCGTACACGCACCTCATTTGAACTAGATCAGTACTACAAGAATACGTGTTGATCTGATCTGCGTATCTACTCCCATAGAACCCTACAAAATATTGTTATTTCCATACGTTTGAAGAGCTAACTAAATACTATACCCATATGAATATACCAGCTTTATTAAACAATTTGTGTAACTCCCCTCTGTGAAACAAATTGTCTATTATTGTTATGCTTAAATACATGTACTACTAGACACTTCGACATAAATTTGGCTGTACTCTAGAAAAAACATCCGGTTGCGCTACTGATCTACAGAAAATGATATACAAGATCTCCATCGACTACTATGACAACTATTACTGAAGAGAATCTTATACTCCGAAATAAAGGAGAAGGGATATATATACTTAGGATACGCCTACAGTAAATTATACTACGTAGGAGAAGATACTTGAAGTAGTAGTATAATGATTACTAGATACATGGTAAGGTATAGTCTCCCCCTCTATGACCAAGGTTTGACAAGTTTACTTTTCGGCTACTAGTCTAGTCCTGCTTGGAACTCGGAAAGAGATAATTAGCATGGAAGGTTCTAGAGATTGATATACGATACATACTCAAAACCGTTCTATCTCTTACTGCTTGGTACATATAATTTGAAAGAGACACTACTATACTTTGTAGGAAAATAACATCACTTAGTGTAACTAACAATGCGCATTTGATTCTGAAATGGGCGGGAAGTTGAAGTGCCGTATAAGTACGCTTGATATTGCCTACGGCTTGGAACTATACATAATAATTCACTGGCTGACTATCAGATCTAAAAATATAAGCGATTCGGGCTTAAGAGTATCTGTACTATAAAACTAAATAAAAGGAGGACGTTACTCGATAACTACGTAAGGTAGTAAGTAGTACACAGCCTACTTAAAGCTTTAAAATACAGGATATCTACCTTGCGATAGTATTCGTTTACTATTAATGTACTTACTATTGACCTCACCCCTTATGTAGAACGGTGAGATCATCATTTTTGTTGGTGTTCATGATGATGTAAGACTTGCATAGACAAAGGTGAATAAAGAGCAACATGACATATAGGTATTGGATACTTACTTACATCTATGTGAGAACAGATATAGAAGTTATCGAGTATGATTAACACTAGTAGATGCCTTCATTACTAAAAGTAAGGGACTACATAGACGTATTCTGTTTTGATTTACATACCTAGCGCTAATAATTACGGGCGATACGAGTCAGAATTGAAATATATGGGTCGATAGACTTTAGACCAAAGTGATCCAGGGTTATGATCTCGCTCTTACATAGACTGCAATACTTAAGATCCCTTCATAGTTTTCACTAGAATCGAATTAGATACCAATAAATAACAACGTAATCATTCCCGAATGCGTAAGGCGTCTAACAACCAGACGGTACACACCTACGCTCGAGCTACGTCAAGGTATTATTATCTGCACAATAAGCAACAATAAAAGTATAAGAGTATAAATACATCCTCAGCAACTTTTAGTTCTTCTGCTTTGAACCTTTCAAATGCATTTCCTCAATCCTCGCGTTGTAGCTTGATATATCTCGAGATTGGGCTATAACATTAGACTTAGTACAGAGATCTAGTATGTATAAGCATGTTAAGGAGGTCAGACGCACGTCCGTATGACATTATTTTGTCTAGTTTCATGGAGGAGGAATATTAAGTGGACAAGCAGAAAAGTAAAACTACTTACTATAACTAGGATACTGAGTAGTGTATTTCAATCGAATATCTATAAGTAACCGCAGAATTGACATTCATCAATACTGGTAAACACAATCAAGATATTGATATAATAGTGGGCGTTAGAAGTTCAGATACTTGGATATATAGAGATAGTAAGTAAGGAAGAGGGTAATAAGATGTCGAACTATGTTTCTCATTTTGCAGGCGCGTCAACTACATTTGGTCTGTTTCACAGTGCTCATTCAAGGCAGCGAAAAGGTTACAAACGCAAGTAGCTATTCTTCCACAAAGTATGATATGACAACAGTTGAAACCCTATACTCTTAAGTGAATGTATAGTATAGAAATAGAGGATAGTACAGTTGTTTATAATCTATGAATCTATTATTTCACATTACTATCTAATAGTAGAATATGATATATATAGTTAGACGCCTTTTCTCAAGTATATCAAAGAAGATGTAAAATTATGTCCTGACCACATACATTCGAAAAGTTAGTAGCTAGTTCTTGAGTGTATTGACTTATATATCTGCATATTATATGGATCCTAAGTTCATTCACAGGACCAGTTCAGAGCATTAGTAGTACTACCCTATGAAGATAAGCTTCAATCTAGGAGCAAAAGAAAAGTCTATGTATAGTCGTGGAAGTTTTAGTCTTCGAATAATCAACCATATATATAGTTCACGAAAGTATCTTGCTCAAGGTTGTACACTATGGATTAGGATACTTAAAACCGGTCCAGATTTTGTGTAAGAGGTAGTAGGATCAGCTTCTAGACCAGATCTGGTCCAATTAAACTAACTATACTTCTTCTAGATAACATTAGTATTGTAATCAGGATATGAAGTGTAAGATCGAATACACAGGATACTTTGAAGGTATCCATCGTTACTGCAACCGTAATTATTCACTACTAAAGTTTAGAGTTCACTAATAAATAGTAATACAGTAGTGAGTATTCAAATACCCTTTTCAGCTAGCATATACCTATAATAATATTGCCCAGCCTTAGAATGAGATACTATAAATTCAAGCGATACATCTATCTTATAGGGGTTAGCACGATACACAAACTCCAAATAGATGCTCTATCTACTACTTACAATGAAGCTCAGTGCTCAACTGTTCTTTTGCTATTTCCACCTCGAACTAACCACATAAGAAAGACAAGACGGGGGTTGCTATTTCGCTTTCGATTACTTACCACCGCACTAATAATTTTAGAAGTCATAAAAAGGCCATTCAATCAACAAGCGTGCCACTTCTAGAACTACTAGAATACTAATATACCAGTCACGCAGCGCCGGAGGAGCGTAGTCTCAGCGCTATTCCAACTTTATTCGCGTGGGCTATGGCATTTAGGCCAAAGGCTATCCACCTCCTTGGACACTCTTTCTTTCTTTCTTAACTCTAATACTGTCGGTTGTGAGGACCGACGTCTGCACGTCCAGAGCAATTGATGCGAAGGCGCTGCTCTAGCGCACTAGAGTTAGAGCGTGTATTTTTGTCCAGCTTTTAGGCACGGGTTATTACACGATAGATTCGTAGGCTCGCTAAACCACTTAGCGGTACAGCATACTATTAGTAATAATATAGCAGTATGTAAATTAATCGTACCATAGACAAAATGAAGTAGCTAGCATGAGCTATGGCTTTAATGCGTATTTGATCTACTATATATTCGCACTCTTCAGAGCAGCTGTTCAAAGTCGCTAAAGACAATCATTATTATCGGAAGACTATAGTTCCAATTCTACACTAAGGCCAGTGTAGAAACAAGGTATATTGAAGAGTGGATAAGTTTTCCGCTATCTAAGACTTGGGAAATTTAATCAGAAATTGTAGATCTGCGAATTAATACTGTATTTACGGGCTCTACAAATTCACACATATTGTCTTGGGTATATAGGAATCTTTATCTTGACCACAAGACAATCAGTACTCGTAGAGTTCTCGTCCTTATAGTTGGGGTTCTACTTATTGTTAGTCTATAGTATATCACAGCATGCCGGACTGCAGATGTGAAAAGTTTTCAGCGATATCATCATACACAATTACAGGATCAACGCCGCAAGGAGAGGTATAACGGCGATAGAGATATACGCCATATATAGCATAAGGTGTATTTAAATATTTCCATTACGTATAGTAGTCTCTAGCATACATGACAAGTATAAGAACATAGCATTAAGATAGAGCTGGAAGTATTGAATTTTACTCTTACTAGTACTCGATTATACTACCTATTATGATACTTCTATGTTATAGTACATAACGTAGTTCACAAGCAAGCGGGCCACACAAACGAGCAGGCCATTTCTTATCGCTGCTTTTGTAATGATATCCCCAACTTTACAACTTCTTTATTTTAAGAAATATAAAGGTCTAGTTAAGTTTATTCGTAAAGGATAAGAAAAACAAAGCTAGTTGTACTAAATTCAAGATCTAAGTACTAGTTCAAGTAGTAACAATAAGAAAAGTGGGGGACGGGCACGTAAGTTTCTACTTTAAGCGTAATATACTTACATTACGAAACATATATCCTAGATCCAAATAGACTAAGCTTATCATTTACTAATAGAATTCACTTTAGCTTTATACCTTCTGAAATAAAGAAGTAACAAGGGTTTGAAAATTCTTATGTTAGCGGCGATAAGAGGTGGCCCACTTGCTTGTGAACTACTTTATTCATATATCGTGTATTGAGTCGTATCTCTACCCATGTCAATCGAACTATATCTCGTTGTGTATAGTTATTCGTTCATCTTCAGTATCATTAAATTCTTAACATACTCTCAGACATATGAGCATTCTAGTGTATCGATACGACTACAAATGAAAAAGGGACGCCATGGCAGCATCTGTAATATTACTAAACGCATTAAATACTTCACTACGAGACATATGTACAAGCGTAGTAGTCCTGTTCAAGACTCCACATATGGAAATGTATTTTCAAGGAAAAGAAAGTGCTAATGGCATCTGTTAATTAGGCAGATTTATCTTTTAAATTCCCTTCACTTCTGAAGCCTCTATTGCCTCTATTGCCGATACTCCTGGCTCACTAGCAGGCTCTTATCTTTCCTTTTCAAAGTTATGATAGATAGTAGCTAAAAACAACGACGAGTCACGGAATAGTCCTAGTTCTACTAATAGTACCTAAGCGCAAAATTGTATAAGCCCGTCTCATTATAAGATCGGCGCTTACACTTATAATCATCCCTCCATCCAGCTTCTTGTGCTGTACCAGCGAAGCAAAATAACCCAAGTCTCTGTGATCCAAATTGTCGCAGTACATGAAATAGTGCAGGGTGTTGTCTGTAGGCTCACAATACGTGATACCGATTTGCTTAGCTAGCATGAAGTCTAGATAATCCTCATTTGGGGTCAACCTACGTAAAATGACTCTGATTTCCAGACTGATATCTGGGTACTTTATAGAAAGAAGGTCCTACACATACTTCTGAATAACCAGGGAGACTGGATCAAAATCTAATCACTATAGGACAGGTAGACAGTACTAGCTACATCCTTTTCTTACATCACCAAGGATCTGTACGCCACATGGATTGTCACTCAAGAGCAAAGTCTTGCCGAGACTCTCTAGCCACCAGACTACATACATCTATGCCTAGAAACTTGCAAACGGCGCTCTTTATTAGTATATACACACTTGAAAGCTTACATATTTGCATTTATGCCCACGCGGAATAGCTTAATATCTGTATTTAGAAGAACTCCGGGCAGATGGTCCCGTAGTCGTAGCGTAGTAGTAAAGACTAGTGACTAGTCATCCAAAGAGATATATACAAGTATACTTGCACAAACTCGTACTGATTTAGTATATATATGTTTATGTAGTATTATAGGCATAGAGATATCGCCCAAGATTTCTTCACAGTACATTATTTGGAGGTAATTCTCACTGAAGATTGATACTTCACTCTCTCACTTGGCGATACACGTACTGAAAACAAAAATGAGTAGCCAAGATCTAATGTGAGCTCTCACTGGACATTTAACGACCAGCAATTGATGAGAATGATTACCAGGCGCACGCGTCACCTAACGCCCAACCTTCCGAGCTACAGTAATACATATCGATTTTCCATCTTATTATGCACTCATGTCATGTTTATATATAAGTATCCAGATAGAGATTTTGCACGATGTATGTTACAATGCTACAAAACTATACTACTAGTAGTAGAAATTTGTAAATGATGGACTCTGTTTGTTCTACACTTTAGTACGAATTGCATTAAGTTCGACTAGACTTCAGTGAGATTAATAAATGTTCTAAAAGAAAGATCATCTACAAGTCAAACAAATACAATGCGAATTATATTGACATAGTTACTCTACAATTTATATCTGCTTCCAAATACTGTAAAGGACGTATAAACCGTAGTACTATTCAAGGCAGGCTGGGAAATACTAAGAAGACAAACAGAGCTGTGCGCCATTGCATTATAACTGGTAAGCTTTCTCATGTCGGCACGGACTTGGAATCCTTTAAGAACATTTATAGATCTGTTATGTATGATTTAGTTGAACTTTAACACACATAAAGACTATTCAAGTATAGTTAGGTCACTCTATATCAGTTCATCATATAGAGAATTGGTGCAAGACCACTTACTATTATTAATGTGATAGTATAGTTATCAGCTAGTACTCCTTGACTAAGGATATCATCTCTGCTGGAGATACGTCACTTCGAATACCTTGGATTCTGATGAATTGACCAGGTCTCTTCGTTCCTTCCGTATATCATCAAACCACAACGGAACACTTTACGGAAAGAATATTGTGAAGAGGTTGGAACTCAATAGACGACGATGCTTACACTCTATAAAACATTTTTGGGTCGCTATGCTTCTGGGTTTTTCAAGAGCTAAATTGTCCCGTTGCTCTCACAATGCAGATCGAAGCCTCAGCAAGTCAAGCATATTAATTGCAGTACACCTTAGGTATACCTAGGTCTGGTTTCCCGTATCCGGATACTGATACGTGCTTACTACGGAAGAAGAAGAAAAAAAGGACGATGAATTACGAATCAGAGTATTATTGCCTTAGGCTACCTGTCCCGCCTCTTATGACTTATTAGG
Organism: Microdochium bolleyi; assembly: GCA_001566295.1. Lineage (NCBI taxonomy): Eukaryota > Fungi > Ascomycota > Sordariomycetes > Xylariales > Microdochiaceae > Microdochium > Microdochium bolleyi. The sequence continues at coordinate 2,839,488 of KQ964245.1, forward strand.
TAAGTACTACTACAGGAATGTTTTCTTTATTTTGCTTATGAACTACTATATGACATTTATCTACCGTAGGTTTTAAACTATCATATGTATTTAATACATCGCCTTTTACCAGCCTAGTACTATCTATGCATTAGTAGTCACGCTATTGACCTTGGTATATCAGGGCATAGGTAGAAGAATCATCTCCTTCTGTTTATAAGTATCACAGACCTAAAGTTAGCGGACACTATATATAGTTCTGTCCTTGAGAAGATAGGACCCGCATGTACGTTGAGACTTGAAATATGTCGTATATCTTAGAAATCTTCACGGTCTGTGAGATCCAACTCAATTTACAAAGCACAAACAAGGTTATGACAGTTTGAATGAGAAACTCCACACACAATTGCACATTGTGTATAGGTTCACGGGAAACATATGCTTGTAGGTTCCAAGGACAGACCGTGGGCACTGGACTCCATGCCTCGACAAGCTGCAATACGGAGAACTATTGTTTGGACGTGTGCTGGACCACAACGAAACGGGTACCGCGATGTGATCAACGATAGACTCGGGCACATGTTTCAATGAATCTCTATAAGTGACTGACTGACTGGTAATACGTTTACCGTGCGTGAATTGGGAAAGTCTGAAGATGGACGTCAGATTAGTACAGGGTCATCATGAGCATTCATTCCCAGTATGGAGCTGGTCGAGCCCGCAGCATGTGGGACGCATCCTGTGTGCCCAGAAGCGCCCGTGCATGTTTGAATGCATGGCGCCACCCTGGCGACGACTCGACAACCTTTCTAACATTTGTTTGAGACGGGATTCTGTTTCCAGTAGCAGGGTCTGGCCGTACTCTTTTCTTTTTAGGGACAGTTCAGGCGTTCATGGAATGATCGCAACCCCAGTGATGGTTAGGCCACCATCTTAATGATTATCCTTGTTCGTGTGTCCAGTCGCGGCTAGACAACCTCACGTTTGTTCATCATGACATACTCCAAGCCCAAAAGCATTGCGGTGGGATGGTCTTGAAGGGCGATGAGATGGGTTGGTCACTTACGGCCCAGGATCGAGGTGATAGCGCATATAGCTGTTCGATCTGCAGGGCACTGCGCACCTCGTTGGGCTCACGCGCTCACAATCTGCATGCCCATTGTGCGTCGGCATCGGAACTCTCGCCCGGGCGGACAATGAATAGTGGCAACGGCTTGTCGGCTCTTTGAGCGTACTGGTCGATGGATATCGTTATTGAGCCAAGGGCTAGCGTCCTCGTTGATCACAGTCCATGCCTTTACACTTGCAACAGCCATGATCTGGAGTGTTGAGTGAGGAGTGTCGTGGGGATTCTCTTGAGACTAGCTACAGCTAGTAATGATTACTTCCAGGTAGGGCTTTGCTGCCCGTATGACTTGACAGGGAGTGCGCAAAGCAAGACCCGGCTTAACGTGGAAGAAAGCTTGACCATGAGCCGTGATATCTATACGGAGTAGGTGAATCATTCGGTCCATGTCACTTTATCTCGCTCTTCGAACCGTGAATGGCCGTGTCGGCTTAGGGTGCTGGTCTTCAAGTCCACTTGCACCAAGTGTGAAGTGATAGAATTCCACAGATGTCCTGCTGGCGGAAACCCGAACTAAGCCTGAACACATTGAGGTTATGTACATGAAACTGCTCTCAGACTAGTCGGGGATTGTCACATCGAAGGGTCGAGAAGCTCCATCTGCGTCGGATACCTATGTAACTCATCAGTATAGTTGATGGACCATGAGCGAGGTTGTCAGTGTTGATAAAAAATGGTTGAACAATTTCGTGGACAAAAAAGCTAGTCTCCCGCAATAAATCGTTGTGGTTCATTCAGAGTAGGTTCCTCTGACAGATTGCATGCTGGCAAGATCATGTGATTACATACGTCGGCCGCGAAACGTACCCCTCGTTGACGACCCTGGGCTTCTTGATGGGCTTGCAGCTCTGCCCATTTGTCGTTACGGTAATCTGCAATGCTGAGCTGGGCAAAAGCTACGTATGTACAAAGGCCTCAGCAGTGGGGAATGTCCAACTGGTTTCCATCGTTGTGAATGATGACTTGGCGGGGACTTTGCCGGCAGGGCTGTCTGCGAGGATAGATGACAATGAGGACGACACAAGGACGACAACGTGGAGAGTAGTGTGTAAGCATTGGTGAGCAGGCAGGAAGAGGTCAGTAGTAGTCTATGTAGCACGGTGAACGTGGCTCCGTGATGATGAACCCTTCGTTAAAACAGACGCTGCCGGGCAGACGGTTATTTCCAAGATCTTGTCGTAGCCTAGAAGCACAGAAAGCATCATAAGGAGAGAGCACGGCGTTCTCGATCGATGGGAGGCAGATACGTGCTCGACAGCACGGTCACGCAATACACGAACCCGGCCCATGAAGTCCCCGAACTTGGTATACACGTCGGTGCGTGGCAGGCCTTCGATGAGCCATAAAATATTAGCGCTGGCGTCACGTACGCTCCGGAAACTATTTCAAGTACCATGGCTTCGGGCGATCAAATATGTCGAACTAGGCGGAAGAGCCCCGAGGTGTAGGTATAGATAGTCTGAACTGCCATGCTGCCATACTGCCCAAGAGTTCTGTCAACCCAACTCGCAGCTGTACATGCGGCATGAGTAGTCCTCTTTGTGTAAGTCTCTCGGAGACTGACTTCGACCGAGAAGCCATGTGGTGCTCAGATGGCTCCGGACTGACTCGCTGACATAGTCAGATGATTCCACTCTTCAAGGAGGCATGCAGATCCACACTGATTGTAAAAGACCTGTAGGTACTTAAGCGAGTTCGTTGATATCCACCAGCGGGGATAGCTCAGCTGGGAGAGCGTCAGACTGAAGACAGAACTTCGGTTCCATTATATCTGAAGGCCGGGTGTTCGAGCCACCCTCACCGCAGTTTTGCCCTCCATGAGGCTCCAGAATCATCGTTGTTGTGGTTCGTGATGACTTTTTTGGCGGAGAGGGTTGTGTGTTGAACATCCCGGGGCTGGTTATGTAAGTTGCGATGTGCCTGGCTCTATTGGACAATGTGGCAGAAAAGTGGACCCCGACACTCGAGCCACGTCAGGTGTCAGGGTTCCCTCTTGTCGAAGTCCACGGCGGACGGTCCTGAGGCAACGGCAGGTGATGTGATGAATGCATGGGGGGTGGATGTGTCCACAGAGCGGCCGGCGCTAGGAGCCGGGTTGTGAGAGCTGTGGCATCATGGTCAGCACGTGTCTGGACGGTGGGCCAAGGGTTGATCATTTTGGGCACACGAACTTTAGGCCACAATGGGCCGCATGCTGGCTGGTTGCAGGAGCGGTGAGGCCGACGCAGGAGCTGATTGGAGCCTTGAAGCCTCTGTTCGGAGCCAAGTTACTGCTGTGCTGTGTGCTGTGTGCTTTGTGCTGCTGTCGACTGGTCTACGGAGTAATGCTTCGGCGTTGCATATCAGTGAGACCCTAGAAAGGGCACGGGTGGCATTGGAAAGTGAATTGGCCGAGCTTGCTGCAGAGAACCCTGTTCGGCCCCACACAGCTGCCCCTCGCCGGTCGGCGCGGGCTATGGACCAAGCTGAGGAGCTGGCGTTTTTTCAATGACCAGCAACACGGCAAGCAATGGTCATCACCACCCATCGATGGTGTGTGTGTTGAGGGCGGACGCCGGCTTGCGAGCAGTGGCATACTGTCATGCTGGCAATCTGCTCACCCTGCACAACGACTGCAGGACTCGAGATAATCCGAGTGCCTGCACGCAATAGTAAACAAGCCAACGCAGGCCCAAACCAGTGCCCCGCGTGGCTCGTCATAGTCCCCCCGAATTTTTTTGAGCTTCCAGCCGGGATCGGCCCTTTGTGAGTCTGCGCCTGCGGCCGCCCTCTCGAGCCGGCCAGGCACTCGGGCAGCACAACGCAACCTCCACGGTTCCTTATTTAGGCCACCCAATCTTCTCCCCGCCAGATCATTCTTCTGTTTCCTTGCGCCGAACTGCAAGACACACACACACACACACACACACTGACGCATTCCCACACCACACACACCATCCTCGGCCACAGCACAGCACCGCCATCACCATGCCTGGAGTCGACCTGCAACCCGTCCGGGCGGACGACACTCGCGTCCTGGGCCAGGATCCCCTCATCCCGCCTGCCCTGCTCATGTCCGAGATCCCGCTCTCGGCCAGCTCCCTCGACACCGTCGTCAAGGGCCGCCGCGATGCCGCCGACATCATCATGGGCCGCAACGACCGCCTGCTCGTCATTGTCGGCCCCTGCTCCATCCACGACCCGGCCATGGCCATGGACTACATGAACCGCCTCAAGGCCGTCGCCGACCGCCTCGCCGACGATCTCTGCATCGTCATGCGCGCCTACCTCGAGAAGCCCCGCACCACCGTCGGCTGGAAGGGTCTCATCAACGACCCCGAGATCGACAACAGCTTCCAGATCAACAAGGGCCTGCGCATCTCCCGCCAGATGTTCGCCGACCTCACCAGCGCCGGCATGCCCATCGCCAGCGAGATGCTCGACACCATCTCCCCGCAGTTCCTCGCCGACCTCATCTCCGTCGGCGCCATCGGTGCCCGCACCACCGAGTCGCAGCTCCACCGCGAGCTCGCGTCCGGCCTGTCCTTCCCCATCGGCTTCAAGAATGGCACCGACGGCAGCCTCGGTGTCGCTATTGACGCCATTGGCGCTGCCGCCGCGCGCCACCACTTCATGGGTGTCACCAAGCAGGGCCTGGCCGCCATCACCCGCACCGCCGGCAACGAACACGGCTTCGTCATCCTCCGCGGCGGCACGCGCGGCACCAACTACGACAGCGACAGCGTCAAGGGTGCTAAGGAGGTCCTGGCCAAGAAGGGCCAGAAGATGGCAATCATGATCGACTGCTCCCACGGCAATTCAAACAAGGACCACAAGAACCAGCCCAAGGTCGCCAGCGTCGTGGCAGACCAGCTCCGCGGCGGCGAGTCGGCCATCATTGGCGTCATGATCGAGTCCAACATCAATGAGGGCAACCAGAAGGTGCCAGCCGAGGGCCGCTCAGCCCTGAAACCTGGCGTCAGCATCACGGACGCCTGCATTGACTGGGACACCACCGTAACCGTCCTTGACGACCTCGCGAGTGCTGTGCGTGCGCGGAGAGAGAAGAATGGTGCCGTCGACAGCAACGCTGCGGATCACAAGGCTACGCTCCTTGAAGAGGACTAGGTGTCCGACCGAGCCTGGCTTTAGTGAGCGCTCAAGATTGCGCTTTTGCTACAACAATTCGTCGCTCTCCTCAAAAAGTTTGTGTGTTTCGAGGATACACCTCTGCCACCCATGCATGGGGTGGTGGTCACGACAACGAGGCGTTCTAGGCTGGACATTGGGAAACGTGTGCTGTTCTCTTCTGGGATTTGGTTTGGATTTACGACGGCGAAGATATCATGCACGAGGTCTGCTGTTTAGCGCACATGCGAGATGTAGAGATAGTACAAGACTTTGCGAACAATGACTTGATTCCGCTTGCAAGCATCAGGCTCAATTGTGACCATGCTGATGAGTGAACTGCCCCCGAAGCACCGGAGAAACTCTCGCTATCTGGTGTCCGTGTCGCGCGAGCTGTTGGAATCGTGCAGTGGCGCGTATGTGCCGCGGTTCTGGTTGCCTGCGGAGGGTGAACTGTCAGCTCCAGGGCGACCAGACACACCCCCAGCTGATGCCAACTGGTTCGCCTCGCGGTGCTCCACGAGCCTCCTGACGGCGGCCCAGGCGAGGAGCCCGGTTGTGCCGAGGATGAAAGCCCAGACTATGATCTCGTCCTTGCGACTATCGCGCTGGAAACAGGTCGCAACAGTATCGGTCTCTTCGGCGCCCTTGCATATGGGGAGATTGTGCGACAGGCAGAAGGCGCGGGTGCATTGCGTGCACGAGGCCGAGGCCGAGCGCTCGGGGAGGGGGTTGGGCCTAGCCTCCCAGTGTGTGTCGCGGAGTTCCGGTGCTGGTGAAGACGACTCGGGACCGAGCCGGATGAGGGTGCTGTTCTTGAAGCAGGTACACTTGCAGAAGGTGGGAGCAGCTGTGCGAGAGGACGAGGGCAGGTCAGCAAGATGGTCGCCATCAGGAATGGGGGAAACGCCGCATGTCGCCATTACCTGCTTGTGATAGGGCTGGCCAGAGGGCCAGGAGGCCCGCGAGCAGAAGCCAGAGCCTGTGGTTGACGTGCAGCATGGCGGAAGCTGTCTCGGTGATGGCAAGGAGCAAGGCCCGAGTCGGAAGTGGCCTGGGGGTGGACGTGGACCCAAGCCAAGCTCATTAGGTCAGCGTCAGCGAGTGGCTCCCGAGGTCCCAAGTCTCGCGCGCTGGATGTCGAAAGTCACTGTTGGTGACCGGTACTTTGGTGTGGCTCGGGCTCCAGAGGACGTTACCAGGTGTGGCTGATGGAAGCATGTCTCGGCCATGTACCCGCTCTCAGCTCAACCCGACCGCAAAGCACCCCTGCTCCCAGGCCAATCCACCGAGCCTCGCCAGCGCGGGCTCCTCGCGCGTGCATCCAGGAAAAAAAGGCAGCAGCACACCAACCAATCGTGGGCCCGCGCAACCGACCACAACGACGTCCCAACCACACCGAGCTCGGCAACATCAGCGCCCAGACAGAGCTCACCATGCGACGCATATCACGTCTTCGGCAGACCGCTGGCCAATTCGGCAGCCGGCTTACGGCAACACGACCATCCACGACAGGCTCGAGGTTCATGGATTACGCCCCGCGCTCCCCACGGCGTGCAGTCTCCTGCCCCGACAAATCACAACCGGCCGGAGCCCGATTCCTGTCGACGACATCTATCAGGCGCGATGACCAGGCGTTACCAAAGAGCCTGGTACCAGAAGACGAGGCTGGTCTGGATTCTGACCTCGCCACGCAACTAGACAACACTCCCTACAGACCACCGCCTGTAGCGTCGGAAGCCGAGGACCCGGAGAGCATTTCTGATCCAACATATGTTCCTGCGACGAAGGGCGACACCCTTGACACAGTTGGTGGTCTTACCGGCTGGTGGGAGAGTTCGGCAAACTACAAAGAGAGCTTCCAGAGCTTCAAGCCGCGCCGCAAGATTTCGGAGACTGCGGCTCTTCGTCTCGCTCTCCGCCGTGCGGTCGTTGAGGCTCTCGCCCTCCGTCAGGCTGGTGCTAACAGCCTGATAAACGGCTCGTGGCCCATCGGTGGTCAGCAAGAGCTTCGTCGTTCGCTCTCGGTCGCTGTCGCGGCAGACGGAAGTTTGTCCGGTGACTTCCAGGCTGTCGTTACCGATCTGCATGCCGCAGAGGACGGGCTCGTTGTGCCACCAAGCGCCAAGTCAATGTTGCAAGCAGTCCCCGATGCGGCCGACTCTGCCTGGGAGACTCTGGTGCTTTCAGACATGGCCCTCAAGTTCGCCGTAAGTCCTCGCTCCTGCCTGGGCGCACCAATGCCACCACCTGGCCTCATGCTAACAGCTGCGATCTCGTCGACAGGTCTCCAAGCGACTCTTCCAATTAACTGGTCAGCGCATATCTGATTTCCAGCTTGGCAGCACAACAGACGTGAAGTCGATTTTGGCCACCGTGCAGAAGGCCCCCAAGGCACGAACCCTCGCTGAAGAGATTGAGATTCGCCGCCCGGAACTCTTACGCGTGCCAAATATCACATTTGCAGCCAAGCGGGTCACTCGCGGAGACAAAGACAAGTCCTTGGGTCGTTTTAAGGTCATTGAGGAGGAGTTCCGAAAACGAGACCTGCCTCTCAAGGGCCACGACTTTGCGGAGAAGAACAAGGAGCTCAAGCGACACCAAGGTGGAGCCTAGGCGACTGTGGGAAACTGCACACCCATTGGCTTCTGTGTTGCGATATCAGCTCGGGCTACTTTCGACCCGGCGTGTATCTCTCGGCTTTCATAGAGCTGCAGTGTACATTAAAGAGGGCCCTTGACGAGGCCATGTATTTTATGACAGGATCTGCATATCATGACGGTGACGGATATAGGCGGACACCCATGAATCAATACACTGCATGTACAATTTTTCAAGGCGTATCATGATAAAACTGTGAACCTCTGGGTGGAAGGCATATCCATTGGCCATAATTTGCTGAATAAGAACGTGGCGATGAATGTTATAGTGCCGAGGTGAGGTACGGTAAGGCTTGGACTCGCTACTGCTCTGAGGGCCGAGTTTCACTTTCAGGCGTCAGGCAGCAACGAACTCCTGGGATGACGAAAGATTTCAGCGCATGAGGTTGCTCGAGATTCATCTTCAACAGGAGTGAGATCATTTTCAACAACGTCAGCAACACACTGTCCGTTGTAGCGCCGCATATCATCGGCCGTTAATTAGCCCATGATGTTGCCGTCAGCAGCAACACGCTTGCGTTCCTCGTTCGATTGCGTGTTCTCTTGGCGGTGCTGTACGTCGCCAAGGCGGACTCTGCGCCGGGCGTCCACGTACATCATGTACTCCTGGTATGTGTGTGGTAAAACCTTGACGTCTTTGGGCACCGAGAAGGTATAGTTGAACTGTCCCGTAGGCTTCGCTACGCCATGCTCGACGTCGCGGACCTTGCTGTCTACACGCACATGGACGCGGGTGACTGGATTCTCCGGGTCTGCCTGTTTGCCCTCGGAGCCGTCCTGGTCGATCAAGGGCGGATCTGTGTATACGATTGTGGCGGTGAGATAGAGGACCGAGCCTACAGGCACCGGATTGCGGAAGGTGCACGGATCCGCGCTGATGAACGTGGGCCGAGCATGGGCAAAGGAGGCAGCACAGCAGAATGCAAGCTCGAAGGTCTGCTTCATGTGGAAGCCCCCAAATATCATGGTCTGATGGCGGTTGCGATACTGAGGCTGCATGATGGACGCGTCCGAGACCTGTGTCTTGGCCATGGCGATGACATTGGACGGTTGGCGCAAGGGATTGTTGGGGTCGTGGTACTCGACCTGCCGGCGCCAGATGTTGTGTACCAACGTGGACTCGTCGTCATTGGGTTCTGTCTCGAGCAGGGAGATCTTAGCAGCCTCCTTCTTGGCCTGCGATTTGGCTTCTCCTTGCTCAAATATTTGCTTCTCCTCGGGCGTCTCGCAGATAAGGGCCGGGATCTTGGTGGGTTTCTTAGTGGAAGGGTCGAGCGCGACCATGGTGAATGTGCAGGTGAGCAGCACATCTTCGGGCTTGCTAGGCTCGTTGTCGTTCCGAGCCTTGGCAACCTTGCAGGTGATCTCGACACTACTGCGGCCCGTAGCGTACGTGACCTGGCCACTGTACTCGAGGTCACACACCTCTGTAAGGGGACGGGAGATGGTGACCCTGTCGAGCGCCGCAGTCACTGTCGTGACTCCAGGCCCAGTATGTTTGTAGACAATGATGCCGGAGAGGGCGTCCAGGTCCATCAAAATCGTGCCGAGCCGGATGTGCCCGCTCGAATTGATGTACGAGTCTGAGAGCCAGGGATCCTGGGCTAATGGCAGCACGACACGATGGTAGCTGTCCTTCATCCGCTTCGGCGACAGGTCACGCTCGTGTAACACCTCGCCGTCCCGGCCGCCAGGCGATTTGCCCTCCCTCTGAGCCTTGAAAGCCTCAATCCATGGTGTGGGCAGCCGGTCGTCAATCAGACCTCGGAAGACGCCGTCCGTCTGGAGTTGTGGAGTCGTGCGGATATGCCGGCGAGAGCCGAGCACCTGGGCCCATGGACTCGGTTGTGCTGTGAATCTGCATGAGCGCGGCAGGTAAGACGCCTCAGGAACTGACACCCGGAGTAGCCGGGCTGTAGAGCGGTTTCTGTGTGCTAGAGCGCTCATTGTTGCGACTGATCGGCGACTGTACAAGGCCTGTGCTGTGCTTGTGCTGTGCCGGGGGTGGTTATGATATCCGTCGAGTCTGTTTGCGTTGTCCCTAAGACCAGAAGTCACGGATGGCCGCGGATGAGCAGTCCGGGTCCGAGATCCGGGTGGTTCCGGATCACCAGCTATCGGAGCGGTGATTGTTCTCGGGCGAAGTGTGCCGAAGGCCGGGCGGCGTTATTTGACGCTACCTTAGATATGCACTTATCAAGTCAAAGGCACACCCGCATAGATGCATACTACAGCTGGGTTCAGATCACGGACACAGCCAAGTTGACTAAATGTCCGAGGCCATCGCATCCAGCATACCACACCGACAGAGCCTGCCGCCCTGCCAATCCGGCCTGGTAAGCATCAGCAAGATCGCCAATTGTCGTGATGGTCATAGCAGACAGTGCTTCGGTCTCCGCACATTCCTCCCGCCACTCAGCTTCAGTTCTCGCTTCCCAAAGAGACTTCGGTGCCGGCAGAGGCATCTCACGACAGCCCTGGACACCAGGGCACCAGATGCCATGCCGGATATCAGCTACCCGACTTATGACAAACCACAGACATGCTAGTCTATTTGCGTGTCCATATTCAGTCAGCGACTGCCATGTACTGCCCTTGCCTCGTAAACTAGAGACCTGTGCGGAGCAGAAGTGCCTCAAATTCCGCGGTGCGTTGTGAGCTGACTAGCTCCAAATGACTTACCTGCGACGTGTTTCGTCATATACCCAATCGGCCCACGAGGTGTCCCGATGGGGGCTCATCATGAGCAGCACGCTCTCAAACTCAACCAGAGCTATAGATTTGATGCAAAGTATCTGTACAGGTTGGTCAGAATTCTCGGCTCTGTAGGCAAAGCACATCTGTCGGTTGCACACATACCTGGTGAACACGGAGAGATTGAAGGTCAACCGCAAGGCCCGGTGATTTGTCGTCCAGGATCTGCATCAAGATGTACATGAGATCCGCTTGAATCTGGCTTAAGATGTCCGTCTTCGAGGAGGAGTCGATGTTTGCACAAAAGTGCGACTGCTGAATGCTGATCCTAGACCAGACCTCGTGGCGCTCGCCTTGGTTTGTAGCCATGAATAGCTTGGCAATATCGGCACACTCTGTTAGAGCCTCGGGCGGGTTGTGGTTACTGCCGCAAAATCGGTGGATCATGGGGGGGGCTGTCCTCGGGCGTGTCATCATCTGCGGGAAGGCTCGCAGGCCATCCAGGATGAGCCTGCTGCTCTGGCAGAATACTGCATCTTGGCGAATCACGTCCAAGGGCCGCACGACGTGATGATGCTGCAGCGAAGGAGGAAGCCTGTACCCGAACCTGGGGATTTGGTTGCGAATCAAACTGTGCAGATCAGCACGCAACCTCAGGGCAAGGTCCACACCCGGTGAAACTTGCTGGGGACGCGCCGGGCCGTAGCACTCAACGGATGCCGAGTCTGGGCCGACACTCGGCGTTGGCTCCAAACCGGTTCGGAAACCCTGGATGGTGCTAACTGACGGGGAAGACAGCCCAGACATGACGGTGCCCATGACGACCAGGGCCACGTTGGATATATCACGGCCGCCATTGCAGGAACGGTAGAAGGCCAGCAGGTCTTCGACATTAACCTCCTGAAAGGTGGCCTGGGCTATACTTGCAACCTCGGCGTCCCCGGGTATGGCCTCGAACTTTTTTGGCTCCGGAACGGCCTGGCCTGAGAGAACACCGACAGGGCCGCACGCGTCCCTCGTGTCTTGCACTGCTGCCAGGGTAGCTGTGTGCTGGCTGCGCTGTTCCCAGCTGCATGAGATGGCCCTCGCAGTGCAGCGCGTGCAGGGACGGCCAAACGAACACTTGAGCTTGGCGGCACTGCAAGCGAGGCAGGATCGCAGACGCTTGCGAGGTCGCTTTTGAGCCTGGGCACAGTATATGACATGTCTCTTGTATGCGGGAGCTGGAGCCGTAGGTGATGGTTAGGCAGAATGCCGATTGGCGCGGTGAGGGCTGTGGACATACCACTGGTGTAAGGCTTATCGCAGATGGAACAGGTGAGGGCTGTTTTGAGCTGGGCGGGCAGAGAGTCCATGGCTGCTTAGACGAGGATCTGAGATTACAAGATGCGACGTTGCAGGAGGAGAGGTGGCTGAAGCAGTAGGGCACAGTCGAGTTGTGAGTAGTGGTAGGAGTGACGGAAAGAGTGTCATGCGCCTTTTGGGTCTACGTGTTTGCGGTCATACGGCACAATGTCAAGGCGTACAGAGACGGCCGATGGGACGCAACAACACTGAACCATCACTGTGATCTCTTTCGGTACCTAACGAAATAATGAGAACTTCACCAATCTATCGAGGATGGTGATCGGATATCATGTTGCGATTAGAGCAGTGGGGGGATGCAAGGATGGGCAAGCTGACGGCTTTCCAAACGGCACCGGGTTTAACGGTCGACGTCAGCTGGAGCGTGCCTGCCGAGCAAAGTGGACAGTTGTAGTGCGGGCCGACTGTCCCAAAACAGGGGCAATGCCAACAGCCTTGCAACACATCAGTCCAGCTCGACCTGTGTCAACTGGTGCATAGCCATGCTATAGCTGGCAAAGGGACTGCGCCGCCGCAAGGCCTTGCTGTAGCGCAGGAAGATGAACGCTGCCGTGCCAAAGACGAGAGAGACACCGGCCAGGACCGAGCCGGCTCTATTGGCGTCGAGCCGGGCGTACAGGGCGTGGGCGGCGAGGGGCATGAATCCCGAGATGAGGGCGCGGGTGAGTGCGAGCCCGGCAAAGACGGACGCGCTGTACAGCATGTACGAGTCGGCAAGGTAGCCGCTCAGGCTGTGTGCACTCTCGTTCACAGCGAAGCCAATGGGCACCAGGCTCAAGGTCGGCACTGCCCAGTGGACGCTCGTCGCCGGCGGCACGCTCCACGCAAACCAGAAGAGCCCCAGGGTGAGCGCCGGCCCAGCATACATAAATCCTCTCATCTTGTCCTCTCTGTCGCCGGTGGTACTGGAGTCAATATCCTCTTGTGTCCTTCGGGGGAGAGGGGGGGGGGGGGGGGGGGGAAAGGAGGTCCTGCTCACGGTTCAACGTGTTTCCCTGCCGCTTGCAGCTGGTCCACCTGCTTGATCTCGGCGAACCGAGGACCCAGCGTCACAAGCACGCCCACGGCAACCGAGAGGAAGACGAGCGATGCCTCCGAATTGGTGAAGCCCATGGTGCTGTAGATGCCGCTTATGGACTCGGTGAGGAGATACACCACGCTCCAAGAGATGCCCGACGTCAGGGCCACCAACATCACCAGCGGCTCCGTTACGAGAATCTGCATGGGCCGTACAACCACGATCCTGGTCCATGCTTGCCGGTTCTGGGCCACGTCTGCATTGGTCCAGCGTAGGTCTGCGATTGACTTCAGTTCGCGGAGCTCTTCAATCTTCCGACCCAGGAGTACACTCGGCCGGCTCTCCCTCATCGGGAGCAGCGCCACGCTCATGGCCAGCGTGCAGATGCTGGCACTGTAGTACACCCACTCCCACCCTACACGAGCGATCATGTACGATGCGTATATCGGGCCAAGACACAGCGCAATCGTCGTCGATGAGTTCCAGATGATGACCATCCACACCCTCTGCCTGATGTTGAACAAGTCCTCGATACTTCCTGCAATAACCACAGACGGCACGGCCGACGCGAGTCCAGTGATGAACCTGCCAGCATATATCGTGGCCACGTGCCCGCCCAGCGGAATCACGAGGCAAAATACGCTGAAAAGCAATGAAGAGACGAAGTACGGCCACCATCTACCGGCGATCTCGGACAGCGGCGGAATGAAGTAACCACCAACAGCTTGGCCAAGCTGGTACCTGTACGGAGCACCACAGTCAGTCAAACCGAACCCCTCTGTACTGGTGCATAGACGAAGGACCTGCCATACATGGAGATAAAGGCAAAGAGGACTGGAAGTTCTTCGAGCCCATAGCGAGGCCCAACTTCGCGGGCGACGGCAGCCTGGGACGTGTTGTTAGCGCAAAGGCTTCCTAATATTGGTGGCTGCAGTCAATGAACTCTCGGAAGACATGCAAACATACACCCGTAGTACTTATGATCGTCCTGTGTAGCCCAGGTGTCAGCAGAAGCTCACTTCGCGCAACCGCCGTCAACTTACGTATATAGCTCCAGTAGGATAATCAAGCAGATGGTGTAGAACTTCCTGCCAGAGTTCCAGTTGCGCGGATGGTCAGCGCTGCCAGGTAACCAGCATATGAGACCGTGTGCATCCCTCTGAAGGCCATGTGCACATAGTATGGTGGCTTCGTCGCTGGTGTATTCTACCACTGCCTCACTGTTTCTGGTGGCTTCTCGGATCATTTCTCAGATTTCGTGGGATGGTACATCCGGAGGCTTTCCGCGAAGAGATAGGCCCCCTAGTGATTTATGTGTGCGAGATATGCGCTTTGTGCGCCCCGAGGGCATTGAAACATATATCTGCCGTACCAAGAGGCATGGCCGTCTTCGACTTGGAGTTTCCAAGGCCTGTACTGGGTTGATATGCATCGAGCACTTACAAGCTCACAACTCCACGACACAGCGTAGCTGTGCCCGGTTTGGAAAGTGTACCGTAAGAGGCAACATCTAACCCACTTGAAGCACCTCGGATTCAGCGCCTGTCCATCGGGCCCCATGCACGCATTTCAACCCCGGAAAGCTCGTGTCATCGAACGCACTATTCCTCGGAAGCTCACGCTAGACGTGGACGGCTGTGCCCGCTGTAGTGGTGGCGCCGTCTAGTTGGCCGGAGCACCAGGCTCAGAGCCGCTGCTGTCAGCTTACAGTGCATCAAGGCACCAGGGTCAGCAATTATGCTCGACAACAGGCGGGGCTCTCCGAGCAACCTTCATGGATAGGAAGACCGTGGGTCTCATGCCGAGTGTGTTCGAAATTGCGTTTGATACGCAGGGACCGAGGCTATCATCTTGCCGGTCTGTATCTGCGGCAGCTTGAATCCTATCGACCTGGATGTGGCTGATCAGAAAACAACGGCTTCCCTTGGCTCGAGACGAATAATATCCGGACGAGGGAAAGCATGCGGAGCAGACAGGAATGCCGCCGTTGAGCGAGACAAATGACATGGTAACTTCTGTTCCTCTTAGCACGCACTTTGGCCATCTTGCAGGTGAGATGCTGTGCTAGACATTATGATACAACTGAGTCATTTCTAAGAATACAGCTGTTGCCATTAAGTCGCTCCTTGTTCCAACCCCAGGGCGATGATGGCCGAAGCACCTACTGTGCCCATGCATACGTCCAATGATGATCCGAATGACCGCTATACCCGGATATGATAGCCTATCAAGTCATCGATAGGCTGCTTGACTAGGACGATGAAGCCAAGTCGCTATCCCGATCTGTGCTTCTCCATGCCCACCCACATCGTAGCCTGGCACAATGATTGAGAACGGGGAGTCTTGAAATAGCGCAGTGGCCAATGGCAGACCAGGAGCTGCGGAACACGTGCTTACGATTTCTAAGATTACTCAATTGAGCTCTCATGGGCAGAGGCTGACCGTAAGGATTTGCAACATGCATGCCCCAGGATGATTTCTCCTGCGGCTAATATCGGACTGGGTTTCCGCTCCCAGCTCTCGTTAACTTTGACGTTGGACTGGACTCATTGGAGCAGCAGTATACTTACGCGTTACTAAATCGAGTTGAGGCGAGTCGCGTTTTCCGCGATATGGTACAGACATCACCTTTTCATCCCATCCTAAACCACAGCTGCTGGAGTCTGAAGCGTTCAGGATATGTCCTTCTGGCCCATGGCTTCCCACGACAGCTCCCAGCCTATAATCTGGGGCAGCCCAAAGCAATCAGGCGCTGCATACGATTTCCGAAGTATGTTTCGGGTCTGGGGATGGCATATCTCGATCTTGGCAAGTCATGGCTGACCCGATCGAATCACAGGCGACGTTGTTACGACCCCGTCGAGGGGCATGCTAGCGGCCATTGCTCACGCAACCCTGAACGACGACGTCTACAACGAAGACGAGACAACATGCAGCTTCGAGAATGACATCGCGGCTCGCTGTGGTCTGGAGGCCAGCGCCTTCGTCCTGTCAGGGACAATGGCAAACCAGCTAGCACTGCGCACACTGCTGTTGCAACCGCCCCATGCCGTCCTGACTGATGCCCACTCTCACATTGTCCACTGGGAGGCTGGTGGCGTCTCTTTCCTGTCCGGAGCGGCTGTGCAGGCGATACGTCCCCGGAACGGACGACACCTGACACTCGAGGACATCCAGGAGCACGCAGTCGTGACTGACAACGTGCACAAGTGTCCCACACGCGTCATCAGCCTGGAGAACACTACATCAGGGCACGTGATCCCGCTGTCTGACCTGCAAGACATCAAGAGGTGGGCAGACGAACGCGGTATCCTGGTGCACCTGGATGGAGCGCGGCTGTGGGAGGCGGTCAGCACTGGAGCTGGGTCTCTGCGAGAGTGGGCTCAGTGTGCCCACCTGACGACTCTGGACTTCAGCAAGAACCTGGCTGCACCGCTAGGAGCCATGGTCGTTGGGTCCCGGGAGGCGATCCGGAGGCTGAAAAGAATCCGGAAGGGCCTCGGCGGCGGCATGCGGCAAGCAGGGGTGCTGGCTGCAGCAGCGCGGCAGGCCGTCCACGAGAACTTTGGAGACGGAGCGACGTGCTCGCGGCCGCAGCTGGGCCGGAGCCACGAGCTCGCGCGCCGAGTCGCAGCGTCCTGGGTGGCTCGGGGCGGGCGCCTGCTGCGCGAGGTCGAAACAAACATGGTGTGGGTTGATCTGGCCTCGGCAGGCGTACGTGTCGAGCAATGGAACGCACTGGGACAGAGACACGGCATCCGGCTCGACGGGGCGAGAATAGTCACCCACCACCAGATATGCGACTCGGCATTGTTGTCTCTGGACCAGGTCATGGACGACGCTGTTGGGCGTGCAGCTAAACTATGAGCCAATCAGAATCAGACAAGGAGCTTGGAAGGCTCAGGGCCTGGGTGGTGAAGTGCTACTCAGGGGCCGGCCGGTAGCGGTGCCGTTGCAGAGACGGAGCCGCGGCTGGTGACGAACTCTGCCCATCCCCCCGGCAGCGGGCGGCGGCAACTCTGTTATGGAAGCCGGGCCACTGTCGCGCCCGCGTCTCCGGCAATAAGTTGTCCCATGAAGTGCGCCCCACTCCTACTACCCCGGATTCCAGGCCGCTCGAAACTTGATCGCGGCTACTGCTTAAAGGTACGCACGTCGACTGCGCGACTGCCTTCTCAACGCTATATGTAACGTAGTGCCAGGGCCCGTCCCCATCGTCACTTCTTCCAGTCGCCCATCTCTACCTCTTACCACCACCACCACCGTCACTACCACCATCGACAGTGACATCGACATCGCTATGGCTGCCACAATTGGTACGTGCTCGCCTGACCCGACTTCCGAGGATGCGTCCAAGACTGACCCAGCTTCGCGTTCCACAGCTGCCTCCGTCGGTGCCACCGCCGCCGCCGCCGCCTACCTCGATGCGAAGCTACACCTGAGCCAGGACTGGCAAGACCTGCGTGCCCGCAACAAGGGCAAGAGCCGCATTGCTCAGCTGAGTACGACCCCGATCCCCGAGTGCTCCTACGACCGCCCGCCCAGCCCTGCTGACTCCCTCTCCTCCACGCCTCCAGTGCGCAAGAAGCAGATCTCCGCCTATTACGCCTTCGAGAGGAGCGCCCTTGCCGCCCCCGCCCAGCAGTGCATCTGGTCACGCAAGGGCTGCTACACCTACGCCGAAGCCTACTCTCGCGTCCACCAGTATGGCCACTTCTTCCGCAGCCACGGCGTTGGCCCCGGTGACCTCGTCGCTCTCTTCATGGAGAACAGCCCCGACTTTGCCCTCGCCTGGCTCGGCCTCTGGTCCATCGGCGCCGCCCCGGCCCTCATCAACCACAATCTCACCAGCCAGGCGCTCCTGCACTGCCTCAAGATCGCCGGCACCAAAATCATCCTCGCTGACGGCCGGCCAGACCTGCTCGAGAGGCTCGACGCTGTCCGCACAGACCTTGCCGAGCAGCAGGTGGAGATTGTTCAGTTATCAGAAATCCAGAATACCCTCAACAGCATGAGCGTGGAGCGGCCTCCTGACGAGCTGAGAGCCAATGTGACACCCACCTCACCCTTCGGCTTGCTCTACACTAGCGGGACTACCGGCATGCCCAAGGCGGGACTCATTCCCATGATTGCAGGCACCACAGCCGGAGTCAGCCGCGAGTGCGGCTTCTCCATCGTGAAGGGCACCGGACAGCGCTACTATGTATGCATGCCCATGTATCACGGCACAGGCGGCATCAGCGGCATGACACAGCTTCTGACCGGGCAGACGCTTCTTATCGCACCCAAGTTCAGCGTCTCAGGCTTCTGGGACGATATCCGTACTTCCGAAGCCACCTGGTTCGCCTACGTCGGCGAGACTTTGCGTTATCTTCTGGCTGCCCCGCCGTCACCGCTAGACAAAAGCCACAAGGTTCAGGGGATTTACGGCAACGGCCTGCGGCCTGATGTCTGGAAAGCCTTCCGTGACCGTTTCGGCATCACCACCGTGTTCGAGTTTTTCAACAGTACCGAGGGCGTGCTCTCATTCGACAACCGCTGCCGCGGCGACTTCCGGGCTCATGCCGTGGGCCACCATGGCTGGCTTTATCGCCGCAGGTTTCGAGACACGTATGTGCCCGTCGAGATTGACGCCGACACTGGTGACCTGATTCGGGATCCGAAAACCGGCTTCGTGAAGCGCGTGGCTCCCGAACAGGGGGGCGAGATCCTTGTTGCCCAGGGCACGCCTCTCGTGCCAACATTTGGGGGCTACTATGGAAACAAGGAAGCGACCGAAAGCAAGTTTGTCTACAACGTCTTTAAGAAGGGAGACAAGTACTTCCGAACAGGCGACGCTCTGCGGAGGGACTCGGACGGGCGCTGGTTCTTCATGGACCGCCTGGGCGATACTTTCCGGTGGAAGGGTGAGAACGTGTCGACAGCCGAGGTTTCCCAAGTCCTCGGTCAATACCCAGGCGTCAGCGAGGCGATCGTGTATGGCGTGTCCCTCCCCAATCACGATGGCAAGGCGGGCATGGCCTCCATATTCCTAGACGAGTCCGTCCAGAACTTCGACTACGCCGGGCTCTTAAAGTGAGTCGATGCCCAGCGCTTCTCTTCATATTTGATACTACAACATGCTAACCCACGACCCCCAGACACACGAGGAAGCACCTTCCTAAGTATGCGGTACCGCTCTTCATCCGGCATATCAAGACGCGCGCTGCGACCCACAACAACAAGCAGGACAAGGCGCCGCTTCGCAAAGCTGGCATCGACCACAGTCAGGTGGGAGGCGACCCGCTTTACTGGGTCGAGAACTTGGGCAAGGGGGACAACTACGTGCCATTCACAGAGGAGGACGGTGCGGCACTGCAAGCCGGCCGCGCAAAGCTGTAAGACGGCAGAGGAGGCACGGAACTCGCTTGTACAAAACCATATACACATACGCCATTGTAGATAGAGCGGCATTTGCTTTCATTCTTCTCTTTCCTCCACTGAACTATATCTCTCAAGCCAGGAACCAACGGACGCAGGGTCAAAATGGTGAGTTGGTGAAAAGTGATGCCTGACCACACGCTATGCGACAATCGCTTCATAAACTATGCAGAAAGCTCTCTTGGCGTGTCGCGCACGATCTTGACAAAGAAGGTGCAGTCACCCCGCCGTCCATCAGCAAAGTCGGCATATTCTGGACATGTGCCCCACTCCTTCCAACCAAGCCTCCGGTAAAAGTGTACCGCGGGAGTTTCTGTGGCCGTATCCAGCATGAGGACGTCCTTGCGCAGCTGGATCCTGGCGAAGTCTTCGATATGCCGCATCATGGCCTGGCCGAGACCTTTGCGCTGGTGCGACGGGGCCACCAGAACCTTGACGATCTCGGCGCGGTGCATATGGTTGACTTTGTTGATTGTCATGACGGCCGCGGTCGCCAGGACCTCTACACTCGAGCCTGTGGTCAGGACGAACATGTAGTATGACCTGGGGCTCAGACCCGCGACCTCATCCTCGAGCCGCTTCGAGATGGAGAGCCAGAAGTCGTCGGCGCCAGAGTCGGACAGGGGTGCCCGAAAGCCGATGGAGGACACGGAAGGATCATCGTTGACGTGGAACTGCAGCAGAGCCCGCAGTGAAGGCAGGTACTGAGAGAGCTGCTCCGGTCTCTCAATAGCGGTGATTGTGTACGATGGTGGGAGACTGGGCTGAGGCTCGATCGCTGGCCCAGAACCAGGCCGCCCAGAGGTTGTCTCCGATTGATTGGCCATGCTCGCTCATGCACAGATGCGCAATGCGTAATGAGGTATGGGTGCGTGGCAAGAAAGTCGCTCTATTCTGCTCTCCCACGGCTGGATGGCTCGCTGGCTCGCTGGCTTTCTGGGGATCGTAGCCAGCCGGCCAGAATTCTCGTGGCCTCGACACTCTTTCACGAGACCGAACAGACTTTCTACAGCGGAACTATCCGAGCTCGGACAACGCCGGTGAAATTAACGGCACGGTCGATAAGCAGGCAGGACATGATAGCCAGCCAGCTGTGTTCCGGACTCTGGTCGGCGCCCAGTCGGTGGGACCGGCGCTCTCGTGGAGATTGGACAGCATGGCAGGGGCCCGAAGAGTGGCGGAACATGGTGGCTTCGAGGGATCTCAGGCGCCGGAGACTGCCGTGGCCGTTCCTTCACGCGGGCAAGTCAGCCGACGGGCCAAGCCACGCGGCCAAGCAGGAATGATGGCATCGCAAGAGGGCGGCGGCGAGAGCGGGAATTGTGCGTGAACAGGCACGGCAGGTGGGGGGTAGCCCGTGGGACAGGGCCCCCCTGCGACGGTGCAGTGCAGACAGTGGCGATGGGCGTGCTTGGGCCAGAGGCACGCACAAAAGGCGCAGCCCCGCAGGACCCTGACTTGGCCGCTCGATCGATCCCCATCTTTGCTCCATTGCCCCACTCCGTCGAGTGATGTGAGTGGCGGGCCCCCCTCAACCTGAGGCTGCCTCCAAGCTGCTGAACCTTGGAAACCGCCGCTTGCTCGGCCGTTCCACGCACAAACAGCGCACTCGCGCAACCCCTCCTCCTTGGTGTATATATTGAGCCGTTTGTCGACCCCAAGTCTTACTCTTCCCTTCCACCTCACCACAAGCTCACGACCACTTCTACATACACAATCAAGCATACAAACCCCCCTTTCCCACTCCCCCCCAACAACCAATCATCAAAATGAAGGGTGACTGCGGCTGCTCCGGTGCCTCCTCCTGGTATGTCCCCTCTTGACCCCGCACTCCCCCAGCGCGCTCCTCGTCACGATCAACACCCAGCAGCCGGCTGACCTCCTTTCACAGCAACTGCGGCGCTAGCTGCTCTTGCTCCGGCTGCGGCAAATAAGCACCTCGCTCGGGTTATACGACAAGAAAGCATTCGCAGATATAACGATGGGATGATGGCGCAGATATGATACCAGGCCTTTGTCACGATGGACATTGGCGAGTTTTGGGGATTGAGTTGACGGAGTTGGCGCCGGAAACAAGAGGAAGACGTACGCATGATATTGTCACTCATTACAGATCGACATGATTCAATAACATCATATGTTGGACCAAGTCTTTGGCCGACGACCAACACCTGCCTGCTCTATGCCTGACCCTGTGGCGCTGTGTGCTGTATGGAATGTGATTAGTCGAGGTAGTGGTTCTGGTGTAAAACAGGCTGGCCGGGCGCACCACGAACCGTCTGTGCTGCGGTTGTACCGTCCCGCCTCAGATTTGTGCGAAGAACGCGTCCCCGTCGCTTGCCGTCGTCTGGTGAAGGCAAAGGTGATGCGCATGCGCTCGTCTGCTCGAGCTCGACCTTGTGGGTACCTGCGCAAAAGGCCCGCAACCCGGATCGTGACCCGACTTGATGATGAGACCTCCAGACCAGCGAACCCTCGGCTTGGTAAGCGCTTCATTGAGTCTTGATCACCGACACCGTTGCCACGGCAAAGGGTGGCCTGGAGTGCATCCATGTGCCGACGATTTGGTCGCGGTGTTTGTGTCCCTCTCTTGTAGTAGCGGAGCATGAACCCTGTTCGGTCCCAGCAGGATGCTCTGGTCATCCGCAAGAACTTTCCAGTTCGTTCTTCGTGGTTTGTAGCCGACATTTATACACCACCAGCAAGGACAAATGTGGCATCACCTCGACTTTCGATCACGTACTTAGTGACACCGCTGCATGGTCTAGGTACTCGAAAAGCAAACACCTGGCCATGATCCTGTTAATACTGCTGAAACATGGACGCCATCACCGCAGAACTGGGCAATGCGAGACCTGGCCACTTGTGAGTGCTGCTGGGTCCAGTCTCAGGCTTTGCATCCCACAGCACGCACATGCAGAATGGCACACGAAGATTCCCATGACATACAAAGGGCCATGTACAACCACTTCACATACTACGAAGCCCGCACCTGTCTCTACTTTGGCCGGTGTCCATGCGGAATAATGATGCAACGGCCCCCAGACGCCAGAGGAACTATTCCAGTGGCACTCATGTAACAGCTAAGGCCAGCAAAGTACTGTTTACGAGCAGAACGATGTGTTACCGTTTGTGATCGACCCCTCAAACACTACAATATGGATCGAAACACTGATGGGGAGCCGGCAATAGGTACGAGTTTCGTCCGCTACGTTTCACAAGGCCCGTCACCACTGAGTACTACCTCAACCACAATCAGTCCTACGTGATCGAGCCAAAGGTCGGGATGGTGTTCATCGCGGAAGAGGCTGCCCGATAACACAAGTCCTACGTTTATCCGCCTGAACGGGTTCGACAAATCGATTTGAAAGCGTGATGGGAGCAGAACCAGACCTGGTACCAAAGTCCAGGAGGTCAACTTCCCTCACACGTCCGAGGTCGAGACAAACACCATGAACGATACCGAAAGGAAGAACGACAAGATAGGCACAATATCCAACCGACCGAAGCTTCTATTCCTCATTTTTCTGTCGCGACTGTGTCAAGTCGAGGCCTGGACTTGGGTGAGATCGATCATGCGGCGGCTGCCAACCTGGGACCGTCTTTGTTGTCTACAATGTTCGTCCTACGAAGCAAAGCATGTAGTCAGATCTGACGTCAAATTGTTCACAACTGTTCTGCTCGGTATGCTCCTCGCGTGGACATGTCTCTGGTGCTCTATCACCTTCATGGCGACCGAGTTGTCGCATCGCGGCCAGAATCGCTACTTCGCGCCTGCAGTCATTTGGTTTTCGACGAGCCTCACGAGCTGCATCGTGCTGACGAGCACACTGTCCTGTCTAATAAGTCGCCGCGAGGTGAAGAACGCGAGACGCAAGCGAAACGTGTCTGTGGAGGAGGGCCATGGGGTCGTGCTGAGGGACACGCGAAGTGTAGGAAAAATTGTCACTTCTACTACTGGCAGAGACGCATCCGGACAAGATTCGGTACATGACCCAGGGATCTTTGCGAGGACTGCTGGCACAAATTCAAAAAAACATGATCGACCCCAAAACAGTTCAGGCTCAGACAGTGGCCACACCTTATCAGCAAACCCCAGACATCCAGCAGCTGCCAGTCAAGCAGTTGCCACATTAGGCACTGGATATCCCGAAAGTCAGGAGGACCAGCAATTGCCTTCTTCAATCTTCACGTGGAGGGGGACGAGGCTTTTGGATGTAGGCATGGGCTTTGCTCCTCGAGACGAAGGCTCGGCACCTAATCAACGGCTCCCTCGGCACTCCGTTTCGCACGAGCTTCTTCACTCTCGATACATGGACCACCACAGTACTGTGGCGAGCTCGAGCGGATACCGAAATGATGTGCATTGGAGACGTGTCACCTCAGCCCTAGTGTCGGCCATGAGTGCCAAGTCCTATCCTTACGAGCCCGAGTCCAGCACAAGGTACCTGGACATTTGCACAGTGGCCTCAGCGGATACTGCACACGAAGTATGCGTGGACATAACTGGGGACAGATACTGGCATCCCGCCAGGCCGGGCTCACCGCTCAGAATGCATGGAAAAGAGGGCACACGTTTTGCTCGTCCCAGTCTCCGGAGTGTTTCTTCGATGGCAAGAAGCAGCACCTCGAATTCAAACCCATTTGATCTGTATACGATGGACCATGTTTCGGCAGATGACGTTTGCGACATTATCAGCATCAATCTGCCTGTTCGACCGAACGTCAGGCGATGTCGTGGAAGATCATTGCCATTCATCGAAGACCGCCACAGAGAATTTGCGCCGACGAGCAACAAACGTGGCTCACAAGAGCATTATTCGCAGCATACCACATGTCCAATAGTCAACAGCTCAAGTGCACAGACTGCTGTGCATGAGGGCCACCCACTGTCCATTTAGAGCTGCGCAAGTCGCACGAGCCGCCGTGGTTCAAGGGCTGGCACTAACAACCAAGACCAGCATGAGAATTGCGGACGTCCGATTGATGTATACAGCCCGCAGGCGAGATCACCTTACTCGAAGCTATGGCCCGGGCGAATCTTCGTGGTGGCACGAGTACGAACAAACAGCAGCCTGGATACAGTAAAGCACAGGTACCAGTTGATGAGTTCGTCATTGACATGGTCTTGTCCCCTCTAAGACATCGATCACGACAACGAATGGCAACGGGGGCAGGTACGCCGCGTGGGGACATGTTCAGCGATTGACACCCACCCAAGCATCCAAGAAGCCAGGAAGCCCATGATTTACAGCCCACGACCTATATATGATGCATTGTACGGGTTCATGGCTGATAGGAGGTCCGCGGGCCCATGCGTGCACTCTGGGGTGCGTTGAGTGCTTAGGGTAGTGTGCCACTCAAGCACCAGATCAAAGATGGTAGTCATTCCTAACGGATATGAGGGTAGGTGGTGTGAGAAGAGGATACATTCCTTGAGGTAGTAGCTTCCCTACGGTCAGCTATGGACATGAACTGGCAAGTGTCCACATCAAAGAACTTATCGTGTGGAACCGGTTGCGAGTCCGTGTAAGAGTGACTCTTTAGTCCACCTCCCCATCTATTGCTTCGCCCTCGGGAACCACAAAAAGCTCTTCACCTTGTGATTTCCAGGCTTGGACGATATATCTGGGCATCGTCAGCAATGCCAACATGGGGATTGGGAAGCGCGTGTCTTACTTGGTGTGACTTCCCCTAGCTGCAAGTTCACCCTTGCTGTTCTTGAACGTGATTGTAGTGTATGCCAGACTCTTGCCGACTGCAGAAGGGCGGGTTAGATTGAGCGCGACGCGACTGATGCCGGTTGCATGTGCGTCGAGGACTTACACTTTTCGCAAGTGGCTGTGGCGACTATCTTGTCTCCGACCTTGCCTCCACTGTTAAGATAGGTGACTAATATGAGTGTAAGTATGCGACAAGCCTGAGAAGATTGAGGGCAGGGCCTTGGTACCGTTCAGATCTGTCGAGACGCCTGTGGCGTAGAGCCCCATGGATGCCACGGCCAGGGAGCCACCCAGGTCAACCATGCTGGCAATGGTGCCGCCATGCAAGATCTTGAGACGGTTCTAGGCGGGAAGACAATGTGAGACGTTGCGACGTTGGAAGCGGCCTTCCCAAACCTATATGACCGACGTACCGTGTGGTCCTTTGTAATGTCAAGCTCAAAGTCTACCGTACCCTTTGTGGCGCCGAGAACGCGGAGCTGCCCTTTGATCAGCGTTATGGATTGCTTTGATGCAAAAAAGCCACAGAGCCTACCTGAGGGCCAAGAAGTCTAGGTTCCAAGCCTGACTGGGCCATGAAGGACTTGAGAACCTGTGGATGCGGTGCTTGTCAGATATCCCGGAGGCAGACATGTGGAACGCCGCAGGGAAGAGCTCGAGGAGCAACGAACCGACCGCACGAAGCGGGTGGGGGCCAGTTTAGTTGCCATTGTAGATGGTCGGCCAGATCATAGACGAAATGAAGGTTGGCACGAAAAAGAAGAGCCTCTTGTGGTGATGGAGGGAACAGGACGGGATACCGTCCCCGTCCGCGCCCGTCCCGCGTGGCTGCCTCGGCTGGGGGACCGGGCCCACGAGAGCTCCACAGCTTTGGCGCAAAATGGCATTGGTGCATGCTTACGCCAGCAAGATGCTCCACCACCACCCAGCCGTCTCTTCTTTTTCGGGGCCCGTTTCTCTTGAGCCGATCGTCCCAGGCGCAACCCGCAAAAAAGTTCAGCAAGCAGCACCGCCGCCCACCCACCGAGCACCAACATGCTCGCCGACGACCCTGGCGACGCCACCCCGTACACCAGGCTGCACATCACCCCCTTTGACGAGTCGCTCTTCCCCGTCGTCGTGCCTACCGCGATCCGGCCTCGCGCGCGCAACATCTCGTACCATTCCCTCGAGACCTTTCCCGACAAGCCCTACGGCTTCGTCGAACTGCCCAAGGACGACGCAGACCGCCTCAAGAAGAAGCTCAACAGTGCCGTCCTCAGAGGCCACAAGCTCCGCATCGAGGTCGCCAGGCCCGTTCCGAGTGACCCAGCCCGCGACAGCGGCAAGAGCGCAAAGGACAAGACCCCCGCCGCCCCAAAGAACGGCCTCCGGAAGCGCAAGAGGGAACTCGGCGTCCTGCCCGGTGCTGAAATACAGGGCCGCAGAATCAAGCGCGGCTGGACCACGAGCGAGGCTGAGATGATCCAGAAGAAACGCGACCGCGCCGGCAAGGCCAAGGAGGGGAAAACGGAGAATCATGACGCCTCAGCCACCACAAAAAAGTCGAAAAAGGGCGAGGTCAGGAAATCAAAGTACACCGATGCACCTGAGTGCTTGTTCAAGACTCGCCTCCCGTCCAAGTCGGAACCAGTGGCCGCAGCTGAGCCAAAGAACGATGGGGATGAGCCCTCGACGCCGCCAAAGAAGAAGAAGCGTAGAGCAGAGCGCGACACGGTAATACACGAGTTTGAGAAGTCTACAAAGTTCCCCTCCTTTTTAAAAGTCAACGCCTCGGCATCCTCCACGACAGAGGCAACAACATTCGTAGACGGCAAGGGTTGGGTCGACAGCAAAGGGGACGTAGTCGAGGGTAGCAAGAGCAAGAGACCACCGACTGCTGGCATTGTCCAAGCGAAGGCGAAGCGACCAAAGAAACAGACGCCCGTTGTTGTTGCCCCGCCTGCCGCCGATTCGGACGACTCTAGCAGCGGCAACTCATCCACATCAGAGAATGACGACCAGAAGCAAGACGACGCAGATGACACCACTAGCTCTGAAGAGGATAGCAGCTCTGATGATGATGAAGACAGCTCTGCCTCAGAGGACCAGAAGGAGGTCACTTCCACGAAGAGCATGAAAACACCTGTAGCGCTTGCAGAACACCAAGTTCATATGACGCAGCGCTCAGCAGTCAAGGCAGACAGCGCGAGACCAAAGTCCTCAGGCTCCGTCAGCAGTCTCACCATCAAGATCCCGCCTGCGACACCGGGCCCTGTCAAGGTACATCCACTCGAAGCCCTATACAAGCGGCCGCAGGGTGGCGCGTCGACACCTGATGCGCAGCTGTCCAAGCCATTCAGCTTCTTCGGTGACAACAATGATGACGATATCGAGGAGGAGGACGCGCCGGCGACGCAGACGCTGCACGTCCCGATGACCCCCTTCACGGAACAGGACTTTGAGTTCAGGACAATGCGCAGCGCTGCCCCCACGCCTGATACAGCGCACCCCAATCGGTCGTTTGCACCATGGTCCACCCAGGAGACGGTCGATGAGGAGGACGAGGAGGATGGAGATGAGGAAGAGGAGGAACCGCAGGGTAATGAAGATCACGACGCTTACGTAGATGGGCAGGATCTAGCCATGGCCGATGCCGATGATGTACCTATTCGCGCAGGGCCTAGCAGCACAAAATCGGCGCCTGTCACAGACTTCCAGAAGCACTTCTGGGAGAACCGCGGTGATCTGAACCGCAAGTGGCGCAAGAGAAGGAAGACTGCGGCCAAGGAGAAGCGGTATCGCGATAATCGTGCTCGGGCGGACAGAGCTATTTGACGAGGTCTGGCACACGCTCGTCTGGCCGTCTTTCTTAGACCAGGATACATAGTCTTCCATTACACGTGGCTTCAGTTACATCCGCTACACCTATGAAGATCGCTGTGACTCTACAGAGGTTGACTCCTCTCAATGCCCGCGGCACGGTGCATGGCGAATGAGCGTTGAGTGACGGCTTACCACTTCATGATAGCACTCGATTGAGGAAGAGTGCGCCGACGGCCCGCAATCTTGCGTGCCTGCAAAAAGGCATACCTCACGCTGCTGATCTCTTGACAACACGATGCATTTATGTTTTGAGGCGTCCAGCAGTTTGAAGAGTTGCCCAGCCATGTCCTGCCTGCGTTTGCTGTTCACAGCCAACGTCACCAGCCAGTGTCCGGCCCCACCCCGTGGCGGATGGGTCCACTACTCCCCGTCCGTCGACGTGGTGCACGGCTCCGGGACTCTAATTCTGCGGCACGGCCCGGCTCGGGCTCCGAGAACGGCTCTGATGAGGGTACCACCAACGACCTCAAGGTTTTGATATTATGGCTATGGAATTGTGAGTATGGAGGTGCGTTTTCGTAACTGTGGAGGGAGTTTGCTTCATCCCAATGGTATCGCAAAGTAACGAGCCGTGCATGCCCGCTATGAAGAAACTGAACTGAAAATCCATGTCGGACCTGAAGTCTATGCGGCCAAATCTGCACCTTCGTAACACCTGCGAGCCGTGGCCACCCCAATTATCCAATCAGACTGTCGTCTAGACCTCGGTCTTTGCGCTCATCCTGGAGGAGTCGGATCAATTTGTTGATGGTACCCCCGTCACGTAGCCTCTCCACCTCTCGTACTGCCGCTGTTTCGTCCATACCATCACTTATGTACTCTTTGATTTTGTCCCAAATGACTTTCCGCCTGGAATACCATGTGCGACCTCGAGGCTCCGGTCGCCAGCGCGAGCCCCAGCTCGCATCAAGATCTTCAATTGCAGGCTGGCCGTCGATGCCCTCCTTGTATTCCCGCCAAACCTCTTCCACGGTGGCCACTGTCCGGTACTCGTATGTGGGCGGGCCACCAGGCGTGGCTGGCGTCTGTGCCGATGGACGAGGAAGCACGCCGGCTTCTGTAGTAGGAGAAACAGGGGGTACACGCAGTGACCCACTCCGCGAATGTGAGGTAGATGGCGGGTGATGGTAGAGGCCAGCCAAGGGTCCCGGCTGTGGCGCTGTTGGTGGCGGTTGTGAGGCGAGGGGTGGGGCAGTCGTCTGCCGACTGCTGCTAAAGGGATCGCGAAGGGTGCTCGTTGTAAGTGCTGAGCTGGGAGATACGACCTGATCAACGTTTCAACTTGGTCAGCGATACTAGTATAGCAAGGAAGAGGTTCTGACTTGTGGGCTAGAGACCTACGGATGCTGCAGCTTGGTGGCAGGCGGCTTGGCCACTGTAGAAAGCATGCAGGCTACTACGCAGCTCGGCGAGTTGCTGGCTAATATTCTGGTACTGCGACGAAATGTGGGCCACGTATTGATGGTGTTGAGATTGCAGCTGGAGGACAGTGTAGATGAGCTGCTCGGGGCTCTGCCCCTGCAGCTGGTCAGCCGTCAGCGGCTGATGCATCATGGCCGCGGAAGGCACAGGGAGCACCGATATAGCGGCTGTATTGGCTGACGTGGGCACTGTTGTGGGGATGTTGGCAGATGTTGGCGGCATCTGTCGAGGATAGTCGTGGTAGGAAGGGGCAGGCGCTGGAGACGGTGATCCGGATCTTTTTGTACCACCACCGGCAGCCGGAAGAGGTATTGTGCTGGTAGTAGCTGGTCGCTTCAAAGGGGGAGCAGTACTGACGCTGCGTTGGAGATCTGCAGCGGCTGGACGCTTGGCCCCCACGGTCCTTGGAGCTACAGGTAGCGGTGCGGCGGAGGTCGCGACAGGGGCCGTGTTGAGAGCCGAAGTCGGAGAAGTAGAAGCTGGCAATGTGGCCGGCGGGCCGTGTGTAGGTATTGAAGTCGGAGAATGTGGCCGTGACGGCTGCTGCGGTGCAGTTACCAGTAGCGGCGGCCGAGGTATCGTCGAGGGAGTTGCTGCTGCTGTGGCTGAGAATGGAGGACTAAGAGGCCTCGGGGCAGGACTCGAGGTCACCGGATGCTGGTGATGCTGCGGGTTGTGCCGTTGGTGTTGGTGTTGTTGGTGGTGATACTGCTGGTGTTGGTGGTGATGGTGATGGAACTGGTGGGATGGCTGCGAATGCTGCGACTGCTGCTGCTGCTGTTGAAGCCGCGGGGAGGATGGCTTTCCGGGCAGCATAGCAGCCAAGCCGGGCAGGCGGGCGTGGCCACGAGAAGATCGTGTAGCAGAGTCAGGAGGGTCGCCCTCGACGGCGGCAAGATAGCGGGAATCTGAGTCTCGAGGCCAGGGACGGGGACTTGAGTCGGATGGCATCGAAGTGGGCTTCAAGCCGGACAAGGAGCTGGCCACGAGGGGACCTCGGGAGTGACGGGAGCAGTGCACTCAGCCGGGATGGACTGAGGCTACGGATGAGACAGACAGCTGTGTAGGCGTCGTGAACATGCTGTGGCAACGGAGAAGAGGGAGATGGAGTGGGACGCGCTGGCAGGAGTGAGTCGGACGCGATCGGGGTGGCGGAGATAGAGTAGTAGTAGCTCGAGGGGTGGAGCAGGCGAGGAGCGGGAGGGAAGCAGCGGCGGCGGGATCTGGGCTGCAGGCGGCCATTTTAGAAGTGAAGAGCTCGAGAGAGCTGTGACGGGGAGCGCAAGGGTGGGCAACCCGAGGCAGGGAGGTTGTCGGCGATCTGTTGTGTGACAGGTGTGAGGTGATAGGAGGAGGCGAGAGGCAGGGCGAGTTGGGCCCGGGATGGCAAGCCCGGGTGGTGATCAGACGGCGGCCGTTGGTAGTGCAAAGTCTAAGGACACAGCTGATGAGCACAGTCGCAACGGCGGAACCGTCACTGGACCGGACGGGTCTGGGCTGGGCTGGGCTGGTTGGACGACGTCTGTCGGAGATTGGGAATGGGCGACACCTCGATACCCAGCATGGAGTCTTGCTTCCCCAGTGAACCCTTGGGCGGACCCTGGTCGTCGGTGGCGTGTGGAGAAAGGACCAAGCCAAGGAGGGCAGCCTGACGCCGCTTGCTGTTACCCAGAGGTGCTGGCGGGGCCGTAGCGTGGTTACCCGCCCCTCTTCAGACGTAATGCCGTCCGGTTTCCGCCACTGCCGATCCTCTCTCTCGCTTCCTTGTCCTCGTCCTTGCTCGTCACCGGGGCCTGGGCATCGCATCTTCCTCTCCAAAAGTCGTCGACTGCCGGCACCGGCACAGAGACACCCATGGCCTGCTGGACCCTGCCTGCATTACCGGCTGCGACGCCTATGTCATGCAATCTTCCCGGATGTTACCCGCCCATCCTCGTCAAGCTCGTCCTCCGAGTCCCCCAGAGTCCTCGAGATTCCAAAGCATCCCCTCCACCACCAGAGCAACGCCATGGGCAGGCCGCCGACACATGCATCTTGGCACCGCTGGACGGACGCTACTGCAGCCTGCTCACCCCTCAGGACACTCGACACGGAGCCGCCTCGTAGCTCGCAGCCACAAGCTGGGCGCTGATCTCGCAGGCGGGACAGAGCGCCTCTCATGTCAGCAGCGCGAGGGCGGGGGAACTGCCCGCCAGCCAACCCTTGGGCAGGCGGCGACTTTGCGACTCGACCCACCCACCCCGCCCGTCACGGCCCTGTAGGTCCATCGCCCAGTCGCCCCCGTTACCAACATTCATTCGGTGCCACAAGACCTCACCTTTGTTGCCCCCCTAGCTATTCCCAGAGCCGAGGCCCTGTGCACTATGGCAGCGCTGCCGACCGCCGTCCTTGTCAGAACACGAGGCGTCACTGTTCTTGGTCATGTCATCGCCATCTCTCCAGAGCACCAGGATCTTCATAGCTCTTAGCTCTCCTCGCTCATTTCTCAGAGTTGGACACGGCAGCTGGTGGTCCTCGATTGACACACGATCGGCAGGCTAGCGCTCCTGCAAGCCACGGCGGGCGCCCGCCTTTCACTGTTGCGTCAGAGATGGGAATCGCACATCAGACTTCGGTCCTGGACCGAATCGTGCGGGAGCCTGCTGGCGCTCAGTGCACCAACGTCCCACACTCCAGGCTTAGTGGCCTGCGGCTGAACGTGAGAAGGGGCAGAGCTACAGGCTCTTACGCCGGTCCATGGTTACACGAACATGATATCACGATCTGCATCGTGTCGCTGACATCGGGGCACGGCAAAGTTGTTCCCAGCCCTCGCAAGCTCGCGACAATATTGCAGCTGCTGCCCTGCTCTATTCTGTTGCATATCCAAGGCACCCTGCAACCCGGACAAGGATGGTGCCGGGACACAATGGCTATCAAGCTTGTCGAGCTTGTGACCGACTTTTCTCGCCACTGGATAACTTCGCCGAAGGCGAAGCATCTTGATTAGATGTCCGGCCCGCAATCTCGTTTGCCATTACCAGTAAAGCGCGGTCTTCAGTCTCGCGTGACTTTCCCAGCTGAGTTGCATCCTTCACTGCGCTGGCGACTGGCTGCACGCGAAAGCTATGTTTTCGCCGTGCCGTGACGACGCGCTGCCCAGAATATGAGAAAGCGGCCAGCCAAGCAAGTTCACAGGCAATGTGGACCCGCGGAGGTGTTGAATAAGTTGTCCTTCTCATGCCCCTCGTTCCGTTCAGCGAAGACGGGGCTGCGCTAACGCCATGTTTTCGGGCCCGAAGCTCTCGAGGTTTCAGCCAGGACTACGTGACAAGCTCTTGGCGATTGTCACTCGCTGACTGCAATTCTGTTACGCATACTGAAGACCGTCACCAGAACTCCAAGGCTACCAAGGTCGGTAGAGTATATATCGAAGTGATCCGTGCCTCCTCGACTAGCCCGTGGTTAGCAATCCAAGAAGTCGATCATATTCCCTGCCAGGGATACCGCTATAGCATTCAGAATACTCCCAAGCCGAGCGAAACCAGTCTTTACCAAACCTACTCGTGATTGATGCCCATATGCACTAACGGCCGATCGCGTGGCTGGAAGCTCCAGCTGATCTGTTTCGGTAAGCTCAGCTAGCAAGAAGGCCAACTGATTGGCTGGATGGCATTGAGCAGCCCTGCAATCGGACGGCCACAAATTGCCACTGTTCGAGCAGGCCATCTCGATGGAATGGATGACCAGTAGTTGAGTAAGCATCAATACTGCTGTTCAACACAAACCGCCGATCGGGTAGCTTAATGCTGCAGTAACAGGCACCGTGCCTGTCACTACGCAGGATCTGCAGCGTCGAGGTTCTGGGACACCTCCCAGTCAAGAAACTGCTGTGGCAGCAGACCTACCAGGCGCCCGTGCTTCGGTGCTTGAACAGTCAGAGCGTAAAATGCATCGAACCAGGTGATCCGCTGACTAGGCCACAAGGAGGCTGGCCCACGACACACTCTGCAACAGTATGTACGCTCGTATGTATGCACTCAGGATTGCCGGCAGGAGTTGTAGCTCATGGGGGAGGCAGCCTCCGCATAGAGCGCTTTGTCTCTGGAGCCGATCACGATCATGTGTAGTCTACTATGGATGGACGGCAGTGCATAATTGTAAGTAACACGAAGCCGGTCACTTTCGGCGTGCACACTCCGGACATAACCAGAGCCGAACTGCGACGCCTCGGTCCAGTACCCCGCCCCTTTACGGATGTTCAGGAAGATTGGGAATCCTTGGTACAAGCGCCTCTGAAACTACCCCTGCTGCTTTGTACACCCTGTTGATGTTAGATGGCCGTAGTCGGCGTGGATTGAGCCGCGAGCCGAAACTCCATGGTCGTATTGCAGGGCCTGGGAGATGTGAGCATCGGACAAGACTTCATGTATGCAATGCATTGGGACGTCGCAGAGATCACACAAGTCTACACGACGCTAGAACCTGCCAGGAATGATGTTTGTGAAGTGGTATGACCGCATGTTTGGATCGAAACATTACATAAATATATATATCAAACTATAACCCAAATTGATGTGCCGTCCTCCTCTCTGGTGGTATTGCCAATGTTCAATCTCAAGGCTTCAAAAATATGCCCGCGGTGTATATCGCTGTCTCGCACAAAGCAATCATCATAGTCAGCCACTACCCGCAGCCTGACCTGACGCCCTGCGATGATCGTACGCTCGGGTGGCTGAGGATCGAAATAGCTGCCCAAACGGCTGTGCGCAAGAAAGGAAGGGTATTGCAAAACGCCTGCAGCTATGCCTGTCAAAACAATCTGTCATCAAGTCGTCTCTTCTCAGTCGTCCCTTCTCAGTCGTGTCCTCGTTCAGCGGCGCCCAAACAGCCAGCTCATCCTCTTCCGGGGCTTGCTCTGTTTCTCCGCCGGCTCTTCGCACTCTAGCTCCAGCCGATAGCGTCGGACACTGCCGGTGTCGTCATCAAATGTCAGGCGGCGATTTGATTTGGGCACAAAGCAGTCGGGCACGACATGCCGCAAGATCCAGCCCTTGACACCATGGCTGGCTGCATCGATGGCCGCATACTCGAGGCGGCGCGTCTGGTCGCTCGTCCAGTAATGAGTGGTCTGCGGAGGCGGTGGATAAAGTGGTCCTTCGTCCAGAGGTTCTACTTCTGGCTGGGACCCAGGCACAACCTCAAGGCTTGGGAAGTGGTAGTACGAGTGCCGTTGCTGCTGCTGAGAGCGAGTTCGGTGGATGGTGTGCGGCGGGACAGGTACCGTGTGGGGGTTCGGTGTTGATTTTGAGGCACGATGTATCGCTGGACGGGCACGAGTCCGAGTTTGTGATGATTGAATGGACACGGTGGATGGTCGACGTCGGGAGGAGCCATGCGAGCTGCCCGACTTGGATCCAGAAGGCATCGACGCGTATCCCGAGTCCTGCCTGCGTATTTGTGTGGGCTCAGAGCATCGTTCCGGGCCGCGCGTGGGCATTGGCATAATCACACGCATCTCTGCCAACGTTGGCGGGGACTTTGGGGCGTACAGCTCGA
Source organism: Microdochium bolleyi (assembly GCA_001566295.1). Lineage (NCBI taxonomy): Eukaryota > Fungi > Ascomycota > Sordariomycetes > Xylariales > Microdochiaceae > Microdochium > Microdochium bolleyi. The sequence goes on from KQ964245.1 coordinate 2,874,405, forward strand.
TGTCCTGGAAGCTGTGATATGTAGTGTCCGAAGCCGCAATACTGATTGGAGAAGCCGACCGATACGGGTCATGCTCAGCCGCTAGGTGTGCCAAGCGAGACATGATGCTGTACCCTCATCTAGTGACGAGAAAAGTACTTGCTGCATAGGAGACAAGAAGGAGGAAGCAGGTGCAGGAATAATCACATGGCCGGTGCAGGCTCGAGATGAGAAGCGCTGGGCCAGCACGGCCAGCCAAGCGGAAGAATAATGCGGTGTTTTGTCGAGCTTGTGTGCGTTGCCTTGTTGTCGTAGGGCAGGCTGACTAGATATAGGGTTTGACGGACTGAGCCGCGGTGAAAAGGCTGGGACCTGGCAATGGCCAATAAAGAAAGTTGCGGTCTGCCCAGAGTGTAGGGGTTGTGTTGAGCGTGCTTTCGTGGTGCCCTTTTTTCAGTGACAGGCAAGCCAAGCGGAGTGGATACAATTATCGAAAAGTCGGTGCTGGATCATGCAGGCGCGTGGGTCCCCGTTGAGCAGTGGTACAGTATCAACTCTTCTGGTTGAAGAGGGACTGGCGCTCGTTTCTGCAGATGCAGCCTGCGGCGTAGTGGAACGGGACGATGCTTGACCCGTCGATCGGAGTCGCGGACGAACCCAGCGGAAAAGACTGAAGACTGCACGAGGTGATCGAGATTGTACCTTGATAAGTACTCGCTCAAGCGCTCGAGGGTTGTTGTGAAGAAAGAGCGGTCAGGGACGGCTAGTGGAAGCGTCAGGCGTTGAGGGTATCGTGACCCCACTGACTGGGGGCAGCACCCCACGAGGTCGGGGTTTGGCTCAGCGAAGGGCAGCTGTCGTTGGTGGTCTGCTGCTAGTCCACAGCGCTAGCCGGGCGGCGATGGAGGCGGGTGCGGGTGCAGCCGACTGGGAGGCCAGTTGAAGAAACGCGAGCAAAGGGGGAGAGCCGGGGAGACCAAAGGCCTTTCTATCTAAGGTGGATGTTCCAAGGCTGGCTGGAACGAGGCCGGGGCGAGAGGATATACCGAGCACGGGCGCCTCGAGTCTTTCACGTGCAGACGGAGCTGGGCGGCACGGGGGTGCCCTTGTGATCGTCTGAAGTCGCCATGCTGGTCGCTGCAGCCGACAGGCGCCTCGGGGGCGGGATGCTGTCACCAGTGGCTGCTACGAGACAGGGCCTGCGTGCCTCGAGGTGGGCAACCCCTGCGAGCCGAAGTCGCTGCTGCGCTTGGCGAGGATGCGCAAGGGCACGAGGCCACGGGAGCGTGCGGGCGCCCTCGTGGTTGGCCCGCGCTCGCGCACTCGGCGATGCCATTGGCAGGCTGGCCAGCGACTACGGACGGGCCTGCCCTCGGGCGCTGCTTTTGTTCTCGTGCATTCCCAAGCGCGGCTGGTTAGCATGTGCTTTGTCTCGGTCGATGGTGACGCAGATGGCGACGGCTGCGTCTGCGTGTGCTGGCAGTGAGACACCAAGGCGGAGGGCGCCCATTGTCTTCCACTGCCGTTGGGTGAATCAACAATTGGGCCCCGACGCCGGGCATAACTCCGGCCTTGCACAACTGACACTGGAACTGTCAGAACGGCATTATGTGCCCTAGGGTGGTCCATTCGGGCTAGTGCCTGCACGACAGACCGGACATCCGCGACGGAAGGTGCAGCCACCCGCTGCTCCACTTTTCCGTGTAAGTGACAGTGACATCGCGAGACTCCGGCCACAAGATGCGATCGTGCACCGTTGTGTCCCGTCCTTTGGCAGGCTGCTCAAGTGATGTTTACTAGAGAACAGTACTTGCAGACGAGACATGCCCTCAGCGTACCATACCCTGACAAGTAAAAATTGGCCAGGGCACGCCTTGACTTCCAGGTCAGTGGCTGGCTTGTAACTTCATACGGACTGCAGCCGAGCTCATCGCTGGTCATGGCCATTCGAGGTCGGCATTGTTGTCGGTGGACGCTTGCACTTCCACAAGATGGGAACGCCTCTGGACGGACATTCAAGTGCCCTTAAGGTAGTGCAGATAGTCCGAGAGCTGATGGCGGCAGGTGGCTTGCGCAGACTGTCCCTCACTCCTTCCACCTAGTGCGCATCACATCTGCTCTGCCCATCCCGCTCGTCCACCGCCATTAGCAATTGCGCACCACCATATTATCTCACCGCGAGCCTTGTCATACAACGTCACGATGAAGATAGCCCCCTTTGTCACCAGCACCCTGGCCTTGGCCACATCCGTCCTCGTCTCTGCTAGCAATCACAACATTCGCGTCACAAGGTGAGTCAACTACTGAGCACCCGAGGCTGGCACTGCGACATGTCACCATGGCTCAAACTGACTCGCACACAGCGGCAACCCGGAGCTCAATGGCAAGCTTCTCTCCGTCTCCGATGGTGCCGCCGGTGTTCATGATGCCATCGTCCCCCTCAATGTCTTCGTTACCAGCAGCGACATGGACCTCGTCAAAATGAAGATGCTGTGGGTCTGGCCGACCGGCGAGCTCCTTGCTCTCGATGGCGCCCGTGGTCTCCAGCCGCTCATCGAGACAACCCCCGGGGGTCGGGGCCAAAGTCTCGACGCCGCATCTTTCCTTTTCGAGGGACGCGACATCACCGATAACCATCCTGGATCATGGGTTGCCATGCCGAAGCTGGGCGGCGGCTGGTCGGTGTTCTGGTATGATGGTAAGTCATGCTGGCCCTTGACCCAGCTCAATTCGGTGGGCAAGCTAGGCTCCCAAGTGATACTGACGAAACACAGGCGAGAGCATCATCACCCAAAACTATTTCGCTGTCCACCTCACCGCGGAGCTGGCTTCCTCGCCCCCGATGCACACTGATCGCGCATGAGCACCCAGGAGTGCAAGAATGCTAGCCCGGCGCCTAGAGGCCGAGCAAGTCGATACGTTAAGGATGGAGTGAAGTCTTGGTGAAGCACTGGTAAACAAAGGGGGAGGTTAGAAGTGCCATGATATCTGCGAAGTAGACCAGGGAACAAGATCCTTTGCCGCGTCTCGAACCAATAACGAACGGTTTCCTCGTGCAGGCTTATTCAAGGCCAATACAGAGTTTTTCCATTCCACGCTCGATAGATACGCTAAATGGAAGCATTTCTTGATTCAATCCCTAGTGATGGCTTCTGTGACGGGTGCCATCATGAAATGTCCAATTCCACTGACACGGAGGTGTTGCTCTGAGGTTCTCCACGAACCCCGGCGAGGTGGAGAAGAGGATAGTTCCCTCGGTGCGTTGCCAACGAGCCTAAGTCGAGAGACGCCTGAGAGTGGATAGGAAGTGATGTCTGCGCCGCACGTCCATCTTTCCCCGGCTCGGCCGCCACTCTCTGCTGACTCGGGTCTCATCTGCCTGCCCCCCCACACGATACGTCAACCTGCATCAACGAGAGTTTATGTCAGCACAGGGACAGGCACCGATCTGGCAGACTTTCCATTCTCAGACTCCATCTCGAGTCACTTGCAGGGACGAGGTCGCCTCAGCTGGAGAATCCAATATGCAACAGCGCCAATCCGACGCTATGCCCGTGGGAGATTGGAATTCATAGAGCGTCCAAACGATCACTGACCAACCAATGATCAGACCCAATAAGCATCGTCATGAATTATTGGTTGGCCACTTTGCGACTGGCAGGCAGGCCTCCTTCCAGTGGTGTGGAGGTGCTAATTCTAAAATTAGCACGTGCCTCTGAATCCGTATGAAACACCAACCACGGCGTGCGGTCTACCATGGTAATTGTCTACTGACGCCTTGGGTGTAAATGCTACTCAGTCCTCGAGCTGCTCGCAATCTCGCTGCCTGATTGCACATTGGTAGGGACGCATCCATGCTCAGACCAAGTCTGCCCGGTGGGCAGAGTAGTCGCTGTACCTCCAGGCAATTACAGGATGATGCTCAGCCCTACTCGGCCCTGCAGCCCGGACCCTCCACAGCCACGGCCCACACGCCGCTGCTGCCAGGCTCCAGCAAAACGGTGTCGGACGACAAGACCCTATCCTGGACATGGCAAGTGCATGCAGAACTCCAAGACCCATGCAGCCGCATCTTTCTTTCTTTCTTTCTTGATATTGTCCGTCCCGATTCTGCTCACGATGTCAATGCTCGCTTGACAGCAGAGACGCCGACACTGCGAGGCTGACATTAATCCTCGATTCGGCACTCCACGCTCAGCAAGTCACTGCCGATGGCACGGAAGGGGTCCCGGAAGGTGCGGACCGGGTGCCTCACCTGCAGTAGGTCCTCCCCCTTGGCCCTTTGCACCCGGAGCACCTGACTGACCCCCGGATCCAGAGATCAGAAAGGTCAAGTGCGACGAGGCCAAGCCGAGCTGCGCGCGGTGCACGAGCACGGGGCGCAAGTGCGACGGCTATGCCGACCAGGAGCCGGCGCCGGCGGCCGGGCCGCTGTGGTACCGGCCGCGGACAGCGTTCCAGGGTGTCGACGACGCCGCCGAGCTCGCGGCGCTCCAGCGCTTCACCGAGGAGCTGAGCCCTGTGCTCGCGGGCCCGCTCGACCCGTACTTCTGGACGCACCTCGTCATGCAGTTCTCGCACTTTGAGCCCGCCGTGCGGCACTCGCTCGTCGCCATCAGCTCCCTCTACGCCCAGCCCACGCCCGCCCACACCAACCGGTCGTTGCTGTCGGAAAACGCCTTCGCCCTGCACCACTACAATGCCGCCATCCGCGAGCTGCGCGCCATGCGCAACGAGCCCCTTGTCCTGCTCGTCTGCGTCCTCTTCACCTGCATCGAGGTCCTCCAGGGCAACGTCCCCGCCGCCGCACAGCACTGCCGTCACGGTACCGTCATCCTCTCCCACGTCGAGAAGGCCTATCCATGGGCCCGCCAGTACCTCTCTCCTATCTTCCGCCGCATCAACGTCATGCCCTTCTTCTTCGGCCAGCGCGACTTCCCCAGGATGACCGAGCTCGACGACCCCATCCCGGAGTCCTTTGACGACCTCGCCGAGGCCCAGCTCCACCTCGACGGCATCGTCAACCGCGCCATCCACCTCCTGCGCTACGGCATGATCGACCGCGTCAATATCCCCGGCTACACAGCCTTGCGAGTCCCGCAGCACATCCTCGACGAGCAGCTGGAGCTCATGCGGCGGTTAAAGCAGTGGCAGGCCGGCTTCGCGCCGCTACGCATACAGGCCAGCCTCTCGCGGCAGAACGCCACAATGTGCTGCTATATGATCGTCTTCGCGGGCATCGCTCGCATCTGGGTGGAGACGACGCTCAAGGACGACGAGATGATGTACGACAAGTACTTGCCCGTCTTCTGCGAGCTCGTCGACGAGGCGGCCAAGATTGAGCTGCTCAATCTCCAGCAGCCCCTCGGAACCTCCGCAGACCCGTGCTCCTCCTCCTCCTCCTCCTCCTCGCCCCCGAGAAAACCAAAGTTCTCCTTCGAGATGGGCTTCACGCCCGCCCTGTATTTCATCGTGCTCAAGTGCCGCGACCTCAGCACCCGTTTGCGCGCCCTGTCGCTGCTGCGCAGCCTCGCCATCGCGCGCGAGAACCTGTGGGAAGGCGCCACGCACTACGCCATGGGCAAGCGAGTGATCGAGCTCGAGCACCAGATCCGCATCGGTGACGACGGCGTCCCGGCTCCTGCCGAGGCGTCTGAATCTGGACCTCCTCGGCTCGGTTTCATGGCGGCCACGGGCGTGGACTGGACCGCGCGGCCGCCCGACGACCGGAGAGTACGGTCGACCGACTCGACGCGCGACCTGGTCGTGCGGGTCAACGAGGAGACAGGGGTGCTCACGTACGAGAGGAAGGCGACATTCTACTTCGGCACACCCGAGCGGGGCTTGTATCATTATATCGAGATGATGGAGGAAGTACCGAGGCGATGGTGGTAAATCTGTACAGGCGTTGTAAGATTGAACGATAAGCGCAGCGTGGTGTTCTTGGCGCAGTTGTTTCCATTGTATAATTTTCGATCCCAGCTCAGACCAATGCCTACAGCGTCAAACGCCGTGCTGCCACTCTACTTTGTGCCTGTCCCTTAGACTTTGCTATAGCTTCACTCTACTAGGTCGTCTCATTCGCTGGCCCGTCGGCTGTAGGGACGTCTGAATTAAAGATCCTGCCAACCATCGCTGGACGGACAATTTCGCGCAATCACGGGTCCAGGCTGTCCGAGGGTGTGAGGCTAGTTGTAGATTTATGCTAATATTGAGAATATGGTTGCTGTAATTGTTAGTAGATATTCGAATGCCATGGCATGCTAAGAAGTGATGGTTCATATGATGCAGTAGATGTTGTTCGTGCCAAGACAATGGCGTTTATGGTCATGAAGTCGTAAATTGTGTGTTGCCGCCCTAGCTCGCCTCCCTGTTAACGGCAAGAGGAGTCGGCACTTCCCGGCCACGATCCTTCAATGGTTCGCCGCCTGTGTTCAACACAGGCAGAACCATATCGCCGTCAGCGCACCATGTCACTGGTGTCATGGTCATAACTCTTTCGTGCAGGTTGGGGTGTAGGATGCTTCTTCAATCGCGGTCTGTTCTTGTGCACGGGGGTTGGACTCCCTTTGATTGAGAAAGCCCACACGCAAAACAGCACTGTCAGGAGCACCCAATGGATGCAGGGATGGAGCTAGCCTATGATCTGCATGACGAGGAGCTTGTGCTCTGGTGCAGACTCGTACGTGATCCTTGGATGCTTCCCCAGACCCGCGTATCAGTCATCCGTTCCTGGCGCTGTTTCGCCCGCTCTACTGATTAGTGTATTTGTAGGTGAAAGTGCACACACCGCAGGGACGATGGTTCAAAGCAAGAAACTGTAGCGTCGTGTGTTCGCATTGCGAAGATGTAACTTGGACTGGTGCAATGTGTCGTGTGCTTCATTGCCAATCTGCAGAGGATGCTGGAAGAGTCCCAGTGTATGGGGTGGGCAGGTGCTCATGTGTGTATGCTTTTGGGGGCTGGTCGTCATCGTGTATCGATTAGGACATGCCCGCGTCTCTGGGATCTACCATGATGTCTAGTATGCATCCGCGCGACAAGAAGATCGAATTGCTCCAGGCGTCCGTGGCAGCCTTGCTGGGCGTGATGCCCCTGATGGCCAGCTTTGCCATGCCTGCGGAATGCAGGTATGTCAATGTGATCCACTCCAGGCCGATATTCGACATGATACACAGCGATAGGCGAGCCTTTTCCAGGCTCGGCATGTGCTTGACCGCCTGCCCCAGAGCCAGCATCAGCTTGTGCACAGCCGTGAGGGCCTTGGCCTGGTGCTTGACGCGCAGGTATGGTTTCCGGACCAGGTACGAGTTGCGGGCGTGCAAGACCCGGAGATCGGCCCAGTGCGGGATGTCCTGGTCTGAGGCAGCCGTCTCTCGTAGAAAGGGCGCGAAGAACTCGAGGGCGTACACACAGTCGTCAAAGACCAGGGACTCGCACTGCTGGCTGAAACGGCGGAGGCCAGAGTAAAAGGCCGACCAGGGTTGCCGCCGCGGGCCAGTAGAGGAGCCGGGCAGTGCCTGTGGGCGCCGGAGATGCAAGTGACGTATGCGGGGTGTGCGTACTTCGAGGCTGCCGGCGAACACTGGTGGGAGTCACAAGTCAATATCCGCACGTGCGCACCGTCATGCCATCAGGAAGTGCGAACTTACAGGCTCTCTGCTGCTCGTCGCGATCACTGGACGAGTCGTGATTGAGCTCCACGTCGAGTGTGTCGAGCACGAGACACCGTGAGCCGACGGCAAGTATCGAGCTTGGCTGCAAGTGGCGGCCAACACACCGGATGCTCTGGACGACGGTGTTCGGCAGCAGCGTCATGGGCACGCGCTCGAGCTTGAGACCGCTGCTGCGAGCGCGATGTGTGAGGCCGACATGACCCCATTTGTCGTCCCTGGCCATGTCGCTCACCGAGTCGACCGAGAGGGTAAAGGAGACGCGGTGCGAGACGGGGGGAGTGGGCCAGTCGTGGAGGATGGCGAAGAGGCGCTCGAGGGGCGTGACGACGGTGGCCGAGGTGTGCTTGCGTTCTTCGGGCAGCTCTTTCTCATCGTTGCGGTGTTTCGAGTACGGGTCGAGGGGCACGTGGAGGGAGATTGCGCGGATGCGGGCGGCGCGGCGGCCGACGACGATGTTGGCAAAGTCGTCGAGGCGGGCTGGGTTGAGGTGGATGCGGGCAAAAGTGAAGGCCTCGACAGCGGCCTGCCACTCTGAGCAGACGCAGGCGAGGGTGGACAGCACATTCGGCTGGGCGAGGCAGTCGGCGGCGATGCGGGCGAGGACGAGATGGCGGAGCTCAAAGGGCAGTTGGGCGAGGGGAGGCATCATCGACGGTGCTGTCGTCCTGGGCCGCGCGTGACGCCGTGTCAGAACCCGGCCGGCGGGATAGTCGGGGGGCCCTCGCTGGTGGCCAAAATGCCAGGGGAGGACAATGGGAATCTAGACAATGAGGTGGCCGCAGCATCGCAAAGTAGGATGCGAATCTTCTTAAGAGAGATGGCCGATGGCCGCAACGGCGCCCGTCGCCACCCATCGTGGCAATCGGAAAGACCCTGATCGCCGCAACGGCTGCAAGTCGTCTGGATCGCCCCGCTCGAGCTCAGCCATGCCTGGAATGACGCCCTCCGGCCAGGGGTCCCGTGGGGCCGAGACCTAGCCTTCCCTGGGGTGGTCGCAGCCGCGGAGCACCTACTCCGCAGGACCAGGGGCAGTGGAGAGTTCTGAGCCACGGCACTGTCTTCATTTTCGTTGACTGCAGGAGTATCTACTTTACGTGGAGTGAGTCTTTGCGACTCCTGATACAACGGTCCGGCCAGCTGTGACAAACGATGAAAACCCTATGACCATGGGTCCGACAGCATCAAGTAATGCAGCAGTGTTATCAATGTCCACTGCTGATGCGACGTCAAATAAGGCCATCGTCCTGTCGTCCAGCCCTTCCCCTGATGTAAACAGAGCCAGCTTCTGGAAGCTCCGGGGAAGATAACTAGCATCGGCGAAGTCGATGACATGGACTTGACCCTTCTTGTCGATGATGAAATTCTCAAGATATATATCTGAATAGCAAAATATCATGGGTTCGTTCGCAAGATTGACGACTCTTCCTTGGCGCTTGGTCTTTTGCAGAAACTGAATCAAGTAATCAGTATGCTATTTCGTCACAGAGAAAGGCTTGGCGGTACATACAAGGTTGAAATGGTCCTCGAGCTGCTGGACATTCTGGTAAGCACAAGGTGATTCGTTGATGCCAAACATTGTATGGCGAATGCGATCTCCATTGACAGCTGAGGGAGCCGAGTCCGGAGGAACAGGAAGCCGGTTGAGCTCTTTGATCGCGTTCGCAATTTGGGCAAAGATTGCCTCCTTGGACTGAAGTTGTTTCTGAATGCACATCATCGCTGTGTCGCCTGGTATGTACTCCATCACGATGAAGATGTAGGGGTTACGAATCTCCTGACCTTCGTAGGTCACTGAGTACTCGATCCCATGTGCGCAGAAAATCCGAGGAACTCTCACGGGTGATTTCAGTCTTTGAAGTCCCTCGTATGCTGTATGTTGTGCGACGATCTCGCTCCAGAGGATTGCGAAGCCATACTTGATCCACAGCGTTGGATTAGTTGGAGGATAGGCGAGGTGTGAAACCGGCTTGTCGTCCGGACAGAGCTGTACGAGCTCGTCTATAGTTGGTATTTCGAGCTTTGATAGGTGTCCGATTCCTTTGAGCTGATTCCGTATGTAGTAGGGTGGCATGATCGAGAGAGCGCTACAGGATCACCTTGGCAAAGAAGAGAAGGCTGTGGAGTGAAAGGGAACACAAGTTTATGACTCGTTGTTGGTTCTAAAGTACGCATGCAAGGTCCGTGCGTAAGCACTGAAGGTACATTCGCCGCGGATGCTCTTGTGTTTCCATTTGTAACAGAACAAAACATACGACACAGAGGGCGCACTATCAGCTCATAGAATCGATATGAAGGTAGGTGATAGTAAAGCAATACTTGAGGCCAAAAAAAAAACATACAACACCGGGGATTCGCTGGTCGTCACCGACCCAACTACTGATCCGGCGGTATCGAGCTTGTGTACAGGGGAGCGGACGGGACCCTCAATTTTCTCGATCCTATGGTCGTATGTGAAAAAATGGTGTTTAAAAAGTGTATACATGACTAGCAAAATGAGCGGGCCGTGCGAAATGACAACTTCCCGTGTACACCGGGGACTTCACCACTGGACACCCGCACATCAGGGACGGGCGCGGATCTGCTCTTGTCACAGCGTATGTTCGTTCATATGGATGTAACTTCGCTCCTCTTCTTACTGAAGCCGGCCAGGATGCTGCCGGCGAAAGCAGCTATCTTAGACAGTACGAACGAAGATCCCCTGCACACATGTACGTACTCATTGAGACGCCGCGAATCGTATCCATTATCGTCATAGGGATAATGGATTACAGGCTCTGTTCTGGTTTTCAGCTTCGTCTCTCCCATAGCTTCTTTATTCAATCACGCGTGGTAGTAGTTTCAAGTATACACACGTGCACATTGTGAAGCCTTTGGGCGGAACACCCAGAATTCCATGTCAACCTTTAAGTCCCCACTCTGAATCTCGAGACTTTGGTTGGCTTCTTTGCAATTCTGGATGGTCCAGGTTTGTAACGGACCTCATCGTGGTAGTGAGCTTCTCGGCGGGGCAGATATTCTGGCTGTTGCCGTGCGGCTTGGGGATGTGACGTGCCCCGAGGATACTCGTTCACGATAGGCTGGAACCCCCTTGACGTTGGTGAGCCAGCCACGCATCTGGCTCAGCAAGACGTTGTGCATGACTGCAACGAGCTCCGTCTGCTTGCCCGCGGAGTCGGCAGGATCTAGAGGCCCCTGGCGCGACCTTGATCGCAGCAGCTCCCACCCAAGCCTGTCTGCATGCAGAGCTTGCATCTCTCCAGCCAACAGCTCATACAGTGCACTGCCTTTGCCCGACGGACCGTAGATTCCGCTGAATACGGCGCCGCCATTTGTTGCCTGTTCTTGTCGGTCCAAACGTTCTGGTTGAGCTTGCTGACGGTATTTTTCAGTTTTGGTCTCTGCTGGGAGCAGCTCCGAGGACGGAGCGAGATTGGGCAGCGGCTACAAGGTTGAGAGCTTCTGGAAGAGAAAGGCTGACAGAGGCGCCACAGTGGACGGCAGATGCCCTGTCTAGATATGGCATCGCCGTGTCGGCGCGGACGAGGTTGCGTATAACACACTCGCGAGGCGGTCGATCGCCTTGGGCATCGGTGATCTCAGTCCACATCTTGTCTCCCCAGTTGAAGCCCTGGACAGACACATTAGCTGTCAACGGTGAGGACCAAGGCGTCAACAGTGCTTCGATGGTCCTGTTCATGTCCCAGTCCTGCAATGGTTGTTCCATGCTCTTTCTTAGATCCGCGACGACCTATGACCACGACACGTCACACGGAGCTCTGCCCTGTCAGGAACTTGATGTTGGCACCGGTCATCTGCAGCGTCCTGCTGTCTCAGACAATCGTCTGGATAAAGGCCTCGGCATCCAGCAGGCCAATCTTCTTCCAACACTCCCAAGGCCACCCCGCAGGCCATTGTGTCTTCGGCTTCTACGACTTTATACTCGTGGATCTTGGCCTCGAGCATCGCCAGCTGCAGCAGCCAGTCTTCGGTCTGCTGCCAGTCAACGCCGGAATGAAAGACGTAGGATGCAGTCGGGTGCGTGTCCAAGCAAGTCGTAGCTGAGCCGAAGCCTCGGCCGCAGTCCTCGATTGGATCGAGCTGGGCAGTGTCATTGATCGTCAGGCTGTGGGCCATTTTCGAGCTCATTGTAGCACCATGGCGTTCCAGCTTTGGTACGTGGGCACGGCGACGGCGTCAGTGGCCGTGGAGGCGACCAGGTTCACGGGCACGCAGAATAAAGTCCAATGTCAGGGAAACGAACGCTGACGCGCTCGGCCTGGGCATCGATATTATCGCTGGTTGTGTACGATGTCTGCAGGGCATCGCGCTCGTAGCACAGGGCGGTGATGGCCTGCACGATGTAGAACCTCTGTAGACGAATGCTGTCAAACCATCAAGCTGCATCGTGAGCGCGAGTGTATTGCATCAAGTTCTGTAACCATCCTCGCAAGAGGAGGTAGACTACGCGTACACACTCCTCAAACTAATCCACCATACATGCTTATCGCATGTGATACTGTCTGTCGCCCATGAACGCCAGTCGGGACATACCTGTGGCTCCGTGCCACGCCGGGCTCGCATCCTGCCTGCTGTCCTGTCCACATGCATGCAAGTCCTTGGCCGCCGATGCCCTGGAGAACCCCGTCCAAGGCTGTCCTTTGTAACCACCATACCTAAAGTCATCGCACCAGCTGTTGACCCTTATGGCCTCAGCGATCCCCATATGTTCAGAATAACTTGGTGTACTGCCAGGGCTTGCAATCGCCCGTCACCAAGACTCTCTCGCGCGCGCGAAAAGATATGTCAAAATAGCAAGATGTAAAAAAGAGTGCTCGAAATGGAAGTATGCTGTGTATGCCCGGAACTCCGTTGCAATGTCATGCGCCGTGCCAATCAGTACTAGAAAACAGGACTTGGCACCGATTGAAGGTGATTATGGAAAGCGGAAAGGTAAAAAAAAAAAGTAGTTGTGGAAAACAAGGTCGAAGGGTATCATCGCACTGCGGATGTTGGCGAAGGAATCTCTGGTTGCGTCTGTTTGGTGGATGAAGTAGGGATGGTCAGAGTGGTGGAACGTGCCAGGTGAGCAGAACTTGTGATGTGCGACATCAGCAGCTGTAATCGCCGTCGTCTTGGGCTCAATCAGCATTGCTCGTCATCATCCGTGAAAGATACAGCACGTGGCTGGAATGGTACGTGCTTGGGTACACGCTGTAGTTGAGCCAACAACTCGTCCAGCTCTACCCAGTTGCGATTATCGTCAGCAAATCTGCGGTGTTTCCTGCTGACAATATGCTATGAAGAAAGAGTGGTTAGTCTTGATCTGAGCCCATTCAGAAGTACTACTGTTGATTGCACTTACCTCGTCAAAGTCATTGTACTTCTCCACGCAATTCTCACAATAGCCAGGTTTCAGTTCGCGCTTCCTCGGCTTGGAGACAAGCCGCTTCTCGGGCTGAGGCGCAGCCTGGCTGGCTTCTCCGTCCTCACCACGGGCCCCTGTCGCCTCGTCGAACTGATCTAGCCTCTTGCTCGATGTCCGTCCCAGGGTTGATGGGCGCTTGTTCCCCGTTTCTTCGCGAAGAACCTCGGCTGTCCGACGGGAGCTTAGGTCCTGCGACGTAGCCGTGCTATTGCGTTTCAGGACCTGTCGTTGAAGACCGTGAACTTCTTTGCTCAGCCCAGTGATGACGCCTGGGGTTGCCGCGGTGGACGAGATCATCTGTGACCGGATGGCCGAGGTGATGTTGGAAGGCTGGACGCCAGAAGCAACGGGCTCGCCACCAAAAAGTCGACCCGCCGCAGCACGGCTGGTGAAAGCGTTGGCACGGGGATCAGCCTTTTTGCCCGCAAGACTATTGGCAAGCTCAACTGACGTCACGCTCGAATTGCGGCTGTGGCTGTGCTCCATCTCACTGAGAGTTCGCTTTCCAGTGACGGGCTTGGGCGGCTGAATCTCGGGCGGTTGGATGACAGGCTTCTTGACCTCGACAGCCGGCTTAGCAACTGGTTTGGGCCGATGGTGATGTCTCGCTTCGCGGTGGTCGTAGTCCTCGACGAATGGGCAGCGTCCCACAGCGGCGGTGCGGAATTGCGGCCAGTCCCCATCCGCCTTATCAGCGACCTTTTCGTATTCCCTCACCATGATAGGCTTCTGCTTCTCTTCCATGTCGTAGATGTACAGGTAAGGACCTTTGAAGTAGTGCAGCTCTCTTGCCGCTACGGTCGGATCGCGGTCGGACGGGCCGTGCACACGTTCGTTATGGAGCAGCTGGAGAAGGTTGCGGTCTTGAGACGCGCGAGACTCGTGGGCCTGGGTGCGGTTGCCATACGTCATCTGCATGCTCACATAGGGATCTTGTTCCAGGAGCAGGGGCAGCATTCGCTGTAGCTTGTCCAGCGACCAGATCTTCTTGCCCATCTCCCTGGCTCGGAGGAGAATATCGGTGTTGCGTTTCGGCATCACCCTCAGCACATCTTGCTGGACTTGGGGCTGGACCTGACGGCTGCGCAGCTCTGCGTCGAAAAGCTTCCGCTTGACGGGGATCTCGGAGGGCCTGCTCAGCTTCTTGGGGTCGATTGTCTGAACTTGTTCCTGCTCCTGGGCCATGTGGACATCTTCTTTCTCCATGGCACCTAGCCCGTCGTGGCCACCTTGCATGGAGACGCTCTTGTCTGCAGGAATCGACCGGGTTGTGATGACGTGAGTAATTTCGATGGAGAAGAACTTTTCCTCGCGCTACAGTAAAGTGAACAGATAATCGTTAGTTCTGATACACACGCTTCAATGCAAAAGTATCCGAACATCATGAAGACGACTTACAGATCCCAGCTGACCGATCTGCTTGGCCAGCTTGTGACGAGCTTCTGTCGGAATATGGTCGAAGAAGAATACCATCTTGGGGAACTTTGCCCGATGGTGCTTCTGCCAATTCCGGAAGTCCTCGACGCTCTTGTCAGACTGTCGGCTATTCTGCTCCACGGCAGCCGCATTGGCCGCCGTGGCAATCTGCTGATGAAGCTGCTGAGAGGCATGTTGCGGCCGGGTTCTTTCGAGATCGAGTTTGGACCGGTATGTGGTAGGGTTCGCCCGTTGTTGGAAGAGAGGCTGGCTCCTCGAGGATGTGCGAGACTGCTGCGAGGGCGACTTGAGAAGTCGAGAAGACGTGGAGCTGTCGACGATCTGCTTCTTTGCGGGGGGCTGCTCGGCGTAGGAGTCTTGGGCGTCGCGGTTGTGGTCGCGGTGGGCGGTAGCGACGGGCAGGGGGAGGGTGCGACGCGGCTTGAGGGCGAGCCCGGCCGCTGCGGCGTGATTCGCGGCAGCGGCCGAGGGCCTCAGCGGGGAATTGGCGGCGTTGATGTTGTTCTGGAGGGGAAGCACGCGTCGGCCAGACATGGCGACTTGAGGCCGGGAGAGGGAGGGATGGATGGGAGAAGGGGACAGGACGACCGCGGCCATGTATGAGTCGGGGCGTGAGGCAGCCGGTGCTATTGTATCATGGTACCGTGCGAGTGGGCAGGCTGCAGTAAGCGGTGCCTGGCAATCGTGCAGGAGGAGTGGCTACCTTGAGGTATGGTAGAGAGTAAGAATTGCTTTGGGTGTTTTGATGTTGTTGATGCTGATGCTGTGGGGCGAGCTCCGATGGAGCTTGTGGTGGAGCAGAGTGCGGGTGCACTCGCTTGGTGGTGGCTGGGCGTGGTGTGTGGCAGCAGCTGTCGCAGCACGTGCAGAGCGTGTCGAGACTGGAACTGGACGGACCGCGACGAGACGGGCAGGCTGTGTCGATGGGTGTTCTACCTGGGTGGTGTCGGAGGCAGCACTGAGCGTGAGCGAGCAACCGTAGTAGAAACGAGCAGACAAGGCGAGAGGATTCCCGAGGGATTTGACGGGCGCGGAGGAAGGGAGAGAGCAGCGTGTGGCCGGCTTGAAAAGAGAGGGAGAAGAGGCCAGGCGTGGATTGGGAGAGCGTGTCTGCGGGGCGGGCCGGGAGTGCTCAGCTAAGCAGACGCAGGCGTACCAGCCAGGACTCGACGCGACGGGCCACAGCAACGCAGCCTGCATGTGCTCCACACAAAACACACGCGCTCTCTTTGCAGCGGGGAAGCACCACTCGGCACCTTCCAAGGTCCACGATCCGAGGTCCTGTTCTTTCCACAGTCGAATCCGTCATGCACTCAATGCACAGTTGTGCGGGCTCGCCGGTGGCATTTGATTCATGCATTGCTTCAGCGAGGCCGTGCCTGTCTTTGTCACTCGGCATCCAGTCTCCATTCAGTTTACCTAGGTATTGTCGAGCTGCGGACACCTGTTGCGTGCACCGAGCCGCCCCCGTGCAATCAATGCCCGGCAACCGCCGCCCATGTCTGTCGTCATTTCCCGAACCGGCAGCATGTTTTTGTTTGCGGGACGGCAGCCGGCGCACTTGCAGCTTGGAAATTGCCGATTCCACTCGTCTGCAGCCACAGGCCACACTTGAGCAGTCCCTGCGGCTTACAAGACCACACGAGTGTCAATCATCGAGCTCTAGATACCTAAATGTGTTCCATCGTCATGTGCACCAGAGCCTCCGCGCAGGTCATTGTCATTTGCAGACACCTCTTTCCAACGCTGGCCACGCCTCTCCTCTCACCCAGACTCGAGTCATGGCCGGAAACGATGCACCGTCGTTCTGGCCGTCGTGGAAATCAGCTCAGCATCAACGTTGTGTTTCCTGGCATGTCAGTACCTCAAGGTATGTAATCACATCCAACGCCTTCTTGCCCACGAGATAAGCTCAGGCTCAAGCATCAGGAGCTCTGGTGGGTGCGGCAGCCAATCACGGCCCTCGTGAATCGAGCAGCCATTAGCATCCCTGTCAGCCACCCACCCCACGATCTGCGTCTGCCATCTACACATGTGCCATGGGGAACTCCTCGCGCTGCGCGAGTAACCAGTCTGCGCGGCCATGAAATCCTTCTCGTCAACGAGGGCCCTGAGGCAGACCCTCAAAAGACTGCACTCTGGCCAGCTTGTCCTTGGACGACTCGGTCCCTCATCGACAAGCCTACCGGCACAGCCAGCCACGCGTCCAACCACCAGATCTTACGCCTCGACCGCCGCCGTCCCGGCCTCGGAACTCCTCTTCGGTCAGCCTGTCCACGAGACACACCCGCATATCCTCCAACCCGGCGAGCTGACGCCCGGCATCTCTGCGCAGGAATACCATGAACGCCGTGCCGCTCTCTGCCGCAGCCTCCCTCCCAACTCGGCCGTCCTCCTGCCATCTGCTGCCGTGACCTACCGCTCCGGCGCCGTGTTCCATGCCTTCCGCCAAGAGTCCAACTTTCTCTACCTCACCGGCTTCTCCGAGCCCGACTCTCTCGCCGTTATTCGGAACACCGGCCCAAACTCCGACGACTATATCTTCCACCTCTTCTGCAGGCCGAAGAACCCGAAAGCGGAACAGTGGACCGGGCCCTGGAGCGGTCTAGATGCAGCCCGGGATGTCTGGAATGCCGATGAGGTTGCCGACATCGCGAGGATTGAGGCTGTCCTCCCAGACGTGTTGAGTGGCGTGAGTAAGATATACACAGATGCCGAACTCACCAAGTACGGCGTCCCCACGAAGCTCGGCAACGTGGTCCACGCCGCCGCGGACAACATCCCCACGGCAGCGTTGCGGCAGCACGTCAATGCTCTACGGGCCATCAAGTCACCGGCGGAGATCACCAACATGCGCCACGCTGGGCAGGAGTCTGGCCGCGCCCTGACTGCGGCGATGAGCCAGCCTTGGAAGTACGAGAAGGACCTTGCCGCATTCCTCGAGCATCAGTACCAGACCCGTGGTCTCGACGGCCATGCGTACATCCCCGTGGTGGCAGGAGGCTCTAAAGCGCTCCTTATCCACTATGTGCTAAATAATGGCAAACTCAACGACGACGAATTCATCTTGGTCGACTCTGGCGGCGAGTACGGCACCTACATCACCGACATAACCCGGACATGGCCCGCATCGGGCAAGTTCTCCCCGGCCCAGAAGGATCTGTACAACGCCGTACTCAAGGCGCAGCGCTCTTCCGTGTCTCTGTGTCGCGCAAGCGCCAACATGACACTGGACAAGATCCACCACATCACAGACACTGCCATGAGGGAACAGCTGCAAGCGCTCGGGTTCCAGCTCAAGGGCAACGAGATGGGCGTCCTCTTCCCGCATCACGTCGGTCACTACGTTGGCCTCGACGTGCATGACACACCAGGCTACTCTAGGAGCGAGGTGTTACGCGAGGGGCACTGCGTCACCATTGAGCCTGGCATTTACGTCCCCGACGATGATCGCTTCCCTGCTGCTTTCAGAGGACTCGGCGTCAGAATTGAGGACAGCGTGTGCGTTGGTGAGGAGAATCCTCTGATCCTGACGACAGAGGCTGTCAAGGAGATTGATGACATCGAGGCTCTTCGGAGCTGAGAGTGCGTGGACATCTCGCGACATCCTGGCTACTGCAAGCATTCATGGTATACACGACCAGATGCACTGACTGTTAGGTTCAACAAAAGACCTGTAATTATAAATCAATTGTAAATCACCATAATCGTCACACTTTACATCCGTTCATGCAAAGACTGGGCATTCGACACTTCATATGCTGTTGTTCCCCGCTCCGTGCTGTCGAGGCGCCACCGAGCTCAAGCACCCGCATTGACAATATCTTCTTGTGCGTGTGATCCCTGGACTTTCATGAAGCCGGAAGGACAGACCATGGGATGACACTCACCCCACGCGGACGCGCACGTTGTCGGGCAATTGGCGTCAATGCCAGTTTAATTGGTTTGCAAATATACCACCGAATCATTCAATCTATTTTTTTTTTTTTAAACTTTTTTGGAAAAGGCAAAGAAGAAAAACAATCGAAAAACAAAAAACTAAAAAAAAACTCCCATGGTTCATAGTGAATGCACTAGGCTTGACCAGCACCAGCACAACTCTACTCATCCAGAACAACCACGCCGGCACCAAGTTGCAAATTTGTCTTCTTTAATTGTGTTGCCCATGAAGCATTTCCGACACGCATCATTTTCAGATTAATATATCCCATTCTGTGATCAGAATGGATCCGCATGAGTTATCAATGGTTTCACGAGAGAGTCATTGCGAGCAAGACGTTGCATATATCAGGTGCTTGTGTAATTTTCGCCGCGTTGGTTTAGACGGCTTGGCAGGGCATGTCTTGCCGTGCTTGTAGTGGTATCTTACAAAACTCGAGGGCAGATCGCGGTACTGACTTCCTGTGCCGAAAATTGGAACAGTCTGCTATGTAGATGATCTCTTTTTGAGGTACAGTGTTTGTGCGTGCGTGTGTGTGTGTGTGTGTGGAGAGTGGTTCTGGCACTCCAATATTTGGAAGTGGCCGGGATAAAAACTCAAGAAATCTGAGCCAGAAACGCCGTGTAGTCTGTCCATCTGTGCAGAGCATGGTCGGCACCAAGGGGAAAAAAGAAATAACGCCAGTCTGTGGAGGTTCGCCGAACTCTTCGCGTCCTTCTTTGGGTATTAAATGTCTAATAGTAAAATAGTCGCGGGTGAAAGTCATTATTCGTTAGAGTTGCAGGCGTGCCGGCTTATTACAAGAAAGCGTTGCTGGGTGGCTGAGATGGCTCCGTGCGGGAGCTTGGTAGAATGCTGGTACGGCTCCAAATGGATTGCACTGGCCAGAATATCCGGGGCAAGTTGAGGCCCGTAAGCGTTTTCAGGAGAACGCCCTCGGGTTAAAGACAGATGCGCCGTACCCCTGGGGCTGCCAGGTGGGGCCAGTAGGAGTGGCACCGACGAGCTGTTCGAATGCTTGCAGTCTCCGGGAGAGCTCCTCGTGCTTCTTCTCCATGGAGCGATTGCGGCGCTCAAGCTGGTGGATGTACTCGGTTGCCTTGGTCAGAATGGTTCCCTATAGTATGCGATTAGTTTATGCGAACAGTGAAGATGCTCGAATAATGGTAAAGCTCACCTTGCTGACTTTGGGAGCGGACCGCGACGCAGCCGCTCCCGAGTCGTCATCTAGATCTTCGGGAGTCGCCCTCAGCGACGGGACTGCATCACGCAGCTCGGATATCCGGTCCTTCAGATTTGTCCGGTACTTGCGCTCGATATCATTGTGAGCAGCCCGTTCGCTGCTCTTGGGCTTGCCCTTGTGCTGCTGTTTGTCGGCAGAGTCTGGCCGTGCTGATTGCTGCGATCTCCGTGCCCGGGTGCTGGAGCTGCTGGGGCTGTCTGTGATGTCGTCGAAGCTAAAGTCCATGATGGGATCTGGCCCGTTGCTGCCGTCTGGGGAGAAGGCGTGGCCCGTTCCCATCGCTATCGCCAGCAGGCGGCGCTGCTCGGGGTTGTTGAAGGCCGGGTTCATGTTGAGATAGCTATCCATGCGCACGCCCGGTTGCGGTGGCTCCCAGCTCAGGGGTGTAGAGTAGAGAGTCTCACGGGGCGGGATGTCGTTGGGGATGGGCGCTGCCTCTGTCCTCCTGAGCTCCTCGTCTAGGGCGAGGGCAGAGAAGATGTCCTCTTCCTCTGACAGGGCGTTGTCCAGAGGACTGTCGTCAAGGAAATCGTTTGATGGCGAGCGACTGCTCAAGCCGGCACTGAAGTCGGCGGGGAAGGCAAGACCACCCCTCAGATTCGGCTGGAAGGCGTTGTAGAAGCTGCCGAGACAGTGTTAGCAATGGTGGGCTCTCGAAATAGTGGCAGTAGGCGCGGGGTGGGGGGGTAGTCACCCGATGTCCAGACCTGCGAGTTTCTGCTCTCAGAACTTACCTGCGCGACTGCGCGGCTGTGTTGGAGGAGGAGGCGGTGTCGGCGTCTGGGGCGTAGGCGAGGCTCTCGGTATCGCTGTCGAAGCGGAGCCAGTAGTCGGAGCAGTCGAGGGCAGAGAGGTCCTGGACCGAGGGGGCCGGCTTGGACTCGGCACACTTGCGCTTCTTGGAGAGGTGGTGCTTGGGGGCGGCGGTGGTGGTGGCCGAGGCCGGGGCGGTAGGGCTGCCGGAGTCGTTGGAGGCCGGCTGGAAAGCGTCAATGTCTTGCATGACACTTGGGTCCATGACGGAGTGGGTGTGGGCTGATGGGAGGGCGAGGTCGAGATGGACGTCGCTCAGGGCGGATGGGCAGATGTAAGAATCGTTTGATGGTGGGAGATGGCGGTGGTAGGTCGATATGACGGAGGTGGTGGTGCGCGGAGGACGACGGGTAGATAAGGGCAGGCCTCGCACCCCATGTACTCAGGTATCCGGGTCCGGACGGCGACGAGGACGCGATGCGGTGACGGGCGTGTGTGTGTGCGGGATGGAGGTGCTCGCTGCGCAGTGCACCGCATGTGTCAAGGTTGGCAGAGGCAGCCGCGAGTGCGGTGACTGAGGCCGGGCAGTCGGAAGGCAGGCCCCGCCGGGCAAGAGTCGCATCGGACCATGGCTGCAGCAGCACAGCACAGCACCGCACCGCAGGTGCTCGCGCTCTCTGGACGTTACACACAGGTTCCAGAGGCTCCTGGCTGGCCGCCCGCGCCTTCGGAAGCCGTTGGCGAGGGCGGCCAGCGGGCCCGGCCGTGGCAGCCCGGGCACCTCATCACCCTGGGACACCCTCACCACTGGGCCGCCAGGCTCGGCAGGGTCGCCTGGCGCTGGCGGGGAATTGTTGCGCCCGTGTCCGCTGGTGGGCGAAACTGCGATGGGCAACCGAAAACTGCGTGGCAGCCAAAAGTCGCATGAGGGGAGCGTCGAAATGGCCTGACCCGGGCACAGGCCAGAGGGTCGCGGCCGGGGTCCTGTGGTCTCGAGCCGGCCGGGAGTGGAGCCTCGGCGCGTGGCAGATCAGGCCATCTGCACCTCAAGATCGTATGAGCCGCCCCGCTCCTGCCGCTAGCCCCGCGGCCCATTGGCCTGCACCGTTGTCTGGCGCCCCTGCCCGCTCGGCTCCTTCCTTGCAAGCGCCCCCCACTTCAGCCTCGTTCCTCGCGCGCCACCCCTCTGCGGCCGCTGCCCTCACCCCCTTTGCGTTTCGACACACTCGTTCCTGCCAACCACAGCCCGGCCAGATCAGGCCACACGTCGTCCTGCTCTACGCCCACGCCCCTAGAGCTGTCTGCTGCGTGTCCTCCCTCCGTCCTCCATCCTCATCCCTCAACGCAAACTTCTCTTCTCAGCATCACATCGACGATGCCTAGAATCTCTCCACTGTGTTGTCATCTTCATGCCCGTTGATGCCGCTGCTCAATCACTCGTTTCTGTGTGCCGCCAGTCGGAATCCAACGCGTCCTCCTCGGGTGTGCTCGACGGCAAGCACAAACACCAGCAGTGGATGACTTCCTCTGTGTCGTCACCATGGTGCCCTGCTGTTCCAATAGTTCCCCGACGTGCGAGTTGCCAACCTTCTAGTCGCCTTCTAGTGTCTGGGCCTCCTCGCTTCGTTGGTCAACTCGGAACCACGGCCCCCGAAACCGTGCACACGACTCAGGTGGGACATGTCGAACTGTAAACCGTCCGACGCACAATCAGCTCTGCAACACGACGCCAACCATTGTAGCCACGCGGGACTTCAGAACTAATGTGCAGATGCTTAGTGGTGGCAGTCTTGTTCGCTGCTGGTTGAAAGATAAACGTTACGCCCGGTCGAGTCTTTGATCGTCATCTTCTGCTCTCCCACGAAACAAAGGCTTGCACCCTTTCCCGCGAGGTGCTCAGACCTCTGCTAGTACGTGAATTCGCACTTCGGGCTCATCGTGTGTCTCCATCAATAGCCCGATTTATCCCGCTGGTCAATTACTCCGTAGTCGATTTACAATCTCGGTCACGACCACAATTGTTGCCCAGCACTCTGTCCGAGGCTGAATTCACTTCGCGTCGGTTGCCGCCGGGTCGAGCCGAGCCAGTGACTCAGACAGAACACACGCACACATGCCAGCCTGTCACCGAGGAACGCTTCGAAGGGCCCAGCCCTACCGTTACAGCTAGCCGTTCCCGACGGGACCATGGGACTTGCGTTGCGCCGTCACAGTCGTGCTTGCTCCAGTGAGCAAGGGAAGTCACTTCGGCACGCCCTCCCTCATGAACGTCAGCAAGGGTCGGAACCGCTTCCGCTGTCCACACCTGCAGCTCTCCCGCCCGGCCACCCGACGCTGTCCGGCAGCCATGCCTTGAATCAACACGACCGTCTCCCCAATGTATGCATTCCGTACCCAACATTACTAGACTGCGCGGAAGCAATGGGGCCGACTCAGACGATTTTCACCAGGAATGGCACCACCCCTGACCTTTCTTCCACATGTTGCGGAGCTTCTGACCCTTGAGCTGTATATTTCACATGTGGACAACAATCCTGGCTCCGACGTATGACCTCAGACGCGGTGGTCTTTGTCCACGGGAGATAATTAGACCGCTGGCGGTTTCCGACGGTGATGATGTCAATCTGAATCAGGCGCAGCCACATCATGCGAATTCCTGGAGGCAGGCTGCTACACGAATACGAATGAGCTATCAATATCCGTGTCCAAATGCCATTCTATGAGAAAGAGCTGTGCCTGTTGTTGAGGCTATCGCAGATGACTGCAGGTGCTGGCTCTCAAAATTCAATGTTGACACAAGTCCATCATGTGATGTATTCTCTGATGAAACACCCAGCCTGCTCAGTTGACCGAAAGACAGAGATCAACATCTATTGTCTGCGGACGACGTTCATTCGCTATACGAACATGGCAAGAGTAGCTTCGCCAGGCCAACACCGCCATACTATGGACAAGGTGTGAGTCAGGGTCCAAGGGTTGGTGCTGATACACGTCGATTTAGAATGGGAAACAATTTGAAAGCTGGGCACTGAAGACTCCATGAGCGACGGCCCCCAAGCATCACCGTATGTTACTAAAAGACTACGACCTCTGCTATTGCTCTGGCGGCTGGTGCAAAGTTACAACGTAATTATTTACTATCTTGTAGTGCCGTTCGAGCAGCTTGTCCTTGAAGGAGTCCACAGCACCAGGGAGGGCAAAAAGGGGCCTCACGCAACCCATCGTATGATCACGGATAGCGCGCTGATGTCCAGCTCGCACCGATGGATATCAGCAAAGTGCCGGTTTCGCCATCCGAATCCTGCCTCGACCTCACTGTGAGGCCTGCTTCCAGGCAGTGCGCGTGTGACGACCGCTGACTGGCCCATCCCATTCACCTCTTGAAACTCGGCAGGTCCTGCTCAATCCCGACCACCGTACCCGACAGGCCGCCCGTGCCAAGCTGCTTCCGACTGCGGGTCGGCACTGGCCGACGGTCTTCGAGAATTGCGTGGCGGGCATCATCCGGGGAAGAAGTCTGGCGGTAACCCGGGACGGGAAGCGCATGTCGCATGCGTCTTGATGGTGTTGAAGACTTTGCTCCTGCAGTTCGGCAGGACCCGACTACCACCCTTCCATGAGTGGAACGCGGTCTGCTCCGGGAATGGTCGCTCGGATCCCGCTGCGAGTTTGCGAGTTATGACTGCATCCTTGTGGCACCAAGCCACTTCCTGCATGAGGAGTGCCCAGTCATTTGACCTTGATGTATTGGGGATTTTGCCCCCTGAGCTCTCACCTGAATCTTTCACACTCCGATGCGAAACTGGAATTGCCTGGTCGTCAGTTATCCGGAACGAGAGCTGGTCACGTTATCCGTAGGGTAATGAGACGCTGACCCCGGAACTGTGTAGAATTAAGACGCAGACAATTTCGAACCAGTATCAACTCGCGACCCGCGACTCGCACGAGGTCAGAGACACCCTGAGAGTCGTTCATCTACCTATCTTTGGGCCAGCCGATCCAGTGTCGTGTTGTCTTGCAGGAATACTGGGAGACAACCGTGGTGTCACTCATATGCGCTGAACCCTTAGCTTGTATTGGCTCATGTTCTCCATGCAACTTTAGAGCAGTGCATGCCAACTCTGTCAAACAAACAACGACAACGACAACGACAACGACAACGACAACGACAACGACAACGACAACGACGACGTGCTTGAGCACAACAGTACAATCTCGAACGGGTCTTCATCCATACCCAAGGGTGGGCAAGCGCAGTCCTCGAGCAAAATGACGTGGCATACCCAGGACACCCACTCCCACGAAACAAGAGCAGACAAAACGTACATTGCCTGGCGCGCTCCATCACAGTCAGCTTCTCGTCTTTCCTATGGGAAGTATAGATATAGACAAAGACCTGTTACGTATGGATAAGCCATAGCTTGCTCGCTCGCCCTTGTTGTTCCTCCCGGTATGCGTCGCTGTGGCAGTGTCGTTTCTTTCAGCCCCTGTGCTGATAAGGCTGGAGACAAAACTGCGGATTGAAAACAGTTAGGGAACCAGACAGTCGTGTATCGTTCTCACGTGTGCCAAATTCCCATGGTGCTGTGCAGCTTGGAGGAGAAGATTGGGTGAGAAGAGGGATCAGAGCGCGTGCCTGGCCCTGGAAACCTGTCACTCGAATCACGACAGAATGAGTTGCCCGTTGTTCGTCTCCACGAGCTTTGTTCTTTGGCAAGCCCAATACGGGGCTGCAGATTGGTACAGGCATGGACGGTAAGCCACGTGCAACATGTCACAGTGATCAAGATAGACATATATGATGTTTGAGCAAAGGCTGGTGGTCTCGAGATGGTATGCCACACAGCCACGAGCACATTGTGGTAGAAAGACCGCCAGAAAGACTTCTTGTGGCGGTCACGACCCTCCGTCACCCACAAGCCAGTTGGCACTGCCAAGGGCCCTTCTATCTCTCGGCTTGACACAGGGCTCGCCAGAGGACAGTGGCTCGGCACGGAAAAAGAAGAATTCATGTTTGCACCTGCCAGCCGCACCCGGGTAGACCCTCTCTTTCATCTTGGTTGTCCCGAGCAGCCTATGCCCTCGGCGCCTGCTTCTGGGCGACACGACCCCACGGGGCGGCCGTCGTCGACGAGATGCAGATGCGGGGCTGTCATGGGTGAGAGTGCGGTGCTTACTCCGTCCCCCGCGAGGTTTGGGATGACATGCCGGGCCCCGGCGGACCCGAGGAGTGCTGAAGATGAGCACTGGTGATGTTCGGTGGCCAGCGCATCTCTCTGTCCCTGCCTGCGAAGTACTATGAAGAGGAACAAGTCAATGAAAAGAAGACTACTATCGCGACTTATGCACAGAGACGCCAGCGGCAGGGCTCGCATAAAGGACCCCAGTGGGCGAGATTGCGAGCTGCCACGAGCACGGGCGAGCCTGGATGACTTGCCCGGGGGGCCCCACTCTCTCACTAGGATGCAGAAGGCACTGTAAGTTTGAGCAGAGCGAGACAGAGACAAGGACAGAAGGACACACACAGAGAGAGAGACACACGCGCGGCTCGAGAAGGAGAAGGAGACGAGGCTCGTGCCGCGTCGTGCCTAGGGCGCACCGGGGATGCACAGCTCGCACCGCCAGAAGCTGGCGGCTGTGGGTGCTGGTGTTGTGAAGAGAAGCAGGCAAAGGAAGGAATGCGGAGAAGAAGGGCAGGGACGACATGACGGGCGCCGGAGATTGGACGGGCAGGGGTCGGGATGGTCGGGGCTGGCATGTGGAAGCGGGTGCGCGTCTGGCCTCGCTGCCGACTGCTGAGCGAAGCCGAGGAACTTGCTGCTTCTGGGCACACGCAGCCCGCCCGCAGCTTCCTTGCCTGCTTCCCACCCCCCACACGCGCCAGAGGCCAGAGGCCATTGCCATCATCTCGCCCTCTTCACTGCCGATGCTGACGCTGCTGCCGCCATCGACTCTGTCGACCTCTGACCACCCAGAAGCCTGCGCAGCCTCCTTGCGCCTGCGCGACCACAACCACGACCACGCCCACGAACACGACCGCGACCGCGACCCGCAGACGACATCCGCAACGTCATCGATGCCGACGCCGACGACAACCACAACCACATAGACTGCCTCGACCATGGCCTCCTCCCCAGATGGCGCCTCCAGGCCCAGGGCCGGCTCCAAGTCGAAGCCCGCCTCTGCGTCCGCCGCCGACCCCGTCTTCCGCAACGCCCTGCGCTACACAATCACCGCCCGCGAGTACGACAAGCTGCACAAATTCGTCCTCTCCCGCTCCCGCTTCGTCCGCCGCAAGGTGCCCTCCCCAGCCGCCATGGAGAAGTACATGGACGCCGGCTCTGCACGCCGCTCCTCGACCGCGGCCTCCCAGAACCTGCCCCAGCCTAGGGTCCGCCCCGATCAGCCCAAGGGCGCAAAGGCAAAGGCCAGCGAGCCCACGACCGCCGGCGACACCTACAACGCCCGCGCCATCCGGCACGCCCTGCGCGTCTTCATCGCCACCAACATCGGCATGAAGGCCTACGATGTCCTCATGGCACGCATAAAAGGACACAAGTGAGTAGCGTATATATCGCGAAGGGTGGCTATATCCGAGAGCATCAACTAACAGTCCGAGCTGTAGTGCTGTCGCGGCAAAGTCCAAGGAGCCCTTTTACAAGTCGACCACAATGCGCTTGTCGCTGTCCCTGTCCACGATCCTGCTGCTCTACCGGCTCCTGTTCCGATTCCTGAATCGTCTGCGCGCGCACCTGCTCGACCCGTCGGCCAGCCCGTTCCGGCAGCGCAACCCCCGCACAGCACAGGCACTCACCTCTCCTATTGCGCCAGCGATCGGAGCCAGTCTTGCCGGCCTCGCCCTCGGAGTCTACCCATCGAGCCAGTTCAGGCTGTCAGTCGCCATCTACACTATTTTCAGGGCCTTGGAGTTTGGGTGGAACATGTTGGAAGGCGATGGCTCGATCTGGGGTTTCCGGGCTCGGGCCGGAGGCAAAGGTCTCATCAAGAACGAGCGTCCGTGGTGGTGGGGATCCTGGCTGCTGCAGCCCTTCGCCTTCGGCCAGATTCTGCATGCATCCGTTTTCGACCGCGACTGTGCACCGGCGCCGTTCCTGGCCATGCTCTTCAAGGGCACAACAACGTATCTGCATGAGGCTCCTGCCAACCTGCCCGCTGGCATGAGCTGGCTCGACCCGTCTGGAGTTGCGGACAACCTGGCAGAGATGGCCAAGCTCAAGTGGCCGTAAGTCCCCCCTTGCTCGTTGCAGCCAGCAAAAACTTGTGTTCTGTCCTGCTGACCTCGCGCGTAGTTCTTTCGTCTCGCCCGCCATGTTCCCCGGTCAGCAAACACTTCCGCCATCACTATCAGCGCTCGCACCGTTGACGGCACAGGCCCATCCTCTGATCACGTCGCTTAGCTGTGCCACTCTGCACCCCACGGATCCTTCATGCGCCCGCACACTGCTCACATTCTGGGCTCAGACTCTGCCGCGGGTCGGGCGCGTACTCGTCTTGGTCTACTCGCTGATGATGCTGCCCAAGTACAAGCTTCTGTACAACTCGCCTCTGTATCTCATCAACAAGCTCCTCGCCAAGTCTCTGCGAATGTCTACATTCGTCACAGGGTCGCTCTCGACCGTCTGGGCCAGCATCTGCTTCTTCCAAAACTGGTTCCCTCGGAACTTCCTTCCTACCCAGCGGTTCTTCTTCGGTGGCTTCCTCGCTGGACTCTGGGCCTTTATTGAGCGCAAGAGCGGCCACGGCATGTTTCTGTACACTGCTCGTGCCAGTGTCGACTCGCTGTGGAAGGTTGGTGTCAAGCGGCGCTGGTGGAAGGCCATGCGTGGTGGTGACGTGTGGGTGTTCGTGCTGGCTCTTGCCATTACCGGAGCCGTCTACGAGCGCGATGCTGCCGCCATCCGTGAGGGATCGTGGCGCAAGGGTGTGAGCTGGATCCAGGGCACCGAGTTCCGAGACTGGGGCTTCGAAGAGGACGAGGAGGAAAAGGAAGAAGGCTACAGCAAGGATGAGTGAAGTGCCTCGGAACGAAATTGCTTGGGCAGGATTCTTTTGCTTTATCAAGTACTTGCTCGGCGTTCAGGACACGATTTGGGGGTTTACATCTAGCATCACTTTTTGCGGGACAATCGGGAGGTTGACCCGATATGCACGGACGTGCTCCAACAGCATGATCTCGACCTCTATGCATACAGTAGTTTGTAATGACAATTAATGAAGCCTGTATACTCTGTTCTCCAGACAAGTGAAGGATTCAGGAAGGGCCCAGCTGTTACCATGGCTCAAGTTGCCCGGTACGCATGTCTCCCCGTGATGCGTGCGCATGGATACAACCTCCCGCAGGCATTACCTCGTCGCCCACCCGCCTCACGACTTGCCATTGAGTGTGACCTCGGCACCGTCCCCGTTCGACTCTTCTGTCTTTATTGTCGCAGCATCGGCACCGTTGGTGGCCTTGCCATTCGCCAGGCTCTTGACGGATTCCGCGGCGTCCGCGCGGCTCTCCTTGAGCCTGTCGGACACCAGGCCGGCCAGGCCCCAGACGTCAAAGGCGATGGCGATGACGCGGTAGCCCTGCTCGAGCAGCATGGGGACCATGCCGGGCTTGTGAGCGGCGCTGTGGTTTTGCCGTTGGTGTTAGCCATGGACCAGGGCAAATCTTTTTCAGATATTGAAGAGGGGGACATGGGCGGGGGAGGGCGAGCAAGGAACGACGATTACATACCCGAGCAGCGGGACGCCCGATTTGGCGCCGGCCTGGGCGAACTTGGTCATGGCGTCGATGAGCACCGGGTGCGGCGGGCCCTCCATCGTCACGGGGATGCCGGCGTCGGCCATGAAGTCGCCCGGGCCGAACATGATGGCGCCGACGTTCTCGACGGCCGCGATCTCGGCGGCGTTCTCGACGCCCTTTACCGACTCGATCTGCGGGATCAGCACGATGTGGTTGTTGGCCGTCGCCATGTTGAACGAGTCGTTGGGGTACAGCGACTGGTCATTGACGCCCGGCGTGAACGTCCAGGGCGAGAAGGAGCGCTGGCCGATGGGTGCTATAGTTCGAGAGCGAGCGAGGTTTCTTTGAGTCAGTGGACTGGCTTCTATCGTGGCTCTTCCTGATAATGGCAGATCCTCGAAGACCGCAAGGGACTTGTGGTAACCCATAGGGCTACTACACTGGACAAGATGGGCCAAAAAAAAAAACTCACGGTAGTACATCTCCTTGACGAACTCGCGAACCTCCTCTGCGCTCTCGCAGTGTGGGATGACGAGGCCCGCGGCGCCGGCGTCGAGCGCCGTCGAGCGCGCGAGCTCATCGCCCTTGGGCACGCGCACAATGACCAGCGACTTGCCCTCCGAGTGGTGCTGGGCGGCCTGGATGGCACTATTTTGGGTCGCGATCTTGGTCAGCTGATGTCCCTCTGAACTCTCGCTGTCGACTGGGAACCGAGACTCGAAGGAGGCGTGGAGGGGAGAAACAGCTCACTCATATAGCTCGAGGCGGTTCCAGATGCCGTGCTCGACGTCGATCCAGATGAAATCCGGCTTGGCAGAGGCGAGCAGCTGTAGGCAGTGGCACGCCGGGTCAGTATGGACAGACTCTCATGGCAAGGCGCGCGTGGTGGTCTGGAGAGAGGCTCGTCCTGAGAGACCGAGACGCACCTTTGTGACGAAGATGCTGGGGATGCCGTGGCCGACGCCGAAGAGTGTTTTGGAGGCATCTGCGTGGGCGTCTTTGATAGCCTGCCGCAGGTTTCCCGGGTGTGAGAGAAGCGTCGAGCGGTACGGCGCCCGCGTGTGGAAGTCGGGCTGCTGATGCCAGGGTTGGGAAGTCATTATGCCGGCTTCCTGTAGTGTATGCGGTGCTTTAGGTTGCCGTCGATGGTTGGTCTATACCGGAGAGAGGATGGGTATCGTCCGCGGGTCTGCGTCAGTGGCTAAGGAGAAGATGGTCTAGTGAAGTGAATGTCCGATGCATCATCACAAGCAAGCAGACGGGCCCGAGGAAGCTTATATAGCCCAGTGAGATCAGTAAACCGCGGCCCTCTGACAACCACATCAACGGCTAGGTGGCCGCGAAGTAAGCCCTACTGGGCTACCGGGCGGAATCGACGTGCCTTTGCCATGCAGATCCTCTGCTCGACATGGCACTCCCGTCTCGAACGCATGTAGCGGTACATGGATCAGGCCGCCCAACTCCACACCAGGACGACCCTACCTCAGGTACGCTGTGCTTGGCCAAGGCGCCCGGCGGAGTTTCGGCCGGCCGGCGTTAGCGCTGACGGATCGACCCCGGGCGACCCGTGCGACTCGACGTCGCATCGCCCGCCGTGCGACGTAATTACGGCCTCTGTGGACCGGACTCTGGTACAGCCAGGCATCACTGCAGGTTCTGGCTCCATCTATTGCCATTGCGGTCAGCATTGGCTCGGAGCGGCCGGGGAACATTCCAGCTTCCCGGACCTTCTCGGGAGCCTTGTCTTGCTTGGTCACCTCGCATGTAATCCACTCCTAGGCGGTCAAGGAAATCTTCCGGGATCTGATCGTGATGAGCTCCGCCTCTCAATTCGGCAGGCACAAATCATCGAGTCTCGGGGGGTCTGCGCTCGGGCTCCACTGTCAGCACAGGCGCGATCACCAACTCCAGGTATCAGCAGGCGGCTGTGGCTGGCCCGGAGATTAGGTCGATGCCTATTCATTTCTCCGCTTCCCCAAGAGCAGTACCATCTGGCGGGGGATATTGCCGGAAATAGCACGAGCTCACCCCGCGTGCTCCCCAGGCAGACGGCTTGTCATTCAAAGCGAACGAGGTAGCGGTGACAAGGGCAGACATGTCCTTAGAAGCCAGCAAGCACCCGTGGTACAGAATCACGAGTGGAAAGGTCATAATGGCAAAGTGGTCGGTAGATGACCTTCAGGTAGCAGTTCTGACTCCAACTCTGCTCGAGTGCCAGGGAAGGGTCCTGATTGTGGGCTTTCGTGGCTCACCTTGCTTAGCGCTCATCTCACCTAGCAGTATAGCCTTCGTGTCAGCCACGCTACACGATGATCGCTGGCA
The DNA here is from genome assembly GCA_001566295.1 of Microdochium bolleyi. Taxonomy (NCBI): domain Eukaryota; kingdom Fungi; phylum Ascomycota; class Sordariomycetes; order Xylariales; family Microdochiaceae; genus Microdochium; species Microdochium bolleyi. The sequence continues at coordinate 2,905,932 of KQ964245.1, forward strand.
CCACGGCAAGTCGCATCTCGGCAACCGCGGGGCTAATAAAGCCCGCGCTGCTACCTCCTGCATGTCATGAAACACATCTCTTGACACACCCTCCACTGGCTGGCCCCTGTCGATCAGCAGTAACGTGGACGGCGAATCATCGAGACCAGTAGTGGAAGCTTGACGGAGTGGCTGTCTCACGTAATTGCAAGTATCGCCCAGTGGCCACTTCTATCTCACCTCAGCAATGCCTTGTCCCCTAGTGTACTGATAGCCAACCACCGTCATGGCTTTGCGAGATGGCAAGTCGACTCTTGGTGGCCGTGGATGATTCTCCGTTTGGCCTTGCTCGAGGCATGTGACTTGCCTACCACGTGTCCTTCCGGGAGTCATAAAGCCAGATTGTAAATATATTCTTGGGTCGTCAATAAGAAAAGACGCCGAAAGTAACTATGGACGCAACGCTCTTGTACAGATTAATTACGCGTCTCCTTCAAGTCGTCCGAGCTCGACCATGTCTCACTGTTCGGGATATCGGTTATACTCTAGTCCGCATTGGGAAAGCCCATCCCGACTAACAGAGCCGGCTCCTCGATATTGTGGTGAGCGTAGCTGAGTATACCTATGGCCCCGGGTTCCATCATCTGCGTAAACGCAAAGTCCATGGGGAACTTGAGCCACCGCTTTACGAAGGCTCGCAGTATATGCCCGTGGGCGACCTGTTCGTAGCGATTCTGTCAGCACGACCTTGTTTGCCAAGAATCGAGATGTCCGAATAGCCCGCCTCGGCTATCCGTGGCAGCTGAGCCAGGGTCCACATGTAGTATACTCACGATCAGCACGTCAGGTGCAGCGCCCCCGTGGATCATGGGCTCTTGGATACTCTTGATCTCTGCGATGAGCCGATCCAGCCGCTCTTCGACCTCAGCAGGAGTCCTGACCGAACATCCACGTCAGCTCTCGATATCTCCAACAAATAGAGACGTGAGGCAGCAGGTATTCGTCATCTTGCTGACAGCCCGCATCGCCTCATCCACGCATATCCAATCACAAGGACAAGACTCACTCTCCGCCGTCACACCCTTCAACCCAGATATCCCACTTCGCTTTGCCCTCCGCCCTCCGGCGCTCGGCAATCTCACCCGGCCGTAGTCCTTCGTAAGCGCCGTAGTCCCACTCCCGGATGTCCTCCGTGACAGTGATCTTGTCCGCTGCGACGGCCTGCTCCGTGAGGAGGTCCAGCGTCCGCACCGCGCGCTGCCGCGGGCTGCAGAACACGCGCGCCAGACGCGTCGGGTCGATCAGCTTGCGCTCCCCGACGAGCAGGCGTGCCGTGGCCTGGACCTGCGCCTCGCCGCGTGTGGTGAGCGGGATGTCGGCGTTGCCGGTGCACTGGCCCGAGATGGTCCACTCTGTCTCGCCTGAGCAGCGCAGCGGATTCGGAAAGAGATGGGTCAGCGAATATGTCCGATGCTCGCTCTGGAGAAGGGCTGGAAATCTTGTATCTAGTCTGCTGGGATGCTGTGTGATGCTGCTCATCTCGTTGCTGTCGGTGGGCTGAGGGATATTTTGCAGATGGACTCGCAACCTGTCGAGGTGCAGAAGAGGAAGTGATTCTGATGAACTCACCGTGACGGGCAATGAACACCCGCGGCGTCGTTGCATTAGCGTCGGACATTGTTCGAGATGTTGTTCAGCACTGTCGAGCTTGGTCGTAGTTCTCTTATGTGGTTGTGGTTGTGGTTGTTCTAAAGGGTTTTGACTGGTGCCCACATTTGCTGGTCTCCCAGCGACCTTACTCACGGTGCCAGCACATTACAGGCATCTGCACGACGCCTCTAAGGGTCACCATCCACTTTCCAGTAACAGGCAGAGCCAACTCCAGAAACAAGTCGCTCAGTATTTTGGTAGCCAGTAAGTCTGGCATGCTCTCCGGCTTGCTTAAGGGAATACCGCCTCACGTCAGAGCCCTTTAGAGAATACACTTTTCGCCTTATCCACACGACCGAAACAGCACTTTTCCCGGGACCAGACCTTGTGTCGCCCCGCCGCGTAATAGCTATTGTACAACTTTTGTTCTGATTACCGAAATGGATTCGGTACAAGTACGGCCAGCGCATTATCGACACGAGGGTCGGCGTAATGCGCAGCCAGGGAAAGTAAAGAATCCAAAGACTGGAACAGTCTCGCAAATGTGAACACCAGTCGCAATGCCGCAGAAATGAGCACCAACCACTCTGACCGGATAATAACCGAGAAGAAAACCTAGAACCCTAGCAAAAACAAAACAACTCTAATGGTGTTGATATGTGGCGGATGGCGGATCCTCGAGGTGCCTGGGCAGTTGCAATCGTCACCGCCGACCACCAGGCGATCTCCTGCTTGACACCAACCACAGCGATCGTGCCGCTGCGTGGTGCAGCCTGAAATGATCGCACTAGACCATCGACTGAGGCACTTCAACCATGCGTGGTAGGTTGGATGTAGTAGTACCGGCCGAAAATGCCGGAACCCAACTCCGAGCGACACCTACAGCTTCGCCGCTGTCGCTGAAGGTTGTGACTTCATTCCAGTTGAGTACGTCCCATGGCTCGATAATCGCGTAGCGTCGATTCGCAGACAGACGCTGTTGAATTACACGTGCTTCCGAGAAAGTGCCATTCCGAATGGCTTCCAGGGCACGTATGCGCTTGTCTTCCCTAGCGGCGATGACAGCAGGGATGGCACGAGCGCGGAGCTGAACACTCTTCCATGCCGCATTGCCACCATAGCAAAGGACCGCGCGGAGCTCGTCGAAAGGGAGGTTGAGTAACACCCTAGAGAGTGTTGAGGAGTACGGCGAAGTCTGAGAGGCTGCTCCCTGCGAGTCAGGGGTATCTGTCGAAGGCAAGTCTCCAAACTTGATGTTACCAAGACGAGACGGCTTGGACCTGTGCTGAGCATTTGAGCCACGAGCAATTGCCGGGTGGCTGATGTCATTGGGTGAGCTGGCATTGCTGCTTGTTGGCAGTGACGGAATCCTTGCATAAGCGGTCGGATCAGCGACCCTTGGGTCGAGCTCGAAGTTCGGCGGAAACGCAGAAATCAGGAAGTTAATGATGGCCTCCATCAATATCCTAGTCTCCGGGCCATAGCCATATTCTGTTTCGACATGTGTGCGCGGTACTGTATCAGGATCCGCACTGTAGTCTGTGTGTCGCTGTCGCGTGTTTGCTAGGACAAAAGCCAGGGCAGTCTCGACTGTGTTCCAGTTGAGCAGCTCCGAGGCCATGTGCAAGCCCCGAAGCAGGACATCCTGCATCTTCAAAAGAAACCCAGCTGCTGCATATCCGAGACAGAACTCGAACCGATCTCCGCTATCGCCAGCAAAGTCTACTTTGTTGTTCGCATTCTCAGCGAGTGGTGGTAAACTGAGAAGTGGGTGCAGATACAGCCGGTGCACAGCCATCCACCAAGAGTCAGACCGCAGGAATTTGTCGTCCGAGTGGACAACAATACTGCTGCCGACCGATGAAAGCCGCCTAGCGACCATCGCCTGCTGTTTGATTGTGGGGCTGCGGCAGAGAATGATCTTGTGGCCAGACAGCTTGACCGAAGGGCGCCGTCCGTCCACGTACACAAGCTCGAGTGTACAGTCCGAGAGCTCAGCATTGTCGAACTGAGCGCGGAAATAATCCACGCTGTCCATCAGCTGATCCTCCGCGACTACAGACCTTTCGTTGTACATGGTCGGGCCCATGAAAGGAGGGAACGGAGGGCCAGGATGATGTGCCCCAACAGGCGCGTTTGCGTTTGCGTGTGCTGGATGTGGTACGCCTGGGGACGCCATGTACGAACCGCCGAGCTCAACATTATTGACAGTGTCGATAGAGGCGTGTGAGCCATGATAGCTGAGGGGTGTTGGTGAACCAAAGCGGGCTGCGTTAGGGCTGAAGTTGTCATGTTTTGACTGCGGCATCAGGCCTTGGCCCTGTCCATATCCCTGAAAAGGCGCAGGAGGCGGCCTGACATCGAGGCGGACAGCTAGTGGAACCCCATTGTGGATAGAGCTTGAGTGGCTGTGGTCCGGACCATGGTAGATGCCAGGCCTGCCTCCGCTCATTGGAGGATGCGGAGGGGGTGGAAAGCCGGCTGAAATCGGGGCCGGGGATGGGGTGTGTGAAACAGGAAATCCTGCAAAGACGATGTCTCCTCCGTTGCTAATTCGTGGATGATGTAGACGCCGGAGATCGGCACTCTCGTGGTCGGCATGATGCCTGTGGAAGGGAGCATTTTGCTGCCCGCTGTGGTCCGAGCCATTTGTTGGTGGCAAGAACGGAGCTTCATGGTCTTTGTAAGAATCGCCTGGTTCGTAGCAGGCCAATTTAGTATGGTATACATGCTATACTCGCATCTGGATGTGCACAAAACGTACCTTGGGCAGAGGAAGTTGCAGAGCCCAGCATGTCAGTCGGGATTGCAGACTTGCCGGGCGTTGGCTGACCGTTTCTTAATGCAGGTGGCATATTCGCATGGCCCTCGGGCGCGTTTGGTGGTCCATTGGCTTGACCTTCAACCTGACGAACTGCTCCACTCTCTGATAACTTTCTAACTGGTGGCGAGCTTGATTCTGACTGAGACAGCTTCGTCTCATTGATGCCATTGTTTGTGGGCCGTGCCGAGAGTGAAGCCGTGGACCTGGAGGACAGAGCTACTTCATCCTTTGCGAGCTCGGACTTGTCAGAATTCTGGCCGGTCAAGACAGCATCGAGCGAGATGGCGCCGCCGCGTGATGCTGCCTTGTTGTCGGTGTGGCCATTGGGGGGTTTGCTGGCCTTCTTTGGCATCATTGCGAGGGGGATAGCAGGAACGACGGAGCGTGAGCTGATTGAAGGCTTCTGGGCGTGGCCCATCGAGGCCCTCGCGATCGGAGCCTTGGCTGGCGCCATGTTTGGCAACCTGAGACCTTCAGCCTGTGGTGCTGATGATGGCGAAGGGAGGCGGGCAACTAGGGACAGCGGGTAGCCTCGTCAAGCATTGGTGCTGGTAGTTTGCGGCGTGAAACGCAGAACACCAAGTGTTGACGGCGGCGTTTGGCAGCAGCAGACTGTTTGCGAATGTCGCACAACGTTGTGGCAACGGCGATTGTACCCGGGCCGATGGGCTCGTGATTCGTGGGTCGAGGAGCGGATCTGTTCCGGACAGCGCATACACTGAAGGGTCGCGGAGTTTGCCGTAGTCAAGTCAGACTCTTCTCTCGGGATGAGAGCTAGGTGACCGAGGCTGTGTTCGCGAACTAGTGACAAGACCAGAGGGAGGCGTACCGCCGTCGGCACGGGTAGGCTTTTGAAGCGAGTCGATGAGGCGTCGGTGACGAACGAGGACGGCGTCGCTATGTGAGCCAATGGGCACGGGGTCACGGCGCTGGGATGTTGTTGGACAGCAGGGACGGGGGCTAGCGAGCTCTCGCGATGGGCTCAGGGTGCGGAGAATTCGAGATCGTGGTTGCCGTTGTGGTGGAGGCAGTCGTCGCAGTCGTCACCGGAGTCGTCGGGAGGGTCTGAAGGTGCGTGCCGTGCAGCGAAGGCGGCTTGGGGAGGGTTGGGCTGATGCGGGCGAGGCGGGATGTGATGGGATGGACAGCTGGGGATGGCGACGGAGCGGGAAATGTGGGGTGAAGGTCGCGATTGAAATTTAGAGGTGGAAGGTCGGAGAGCCGCAAAGATTAAATCCTCCACAAGAGCAACATGCCTTCTAACGTTAGCCTAACCTCGCAAGCCTCAACAAGAAGCAACGAGCCCGGCAAGGCACAGCTAGGCAGAGCTGGCAGCGCAGTCCGGCAGCGAGAGGACGGGGACCTTGGGTGTCCTGGACCGCGCAGGGTGGGCATATCGCAACCTCGCCGTCACTTGCATCTCCGCAACGGGAGCTGAGCATCAGAAATTTCCGCCAGCCGCGACTGCAACTGGTGGTGGCGGCCTGAGGCCATTGCACCCAGCTGAGCTTGCAGCTCCGCAGACCAGGGCCTCCCTCATCTGAGACCCGTTGAGCTCAAGTGCTCGAGTGGGGCCCAAGGACCACTGCCACCTGGCGGGCCGCAGCCGGTCGGCTTGCTCTTCGTCCTGGTGGTGGGGCAGCCACCACACGTCATGCTCTGTTTGTCCCTGACGGACTTCACGAGGCAGGAACAACTGCGGCTCCGATACCTCTGGACAGCCCTCAAGGCTTCCTGGGTCTCCTTCGATTGCCAGTAATAATATGTACACATACATTAAAGCGCAGGTAATAAAGCTAGTGTTGACTCGCGTCAATGCCGGTGTATATCTTCCTGAAAAATCCTGCCGTGGTCTTGTGTAAATCAATCGCTGAGCTTGGCTCGTGGGGTATCTTGGGGGCTCTTGCCCTGTTCTCCGCGCGTCTCTTCGTCAAGTGCCCAGCTTCCACTCCCGACCACTTCATGCGGCTTCGCACGCCTGTGCCAGCCAAGCCGGAATCATGGCATTTGTACCCTGCCGACATTGTCATCGGCAGCTCAAGTCCTCAATGGCCACTGTGGCGCAGTGTCGTTCTCAATAACCACCTCGTTGCGCACCCAGATCACGCCGTCCCCACCACTGCGAGCACTGCTGGACGTCGGCGGCCTCACAGAATGGCCTCGGAGACTATCGCTCCGTGGTGGCAGGTGTGGCGACATCGTCAACGGAGACTGCGGATATCCCCTCATCATCGGAGAAAACTCGTGATCGCCGCTGCTTCTCGGAGACATTGAGAGTCTTGCTGGTGCCAAAGGAGTAGGTGGCCATGACGACTCAGAGAGGTGAGGTGGTGAGCTGATCTTGTTCAGCTGTGTGTTTCCATGGATGGGTGCCATGTAGTTTGTTGCCAGGTTGGTCGTCGATAGCAGCACAGGACTGCTTATGCTGCCACTAATGATTCTTTTGTGCCCAGCTCCCTTCTCCACAATCTCGAACGTCGGCAATGTGCTGGTAGCTCGGCTCTGATGGCGACCGTATCCACTTCCGAGGGTCAGGCCGCGTGTCTTGAGATACAGAGGCCGCAAAGTTGGCACACCAATACACACCATGGCCACGGCAATCTCTGCGGCGGCCCACGCAAAATATGGGACAAAGTTCACTGCCAGGCTCCCGATGCTGTGGTTAGCTGGAGCTCGAACTCGGACGGCTGGCAGTTGCAGATCGAGAAAATTCACTTACATGTGTAGTTGAACACATTAAGGCGAGATAGGACAACTGTTCTCGTGATACCACAGGCCCCAGCACTATCAACTGTTAGCAGGGCATCCGCCGAGCAGCAAGCCCACGATCGGATATGGGCAAAACACTTACACAACGCCGACGCTCATGCCGCCTGCAAGCGTGATCTTCTCCCTTCTCGACATGCGCAAGGACCAGATGAACAGCCAGGGAAAAATCGCGAAGAAAAAGTCGCATATACTGGACCAGACTGTGCAAATCATTAGCCTTTGACCACTATGGATACTTTGAGCCAGGCCGATGTCTCACCTCCCAATCCCACACTGGTTGGCTGGATGTCGATTTTCCAGACGCCTGGCGTCCGGAGCACGTCCCAGCTTGCCTTGATTGGTGTGGTCTGGTTCCAGAGCATGACTGTGAGGGCGATCGAAGTTGCAGTAGTGATGACGACTGCGGTCCAGAGGGCAATCTTGTGCCAGGTCACCTGGACGACACGAAGAAGGAACAGACCCATCGAGAGCTTTGCCATCGCGTTGCCAATGATTGCGAAGCTGTTGGCCACGTACGACCAAAAAATGGCCTGGGATGAATTGTCTTTGGACAGTTTCCAGAAGTCCTGCCCGAGGCCGTGGTGTACAGAGAGCTGGATTCCTATCGTGAAACAGAGCATGAAGACCTATTGCCGAAAACCAGAGAATCAGCCTGAGAACCGCGACACCAGAGGTCGCACACAGCAGAAGACGAGCAGGCTTACCCCGGTACAAGCGTACATGTAGTCTTCAGCGCCTACAAACTTGACGACCATGATCCGGGTGTAGAGCCTGAGGGCGACCAGTGCGAGAGAGAGGGCCGTCATGGCCCACATGGCGCAGGCAAGCTCATAGCCGATGTTCATCGTGTCTGTGCGATCCGCCTATGAGCGAGCAGTCGCAACTCGAACTTTCTAGCAGCTCATGAAGACCGACGAGGGTCCAGCACCAGAATCCGGAAAGAACTCAACGACGAGCAGGCAGGAGAAGCAGTCGATGTGGTGTCGGAGAAAGGGGTCTGAAGAGAAAAGAAGAACAAGGCCGACCTCCCGAGCCAGACCCGGAGAACGAGCGGGGCCTGGGGATATCAAAGCGCGAAGATCCGATCTAGTGGGCTGGACTAGATGCCGGCATGGTCCTGGGGTGCAGGCCAGGCCGTCGGCCAAAGGAGCGGACATAGCAAACCATGTGCCACGCTCGACAGGGTCAAGGAGGGGTTCAAGGAAGCCTGGTCTCTGATGATGGCGATTTTCCGATGCTGGATGGGGGGCTGGGTCTCGATCACGCCGTGATTGGGCAATGGCCGGGACGCTCACGCCGGGGCTGGTGACGAGGGACAAGAACAGGACGAGCAGTACAGCTCTCGTCGCCTGTGGATGGTCTGTGAGCAGGCGGCATCGAGCCGGGATGGCCAACCAATGGGGGGCGCACGAGGCCTCACGAACCAGCCCCAAGGCGCTCCTCTCGACTTTGGAATTACCGGATTGGTCGCCTTGGAGCCAATCACGGGCCGCAGGGCGCCAGGGCCCGCTCCGCCCCGCTTGGCCCTGGCTCACACACCAACGCCAACGCGCCGCCAGCCGCCCTCTGCGCTGCTCCGCGCGAGCTTCTGCGGTGGGCCTTGTCTTGCTCAGGTGCAGCTTGTCGATGCCGTCGCGCGGCATGCGCCGTGACTGGGCGGGCTGCCCGTGCCGTCAATTTCACCGCTTCACGGCCTCCCCTCCCATCGCCCCGGTCATGGCCACCAACCCAGCCGCCCATTCGCCGTCGAGGCGCCGCCTAGTGCTCGGTGACGTCTTCCAAAGTCCGTTGGAACCCTTTCGCGCGGCTTGGAACAGCTCGGCAGATGGTCTCCCTGCATGCCCAACACTTCCCTGCAGGTCACGAGGCGGCCATCACGTGCTCCTCGTTCACGACCAGGGCGGCATCAGCTGCAAGTCACGGTCGCATAACTCGCGGCCAACACAGCAAACACGACTGGGGATGCCCATCCTTCGAAACGTTGAGTTGGTGCAGGGAACAAGATCCATGTACTGCCAAACGGTACGTGGTGGTCTGCGAGCTGATTTGATTCCATGCAGAACGGATGGCGGAAACATCGTCTATCGTACTCCGAAGAGCCGTGAATGGTCCTAGTGCATCCACACTCGGTACTGGTACCACATCAACCGATATCAACTTCGCAGCCAGCGCTAACACTGCACAAAGGGTCCGTCTCGGCGTCCTCTGAGTCAGACTACTCCTCACCTTGCTCCAACAACGGCACATAGTGGTTTCCCGACGACGATATAACAACCGAGGTGTGGAGAGGATACCCATAGGAGCCTCCCCGCTATGCACTTCCACACTACCCTCCAACACGTGGACTCTTCAACATTAGCGCTCGGCATCTCTAAGCATGATCCACATTCAATCCAGTGGCCCATAGCGAAGGGGAGGACGGAAGTCGGAGTGCACCCTGTCCTTCATCCCGGCAGGAATGGGGCCCATCGCTTCAACGCCCTCGAGCAAGACGACCTGCTGGCCGGCCTGAATCCCCTCATGTCAGCACACTCTTGCACTCTCCACTGAGCGGTCCCGGAAACTTGGTAGGACAGAAACTTACGGCAAAGTGATGGATCATGTGGCAATGAAGCATGCTCGCAGCGGGGAATGTGATTTGATAGCGGATCGCCGTCCAGTCACCCGTCTGGTTGCCCAGTCTGCACCCGTCCCGGAGTGGCGGGTCGACAAAGTTGAAGTTGTGTACTATCTCCGGCTGTTGTTCTATGGCCTCGTCGACGGTCGCCCAGGGGAACCCGCCTGTGCCTGTGCCGATGATCCACGCCTTCGTGTTGTGCTTGTGGAACGGGTGCTGCGATGTCACGTTGGCGCCGTTGCTAAAGACGATGTCCACGACTGAGCCGTTGGTCATCATGCCCTTGCCGTTGGCATGTTCGTCAATCCGACTGCTACCATTATGCTCTCCGTCGCTACTATTGCTGCTGCCGTAGGTCGTCACGCCTCGCGAGTCGTCCTCCCAAAGGAGTGGGGGTAGCTGCTGGCGGAAAGCCTGGTGCGGGCCGATGTTCAGTGCCCACTGACTGGGCCCCGTCATGTTGACAAAGAACTTGAGCGTGTGGTCTGCCTCTGCCGGCGGTGGCCGCTCGGGGTACGGCGCGAGCCTCGTCTCTTCCATGAGGGCGGTGCTGGACGGCGAGATGAGGCTGCCATTGAGATGAACCCATGGTCGTGTGGTTGGCGGTTCAGCGCGCTTGGCTGTAGACATTCCGGGATACCGCAAGATTCCGAGACCTTGGATGATTTGCTCCCGGCGGAGCGAGGTCGCTCTGATCGCGTAGTCTCCGGGAGTCTGTTTCAGGCGGACGAGGATGCTACAGAACGGCCATCAGCCTCGTTTACTCGCAATAGCAACATCGGGAAATGACGACAAGGCCAAATCGTGTTTTCCATACCTTATGCGCTCACCAAGGTTGCAGTTTGCCGCATGCACTCTCTGCGGATGCACAAACTCGCCGTCGGCAGCCACGACGTAGAACTCGTGCTCGTCGACACTGATCTGGAGCTCATGGTGCGCCCCGGAGTGGATAAAGTTGATCCACACCCACTCCTGGCCCTCCTCGGCCTGGAACACCTCGAGCTCCGTGTTGGTCTCCTCGCACCTCTGCTCGTTGGCATACAGTCCCTGGTTTGGCTGCGGCAGGCAGCCCAGCGAGTCCCGCCCGGTGCCGCCCACGGCCTCGAGCAGCTCCCGCGCGTGGCAGTACGTCCGCCCCCGGCCGTTGAACACGATCGAGTTGCTGCACCACGGCACGATGCCCGTGTCGCGGTACATCATGAGCAGGATGTCCATCCCTTCGGCGTTCCAGTCGCTGATGACCACATGGTGAGGTCTCTGCTCCGCGGCGCGCATCTGCTCGATATCTCGCGGGCTGTCGGGCGAGATGAGTCCGTATGGTCGGGGACGCCACGCGGCTGGGCGGATCCAGATGGGCCCGCGCATGCCGTCTGCGAAGGCCGGGCCGAAGTGCCCGTGGTAGAAGTAGCTCCCGTACTGCTGCTGCACGGTGAAGCGGTACGTGTACGTGTCCCGGGGCTGCATCGAGTACTGCGTGACGCCTGGGACGCCGTCGTTCCAAGGCCGGTCGACCTGGTAGATGCCGTGCCTGAGGATCACAGAAAGCAGCTGTGCGTCAGCTATTGCTGGTCAAGGAATCGAATAAGTGCGTTTATAAGGATGATCTGATGGAGTATTACCAGTGCATAGTCGTCTCTGCCGCAAGCTGGTTGTCGACAAGGACCTCGACCTCGTCGCCCTCATCGGCCTCGATCAGCGGCCCTGGGCTTTGGCCGTTGATGGCGAAAAGGGGACGCCCGTGGCCATCCGGTGCGCCCCACACGCTGGTGATGGTGAAGTTGTATGGCCTCGTTTGGGCTGCGATACTCGCCCCGGCGAGGAAGAAGATGAAGAGCATTGTGCCGAGGAACCTTTTGCTCGTGGGCTGCCTGTACTGGCAAGAAGACTCAGACCAGAAGATGAGCAAGTACCACGAGGACTGGGCGGAACACGGCGTGGCGTAGCACACTGAGCAGGAAGCGGGACGAGAAGGGGGACCGGTGGCACCGCTCTCTCTTCTCTGCCTTATGCCCGCGGAATGCGAGTGCGCCTCGCCATCTGTGGACATCATTGATATGCCGACAACAACTGGGACTGGCGCCCCGCTTCCATATCGCACGCCTCTCGATGCCTACCAAGATCAGCAGCCACTACACTCAGGAGAGAACTAGATAGCGATAGGGGACACGGACGTGGGTCCGCCCGCGAGTGGCGAGCATGCCGCGTAAGAAAACATATTCACAGACGGTGAACCATGTTGAGAAGAACTTACAGAAGTCCCAATTCTTCCTCATCTTGCCCTCAGGGTAACTAAGTGACCTGAGCGATCCGTGTGCACGGATGTGCCCTACAAAAGTGGTTTCGAGAGAGATATATGAGCTCAAAACGGCAGCTAGATCATCATCTGCCAGGAGTTCTCTCAGCTTGTACCTAAACTCCCGCGAGCCCTTCAGGATGACTGCTATCTCGCATCAGGTAGTCTCGAGCTTCACACGGGTCGTTGCCTGGAGACGCAGAGGAAACACGAAACCAATACACCAAGACGCTTTCTGCCTTTGTACAAACCAGCAGAAATCTTTCGGTAGCTCGCCAACACAGGTATCAAAATTGCATGACACCGCCATGCGTGTCGAGTCATTGAGCTCTGACTCGGACAGTTCTCACTCACTCGCACGCTCCGATCTGGAAGTTGTGAAAAAGAACAATACCGTTGTAACCTTGTCCACTTTTTAGCCTTTCCAGGGTCCCCCCCCCTCCCCTCCCAGTGGCCCTTACCAGTCTGCAGTAGGACCCTCCTGACATGGGTCTTCGTGAGACATGAGTGCTGGAATAAGCTTCATCAAGTGGGCGGGCAGCGGCTCAGGGCGGGGACACCCGCCACTGGGCGTGACCCCCAGGAACGGCGTGGCACCAGTGCACTCCGGAAAGGGGGTTTGAGTTTGCGCCATCGTCGGTCCAGAGGTCCAAACCGGTAGATGTGATGTCAATCCGCAAAGTCCGTGCAGAAAGAGTTTCGGGTCGACCGGCAGTTCTTGTTACTCCCAAGGGGTTACTCTTGGACTTCGTGGTACGATGTTGGGTCAGGGTAGCGTATCCTTGGCCTGTTCGAGACGGGCTGCCCGCAGGGTTCACATGGTGAGGAGACGAGACACTACGGTCTATTACCTCTTCCTCGTTACAGATATTCAAGCAGTTCCTGCCTTCTCACAACCGCACCTCCAGGCGAAAAAGGTGTCACTTTCATCATGACCGTCGGGGAGAAACGCATCGAGCACGACCCGCCGATCCGCTGGCGTGGTCTCAAGATCAAGGCTGCGGGAAAGACATTCCTTTCGGCAGTGATCGTGGTAGCAACATCACTTGGCATACTGCTCGCAAACCATCCGACATCGAGGGCGTACCTGGGCCGCTGGTTCGAGACGCACTGGCTCAACAACGAGCTGCTGACGCCAGAGCCAAAAGTCATCCGCAGGTATGATCTCCAGGTCGGCACGAGGTGGATGAACCCAGGTGAGCGCCACGTTTACACGATCGCGTCCAGCAGCGTGCTTTTTTTACTTGGCTGACTGTTGCTGTGCGATTACCTACCAGATGGCGGCCGCTGGCGGCCCATGTATGTCTGCAACGGAGAATCACCGTGCCCGACGTTGTATGCAGAGGAAGGGGACGTTGTCGAGATCGAGGTGCACAGTGACAGCTACTTCCAGTCATCAATTCACTGGTACGTGCCAACCTGGAATCCTACCTAGAGACCTCAGCTGACAACCGAGAATCAGGGCTGGAGTTGGCTACAAGCAGTAGGTCACCAGGAAATTGCCCGGTGACGTTTTGTAGACTAACATGATCAAGTACTGGAGCGTGGCACGACGGGACCGCAGGTATCTCTCAGGCAAGCAAACCTTTCCCTGGCCGATGTTCCTGTGGCGCCGGAACTCAGAGTTTAACAATACGAACAGTACCCGACCTTGCCTCGAGGCAACCATACAATTGTCCACGACACGACCGGCGCCTGGGGCCTGAGCTGGTACGCAGACCACACAACTGCAGCATCGGTCGACGTGAGTCTGCTCCTACCATCAAGGAGCGTAATACCCTTCCACGGATCTTGCTCACATCACATTGGACCTCATAGGGACTCTACGGCATGGTCTACGTAGCACCCAGCCGCGACCGGCTGCGACCGTACGGCCACCTCACCACCGACCCTGCTAAGCTCAAACAGATTATGAGCGCAGAGCATGCCATCCGCCATCTAGCAATCAAGAACCACCAGCACAGGGACACCAACTGGAAATTGTTGCGCATGCGAGCCGAGGGGTCAGAGTATCACTGCTACAATTCAATCATTGTTAATGGTGAGTCCAGTGCAGTCCTTTTGAGCAAAATTATGGAGCTGATTACAGTGTTGTTTGAACAGGCAAGGGACGCAACTTGTGTCGTCCGAAAGGATACGAGCAACTCAATGGGCACGATCTGGACGAGACCGGATGTATCCAGCCGCCAGGGCTTCCTGCTGAGTCGTGTACGCCGAGCGAGGCGGATTTCGAGGTAGACACGACCTCAATGTTGCGACGTCTCATGCGTTACTCCGCTGACTTGAAGTGAAACACAGATCATAGAGACGCAGGGCCAGCGCTACATCATGATGAACCTGGTCAACATCGGTTTCGAGCACGAGCTCCAGGTCTCGATCGACAAGCACAAGCTGGCTGTCGTGGCCAACGACGGCGGTTTTGTCATGCCTGAAGTGGCAGATGTAGGTGGTGTTCCTTCCGACGACCTTTGCTCCTGGATCACGGACTCCAATTATTAATATCCTGCTATTAGACGGTCTACATCCCCTGTGGCGCACGCGTTACTATACTCGTTGAGCTCGATCAGACACCCGCCGACTATACAATGCGGATGGTGTCAGTAAGCCAGCTCCAGAACCTGCAGGGTTTCGCCATCCTTCGTTATCCTGTAAGTGCCCCTCGCTCAAGTCGCCCATTGTACCACGACCCTTCGCAACGCAGCTCACCAACCGACATCTCCACAGGCAAAACGTCTCCCAGTTTACGGCCAGCCCATGCAGCTACCCCGAGTCAGCCCGGAAGCCAGCTGCATCCACCCGGACGGCGTGGTGGCCGAGAATTGCACGACCATTGATGCGCAGCGCTCTGCCCCCTTCCCGAGCCAGCCGCCACCCTCAGGTAGCGACAACCCGGACGGCAGCCATCATCCGCCAACAGCCGCTGCTGCAAAGACAGACTTCACATTCCGACTCTCCGCAGCATCCCAGTCCTCAAAGACCGACAAGTACGCCCCGGAGTACCTCCTCAACTCCAAGCCCTGGCCGCTGTCCCGCGGCTCACTCAAGCCTCTGCTCTTCGCCAACCTCTCCAGCCCCGACGAGCACGAGCGGGCGCTGCTGGACAAGCCGGTCATCCACGGCATCCCGCTCGGCGCGGTGGTCGACCTGATCATCGAGAACACGCTCAACGAGAGCATCCCGCTGTACAAGCACGGCGACCCGGCGTGGCTGCTGGGCGCGAGGGCGGACGAGAGGTTCGGCCACGGGAGTGTCGAGGAAGCCTTTGATGTCGCTGCTGCTGCTTCCGCAAAGTCTGTGGTCAGCAAGCATCTGAATCTAAAGGACCCGGCGCTCGTCGTCGTCCACGACCTCCCGCCGCTCGGGTGGAGCGTGCTGCGGTTCAAGGTGTCCGCGCAGGCGGCGACCATGATCCACGCAACGAAGCTGCGGTACTTCCTGGTAAGTCTGGTCACAATCACCCTTTTCCCTAGCATCACGTGTCCAGCCCTTCTCCAGCCCATGCCTCCTTGGAACACGGAATGATTTCACACGATGGTGCTCACACGGTACAAACTTACTGTAGCTCGGCATGTCCGCCCCAATCTTGGAGGGCGTCACCGTCGACAACTCGATCTCTGTTCCCGACTCCGCGACACGGCGTCCGCATGTCGAGTTCGACCCGAAGAACGACGGCGTGTTTGGGTAGCTGTGTGTTGATTCGTTCTGACCTGTCAGCACGATCTTGCTTGAGGTATTTGCGGAGCTATCGTGTTCGAGCATTGCTCTCAAGTCTCACAAATCTCGCGAGCAGGGTCGACGAAGAAGCGGAGCTGGTTTTCCGGTTATATCTCACGGCGTAGACACACCACAACACTAGACGCATTACGTTCTGTACATGCCATGAGACGCGAGGGGGGACCGTTCAAGGTTGAAGTCGTTCACTACCTTGATTAACCGTACAAAACTGGTCCTACATAACGAAGAGACTCTTCCGGAATAACTCCTCACGTCCTTGACTACGTTTCTGGGAACTCTCATGTGCCACTCCTTGGCCTGCGGCACTCTCTCGACTCATGTTCTCCGTTGCAACGTGCATCCTTCCGAGAGCTGATGACTCACGTTGATGCTCTAAATCGAACCCAGATTCTCTTTCCCGTAGCTTCGCGGTCACAAACGCAGCCTGGACGAATGAGCGTCAATCGTGACATGTCCATTGTTAGGAAATTTACCAGAGGTTGGCGACCTTTGCCTCCTCACCCCCTTGGGACCAGCCAAAATCATCTGTAACACCGTTGGCCACAGTGTCTTTTTCGCCGTACTTAAGGGGAAGTTCCTGAGTAGTCTTCGGAGTAGACGGCGACAGGTCGGTGGGTTTCATGACGATGGCGTCCTGAACCAGCTTCTGGTCCTCTAGCTCTGACTCCGGCTCACCGGCCTTGTAGGTCTCTGCGACGGAGGTGATGCCTGACAGCAGACGCTGCGCAAGCAGGTGCCCTTTGTGCTCATCAGTGACCATGAGCGGCATGCCTTCGAGCACGCCATCGACAAGGCTTGCCAGACCAAGACTGCAGCCCGCATGGCTCTGGTGAGGTGCAGAGTTCTGGCTGACGAAGGTCAAAGACTTGACGGCCTTGATGGTGTCCACCAGATCCTGAACGCTCGCCTTGTACTCCTCGGCTTTCGGAGAAGGGAAGAAAAGTCCGTCGCGAGTGAGCTGCGGCATTGCGGAGCCCAGCATGATCGCCTTACAATGCTCCGTGTCCTTGCCGACGCGGCAGACCGTTGCAGCAGTGGTGTTTTTGAGGGAGTCAGCAACGCCTTTGAAGATGGTCTCAAGCAGGATGATGCGAGTTTCGCTGATGATGTCTGAATTTATTGTTAGCCAAATGCCCTGGCGCTGCACTTGGACATGTATTTGTGAACGACGACATACCAAACAGCTGAGTTGGCAAGATCATGTCAAGCAGCTTGACGCCTGTGCGGTTGGCAAGGTTACCTCCTTCGTCGAGTCGGAAAGTCAGTATCATGCTCTTGAGCAGGCGCTTGTACCAAGCCTCCTCGCCGAGTGTGTAAGCGATCCACAATGCCTTATGGGCGTCCTCACGTCCAGGCGCGTCATTGCGGAAGTGCCCAATCCAGCCGCGAGCCCATGGCAAGACCAGATGGGCGCATCTGTACTGCGCAAGCATCAGGCAGAGCTGATAGAGCTCCGAGAGAGTGAGCATGTGCGGGATATTGCCAAAGCGGTAGTGGACAATGCTCATCAGGATGTCAGCGGACTTGACGTCGCCGTCGAGAGGGAGGGTGATTTGATCAGTGGCGGAGACACCCAAGCCGAGGGCACGGAGCTTCTCGTCCCAGACGGGAGAAGCGAGCATCAAAGCAGGGCCAGACCCTTCGATTGTGGTACCGGAGACGGTTATCTTGATAGTGTCCGCACGCATAACTACTGGCGATGCATCTGAGGCCTCGCCATCGGTCTTGTTGGGTGATGCCTGATTCGGCGTCTCATTTGCCATGATATCAGAGAGTGCTAGAGAGGCACCGCTGGGCTCCCCGTCGACTGTCGATGCTGCTTTGCTTGAGAATTTGTTGCTTCCCGCAGAGCTGACGCCATTGGCGGTTGAGTGTTTAGCTGCAGTCATTGTGTTGAAAGAGAGAAGACACCGATAGAAGAGTGATGCTGAAGCGATTTTGAGAGTTAGTGAAGTGCAAGTGAATGTGATGTGACGGTGAGCTGTGGGCACCTGAGTGTCTCGATCCGGTGGTAGCACGACGACATGGCGTTTGACACCAGGGATCGTAGTCCTAGTAGTCCACGACGGATCATGGGCGGTTGTTGAATGTTGTAGAACGGGAGCACGGGACATACCTTGAGTCCGCACTTAGAGGCAATGCCAGAGGATGGAAGAGTTTGTATAACAAGAACAGAAGACGACAGTCCTCAGGTGAATGTCGCAAACCACAAAGCGCAGAGTGCGATGTGCAGACAATCGAAAGGGTTGGGCTGAATCAAGGTATGAAGAAGGCTTCGAGGATGCTGAAATCCTCCGAGGCCGACCTGAAAGTGGATTGGAAGGAAGTTAGGAGGGTGTGTCAAGGTGGTGTGAAGCTGACTGAGAAAGATTCGTAAAAGGCAAGAGCCGTCCGCCGTTGCCTGGGTGAGACTTCCACGCCTATGGGCAAACACAGCTTGGTCGGCATCGGAGTGTCCGAAGTTGATAAGGTCTGCCTGGCCTCAATGGAAACTTACACGCAGCCTGAAGTTTCTCACTCGCATCGCAACATCTCTCATCGTACGTAGGAACCAATGATTGAGTCGTAGAGTGATCCCAGGAATGCCTGGCGAGATCACAAATTGTACTTATTACAACGAATAAAGAAATTTTACAACGCTATTGCCAAATGCCCCATCCGCAAAACACCGCGCCGTGTCTACCTGAGATCGTCTATGTTGTATGATCGAGTGGCGTCCTGGCACTTCGCATGATACCTAGCCTGAAATACTGGTGTTGAGAATGTGGTCTCTCTAGAGGCTCGCGCCTCTCTACGCTTGCTCGCCGTCACCGAGAAGTCGCGCGATCAGTACGTAAACGAAAATCCCACCTCCCACTAGCAATAGGCGGTTTCGGCTTAGCCACCCGGCCCCAGCATCTCGTTGCTGGACAACAGCGTCCACCACGGCTTGGGTCTGCGCACCACTGCTGGCGGGGACGGCGAGCTGAGGTGCACATGGCGAGCCCCCCATACGGGCTCCGTTCGCAGGATCGATCTTATTCTCCTTCATCCAGTCCCAGTTCTCCTTGTCGACTTCAGGCCATTCCGCTTTGAACTTGGCACCGCCATCCCCGGCCTTGACGTTGCCCTTCGAGCTTGGGTTCTTGAGATGTGAGCCGCCTCCTGTCGAGTTCCACCACCTCGAGCGGGCGGCGAGGAACCTCCGTTCCGCTGCTGTGTTGGATATTGACCCGGTGGTCATCTCTTCCGAAGTCATGAAGGACAGTAGGCCGATCAGGATTGTCGAGACTTCCCAAGCGGGGTTGAATGATCTCGGATGGAAGTCGGAAATTGAAAGACACAGCCGTGTCGACTGCTGGAAGCGGCCCGAGGGTGTGTGCATGCGGATTGCAGGCGGAGCGAAGGGATAGTTTGGCGGGAAGACCAAAGTGCCCCAATACTGGCCATTGTGATATGGGGTATCCTCGGGGCCCGTGATGATGTAATGCCACCTGTGACAATGTCAGTATGGTTTAGTGCATGCCGGGGAGATCGCGATGGCGGGCTCTACTCACTCGAGGATGTTGGAGTCGGAGGGATGAGCCTGGATGTACGGGGGTGGATTTTCTGTGATCGCCTTGTACTCGCGCGTCAACTGAGACTTGTTAGCATGGATCGCATGAAGTCTGCCTGGGAGGATAGGCGAGGTCCAGGCCCGGACTTCTGGTAGAGCCAGGGGACGGGTGGCCGAGTATAGGAGCGACTTACGCGCTTGTGAGCAGCCTTGCTGGCCATTGTGACGGAGTTGCAGGAGCAGCGACCAGTGTGGGAGGGATGCGTGAGTCGAAGTCGACTGCGCCGTCTTTGTGTGTGTCGGAGTCGGAGACGGTGACGGCGACGTTGGCGGTCTAAAAAGCGGCGGCTGACGAGGTTGGAAAATGCAATCGAAGAACCGGATGCAGTGCCGGGAGATTATGTAGACAAGACGCAGGGCTGGGGCGGCCAAATGTTTGCTGGGAGTCAAAAGCGCGCGAGGGCGTCCGAGATGTCGGTGATGTGTTGGGCAAGGTGCGGTTGATGTGGTGTTGTTGGCAGAAGCATGGAATGCGCGGCCGGTGGCTTGGGATCATCTAGATGACGACCCTGGCCGGGGATGGCGCAGGGGAGGCGAGGCACTGAGCACCTCGAGGCAGGCAGGCAACCGTGGCCGCCGGCGAGTGGGGCCAGCGCAACAGGAGTCCGGGCCGACGATTGGCCACACTTTACCTCGTTCAGTCCCCTGGACTACTACCTATCTTATGAACATTAAAGCTGGGATTCATACCAGAGATACATGAGATCGCGAGTTTCTGGCCCGCCTCTTTTCCTTCCTCGGGAAAACGCACCTGGCGAGCTCAGGGTGGTTCCGAGTTTGGCTCAGAGTCGGAACATCGCATGGGATTCGGAAGAGGGAGTGACGCACAGGCTCTGATGGCATGGGCCTTCGGACACGGCTTCGTGGGTTGGATCGCCAACCAGAACTCGGCCACGCTTGGTAGCGAGCTCTGACTTAGTTGACACGATGGAAATATACGTACATAAGCGTATATAAACAAGAGTGGTCCATTGCCAAAATAGTTTCCTAGTTCTTAACACCGACACGTCCGCGATCCTTGTCACCAGCTGAATCCAACATGGTAACAACCACAGCACCGGGGACTTTTGGCCCACACAGACCACTGAGCGAAGTCGACCGCCCGGCCTCGCCTGCGCGGGCGCTCATATTCCCAGACAACCTGGAGGACTCGCCAGACGTCCTTGAATATGTTGGCTTCACTCCAGAACGAGCGGCCGAGCTCTGGGCTGCCTGGGTCGCATTCACTTACCGGCAAGCTGGTTCGGCCAGCAAGCCCTTCATCACATGGGTGCTGGGCCAGCTTGGTGACTTTAGGGGAGACGACACTGTGCAGAACCACGGCGAGTGGCGCCTTCACATGTCGGAAGCGGGGCTGTCGCTCGACTTCCAAGACTGTGTCCTGGAGCCGTATTTTGAGTCCATCCGAAAGCGCGAAACATGCACGTACTGGGTGGTTGCGAACATCGAGGGCCGGTATGCGAACGTGCAGAGCCTCAAGGCCGCCAGGGAAGCCGCGGACGACTACTTCATGATGCAGGTGCCGGGTATCCTCCGAGTCCAGATCGTCCCGACGAGTGGAAGTGGGGCCGCCCAAGACCCCGATGGCCCCCTGCCAGCAAGGGTGGATCATGACTCTGAGCTGCCGACGTCCCGCAGTAGCGAGCCAGCAGCTCCCGCAAAGCTCCAGCCCAAGCCCGAGCCTGCGGTTGTTCCCGACCACCACCACCACCACCGCGACAATCCTCAAGCCACTGTCGAGCCGTCGTCAGTCCTGGGCACCGCAGCAACTCTCCACGAAACCGACCTGGTCGGCAAGCGAGCACCGAGTCTCTTGTCCCATCGGCCCCGCGACTCGCAACTGTGACCGGAGCCTTCGCGACCTCACCTCACGTGTCCAACATGGCGGCCAATTCTTCCGCTGGAGGCGACGACGTACGTGAACACCCCGCCACTCCTCGGAGCAATGCAAGGCTAAACTGAACCACCTACAGCTCTTCGACAGCATGCTTCACAAAGAGAAGTCGGCCATTGAGCACCGTCCTCCCCCCTCGCCGGCATCGTCCGAACAACGCCTGGCCAACCTGGTATGACATTCGATGCGATCCACGATCCGCGCTCCGCACCGACTAAGACCTTCTCGTAGCTGTCTTCCAACCAGACCTTGCCGGTAACAGTCTCCGCCGTGCAAATTCATGGCGCCAAAAACACAAGAAGATCCTTCCTTGACCCGATATTCGAGCCCATCGTTACGGGCAGCAGCAATGCCGACTACACAATGGCTACCATGCTCGAGCAGGTTGGCGAGGCCGTTCAGAAGCTGCAGAAGTTTGGTACGACAGGCCCTCATAGCTCGAGCCTAGATATCTTACGGATAATTAACGCTATACCACAACGCAGATATCTTCCACCCCAACATCATGGTTCACCTGTCCCAGCCTTCGCAAGTCGACCCGTCAACCACGCCGACCGATCTCGAAGTGTCCCTAGCCGTCCGTGAGAAGTCCCGCTTCCTGCTCAAGACTGGCACCGATCTGGGCAACACCGAGGGCTCTGCGTACGGCTCATTGTTATGGCGCAATATCTTCGGAGGCGCCGAGACCTTGACCCTAAACGCTGCGGCGGGCACCAGGACTCGATCGGCATACAGTGCCGAGCTCGCCGCACCCGTGCAGAGCAACCCCAACATGCGCATCAGCCTGGAGGGGCTTGCCAGCGCGACGCAGAAGCCATGGGCCAGCCACGAGGAAGTACTGAAGGGTGCTGGCATCAAGCTCAACTGGCTGAGCACGCAGGGCGACCAGCACCAAGTCGGCTTCGCCGGGGCCTGGAGGCAGCTTACTGGACTCGCCGCCAATGCTAGCCCCAGTGTGCGTGCCGATGCTGGTGACTCGGTCAAGAACGCTATTTCGTACATCTTCACGAGAGATCGCAGGGACAACACCATGCTTCCGCAAAGCGGGTATCTCTTCAAGTCAGTGTCCGAGCTTGCTGGTTGGGGTCCTCTGGGTGGTGACGTATCATTCTCGAAAAGCGAGGTTGAAGTCGGCGGTGCGTTGCCCATACCCGTTCCTGGCGTGCGGGGGTCCTCTGGCGTCTCGATCGGAGGTGGATTCAAAGCCGGTCTGCTCTACCCTCTGCCGCTCTCATATGGTCTTAACGGTGCCCTGCCCAGCCGGGTCAATGACCGCTTCACCCTCGGCGGGCCCACCGACGTTCGCGGCTTTTCGCTCGGCGGGCTTGGGCCCCGGGACGGAAGCGATGCGCTCGGCGGCGACGTGTATGCTGCCGGCAGCGTCAACATGCTGGTGCCGCTCCCGCGCATCGGCGCAGAGTCTCCTTTCCGGATCCAACTGTTCGCCAATGGTGGAAGGTCAGTCGCGCTCAAGAACAAATCCAGCAAGACGAAGGACTCCCAGACAATGGCCGCCTCGGCGGTCTACAACGGCGTCACGGCCGCGTACAAGGATATCCTCACAGGGCTGCCCACGATGGCCGCCGGTGTCGGCCTTGTGTACGCGCACCCCGTCGCGCGGTTCGAGCTCAACTTCAGCCTGCCGCTTGTCCTGAGGCGGGGCGAGGAGGGCCGCAAGGGCCTGCAGGTCGGTGTTGGCATCAACTTCCTGTAGTCGAGGAGAAGGTTGGGAACGGCGCGTGCCGGATCTTGTACATATGCGTTAGATATCCTGCATTCTGCTTGTAAAGATATAGACCCAAAAGTTCAGCCTAAGGCAGGGCGCAATTTCCTTTGCCGGCCTTGGCCATGATTCAGCACAGTCATGCCTGTCATATCCTGCCCGCTCTTGTCGCTTTTCATCTTGAAACTGTTGAATGGTAGGTGTACGGCGAGAGCCAATGACGCCGTACGTATCGAGAAGCAAGCAAGACTTGGCCCTCGTGCGTGTGCGAAACCCGTCAATGCGACGAGCCACAGGGCGTGACCGGCTCCTCTTCCACCTGCACAATCTCGGGCAAGAGACAGTCCATGTGAATCTGCTTTGGTACAGCCTGATTGATTGGCTGCGTGCCTGCCCTGCGTTCTGGCGTTGACTGGGTCGAGCTACCCGTTCTCGAAATGTCATGGGACCAGAGGAAAGCCCGAGCAGTGTCATCGGACCATGGGTCGCTAAGACTTTTGCTTCTCTGGCACCAAGTGGCCCGTCTGGTTGGCTGGTTGATGTCCCGCAGCCAAAGACCTTCCGACGACGAAGGCCGGTCCCATGCTCAACGACAGGGCAGGCCGTTGGTCAACAGCTGCAAGTGATTTCTCGTCGATGGGGCGACCATGCACTTCCCTTGCTCTAGCTGGTGGTCGCCTTTTTCGAATCCCAAGAGATTCTGTATCTCCTGAGCTTCGACATCATGACCACAGCATGATGCCCCCCCCCCCCCCCCCCCCCCCCCCCCCCCGCGCAACCGGCACCAAGGATCAGGTGCCCGGACTTCGGATGGTTGACCCATCATCCCATCACAGTAAGACAAGCAGTGATGGTGATGTGTGGTGTATGGGCGTGATTGTCGTCCTTGGTTTGCTGTTCCCCTCGAAAAAAGAAAAGAGCGCCGCCCGGCGTCCGCAACAACTGCTGCGGCACAGGTGTTATCAAGCCCGGTAGCCGCGCTGGTGGCCAACATACCATGGGCCCCTTGGCGCGGCTGAGCTGGACGACCGTAGCAGCCGCTCTGCGACATCGCGCGACGAGGCCGCGGCCATGAGGAGGAAGAAGATGATAAATATCATTTTGCGTGGGGTTTTCTCGTCCTGGCCCCTCGTCTCTTTCGGTGATAAAAATAGCGTAAGAGGGGAGAGTGTGTGTTCCCGTGTGTGTGTGTGTGTGTATGTGTGTGTGTGACTGGCTTTGGTAGTCGGCGGCAGCCAAGCTGCAGCCGAGAGCGGCGCGGAAGCTTGGTGTTGCTTGGGCGTTTGCAGCGACCGGTCGCTTTGGTATTGTGTTCACCGCTGGATGATGGCACAAATCCAGTCGGAACAACGACATTGTCTGGTCAACAAAGCAAGGAGTGTGAGTGATTATATTATGAGGACACCTGCCAGGCCATAACGACTTTGTGGGGGAGACGGGCGACGAGACAGATAGAGAGAGACAGAGCGCGGTGGCGTCCAGGGCCTAGGCCCCTGTAGATTCCTGTCAGCGCGTGGGCTAAGAGATGTGGGGGGTGCGCCACTCGCAGACTCAGGGTGTTCTCCATCCCCGCTGCGACTCCGTATTAGAGGGCGGCTGTGTCTTGCGACTTGGAGAAATGGGGGGAATCCTGTGCTCCAAGTTCACCAGAGGCTGCGTGGCAGGAGACTTCCTTGCGAGTGAAAAGGGCGGGCTCGATTGATGAGAAACACTGCTGTGACCAGGTATTCTTGCCTACAGGGCGACATCACCATGGATCACAAGGTGGCTGGCACAAGTCCTCTAGCGTTGGACGAAGATGCCCAACGTATAGTCTTCCGGAGAGACGAGGCGAACACCAGATCGAGACCGAGGGCAGGACAAATGGCCTGATCTTCTTGTCTACAGGTGCTTACCCCCCCAAAGACGCAAGCTCGCGGAGCAATAGGGCGGGCCGGACGAGCGACGACCCCTGCCCCGGTCTGGCCTTACCTGTGGAGCTCCGGGCCGTTACACAGAGACGACAAGGGGGAACGGCGGGGATCACCTTGCAACATGGGAGCGCAAGTCTGTTTCGATACCATCGAGATGAAAGGGAGGGCGACAATTCATGGCTCACGACATGACAGGTCACAACACCGCACAAGCGAATTTGGAAGGTTATATGTCAAGAGATTGACTGTAGTTAATATTGGGACTATGGACAACGACCCGAAAGACACCTTGTGCAGGACGCGACTGTGTTCGTTCTTCTGAAGGTGGGAAGCAAAAACAAGTAGAACAGCTGCCGGACAGATTGCTCGTCGCCGCGGAAACGTTCTGAATGAAGAGAAGAAGAGAAGCCTGAGCTCCGGTGAGATCCTCAGCGTCTGAGTAGCACCAAACCATCAGGATTCATTTTGAGTGGATGGCTCTGTCACGAGCCATTCGGCCTAGTGCCGATTTAGGCCTCAGAGGCAGTCTGGCCGTACACGACCGTACCGACGCCGAACCGTCTCTTGCCGGCCTTCCAGATCTCGATGAGTGCAATGTACACGACAACGCAAGCGAAGACGACACCCCATTCCCAGGTGATGGCAGTGTGCTTGAAGACTGCGTGGTTGATCACTGGGAGGTAGACAACGGGGAACGTAATGACGAAGCCAGCAACGACAGCGCCAAAGAGGAAGCGGTTGGAAGTGTAGACAGTCTTGAAGACGGACAGGGGGCCAGTCCAACGCTCCGGGTACATGTTGAAGAGCGATCGGGTGAAGTGCTTGACCTCCCACGCCGTGAAAAGCAGGAGGAAGCTGAGCACCGAGTACGTGGTGGCGCGGGCGCGGAAGACAACCTCGCAGGTGGGGTTGTAGCCCGAGTTGCAGTTGCTACCGAGGCGGAGCGGGTCCGGAGTAGGGGTGTAGGTGACCGAGACGAAGGCAGCGATACACAGAGCACCCATAAAGGTGCCGTAAGCCATCTTGTCCATGATGATCTCCTTGGTGAAGACGCCGACGCGAAGAGAGTGGGGCTTGCGCAACATGATATCGGGCTGGGCTTCTTCAAGACCCAGACCCAGAGCCAGGAATGACGATGTGATGAGGTTGGCCCATAGAATCTCAATGGGCGACAAGGGGAACACGGACAGGCCCTGCGCGTCCTTGAAGGCGAGACCGATCAACAGAAGGAAGACCTGTGCAATATTGGAGACGAGGAGATGCAGAAGGAACTTCTGAATGTTGTCGAAAAGGCGACGACCCTCCTCGACGGCCGTAACGATCGAGGAGAAGTTGTCGTCTGTGAGGACCATGTCCGCAGCCTCCTTGGCGACATCGCTGCCGTTGAGACCCATGGCGATACCGACGTCGGACTTCTTGAGAGCCGGCGAATCGTTGACTCCGTCACCAGTCATGACACAGAAAGCGCCACGGCGATGCATGGCCTCGACCATACGGACCTTGGTAGAAGGGCTGCAGCGAGCCAGGACGAGCGGAAGCTTCTCCATGGCATCGATCTGGGCATCGCTCAGGGCGTCAAAGGTGGCAGCAGCCATAGTGGCGTTGACGGCTTCAGCAGCGGTCAGGTTAGCCGAGAGGATACCGACCTCGTGGGCAATGGCGGTAGCGGTCTTGATGTGGTCACCGGTAAGCATGTGGACAGCGATACCGGCAATCTTGCACTTCTGTACAGCATCCGCAGTCTCGAGACGAGGTGGGTCATACAGGCCAGCCAGACCAAGGGGCGTCAGGCCGCACTCGGCAGCATCGCGCTCGTCCTTGAGCTTGTCGTTGGCTGGGACGGACTTGTGAGCGATACACAAGACTCGAAGACCCTCAGCCGCAAGCGATTCGGCCCTGGCAGTGAACTCGGCCTTGATGGCATCTGAGGCGTCCAGGAGAGGAAGGATAGCCTCAAGGGCTCCCTTTGTGTAGACATCGACGTTGGTGGAACGAGCAGAGCCGTACACGACAGACATACGCTTGCAGCTTGAGTCGAAGGGGTGTTCGGCGACAAGCTTGGTGTCATGGGCCTGCGTGATCGTGGCCTTGCTCATTCCGAAGCGCAGGCCAAAAACGGAGAGTGCAATCTCGGTGGGCTCACCAACGGCAGACCACTTGACAGCGCCCATGCTAGAAACTGTCGAGGTCTCTGCCGTGTCATCGGCAACGCCTGACTTGCCATCAGTGACGACGGCATTGTTGCAGAGAGAAAGGCACTGGACAAAGGCTCTGGCATCAGGAGGGAGGCGCGAGATGGTCTTGGTGCCGATAGAGTCGTCGGAAGACTCGCCGGCCCATGTGACGACACCGCTTGTAGGATCAAAGGGGTTGGTGCATCCCTCGACAGTGGCGCCGAGGCCATTCTGCAGCCAGATCTTCCTCGTGATCATCTTGCCTTGCGTCAAAGTACCAGTCTTGTCCGAGCAGATATTGGTCACGCCACCGACAGCCTCGAGAGCCGAGAGCTTGCGAACGACGACGTTACCCCTGGCCATAGCCTTGGTGCCCACAGCCATGGAGATGGTAAGGACGGCAATGAGAGACTCGGGGATGACAGCGACACCGACGCAGATACCGTAGATGAGGACATCTGAGGTGACGTTGAACTTGGATGCGGCGAAGACGATGATGCAGAGGAGGATGGCGAGGCCAAACAGGAGCAGGGCGAACTTGCTCAGTTTGACCTGGAGAGGAGTACCCACGAGGCCGAGGATGCTGCGGCCGGAGTGCTTGAACTTATCGAGAGCTTTACCAAAAGCCGACTTGTTCTCGTCGACCTTGGGGTGCGCACGAAGCATTTCTGCAATCTTGCCGACCTCGGTAGTCATAGCAGTAGCGGTGACAATACCCGTACCGCGGCCCCGGGTGATGGTGCTGGCCGAGTAGAGCATGTTGATGCGGTCGCCCAGAGGCACATCAGCCTCGGACAAGAGAACATCGGCATGCTTGCTGATAGGCAGCGATTCTCCGGTGAGCAAGGCCTCGTCCGTGGACAAGTTGAGACTGTCGGCGAGGCGCACATCGGCAGGGACAATGTCACCGACGTTGAGGAGAACAATGTCGCCCTTGACGAGACTCTCGGCCTTGACAGATTCGATCTGGCCATCACGGATGACCTTGCACGTGGGTGCAGAGAGGGCGAAGAGAGACTGGATGGTCTGCTCAGCACGGTAGTCTTGTACTAGACCAACGACAATGTTGAGGAGGATGACGGCGGCAATGACGGCGCCCTCGATGAAGTCTTGGATGGCAAAGGACAGAGCCATGACGATAAAGAGGACCATAGTCAGAGCGTTGGACACCTGCCTCACGAGAATCGTCCACAGGGATAAGCCCTTAGCTCCCTCAACCTTGTTTGGCCCATCCTCCTCCAGGCGACGAGCCGCGTCACTGCTGGTGAGGCCATACTGGATGCTGGTCTTGAGGAAGGCCTCAAGCTCCTTGGGGCTGCGGGTATGAGGTTCGTTGCTGACGACGGCAGCTACGGCTTCCGGGCCGGCAACTGCTGCGATGTCGGGCAGCGGGGTCTTCTCATTCTCACTTGTGGGAGTGGCGACGAGAGTCGGGGCGGCCGAGGAGACGGTGGAACGGTGCTGGCGGACGGGAGCGAGGCCCGTGGTGCTGATTTGGACGTCCGATTTGGTGGTGGTGGTGGCGGCGGTGGGAACAGTGGTGCTGCTGTGGTCCGCGGCCGGGTTTATGGGCCCAGGGGGGTTGGAGTTCGTGGCATTGGTATAACCACGTATAGGAGGTTCAGTCGACTCCTCGACAGGAATATCAGTCTCAATACCCATTCACGTGAGTTGAAGATGGCAGCGAAGTGCTTTGTAGGGGAGGTCCAAAAGAGGATCGTGGTGTGTATCTCTCTCGAAAGGGTGCAGAAACGAGGCGGCGCGGGAAGGGCTAGATATACCCGGGGGAGGCACCCTACTCACGGCCAGCTCAAGTTGCCTCATGAGGGATGCGGCGCTAACCCCCACTTCTCCGCTGGCAGCCTGAGGCTCCTCCAAAGAAGCACCGCTAAGCCCTGGGAACCCCAGACAGTGCACTGTGCGGACCGGCTGGCTGCTCATCCTTTGCTCTCTCGTCATGTGCCCTCGTCCAACACGGCTGCCAAGCGTCTCCTCCCTGCGCGAAACAATGTTGCTCAGCTTGGCACATTGCCGGCCCTCTCCAAGACACGCCAGCACTACTCGCGTTCGTCTCGGCGTGGTCATCACCTCTGCGCCATCACCTCATCGTCAGACTCGTCACTGCAAGCCTGCTCCGCCTGGCTGCAAGGGCCTCCCACTGCTCGCCTCTCTCTCCACGGGACAATAATCGTCCAAGCTCGGCTCGCCATCTCGTCAGGCACAAACGCGCTTCCCACGCTGAAGAGCATTCCCAGCATTCGATTCATTAGACACAGGCGGGCCAACGAGGCAGGCGGTCGGCCGATTTCACGACACAATGTCTCAGAATCCCAATACGGCGCCACCTGCATGGTCGTCCGTTCTCAACTCAGACTTGCACAGCGCAACATCACCTGTGTGGAGTACCTGCCTCGAGTGGCAGCGACAATTTGCCGACCGAAAGGCAAGGAGCATTCACAGGCGTGCTTCCCGTGGCCACCCGCACATCTCGGCGAACCCCCGGGCCAGGCTTTGCCTCTGACGGCAGGCCGCAAGTGTTGCCCAGCGCCGAGCAGTGGAGTGATGGGGCGGTGCACACACCCGGCGCTCTTCGCCTACTGGTCCGCTGCCAGGAATCCACGACCTTTTCTGTGAAGCCAAGTGTCCCAGCGCCTTGGCATCTGCTCGGCACTCGTCGTTGGCAGCAATTGCTTCAACAAACAAGGAACTACTCTTGCCTTGGCTCCTTCAACTGTGCCTTGCTTATCTCTGGTCCAGGACAAGGTGGGGAGATATTCCAGCACCTGACAAGGCCATGGCAGCGCTCCGTTCGCAGTCCATGCACACTCCGACGCGGGCCCCGCTCATCCGTCTCTGTGCGCCGACAAGCAGCGGACAACCCCGACCACAAGCCCGCCCCGGTGGCCACTGTCTGCGCCGATTCCGTCGGCTTGCTTCTGTGGTGCAGGACGGACCCAGCCTTCGGTTTCTGGGCGCCCGCCCTCAACGACGAGGTCCAGTCATGCACAGTCAAAGACCGCAGTGATGTGCGGACGACCCTCGTTTCCGACTCTGCAGCGTCAGCCATTGCTGGCCTGCATGCACGGAGTGATGAGCCCGCTGAAAACGGGAGGTGGAAGTGCTGGACGCGCAAGTGGGGTAGGGTGCAGGAGTTTCAAGGTGACCTCCGCAGACACACTTCAACAGCGGCCAGTCAACCAATCATGACCAAAGGTCTATGTGCCTGTCCTGCACACGATGACAAGAAGAGCCTCTCACCGCACACCAAAGGCGCTTTGTGAGCACGCGGACAACTTGGCGGCTGGCACCGCGATTCTCGGCGAGCCACAACAACGGTCAACTTCCGGGCGGGCCACACCTGCAGCGTCCAAACCCGGGGCACACGTCCGGAAGGTCTAATCCATGTTACAGTGCAGTATGCTACGTCCATGGCCCATGGTGGTTCGAGTTCGGATTAACGACATTGCACGACTCTAACGAGTCTCGCGTGCTAAAGTCTGGGGTTGGTTCACTCTCCACAGTCCAAGGTTGCTCCACGACTGCACGAACATACTGAAGGCCCAGATTATATGGTCACAGATCAGCGCAATCCACTTTGCCGAGCCAATTGAGACCATCTTGGCCACTTCAATCGAAGAGAGCAATTCTCGCCGAGTGCATCTATTCCAACGTCCCTCCGAAGCCGCTCAACACATGTTTCCTGAGAACACCACCTCGACAAGTGTCGACATCAATCAAGACACTGCTGAAGCCAGAAGTCTAGAGCGTGGACAAAATGAGAAGAGGTGGCTTACGATGCCGGAAGTCTTCAAAGATAAGCGCTGAAGAATTGGCCGCAATGGCAGGGCCTCGCTTGTAACCAAGCTCTTCGAACGACTTTGAATCGAACTCCGTGGATCACCGAAGCGATTGATAAATCCGAGCCGATAGAGATGCGACAAAGGCCACCTAAGCGCGGATGTTCAATGCGCGCCAAGGGCCCCGAGCTATCACCGTGCGAAGTCATGCAAGCGCGCCGAGCCTCTCGGCAGTGGATAGCTTGTTCGGAACAAAGAGGGGGAAGCATAAAATAGAGTCGTTCGCTTGGCTTGGAAAGTATGGTGCGGCTATCACTTGGCGTTGTTCGGTTGTCCTCAAGCCTTAGGTCCAATCAGGTCGGCGCGTTGTTCCCCGGTGGCGGTCGGGACCTTTGTGGAGAGCCCCCTGACTTCCTCCGCAGGCGACAATACCCACTGCTACGCATCGTCGGACTCAATTCAGAGCCCGATGTGCTGTGCCGGCCATCTGCAGAAGGCTGACTTCTCCTCAACCCTCACAACACATTCGACCTCTAAATATATCTGGCTAGCGATCATCCATTAAGCTGCAGCAGAGTGTGGCTCTTCTACATGAGATCCACTGATGCCAAGCGCATAGCCTTCGGAGGGCAGCACAATTCCTGTGACGAGGACGCCGAGGATGCCTGACGGCCGACATGGCCAAGAACCTCAACATAATTCGGCGCATGTCGGACGAGATGCCAGCGCTTCCAAGACGCCAAGCTCGGTGATACTACCACTTTTTGTGTGTGGAATAGCCGGCTATCGGAATGGCGCTGTGCATTTTCGGACAGAGACCGAGCCACGTCGATGTTGGCATTGGTAATGGGGTGTGGAAAACAAAGGACTTGCAACGAACATTTCAACAGCCATCTGACACACTCTCCGGCGAGTCGTGCTTTGTTGAGGCTGGCTTTCTGGGGAATAACATAATCTCGTACGGCCGAACGTCCATGCAACGCCCTCGACACAACTCACCCCCACAATCTCCTTCGTGCAGTCATTCTGCCATGTCCGGTTCAGAATGAAAATCAGGATGTCGGAAAATGTATATGTCTTGCAAGGCTGTTGCATTATCTCGATGAAACTTTTGTTGTTGCCTTGCCTCACCTTTGAAGGACATCTGCCGTATGTTGCGTGCGTACATTCTGCGTACCGGACGTAACTGGTTTATCCCGTCATGATCACTCCAAACGAAACCGTATGCTTGACATGTGCGTCGAGGGTTGCGCTCGAGCATATTGCCGACCACATGCAAGGAGGGAGAAAGGATGTAAGGGTTCTCTCTACACGGCACCAACATTGAAGACCTTGGCGCCCTTGAACCACGTCTGCACGACTCTGGTGTCGAGCAGCTTGTCCTTGTCCCACTGCATGTCCACGACAGCAAAGTCAGCCGACTTGCCCACTGCGATGCTCCCCGCCCAAGGCTCTGCGAAGCAACTGTACGCGCTCCCCTGAGTCGCTGCGCTCACCGCGGCAGCCAGGTCCAGCGCAAAGTGCGGGTTTACCGTGGCTTCTGACTCCGGCTCCCTCGCGGACCGTCGCGTTGTGGCCGTGTACAGGTTCCGCAGCGGGGCATGCGGCGCCGTGGGTGCGTCCGATCCCAGAGCCAGCACGGCACCGCCATCGGCAAACTCCTTGTACGCGAACGCGCGGCCACAACGCTCGTGGCCCAGCAGCGACGGCCAGGCCCGGAGGATCGCCGGGTCCGCGTGCACGGGCTGGATGGACGCCGTGATGCCGAGCTTGCCCAGCCTCGCGGCGTCAGCGGCGGACGCGAGCTCGAGGTGCTCGATACGGTGCCTGCGGCCCGGCTGGGTGTGCTGCTCGAGGGCGTCGATAGCGTTGCGGATCGCGGCGTCGCCGATGGCGTGCAGCGCGCACTGCAGGCCGGCGGCGTCGGCCTTGCGGACTACAGGGGCAAGCTCGGCGGGGGACCAGATAGGCCCGCACTCAGTGGCGGCTGGGTCGGCGTACGGCTCGAGCAGAGCCGCCGTGCACCCGTCGATGATGCCGTCGCAGATGATCTTGATGCCGACGATGCGGCAGTCCGGGCTGTCCCGCGCGTTGAAGAGCCTGTTCAGCTCGATCGCCCGGTCGACCTGCGCGAGGTTGTCGGCCTCGGTCTTGCGCGGCGTCACGAGCCAGTGCACGGCGAATCGCATGGCCAGGGGCTTCCCGGTGTCTCGCAGCGTCTGCTCGCGGAGCACCTGCAGGGCCTCCCAGCCGTTTTCGTCCATGGCCATCTCCACGAGCCCCGTGTAGCCAGAGGCGTTGTAGGCGTCAATGGCGGCCCTGATGGCGTCGAGCTTCTCCTCCATGCGCGCAACCTTTGCCACGTGCGGCCACATGATGACCACGGCGGCCGACTCGGTCAGGTACCCCGACGCCCGGCCCGTCGCCGGGTCGCGGTGGATCTTGCCGCCCTCTGGGTCCGGCATGTCGTGGACGCCGAGCTCGTCGAGGGCGGCGGTGTTGCACCACGCCGAGTGCAGGTCCTTTGAGTCGATGAAGATGGGCCGCGGGTCGATGTCGTCGAGCATGCTGGCGAGGGCTTTGCCATCGGTCATGAAGTGCATCCAGCCTTTGCACATGATGCGCGAGGCGTCCGGGTTGTCCTTGGCGAAGCGGGCGATGGTGGCGCGGATGTCGTCGAGGTTCTTGCAGGCCTCGAGGCCGCACTTCTGCAGGCTCTGGCCCATCATGAGCAGGTGCATGTGCCCGTCGATGAAGCCCGGGAGGACAACGTGGCCGCCCATGTCATGCCTCTGCGCTGCCGGGGCCGCGGCCAGCGCCTCTGCGACCTGCGCGTCATCCTCGTGGCCGACGTGTGTGAGGAGCCCGGAGTCGGTGTCGGCGACGGCGCACGAGGCAAACGAGTGATTGGCCCCGCCCTGGTCCGCGACGAAGAAGCGGCCGTTGGTGAAGACGGCCAGGGGCATCCTTGCTCGTCAGAAAGGCTGATGTTGCGTCTTTGGGTCTATGGTGGGATTTGCAGGCGCGGACACCCTACGAGATGCTTCTTCGGCGTTCAGATACAGATGATGATGCCTAGTTGGTCGATTCGATCTCGTGGTCGCCCTGGCCCTCCCCGCTTCTCGGCCGACAACGGCGTGACTGAGAGACCCGCACCGCGGAACAATCCGTCATCCCGCCCTTCGTCGTCTCGCGATGTAAGCTGCATACGATGCTGGCTTGGACAGGAAGGTATAGCTTGCTCTCTTCCCTCCTGCGCCATGCCTAGCCTGCAGACATTGTTGCAGAGTCATCGATCTGGCAGCCTGCCTGGGAGGTTTGCCTCTTTCGTCGGCAATCTTGGTGGTCCACGGGAAGTAGCCACACGCAGTGTGTTTTCAGGATTGCCGACGGAACTCCGCTGTCCCCCTGGGGAAACTTGGAGAACCATGTCGGCGCTGGACACCTTCTCCAAAGAGTTAAAAATGCCCGGCAATCATTGCTGCGTTGACGACCTTGGCTCTTGGCACGCTACAACATGCAAACTATATCACCCTCGTGGTCCCGAACAGGAATGTCCGAAATGCACCACGAAGCATACTCTGCTGCACAAAGGCAGGGTATGGCGGGATGTGCCGTCGCATCCGAGACGAGTTTAAAATGACCTCGTCGTGCCCCCATGTCTGCCGCAGCTCAACTATTCCCGAATGCAGAAGGTGGGAGGCTCGTTGTTCGTGCTCAGGTGCCGAGCCGTTGCTGCAGGGGGGCGCCGAGCAGGGATGGGATCGCGACCGGGTTACGCATGAAGCATTGACGATTTCACGAGAGCCCAAGCACGCCAAGATGGAGCATGAGTGCGTCATGTAGGATGATCTCCCGGGTTCAAGGTTTGTATATGAACATCTGAAGTCCTCGCAACACGGAAACGTAGACCTCTCTCTTCATCAGAGGCACCCAACTCTGCAACACTCGTTCACCACGACTCCAGCAGCCAGCAGCCATGGCATACAAGTCCCTCCAGCTCGTCCTGGCGCTCGCCGGGATCGTCGCGGCCGTCCCTGCTCCCGTCGCCAGCGACATCATCCCCGGCAAATTCATCGTCACCCTCCGCCCAGAGGTTGAGCTCGACCTGCACACCAGATGGGTCTCCGAGGTGCATGGTGAGGGCCTACGCCGGAGAGGCGGCGACAGCGTCGGTGTCGAAAACACTTTCGACGCACCCGGCATCCATGGCTACGCGGGCTCCTTTGACGAGGAGACTGTGGCTACCATCAAGGCCAACTCCAGCGTAAGTCTTTTTGTGTCCTGCTTGCCAATACAAACAAAACGGTGCTAATCCTGGTGGCCGTTCCCCCTCTACAGGTTCTGTACGTCGAAGAGGACCGGATCGTGCGTGCCGCCGCCCTGACCACCCAGTCGAGCCCGCCGTGGGGCCTGGCTGCCATCTCCAACTCTCCCCCCGTCGCCGCCAACGCGGGCTACAAGTACGACTCGACGGCCGGCGCCGGCACCTTCTCCTACATTGTCGACAGCGGCATCCGCCTCACCCACAATGAGTTCCAGGGCCGGGCGGTCGCCGGCTTCACCGTGGGCGGCACCACGAACCAGCGCCACGGGACCCTTGTCGCCGCCATCGTGGGCGGCGCGACGTACGGCGTTGCCAAGAAGACGACCGTCGTCGACGTCCAGGTCATGAAGAGCGACGAGGGCACCACGTCGGACATCATCCGCGGCCTGGCGTGGATCGTCAACGATGTCCGCGCCAACGGCCGCAGCGGCAAGAGCGTGGCCAACCTGTCTCTCGGCGGGGGCCCCTCGCAGGCCCTCAACGACGCCTGCCAGGCCATCATCGATGCGGGCGCGACCGTCATCGTGTCCGCGGGCAACAGCTTCGCCGACGCTAGCAACAGCTCCCCCGCGAACCAGCCCAACGTCATCACCGTGGCCGCGTGCGACCGCAACTACAAGAGCGCGTACTTCACCAACTTTGGATCCGTCGTGCACATTTTCGCACCCGGAGTGGGCATCACGTCGGCCGTGCCCGACTCTGACACCGCCACGGCGACTTTCGACGGCACCTCCGAGGCCGCGCCCCATGTCGCTGGCGTCGCTGCGTATCTTTTGGCCAAGGAAGGGTCGCGCACGCCGGCCCAGCTCAAGGCCAGGATCACGGAGCTGTCGATTAAGAACATCATTCAGGACCCCAAGGGCTCTGGCAACAGATTCCTGTTCAACGGCGGTGGCATTTGAGGCTGGCAAGAACCTTCTATATGCCGTGTCGTATACAACATCTAATTAGCTGATCTGCACTGTTTGAAATTCCGTCTTCCTGTAATAAAAGCCCATGCTGCCGACAATGATCAGGACAATACGATCCCGAGGCTTTGGCCGTGTGCAAGTGACATGTCTTCATGCCAGAGTGCAGGTGACCGTGGCAATCGAGCAAGCATGCGGCGACGCTACTAGGGACAACCACGGAGACGGCAAGGCGTTACTGAATCGCTCCTCCTCCTTGCACGAAACACTAAGCACATAGTACTGCACGTCGTCACCTACCACCCTGCGCGGCTGCTAAAGCTCTGCGCGGGGTTCTTTGCGGGGTGAGAACCCATGAAGTGACTCTCCTATGGCGACACAGCCTCCTGCACAGCTCTGCTGATACATTGGTAATCGCAGGTCTTCATCCCCCAATTCATCGTTGCTGCTTGCGTGCACTCTTGCCAGCCTCCTGTCGCCAGACTATATCGGAAAGATGGCCTCGCCAGCGGGCCCAGTGCTCGACTATTGCTGTTCCGACTGGGTCGCCCGCAGTCAGCAGACCTTCGCTCTCTACCATGCTGGTGCGAGGCTCTGGCGTCGAGAAGACCTGGTAGATATCGAGCAGCAATTGGAGCACGCCACGACTGCTGAGACCTTTACGCTGCGTCGCGTCGATGGCTCGCACATCAAAATCAAGAACCCCATGCTTGGCGTCGAGAACCCGATCTGGTCAGTATTTCACAAGCCCAGCGAAGCAGCAGGTCATTCACCTATATTAATTCAGACAACAACAGGCAGCCCCTGGTTCGGTTCCGCGAGTACTGGTCGCTGGTTCGCAGCAGGCCAAAGGATCTCCCTCCGGGGATATATGGCTGCTCCTATCTGCTGGAGTGGGTGAACATGAGCATCCAAGCTTACAGAGGTCCGCACCCAGACTGCGAAGCATGGTTCCACTCCTATCGTGAGACCTGGCAAGCCAGCGCCACGTGCCGGTCGGTGAAAACCCAAATCAGCCACATTCTGTCGTCGAGTTCAGAAAAGACTGTGAGCAAGGTGGTTTGCTTTGGACTTGGTGATTTCACCTTCAGGCCACCGGACTGGTGGTACATCCAGAACCGCCGAGGTCCGGAACACGAACAGGAGACTGAACTCGACTGCGTCGTGGGTAGTATCGTGCACCATGCAATCGCCGTCACTTTGAGAGAAGCTGTCGCAGCAGCGACTCACACCGAAGTCAAGTTAGTCACCCAAGACCCCAAATATACGGCGAAGTCGAAGAGCATCATCAGGGCGGCGGCTCCAGAGTTCGAGTTTGTAGGCCAACGCGGGGCCGGGGGGTTCGCCGAACTCGACGACGACTGCATCGTGTTTGCGCCTTTCGTGGCTGCACCGATCAATCAGATCATTGCCGATCTGGCAAGACCAGCCGTGATTATTACTTGCGAGTGTGATGAAGTGGTAATCATGACCGAGAAACAGTGAGTGGACATGGCTGCTCGCACTGGCAGCTTTTCAAGATGAATGATAACATGCTAACAGTATGCCCTTTCTTCGAAAAGAGTTCCTTGCGGTAACCCAGAATCCCCAAGGTCCAGAGATATGTGGAAG
Source organism: Microdochium bolleyi (assembly GCA_001566295.1). NCBI lineage: Eukaryota > Fungi > Ascomycota > Sordariomycetes > Xylariales > Microdochiaceae > Microdochium > Microdochium bolleyi. The sequence continues at coordinate 2,943,741 of KQ964245.1, forward strand.
GAATACACAGTGCAGGACTTCCCGTTGGTGAAAGAGGAGGAAGATACACTCAAGAGCAGTTTGTGGCAGCTAAAGGTTTACACGAGGAAAGCAGTATAACGTATGTGGTCGAGTACATCTGGTATCCTTGATAAGGCTTAATAAATTCGAATTACAGTTGATTCGGCTGATATCCTAGAAGTACTAGACTGGCACGTTGACAGCGAGAGCAAGGCAGTAAAGCAGGGCACTGAGGCCAGGCCGCGCGCTCCTGCTATTGCGCCGGACATTGACAGTACACATTCTTGTAGCATGTCCAGACTGATTGTTTTGCCACAGGCAACGACAGCTGTTTCGAGGCATGTTTGAAGTTCTCAGATAATATATAAAAACTCGGCCGTAAGATACTGATCATGGTTTATGTTATAAACAGTCCGTTAAGCCGATCCGGGTTTTAGCGAGGCTCGCTGCTCTCGAGTAGGAACGGGAAAAGAGACTGAGGAATATTGCACCCTGGCCAGGCCCTTGCCAGCATCTGGAGAATATACAGCTTTTTCTAACAGGTCGCGTTAGAAACGTTCATATATGGACTACTTAGCATGCATATTGGTTTACGGGCCTTTCGTCAGCCACTCGGCGGGTCGGCGCCAGGGCTGAAAGAGGTAATCAGGCGGCCGGCTTCCTATCGCTAGTATCCGCCAAACTCACTATACTAACTGATAACATCTTTAATATCTAGGGAGTGCCCTCACAGTCATCCTTGGACCAATATTTCCGCACGGAAGACGAGCATCATGTAAGACGACACGACCCTACGCCCTAGCGGCCTCGACCCAGACTTCGTCGTCTAGTACGCTACCCTAAGCCGCGCTAGCTATAACAGACAGCACAGCTCCTAAAGTAATCATCAGCCTAAGGCCTCTAAGCACGATCTACTTACGCGCCTTAGCTAGCCTCTATAGGAGCCACTATCTAGAATTATGGTACTCGCAGTCGAAAGGCTTACGGAAAACAGACCGATGGAGTAGTAACTACTTTTTAACAATACACTTGAAGTTGAGCCCGTCCACGCTATTGCTGGTCTGCTTACAACGCAGCCTCCTCGGTCTAGGATGATTATTCACATTACCAGAATTAACGATCACAACTGGTAGTATAACTTGTATCTATAGACTAGAGACCCGCGCCCCTTGTTATAGATCGTACAGCCACGGCACCTAGGTTAGTAGTAACCAGAGCATTATCACTGTCGCCGATTTTGTCCGCGAGTTCAGTGCGTACCTCGCGACGCAGCCGCTACGATCAGCCTACGAGGAGATATTCCACCTACGGCCCAGTAAGCCTACCGACAGGGCGCTCTTTAAAGCATGCTCGGACCCAAGGGAAGCCAAGTAACGAATCCCGACGCCCCTTTCAGACTCAGCTTCATAGACGGGCACGTTGGTCTGAGGGACTCCTATTGGCTGGGCGTGCGCAAGCGCCGTCTCCACAGGGCTGCCATGAATACTGCATGATATCGGCCCAGCTCCCACGGCTCTTAATGACAACCGTTAAAATTGGCCCCAGGCACGATCACTACATCGGGCTGGTGAACGTTGAAAGTATCGACAGTCTGGCTGCTGGACGACTCACTGGCTCCTACGGCCGTCTTGCTCCTCGATGGTACTATATCTCTCAAGTGGACCTGATTGTCTACTTGACACATCACGATTGGCGGGAGCGTGTCAGTCGGGACTGTGCTTGAATACACAACTCATCTCTGGTATGATACTCGAGCACGATCGGTAGGTTCGACGGTGGCATCTCCGGACGGCATCTCCGGACGGCATATAAGTCTAATCCCACATAAGCCCTATGCGAAAGAGTGCGTTTGTTGTCCAAAGTATGAGGTATATTCTTTAGTCCTCGGGATGTTTTGATGTGCTTCTGAGCTGCTTCTGACGTACGCAGTATCGAACTTAACCACCAGCCGTCGATGCAAACAAGCTTAAAAGGCATAAGGTATGATCCGGACCCCAGGACCAAAACACAGAGTTTGCGACGCGTGGCTGTCTCCCCACATATCCGGGGATGGGTCGGGACGGTGGTCTGAACGAGAGCAAGGTCGTCCCATTTCCCCGCATCGGGCCCTTCCTATCCTCCGAGTGATCAGTGATCGGCAGCTAAAGGTCCATTCTACTTTACCAGCCATGACGCAGTAATCGCCGTGCAGTGTGGGGGATCCTGGTTCGCAATGCTTGCCAGTCGCCTCGACCATCCTTTTTAGGATACCTTGCGTCCGGCAGAGGCTCAATACCGTGGCTACTGGTGTGGTGTCGGGTCTCATTATCGGTACTTGTGTTTGTCCCTGTTCGAATACTGTAAGATCCGGTATATATAATATACAGGTTCGCCAGAACTCAGAATAAACTAGGTTTGTCCCCTGGCCCAAGTCAAATATCAACCCTGCCCAGAATCGCTACAAGTCGAGTATCGCAACTATGTGGCTTCCTCTCGCTTTGATCACTCCGACCCTCGGTGTTTTGGCCGCTGCCAACCCGGCCGCCATCATGGATAGGGCCGCAAGCCTCTGTAATGCCACCTGCATGGCGGCATACGAGGCCGCCCTGGCAGACGAGACCAGCCGCTGGAGCAGTCCAGTCTTCAACCCGGACGGCTTCTACGACATACCAACTAACGCTTCGGGTGCAAGTCCGGGCGATCTGCTGCGCTGGCAGGACGTTCCGTGGCAGCTTCTCGGCTCTAACTGGACCGGTATCCCCGGCGGCATGTCCCTCTCCCGCATAATCTATATGTCCGAGGACATGGACCGCAAACCCATCCCCGCCTCAGCTTTCATCCTCTTGCCCTTCTCGCTACAGGCGCCCGGCTGCCAAAAACCGCGCCTCCGCACGATCGCCTGGGCACACGGGACAACCGGGCACCGGCATCAGTGCGCCCCAAGTAATAGCCAGGTGCTGGAGTACGGCTGGTCGGCCCCCTTATTCTACGCCGCTAACGGCTACGCGGTCGTGGCACCCGACTATGCTGGCATGGGCGTCCAGATCCCCACCGGGTTCCAGTACGAAGCTGGCTATCTACATGCTGCCGATATTTCGTATGCCCTTGTCGCTGCGCGCCAGAGGATCGGCCACCTGCTCACCGAAGACTGGGTCGTAGCAGGCCATAGCGAGGGCGGCATGACGGCCTGGCGCACCAACGAACGCCTTGCTATGCCTGGCCAGGAGGAGCTCCTCAAGGCCGGTCGCTTCCTCGGCGCCGTGGCTCTCGCACCAGCTCTCCGCCCATACGATCTGATCCCCAGATCCTTTGAGCTCGCCGGCGAGAAAGGGCCGCTCGGAGATGTCGTTGCCGTGTACCTCCTACAGGCCATCCAGGGCCTATATCCGGAGCTCCAGGTCAAGGACTGGCTCACTCCCGAAATGCAAGCACTCTTGCCTCTGCTCGATAAGTCCTGTATCGTGGCCGGCACGGTTCTCGTCCGCGCCGCCGGCCTCACCGTCAAGCAAATCTTCACCAACACGAGCTGGGTCACCACTCCGGCGTTCAAGGACTGGCAGGTGCGCGTCAACGGTGCGGGCCCAGACGGCCAGCCACATACCCTCGCCGCGCCGATGCTCGTCGTCCAGGGTCTCAACGATAAGCTGACGTACCCGGAGAACTGTATCGCCGACTTCAACTCCACTTGCAGAGCCCACGAGGAGTCGATCAGCGCAGAGTTGGTGCTCATGCCTGAACTCGGCCACGGTGGCGCGCTTGATGCTTCTCAGGACTACGTCGTGACCTGGATCAAGGAGCTCTTTGAAGGCAACGAGCCACAGAAGGGCTGCAACACGTTCACCATGATGCCGGTGACCGATCATTTCCAGCATGATACACGGTTTTAGGAATGATCAAAGGGCTTGTCGGACGGTGTAGGCATGAGGTCTGAAGAGAGTTTCGGGTAATGCTAGCACATATCGCTTGCGGTTAAGTAGGAATCCAATGTCCGGAGGTCAGCACTCTGGAGTTGCTGCTTTGCGAAGCAGTCCAAGCTTGGATTATGTGATAATTGTCGATTTCTGTCTTCTCTCTGGGGTAGTCGTGCCTCTTAAAAGAATTCTCCTTTTGGTAATTGAGTGAATGGGTTTAGTAATGGGTAAGTACACTTATGGAACAAGAATTAACCTCTAAAGTCTCAACGGAACGACTATCTCTCTGAAAAATTATTTATACCCTACTTAGCTTGATTATTTAGTCCTCATGCCCCGCCCTTTGTATGACCTAATTAGCGTAGTTCCTGCCCCAATCCTGCAATGTTGTTTGTACTACTTCCAGCCCCAGATACCGCAACTGCTGACTTGATTCGCCACACATAAGCATGGGACCAATTTAGGTTGCTGGGACGACCTGAACCAACAGGGGATTGTCTGGGTCGCAGAGACAGGACAGACAAGGCCGCATGAGCGGGCCATGAACAAAGGCAGACAGACGTTCGAGAGGTTCAGGGCGATTATATAAGGCGCTACTTGAGTCAGGAAAAATGGGACAGGACCAGAGCCGACTCTTAGCAGTCGGCCCGTGACCACCCTATCGGCAAGTTGACGTGTTACTGCTGGGTTTCATCAAGAGCATACGAACTAGATAGAATTGCTAATATGGGAGGGGGGGGGGGCAAATGGTGATTCTGGGCGTATATACCCTAAGCCGGTAATTAAATCAACTTGCTCACTAAGTCCATCCGAGCAGATTCAGGCCAAGGAGCCGCCGAGGAGATAAAACGCCGAAGCATAGCATCAGCAGAGCACCATATAAAGTAGCGACGGAGGACCTCATAGAAGTCATGAATCACGGCCGTTTAGAGCGAAGCAGCGTGCACGCCTTCATTTTGACCGTGTCTCGTGTGTCGTTTCTGTTCTGCTGCTCATGATTCTGACTCACGACGCCGTTGTGCACAGATTGCGCCATTCGCACTAGAAAGTCCTCCAACCTTGTCCCGTACATCATTGAGACTTGCGATGCATGATAGTCGCAGCTCCCTGTCATGTAGTCATCAGTTCAAACGCTCTTTGTCGTTCACAGAGAAGAAAATGAGCCTGAGAAGCCTCTGTTTCGCAAGACTCACCTGATGGCTCGGGAGGATCAACGTGTCTGCAATAACAACATTCTGCCTGCGTGTAGCAGCAAACACAATGACCTCGGCAACATCTTCGGGTTTGAGCGGCTCACAACCACTAGGGTCCTCTGAGTTAGCGATTTACACCAACGCATACAGGATCAAAGAGGAGATTGGAAGAGCATACGCATAGACGGCATCCGCTTTAGACTTGTCCCCGTAGAATCGTACGACGGAGAATTCCTAAATCAATGGTAAGCCAGGTTCGTTGCAAAGGAGGCTGGCTGTCCTCAGGACCAAGAGGTCTTACAGTCTCAACTTGACCGGGATCGATACCAATTACACGGATGCGAGTAGCGATGAGCTCCTTGCGCAGACTTTCCGTAAAGGTGCGGACAGCGGCTTTGGTGGCACAATAGATGGAACCGCCGACGTATGGCTCGCGCCCTGTGTTCATGTCAGGGGTCTCCATGCCTTTCGAGACTTGTGTCTAAAAGGAGATGAGCAAGGATGGCACACACCTGCGATGGAACCAATATTGATGATATCACCCTCGCCGCCTTGGGAGCCTCTTGCCTGGAAAATGGGCAAGATGGCCTGGGTCATGTTGATGAGTCCGGTGACATTGGTCTGGAACATGATCTCGATATCCAGCTCGGCAATTTCGGGGGCTTTGGCCACACCTCTGACGAGGCCAGCGTTGTTGATAAGGATGTGTATGTCGCTGAATTCGACGGGCAGGGCAGCGACAAAACCACGCACGGCAGTAGAGTCGCTGACATCCAGCTGGACGACGTGAACCTTGACATTGCCTTCGGTCTCCTTGGAGATGTCGGCAGCAATCTGCCGGAGAGCGTCGATGCGGCGGGCTGTAAGGACGAGCTTGAGGCCGGAATTAGGGGCAGTGCGAGCAAACTCAAAGGCTGTGCTCCGGCCAATGCCACTAGAGGCACCGGTGATGAGCACTGTCTTGCCCTCGAGACGCCGACCTGCAATGGAGGTCATGGTTGTTGGTGATGATGATGATTACGACGACAAGTCCTAGAGTGATGAGGGAGGAGCTCGGAGAAAGGCCAGATGATACACTTGCACAGTCGGCAACATGATTGATGGCGCACTCTGCGCAGGTTGAGCGTCTAAGGATGGCAAGCAGAGGATTGCTTCAGGTGAGTCACGTTCGGAGCGATGCCCGGGCAAGTGACGCCTGGTAAAGCAATAGGACGTGAAATGTCCGAGGTTGGAAGCACTGTCGGACCTCGCCCGAAGGCCCCACACGGAACGGTCCCGAAGGCTTGCGGCGAGAGGAACGCCCTCCCCCCACAACATCTGCATGGCCGCCCCTTGAAGTTTGTGCAAGACACGGTCGTAACCACCCTATGCTCCTAGGCCGTGGAGCGGAGGGATCGTCCCAGTTCTTGGCCATTAAGTCGCAGTTCTCGCCTCTGGTCGATCATCAAACAGCATCTTGGGAGGCAGCTACATTCTATAGATTCTGGGAAATGTTCTGAGGGAAGAGGCCGCCTGTTGGGCGAACTGCGTACGAGCGTAAGTAGAAACGCATGATTTCTCTACCTATTCCGCGATAGCGACTGTACTTCGGCTGTATCGATCTTCCGGAAGCGCGTGGTACTTGCTGGATCCAATACTCTTGGATCTGATCCCCAGCGATTCTCCCGAGCAATACGTACCAGGGCCTTTGTGGCTCCGTGTGGATGAGAGCGCTGATCGGCACTGCTGCCGCTCTATTGTATTACCACTTGCGTGTCCTAGTTCGGTCTGGGGTATACTTGAGTCATGTCCGATATAGGACCTCCTTTCGCCAATCCTCAGTTGCCTTTTCCATTTGAGTCATGCGCAAGCATTGGGTCTGAATCAGTGGTCTCGAACAACGGGTTGGCATGTATATATTGGATCTCGTGCGTCGACGGAATCACCAGCTCTCTGTTGCACCAACCATTCTTTACCGCCGGAACACTACCCTCGTACAGCTCCTTCAGCCTATCCTTTCGCGTGTACCACCTCCCGCACCTCCTCGTACCCTAAGATTTTGCAACCCAAACGAAGAACCTGACATCATGTCCGAAACAAATGGCTTGCCCATCGACGCGCCCGCTGCCCGCACGCCTCGGCCTTTCCAGATGAACAAAAACTCGGGATCTAATATCGGGAACTTCAAGTTCATCGAAAGCACCTTGCGAGAGGGCGAGCAATTCTCAAATGCGTTCTTCGACACAGGTAAGTGGCCAACACATAAAGCGACGCTCCAGACCATTACCAACAGCGACTAACTCAGGAGTCGGATCTGAACAGAAACCAAAATTAAAATGTACATCCCGCGATTAAGCCCGCCCCTGCCCTTCGTCCACGTCCCGACCGATATAGTACCACATACTCACTCATTACTACCACAGTGCAACGGCGCTGTCTGAATTTGGCGTGGAATACTTAGAGCTCACGTCGCCTGTGGCATCCCCACAGTCTCGAGATGATTGCGCTGCGATCTGCAAGCTTGGTTTGAAGGCCAAGATCCTCACTCGTCCGTACCCCTCGCTTCACTCTTGCGCCGATCCCGAGCCCTTCTTCAGGCCAATGCACTAAATACCGCCGCGTGTCTAGACGTGCGCTGCAATATGGACGATGCTCGAGCCGCGGTCGCCACTGGTGTCGACGGTCTTGACATTGTCATCGGCACCTCCCAACAACTCCAGAAGCACTCGCACGGCAAGGACATCCAGACGATCAAGAAGATGGCTCTCGAGGTGATCGAATATGTCAAGAGGTAACGACAACCCATTCATGTCCTCAAATTCCATGGATCATTGCGGGCGCAGCAAGCCCTGAGGCTAACGCAAGATGCCAACCGCCGTGATACAGCGAGGGTCGCGAAGTCCGCTTCTCTTCCGAGGATTCGTTCAGGTCTGACTTCGACGACATTATGACTCTCTACAAGGCCGCCGATGCTGCAGGTGTCGACCGCGTAGGAGTCGCCGACACCGTCGGTTGTGCCACGCCGCGGCAGGTCTACGAGCTCGTCCGCGCTCTTCGCGGTGTTGTCTCGTGCGACATCGAGGTCCATTTTGTCAGTCCCCTCATGAACCCGAATCGAGCCTCCTGGGCCTTCGTGGCGGCGACTGACCTTCTCTTAAGCATGACGATACCGGGTGTGCAATTGCCAATGCCCTTGCAGCGCTGGAGGCTGGTGCAACACGTGAGAAGATCCATCTCGAGCTTTTTGTGGGAGATTTCGCTAACCATGGAAATAGACATTGACGTCTCCGTTTTGGGTAAGCATAGCAAAGCTCTTGTCAACAGATGCAACTCACCGGGCAGCAAGCTCACCTTGGGAACACAGGCATTGGCGAGCGCAACGGCATTACCCCTCTGGGAGGCTTCCTCGCCCGGATGATCACCCTCGATCGCGAATATGTAACTTCGCGTTACAAGCTACACAAGCTCAAGGAGATTGAGGATCTGGTAGCCGACGGTGAGTCGCCTCTTCTCGTTCCCAACCTCGCCTTTTCCCTGTCCCCTGCCCCCTCACGGAGCAGAGGGTCTCTTGCTTCACGTTACGCTGACCGTGATACTGGCGGCCGGACTTTCAGCTGTCGAGATCAACGTCCCCTTCAACAACTACATCACGGGCTACTCGGCCTTCCACCACAAGGCCGGCATCCACGCCAAGGCCATCCTGAATGCGCCGAGCACGTACGAGATCATCAACCCTGAAGACTTCGGCATGACGCGCTTCGTGCACATCGGGTCACGCCTGACTGGGTGGAATGCTGTGCGGAGCCGCGTGGACCAGCTCGGTCTGCCCATGACGGACGTTCAGGTCAAGGAAGTGTAGGTTTTCCTCTGCTTGCCCCAGCACTCCTCCCTCTGCCGGACTTGCAACGTATGCTGACACGCAAGCGGGATGCAGCACCCAGAAGATCAAGGCCATGGCCGATGTGCGCCCGCTGGGAATCGACGATACCGACTCTATCATCCGGTCGTATTACAGGGAGGTGTTGACTTAGTGCCACTTTGCAGAAGGGCGAATCTTGGTTGTCGATAAGACATGTCGCAGGTCCTGGTTGGAAAAGAAAGGCTTGGCGGTGTCCAAAAGTGATTTTAGGGTCATTGGTGATGGTGTAGATGGTCTGTCGTATCTCAAAAATATGCTTCAACGCAGGCCAGGATTCCGCCAAGTGCAGTGCAGATTCGACGTCGTGGCCAACGAGCCAAGATCTCTGGCACATGTGCAGTAAGAAAGCAGTTGCTAAAAGGTTTGCTTACTAGAACTGTCTGTCACGATGTCTCGTCCATTCGTATTGGTTCTTGTCCCTCCTTCCCACCCGGGGGGTGGGGGGTGGCTTGGAGCGGGACCGACGACGGCCTTGCACTCTCTCGGATGCGGCCCGGGGCATCGGACAGCACCCGGCTGGATCGCCCACGCCGCGACCCCAGACTTTATACATGCGGAGCCTGCCGCATCAACGACACCATCACCATTGCCCGTCTCAGCAACAGCGACAGCAATCTGGATTGAATCAATTGTCCACCGTTGCGCGACCATCCTTGCGACATGGCCATCTACCACATAGGTCCGCATTCCCTCCCTTCAGCCAGCCCCACAGTGCTGTGCGGCTGTGCCTGCGTTCCCGCGCCGACTGACGCTCCAGCCATCTTTCTTCCCCCGCAGTTCTGTTCAAGCTGAAGCCCGGTGTCGCGGCAGGCGTCATCGAGCAGATGCGCACCGCGGGCAACGCCATGGTGGGTGTCGTGCCCGGATTGCGGTCCTTCCACCTCGGGCCCCCCCTCGCCAGCACCGCCCACCGTGCGCAGGGCTACGACATGGGCCTGGTCACGGTCTTGGACACCGAGGAGCACGTCTTGGCCTACGCCACGCATCCGGCACATCTCGTGTAGGTCCTGCATCATCTTGACTCTTGCATCGGCTAATGTCACCGCTGATACAACTAGTCTTCATAATATCCGTATTGGTGTCTGTACGGAAACGCTTGCGTACGATCTCGAGGTACCAGAGCTGCCCTAGAGGGGAGGTTACTGCTTGCGTATTGTAGGCTATTCTGAGCATGACGGGGACCTTGGTGTGGCCCAGTGCTGCAGAGCTGCGCCTATGCGCAATGCAATGAAATCAAGACGATTGGTCCAGAATCTGCTTGCGTCGTGATCGATACCCTTGGGGGTCTCAGCGGTGGTGACACCATGGTCTCTTTTGCTCGCTTCCCAGATTGTTTCGTCTTAGGCAAGACTCGACCATGGGTCTTAGGCCAGAACCCCCAATATCGCATAGTCAACTCTGAGCTGACATACACTCCCAACGTAAGCCTTCCGCGCGAGTCGAGGTATCGCACTTCAGTGTGTGAGAACCAGGATCCAAACAGCAAATATTAATGCTGGGTAATGCTGGGCGCGAGCGCAATCTCCCCCGCGCGCCCCTGTGACCACGGCTCCAGGAGGCCGTCGTTTGCCTTCGATCAAGCGGTGTGTGATTGCCACAGACTTGGTTCGTGCTAGCAGCAGCGAACCTGAACTACGGACGTGCTGTACTCACATCGCCACGTCGGCACACTGGCTGGCCAGGTATTGGGACGTTGGAGAGGGCAATGCAAGCATGTTTTAGGCCAACTGTCTGTCAAGACAATGTCACTTGATACGCTTGGCCAGGTTGGCGGAATTACAGCGGAAGAGATAGGCACCAAGGAATTTAGGCTCGGGAATATGTAGTGCGGTGGCCTCCTCGCAGGTCCACATGGTAGGATCTTCGTTACTGCCATGTCATTTGCCGATCCTTGCCTCGTATTGTCTATAGCCAGAACGCTGAAGTTGAAAGTTTTGACCCTACGCGGCTTGGCACGGATTCTCCACCAGCCTGATGCGACCATAAAGTCATGGGTCACCCGGAGGAACTGCCAGTCAATACCGATCATCGCCTTCTGTGTGTGGTTGTCGGGATCATTTACATCCTGCCACGGGAAGTTTATTTCTGTGTGGGGGTTAGGATACGGAGAGAAAGCCCCTTGCGTATCAGGATCGGGCATTTAGTTTCTCCCGAAACCCGGCCACTACCCTGAATTTGACAAACAGGTCCAGTTCAAATAAAGGCAAAGCAAGAGAAGCTGTCATGCGTATACTGCATGGACAGCTCAGAGAAGGGCCGAAAGGCTTCGGGCGAGGGGCCTCGACTCAAGCACCTTGCGGTCCAAGAAAGACCCCAGCAAGAGTACCAGCACTTTAATCTGTCATGGACCGTTGAGAATGTAAGGCGTGATACCATCGTAGGCCTCAGTACCTTGTCCTTGACCCTGTTCGGCACTCAAATAGCTGCTAGGTTGCTGAAGGATCGGGAACCTTGTTTCCGTCGCATACTAACGAGAGATCGCCTCTAATCTAGTGCAACGAGGGGGCCTCGGGTCCCCACGTACTCATCCGAGCACTCCGCAAACAGCGAAGATGGCTCTTTTGCTGTGTTGCTAACCGAGTTGCAAGTTAGCATGGTCACATGACCTGCACCTCGAAACTCGGGGTCGCCGAGATCCCTGTAACAGTCTCCAATTATCTCTGGGGAGGAGACGGCTCGATGAAAGGACCTACTGTGACTTTCACCTGCATGTCGTACCGCTACGGGAAGGAGGATGGGCGGTTTGGGATGGGAGCCGACTGCACCGCGTCGTCATGACACAATGTTCTTGAGGACACGAGATTTCAGCAACCAGAACAGCAGACCCTTTTTCGGGCTGGGCTCTATGTCGGGTCGACTATAAATCCAAATGGTAAACCATTTTCATCTAGTGCTTCCTCTCTGTGTCTCATCCTCACCAGCTATTCCTGCCTCTACACACCACTCTTTGATCTCACACAACCATGAAGGTCCTTTTCTCAGCCTTGTGCCTCGCCCTCACGGCACTGCCTCAGCAGGCACTCGGCGCCTCCAGCTCCTGGGCCGGCACGTCCAACTACTACCTCCAGGGTCTCTCCGACCAGGTCCAGGACAACTACATCAGCAGCCTGGCCGGGGCGAACGTCAAGGTCGTCAGGCTCTGGGTGAACCAGGCGCGCAAGGGCGGCTGCGAGAAGGGCAGCCAGATCGTCCGCGACATCCCGCACCTCGAGACCACCATCGGCTCGTACAACAAGGTCACGCTCGACGAGGTGGACAAGCTGCTTGTCAAGCTGGCCGCCAAGAACATCAAGGCCATCATCTCGCCTCACGACGCGAACGCCCTGGGTACCGACTATAGAAAGTGAGTACTGGCTAGTGCGGATGTTGTCTCTGGTCCATTTCTCGTCACGGATTAGCTCTCTCGCTTGTTTTTGGAGAGATACATAAAAACAGCTGACAAACGTGTACGACGTAGAGATGCCTACTCTGCTCGCTGGGGCACGGGATCTTTCTACGAGCAGCAGGACGCGTTCAATGCATACGACGCTCGCCTGACTTACATATTGAACTACAAGGGCGCCTACTCCGGCAAGGTGTGGAAGTCGTGGCCCCAAGCCATCTTCAGCTTCAACTTGCAGGTAAGCAGGATCCTTCCTATGATTCATTCCATCACCTTGGGACAAAGACACAATCTTATTTCCCCGGAGCCGGTTGAGCTAATACGGGACAAAACCCCTCTCTCTCCACCGCAGAACGAGCCCATGACCCTCGGTAGCGGCTACTGCAACAAGGGCGACCCCAAGGCCTGGGCCTGCGGCCGAGCGACACACATCCGCAGCCAGGGGCTCGACTCCCACATCCTGATCTCGACGGGCGGGCTGGGCGGCGACTTCAGCCACGGCTGCACCTTCCTGCCCGCCGTGACGCAGTGCGCCGCCATCGACGCCATCTCGGTGCACCGCTACGCCAGCGTCCCCGGCCGCTGGTCCGCCAGCATGCCCGGCTGGCTCAGCCAGGCCAACGGCAAGAAGGTCTTCCTCGAGGAGTGGGGGATCGACCAGCGCTCCAACAACATCGGGGCCGCGTTCCCGTCGGAAATGGCCGACATGAACTCGGTCGGCCTGCCCAGCGTGTACTGGCAGATCCTGCCCGCGCAGAACGGCGGGTGCTCCTACGACCCCAAGAACGACGGCGGCGACCCGTTCGGCATCTTCGCTGGCGGAGGCGTCAGTCTCGCTGGGATCAACGCTGCCACTGGGGTCGCAGCTGCTCAAGACTGGACTGGCAGTGTGTACTAGTCCTCGCTTCGACGAGCGCAGAGCCACTGCAGGCCCAAGGTCATGTTGAGGCTGCTGCTTGAACTCGGCGCCGAGCTAGGGCTGGTGCCGCGAGAGTCGCTCGTGCTGTGCGATGCAGATCGTTGGATGAGATCTGGTTGCATGCCGGTATGGAATACGAGCTGCACTACATATTCTCTTTCTCTTGTATATACGTTCATCTTGTGCCTTTAGCGCTAAAGGCCACCGTCTGCGATCGGATTCGTGCAAGAGACCTTAGTTGTGTGTACCGGGTGCAGGGCCAGGCTGGTGGGGACACTGTCCGCACTGTGACACCTTGTTGGGACAACTGCCATGTATTGGCTCCAGAGCGGGTGACTGCATGATGCCCGATGCCGAGACGCTGCCGGCGAGGCATGTATACTCTAGAGCGATGAAGACAGCCTCGTGAAGGAGATGAGGGTGTATCAACACGTCCCCCAGAAGACGCCAGAGCCCATTGGGGCAAGGTGGATACAGTGTGCGGCGCGCCTGCTGGACAGGCGCCATACACTGTGCAGGTCCACGGCCGGCAGTCGCCTCCAGGGCTGGAAGCAAGCCCCAGGCCCGGTCGAGTCTCGACCAGCAAGCCCAGCCTCCGCTCTGTCGCAAAGGCGGCGTCATTGCTTTGCCCGGTGTCTTCAGTGTGTGTCGCAAAGGTTGCGCCGGACTCACCTCTGCTGCACATCAGCATGCGCATCGCGTCGGTCAGTCCTCCCTTCCCCAATCCCAGCCCTCCACGCCCGCATCAGCACCGGCACGACACGAGCCCCTCTCTCCCATTGGGGTTGCGCATGTGCTCCTCCACGCCCAGCCCGACAGCTCGACAGCTCTCTGTGCATCCATCGTCACCACCACCACCACCACCACCACCACCTTTCCCTCCCCCCGGCTCGGCTGCGGACCTGCGGTCCCCGTCCCTCCACTGACCATGGCCCAATTCGTAAAGGGACTCGGCGACACCATCAACGCCGTCTTCACGCCCAAGAAACAGACCCCGGAAGTGCCGCCCGCCGCCCAGATGAATGCGACCCTCGACACGGACACGCGCAAGCGCAAGTCCGACGTCTACGACGACTTCCCCGGCGGAGAAGGTTCGATCCAGGTCGCCCGTAAGCCATGGGCGCGTGCGCTCCTCCCACACGGCAACCATGCTGACCACTGCCCACAGATGCCGACGACGCATCGCAATCCCCGCCAGGCACAGCCAAGACGCGCAAGACTAACAACCTGTATGCGCCGGTGGCCGTACCGCTCAGCGCCAACCGAGTTAGTAAGTGACACCTTCCCCCCTTGCCCAATCGCAGACTAGTCATGACGAGCGCGTGGAGCGCTGCTGACGCGAACCTCCCGTTGCAGAGCGCCGCGGTGGTCGTCTCTCAAGCGCAAGCCAAGTCGAAGTCGCAAAGGCCATTGATCCCCGGGTGGATGCGGAGGCGAATCTCGAGCGCGCGCGCGCGCCCGACGCTGCGCGCCTGCAGCCAGATGAGCACGATCAGAGCTCCGTTGTAGCTGCTGTACCTGAAGCCGACATGGGCGGCGGAGATATCGGTGAGTGCGCCTTGCGACCGTCTTCACATGCCTGAGAAGCTCTGTCCTGATCGTGCGTACAATTGCATGTAGAATTCTTTGGCACGCCGGCCAAGAGTAAGGCCGAGACCGCGAGCTCAAGTCCGACAAAGCCAAAACCGACCCAGAACGAGACAGAACCAGAGATAGCAGCAGTGCCCGAAGAGCCCGCGACCGAAGACGTCAGGAAAGAGGAGGAGGGCGATGTCGCAGAAGTCCACGCATTAATCGACCACAAGATGCTGGATGACAAGAGCGTGGACCTGCTGGTCCACTGGGAGGGCGAACCCGTAGAGGAGGCCACCTGGGAGCCCGAGGCAGAGATTCAGGAGGGGGCCAGCGAGCTACTCTTCACCTACTGGAAGAAAGCTGGGGGCCGGGACAGCGCCCTGTTCAAGACCGAGGCAGAAGTGTACCACGTATTCCGCATCCTCAACCACGAGAAGAAGCCCAGGGGCGGCTTCGCGCTGGAGGTCCAGTGGGTGGGCTACCCGGCCTCCAAAGGCAACACGACGTGGGAGGCCGAGACCAGGGTCAAGTCAATCGCGCCGGAGCTGCTGGAGGAGTATTGGGAGAGCGTCGGTGGGCGGAGCAGTTTCTTGTCCAAGCGGGGACGTACCAAGAAGAATTGAGGTGCCTTGCTTTCTTTCGTGAGTCCTGCGTTGGAAGCGTCGCAGCTGTTCCGTGTTCAAGGTCATACACAGATTCGATCTCTGCAAGTCCACCCAGTGTTTCCCTGGGTTGAATATCTCGTGCCAACAGGGTCGTATGACCAGCCTGGCATCCCAATGGGATACTGCACTGATTGCGCAAGAGCTTTGCAGACACATACATACATACAAACATCCATACGCACAATCGCGCGTGGGGACGGGGACTGTCGGCATGTATTATCCTGCGTAGCGCTGCGGTAGGGCCCGGCCCTACAAATTTCAGCTATGTTACCTGTACTTACACGAGCGTCTCTCGAACGACGCTTTGAAGATACGCGCAATGTCCCGACGAGCCTGTGTGGGCTTGATCAACCGTTGATGTCTCATGTGTACTCGGTTGTAGCCTGCGTGAATGAGGAAGCCCAGCTGTTCATGCTGGACTATGGAATGATAATATACGCGTGGGCACGTTGGGGGTGTTTGATGATTCACCCGGCCGTTCATGTCGCGAACACAGCGGCATCTTTCGAGCTGATCATGCAATCAGAATCAGTAGACCTCTTCCGATGCCTTCCCCAGCTTTGATATCTACGAACGGGACTTGCCTCCGCGAATATTTCTTGCAATTATATGGTCATGACAGCGGCCATCAATAGCTCCCCCACGTCCGCCGATGCCACACGCTCTGAGCGACACGCGCACACGCATGTCAAACGAAGCCTTTCCCCTGCAGAACGAGGCAACGCCGGACCGCTTCGGCCGTGGCTGCCCAGTCTGCTCCATCCCACATCGTCTCATCAGAACCATGCAAGGCACTGGATCCGTGTTGCCCGCACGTGGTGATGCCTGGCCAAGCCGACGGAGGCTGCGATCACAGCGACTGTGGAATAAGTCCTATTTCTTGTTTGCCCCCTTTACTCAGAAAGGGAGCAGCCGCATATCACAACGCACCTATCGTATCGCCCACTATGCCACGAGATCAGGTATCGACGACATCCAGGCCGCCGCTCAGTCTTTCCATGCCATGGGCAGGACCCAAGTACCGCCCGTCAGGCATCCGCGTAGTGGTCACCGATGAACCACGGCCCCCGTGGGCCTGGGGCATCGTCTCTCGCTGCAGAAGACGACGTGGGAGGGAACGCTGCGGACGTGTTTCCCCGTATAAAGATGCCTTTCTTTCTTCGCTCTGGTTACGGCTGCGAGATGCATGGATGTAGCATCGCACACCAGAAGAGCGGTCTGACTTTTCACCACACCGAGATACGCCCTTCTGCTCTAGCCAGAGTCTCTACCGGATACCTGGCGAGCAACTGAGCTATCGTAAAACAATGACCCAGAGCTCACGTAGATACTTGCACCAGAGACACTGGATGTCCCGGCCTCTGATCTTTATATCCTCACAGACCTCAAGCCCGTCCCAGCCAGTCGCTGTAATCACCACCACCAGAGTATCTCTCTCTTCTCTGTCTCCCCCGAAAGCGCAACCGCAAGCAACAACGACCTTACAGCAATAACAACAAACGAGCCCCACGATGTGCGTCCGCGAGATCTATGGGCTCCCCTGCAAGAGCTGCGGCGCCTTCGTCCCGTCCGGCGGCAAGGGGATGCTGCTCTGCGCGAGGGCCCGGGACACGGGCGAGGCGTGCAAGTACATGCTGCCCGAGAAGGGGGCAATCGTCGCAGCTGCCACCACCAATAACGACGAAAAAGAAGAGAAAGAAGAAGAAAAATCTGCCACTGCCGACCTGGGAGAGAAGGCACTGATCAAGGACAGGCGTCTCTGTGAGGCATGCCAGGACATACCAAACGAGGACGGGCAGGTTAAAGTCAAGGTCAAGGTCGAGGGCGAGTATCAGGAGGATGCAAAGCCACACGTCTCTCATGATGGCAGCGGTCTCGCGCGCGACGACGCCTTGGCTGTCAAAGAGGAAGTCAAAGAAGAGGAAAGAATTGAAGACGGCGACGACGACGACGACGCAACGATCCCCGCCGCTGCTGCTGACGACGACGATGGAGACACCGACCACCGCATCATCAAAGACGAGAATGATAGTGTCGGCGACGAGGCCCACCAACACACCCCTCTAGACGATGACGACGGTGCCGCGGGGGACAACACCCCAGACGACCCCAACACGGCAGCCACCGGACCCGCGGGGCAGATCACCACCGACGACGACGATGACGATGACGGTGATGGTGATGGGGAGGAAGAGGAGCAGCTCCACGACTGGGAAGAGCGGTACAATGCCGCGCAGGTCCCGCACGACTGCAAGATGGGTCGCGTCGAGGCGTGGCGCCAGGATGTGGGGAGGTACATGTGAACGTTCTGAAGGGAAGGGAGAAAAGGAGAGGATGATGCCGTCTCACCGTGGGATGCACAGCGATGACAGTCTAAGAGGAAACGGGGCTTTGAGGAACTGATGCCCAGCAGGATGGCAAATTGTCATCCAGCTCAGCTTTGTCCCCAATGCCATGTGAGCACATTCCGTTAGCCGACGGGCACTGCACTAGCTCTCGGGCACGTTTGCCAGATGAGTAGAACCTGAATGTTTCATAGAAGAACAATACGGAAATTCCTGTAGCGAATTGGTCAATATCGTGCCGAGTGACGTTGGCTGGAACTTCCCTGCCGTGATCCTAGCAGCTTATCCAAGATTCGTAGAAGTGAGGAAGGTCAGGCAGCCCGCACGGCACCCTTTGATTGAGGCGTTGCAAGTGACGCCCTGACTTGCAAGAAGCAGGGTTTATGCTTCTCCCCACCGGCAGCAACCAACATCTGTAAGTGACGTCCCCACGAGCCGTGTTGGCCCGGCATTGACTCCGCGCTGCGAGCGGAGCGGGCGCTGCACTTTTTGGGCCTCCCCCGCATCGCATCCCCGCACACGCGGTACACATGTACCTGTGCCGTGCGGAGGAGGGGGATCGGCGTTGGCTAAAGATATCCGCAGGCCCGGCCGACACAGACACGGCACATGCACACGTGTGCAGGTGGGATAAGCTCATGCAGGGCCCGCGGGCAGCTCAGGCCCGAGAAGGCCTTGCCGGCTCCTCGAATGCTTCACCGTACTTCAAGGACCAGGCCGCACGCACGCTGTCCTCTTACCTTGGTCCAATCTGGAAGTCTTGTCCAGTACATGCCTCCGATACCCCAGAAGCCAACATCGACCTCCAAGCACGAAAGCACCGACCATGGCGGCACCACCCGAGAACATGTCCGGCAAGGGCCTGCTGTACGTGCACTCGCGCATCACGAGCGAGCTGCTCGACGAGCCGACGCTGCTCAAGTGGTACGACGAGGACCACATCCCCGAGATCTTCGCGACGGGCGGCATCAGCTCGGCGTCGCGGTTCATCGACGAGCAGGCCAAGGCCCGGGCCGGCGAGGGCGGGCGGCCGTACCTGCACCTGTACCCGCTGCAGGACATTGGGTTCCTGCGGACGCCCGAGTTCGCGGGCATCTCGGTGACGAGCGACATGCTGCCCGGGTCGGGGCTCGTCTACGACCTGGTCGACTTTGACGTGCGGTACTACAACCTCGTGCAGGTGTTCGACCCGACCAACAAGGGCCCGGGCCACACGCGGACCATCTTCTTTGCGCACTTTGCGCTAAAGGAGGGGTGTCCGAGCCAGGATCTGGACGACTGGTACCGTCAAGAGGTGAGTGTTGGCTGGATCTGGATCACCCCGGAAAAGTGTCGCGCACCCTTCGCCTTCAGAAAAGAATCTTCAGTGACGGACGACTGACGCCTGACGGCAACGACACAGCACCTGCCGCAACTCGCGCAGGCCGAAGGGTACCTGCGGTCGACACGGTACAAGCTCGTGTGGGGCCGCAACAACGAGACGTCGCGGGCGTTCAAGGGCCGGGAGTCGGACAACGGTGCTCCAGCTCCGGCGGCCAAGCAGCAGCTGCCCGAGTGGCTGGCGCTGCACGAGTTCGAGACGGACGAGGTGGACGTGGCGGAGCTGCGGCGGCTGACGGGGACCGAGTGGACCAACAAGATCTTTGCCAACAGCGAGCAGGCCATGGGCATGGCAAAGCTGGACAGGGCACACGGGGACAAGAAACTGCACCACGGCGAGGCGGTCTGATGGTGTGCTGTACGGTACTGAATTGTCCAGGAGAGGGGACTGGGGATATGCGACAGTGTCGGGGACGGACGTGCACGCCGGGCTCCGCGGGTCTGACGTGGTTGACCTGGTTGAGTTGATGCCCACGAGCCCGGAGCAGATGCCGGAAGGAGCTGATTGGGGCGGCGTGTGGAGGAGCAAAGGAGGTGGAGCAGCAGTGGACGCCCCAAACGAACAAAGGTGCACTCCAGGGCTAACAAAGGTGCATTGCAAGCACCTGGGCCCGGGCACCCTTCGGTGTCGGCGCCCGCGGGCGTGGGCCGCCGTCTTGGACACCGAGGCCGAGCGAGCAACGTAAACATACCTTTTACCCTGTTATATAGGCACTGAGGGGGCAGGATGCATTTCAATAGCAGACCACGCCAATCTTGTTGCACAACGCTGTCTTGGAAGTTCGGTCGAGTCGAGAAAGCCCAGAGCCCCCACACCACCACCCTGAAGCGGCATCGCACCTGCCTCCCCACCCCCCAGCCATGGCTGTAGCCACCGGCAGCCGCCCTCCACGACCAGCAGTCATCCGCAAGCTGGGACACCTGTAAGCCACCTTGACGCCGACCCTCCCCTCTGGATGGCCTCACCAGCAACGCACTGCTGACCACGCCCTCACCCGCCCGTCCACAGGGAAAACTACCACCAGGCATGGCACACTCTGCGTCACCTCCTCGGCGTCGTCATCGCTTGCCGCTATGCTCTCCCCACCTCGGCCGCCGTCCAGGCTGAGGACCACGCCCGCGCTCTCTTCGAGCACGCCGTCGCCCAGACCGTGCTCGACCACCCCATGCTCCGTGTCGCCATCGTCGACGCCGAGGCCAAGAAGTCCAGCTGGGTCCGCGTCGACTCGCTAGACCTCGCTGCCCACATGGACTGGCAGACTCTCAACTGCACATCCGAGCAAGACTACGAGGACAGGCTGCAGGCCATCATCGACCACCACCATGACACCGACTTCCCACATCTCGACACCAGGCCCGGCTGGCGTATGACGCTGCTGCGCCGCCGCATCGTCGCGCTAGACGACAAAGGCACTGCCGGTGCCGAGCTCGAGCCCTTTGTCGAGTGCGTTTTTGCATGGAACCACTCACACTTTGATGGCATGAGCGCCAAGATGTTCCACGAGACACTGCTCGCCAACCTCAACAAGGTCACAGCGTCGGAAGAGAACATGGCCCAGATCCCCCTGCAAGGGCATCTGCTGGACCTGTCCACATTCCCCCTGACCAAGGATAACTTCACCCCAAATCTGCATGACATCACAAAGCTGCCGGTCACTCCTGGTTTCACAGTCAAGACGGCGTGGAAGGAACTCAAACCACCAAAGAAGCAGTCCAGCTCCACATCCACAAGAACGGCCTCTCCTCAACGCGATTCTCACGGCGCAGCTTGGGCACCCATTGTGGCGAGCTCGTACAAGACGCACACCCTCCGCTCCCACTCGCTCGACGGGCCGGCTCTTGCCAAGATCCTCGCGCTGTGTCGCAAGCAGGAAGGTGGAGGTATCACATTGACCGCATTGGTTCACGCTTTGTGTCTTTCATCTTTGGTGTCTCTTTTCCCGCGAACCCAGTCTGCCAACGCCGGTGCACTGAAGCCAGACTCCTTCGAGGCTGCGACGGCGATCAATTTCCGACGCTTTCTCAAGCCTAATCCGCCTGGCTATCCAAGTCTGGACCCGGGCCGAACCATGGCCAACTACGTCACAGGCATGGACCACAAGTTCGGGCCCGGGATCGTCTCAGAGATGCGGGAGACAGACCCTCCCGCTGCAGCAGACACTACGTCTGATGCGAAGCTGACCGATGCCGCTAGGAAGGCGATATGGAAAGCGGCGGCGCAGATCAAGCACGACCTCGACGCTCGCATGGAACGTGGCAACAAGAACGACCAGACGGGGCTCATGGGGCTGGTCGGTGACTGGCGGGCGCAACACACCGCCAACACAAAGAAGCCGCGGCACACAGCGTGGAACCTGAGCAACCTCGGCGTCATCGACGGCGGCAGCACTGACGAGGCGTCCTGGGCAGTCACAAAGTGCTGGTTCACGGTTGGTGCCATGGTCTGTGGAGGCGTCTTCATGATCACCCCGGTCGCAGTCAAGGGCCAAGGTCTCTTCATTGGCTGCACGTGGCAGGACGGCGTCTTGGACAAGCAGTTTGCCGAGAAGTTCTTTGCCAGACTGATCGACAGGCTGCGCGAGCTTGTCGCCGAGTGATGAAGCCGCTTAAAAGGCCTCATCAGGTCGTTTTCATCAGACGACCGTCTTTTCTATTCTCCTGGTGCTTTGCACCAAGCTTTCACTGCATCCACAGCACATTATCACAGCGATAGAATGATACATTCTGAGCTACTCAGACAGCGTTTAGACAGCATTCTGTTTCGCATTTTCAATATCACACAGGCATCATAACAACTGCTTCATACACTTTGCTTGCACAACAGGGACGATCACCTCTTGAGTACAAATGAGCTGGCCTACTCCTCAAAATCAACCTTGTCTGACTTGAAAAAGTAGTCGTCCGGCGGTGGCGGGATGTCGAAGCGAGGCGGCGACTGGAACGCGAAGCGGTCCCAGCTCCTCCCGCGCATCCTCTGCTTGCCGTCCTTCTCCTTGTACAGCTGCGGCTTGTACTTCTGAACCTTGGCCCACTCGTGAATCATCTGCCTGATGTAACACGCCTCTGCAGCCGGCGTCATGTATCGATCACGCAGTGTCCTCTTGGTCTCCTCGCCGATCCTCGCGGCCTCTTTGGGGTGCCTGAGGTAGTAGTTCATGATCTCATCAATGTTGGACCAGTCGTTCTTGGCGGCGATGTAGTTCTGTAGCGACGTCGTGTTAGTGCGCGAGCTCCGCTCTATGCAGCACGGGGTCAAGAACAATATACCTGGCTGGGCCCACTGGCCTTGAGAACCGAGTAGAAATGGGCCGTGTACTCGAGTGGTGTGTGGATGATGATGGCGGAGTTGCAGTTGGCGAGGTTGCGCAGCCGCCCACTCCAGGAGTTGCCCTCTGTGTGGATCAAGTACTGCCATGAGCAGTGCTCCTCCATGGCGACGACGCCCGCGTTGCCGTTATCCCAGCGTATCTGGCCGACGTCGCTCCACGTCTTGTTCACGGCTGCCTCGAGGAGCTGGGTGCGCACGACGCTCACCTTTTGCCCGACGTTGATCTGCCCTCTCCACAATGCCTTCTGGGTCTTCTGTGAGAAGGGTGTGAGGAACTTCCTCGACTTCTCGCGAAAAGTGCGGTACCCGCCGACAGTGTCCCACGATGACGAGGCCCAGCCGTTGAAGTCGGGCATGACCCACGTGTCGTTGTCGGAACGGTGCCGTGTCCAGCCCCATGCGACTCGGCCGGGGCGCACAGGCTGGGGGTTGGGATGGTCCATCCGGTCGAGAGTGAACTCGATGTTTGGCAGCACGTGCGGGTCGGAAATAGCCGTGATGGCACGGTAGATCATGGCGGCGCCGTCAAGGTAGCGCGTGCGGTCAACCACACCCTGCTTCTCGCCCACCACGTAGAGGTCACCATCGAAGATGAGCAGGCGGAGCTGGCCGTGAGCCTTGTCGGGCTCAGTACGCCACAGGGCAATCTGATCCTCGTCGATTCCACCGCGAGCAGCGTGCCAGTCGCGGGCACGCTCGATCTCATAATACTGTAATGGGAAGGCAGCCTTGCACTGTTCTTGGTCAAGACCCAGGTTGCGCTCGTCGCGCTCGGGAATGAAGGTCCAACCGTCCGCGGTCTTGTAGGTGAACCTCTCATTGGACTCGGATGTGCATCCCAGCCATGCATTTGGGTCTTGTGCGTAGTT
Source organism: Microdochium bolleyi (assembly GCA_001566295.1). Classification (NCBI taxonomy): domain Eukaryota; kingdom Fungi; phylum Ascomycota; class Sordariomycetes; order Xylariales; family Microdochiaceae; genus Microdochium; species Microdochium bolleyi. Next base: position 2,967,185 of record KQ964245.1, read on the forward strand.
CGAAGACAAATGTGATGATGGTCTCGATGACCAGGTCACGTGTTGCTTCTTGCTGAGCAGGGTGCAGAAGCCGCCGAGAATGATGGCACCCGTGCTGGCGGCGATGAATCGTGGCCGGCTTCTCGAAGACCACCAGGCAGGGGTTATCATGGCGTCCGTGTTAGTGGCAGTCTTGTTCTGGAGTGTTCGCTGCTGTCAAGAACTTCGAGATATGGTAAAGGATGTGAGGGAATGGCGGTGGGTGGCCTGGATGTCTGAAAGGGCGAGAGCCCGGTTCGTCTCCAGCTTCCCATTGATTGTTGCGAGACTGACCTGGCAGGAGCGCACCTGCCACGGCAACGATGGCACCGCTCCAAGCTCCATCCGCGCCTTCCTCGCCCAAGCTAAACTCCGTCACGCCCAGATTGAGCTAGAACGGCGGAGTTTCAATGATACAAGAGGCCCACTGTAGCTCCAGAGAGTGGTCTCTTCAATAATCGAACCTCAAGTGTCTAGATCGGCAGCGGATTCTGTGCTAGCAAGAAGATGATTGTCACGATCCCTCACTTGTGCGAGCGAGTGAAGAGGGATCTCTCTGAGCACAACCACACCTCAAGCGGTCATGTGAGCCAGGCCAAAGCATCCTTTGATTGTTCTCAGTGACTGCCGAGGAATACAGCAGTGGCACGCTCATAAAATTAGACCGTGGGTCTAGGAAGCTCAGCTGGAGTTGTACCTGTGTCCTAGATTGCCCTTGAACAGAAGCATCATGCAGAGACCTTGGCCACATGCTTGATTGGTTAGTCGTACGATGACCCGTGCTTTCAACTTCTCAAGAAAAGTCTCCGTACGATGGCATTGAATTTGTAAAGGAATTTGGAAAACATCCGGAAAGATGCGACCGCAGAAGTTGACATTGTAATCTCGGGACATATTTGTATCTCCCCTTCCAAAGACAAGGGCCCACGGTCGGCATGAGAGAATCTGAAGATGCAGCATTTGGAGAGTGGAACCCCGTCGGGACGAGTCGAGACTTGATGTCAGGCCAAGAAACCGATCGTGCAGAGTCACGGGTGCTTCCCAAACAGAAGCCAGTGTTGGTGACTACGGTCTCTCGAGCTCTTTATCGAATGACAACAAACCAACTGAGCTTGCCATGACACCATTCGTTGCACCGGTAATTGCAACGCGTGGAGTGAGCAGAACGTTGTTGGAGGGAACCTTACAGTTCGCACACTGTATTGCAGACAGTGCGCTTGACGACGTACTCCGTTTGCTGCTCCCCACGGCGTCAGCGAAGGCAACGGCCGCCAGCGCTGCTACCCATCGCCTGCCAGTGATCATCAGTCAACATCTCCGGGCCACCACGAGCTCGGGAGGACTTCCAGGTGATAGCCACGTCGTCTGCATCGGATTATCCCGAGCCTTGGCTCGCGCGCCTCACTCCCCGAAGACCTGTGGTACACGCCCATCATGGAGTACCCAGACGTTCCCGAGCGCGCCGCTTCCCCATCGCCTCCGGCCACGCCCATCGATGACGACGGACGCGCAGCCTCGCCCGAGATCCCGCTGACCATGGCGGCCTCGGCCGTCCTCACGGCACTACCGCGGGACGCCAGCTCCGCGCTCGCCACGGCCGGCGAGTTTGACCAGGACAAGGTCGTCGTCCGCTTCAAGCCCGTCGGAGGCGCCCCGCAGCTCGCCCGCAACAGCGTCCGCAAGATCAGCGCGAGCCAGAAGTTCGAGGCCGTCGTGGCGCACCTGCGCAAAGCACTCCGGCTCGCGCCGACGGAGGGGTTGTTCTTGTACGTCAACAGTGCTTTCGCGCCCGCGCTGGACGAGGTTGTCGGGAATCTTCACAGGGTGAGTACCCGGATATCACGAGATGATGCATCATCTGGCGTGATGGCACATGCTACAATCCCCTCTCTAAGAAGGACCTTGCTGATGTGCCAAACAGTGTTTCAAAGACTCGAATGGACAGTTGATCGTGGTCTATTCAATTACGCCTGCTTTCGGATGACGATGCCAGTCTACAGTGTTACAGATCTTCTCCGTGCTTTAGCAGGAGCCAAGGCTGTCCTTGAGCCGTGCTGGCTACCTCAACCGCAAATACCTCAACCGCAAAGACCCTTGGAGCCCTGGAGCCGGGATGTTCTGCCGCAGAACTCCAGGTTTACCAAGACGACCATTTCATTTCGTCTCGACGGCCTTAGCGAAAGCCTCAACCTCTTCTTTCGCAATCGGGTAGGTGTGCTCCGGGGCTGGGTATGACCGGTTCTTGACCTCGTCCCGGTACGTCTCAATCGCGCGCAAGCTCTCGGTCCAGACATCTCCGTACTTCTTTACGAACTTGGGCAAGAACCGTCCTGGTGGGAAGTTGCCGAGCATGTCGACCTGCACGAGGACCTGCCCCGAGCAGCCGTTGCCCGCACCGATGCCAATCGTCGGTACCGAGAGCTTGTCTGTGATGATGGTAGCGATCTCCTGCGGAACGGCCTCGACAACCATGGCGAAGCACCCAGCCTCCTGCACGGCAAGCGCGTCCTCCAGGACCTTGCGTGCGCCGCTCGATGTCTTGCCTTGCACGCGGAACCCGCCGAGCGCATTTTGCCGTTGCGGTGTCAGGCCAATGTGCGCGAGGACAGGGATGCCTGCCTGCGTGATCTTTCTGATCGTCGGCGCCATCTCCTTGCCGCCCTCGAGTTTCACGCCCTGCATGCGGCCTTCCTTGACGAACCTGATGGCTGTCGCCAGGGCCTGGTCTGGCGAGATCTCGTATGATCCCATGGGGAGATCACCGATCTGATGTTACGCAAAATCAGTCTTGTGCTCCAATATCCAGCACACAAATAACAACAGTTTCAAGTCGCCAACGGCCTGAAATGGGAACGACAAAGGGGGGACCCTCGGGCCAGACTCACTGTGAAGGCAGCCTTGGTCGCCCGCGCCACCGACTTGCAGTGCAGCAGCATATCGTCGACCGTCACCTCACTCGTGTCCTCCATGCCCAAGGCAACCATGGCCAGGCTATCGCCGACAAGGATCATGTCCATGCCCGCGACATCGGCGACATGCGCGCTTGGGAAGTCGTGCGCCGTCATGACGGTGATGGGCTCTTTCTTCTTGAACAGCGACTTGATCGTGCCCATGGTCACCTTCTTCCGGGTGGGTGTGGACGCGGATGCGCCGAGCGGGGAGTGGGAGCTCCATCTTTGTTGTTGTTGATGTCCTGGTTGTGACGGTCTGCATCGTGGTTGGGGGGCGATGAGCTTGAGGTTGAATGACGAGGCCGGGGAGGTAGTGAAAGGGAGTGACGAGCGGGCAAGGGTATGGCGAGCCACAGCAGCAGCCCTAGACCTGGCCACCATCAAGGCCATGATCGCCACCAACAAGTGGTTGTACGTCCCTGATGTGAGGAAGGGTGAAGTGAGTGAAGCAATGATGACTCAGCACAAGGCTGCTTGTTCCTAGATTATGTAATGCACAGACGTGTGCAGAGGTGTGTGTTGTGTGTCGGTGTGTAGTGTAGATGTGCCGGGGAGGTGTCTCCCGGGCACGTGCCAAAGCAGAGGGGACCTCGGGTTCCGGTGTGCGCAAAGAAGTGCGTGGTGGATGCTATGGCTGTTGGCAGTCTGGCTGAAGATGCGCGTATGAAGCAAGAGAGAGATTGTTGGAAGAAGGGGGAAACTAGAGAGTTAGCGGAGCGTGGTCGCGTGCACAGCAATCCGCGGCGACGACTTTTATGGTTCTTGTCATGATGGTTTTTGCTGCGTACAATTGATCCTCTGCTGGTGTTGAGGGCGGCGCAGCTGCGGGTCCGGGACCAGGGGTCTGTCTCCCCCTTAAATGCCTGGCCCGCATGACAGGAGGTGAGTAGCCGACTTGGATGTGTTTGCAGCCACAGATGGGCGGGACAGCGCGCGAGCCACACTTTCAGCACTTGCATACCCTGCCCGGCCCCCTTTAACTTGGAACTTCTTGTGTTCAAAGAAATACATGCCCCTTGCTTCCAGTCATTGATGAGATTAAGGTCATGGGGTTTGCTTCCCTTGGGTTTATTCCAGCTTGTGTGACCGGGTCTGAGGTGCACTGTTGGGTGCACCGCCACAGAGCACCTTGGCTCTTTGTCGCGCCAGAGCATGCTCGTACAGGCCGAGGCTGTCGGTAAAGCCGGCCAAAGGAGTATCCCTGGCAGGGGAATCTTTGGGCCACCTGCAGCCCAGCTCAGCGAAAAGTTGGGTCGGGGGTGTCCACTTTCTGAGAGTTGCAGGTGTGGGGCAGCCTGGCCGGATATGTCGTGACTGTCCGAAATTGATTGAACTTGACGAGCAGTCAAAACTGGTCTGTGTTTCGAGGCTGGCAAGGAAGTGTCTTGAATGTTCGCGGTTTCTTCCTGACTTCTCATTATCCTTGGAAAAATGGAATACGTGTCGTGTAAGTCAACTGGAGGCCAAAGTCACGCGAAACAGGACTCGGGACATAGGAGGCTTCTTCTATGTGTCCTATTCGAGCATCATTGAGTTGTGATGTGCAATAGGGCATGCATCAACTGGCTCGCCAGCTATCCTTATACGCTGGCAGGTCTTCTTACTCAGTGCTCATGGAAAGGTGACCTGCCCACTGAGTCCTCGAATTCCGCCAGCAAGATTGCACCTTTGTTCGTGCCATGGGCGAGTCATAAAATCGTGCTACTCTGAAATTAGAAGCCCATGCGGTGCCAATGCCCCAAATAGCTTGAAGAACTGTCCAGAATAACACTCCTTCGTCGTCTTCACGATCATCCAGTCGGCCGGAGTAGCCAGCACGCAGCATCCCGCTCCGACGGATCGTCCTCCCGGTCCCACTCCGCGAACCTCACGAACCCAAGCTTCTCCATGACCCTCAGGCTCCGCGCGTTGGTAATGTCCGCGACGGCCATGATGCGCTCCGGCATCTCCACCAGCTCGGGGTCCTCCTCCCGTAGCACCCCGACGCCCTCGGTGAAAGGAGCAGTGCCGAAGACATATCTGGGTTTCATCTCGACCACGACCTCCTCCCGCGGCAGCGTCCACCAGAACCTGACGACCTCGCGCAGCAGCTCCGTCGCGTACCCCTTGCCGTGATGGGTCGTGTTGATCCCGTACCCGACCTCGGGCCACCCGGTGCCGCTGTTCATCCGGACGATGCCCATCATGCCGATCGCCCTGTCCATATCATCCTCTTTCTCGGCTCCCTCTCCGGTGGCAGTGCCAGTTTCTGCACCCACCGGCCCTGCACCGACCACTTTCTCCTTGATCGCGAACACATACGTCGACCCGTCATTCGGCGGCAGGAACCGGTTCAGCCACGCCTGCGTCTCGCCCAGGTCCCTGTCGACCCGGCCCTGGCTCGAGTGGACCATGTACTCCGGCCGCGTGCGGATGGCGTGGTAGCCGGCCAGGTCATCCTGCGAGATGGGAACGAGCCTCAGGCGCTCCGTCTCAAGCGGCTGGCGGCCGGCGAGGGCCGGCAGCGGGGTGACTGGCAGGGTCGTCCTGACTGTGACCTTGCGGCTGGCGATGGCGGGCTCGGTGGCCGGGTCGGAGTCCTGAGATGTGATAGTGGTTGCCGCGACGGGCTCGTCCGCTGTGTGGGGAGCCATGGTTGGCTGAGAGTGCGCGCGCGCAATCCTGCTCGAGAAGCTTCGTGTTGTCTTGGACGTTATGTCTTGCGTGTTGTAGTCAGTACCCAGAACGCGGTGGAACAACTTGAAGCGAAGCGTACATTAGATCCGGGACTGGGATGTATCTAATCTTCAAACAGCTTGCGATGAACTACGCTTGCCTCTACGGGCTCAGGGCTATGATTCGCAGTGGCTATACGGTAAGCACCTGCTAAGTGGGGGTGGTGCAACGTCCAAGGATCAGGGTGAGTCACGCGAACCCGTACCGGAAGACCCCAACCCCGTCCATCTGCACTTCTTACAGCGCAGTCAGCAGATATAATCTCTAACTTTAGCCCTTTCGTGGGGATGCCCAGGAATAAGACACGGAAGCGGTAACCTCAGTTGTTGAACGCGAGCGGCGCCTCTCTTTACGACATTCTTGGTGCTGCGAAATTGATAATTCAAATACCTGGTAGCTGACATCAAGAGCCTTCGTGAGTCGAATTCCTCAAATGTAGAATGCGTTGGACTGTTAGCAGTGTCCTTTTCTCCCTTGCTAAACTGGCCCTGTTTGGATTCTACTGACTTTGAGCTGAATTCCGCTGGAAGAACGAACCCACAATATTCGACATAGGCAAAGCTTAGAACGAAGCATATAACACACTGTCCAGATTCGTAGGTCAACATGCAGAGTTCATGGGTACAGCCAGTTTGACAACTAACATAGAGCCAAGCTAGCAATGCACAACCCATACCGTTTTCATGATGGCCCCTGAGCTATAGTCGCAACAGCCGACGATGGAACATGGACGATGGCCGCGCGAAACTGCCTCTGGTGATCCCTGAACAGTCACAGCCTGCGATGGCGGGGTTGCCACTTTTCTAAGCGCATTACATTGCGTAGCCAAGCTGGGAAGGTGGTGAGTATGACGCGTCATCTTCGGATCGAGGCCTCTCCAAATGTGCAGACATTCTATGAGCACAAGACTCTTTGTTATTCTCATGTCATTGGATTCCTCCTGCAGGCACCTCTAGGGGGAGCTCAGGTTCGGATCGAGACACACACATTCAGTTCACACTCTTCGATCTCTGCCTGCGGAATCCATGCCGAAACCTTGGTTGCGGCAGTGATCACCCTTGGCTCCCTCGATTCCAAGCACTCTAGACACCGTGGTGCGAAATATCCGACACAAATACAGAGCCGATCGACAGGCAAGATCGATCTGAATGTTCGGAAGGTCTCCGGCTCCCCGCCAGCACCTTGCTCAGACATAGGACGATACGGTCGCCGTAGATCTCGGCCGCCAAGCCCGACGGAAACATGCTTGCCAGCAATAATAGACGGCTGCTATAGGGCACTTTAAGCTCGGGAGAGACTTGAGGGAAGGCTGCACCGCCACGTAGCCCGGCCTGGGGAGGCGCACTGCACCTGGATTAATCTATGGCTTGACCACAATTTCAGGTTTCTGGGAGGATGACTTGGGCAGGAGGTGTGGCTGTGTGACGTCGCCGCCAGACCAGGGCCTGAGGACTACTGAGACCCTGATGACGTCACGAAATGACTGGGGTTGAGCTTGCTTAGACGAACCCGTCTTCAGCATACCACATACAGGAGATTCAAGATAAAGACAACGAAATCTCTCCTTGTGAAAGTCCCCAAGATCCCGTCGAGAACAAGCAACATATCAAAGTGGACAAGCCACAAAATGTGAGTGCACCACCAAAAGACACGCGCCGTTCAAAGGAACCACCAGGCTAACGACCACACCGCAGAAACCACAAACTCTAAACCAAGCCCACCGCCACACCACACCCCCAAGCCCACAGCCATGCCTCTCGACAACTCCCAGGACAAGGGCGTCACCGGCGCCGCCAAGTTCGTCACCAGCACCCTCGGCAACGCGGTCGGCGGCGTCGGCCGGACGGTCGGCAACGTCACGGGCGCGGCCTCGCGTGGCGTCGGCGAGACCATCACCAGCACCACCGGCAGCGCGGGTAAGCCTGTCGGCGATGCCCTCAGCTCGCTCGGCAACGGCGTCCAGGACGGCGCGACCAACGTGAGCAAGGGGATCGAGAACGCTGGCCAGTGGAAGCGATAGATGGGGATGTTATGGCTAGGCAGCACGGATGAGGAACACGTTGGGCGAAGGCAGACGGAAAGGAGACATGATCCAGTCGGCCATAATCTGAAGATATCTACTGCAACTAGCTGCCCATCAAAAATCCTGATTTGAGAAATGAGCCGCATGGGTGGGGCTTATCTCACCGTAATGAAATGTTTATATACGTTGCATCACCATGAACCGGATGTGCCTGACCTGCGAGTGGTGACAGCCGGAAGGCTGCTACATTTTGCTGGCATATCACAGCACTAGAAAAGCCAGTGCCCCAGGAAGTCTACCGAAATAGCCAGGACGGATTCCTGAAGGGTAGGGAAGCATATGCACATCCTTGTGTTGGTCCAACGATGGCACTATCATGAGCAAGTTGGTTCTTTCATCGACCACGAGATGGTGACGGACTGATCTAGAACCTTGTATATCTACGAAAAATGCGTCGGCGTAGCTACCGTATACAACAATATTCCTTTGATTCCACTGCATCGAAAACTTGTTTCTCACACCCAACGGTATGCCGCAGCACGAAGTCGGAACCTTGGTTCCATGTACATCCATGATTCACATAATGTTGCAAGAGTACTGCACCGAAGTGGAGGAATCTCAAGTGGTAGCATATGGTGCAGACAAACACCGTGGTCCCGTTCCGCCCCAGCCGAAAGGTGAACCAAGCGACTGGTTGCAATGGCACGGCCCCTGGAAGAAGTTTCTACCAAAACGGCCTGCAAGCAGGAACCAGGACATCGGAGAAAGGGTACGGGCAGTGGCCCTAGATCTGCCCGTTAAACGCCGTGTATCCCTCATTCATTTCACCAGACCATAGCAAGGCCTGTCGTGTTTGCAACAGATTTCATACGGATTCTCACACCGCACATACTATTCCGCCCCTTCCCTACTGCACTCGAGTAGCAACTGCTCACCAGAACCACAACACCACCAAACCAATCAGAACAATCATGAATGCGACGCCTAAGCCTCTTCCCGTGTGGGACCACCCCTTCCGGAAGAAGGGCACCAGACTCGGAGCAGCCCACGACCCTCTCGAAGCCCCGGCAGACGCGCCGTTCGCCTGGACTGACACAAAGAGGGACCAGAAGCGCCGCTTGAAGAATCAGCAGCGCCAAGAGCGAGCGCGAGAGCAGCGCCAATCCACCATCAGAGACGCATGGGCAAACAGAGTCTTTGGTGGTGCGCCTGCAGAAGCGAGCAGCAGCAATCGTCAAGAAAGCGAGACAAAGACCAAGACCAGGACCGCCCGATCAAGCAACAGCCGGGCCGTTTCCTCGGAAAACCCAGAGATGGGGAAAGGTTCCGGACTATTGGCACATGCAATGGAAGACTGCTGCCTGGATTGAGGGGAACGGGCCCGTTGCTGTCGGATTGGGCGCGTCGATGACTTCTGCACTGATTGATCATCGTTCTGAAGTGGTTGGAGTTTATGTCAAGAGTTGCCCCCCGACTTGAAGGTTTGGCCGAAGTAGCAAGAAACTACTCGTCTGATTCGGCATCTGTAAGAAGTGTCTTTTTCTTCCAGTCACGTCAGGTGGACTAGAAACCACATTGGCAAGCTCTTACTATCCGATCATGCACAGATCGCGCTGATCGTATTCTCTTCTTTCCGTGAATATATAGAGGATAGATACCTGGAACTCATCGCCTGAATAAGCAAGTTAGCTTTCAATACTTCGTTGAGAATCGCTGTCGAAGACTTCCACGCTCATCAGTCCAGTGCAAACTACCGTATATGATAGACACAACGACAGCTGGTGTGGACGATGAGTTGTTGATAGAACCGTACAAGTATATGTGACTATATTGGAAACTACCACGCACGCAAGGTCAGAGTTGAGGTCACGTACCTGCCGCTGCCTCCTGCCAATGGAGGCACCCAAACTAATTCGGCTTACGGCCTGCAAGAAGCATGAGCGCGAATTGTTCTCGGAGCCCCTCTCAGGTATCTTTGAAATTGCAGAATCACGAATGACTATCAAGACTGCCTGTCTCGTACCCATTATCAGCTCGTCATTGTTTTTTGCGCGCGTAGTTGTCGGGACTATAACAACAGCCGGTGCATACACCCTTTCTGACAGGCGGGATGGCGGCAACAACTATTAGCTTCGACTAATTGCTGACGGCAACGCACAGGTCACACTGCTCAAGAATCATCGGATGTTCTCCTACTCTATTAACACTTTTTCAAAGATCCGCGACGTGCTCTCAGACAGCCCTTCGGCTCATGTTAATGGAGTAGGAAGCAGACTCTGTATTCAGCTACCTCCACATGGAGGTAGCACCGGTACGTAGAAGTGGCAGAGAGGCTCGACAGTGCCGTAGAGCTGACGACAGGACCCTACCTTCTTAGCACGCTTGGCTCGCCACACTAGAGGTCGGAGCGGGAGACTACGGGACGACACGAACGTCAGCACGCAGCTCGGCCGGGTGACTGTGCCCGCCGTGCCACAGGATGGCTGGCTACACGAAGAGGCACCTGCATCACAGCAAGACCCTTGACGTCCAATCTGGCATGACATCAGAGCGCATCGATGTCGATGTCCGAGGCTGCAGGGCTCGATCGCAGCACACGGGCAATGCCACGCATGGGCACACGCCTGACAAGACACGCCCGCCTCGGACGAGGTGGCGTGGTTTAGACTTTCGAGGCAACGACCGGTACGGGTTTCTGTGGCGATCTCCTATGGCTTGCTCTATCTACCGGAGGCCAATGGCGGCACAGCAGCAACGGCATTGTGGCTTGTGCCCCGCGCTAGAATGCTCGGCGGAATGGGGAGTCGACGGCAGCGAGCCAGCAAAGCCACCGCACTCGCATGAGATCTCCCCAGTAAGGCAAGCGCGAGGGGGGACTCGACCGGGATCGAAAGCTGATACATGATCCCCAAAAGATTGCCGGGCCGTGCGTGCATGAAGCACGCGCTCACGGCAGCTGTCTCAGGGGGGGTGGTCGGCTTATCAGGAGGCTTCCCCTGGGACTGAGGCTCGTATTTCACATCTGAGTATATCCCCGGCTTCTGAGGAGGGCCTTTGTGCGGTGCAGGGGCCGCGCGGCCGCCTGACCTGTCAAGCAGAGGCAGTTCAAGGGAGACAAAAGGAAAAGAACGGGTGTTCTCAGGGAATATGCCTAGTGGTGCGGACCTACCGCCGAAGAGCTCGCCCGCGACGAAATGGCAGTCCGCGAGAAGTCGGCGCGTGGGAAGAGGAGCCCGGGGAGGGCGGAGTATAGCCTTTCCCAGAAAGAGGGGACAGGCGGTAGATCACGACAGCCACTCGAACGAGTCCTGCCAATGGTGTGCCAGGTCCGCAGCACCCGCATCGCCCTGCTGCAGGTGGCTGATGCACGGCAGAGGAAACAAGAGACAATTATTTCCTGCATTGGGCAAGGCGGCAAGTCCGTACCGCCCAGTCTGCTCGGCACTTGAGGCTAGACCAGAGGCGCGAGCGTTGGGCACACCGGCACTTTGGTCCCATCGTGGGGCTGATCTATTTCATAAAGCAGCGAAGACCAAGGCTGCTGCAGCCCCATGGGCGCATGCATTACTCCCGCATCGTCTGATGAGCTGCACGCAAGATGGTCGGACAAGGTTCGGCCAGGACGATCTGGACCAGGCGCCAAGTGGACTGGCAGGAAGGGCGTTGCGTGCTTGGCCAAGGAGGGAGGCCAAAAGGAAGACGTCAAAGGCGGGACAGCGGTGCGGCAGGCGCAGGGGCGGGAACAGGGTGCCAGGGAAAAACGCAGATGGTGCCGAGCAAAAGTTGCCTTGTCCTCCGCAGACCAAGGGCGTTCCGCCCGGGTTTTCTTGCCTTTCCAGAAGGACCGCCAGCGCTGCTTAATTTCCGCCTCGTGTTCCCCCCCTCTCCGCAAGGGAAACCGTCTGCGGGCGTGCCCGCCCGCACAGACGGGCGTCCAGCTGCCAACATGGACACAGGGCAGGGTAAAAGATCCCCGCCCATGGCCATTGTCTTGTGCGGCGGTTGGGAGCAGGACCGGGTGGCTTTTGTCCCACCGTTCGCATCAATGACTCGAACGAGACAACTCCATGGTGATCCCCTTGCGGAACTGGTTCCGTGCTGCAAGGAGTCGCGGCGTGTGAGCAGGCCTGTCGGGCTGTGACAGGAGCAGCGTGCGCTCGGACGACGATGCCCTGTTTTGAGCCTCCATGACGTCGATCCTCTGGTCTGACACACTTCTAGGCCCCCTCCTCTCAGATCTATACTCCGCAGGGTTAGGTTTGCCTGATCTGCCACTGGGTTGCAGAGACAGGGAGGGCGTGATCCTGGGGCTTGCTCACATCCACTCCGTAGACGGCCAAGACAGCGTCGATGACAGCCGATGGTGTCCCCGGGTTCCTAGATTTGCTCCTGCGCGTTGACACAGTCATGACTCGGGGAGGGGCATGACCGCTGTGCTGGGGTTCATGGGTCCTCGGAGGTCGACTGCCTCCCTGGCAGTGGAGAGACCACCAAAGCAGCCGCCTCCCTCTCTTGGCCCAATTGGGAGTTGCCAAACTCTAACGGGCTATGGCCTAGTGGTAGAGGCGCGCCTTGTGCCTGCATCATGATGCCCTGTTGCTGTCGTCTATCGCCTAAGGCCGAAACGCTCCTCCGGAATCGTTGCATGGAATCATCTCGAGCCCAAGGTTCAGGCTCGCAGGACGCGCGCAGGGTGCCGCAGCCGGATAAATTCGGCGGACCTCCAGAGAAAATCCCCGAAATCATCCAGAACGTCTCGCAGGACGGCCGACATGATCAGGCGCGGCGGAAGTTGCCCTTTCTTTGCAGGTGCTGAAGGGGCGGAGAAGCAGCCGGCGGCTCAAATGCGTTTCGTTCCCGCACTTGGCCCCTGCTCCGTCCTGGCATGTCAGGGAAAGCTCGCTTCCAGCTGTCACAGCGGTCACAATGTTACCAGCCAGTAGATGCCCGGTAAGAGGCGGCTGGCGTAGATCATAGCGCAGGCCCCCCCGGACTTGGGAACGAGGTGAACGGCAAGTCTAGACCGTGGTCTGCTGATCCGCCCGTCCGAGCTCGGCCGGCATGTTCCATGACTCTAGCGTTGATCCGGCTAGTCTGTGATAGAAAAGGGGGGCCGAAGGGCGTGGCTGCGTGGGTGTGGTGTGCGCAGGTCAGGCCCGTCTGGCGGGATGTGGTGTCGCTCGGGATTTGTTACCTGTGTGAGGAACTTTTCCATAGACATGAGTGGCTTGCGATTGTGAGCCTCCGGATCTGCGTTTCCCAAGTTGGGATCGGGGCCAGATAGCCTGCGTGCGCCTGCGGATGCTCGTCACGCGGCAGACAGCAAGGGATCGATGTTGGTATCGATCCGCTGCAGATGATCCCCCGGGCAATGACTTCTTGCATTGGCCACACAATGCTGGGTCGGAACTTTTCGGCCAGCAATTCATCTGTCCTGGGGAGCGATGGTAGGATTGGCATCCGACTCGTCGGCGCTCCCTCGTAGAGTTTGACCAGATGCGCCTGGGCCGCACTAGTATCGGACCGATAGACTGCCCTCATCTCTCTCAACGGTGTCTTCACTCAAAGAAAGGATGTCCCTTGGTAGTAGAACCAGTCTTCTTGTGTTACACGGCAACTGGGCGTGGCCCTTGTTATTGTGACCCGAAACTTTCCGCCGGTGTGCTTCATCTAGGAGCGCTTCAGGGGTGCAGTATACTCGGGGGGCCCAAATCCAATCACGAAGAAGAGAATAGGCCGTCGAGAAGCCCTCCGTCGTCGAAAATGTTCCGAGGCGCCCGGAACACATCACATGGGAGTGCATTGGGTTTCATCCGACATATGTTCGGAAAGTCCCCGCTGACACCTTGTAGGGCTGACGGGAGAGGGTGATAACGGCGCGCGTGCACTTAGCTTACGCGGATATTACGCACCTCAAGTGATCATCAGTGGCCCGGCGAGAGCAGAATATGATGTGCGCAGACATGTACCCCATCAGCTTCAGTCACACCCAAAGCTTGGATCGAGGAGTTTCAGATGAAACCATGCTGTTGGGACTTGCACCACGTGCGATCCATTTTGTGCTACGCAATCTAGAACAACGGCCACTTGGGGGCTCTTGGTCTCCTCACGCGGGACGAGGAGCTAGGAGATTCCTCTTTGAGGCAAAGCCTGCGAGCGTCCTGCCCAGGAACAGCACAGCACACATCCTGGTGAAGATCGTATTCGCGACGGACTTGCCTCTTTCTGCGTAGGTCTGAACCGCCACAAGCGTTTTCCGTTTTCGGAGCGCGGCAACTTGCCTGGGCTAGCGCCGGCTACTGCACATTGGATCCCTGTGATCGACACGAGGGAAGAGGCACACTTCTTCGGTCTCCCAGGAGGGTTTGGCGGCCGGAGCCCAGAGCGAGTGAGACACACCACTCCTTTCACGTGAACCACCCGCGTCTTGGATTGTGCGTGGCCTGATTCTGCTTGCCCACCGTGCAGAAGTACCCGTTGCTTTTTGCGCCGGCGCCGACTTGGGCCCGATTCCAAATACCCTAGAACAAACTATAGAACTGTATCCGCTCATTTTGCCCGGGAACCGCCAGTGTGGCTTGCCAAGGGCCACAGAGTCGAGCTAGAAGGAGCGCGGAAGAGCACCGCAACCCTCTCACGACTCTGGACGCGCCGTTGTACCATGGCGTCAGCGAGGACCCGGGGATACGGAAACGTGGAGAATCTGGAAAGGTCAGCCTCCTAGACGGATACAGGCCGTGCATGACATGAATAAGCTCCCCCTTCTCAGCATTGAGCTATTGGAAACGGGTTTCCTTGTGCGGCATGCCACCCCCCTATTCACCCAATACCCTTGGCACACGCCTGAAATAGCCCGTTCATCTCTCGTCCCGTACAGACCCGGCCCAAGAGGCCTTGCTGGACCAACCCCCTCTGTCATGCCCATGATCACCTGCGATTAGGTTTAGGCCAACGCCCACATGCTCTGACTTGAGGTGAAGGCCCGACCGCAGGTGGATCTTGGCACTGGAATACCCGGCGAGCTGGAGCACCAGATACGATAGGCACACGAGAGTCGAAGCCAGAACCCATGTTCCGTAGGCGGGGCCTGCGCCAGGATTCCGCATACGCCAGCAACCCAGCTTCCTCTAACCCCTGACTAGACCACCGTCACTCAGGCCCAGCTATTGACGATAGTTTGGTCGAGGAGGCACAGGCTAAAGCTCAGGTTTATCACGGCGCCGCCCCCCAGCTCTGATCTCCCACAAGGATAGACCGTAAAACAGGCAAAGCAGGGCGAAAGACCAAGACAGAACAGCGACTCGGAAGCTCTCTCCTGCTCAGATCCACTACCGGCCGACTGCAGGCCGTCAATCTCCACGCCGTGTTGCCGAGCGAGCCTGCGGACACACTGCCGTTTAGGCCCAAATCCCTTCCTTGCCCCATCCCCCCATGTCTACACTACTGAACGGGGCCCAAGGTCTTAGCCCCCAGCACACGCTCAGCAAATTCGGCTACCCCATCTCTCCTCCGAGTGAATCACTTAACAGCTTCGATGGCGGGTTGGCGGGCGAGTACAGCCAGGAGACCATCTACATCACCACCGACAGCAACAAGCCAAAGAGAAAAAAGCCGTCAAGGCTTACAACACTAGACGCAGTCTCGAGGCGGCGGCCTGGGGGGAAGATGCCAGACACCGGACTTGACTCCGATGTGCGAGGTCACACTGGTGGAGTCACGGAATCTGGTTCCGACGAGGTCTCGGTAAGTTCTCCATCCTCTTGTCTGGGACTCTTCCACTGCAACATTTCGTCAACAGCAATCCTCTTTTCCCGCACACATCGGCCGAAACTTCTGATCCCGTCGTCACACATTGTCGACGACTCTTTCTGGAGCAACCCAGCTAACCGTCGCCATGTCGCCACCCCCGTCTTCAGGTCCGTCGAGAGCGGGGCAAGCTCGCCCAACGAGCATTCCGACAGCGGCAGATTGACATGATACGCATACTCAAGGATGAGAACGCCAAACTCAAGGAAGCAATCTTGAGCATTAGCACAGCGGCCTACAGGAGCCAAAGGGACCTCAAAGACGCCATCACGGAGGCCTGCCGCATAGCAGAGCTCAACCCCAGCGGCACCGGCCGTGACGGATCGCCCGGACAGGGCGACGACGACTTCGACCATCACCACCACGGCAGCGGCAGCGTCTCGACGCACAGCCCTCGGCCTTCATCTGCCCAGCCACTCAGCAGTAGCAGCTATGCCCACTTCAACCCCAGCAGCTCACCGTGGTCGTCTTCGTCGCTCGAACTGAGGTCACCTCACGCCAGCACGCCCCAGTCGGGGCTGGTCAACCACGGCGTCTACGGCTTCGAGACTGCACACAACCATGGCTACATGAACAACAACCACGGGGAGCTCTTCGTGCAGCCGATGGGACACGTGAGCACCATGCCTCTGAACGAGATGCGCAACATGTCCACGGCAAGCTTCCCAAGCATGTACTCGCAGGGCTACGCCGAACCACCTCCCAGGGGACGAACCCCCGAGATGATCGCTTTCGACCCGTCGATGAACACGTCCGGTGTTTCTCAGATCAGCCCAACCCGACCAGAACACGGCCCAGCTGCATCGCACCCTCGGGCACCAGACGACATCATGCCATACCTTGGCGCAAGAGCTTACTCGGTGGGCGGCCAGGTATATTGGGCATCCTTGGGCTATGCATGGCAGATCCTGAGGACGCTCGAGATGTCGTACCCAAGCCCATCGCCAGAGATACTGGGCACGATTTATAGTCTGTTCCACATCGACGTGACGAGCCCCCAGTCCGTATCCGTGGTCAAGGACCATCTTTACCGCCGGCTTGCATTCCGGAAGCAGAGGCCGTCCATCATAGCGGGTGAGACACCGCCTCAACAACAACAACAACACCACCACTCCAACCAGCACTTCCAGCCGCAGGCCCCGCCATCTGCCGCTATACTCCGAGACCGATCGATGGGCAGTGGCAGCTCCAACAGCACCGTGATGGACAGCATGGGCAGCAGCCTGCCGACAGTCACACCACCATCGCGACACGCCACAACAGCAGCACCCCTGATGTGCATGGACACGCTGATGGCCAGCAGCACCTCCCTGGCCGGGCTGGACCCCAACGTGTACATCCCGCCGTTGGCCGTGGAGGAGCAGCTCCGCCAGATGCTCGGCGCGAGCTTCCTCGACCTCGAAGCCGCGCTGCGTAGCAGCGCCAACAGCAGCGGCCCCAGCACCAACCCCAACAACAACAGCCATCCCAACACGGGCACCGACGCTTCTCAGGTCCCCACGCCAATCGCCACGGCGCCGCACCTGAGACTGAGCATCAGTGGTGCTGCACCGTCGAGTGGTGGCGGCGGTGGTGGCGGGGGGCTGGCGCTGGCTGCCAAGCAGGTTCTGCACACCCTCGCGAGGCAAGCCGTCTTCTTCGCCGAGGGCCCGCGGTGGCACCCCGAGACCGTTGCGAACGCGGCATCGTTGTGGAGCGTGGAGTGGCGATGATGACACTTTTCCGTGTTCATGCTCACGCGGCCACACCCTCTCCGTGGTCGGTGTGGAGTGAGAACAGAGACGCTGTCATGAGCGCTGGCCAAGGGTCAGCAAGCAGAATCTGACACGAGGTCAGCACCGCACACGAGAGTGTGAGCCACGGAACCGCTGTCGTCAGCGAGGCCGCGCTCATACCAGCGACCAGGACGGATGTCAGCTTCGTTCCACTCGACACAACATGAACCCTCCGCAACGAGAGATATCATCACGTAAGGTGACTTGGTTGCACAAGGGTGGCTGGCCATCGTGATCAGCTCGGCCCCTCCGAGGTCAGCCAGTGCCATGCGCAACAGGCCCTGGACGGCACATGTTGCTGACCCGCGAAACCTTCGAGTCTGATGGGACCCAGCTGGGCCAGACGGCATTTCAGACCCCGTCCGTAAGTGTCTGCAGTGCCACCAGGGCCGAAGCGCGGGAGTGTGCGACTTCCGTGTGACGAGGAAAGTCAGCAATCTCGGCATAGCTCTGCTCCACGCAATGATCGCGGACTGGGATGGACTGCCAGTCCTCGTTGAGTGACGGCACACGGCATCTCAGGGGCTGCTCAACGCAGGCCAGCACGACAAGTCCCATGCGGCATCATTACGCTATCTGGCAAGACGACGCAAAGGACCGTGTACAATAGCTGCGACGATTGGCACACATGTGCCGCAACGAATGCTCGTATCCTGGACGGATCGACAGGACGCGCAAGACATCATAGACGATAGACAGCTTCGGGGGCAAGGATGGGGGCAGACGGTGTTGAATGGGACACATGTACGGCATTTGAAGACGCCCGAGGAGGAAAAGACTGGAACACAGCACAGTCACTTCGATAATGAGCGACGACGAGACGAGGCCACCTGGGAATCCGTATCTGCCAATAATTACCACACCATTAAACATTAGCCAGCTCCCGTTCATGTGCCGAACTGTAGCGCCTCCCACGAGCATGGCCCCAGTCATCGCATCGTGCCGCCCTTCTACCCTGCTGCCACGTCCGCACCGGCATTGTCTTCTAGCGTACCGCAGCATCGCGTTCCTCTGCAGCGGCGTCAACTACTCCTCTTTCCTCTTCACCAACAACATGAACCCCGTGACGCCGCCCCTGACCCGGTCCGTCGGCGCGCCGGCCGCGGCGAGCGCGGCCTCGAGCCTGGCGCGGAACTTCCTGACGACGTCCCGCTCCGGGTGTCCCGCGATGAGCTCGGCATTCGCCTCACGCCAGCGCGTCACGTAGCTCGCCGTGCCGAGCACCATCTCGAGCGCGTCCATCGGCATCTCCCCCTCCTGCGCGCCGCCACCGCCGCCGCCGCCGCTTCTGCTCTTGCTGGCGTGCAGTTCGCTCATGGGCAGCGAGCCGGGCGCTGCCGTGCCCCATTCCACGCGGCGGAACGACGCCTCGTCGAAACCACGCAGCGCCCGAGCTTGGTCGGCACCGCCAGCATCAACCTCCCATGGTAGTCCCAGGTCGCGGTACATGCCCACGCACAGCCGGTTCCCGTGCGCCAGGAACGCGTCGACCTCGGCGTCGAACTCGTCCGCGGCGGCCTGCATCGCCTCGGCGCCGGGGCATCCCGGGTCCGGCCGCATGCTGCCGCCGCACCACAGCGCGACCGTGCCGCCGGGCTTCAGCACGCGGGACGCCGCGGCCCAGAAGCGCGGCATGTCGAACCAGTGCGCGGCCGCGGCCGAGATGAGCAGGTCCACGCTGGCGTCCGCGATGCCCGTGCCCGTGATGAGGTCCTCGGCGGGGCAGATCTCGAACCGGATCGGCTCGCCTCCAGTTCCCGTGCTGGAAGCCCCCCCAGCGGTGCCGCCGAGCTGCCGCGCCGCGGCGATCATGCCCGCCGACGGGTCGACGCCCCAGGCGTGCGCGAAGTTGGGAGCCAGTGCCCGCCCGGCTGTCCCGGGTCCGCAGCCGACGTCGAGCAGCGTGTCGAAAGCTCCGCCCGTGGCTCGATGGTGGTCGAGGACGAGCTGGTACAGCTTCGGGTGGTAGTCCTGCCGGTGCTGGGCGTACGTCAGGCCGTCCTCGGGCTTGTAATGCCGGAACGTGGGGTCTGCGGCGTCGTCCATGTTGGAGGGGTGGTGGTGGGTTGTTCTTGTGGCGATTGGTTACGGTGTTACACTTGGCAGAATCGTCATGCGCACAGTATGATGAAGTCTCGTGGGAGTTGTTCAGGATGTGTGTAGATGTGCGTGGACTGATGAAGTAGGAGGTGTGGGTGGAGAGGGAGGTCGGCTTTATCTGACATGTCATGCAGGGGCCGGAGCTATGTAGGAGCAGGAAGCGCACCGGTTAGAGAATCTCTCCGGTTAAGACTGCTGCCTAAACCATCCCGTGCCTGGATGATAGCACAGATAATCCCCTTTCAAGATCGTCAAGCTCATTGTTTTGTGGAGGCCTCTTCTCGGGGACCTCGACGGGCCGCTCGGCACCGATGTGGACCCCATGGCTGAATGTTCGTGCTCATCCCCGGCCCGTTGCGACCTCATGAATTCTACGAAGGCCGGGTATCTCTGCGCCAACAAGGCAGCACAGTTTTCTGTAGCAATCAACAAGAGGGTACAGATCGCCAAGAAGAGGAAAAAGATATCTATTGTTCCGACGTGGGGTTGGCTCTGCTTTGAGCGAGCTGCTCATCTGCTGGATTGATCCTGGCGCATTCGCGCGCAGTGCATGGCCTCAAGGACGATGATCGAGGGCCTCGGCAGCGGACCAAATAAATTCTACCCGACCAACCACCCCTTGTCTCAGGCTCCTACAACTTGCCACCCTGGTCGATGAAGAACATGTTCCTGCCGTCCTCTGCCTGTCTGACCACGCCGCGTCGACCAATAGGCTCAAGGGTGGTGTCAGTGAGCTTCGCCAACGTCGAGTCGTCTCCGTGGTTGGCCACGAAGCGAGCCTTATCGCCCGTCTCGAGTCGACCTACGATATATCCCAGCTGTGGCTTGCCGTTTCGGTCAAAGTCTACCGTGTATGTCTGGGGCCGAGATGGTTTGATGTTAGTCATGCTGTGGACATATCGAAGAGGTATCAAGCAAACATACCTCAATGATAGCTCGGCCTTGAGGGTCAATCGACACGGGCGGAGCTGTCACACCCTTGCTGAAATCCGGTAGTGGGTTTTGGGGCGGGTAGGCAGCTTTGTCCCTTCGAGGTTTCCTGGACAAGCACAAAGCGTGTTGGTATGTCAGGACGCCGCCGTTGGCGAGGACAAGCCCGGTCTTGACTTTGTCCCTGCGGATCAGGCGGCTCATTTCGGTCATCGCCTGGCAAGAAGGACGGCGTTAGCGATTGGGGCCTCATGTTGGATTGAGTGTCCCTCTTGAGGTGTCTTTGTCCAACGTCCGCAAAACTACTTACATGCATGGAATAGTTGTTGCCTGCTCCGCCAAAGGACGTGAGGCCGCCGAGCACAGTGATCGGCTTCTCAGGTCTTGCTGCGTTAAGCCCTAGGTGCTTGCATGCCAGTTTTGGAACGATCGGGAAGCATCTATCGTGATTGATTGTAAGTCACATGGTCAAACAACAGAGAGACGCATGACGAAACCACTCACGAGTAGATGTCGAAACAATCAATGTCGTTCTTGGTGATTCCAGAGGCCTCGAGGGCAGCATCGAGGGACTGAGTCAGGGCAGGGCTCGAAAAGTAGTTAGGCCTCTCCCAGACTGTTGTGCTGTTAGACTTGCCCTTGCCGCGCGCCAACCTGCTGGGTGCGATCTCTTACATTGGCTGCTGTCGCTTGTACCGGCCCCTCCCAAGACATAAACCCATTTGTCTTCCGGAATTCCGAGCTTCTTTGCGTGTTCTGTCGATGTCAGAATACATGCTGCCGACAGATTAACCGTGTTGAACGCGTTCATGAGCAGAGGATCTGTTACACATAACTGTCAGCGCATTGCCGGCAGGGAGACTTCGTGAGGACACCTGCATGGAAGACAGATCATTCGATTCTTTGGGCTGAGTGTGCCAATATCACTTGCACTCTTTGGCTTTTGCCCGGACCTCCAGCTGTACGATTGCTTGCACGCCACCTCATCAAAGGCCGCATACATCTCCGCGGATTCTTGGGTGTTGTCGGCAATTGTCTGGCCCTCATGACTGCGAAACGCATTCTCGTACATGGGGTACACATGAATGGGAAGTCCGACGGAGTGACGGCCGCCAATGCCTGTTGGGAGGTCAGATCTGGTACTGTAGGGGCACAGCCTCAGAAGGATGGCGACTCACTCTGACCAAGTCTCGAGGTATCACTCGCACTGATCGTGCCAGAAGACGGATCGGGCGTGCTCCAACCAGGTGGTGGGAACTTGCCGGCTTTCTGGCATACAGCCACTGTGCGCGAGAAGCGATGCATCGTGTTAGCCTAAACCAACTCTTCTCCAACTACGAGACCGGTCGGAAACTCACGAGACGCCAGTGCTTCGCCACCTGTCACGACGGCAACACGAGCTTCTCCCGCAGCGACGCGACGAGCAGCCTCATCACAGAGGAGAGCGGGCTGATTGCCGCCATGGTATTTACCAATGGCTCGGTGTGCAGGCTTGGAGCCAAGCTTCTCAGCCAGCAGACCCGGGAGATCTGGGTACGGCCATGTCCATGGCGGGACGACCGAGATGCTGTCGAGCTGTGCAGCGAAATCGGGCTCCGCGATGCCCGAGTCCTGGAGTGCAGCGTTGATGGCCCGTATCATGAGCTCGGCGGGCTCGAAGGCGTTGGCGAGGTCGAGCGACTTGTTGCAGACATCCCCGACGCCAACAATGATTGGGGTGAGCCGAGGTCCAGCCATGGTGTACGGCAAGTGTGGAGCTGGCTCGGGTGCGGATCTGGCGAGAAAAGCAAGGCAGAGGACGGTGTTGTTGCGAAGTCGCTGGGTCAAGTTGCCTACAGAGATGCCGCCACCGTAAAATAAAGATGAGTGAGGATAAGGAGAAGCTGACGGTCGCCGTGTGGCATGGCGACAACAATGTCCTTCGGCATCCCGGGTTCATCGTGGACGATTGAGGAGTGTTCCCCGCACGCGCTGGAAACCCTGGCGGAGCTGGCGATCCCTGTCATGGCCGACTTCCCCAACTTTTTATCCAGCCTAGCCCTTTGGTCGTATTTGGTTGGAACCGCGGCGCGTACCTAGGTCAGAGAATGGACTGCATCCAGCATGTGACCGCAAGGTCCGGAGTTCTCTACTGGCTGCCAGGGCGAGCAAGTAGGTGACCGTAGCGGCCAGGAGCTGAAGAACCTGAGCATATCCGGTGAGTGAGCGCCCCCGACGTGGGGGGGCCCAAGAATCATACGCTCAGGACGACGCAAGCACTGGGATTGTGAAGAAAGGGAGGGCATTCTCAAGGTACGCCGGCTCCCGCAGATAGGCCACATAGGCACGCTGGAGGAAGGCGCAAACAGCACCGGAGTGTCCTGCAATCCGTGGTCTTCCAAGGATTAGCTAAGCATGCACGCACCTACAGAAAGCGTGACTGCGCGGCAGTGGGGCTCTGGCTGGTGCCCTGTGGGCTGTGGGGCGGCCCGGAGCTCACCATCTTTGCATCCTTGTTCGTCGTCATTGGCGCGCAATGCACTGGATTCCCATCAGCGCCATTCTCATCATTCACGCCATCGCCATCGCCATCTCCGACTAGACACGCTCTGCACGACGGCATCAACTGGGGCACACGCTCCCATCTGCTCCCAAGCTACAGTAGCGCAGTTCTCCAGCTCCAAACCGGCCCCCGGTTGCCGAGACTCCCCCACGAGCCGCAGCCAGCAGCCTCGTGCCATCCATCTTCCGACCATGATATAGCATCACCACCGCGCGCGTGACTCGCCGTCACCTCCCTCACCATGTCGGCCAATGCCTCAAACTCGCTCTCGCAGTACCTCGAGCAGCTGCGAGGCACCACCTTCCAGCGCCTCTACCAGCAGCCCTCGACTGTCTTCGCCATCTTTCGCCGCATGCTGCCACATCTTGGTAATCCTCCTTGTGCACTCCGAGCACATCGCTTGCTCACCAGCTGCTCGTGCCAGACTTTTGCTAACAGGAATGCTGCACTCCAGCAAAGACGATTGTCATGGCGATACTATACATGCCGGCGCCGTTCTTGTTATCCGACCTCGAGATCTGGATAAAGCCTTCCGCGAAACGAGAAAAGGACCAAGCCATCTCCGCTCTGCGGACCCTCCACATAATATCACGAGACACACCGCACCACATCACCCTCTCTCCGAACTTCCGAAATAGCCTACGGCTTGCCCTCGAGGGCGGCGGCGACCACAACTCGTTCGGCGTTCCATCCACGCAGCCCGTCCCTCCGGAGATTGACACAGCCTTCCTAGACAAATACGCGCGCAGGAAATGGGATGACATATTACACTTCGTTGTCAACAGCGTAGGCTCTGGCGGCGGAGGTAGGGTTTCCACAGGACCTAAGCAGTCCGTCAAGGACCTCTTGCTAAACGGCAACCTGGTCGAACAGAAGCCCGGCGCCAGTGTCAATATTACACAAGAGGGCTTCACATTCCTGCTGCAAGAAGCAAATGCGCAAGTCTGGACGCTGCTGCTCCTGTGGCTCACTGCCGTAGATCGGGCCAACGACCATGCTAAGAAAAAGGCTGGCGCCGACAGCATCGGCCTGGAAGGCCCAGACATGTTGTCATTCTTCTTCCTCCTGTCGTCCCTCGAGCTGGGCAGAGCATACAGCACCGACGCTCTGACTCCTGCTCGCCGCGACCTGCTGCCCAACCTCGCAGACTTTGGTCTCATCTACATCCCACACGGCAACCCATCGCAATTCTTCCCGACACGCCTCGCGACGACACTGACGAGCAGCGAGACAACCCTGCGATCAGTCAGCGCAGGCTTCGCTGCTGCGGCAGCAGGCGCCAAGAACGGCAGCGGGTCCGGCAGTGGCAGCGGCGACGATAGCCCGGCGCCCGGGCTGGCAGACTCGCAAGAGCGCAACGCCATCATTCTCGAGACCAACTTCCGCCTATACGCATACATCCATTCGCCGCTGCAGATCGCCGTCCTTGCGCTCTTCTCGGACCTCAAGTTCCGCTTCAAGGGCCTGGTCTCGGGCCACCTCACGCGCGGCAGCGTGCGGCGCGCCGTGGACATGGGCATCACGGCGGATCAGATCATCAGCTACCTCGCCACGCACGCTCACGAGCAGATGCACCGCGTGTCCGCGACCAATAGCAAACCTCTGCTCCCACCCGTCGTCGTGGACCAGATCCGGCTCTGGCAGCTCGACACAGAGCGCATGCTCACCACTACAGGCTACCTGTTCAAAGATTTTGACAACTATAAGGACTACCTCGAGATCTGCAACTTTGCCGACGACATTGGCGTCGTCTCCTGGCGCAACGACAAGAGGGGCATCTTCTTTGCGAACAAGACGGACCAGATCAAGGACTTCATGAAGGCAAGGAAGAAAGTCAAGGCCGAGGAGCAAGGTGGCGCTGCCAATGGAGCATCTTGAGGATGAAGAAAGAGTCGGGGATATCGACATCACTTCTCACAACCGAGAAGGGGAGGCATTGAAAATAGACCATCATTGAACTCTTTTGAATTACTACCTTCCAATGATCCGCAGAGATGGAGAGGGAGCCGGGCAAAGACAAAGAGGGCTTGCATGCATAGGGATGGCGTCTACAAGATGGAAATCTCAGACTGCCAAGCACTGCCTGGCTGGAAAAGGGGGAGCGAAAGCCTCGTGTGCTTGAAGCAGAAGCTCGGCAATACAAGATTACGTCACATCAAGACACAATCCGTTCCGATTGCTTCGTCTCGTGCTGACTGGTTGTTGAATATTTCGTTTCTATCGACAATCGTATGCTCTTTTCGATCACATGCTAACGCCATCCCAAGCACCAAGACTCCTTTCGAAGCTGCAGGTCTCGCGACGAGGAGTCTGATGCTGGGCTCTGCACGACCAACGTGTCCCATGAGACAGCTGTATCTCATGAATCAGTCTTTGTCCGACACTCCCTGTGACATACGTGCTATCATATTGCCTCTACATGACCGCACTGCTCTGCTTGCGGCGATGGAAGGCGCTCGCATGCACCAGTCCTTTGCCCACGCTGGAGCTGCTGCTCAGGAGACGTCCGACCCAGCCGCGGTCTTCCATACTGCCTCCCGACGGCAAGAGGCGCTCCTTGCCAGTACGCCGAGCATATGCCTGCTGCCAGGTTTGCAGGCTCTTGCGTGCTTCTGAAGTCATGCACAGAGACTCGAGGTGGCGGAACACTCGGCGGCAGCGAACGTCCTCATCTTCGAGTACGGGTACTTCAGAGGACTGTGCGTGGTGATTGGCAAGCTCTGGCATTGTAGTGTCAGGGTCAATTTGTAGTCTCGTTTTTCCTTTGGACGAATGCTCGAACGTCGCCCGACGATTACTGTGCAGAGTGGGCTTCGTGCCAAGGTGTGGAATAAGTGATGAGTTCATGACAGGCCTGGACGATGCCCAAAGATCCGAGCCTCGGTGCGGGTTTGTTCGTTGGAAACGGTCAGAGGATGGTGCAAGCTTTGTCAGAGAGTTGGCGGGCGAGTCCAGAGGTCCCTCTGATGTATCAGACCACCCTGTTTCCGAGCGAGACGCGGGAGTTTCCGGAGGCAAGCGCTCCGACATAAAGCGGTCAGTGAGTGCCATGAAGCGGCCAGACCAGTACTCAGAGCTCTGCGCAGTGTGAATGTGCCGTGGATCTCTGTAGGTCGTCTCAGAATCCTCATCAAAACTCGAGTGGGGAATCGAGATGGCCAGTCCAGAAGCCATGCCGCCTCCAGCCGGGCCGAGAGGTGCAATAAGGCTGCTTTGTGTGGCTGTGGAGGATCCCGATGCGTGTCGGGAGGAAATCGATAACTTGCGGGAGCTGCTCTTCTTGGGCTTCCCCAGCGAGGTGCGGGAGATTGATGCGGTGATATTGGACAGCACGTCTAGAGTGCGAGCCCGTGGAATGCCCGTACGTAATTTCGGCCTAGGCTTTGGCGATGCCTGGCGTTCCTTGTGTTCTTTTGGTAGCCTCGGCACCATATTTGTTATCGGCAGCTCGAGACTGTCTCTGTGGTTGATGATCAGGTCTCCCGAGTAGATGGGTGACACATTCTCGTGCTGGCACGGCAAACGTGGAGCAACACGTGGTGGAGGTGTATACAGAATGGCCTTTCTCTTGGGCGAGATACTGTTGTGGTGCCTCTGTGACAGAGGGCCGGAAGTGTTCACCAGGCCGCCCCGGTGACCAGTTTTCGAGAAAGTATCATCTTCAGCTCGTATGGCCGTGCTCTTTCGTACCGTTTCTACAGCACCGGCATGCGCAGACAGTCCGTATCGCGAGCTATTGGCAAACAGTGCCGTCGCTGGTGATCTTGTGGCAGACACGGGCTGGAACTCGGTCGTTGGGTGGCTCGTCAGTGGTCCACCAGTCGTGTAGCTTGCAGAGATACGTCGACTCGACCAAGTCTCGTTCCGGGACAGACCAGAGCCGGTGATGGTGCTGACAGTGTGAACTATGTCTGAGGTGAAGCGAACGGAGCGAGGCTGCACGGCTGGCGGAAGCCTCCGCGGCAGTTGAAAATCTGCCATGGCTGATGTGTGTTGAAATGCTCAATGATGAGGCACAGAGCATCAGCTGCATCGTGGGTCAAGACGATGTAAAGGGTAGCGCGTTTCTGAATTGTCCGCGGGTGATGGAGTGGTCGTGTTGAACAACTGCCCTTTCAATGTTCCATGGAAGGCGTAACCGTGGTGACGCTTTCTTCGTGAAGACCATGCACTTGTGCTCTCAAGAATCGTGCCCACAGTCATGCGCCAAACACTGCGTAACTGCAACGAAGTCAGAAGATTCAAGCCAGTCAATTGATGGCCTTTTGCTCCGGAAAGCAATTTCGTTCCGAACATCTTGGTTACGTGAAGCAGAGAGTGATCCCAGCTCGCGACGATAGTCAAGGTGCAGCGTCACACGGGAAAGATGCCATTTGACTTCAACAGTGTTGCCGGCGTTGCGTTCATCCGTGGACATGAGAATAACATTGCTGAGACTGTATAAAGACGATGAAGCCGGGTTATATCAGAGATTGAACGACTCAACTTTCTAGGTAAAAGTTCTACGATACATCAGGTCGGTCCGCATTGCGAACTTCTGTCCTGCCGTTACCGGTTGCCCCGAGTGCCACAATATCCTCTGCTGGAAGACCAGCACGCGGCCAGCTCTGGGCACGACATCCACAAATCGGTGCTGGGCCGGCGACCCAGGCACACCCCAGAAGCGAGTTGTCCCTCCCTTAGCAGCAGCATCAGCAGTGGCAGCGGCGGCAGCGACGTCCTCGAGTGATGGCGCTTGCTCCTCGTCCGCAGCATAATCAGTAGCATCACTGAGATACAATTGGCACGTTAGAAAGCTCTTGTCCTCCTTCCCTGAGCCAGGGCGAGCGAAAACCTGGTCGCAGTGCCGGTCGTGGTGCATCCCCGGCCCATACCGCAGGAAGCTCAGCCTCTCGTTGGCGGCATACATCTCCCACGTCGCCTTGTGCCGGCCCTGACCGGCCTTGAGGTTGCTCGTGCCCGCGATGCCCTCTGACCAGTCTTTCGCCTCGCCTAAAGAGGCAGTGGCTTGAGCTTTGCTCGCTCCGGCCCCTGCTGCACGTCGGAGGCGAGTGACCCCCAGACGTTCCAGGTGCGGCTGTATCCGAGCATACAGGATTTCAGACACTTGTGCATTAAGTACCAGTGTGCGGTCGACCTCACGAAAGGCGTCGCCCTGGCTCAGCGGAGCCCAGTGTCCCTCTGGGAGGTTGCGGATTATGGCACACTCGTCGATCGAGAAGACGTTGTCGAGCACCACGGCAAAGAAGGGCTCGTAGGCGGGCAGCTCCGTCTGGGCGAAGTTGACTGGCGTGCATGTGATGGCACCTATGCGGCTCTGCGTGGTTGCTGATACGAGAAGACCATGATCGTGCTCTGGCAGCGAGAGCTCGAGGAGAGTACCCCGAGGGGTTTCGATGGCGCGGGAGGGCTCCATAGTGACGGATTGTTGCAAGCCATGTTGAGAGGCATGTGTCGTATCTAGGGTTTATTCGCCGGCAATCATGTTCGTCCTGTGCTTTTGGGATTATGTGGGTACGAGATGAAGAATGGCTGGCGAGGCGGACGGCTGGATCCCTTATATTCGGTTGTGGTTGCCTGAAGTTTGGGCCTTGACCCCTGTGACTCACAATGAGACAGAATGATCAGGCACAGATAGGGTCATCCGATACTGGAAATCCCGCCATACATGGCTACTTTATGCTTATGTATCGAGCACATCCCTGGCTGACGTGGGTCCAGCGAGGTAGGCCGCTTTTCCTCTTGCGATCTATCAAAATCGCACTCATGGCGGTCGTCGCCACTTAGCGACTGGCAGGGCTGTGCCACGTGCTGGGCAGTGCTCGGGCAGTGCTGGAGCCCATGATGCCTGTGTGTGCAGAGTAAGTGTCAAGAAGAACGAGGCCTCATGCCTCGAGCCTGCGTCAGTTCTGTCTCAAGTCGGTAACAAACATGTAATCCAATGGACGTCGGCGACTCGGCGAGATGGGAAAGCCTGGAAGCCTCCCGAGGTCCACTGTCGAAGTCGTTGACAGGGCCAGCCATGACATCAGGCCGCCCCGAGCCGGACCCCGCCAAACGCACCCTGACAGGCCCCACCCGCGCCGGCGCCGATCGGGATGCGGATGGATGGGTTCATCGGCAACGGTCCACCAACAACATCTCCCCATCTCGAGATCAATCGCCTCGCCCTTCGAACTGCCTGCCCGTGGTCTCCATTCTCTCTGGATTCGAGAATCTGACAAGAAGCGGTCTGGCACTGCACTGCTGCACTGCACAGGGGTATCGACAACCGTCTACCCAGAGCCAGCCGCCTTGCGACGTGTCCGGCTGCGACTGGCACGGACGACGACGTACCTGCATCTCCCCTGCATCAAGACGTCCGTTCAGCGACAGCGGACGCACCTCTTCACGACGTGTCCCAGCGCCCAAGAGGCCCCCATGCCAGCGGTTGAAGCCTGACCGAGGCCATACAACAGTCCCAGCTCGGTGTCGCGTGCTCTTCTAGACACCGACTTCTCCATTCTCCCTCTTCTTGCCCTCCCCGGCACCCAGGACAATGTGCATCGTCATCCTCAGCACGGCGCACCCGCGCTACGCCCTCATCGTCGTCGACAACCGTGACGAGTACGTCCTCCGGCCCACGACTCAGCCCTACTGGTGGACCCACGGCGCCTCAGGGAGCCGCATCCTCTCGTCACGCGACCTCTACCGTCATGAGCGCGGCACGTGGATGGGCTTCAACCAGGATGGCCGTTTCGCCGTTCTGACAAACTTCCGCGAGTCCGCCCTGGACGACCCGGACAAGTCCCACGGCGGCGTCAAGAGCCGTGGCGTCATTGTCACCGAGTGGCTCGGCGCGCCGCCCTGCGAGAGCCTCGACGATTTCGTGCCACGGGTGACAGATAGTGGCACGTACAAGGGCGTCGGCGGGTTCTCTCTGGTCTGCGGTGATCTCCGCGAGATGACGAAGGACAAAGGCATCAAGGCTGCCGCCATCATATCGAATCGCTGCGACAGAGCTGAGCAGGTCCCCCGCATATGCCGCGCGAGAGGAGAGACAACAGCGCTCAGTAACACCATCTACGCGGAACCTGGCACATGGCCAAAGGTCAAGATGGGAAAGGAACTCATGGAGAAGGCCATTCAAGAGGCGGTAGAGCAAGATCTGGATGAGGAGGCGTTGCTGCAGAGCCTGCTCAACGTGTTGGACCATGACACAATGGCTAAGGATCCAAACAGGACGCTGGCCGAGTTTCGCGATGCCCTGAAGACGTCGATCTTTATCCCTGCGTTCATGGACAAAGAGGCGCAGGAGGCCATGGATGACGCGAGACGGCGAGGGCGGGAACAACACCTTCCGCGATTCGAGACCGCTCCATCCGAGGACGACGGGCGCCGCGGCAGTGATGCAGAGCCGAAAGAAAACTTCCTGCGCGGAGCGTATGGCACGCAGCGGCAGACAGTCGTTTTGGTTGATTGGGACGGCAACGTCGTGTACAAGGAGAGAGCACTTTGGGACGCACATGGCAATGAGCTGCGCCGAGGCGAGGCCGATGTGGTCAAGAGGTTTCGAATAGGCGAGACCACAAGTCCTAGGTTATGAACATTGTCAGGCACACCTGAGCCGTCTTATATCCTTCAAGCCACCGATAATGTTTCAACATCAGAGGAAGCAGCGGCATTCGCTGTGGAAGCCGCCCACTAGGCCTGGCCGTGCCTTCTGCGCCCTGCAGTCCCAAGATCTTTCTCCATACGAGCCCAAAACATCCCGACATTGTCCCCCGTACTACAGCACCATCTAGTCTTCAACATCCCTGTACTACATACCAGTATCATTCTTTCTGTAGCATTCTCCCTCCTCCAAGCACGATAATCATCCTTCCTCCGTCGCAAACCCTCGCACAATTACGCTTGACCATCGCCGAAAGATCCTACCAGCAATGGCGTCCTCCCCGTGCCCTCGTGCCTCCATCACCCGCCTCTCCGTCCATGATCTTGAGGACGAGGAATTTTTCAGCGCGCCGCAGACCCGCCATGTGAGCATAGACCCGATGAAAACCTTCCAGCCCAATGTCGATTTCTCCAAGCCGCGCTACGAACCTCTCGTCCCTGTTTGCAAGATCGGACATCCGCTTGCTGAGACGTCATCCACCGCCAACATAAGAGTGCCCAAATTAACCACCCCATGGGCTCACGAGCACGATCCGCCCCACGATCACTTCTCTTGGAGAGCACTCCGCCGTCTGATCAAAGGGCATCTCACTACTACCAAGGATGAACCGAGCATCGCCAGTGGGCTCGGTGAGGCTGTCGTTGGAGGCGTCTCTCGGGAATCTGTCATGGATATCTTGCGTCGAGTTCCGCATCCTTCATCGCAGTACAGCCAGCGGAAGGACACTCCTGCGGTCACACACTTGGAACGATCGCTGCTGGAAGATCGTGCTGCAAGGACAATATCTGACTGGCTCAATCTCACGGAACACGACGAAGACGAACAGAAAGCAGACAGTATCGTGGACCGCATCCAAGAATATCTCACTACGCGGCGCTACTCGGGGAGCGGCCTGGCTCATTTCGTGTCCAAAGATGTCGTGTCCAGAGAGAATATCCAGCCATCAGAGGTCGACCACCTAATCCCCGATGAGCCTGGTGAGTTATACCTAGTGCGCATGAGCGACGTTGCGGTGATCCTGGAGATTGTCATTACGGGCATTCGCGACTCGAAGCAAATGCAGCGAGATCCAAAGATGGTGGACTCGGTTGTTTTCTCGTCACACGCACAAATTGCACCTCCTGCAACAACGTACAGCTCAGTGCATCCAACTTTTAACTGTTGCATGGACCCGAGCCAAAAGTGCGAGGCGCATCCTGGCTCGGATGTGGCAACCATTATATCGCGACAGAGCGTCTTGGAGGTGAACTAGAAATTGCCTGAGCCATTCACCACCTCTGTCCCGGGGGATGGCGACGCGCTCGAGATTCCCTCAAGCGCTGTGTTAGAGGCAGTCCAGGGAGCCCAGACACATGGTTTGGACAGCCCACCATCTCCGAAGCACAAACTGACGCTTGAAGGACCTGAGGAAGCCACATCACCCGGCAGCATTGGACAACACCTTTTTTCCAGATTGAGACTGCTCGAGGGGCAGGAAAGGTTCTGCGAGGAGGCAACATCACCTCTTGAGCCAGATGTTCCGAGCAAGTCAACTATGATGACAGGGTTCTCGCCCAGCAGTTGCAGTGAAGCTTACCAATATCAATGCCCTCCACCAGCGCAGTCCCCCGCCAGTCCAACTTTGCACGGCGTTGGAATAGACACACACGTTCACGGTAACAAGAACGGCAGTACTGTAGCCATTGGGAAGAGGCTCCAAAGCTGTGACTCCGGACCAACGACGACTCCACTCACGCTCCTACTGGGCACCCGGCAACACAAGGAAGCAAGTCGGCGTGGTAGTCCAAACCCACCGTCGGATGCAATCCCAAGGCAAACAATGATGGACGGATCCAAGAAGGGCCGAGAAATGACAAGACAGGCAACGCGACAAACGACGAGGGAATCCAAGGTCCTCAACGTGCTGAGGCGCTGTAGCTTCCTTCCGATGATTGACCAGACACCTGAGAGCCTTCGGCAAGCCGCATCAGCCAAAGACGAGCCAGACAAAGTGCCCATGACAGGCCACGGCGAGTATCGCCCGTCAAGCCAAGAATTGCTGCAAGAAATACTTGACAACGCGTTCAAGTCGGTGGATCGTCATAACAGGCACTCATAGAGCCGTTGGACATGGAGAAAGGAGAAGCTAGCTCAACAGAACAGCCTCAAGTAGACCATTCTATAGGCCGTGACACGAATTGTGAGATATTGGAATGGCAGCACGTCATAGGACTCTTTAACATGCTAGACTGTCATGGAGTAATTCTGTAGTCCAATTCCAAGGCTCGACTGCATTGCTACCTTCTAGAACACACCCGGGATGAACCTGGCCGTCTTTGTGTGCCACTCCACCCACTCCCTGCCAAACTTGTCCTTGAGCATGCGCTCCTCCTGCCGCACCCGGACCGAGATGCCAAACACGCCGGCGAGCACGAAGCTCGGCCATATGAAGCCCAGCACGAACATCTTGACCCAGGGGTACCACTCCGGGGGAACGAGACAGGCGAGCATGGGCGTGTCGTAGCGGTAGTACAGGACCGAGTTGCCGAAGAAGAGCGCCGCGAGGCCCGTGTAGCTCGGGTGCTGCACGAGGCCGTAGATGCCCGTCGTGACCAAGCGGTCGGGCTCGGCGAGGGCAAAGGTGAAGTTCTGCGCGAGCGCCGAGTACGGGATCAGCCGCAGGGGCGCGCCGATGAGGATGATGATGGACAAGGGGAGGAAGACGAATGGGTGCCAGGAGAGGAGAGACGGGTTGAGGCCGTTGTTGTTGCTGCCGAAGGGTTTGGTGGTGGTGGGCGGCGGCAGTGAGCAGTACGGCGCGGCCCAGGACCTGGTGCCGGGGCTGAGACGGAGGGACTGCGCGGCCGGGTCGAAGTTGTACGCGAGGAAAGCCGTGTACGCCGCGAAGAAGGCGATGTGGCTGAAGACGAGGCTCGGGCCGAAGCGGGTCGTGAGGTTGATGGAGCGGATGAAGTCGTCGGGGCTCTTTCTTTTATTGGCCTTTTTGTCGTTGTTGGTCTTGGTGTCCGGCTTTCCCGCGGCGTCGGCGGCGGCCTCGGAGGAGGAGGAGGGGTTGCGGGGCGGCGTGACGCCGACAAAAGTCAGCCACGCGGCGGCGATGATGGTGGCTGCCAGGACGGCCTGCGAGGCCGAGGCCGGTACTGGTATTACGGATGCCATCGTTGCGAGGCGGTTCGGGAAGGATATGGATCACAAAGGCCGATATGCCCGGACGGAGGGGTAGCAGGGCTATACCGCAGGAGGACCACAGGAGGTCAGGGTGCTGCGCTGGTAGCGGTGCAATGTCAGCAACACGTCCCGTGTTTGGGAGAAGTCGCTGCTGGGGACAGACAAGCTCGACATGTGCACCTTGGCTCGAGGTTCAGGGAGGGGCTGAGGCTGGCCGGCTGGCAGGCATCCAGGTTTAAGCGAAATGAGTCTGGTGTTTGAATGACGTAATAGTCTCGTGCCTATGTTGCGCGGAGACGTTCCGCGGCCAGCCTGGATACAATGGGGCGGCCATGTGACGCTTGGCAATGGTTCTCACCCACAATGATGGGGGACTCTGTACCGTCGAGAATGGCCACAAATTAGAATACCCCTTCGCCTCCCTCTTGCGGGTGGCCTATGGAACCAGGTGGGCGATCTGATTTTCGAGGCCGGGTTCAATGTACAAGACAAGCATCCATATCGGTCGATTAGTTGCACCGTTGGTATATCAACGCTGTATTGCAAATTCCAACAGGATAACCCTTGCATTCTCGCAGATATATTCACCACGTCGTGTATCCCTGGGAAGCCTGCCGCAAGCATAGCGATTCACTCTTCATCGCAGACTGCGGGATTGTCCGTTGCTAGTGCCTATGTTGGAATTTTGCCTGGCGTCAAGGTAGCTTAGCTACTCGAGCGGTAGCTGAACGCTCGTGGCGTGACGAGTACCTTTAATCATGGTTGTGACTCAAGCCTTGCGTCTTGGACAAGAGAGACAGTGGGCAATAACCCGTCATAGGCTCAGGGTGCATACTCCGAGTGTATGCCTACTTCGATAAGGATGTGCTGATATCCCCGAACCTTCTGAGCCTACGAACTCTTTAGCGGTACTGTGTGGATTTGCCAGTGGATGCGGACTATGCGGTCCTTCAGTCGCCGGGAACCAGCCCGTGTATCTCGTCATCATTGGCATGAAACACGTCTGAGTGCGGCTGCTTTCGCGCAGAGGCGACCTCATCACCACTCCTCCTCCATATCTGTGACCATTACCCTCAATGTTGCGGGCTTTGTTTGCGGAATGTGAATCCGTGGCAACCATGGATCTCCGCGACTGATTGCCGTCACGGTCGACCGCGTCACGAGAAAGCAGGAGAAGCGCGCATTTCCGCCATTTTCTTTGCATCGTCTCACACTCCGCACTTGTTCTTTGCACTCTATGTTGTGGCCACCACACCGCCATTTTTAGGTTCCGACAGCCCCTAGCATTGCGAAACATTTCGGACTTTTTCGGGCCGCCGCAAGGTAAACGATCTGCGGCGACTCAGTGCAAAAGATTGCCCAGGGTTATCTAAGCGGCGCTAAGACATATGTTGTCGGGGCCTCTATCGCTGACCTTGTCGTGTACGGAGCTTCCGCAGCTTGAACAAAGGAGTCGGACAACAGAGAATCAAACAGACCATGTACGCAGAAGCTGCAGGTTTTCCAAAAAGCATGAGGCCCAGCTGGCTGGGGCGGGCATACTGGAGAAAACTGCAGGCCAAGAATTGGCACGTGCTGTGAACTCTGCCAGGCAACCGAGAGACACAACCTTGGGGTCACATCACATGCAGAGCTCACAGCAAGACTGTTGTCTCTGCATTGCGTGATGAAGCTGGGCGACAAGTACTGACTTGCCCCATGGCGACATTCAGCATCTTGCACGTGAGCAGTATGGGCTCCACTGCGCGCATCCAGGCAGCCAGTCCATGACATGTGCTGGAACACGCGCTGTGAGAAGGCCTCCCACGGCGGAGCTGTCGCGTCTCAAGGGGTGCCTGACCATCCCGACATAGCCGGCCGGTATCACAACCACCGCACCCGTCGATGGCTGTGCACGCAGCGGCCATGGGTCGGGCCGGCATTGAAACGGGCTTACGCGGCCGGGGCGTTTTGCTTGAGCGGCCAGCTCTGCGCAGCAAGACCGATGCGAGGCTGCCGGGCGACTGCGCGCGCAAAAACTGTGCTCCCATGGCTCGCCTGTGAGCGATTTCAGTCCATATTGCAGCTGTTCCTTAATCTGAGCATCGTGAAGTCGCGGGGATAGCACCTGCTCGAAGGGGAAGGGCTGGCGCGGGGATCTGCAGCGAGGTCGTGCCGGGGTAGTATAGCCCAGGGTAGAGGGCCGTGGGCGAAGGCAGCGGATCCTGGTAAAGCTTGGCCAAAAGCTTGGCCTAAAAGCTTGTCTACAAGATGCTTGCTGTCGGCAGTCCCCGAACCCCTGAGGCCAGCAACACCAAGCCGCGCGTCACCAAAACGAACTGCCGGATCTGGCGAGCAATCCCTGCCCCTGCCACTGCCGCAGCTCGACCCTGTGCGCATCGCATCTGGAACGTCACGGAAGTCCGGCACTGGCCATGTGGGTGTGCTGGCCCTCATGCACGCTTGACAACCAGCCAGCGTGGTCCCTGGCGCCACGGGATCACGTCTTGGAAACACCAGCTTCCTCATCGGGGCCGGCCACGGCACTGGACACCTCGGAAGATCCTAGCCAGTTTTGGCACGTCCTCGACTCGTAGGATGTGTTCAACAAGACATAGAGCAGTGTCGAGGAAGCACCGGTGGCACTGAATCGAAACGAGTATATAGACTGAGCGAGCCTCGCACTCTACCGCTCGATACTCTTCTGTTCACATCATCAGCACTACAGTCTCCAGCTCCCTCCTCCCACCAGCAACATGCCTGCTCTCAACCACCTCCTCCTCGCGGCATGCGTCGCCCCGGCCGCCCTGAGCGCCGCCCTCCCGCGTGCCGTCGCCGACGGGAATGTCGGTCCGGGCATGTCCTCGATCCAGACTCCAGCACGCAGAACCCCAAGCGGCCACGTCTCCTCCGGCGCCAAGGCTTTCTACGATGCTCACCTCAAGTTCGGCGCGACGCCCCCGGCCTCGCTCGTCGCCGCTGTTGCCAAGGCCAAAGCCGCCAACGTCCAGCGCCGGGCCCAGGGCTCCGTCGTCGCGTCCCCGATCAACAGCCAGGACGTGGCCTATGACGCTCCCGTGTCCATTGGCACCCCGGCCCAGAGCTTCAGCCTCGACTTCGACACTGGCTCGTCGGACCTGTGGGTTTTCAGCAGCGCCACGCCCTCGAACGAGCGTAACGGCCAGAACATCTACACGCCGGCGCGTAGCAGCTCTGCCAAGAAGCTGAGCGGGTCGACCTGGAAGATCTCGTACGGCGACGGCAGCTCCTCGAGCGGCTCTGTCTACCAGGACACCGTGACGATCGGCGGCCTCACGGCCCGCGCCCAGGCGGTTGAGGCTGCGTCGCAGGTGTCCCAGAGCTTCACTCAGGAGTCCTTGACCGATGGTCTTGTCGGTCTGGCATTCAGCTCGATCAACACTGTCAGCCCGCGGAAGCAGACCACCTTCTTCGACACTGTCCAGTCGTCGCTGGCTTCGCCCCTCTTTACTGCCGACCTCAAGCATCAAGCCCGTAAGTGAACAAGCTACCTCACCTATATGCCGATATGTTGCTAACTTCTGTGCTTGCCCGTAGCCGGCACGTACAACTTCGGCTTCATCGACAAGTCCCTCTTCACCGGGTCCATCGCGTACACCCCCGTCGACAACAGCCAGGGGTTCTGGGGCTTCACCTCCCCGGGGTACCAGGTCGGCAACAACGGCTTCCAGCAGGCCAGCGTCTCGGGCATCGCCGATACCGGCACCACGCTGCTGCTGCTCCCCGACAACGTCGTGAGCGACTACTACTCCAACGTCAGCGGCGCCCAGAACGACGAGTCCGCCGGCGGCTTCACCTTCCCCTGCGACGCGGCGGCGCCCGACTTCTCCTTCGCCGTCAACGACCAGGGCGCCAGCATCACGATCCCCGGTGCCCTGATGAACCTCGGCGACGCCGGCAACGGCGCCTGCTTCGGCGGCCTGCAGTCGAGCGGCAGCATCGGCACAAACATCTACGGCGACGTCGCGCTCAAGGCTGCCTTTGTCGTGTTCGATGCCGGCTCCGACGGCCAGCCGCAGCTGGGCTGGGCCTCCAAGAACCTGTAGATACACAGGCAGTAGAAGAGGGTTCAGTTGTCCACTAGCCAAGCCTGTTCAAAACATGAAGAGCAGAGTCGGCCTCCGACCGTGATTCACGACCTCCCTGAGTCAGGGTTGTGCTCACCAGGCAGCTTTTGGGAATATTGGGGCAGGAGGATTCTACTCCAACAGCTCTGGACTACTTCTTCTTCCCATGATTGTTGGGGTTGTCTCCCAGCCTGGGCTGGGACCTCGGGTGAGCTATCTTCACGTCATCCAGAGGCGCTTTTGTTGTGGTTATCAGTGTTGCCTGCTCAGGCCAGGCTCGTAGTGTATGCACGTGTGCTACACACTCAGACCACGGCTACTTTCTTCATGTTTCCTATACTTCCAACCACGTCAATATAATGTCAATAAAACGAGATCCACTCACAGCCTTACCGTGTGCAAGATCACGCGAGAGAAAAGTCCTGCTGCCTTGAGCCCCCTCCTCTTCTTTGTAGAGATTATGTTCGATTTTGTCTGATGCCGATCAGTGAGAAGGTTTTGAAACATACCTCTTGCCTTTGTTCGGTACGACGTCTAATTTGACTTATATACCGCTACCAGCCCCGCCAGGACAGACCTTGCTGGAACGATTTGAGTTAGGCGAACTCAAGTCTATGATATTTGCTGGTCTATCTCTCAACATCATCATTTATCGTGACTGTCCTGTATGCAGTCTCTGGATCGAAAGCACACGTCTGCCGAGCACGGAGGGCTCATCAAGACCGTCACGTCATGAGGTTTAGGTGTGTGCCGCGTCCTATACCTCAACAGGCTACTCAGCATCAAGGAAATGCTTAGCAAGGACATCAGGTTCCCGTCCCGAACCCCCGATGCTTGAGCAGGTTCCTGATCGGAAAATCTCACCGCTTTCCCCTCTTCTTCTGCGGGATCCATTGTATTGGACCAGCCTGCGCATCATCGCAGCCTACCAGGGGTGGTCTTCGCTGAAAATGACCGGCCCTGCCGGTTGTGTCCCGCGGCCTGCCGCCCTCTGCAGTGCCCAGGCACGGGTCTAGGTATATTGCGGACTTGCGTCTGCAGGTCTCAGCTCTGGACGCTTTCCAGTGCCCTCCCCATGACTCCGTGCGCCGCCAGAGAGTATACAATAACATGTGCTGCAATGCGGCTCAGGGGAGGAGGTACAAGGCAGGGGACAAAAAGCAAGCTCTCTGATACCCTTGTTGGGGCGCGCGCACTCGTATCGCGGGCCGGGCCTCCCTATCCCTGCTTCCCCTCCGGGATGATTGCCCGCGAATGCAAGGGCAACTGCACGCTTTGGCCTTTCTCTTTGGAGAATAAGCATAAAGGCACGGACGGCGGAGCGGAGCTCGTAAAGTCAAGTTTGTGCTGCGTATATGCTGTCGTTCAGAATCCTCGGTAATTTTGGGAGCGTGATCACCAGAAGTGCAGTGTCAATGCAGTGATTGAGTCTGTTCCTCGCGTTTCCTCGGGTGCAAACGTGACTACCGTAAAGAGCAGGTTGAATATATACAAGGCTACATGCTTCGACTCGTGCCAGCAGCCGCAATCCACGTGCACCTTGCACGGCCTGCATCCAGGCGGGCTCCTCTTCCTATTCTGCACCGTTGCTTCCCGCCACCCAGCTGCCGTGTCTGGCCCTGAAACGTGCATGCAGGTATGTGCAGAGCCACCTGAGCAAAACGGCGCAGGCAAGTGGGAACAAAAGTCTGGGTCCATGTAGTATTATTACCTACTGCGTATTGGAAACCCACGGCCGGGGATTCGACTGAGAAGTTCCCGCGACCCTTGTACCGGCAGCTGAAGCCTTGGCCATGCCGTGGAACCCCGGCCACATGATCTATCTACTGCGTAAATGGACCTCGTACAGGGATCTTTTAGAGTATGTAATGTTCCGAAAGCGACCCTTGCCGACCAAGCTGGGCCCATGCATATGCACTGCGAAAAGCAATCGTCTCGTGGCCTGCCTCATTGCCCCATGGTCAATTAATGACTCTGCGTCTCCGGCGGCAGAGCCTCACCGTACCGTAATTCCCCTCAAGAAGCCGTCTTGCACGCCACAAGGGCGTCGCTGGCAGCTAGGAGCTTCTGGGCCAGGCCTGTTGGTCGCATGCCCATAGACTTGGCTGCGTCGATGTGGCACCAGCATATAGTTGGCACCGCTCAACTCGTCTTTAGTCTATTAACTTCGGCTACTGGAGACGCATTTGCTTTCAGCTCCGGCCAACAGAGTGGTCAACTGCATATGCTACGTCCGTCGGTAGTCTGGACTGCCGTCTCTGCTTGGCCAGACCGACTGACTGGTATCGAGCACTCGAGGGCGCGGCCCGACCCAGGACGATGCCACGGTATTGCTCGCGAGCGGCACCAGCCGGGACCAGGGCACACCTCGACACCCTCGTATCGTGTTCCACCAAAGACTTGTTGTAGTCCTCCTCACGCCGAGCTCGCCTGCATGGCCGCAACGGTTGCCACAGTGCCGCGGACCCCATAGTATAAGCGAGCGGAGGCGGAGAAGACTTTGCCTTTTGCCTGCCCCCTGGGGGCCACGCGAGGTGACTCTCGATTCAGGACTTGGATCGGCAAGTATCCTTGTTATCTAGCGTAGTCAGGCCTGCTAAGCCGTTGCATGCCCCAGGTTGCATCAAGAATAAAGCGGGAGGGTCTCCAGAGCCGCCACCCCTGCCTGTCCGGATCCCCGGTCGGAGCACTCTGCGAGCTTCCAGGCGTCCTAGCCAGTTCCCTATGCGTCTATTCTCGCACGGTCCGCTGCACATGGTTCCTAGACCTGGCGAGCCTCGACCCTTGGAGTCAGGCTAAGGGGTCCCCAGGACTTAGTCTCGGCCGGTATGGCTTCTGCCACTCGATCTGGCCTGGTAGCTTCGAGTGACCATGTGCCTTTCTGTCACAGAAAATAAAAGAGGGCTCGTCTCCCGTACTCCTGACATGACATTATGCAGCTCACCATCGCCGTTGTCGTCACTTCTATTCCTCGCAGCGGTTGGTGCAAAGCCTGTCTCTGTGGTCAACTCTCGTTCGCGCCATCTGCACTCCCGGGCACAAATACTCCCCAAGAGGCTACCAGGTCTGGTAACACAAGTTCACCCTCGACGATCTAGCACCACCTCCCAACCATGAGACTATCATCCAAATTCATCGCGCTGGCCAGTGCCACTGGCACCCTCGCCTACCCCGGCATGGGCCAGGTCATGGACGAGATCAAAGCCCGCGATGAGATGATGCAAGGCCGCTCGATCGAGCTCATCGGCGATCTTGTCTCAGGGGCCTACTCGCCCGTGGGCCAGGCCATCAAAGGCGTTCTCGAGGGCTTCGGCATCGCTGTCGCCGACAAGACGCAGTACAAGGCGCCTGGAGGGCTCGGCTCGGACGCGTGCAAGGCTGACGAGCTGTGCGTGTGGAAACATCTCGCCGACGAGATGTACGCAGTCATGTCCGACGCGGAGGGCTGCACCGACCTCGGCCGCGCCGCGATCCGACTGGGCTTCCACGATGCTGCAGCGTGGGACAAGGAGTCGACCTGGGGCGGCGCGGACGGCTCCATCCTCCTCGCCACAGGCGAGCTCGGGCGCAGTGAGAACTTCGGCCTCGAGAGAATCGGCCGCCAGACCGTGATCTGGTACAACAAGTTCAAACCCCACGGCGCCGGCATGGCCGACATCATCCAGCTCGGCGCCAACGTCGGCGTGGTCGCGTGCCCGGACGGGCCCCGGATCCGCACCTTTATCGGCCGTGTGGACAGCGACCGGGCCGGGCCCGACGGCAAGCTGCCCGCCGTCACCGCCGACGCGCAGTCGCTGGTCGACCTGTTCGCCGCCAAGAGCTTCACGGCGACGGACCTCGTCGCGCTCGTCGGCGCGCACACGGCGTCCAAGCAGCGCTTCGTCGACCCGGCGCTCGCGGGCAAGCCCCAGGACTCGACGCCGCACTACTGGGACACGGACTTCTACTCGCAGACCCTCCAGGCCGCGCAGGGCACAAACGCCACGACGGCGACCAACTCGCCCGACAGCGACATCTTTGTGTTCGAGAGCGACAAGAACCTCGCCCTGCACGCTCGGACAAAGGTCCAATGGGCTATCTTCGCTGGGAAGCTCGGCAAGCCGACATGGGCACTGGTGAGTGACCTTCTGCCGTTCGCGACCTGAATTGGTTCCTGCGTCAGCGAGATTGTTGATTCTGACAGTCTCTTTAGGCCTATGCTTCTTCCTATTTCCGCATGAGTCTGCTCGGCGTCAAGAACATCAACGGACTCAAAGAGATCTCCAAGGTGCTGCCCCTGACACGGACGTGATATCGTCTAGGTATCGGGGCGCCCTATCGCTCGATTATATTCTCTATCAAGGCGCCAGTGTCGGGCAATTCTTTTTATTCTTATTCTTGTAAATATTGGTTTCTATATGCCCTTTGAGGATTTTTGATCTAGCTTCAATAGAACGAGACCGGAATGGATATGAATGAACATAGATATTACGTACGGTTGAATCCCATCCCGTTTGCGTCACGCCATTATGACTATGCTCAGATTGTGGCTGTACCAAAATTTCCGCGTTACGCTACTAGCGCTTAGGCAGTAAGTAAAGACTAAATTTTGGGAGCATCACAAAACCTGAAAGCACCAAACAATAGGGGCGTATAGTCGTGGGGAAACAAGAGAGATGCCAACATTTTCTGCTATCAGTGGTTTCACTGGTGCGACCTAGTCTCTACTACTTCGCCGAGTTTGTAAGATAAAGTTTTCAGTATTACCACCCTCATGGAGTCGTGAATGGATGGAAGACCAAATGCGAGAAACGAACGCTCGAACAGACCCGTTTCCCCAGCCAAGGATCACCCAACATATCTACGCCAAGTCTCACAGCCAAGATTGCACAGCTTTCAATACACAAGATGCAACAACGTTTTCCACCTCGTCGAATTGCCAAGTGTTACACGGTGATTAGAGGCCCTAGTGATTTGAAACTTTCAACCGGAGTATCTCAAGATATAACATGTTCGCCTTAACCGCTGTAAGGCATATACAGCTAATAATCACGCCTCCAATTAGATATGTAAGCACACTCTAATCGCAGTCATCGTTGCGTCGAGAACCGGGATCCCGAGTTGTCAGATCTCGCTGTCACGAAACCAGTACCTTGGGGTAATCTGCAGGCCACGGCCATCCACGACCACCGCATATGCACATTGATTGGTATGCAATGCAGCCGATTGCCAGCAGCTTTGAGTCACAGTTGCATCGCCATCGGAATCAATCGAGGGTCCTCGGAATCCGCGGAGGTCCTGCCGAGATGTCTTGATTCCGAAAATGGGTGGGCAGTGGTGGGCCTGGCCAATCACAGGCCGATCGCGTAACATGACCCAAAAAGGTAAAAATATCCGGGTGCGAGTTCCGCCTCCGTGGTTGGGGAGCCTGCATTCGGGGCAATTAGCAGCTGAGACTCCGGGGGACCCTCGTTCCAACCCCGCAAAGCCGAGCTGGAGCTCCTTATCGATGACATTACAATTGC
Organism: Microdochium bolleyi; assembly: GCA_001566295.1. Lineage (NCBI taxonomy): Eukaryota > Fungi > Ascomycota > Sordariomycetes > Xylariales > Microdochiaceae > Microdochium > Microdochium bolleyi. The sequence goes on from KQ964245.1 coordinate 3,010,456, forward strand.
TTATCTGCGTGGAAAGTCGGGCTGAAGGTTACTCTTGCGGCAGGCCTAACAGGGATGACACCGCGATAATTGTTAGCTGAGCCGGTCCTCGCTGGCGGGGTTCGCTTATCTCTGGAGATCCTGAATGGATGTGAGTATTGGAGCGGGTGTTGGCGAGGCATACGCAGGCGTGAAAGGGCCGCTGCTGATATCGGAACTTGTACGCCTAGCCACACACCTCTGTTGGATATATTAGGGTATGTATGGACGTGCCTTCTCCAAGTCCCCCTCACGATACTACATCCTCGCGAAGCTCTCATCGGCCCTACGCGATCACGACTAGTCTCACCTCGTCGAGCACAAGTCACAGTTACTGAGAAGGGTTCCATCACACTTGCTACACATTCAAAATGGGCTTGCCCCACCCCTTCGACCCCCTCTCGGCCGCCGAGATCGAGAAGGCCATCGCCGTCATCAAGAAGACTCATGGCAATGTGTTTTACAATGTCGTATCCCTCCACGAGCCGCGCAAGGCCGAGATGACGGCATGGCTCGCGGACCGGGCCAAGGCGCCACGGCCAGCGAGAATCGCCGATGCCGTCGTTATCGCCAAGGGCGGCAAGGTCTACGACGGCCTTGTCGACCTGTCCTCGGGCAAGATCACAAAGTGGGAGCTGCTCGACGGCCTGCAGCCGATTGTAAGTTCTGTCCTGCCTGTCTCGGAACCCTGTAAAGCCCAGTGCCGGTAGCTGACCACACCATTAGATCACCATGGAGGAGCTCCAGCTCGTCGAGCATATTGTGCGCAAGGACCCCAAGGTCATCGAGCAGTGCAAGATCAGCGGCATCGACGAGAAGGACATGGACAAGGTCTACTGCGACCCGTGGACGATCGGCTATGACGAGCGGCACGGGAGCAAGGTCCGGCTGCAGCAGGCTCTCATGTACTACCGCCCGCACATTGACGACTGCCAGTACAACTACCCCCTGGACTTCTGCCCCATCTACGACGCCGACAAGGAGGCCATTGTTGCCATCGACATCCCCAAGATCCGCCGCCCGCTGAGCAAGGTCGAGCCTATCAACTACCACGCCAAGGCGATCGAGAAGGCCGGCGGATTCCGCAAGACCCTCAAGCCCCTCGAGATCACGCAGCCCGAGGGCGTCTCGTTCAGCCTCGACGGCCGCGAGATCGAGTGGCAGAACTGGAAGTTCCACATCGGCTTCAACTACCGCGAGGGCATTGTGCTGCACGACATCAGGTTCAACGACAAGGGCACGGACAGGTCCATCTTCTACCGCATGTCCATCACCGAGATGGTCGTGCCCTACGGCAACCCGGAGCACCCGCACCAGCGCAAGCACGCCTTCGACTTGGGCGAGTACGGCGCGGGCTACATGACCAACAGCCTGACGCTGGGCTGCGACTGCAAGGGCGCCATCACGTACCTGGACGCCGAGTTCCCGGCCCGGGACGGCAGCATCAAGCACATCAAGAATGCCATCTGCATCCACGAGGAGGATGACGGCATCCTGTTCAAGCACAGCGACTTCCGCGACGACTCGACCATCGTGACTCGCGCGCGCAAGCTCATCATCCAGCAGATCTTCACAGCCGCAAACTACGAGTACGCCGTGCAGTGGATCTTCCACCAGGACGGCACGATCCAGCCCGAGATCAAGCTCACGGGCATCCTCAACACGTACGCCATGAACCCGGGCGAGGACACGCACGGCTGGGGCACGCAGGTGTACCCGGGCGTCAACGCGCACAACCACCAGCACCTGTTCTGCCTGCGCATCAACCCCAACATTGACGGGCAGAACAACTCGGTGGCCATGACCGACGCGGTGCCCTCGGACGCCCCCGTGGGCAGTCCCGAGAACTTCTACGGCAACGCCTTCTACGCCAAGCGCACCGCCTTCCGGACCACGGGCGAGAGCAAGACCGACTACAACGGCGCGACGAGCAGGACGTGGGACATGTGCAACCCGAGCAAGCTCCACCCGTACAGCGGGAAGCCGGCGAGCTACAAGCTCGTGAGCAGGGAGGTGCCCGGGCTGCTGCCCAAGGAGGGCTCACTGGTGTGGAAGAGGGCCGGCTTCGCGCGGCACGCGGTGCACGTCACGAAATGTAAGCCTCATCGTCCAACTCGAACTTCTCTTTACCTGTAAAACCGTGACTGATTTCCCTCCCCTCTTCGAACAGATCAAGACGACCAGCTCTGGCCCGCAGGCCGGCACGTCCCGCAGACCTCGGGCGAGCCCTCGCTCGGCCTGCCGCAGTGGATCGGCGACGGCACCGAGTCCATCGACAACACGGACGTCGTGCTGTGGCACACGTTCGGCGTCACGCACTTCCCGGCGCCCGAGGACTTCCCCGTGATGCCCTGCGAGCCCATGACCCTGCTGCTGCGGCCGCGCCACTTCTTCCTCAACAACCCCGTCATGGACGTGCCGCCGAGCATGTGCACCACGCCGAGCATGGTCGCTGCGCAGAAGGCCAAGGACAAGGAGGGCGGGGACTGCGCGGGATGCAAGAGCAAGTTGTAGAGGGGGTCGGTTGTTTGCTGATATCCACGGGCATGCGGGCGTCTTCCTTTTACATCTCTACTTGCTTGAGAACAGGCTGGCCAGAGAAGGTCGGGAGCTAGGACGCGATGTCGTCTCTTGTTGTAGGAATATAACTCATTGAACAAATGTGTCTACCATTGCCATACCGGTACTTTTACATCGGTGAATATCTCCAAGAAGGCTGACCTTCGTGGACCTCTACAATACTTCCCATGAGAGATTGAGTAATGAACAAGAAAGGGGTATAAGTGCGCCCAGTAAGCCGAAGACAGATTTCATAGCTGCAAGCAAAGTCGAATCGAAGCGCGTGAGGTACACGGCCTCAGATGCACTGCTTGACATCCGGGTTCGTCCTCTCCAGCAGCTCCATCAGCTCCCCCCAGAGCCTCTTCTGCGTGGCCTGCCCCTCCGATCCTCGCACCCAACCCGAAGCCCTATTGTTCACTGTCAGCTTCCTGCGTCTTTTGCTGTACTCACCCAGGCACTTCGAAAAGGGACGGATGAAAGTCCAACTTACTGATCAACCCGGCAGTCGGACAAATACTGCCCATGCGTCTCCTCCCCTCCCTGCGCGGCGTGCACCAGCGTGCGGCTGCCGAGCTCCGTGTCGCGCGCGACCCACCGCCTCCCGAGGCTCATGAGGAACGGCATGCCCTCGCGCTGCAGGTCCGTGACTACCCAGCCCGGGTTCAGACACGAGACCGTGACCTTGCCGACCTTCGCCACGCCCTCCTGCTGCTCCCGCGCGGTGACCTGCGCCGCCAGCTCCCGGACGAGCAGCAGCTCCATCATCTTGCTGACGTAGTACCGGTCGCCCATTCGCGCCCTCGCCCTGTCCGCCATGCCCTCGAATATGCTCGGCGCGTATTTGCGCTCGGGGAACCACGTGATGAAGTGCACAAACGAGCCCACGAACGTGAGCACGCCCTCCCTGCCGCCGTGGCGCGCAGAGCTCTCGCGGAGCTTCGGTAGCAGCAGGATCCCCAGGTACAGCGTGTTGATGACGTTGACCGTGACGGTCGACTCGTTGCCGTCCTCGGTCATGCTGAAATTCTTGGTCAGCACGCCCGCGTTCTCCACCACGACGTCGAGCCGGTCGAGCTCCGCCCCGGCGCGGGCGGCGAACGCCTCGACGGACGCGCGCCGCGCCAGGTCCAGCTGCCACACCTGCGCGACGCCCGGGCGGCCCGTGGACTGTGCGATGGAGGTAGCGGCCGCCGCACCCTTCGCCGGGTCGCGCACGCCGAGAATCACGCGGGCCGCGCCGAGCCGGACAAAGTGCCGCGCGGCCTCGAGGCCGAGGCCCGTGTTGGCGCCGGTCACGATGATGGTCTGGCCGGAGAAGCTGTGGGTTGGGTAAGGGAGGCGGAGGAACTGGCCCGCGATGATGCGCAGGGCCTCGAGGGGGTTGAGGGGGATGTGCATCGTGGATGTGTGTGTTGTCCTGTGCTGGTGGGGTGTGGTTTGTCCTCGGTGCGGGCGCTGGACTGCGAGACGACGGGCAGTTCTATGGGCGATGATCCCGCGAGGTGCCGTTTGTGCTTCCTAGAGACACAGAGAAATGACCTGTCAAGACTGCAGAATGTCTTTGGTGTGGTGTACAATATCAAAGTCGCGACTTGAGATCGAAATGTTGATGTCGAGAAAAAGTTCCCCGTGTGTGGAGCCGCCGGTCCTTAAGCCTCAAAGGCGTCACAGCAATTGGGATGGGTGCAAGTGGGCAGCAATCAACCCCCCGGGCTCCTATCTTCAACGTTGCGCCGTTCTGCAGGTCTACGGGCGAAGCAATCATCGTGGGGAAGTGAATGTCCGTATTCCCAGAACCCTGATGTCGTCACCTCCCAGCTGAGGGGTATCGCCACGGGGTCCGAGGAAGAACGTCGCACAGCCGAGGCAACTCCATCCCTGGGGGTTGCACTGCACAACGACCGCACCAGATTTTGTCAATCATCACGTTGCATGGTAACCTCGTGTGTATTATCATTCTCTTAGCGGCATATCTGCCACTGCCAGTCTTTTTTCTGCATGCCTTCCTCGTCCACGCGCAATCACACCTTGTCGTAAGTTGCGATCCCCTCCTCCAGGGCCTTGATCTGCAGTGCCAGCAGCGCCGAATTATACCGGCACAGCAGCAGGTTCCCGCCCATGAACCAGAATCCCGGGTGCCCGCTGCGCTGCCACATGGTGCGGAACTCGCCCTCCTCCGTCAGGCCCCAGACGTCGCCCACCTTGTCCGCCACGCCGTCGCCAAACATGAGCCGCGCCTGCGTGCGCATGTTCTGGTAACCCGTCGCGAAGACGACCTCGTCCGCGGCCAGGAAGTCGCCATCTGCAAACTTGATCCCGTCCGCGGTGATCTCGCTCGGCTCAGACCCGTTCTTGATCTTGATCCCGCCGTCCGCGATGACCTGCGAGGTGCCGACGTCGATGTAGTAGCCGCCGCCACGCTGGAAGTACTTGTAGAACAAGCCAGCCCCATCGGGCCCTTTGTCGACCTTGAACCCGGCCTTCATCAGCCCCTCCAGGATCTCCCTATCGGCCTCGATCGAGAGCTTGTTCGCCTCCACGTTGATCGCCTTGTGGAGTGGGAACGGTATGCCCATGAGCATGAGATCCGCATCCTCCACGGGCGGGCCGATCTCCGAGTACAGAGGGTACAGGAAGATGTCGCTGATGTTCTTGGTCGACACGATGCACGTGGTCGACCGCTGCACCATGGTCACGTCGTACCCGTTATCGTAAAAGTCCTGCGCGATGTCGTGGCCCGAGTTGCACGACCCGACCACGATGGCCTTCTTGCCCTTGGAGTTGGGTGTGGCCCCGGCAAAGTCGGAGCTGTGGCACAGCCGGCCCTTGAAGTCGTCCATGCCCTTGACCGTGGGGAAGTTCTTCTTGCCCGAGTGCCCGGTCGCCTGGACCAAATGGCGCGGGTGGAACGTCCGCGCCTCCTTCTTGCCTCCATCGCCCTGCCGCTCGACGGTCACCGTCCACTGTCCCTTCGCCTCGTCCCAGCTCGAGCTGACCAGCTCGGTTTGCAACCAGACATTGAGTTCCAGCAGCCCGACGTACGCCTCGAAGAAGTCCGCGAGTTTGTCCTTGGGCGTGTAGATTGGCCAGTGGTCCGGGAAGTTGACGTACGGTAGGTGGTCGAGCCAGACCGGGTCGTGCAGCACAAGCCGCCGGTACCTGTTGCGCCAGTTGTCGCCCACGCGCTTCTGCCGGTCGATGACGAGCGTGTCGACGTTTTGCATCTTGAGCCGGGCCGCGAGCGCCAAGCCGCCCTGTCCAGCGCCTGACAAGTAGCATCAAGTGTTAGCTCATGCACCGGTGACGCATCCGTCTCTCACGCTCTGGTGTGAAGTATAAATGGCCAATACTCACCGACAATAAGCACAGCAGGCTCCTTGCCCGCCTCATAGTTCTTCTCCTGCTCCCTCAGCTCCTGCCAGTTCTTCTCTGGCTTGTTCGGCCCGTGGCCATGCCCGACAGGCATCTTGGCCGCCCTTGGCTCGTCCACATCCTTCAGCTTTCGCAGCGTCGTGAAGAACGTGTAGATCTTCCACTCCCCGCCGACCTTGGCCAGCCTCACGAACCCTCGTCCTTCGCCCAGCGTCGTCGTGAAGGTGGTGTAGAACCCGAATCCCTTCACCGTCCCGAGGGCATCAATGGGGATCTCCTGCGGCTTCCTGTTCGCTGTGGAGTCGTCGACCTTCACCTCGATCAGTCTGCACTCCTTGTTCAGGAGCTCCGCGATCCTGGCCGGGCCGTGCAGCGTGCGGAATTCCCACGACAGGGCGAGGTGGTCGCGCCAGTACGACTCGTCGGCGTGGAAGAGCCGCGAGACCGCGGCGTAGTCTTTCGCCGCGAGGGCCTTGTTGAGGCGGTCGATGACGGCGCTGGCTTCCTTGGCCGCGTCGTCCCCGCTGATGTCTGTGGGGTCTGGGTACTTTGCGAGCTTGAGGTTGGCGGAGCCGGCTTCGCGCCGCTCGTCAGTGGGGAGGCTCGCGGCGAGGCCGCTGCTGTTGTCGCCCATAATGAGAGTGTGGAGGTTCGAGGTATGCGAGAAATGAGTAAAGTAAAATGGCTATGGAGAGCAACGAGAGAGGAATTGAGTGGTCACCAAGGGGAAGAGAAGAAGCGTAGAGGTGACGAAAGGCCCGACATCAGATATACCGGCGATCCGTCCCGCCATGCGGCACCAAAGCGATGCCGGCGACCCTCTGCCCACCCACAAGCCTGCCTCTTGAGACAACCAAGACAAGACGGGCTTAAGTTACCGAGAGGGGACGTCAAGCGCAGACGGAAGGGTCGGGCAGGGTGCGGGGGACAGGGCCCTCTGTGTTGGCTTCAACCCCGCAGCGCCTAAATTTCCCGATCGGGTTTGGGTTCATTTCTCGTCTTTGTCGCACAGCATGCTGCAAGCTTGCTGCGGACGGTAAACTATGCGAAGTCGGCCTCGTGTGGCGGCAAGTCATTCGCTAGGATGTCGACGGGTGAATGGCGTTGGGTGGAAGTTACCGTCGGGACGGGCAGAAGGGGCATCGCCTACGCCCCGCCATCCCCACACATTGTTGCCGGCTCCTCCGCATCGCCACCTTCCCTTGCTGCGGGGAAGAGGGGCAGCCATCCACGCAAAGGCGTGAGCCGTAGTCCGTGGTTACGCCAGTGCCTAGTCGCTCAACGAGCGATCCAGGCTGCTCGGCGATGGTGATCAAGTGCGAAGGGAGGCTCCCCGGCCACGTGTCCAAAGGGCACTTGGCGTATTGATGCAACTTGGACATGTACTGGCGAACTCAAGAAATCACGGTCTGTGTGGCTGGATCTCGCTGCCTGCCATTACGTCGCAACGTACTGATATATTCGTTGCATTCTCCAGTATCTCCAGCCCGCATCTCCGCAAGATCAGACGTGATTGAGTCGATATCTCTTTCCATACCATCTCAGTCTGTCCGGCAGCAATCATTCTGGCAGGTGCCATCCCCGTCATCGCCTCCTCCAGATCCCAGTGCTGCACTCTTTCTCCTCCCCCGGCGGCAAGGCGACCAAAGCCCATGCCGTCTAAGCTCATCCCGCATCATCACGTCAAACATGACTGCACCATTCGGGATGTCCTCGTGTAGCTTGAAAGATGATTCGTACGGGGAGAACACGTCGCGCCGCACGAAACGCTCAAAGACGCTCCCAAACGGTGTCGCCTCGGCCGTGTCTCCAGGGCGGTCCTCGTCCCAATCCTCCCAGAATGCCCGTGGGTCGTCGCCGTACTGGATGATGCCGTGGTCGTTGTCGTCGTCGTCGTCACCGTCTTCTTCTCCCCGCTCGGCAGGGCTTTGTGCCGCGGTGCCATGTCGGAACCGCCAGACTCTCGTCATTGGCCCGTCGCTGTAGGCTCCGCCGTCGTCTGCTGCCGCCGGCACGGCCCAGTAGTACACCGGACCAGCCCCATCTCTGCGACCCCATGCCCAGCGGCTTGCGTATGCCGCGGCAGAGAACCGGTACGCGCGCGTGTACAAGCTGACAGTCGCGATTGCTGTGGGGTCGCGATACATCAGCTCCAGCAGCTCGTGTGGCGAACGCTGCGAGCGAGCTCGGACAAATGTCGCCGCCGGCGTCGCCGTGCCCTCTGGCATCCACAACAATGCCTGCTGCCAGGCCGGTGTTGGTGGTCCGCAGCGCAGCGCCTTGAGCAAGTACCGCGAACAGAGTTCTTGAACTGGTCCCTCACCGAAGCGGGGCCGCATGTCACTGACGACAATCTCAAGATCGTCGAGTGCGGGCCCAGCCAGAAGTGAGGGCGATGAAGCATGGCGGCTAGTGCCTCGATGTTCACAACTGTGACGCCGCAGTTCCCCAAGCGCAGTCGCCGCAGTGTCTGCTTGCGACGACCGACGAATCGCGCGAGCTCGGCAGCGGACACCAGGTAGTGCTCAATATGCAGCTCCTCGAGGCAGGACCAGCTGATGTCGTGCCGGTGGGAATGGTCTTCGAACATGGCCCACACATTGACGGATGCCGGGCTATTGCATTGTTCCTCAGCGCGCCTCCACCACGGTGTTTTCCGTGGCTCAAAGGTCAGGGTTAGGCTAACGAGCCTGTGCTGTACTGCCGTCAAACCAGACAGGACCTGACCTACGGCCTGTGCGTCGAGCCGGTCGAGGTGGAGGCGAAGCCTCCTTACACCGTAAAAGGCGTTTTCCATAAAACGAGTAAGAATGTAATTGTGCTCAAGGACCCTGCTGCGCGGAACAGGGCGTTCCTGGAGACGGATTCGCATCCGTGAGTGAGCCCTCGGCCGTGCTCGACATGTTTGACGCTCAATTGCCCATGCTATGAGGCCTTCGTAATGAGGCAACTGAGATGGCGGTGTCCATGGGCGGCTGTGATTAGCCTCCATGGGATCAGGAGGAAAGTCGTCTAGATTTGTCGGCCTATCAATAATAAGATTTTGGAGCCCCGACATTGCAGCCAGTAGTGGCAGTATTGATCGCTGAAAGCCGGCGAACGCAGCGGCCTGTGGTCCTCCTGTTACATCGGAGAATATAACGGCTCGCACATGCTGTGCCAGGCGCGGGCGTAGAACGATGTTCCGGAAACTGTTGAGACTTTCCTCGATGAGTGAGAGGGGTACCTGATGGAATAAGTGGCGTATGATGAGATTGTCGCATCCTGTGTTGGTCAGTCTCAATGCCTTCAAAGATGGAGGGTCGTGAACTTCGTAGACGATCTGGTCGGATATCTCTGCAGGAAGCCTAGAAAGTCTGCTTGCGCAGATGTTCTGCTGCTGTGACTTGTCGAGGCTAGCCATCGACACTGTGATATGTGCAGGAAAGCCTGTGAATGAAAGCACTCAGAGCACAAGATCGTGAGTGCAGCGAGTGTGCGGGGCCTGCAGCCAGGCAGCCGTTCAGGACATACTCTGAGGCTGTGACCCCTACCCATCGCGACCAGTAACCTGCAGGAGGCTCAGGCCTCGGCACAGGTTGGTCGTGTGTCTTCCAAAGCTGCTGCATGAAGTCGTCCCAGTCTCCATGGCGTCCGTAAGTCGTACAAATTAGGAGCCCAACAGATCCGATGGACAGCAGTACAAAATTGTTGATGGGGTGGCCGCGTCAAAATACTGGAACAGCATCTACTCGTCTTCATGTTTGAGCAGCTTGACGGGCTGTGAGTGCGGCGGTTCCGTATTGGTAGTACCATTCACGGCACGTGGTCTTAGCTCCCCCTCCCGGCTGGTAGCCTAGATGGTCCTGGCGAGTCCTCCCGCCTGCCCCAAATCTCAGGAGGCATTCCAGCGAACTTTAGGTTCGCCTCGCGTTGCGGATCGTAGAATGGGTCGCTGACTGTCATCTCGAACTCTCGCTCCTGTCGAATGCCGCTGGACTGCTGGTGAGTGCCAGAGTTGAGGTTCTCGGCGGACGTGGCCATCCTTGTGGCGAGGGTTTTCTCGCTCCCGACTGCGTAGTAGCCCCTGTGTGCAAAATCGGGCGCACCGTAGGCGCCGCCATCGGTCCAGAATCCGTTGGTCGCGATGGCCAGGTCACTGCCCCAATCCTCTCCGTCGCCCTTGGAAGGGCTGGGTATTCGTGTATGCCTCGGCTGCTTGTTTCTCCTTCTCCACCACCAAAAAACCACGAGGCCGATACCGATCACACCTATGACTACACCGACTACGACGCCAGCCAGTGCTCCGTTTGAAAGGTGCCCTCGGCCGGATGCTGCGGCTATCCCCGTCGGTGCCGCTGACGGCGTTGCGATCCCGGTGCCAGGGGCGGGTGTGGCCGACGCAGCAACGTTTGGAGGCAGAGCGCCGTGCGGTATGTCGGTGCTCTTCCAAACGATCTGGATCATTGGGGCGAGAATGTCATACTGAGACATGGTGAAGGACTCGAAGTTCCACGGCACGGGGTGCGTCTCGGGCGTGCCACTCGTAGTGCACTTGACAAGCTCGACGACACCGGTGGTGACGGCCATCTTGCAGGTCTGGTGGCCAGCCCCGTCGACCGTGGCGGAGAAGGCAGCGCCTTTGATGGTCTCGATTGTGGGACAGCAACCGACAGCCGTCTCTCCTACACTCAGAGGAAACTGGAACCCAAAGTTGTTGGCGCCGTACGTGGAAGCGACGACGGACGTGAAGCCTGCAGGGCAGACGATGCCTGGCGAGTAGACGCCCCAACCCTGCAGCGCGCCGTCTGTGGCCGTCACGGTGACAGAAGCGTCGGCTGCCCTGGGCGGCCAGCAGGACTGTTCGTCAGCCAAGAAGTTGGGGACGCCCGGCCCGCATCTCTGCGCTGCGAAGATGACGGAGCAGGTATCGCAGGGCGCATAGACGCTCTGGCAGGCTGGCGGGGGCACCCATGGGGTTGTGAGCGGGCCGAGGACTGTTCGCGTGGTCGAGGTCTTGGAGGTGACGGCCTGTCGGCCATATTTGAGGTGGTCCGCGGGCGGGGCGGTGGTCGCCGTCGCTGTCGCGGTCGCTGTTGGAGTGGGAAGCATGCTTCAAGTGGTTGATTGTGCGACGGGCGTCATGAGGGTCGGAGTCCGAGGGCAGACGGATGGGGACCGGAATAAGAAAGAAGACCAGATCCGCGTCACTGACCAGCCCTACGGAGTACCAGCGCGTACAGAGTGCCTGTCACGCATTGAGAGTGGACAGGCATCCTTTTGCGTGGCTGTGCGCTCAACGCTCAGGGGGTCCCTTGTCAGTAAGCTGGGGGGCGGCGGTTGGGGGCCGAGCAGCCAAAGTTGGCATCACGCTGGCGACGAGAGTGGCCAATGGCGGCGACAAGTGCGAACAGAGAGGAGGGTCATTGTGTTGGAAGGGAGAGATGGCAGCGCCAGCATTGTTGGCGAGCTTCAAGCATACTTTCGCTGGCTGGCCTTGCTGATGAAGAGTGCATTCGGGGTGCGATGGTCTAAATACCGGAGGCAGTCGTGATTCCCAGCCGGGGCCTTGCTGACTGTTTCCCGCACATCTAAAAATAGATGAACACATTGTCCTAGGTACGCAGCACCTAGGACCCGAAGTCCCGGCCCGGTCCGTACCAAAGTGCCCAGACTGGACCCTCTGGTACGCGTATGCAGACCACAATGAGTAAGCAAGAACGGACGGATGCTCATGGCAAGCAATGTTCGGAACTGGGAACTGCTTTGCGACGACCAGATGCCGCCTCCTGTGCGCTGTGTGCTTGTGTGCTGCAAGTGGCCCAGCTGAAGGATGCACCTTCCCTCTGTCCGCATCAGCCTTCCTGGTTGGTAGCCTCTGGCACCTGCGCTAAACCAACCTTGAAGCTGTCAGCCCAACCTTCGACATGTTCCAGGTCTCGGCCAGCCAGCAACTCACACCTATCGGTCTGTCAGCGCGACACGAACCACGCCGCAGCCACAATGCGATTTTGCCACGGGCAGACTCGGAAAGTCAATCATCTGCTGGTCGGCCCGCGTGAGAGGCCCGTGGCCGGGGACGCTGGCACCTCATCAGAACAACGAAATCCTCTGGAGGTCTTCGGCGTAGTGCCGTCTCACAACTAACTCACTGCCTGCAGCTGAATCTTGAACCTATTCCATACTTGGGTCAAGCTGAACCTTCGGCACCACCAAGCCACCACCTCCCAGCAGGGCTGACGGTGCTAACTTGCCCCGTTGAATAGCATCACTGTCAGCCAGGCGGCCACTCCGGCGAACTTCGCATGATGCAGGCGCCGTGCTATCAATGATTCATACACGATCGTGTGAACATGGCATCTTGCGACATAGTCCGGACTCAAATACTGTCGCCCCCCGGATGGCCCAGAATCGATATCAGTCGGGTCCCTCCGGGATAATGCACTGCGGAGGTCATTGTCAAAGAGCTAAGCATGGGCCGGAACCAAGAACTGGAGTCCAAGCTCCCTGGCGTGATCGTGTCGGACAAGACAGACTGCACAGCGCAGACTCCCAGCTTCTCGAATACCGTTGTTGTGCATCAGCCCTGTGCGTCTTGTCTCAGAGTTCTAGCCAGAGCTAAGACAAGCACACCAAGCTTGCGGCTGAGGCTTGGCTCCAGTCCTCGGTCAAGAACACTTGGGCGATGCATGTTTAGCGGCATGTGCCTAAGTCCGGCTGCCCTCTGCTTTAGACACAATCGCAATGTTCAGCGTGGCTGAACGAGCTGGACGCAGAGTATGAGCCACCACACACTAAGACTTCGGCAGCGCAAGCACGATTCATGGAGATACTGCCAATGAGGAGAGAGGCCCGAGATGGGAGCGTCCTCAGACCGGCCCGGTCTCAACAGGAGCACCGACGGGTGGGTTATGCCCGAAGCATTGTATGGGAAAAGGTGAGGAAACTGCGACATAAATATGCTGACATGCCCAGCTGCTCCATCGATATTGAATCTTGTCACAAACCACCCACACATATTCTCCAGGCATAGTCGTACATATCAAGCCCCAGGTTCTCCAAGAAATACACCACCAGCCCACAAACCTCAACCATGGCTCCAGTCCTGGCAGACCAGCCCTTCGCGCCGATCCCAACTCCAATGTTTGCGTTGGCGAAAGGTGAAGTGGTAAGTCACAGGCACTCACTCTCTTCCTCGGCTTGAGCTTCACATGTTCTAAAAAGTGATCACCAGCCCGACGAGTACACAGGGTTGGCCACGGAGATGGCCTGCGTGCACAACTTCCTCATCTGCGGCCTCAACGCGATCTACCTGCAGGCACCACACGTCCGCACGGCCAGGGACCAGCTGGCCTTCCTCAACTTCGTCCACCAGTGGTACCGCTGCCTGCACGTGCATCACACGGGTGAGGAGGAGGCCTTCTTCCCGGTCATCGAGGCCCGGACGGGCATCAAGGGCATCATGGACGGCAACATTGCGCAGCACGCGCAGTTCGAGCCCAGGGTCGAGGAGCTCAACGGGTACGTCCAGCGGTGCCTGCACAACCCGGCGACGGTGGGCGAGCTCTACGACGGTGACAAGATCGTGACCATGATCGACTCCTTCGGCGCCACGCTGCGGCAGCACCTGGCCGAGGAGATCCCCACGCTGCTGTCGCTCCGCGAGCACAGGGACAAGCTGAAGGGCCTGCACAAGGAGTTCCAGGACCAAGGCGGCAAGCACATGCAGGAGCTCGGCATGTTCACAGGCGGCGCGTGCGTCATGACCATGCACGATGTCGGGTACGAGGGCGGGCTGCACGCTGGCTTCCCTCCCGCCCCAGCGATCGTGGTTTGGGTGCTGCGCAACGTCGCGTGGTGGGTGCACAGAGACTGGTGGCGGTTTGCGCCGTGCGATCGCCACGGCAGGATGCGGCCGCTGGCCTTCACTGCTGCTGCTCCTGCGGCAGCCGACGCCAGTGTCCAGAAGGAAAGCGTCGCTATCGTCAGCAAAGACTCTGCATGAGTTGGTAAGAAAAGGCGTGGCTGATGGTAATCGCATGTCCAATGGCGTTCCTGATATTAGTCTGCTTTGCTTTCCATGTTTTCTTTTCAAACCTCCCTGGATCATCATCGCATGTCATCAATGTCAACCATAGAAAATTCACAATGCACCATCACTGTGCCTTATGTACGCGACTGCCTAAACTGGACAAACTCCAATCTCTCTTGCCCTACATCCCCGCGAGAGAAACGAAAGCCGGCTTGACTAGCTGGCTGGCTGGCTAGCTGGCTGGTTCTCGCGTGTGCCGTGCCATGAGCCAGGCTGTCTCACGCCCACGTCTGCATGCAGACCTCTTCTGATGACAGCACGCCTTTCTCACCTTGTACCCCTTCGGTTTCCCTTGTTCCAGATCCATACATGACGGGCCAGGGGAAGATCAATATAGCGAATGCACCAGTCAGCCAGTCAGCCAGTCAACCAGTAAGCCGGTCAGCCGGCCAGCCAGTCATCCAGCCAGTCAGCTAGCCGGTCCCCTTGTTATCCTCATCGACATATTGAGCGATTGCAGGAACTCGTTTCGGGTCAAGCGGGGGAAAACCGGGTGGACTGATTGGAACGCGTGGCTGCTGGGTCAACATGACATCGCGTCGGACAGAGATTTCGATGCTGACGTCTTCCTCCTTGTCGAGTGGCAATCCGGTTCTGACGACGGTGAGAAGAAGGAGAAGGGAGGAAAGGAGTAGAAGGCAAGGGATGACGCAGGAGAAAGCCATCAGCAGGCACGTCGTTGGTGAAGCATATCAATCCTGCGCAGTCGGGCGTCAGAACGTCTCGTGAAGCGCCGAAGTTGGGTCAGCCCCGTAAAGCTGACACCGGTGGCCGGCACGCCGCGCAGGACAACATTCACAAAGTAGTGCAGTCTTCGCTTTAAGATGGTTTGTGAAGTACACTTCCATTCCGTGTGCCTTGCTCTTGCTATCTAACAAGCCAAAAATAATCTAAGAAAAAAGAGACTTCACAACAGGGCCTGGGCAGCGTGCAGCCATGAATCGTCGCAAGGGACAAATGTCCAATCCATGCGTGACGCGCCGTGCCGGCGTTGCTGCCCAAACAGCCCAAGTCGTACGTCTCCAACTGCGTGCTGGTGCTCATGGGCGGGGTATCATGTTGTGATAAATAGGACGCGGGGGGTGATGGCAGTGGCCCTGCCTGCCGATGCGTGGCTATTTGTCGTGTCTATCGTTGGATGCAGCAAGCCTAGGTTGCGCAAGTGAGTGTGTCGTCATGATCCCATGAACCCGTGAATCCCACCCGGATTCGGCGTTCGCCTCTCAGGCATCGGCCTGTCCACCACATCTATGCCGGAAAATCATGGAAAAGAGTGTTCGTGGATGACCCTATGACGAAGAAAATGTTGATACATGGCGCGATCCGAACTCTGCCGAGCTCGGACCAGATACAATGCTTGTGTCTCGCTCGAGACCTCGCAGCGACTGTCTACATCGCGTAGCCCATCCCCTTGGCATTCACCTGAGCCCTAGGAGGCTGGTGGTATTGTTCGAGCCCGGCATTCCAGCTGCGATTCAGGTCCTCCATGCTCCGTGTCATGGCGGGCTTGGCGCTGCTTCCGACAGGAGCCTCGCTGGTGCCGATCGTGAGGTCGAGCCGGTCGAGGATCTGGCGGTTGCCCTCGCGGCGGCTGCGCAGGGTTCTGCGGACCATGAAGACGACGATGAGGAGCACAATCAGGGCGCCCACACCGCTGGCAATACCAATGAAAGTTGTCTTGGGCAGGCTGGCGATGGTGTCCTGGCTGCTGCCGCGGTTGTCGGTCACGGGAGCCAAGGTGCCCGATGATTGCGGCGCGGGCGTGGTCTGGGTGACTGGATCGCTGGTCGTGGGAACGGCAGCCGGTGGTGGCGTTGTGGAGATATCAGCCGGAGTATCTTGTGTGGTGGGCGCTGGTGACGGGATGGTCATCATCGTCGTAGGCAGGTTTGTGGTGGTTGGCCTGGTGGTGGTAGGGACGGGCTGGACGCTTGTTTGAAGAGTCGTGGGCCGGGTGGTCGCCGTGGCAGTCGCAGAGGTCGCCTGTTGCGTTCTTGTCGACTGGGGCGCCGTCAAAGTCAAGGGGGGAGGAGGAGAGCCGACATTTGCTGTCGTGGAAGGCCTCGGTGTCTGGTTGTCGCCGTTGCTGCTGGGAAGCAGGGGGCCGAGGATGCCGCCGTCGTTGTTGTTGCCGCCGCCGAGGCCGGGCAGTAGACCGTCGAATAGGCCAGCCATTGTCGCGGTGTTGTGGGTAGTGGTGGTAGAGGTGGTGGTAGTGGAAGGAGTGTCAAGTGAAGGTGGAGAATCGTCTCAACAACCAGGTCGGAAGAGCTTCCCCAGGAAGAGAATGAGTGGCGAGGAAACAGTCAAGGAAGGGATGGCACGCAGAGGACCAGCTGTGTCGTGCCGTGGAAGTGTCTATTTGTTGGTGGTGTGGATGATTGAAACAAATGCACAGCCCGGCTGGAGAGAGTGTCAAGTAGATGGGAGGAAGCTGGAAGGAGCGACGGAGGAGGAGGAGCGGGCGTGTGTGGGGGGTGGTGCCCTCGGGAAGGTACCTGCAGCGGCAGCGGCAGTGGCAGTGTGCATTGGCCAACGCAATGCTCCCTCCCTGGAGTCCCTGCAGCGCATAATTCACCGACGTCAATCAGCCTTGCCAAGATGGGAAGTCGCCATGGGAGGTCATCAACCTTGACCTTGGGACCCTTGTGGGCGGCTGTTTCGCTGTCTCTGCCAGCTGTCACGGCTAGTCATTGTCAGTCATTGCCATCCTTCTTGCCGTCGTCCTCTCTCGTTCATTTCAAGACCCAACCTCGAGCATCTCGGCTTTGGACCACCCGTGACATGCAACTCAGGGCGACCAACTGGCGACAGCCATCAGACGCAGAAATGACTCCGTACACGCACACCCAAGTCACCAAACCCGGGATCGGTGACACAGCAACCAGCTGCCGAGACAGGACCTGCCCAGTCCTACGGCACCTGCGCGAGTCGAGATCTGCAGGGGCTGCCTCCCGCCGAAGGCAGTGACAGGAAGGGATCCCCCTGGCGATCCCTGGATCCTCACTCGCCTCGGTGGTGGCGCCTTCCCTCTTTCAGCCTTGGGCCAGGAACGCCGACGCGCCACCGACGGCCCACGGCACCCAGCGGCCGTTTCATCTTCTTTGTGGGCGGGGGGTTTGGGGGGTTTCGCCTGGCCCCCGCCATGACGACCAGCGGGGCCCGAGGCAGCCAATCGTGTCTGCCAACGTCCTGCCCGGCAATCACGGGGAAATGAACGAAATGAAGCAGTGCCGTGCTCGGCAGCGAATCTCGTGGCTGCAACCGCCTACACACCTCAAGGGATCTTGGGACCTCTGTCAGAACCTCCGGGGTAACCGCAACCACAACAGCAGTCTCCGGACACTCTCTGCGGTCACAAACGCGCGATTGGCCGTGGCGGCTCCGGGCGTGCCGGCCAGGTGGTCTCGTCCACCACGGCTGTTTCAGCCTGTTCCAACCCGAAAGCCAGCCCTCCCCCGTCCGCGCAACGAACGGCACGGTCTTGACTCGCGACGCTGCCTCATTGCCAGCCCCTCCGTTTGTGCTTCGCCCTCGTGCATGTGCTGGAACTGAACAGGCGGAGAGTACATATCACAGCCACCAGAGCAAGGTCGCACAGGCGGCAGCTAGGACTGTGCAACCCCTCCTGCCATGCCGAGGTACAGAGTACGAATATGGGATTGACACTGAGAGATCGTCGTCGCCAGAGAGACCCTGTAGGCGACGTGCTGGAGATCCGTTTCACCCCATGCTGTCACCGTCAGCCCTCCTCGCAAGAGGTGTCGCTCTCGCACGCCGTGTCGGAATCAGTAAACCTTGCGGTGCGCAGGAGGCGGGGGCTGGGGACGACAGAGGCGGCTTGCGGAGATTCCGCAACGCATCCGTCCGTCATCCGATCTATCATCTCGCCAGACTCAGGCAACTTGGCTCCAACGAGAGACTGATTCTTCCCTTTTCTTCGTTTTCGTTTTCTTTTCCTTTCTGGAGTCACGGAGCTCTATTTGTTACAACAGGAAACACCCCTCGAGTCAAGCAGGAGTGCCGTGTTCTCTCGGTCCGGGAACCCTGGACCCGGGGTTGATGCCCGCTCAGGTCAGCCCACGTGCCGCCTTGCAGACTGATGGCACGACGGTCCTCCCTCAACCTTGTGGGATCGGCATGTGTTGACGTAGATACCCTGCTCCAGCTCTGGGCTTGGCTTGGGCGCCCTCATTCCGCGAACACTGGGCATGCCTGACTGTTTCTCCTCACAGACAGGCGCAGACAGGCGCAGAAGGGGAACACGTGAGAGAAAAGACCAGCAAGACGAGCAGTAGGGTTTCGGCGGAGATTGGGAGAATGGCCGGTTTCCGGTTCCGCCGAGCAGCCGGACGGGTGAGTTGTTGCATGTGGTGGTGAGCCTCTGGGCGCGACCTCAGGACGGACGCCGGCAAGGTATGTGAAGTAGCAAGGTGAGAAGGGGAGATCGTCTGGTGACTTTGCCTCACTCCTCAAAGATCGGGAAACGCAGTCGACCCACGTTCTACCGCTGTCAGGCACAGCTCGTTTGCCCATTCTCATGGACGTGTTCGCGCCGTGAGTGCTTCCCGGCGCGGGTGCTTGCAGGACAGGATGAGCCACCCCGGAGTCGACCAAAAAGCATGAAGAAAGAGTAAGTTACAGGTGGAGAAATGAAGGTCTCAACCTCTGAATCTCTGATCTTGTGAAGACACGTAAAGGTAGGTTTGATTGTGCGTGCTTGTTATCAACTTTAAAGCTGTCTGCATTATTGAGGTCTTCACCGAGCCCTCCTTCGTCGGCGGCCTGGAGGGTTGCAAAACATATTATGGAAGACAATTGAGCACTGTCCTCTGGCTTTTTGTCCAGTGCGGGGGGTGAATGTCCGCATCGGCCAGATCTTGGGCTTCTGTTTCTCGTGAGTGATCATTCTTGAGCGAGGAGGCCGTGAGTCCCGTTGCAGGCTTACGGACAATGACGATCTAGTGTGCGTGTGGTCATCTGGACCTCTTCGCCTCTCAACACACACGAAGATCCTGAGGGAGTTTTGCAAGATCATCGTACTTGATTTTTACGGACATGGCACCGATTAACGCCTATCGAAACAAACCACTCACGTACACATAGACATAGGCTCATGAAGATTTGATGAAGCAGAAGAAGATCAAAATCTCATCGCCACTGTTCGATGTGATCTCCGAGCGGTTCAATGATTTGTAGCAAAGTGAAAACCGAAATAAATAAACGAGCAAGAGAAGGAAAATGTGAGTCTTACCGAGCCACTTGCTTTTCCGCAAAGATAAAAGAAATCCTCTCGTCCTGCAGGCTCACAACTCTAGTCGAGCTCGACAGAGCGCGCCTCTCTCTAGGACAAGTCTGTCTCTCTTCATTTGAAGGACCTCACACATAGTTATGCGTCGTACGGGAACAAGATATCTGTCAATCTGAAACCTCGATGCAGGACTACGACGTGTTCCTTCATCTTTTTCTATTCCCGCAAAAGCGAGAGATGTCATCACTGGGTCTTGATGTTCCCTCCCCCAGATCCTGCCTGGGCATGACATCAACTTATGTGATTCTGTGCGCTGCGGTGAGGACTACATAAATACGAACACTGCCCAGTCAAGTCCCTGTCATACAATTCGCACGTGCAAGAACTCCCTTTTGTCGCACATCGCGACTTTCTCTTTAAGATCTCGGTTCATCAAGTCAATCATATCCAAGCTGATATCCTATTGCTTGTTGTTCGTTTCCGTCTTTTCTCTGGCGAGCTGGAGAGTTCACTTGGCCCCAAAGCCGAATCGGAAACCTCCACGTAGTTGCCGATCTCAAAGCATCTGCTCAGCACCAAGTTAACAACTGCCTCTATACATGCCCCCAGAAAGTCATGTCGTTTAGTAAGGTGCGTATCCAAGAGATAGCCATGCCGACTTTCCTTGGAAGCAGGTCGAATCGGTCAAATTGCCCTCAGGTCAAGACTGGTTCCCTCGGTTCTCATTTACGAGGACACGACATCTGGATATGAAAGCAAAAATATCCAAATCTGATTGCTAGACGAACTGATAGTTCGTCCAAGTCGCATCGTCCTCGATCTCCGCCGTGCTCTCATACATTTTCTGCCATATCAAGACATCCCCGAACAAGGAGCGACAAGAGAGGACCGGGAACACCCACTTCCGGAGCAAACAATCACGACGCAAAGACAAACAAAACCCGACACCGGTCTGTGCTGTGCCGTCAAGAAGCCCCGATCACATCCCAACCAGTGAGAACGTACACAAGTGACAGCAAAGGTCCCTTACAACGAGGACTCTGCATTACGACGAGGCGGCAGAACACAATCCTACAGATCTTGGAATTGATCAAACAGCAGGCATGGAGTGAAATGCACGCGAGCGTCCCTGAGAAACGGTGCTCTGATTCTTGTGTTTGGGTTTCCCCACGTAACAAGTAATGACCAGTCACAGCTCGTCACACAAAAGCACAATGGCATTGAACCTGTGCACCTTGCACACACAGCGACCTCTCCCGCCGGGGTGGTGAATGGTCTCTCCCCCAGAGAGCAAAACGTCCTACTTGGGGGCCACGAGTTGCGGTGCGGACCTCCACCACAGGGCTGCAGGCGGCTGCACCAAAGAGTCATCCCTGGCTCCGGAGAGAAGCACACAAACCCGGATTCTCTGAGGTGGGGACACAGCAAGCCATAATCATGTTGTCAGCATGCTGTCGCCAGCCTGATGTAACCATCCTTGTCGTCGGGTGGTGGTGCTGGTGCAGCTTGATTGCAATGAACCTCACGATGAGCCAACAAACGCCCCTTTGATCGGTGGCCAGTCGTGACCAGATAACGCGACACAGGACCTTGAGGTGGCAACAAGCATTCCCGCCTGTGAAATCGAACCAACCTGCAGACGAACGGAGCGATAAGCCTCGCCGAGCGCACACTTACAAACCAACTCTGGCCATCGATCGCGACCGCGCCCCTCGCAAGTCTGGTTACCAGTCTGACGATCGGGGTCGGTATCGGTCGACTTTTGCTGTCAAACATGAATGATAACAAAAAGTCGACGGGCTGGGCGGCGAATCACGGTAGAGCAAACTTCCGCCGGGAAGGAGTGGTTTCACGCCGATTTGTATTTGAGGCAGACAGGCGCTTTGCGGAACGCACTTTGTCCATTGCCCGAAGCCTCGAGTTCCGATGACTGCCACCCGCAGGACCCTGTCACGGTGTGACACTCAGCAGCACAACCAACACAGCTGTCATGGCTGCACGCGCAGAAATCCCACCGACACCTCGGCTCGCTGCCTCAAACTAGCCTTCACGACATGTGGCATCGACCTCTTCCTGTTCCCGAGATAAGCCGAGCCTCCCTGAGCCTGCCCGCTGTCATCCCATCACAAATCTGCTGTTCGTGAAGGTGGCCTGGACCCCCGAAGAATGAAGTCGTGGACCCAGCGTTCTGGAAAGGACCACAACGGACGGGATGCGTGCCGGGACCCTTGCTGGCGAGGGCTCGAGTGGCGATGCACCAGTTCGGCGGTTGTGCAATGTGACCCTGGCCTCCCCCGGGAAGGGCGCCGGACAGGCTGGACGTTACTGGCCAGGCCTGGCCGTATCTGCGGTTGACATGGGTGAGCCGCGACTCCGAGGCACAATGGTGAGGAACGGGTCCAGGCTCGTGAGCGATCCTCCTGGGAGGCCCATTGTTGCCGCATCCGGTCCGGTCCTTACGAGAGCAGCTTATCGCGACTCCATCGATGGCCAGGGAAAGATGAGATGAAAATCGCCTTGCCCGGGAGCTTGATAAACCAATCGCTTTGACTGTGATATCAAGGATGAGGCATGGCTCCACTGGGCGAGTTGCAAACACAGACAGCCGAGGCCCACTTGCGCACGATGTGCATGTAGCACGATCACTTGTCTTGCACTTTGATGTGCTTGTAGGCTATGGGCATCGAGCGAACGGATGCTTGTTGCCGACCGACTGATGGGAACCAACGATGCGGCCGCGGTGCCGTTGCTCGCGTGGGCCCGCCTGCAGGGGAGCACACTGCGCGCGTGCATCCAACAACTGTGTCGACAACGAGTCGATGACCGGCGGATCAAAGCTATGTCTTGCGATCGCGGAGCCGATGAGTATTGAGCAGGGCGTGGTGGCACATGTCCTCGAGCCCGGTCGTGGTCGATGTCCAAGGCGTTTGTGACTCGGCTCCGGGCCTTGTGGGGTTCGGGCAGGCTAGGACCACTCGTGTCTCTAGACTACCGTATTGCGTGCTTCCCATCACAAGCCTCTGGGACGGAGTAAATTGCTCTTTGCTTGATACTGCAACTGCGGCCGTCCGGAAGTTCATTTGGGGCGCGCAAAAACCCCAAGCCCCTCTGGGTTGTGATAAGAGCTGGGGCGACGGCCTGGTTGCTTGGCAGCGTCTTGGCAGCGTCTTGGCGCGCCACCAAACCTGCAAGGATGGTGGAGGACGGATGATGGGAGTCTGAAAGGCAGGTCGCGATCCTGGACTGGACTGCTGGGACACAATCAGCGAATTATGATATGAGACGAGGTGCCGGAGCGCTAACAATGCTGCGTCTAATACCTGACACCTACTTGATGCGTAGGGTATGCTCAACGATGATTGAAGTTGCACTTGGGTGGGCGTGGGTCGTGGGTGTCGTGCGTGGTGGTGACATAAAGTCTCGAGCTTGGACCTGATCCTGTAAAGCTACCGCTGTCACCAAAGTCTGGGGAAGTCACCAAGACTCAAAACCGGGGTAGCGGTCCAGCAAGTAATCGCCGATGAGCATATGCGAACGCGGTAGTGTCCCGCAAGCCACGAGTCGAGCGGATTCCGCAGACGTTCGACATGTTCACGAGTGAGCTGGAAGCCTGGAGCGCAAAAAGTCGACCTGATGAACCATTCTCGGGAACATCGGTCACTTGGCAATCTGAACTTGCTGCATCCACAGAGTGGGTTCGATGCCTTCCATCCCCCAGTAAGCCGGGTGCCAGCCTCTTCGGCCTCCTCCCGTAAGTAGTACGATTTGGGTCACGGGTCGATTCCATGGGGACGGTAGCACCTGAAGAAGTTAGGTAAGGTTACGCTGCCCAGGGTTTACAGGTGAAGGGTACTCAGCTGGCTTAAATCGATCAGCTCAAGGAACTCCTCGCCAAGCGCAGTAGAATCCATATGGGTTCTGGTGGTATAGGAAGAGCTGTCGGGCGTGTAAGAATAGATCATACCCAGGGGTGAACTGCCATGTAACAGTACTCCGCCTGCATAGCACAGGACCTGGGGTCCATTACGGGTAATCTCAGCCTCAGGATCCGCCCGCTGTGTCCAAGCTGGTGACAGTCGAGCACATGTCGATTTTCTGGCATGATGGTCAGCGGAGGAGAGGGGGTCATTGGATAGTAGTGTGACTCCCCAGTATCTTGGATTGTGTTGCTGCATTGACAACCGATAGTTGCATAGCCCTGACAAGCTCCAGTACCTTGGTCCTTAGCCTTTGTCGTTTTTGCATGACCAGTGGCTCAAGATTCATCGCAAGGTGAGTTCCCCTTGCTAGTTATGTGCGGTATTGCCCTCCCACTGTCTCATCTTTGTGTTGGTGCGCATTCGCTGCAGCCACTGACGGGGGTTTCCGGCGCCCAAGAATTGGCAAAGGCTTGGTTTTTGCCAAGGAACCCGCGCAGAATCGCTAGATGTGTGGGGGAACCGCCACCACCGTTGGTTCCAACACGATGTGAGGCTGATCTGCACGACGCAACGCAGGTTAGCTTGACGAGCCGAGGTGAGAAGTCGCTGCTGGTCACAACGCAACGGATGGTGGCAAGCGATGGGTAATTACACGGTATAGACCATACCACACACTCTATCGCCGCTCGAAGAGAGTATCGAGGTCGTTGGTAGCCCTTGTGAGCTCAGGGGCTACTCCCATTGGCTGCTTGGTAGCAAGAACCCGCCGTGGCGGCTCTTCCGTGACAGACGGCACACACAAATAGCCGTACGACCCGGGTGGGGAAATGGCGATACGGCACCGGTAGTGGCACAAGGAAGCAGCTTCTGGCGCGGCGAGTCAATGCACGCCACACCCTATTCACCTTCCCTTTTGGGCGAGCCCGCAATGTCCCGCCCTTTGGGAGAACATTTGGTGGCTGGCGTGTCGTGATACACTGATATGCCTACGCCAATGCCATGCTCCGGCGAGCAGAGTAAAGTCTATGCTGCGCAATAAACCAGTATTGCCCTCCGGGTTGGTGGCTGTTTCGGTGGCTGCTGTCTGGCGCAGACTGGCCCACTGCCGCGCGCCTCTAATCCGCGGTTCGACGCCCAACTCGGGAGGTGCTCTCCATGGTGCTGGAACGCTCACATGTGTAGTGAAGCGAGCGGAGACACGCAGAAATTGTGCAGTAAGGGTGATGAACTGGACTCAAACAGCAATCGTGAAGTCGGCGGCAGCAAGGTTTGCTAGGCACCTCGGGATACTTGGCACGCACCCGCGACGACAATCAAGTAGGTGGCGAGGTATAGCAACGAAGAAGACATGGAATCGAGCCGCTGATAACCATCCGAGTTGGGCAGTGGCCATGGTCCCGTAGCTCTCTCGGCGAATGGCTTCCGAATCAGGGGCGCCTTTGAGCGCTGGAGGGGCTGTTGTCTCGACTGTCGAGGTCGATGGTGGTGGTGGTGTAGTCTGGAGCATCAGTCAAATCTTGGTGGCGGGGCGCCACCCCAAACGTCTGGAGCGTGCAGGAAGGTGGGCGGCAGGGGCACGGGGGCAGCAGGCGCGACCCCAGACTGCGCATGCACTTCCCACAGCAGCTTGCAGGGGCCTGCGATAACAACCCTCGACAACTCCCCCGACAGCGGCCACGCGACCGGCGGAGCCCCTTCCTCGCAAGGCAAGACACCCTGGCGACCTGCCTCTACCGTCCAAGGGCCTCGATGCTCGCCATGCCTCGCCATGCTTTCCAGGCGCTCCTTGGCCAGCTTGTGCCATCTTCGCCATCCACACCTGCTCCCTCTGTCCTTCGCCCCGGCCGCCATTGGCCCCTCGCCCGCTGATCCCAGCCTGCCAAGCCTTCTTGTATACTTCCCCAGGGGTCTTCTTGTCTCCGTTGCATGTGGAGGCGACTGATATCGCTTTCAAAGTACCACATCCCGATATTACATACAGGCGTCTTGGAGACCCCAGCGACACACGCGACCTGTCCTACCTACCCACCGGCCGTCGATCGTCCGCGACGCACATATATCTAGGCGCTCCCGTCCCCTCACTCCTACACCTGATCCTCATGAGCTCGAGCTTCTCATCGTCTTATCCATAGTCGACCTGTCGAGTGGTCCTCCACAGCAGCTACCATGGTTACCACCGTCCACCTCATCGACAACAACCCGGTGACCGCCGACACGGCGGCCACAGACAAGCAGGCCAGCTACACCGAGCCCGCCTCTCACATCATTCCCGATGACCCTGAGAAGCCTTCCCTCGAGGAGAAGTTTGAGCTTGAGGACATCTACGCGCCCCTGGCTTCCCTACCCGGCATCCCTGAGGAACCCAACCCCTTGACCTTCCGTGCCGTTCTGGTCGGTGTCTGTCTCGGCTCGCTTGTCAACGCGTCCAACGTCTATCTTGGTCTCAAGACCGGTTTCACCTTCGGTGCTTCCATGTTCGGTGCCATGTAAGTCTCAACGCCTCGCCCCCCAGCCAGTACTGGACACATCTGACCATCTCTTTCCCAGCTTCGGATATGGTATCGTCAAGTTCCTGTCGAGTGCTCTGCCCCATGGTACCCCCCTTCTGGGTGGTCCTTTCGGTCCCCAGGAGAACAGCATCATTCAGGCTGCGGCTGCCGGTGCTGGTGGTCTCTCGGGCCTCTTCGTCGCGGCTCTTCCCGCCATGTACCAGCTGAAGCTTCTGTCTGACAACGTCGCCGACGACTTTGGTCGCATCCTGACCCTGACACTCATTGGTTCTTTCTTTGGACTGTTCTTCGGCACACCTCTCCGCAAGTTTTTCATCGTCAACGTCGCCCGCGAGCTCAAGCTCGTCTTCCCCTCAGCTACCGCCACCGCCTTCACCATCCGCTCCATGCACGCTGTCGGCAGCGGCGCCGAGGATGCTGTCAAGAAGATCAAGGCCCTTGGTGTCGCTTTCCTGATTTCCTTTGTCCTCCGGGTCGTCTCTGACTACGCCTTGGGAATTCTATGGGATTGGCACATCTTCACCTGGTTCTACATCTGGAGCAACTACAGTACTACTGGCCTTCTCGCAATTGAGAGCTGGGGCTGGTACATTGAGTGGACCCCCGCTTTCATCGGCTCTGGCTTCCTTGTCGGGCTCAACGTCGGTATCTCCTACTTTCTCGGCAGCTTCTTCGCCTGGGGTTTCGTTGGCCCGCTCCTTGTTCACACGGGCGTTTGTGTGGGCAAGCCTCGTTCGAAGGACCCCAACTGGACTAAGCTCATCAACTACAACAGCATGTCTGGCATGGAGAAGGCAGACTATGTTCCCAGCCCTCGCTACTGGTTCTTGTGGCCTGGTGTCATGGTGCTGCTCTGCTACTCCATGGCCGAGTTTGTCTTCAACTGGAGAATTCTCTGGTTCGGTATGAAGTATGGCTGGACCAGCATCGCAGGCAACCTTCACCAGGGTCTTGCCAAACGCGGCAAGTCCAACGCCTGGCTCGAGAAGCAGGCTGCGCTCGACAACGACCGGAGTGCCATCACTGAGGATTTCGCCACTCCTGACCAGCAAGTCCCTGGCTGGATCTGGTCTACTGGCATCGTCGCGGTGCTGGCCGTTTCCATGGTCATCTTCGAAGTCCAGTTCAACATCAATGCTGGCCTCGCCCTGCTTGCTTCTCTCCTTGGTGTCATCTTCGCCTTCATGGCCATCCACGGTGGTGCGGTCACCGACGTTACTCCTCTTACCGCCTCTGCCAAAGCATCTCAGCTTGTCTTCGGTGGTGTTACCCACGGTATGGGCATGGAGCAGAAGGCAGCACTGACCACGAACTTGCTCGCTGGTGCCGTTGCCTCTGCAGGTGCTGATATGTCTGCTGGTCTTGTCAGCGACTTCCGTGTCGGCTTTCTCCTCCGCACCCCTCCTAAGCTTCAGTGGTACGCTCAGGCTTTCGGTACCTTCATTGCCATGTTCCTGGCTCCGGGCATCTTCGTTCTCTTCGCCAAGGCATACCCTTGCATTCTCCAGAAGGATCCCGACACTTGCCCTTTCGCCGTCCCTTCTGTCACTGCTTGGAGAGCTGTTGCCGAGGCTGTCACCCTACCTGTCATCCCCATTCCTTCCTCGTCCGCCTACTTCGCCATTGCCCTCGGTGTTTGGTGTGTCATCCAGGTCTACATCAAGCGCACCTTCCTCATTGGCGAGCGTGAGAAGTACCGCAACTGGCTCCCCAACTGGATGGCCATTGGCGTTGCTTTCGTTCTGCCCGCCACCCACTACTCCACTGCTATGTGCATGGGTGCCGTCATCTCTCACTTCTGGCTTAAGAAGTGGCCCCAGCACTTCGAGCGTAAGTCATCTTGCATAGCAACCTTACATCCCACTGTGATCATACAGCTAACTCGTCATTTAGTCTACTGCTACGCCATTGCTGCTGGTATGATTGCTGGCGAGGGTCTCGGCGGTGTCATCAACGCCGCCTTGACTCTCGGTAATGTCGGTGGTTCCGAATACGGAAGCGGCATCGCCTGCCCTGCTGGGTCTTGCTAGAGTACTGAGTAGGAAGGATGCGAAAGGGAGGACATAAAGGAGGAGAAATCATGGCTCGGGGCGTAGATCTGGTCGGTGTGACCATTCCAGACACGCCCGCGAGGTTGTCCATAGCCATTGAAGTACACTTAATCAAGTATGACTTTTCTTGTGATCTATCCAGTCGGTGGTGTGAAGTCGACTGCCGCGACGAGATTTCCCGTGCCAGAAGGTTCGACAGCTTTGATATGGCACAACACCTGTTTCCGGTGTTCTGACCAGTGACACTGAGTAGGGTCGGTATGCAAATGACGAGTGTACGTGCGTTCGTTGTCCTGTATGACGATAGCATTCTTCGCTGCGTACCCAAGGTATGCTTCACAGACATGCGCACTCTAATTTTCAGTTCATCTTTGGGAGTCTTTGAAAGGAGCTACTCAATTCATTTGCTCCGGCACGGTATCAATGCAGAACAACAGAGCTAGCTCCGAAAGAGACATGCAGGTCCGGAAATGCGGCACGACCGTCTCAGCATTGTGCGCTTTCGGTTGACTGTCCTTTAGAAAATCTGCTGGGATTATCTGCAGGTTATTCTGCCTGTTCGTCTGCCGGCAAGAAGTTCCACGACCAACGACCAACACAGTGACCAACATCACGCCACGCGAGATGTTCGTCTGTTTGGCCCACCAGCGTCTTCCAAGGACCCCTACGATTACAAAGCAGCTTGTCAACCAACAGCATGGCCAGCTGTGCCCGAGATGGCAGGAGCGTCCACAGATCTTGCCGAAGGCCGGATGCCATCAGGCGCTAGAGTCACATTTACGGTGACGAGTTGGCTCGCCGAAAATTGTCACGGTAGGGACGAGTGTCATGGGCTGGGTTGGCGAGGAGCGGGTGGGAGGAGCGCGCCTCGGCTGAACCAAAGTTTCGTCTTATCGACGTTGTCTGGACTTCCTTTGGGGGAATGGCTCGCGTTGTGTATATAAGTCGGCGTTTCCCCCGTGGAAGCTATCTTGTTCTCGATATGTCGTCCTCAGTCCGATCACAGTCCGATCACTCCAAGCCACCGCGGACTTCACGCAAAAACTTCACAAAATGCGTGTCTCGACTGCCACTCTCGCGACTCTCCTCCTGGGTGCTGCTTCGGCAGCCCCAGCTTCGCCCGAGCCTGTCACGGATGGAAAGGGATTCAAGCTGCCAGCCAACTTAGAAGATGGCTTCTACAGGGCATACCACGACGAATCAGGCCGTGAGGTATGACACTGATATGCTCTCCCCTGGACCCATCCTTGTTTTTTCTCTCCTCAGCGGCCATGATGAATACTGGCTGACTTGCTGTCATTATGCAGGTTCACGAGCGAGTTAGTGGACCAGCTTCCGCCCAGGAACTCGCTGCCGTCTCTGCTGCCGTCTCCGATGCCACGGTTCCAGATTCAGAACCCACAGGTGTGAGCAGCATACAGGGATCTCGGAGTCGCTATTGGTGTGGATGCGGACTCTCGATGAACCATGGCGACTGCGACGCCGCAGTCGAAGATCTGAAGTTTCAGTCCGACCGTGAATACGGCAAGCCCGAGTGGGAGCGCAACCACCTTATCGCTCCAGGCACGTCTTGGTACTCCATTCGTGGCAGTGTTGTGGCTTTCTCTTGCAACTGGTACTGGGCCTATATGCCTATCCCGAGGCGCGACGGATACACCAATGTTTTCGGGTATATCACCAGGGAGTGCGGGTGGTACGTGCCCGGAACCTGGGTCAATGATGACAGCGGTTCCGTTCACGTTGGATATATGAACTACCGAGCCGGTCTTGACTTCTGCATGGATGCAACCAGGTCGAATGATGAGAGCTGCTAGCGTTTGACCGCATGATCTTCTTCTACACAAAGCACTGATCTCAGGTCGTCCACGGATCGCCTGCCCCGCTATGGCTTTGTAAATGCAAAGGTTCGAACGGGAGAGGAAAAAGCATTTATGAAGGCAGCCTCGCGATGTAGCATGTCCACGCGAGATTCGATCATGAGGTAATCTATAATCTTGCAGAATACCTTCACTACTTTCAATTATTTGTCCGGGATAAGAGTGGACATGCAATTGTTACTCACCCCACCGTGATTGCGCTCTTTCTGTGTGTTCAGTCATTAGCCGGAGATCATGCTGATCACAGCAACAGTTCTCCAGTGCCCAGAATATTCATCGGCAGCCATCTGCTGTTCAACACGCTTACATCTGGCCATCAGCATCGGATTCGACACAACTGTGCTTGCTGTGAAGTTTCGAGAATCACATCCACGATAGACGCCACAACGACTGCGAAACCCAATCAAAGGCTGGGTGCTCTTTAAAGCGTCCTTCAGATTGTGGCAGTATCCAATTCTTGCCGTGACTCTGATCCTTGCCTTCATGGACAAGCCCGGCTGCTCCAGCCTGCGTAGTGCATGATGGCACGCTCGATTCTCACTCGAATGGGAGACAACTTTAATGGTCGACATTCGCGTGTCTCCAAAACAATCGAAACACTCCACGGCCAGATCTAATAAGCTAAGTTGGTGCATACTGTATGTCATGGACGGCGAATCACTTTTCTCGCCGGCCTTCCACCACTGAGTTAGGCCACACAGGTGCCACACCGGAATGTCAAGGGGCAAAGGTTCACAGAATGCTGCAAGGTCGGACGTGCCAAGAACACAAGGCTATGACCACTGCAGGGATGAACCTCAGGCTTGTCTTCGGAAACCATGTATTCGAATGGTTGTTGGTGTTGGGGTTTATCTGCAGCGTCCACGGCCGGCCCGCCTGCCAAGCGAAAAGTACCGGGACCAACCAACATGAGCCTACTCCCAACCCCATGCAAACGTTGTCCTCGGCCAACAACGGCCTCTCACGAGGCCCATGGATAGCGTACCCTACATCATATTCAGCCAGCAGCCTGCACGAGCACGTGCCTGCAAAAGGTTACGGTACATCCTGTCAACCAACAGCATGAGCGGAGTTCCCGAATATGGCAGGAGGTTTGGCCGATCCAGCACAGAGCTGAACCTCATGGTCTAGGGTGGGAGGGGAATGTGAGCCGACTTAGGCCGGAGTGAACTCCTGCTCCGCGACAGTGGCATGGAAACCAGTGGGAGGGTGAGCTGGGCCAGCTTGCGTGCTTTGATGAATATATAATGGGTTGTGCTTACCATGTAGAAGTTCTGTTCTGCTTGTGGGAGTCTCACGCTCAACTCCAATACAGCCAAGCCCCAGAACCTGCGTCAAATCTCACGCACAACCTCTCAACATGCGCTTCTCGACTGTCACTCTCGCCACTGTCCTCCTGGGAGCTGTCGCAGCTGCCCCGGCGACGACGGAGCCTGCGACCCGTCCGAATGGCTTCAAACTGCCCGGCGGCCTGAAAGACGGCTTCTACAGGGCTTATCACGACGAGTCAGGCCGTGAGGTAGGTCAATATCTCCCACCCGGCCGTCCTCATCTCAACGTTCTACATTGTAGAAGGGGTTACTCTGTGTCATGCTTCGGTGTACTAAAAGCAAAGCAGGTCCACGAGCTCGTTCGTGAGCCAGCCACCCCCAAAGAACTCTCCGCTTCAAGCAGTACCTCGACTCCCGTCGCAGAGCCCGAGCCCGAGAAGCTGGTCCACCTACAGCGGCGCGCATGGAAATACTGGTGCGGGTGCGGGCTGTCCATGAACCATGGTGACTGCGACGCCGCGGTCGAGGACCTGAAGCACCAGTCCGACGTCGAGTACGCCAAGGACTATGGGGACCGCAAGAACCTGATCCTTCCTGGTCAGTCTTTCTACTCGATCCGCGGCAGCGTCGTGGCCTTTGCCTGCAACCGGAACTGGAACTATGCTCCGGTCCCTCGTCGCGACAGCTTCACCCAGTTCTACGGGGAGATCACGAACCGGTGCGGTTGGTACGTGCCAGGAACCTGGACGAACGACAACCTCGATGGCGGCGTCCCGCACGTGGGCTACATGAACTACCGGGCCAACCTTGACTTCTGCCAGGACTCGACCCAGTCCAACCGAGACCGCTGCTAGAGAATCACGCGGCCTTGGACTTGCCCTTCTTGTGGGCTATCGGTGGCACGCGACGGGTGAGCTGAACCATCTCAGGTCGTTCTAAGCGCGCGATGCCCAGGGGGTGCATACCTCATTCCGAGATCGGGCCTGCACTGGACTCTTTTCTGTGGTGGGGAGGAGGTGCATAGAGACGGAGGAACACAATTTTGTGAGAAATCAGTTTGAAGTTATCTATTCGCCATCAAATTGACCATCTCATTTCATGCAAACGCATTCTGCAGTTCATCCATATGTAGATGCTTATGTGTAGTAGCTGTCATTTCTCTCCCGTGCTTGCCTACTTGTGTCATGATTGCCGATGGCGCGTAGCTTTGAGCATCGCGGCCTTCTGCTCTCGGTCTCTAAGGTGGTGCCGGAAGATAACCAGTACTAGCGAAGGTCAGGACCTGGCGTCCAAATAAGATAATATATACTGAAAGTCCTTGTTCGCCAATCCAGGCAGACGAATAACTCGGTCTCCAAACTTGGAAGAAAGACTGAAGCATCCAGGCAGCAACGCACCAGGTTTAAGAACGTGTCCACGAAGCTCCAGCCACGTAACAGTCTCTCGTTGTGAAAAGAGCAGACGAAGTGTCCTTTTTGTCATGGCAGCCATAAAGAATGGGCGATATCCGCATTTGACTCGCAGCGCTCCCAAGCTCGAGATGGTCGTCGTCGTTGAGATTGATGACTAATCGTGGCTGACTGTTCACACTGCGTTGTTCCTTCCCTTGAAGTCAGGACCCTGGATCATCTCGCCCGCGGCACCGAAACCGGCACCACCTGGGCAGACTCTTACGTCCCAGCCAGTTGTCGTCACTTTGTTCCAGGTCCCCATCGTCAGCCTGTGAAGCAGAACATATCCCTAGATCATCATCCATATCTTCATCCATATCATCAGTCAGGTTACTGCCGAGAGCCCCGCTTGCACGACAAAGCAGGCCTGTCCACGCAAGCGGCACATGGGGTCAGCCAGCCTGACGCCCCTCACCACCCACGCGACAGCCTTCTGATCCCCCGGAGACGTCACACGTGCGGGCTGCTGACCCCGCCAGCCTCACGACAGAGCGCTGACTCTCGACGTTGCTATTACACTGCCTCGTGCACAGACTGACGTCGACCTTGGTGCTTGTTCTACCAAACCTGCTCGACCTGCTCGACCCCCGGAACCAGCGACGACTGCCGAGCCCGGGACGACCCCGGGAGTGCCGTGGCCACATCCCGCCGACGTCACCCCCCCTGCAAGCCCACCTTGACCCCCGTCTCGAGCGGTTGCGGCCCTAGCCTCATAAGCCCACAGAGCTAGCTTCAACCTTGCCCTCTGCTACAAGAACCCACATCAGCGGCAACTCTGCGCCTGCCGCTCTGCCGGACACGACAACTGAGGTCATCAGCTGCTGCCCGCATTGCCCTCGAGCTCCATCAGCTCGCCGCGGCCGGCTCTTCCGCGACAAGATTTTAACCCCAATCGGCTTCATTCGCCTACAACTCGTTCACCGACCCAGGACTACCGTCAGAGACCACCCGGACTAGGCCTCACAGCTGCAGCCTCCGGCGACCGCCAGCATGTTTGACATACTCCCCAATTTCTTGTCGTAAGTTGATCCGACCACCACCAGGAGACACGACAGGTCAGTGATCAGCTCTTCTAACAAATCGCAATCCACCACAGCTCGATCGCATCGTTCCTCTTCCCGCTGTTCGCATCGTACAAGGCCCTCAAGACATCCGACCCGTCCCAGCTGACGCCATGGCTCATGTACTGGTCCGTTCTGTCGGTCGTCGTGCTGGTTGAGAGTTGGACCTCTTTCATCCTTTTCTGGGTCCCGTTCTATGCCTACATGCGCCTCTTTTTCCTCCTGTACCTCGTCCTGCCGCAGACTCAGGGTGCCAAGCACATCTACGACACCTACATTTATCCATACCTCGAGGAGAACGAGGTCGCCATCGAAGAGTTCATCGCGACCTCTCATGACCGGCTCAGAGCAGCCGGCTTAGCATACTTGCAGCAGGCCATAGAGTGGTTTAGGATCAACGTCCTCGGCATGGCACCCTCCGAAGTACCAGCGGAGGCGCCGCGCCGTGCCAGCGAGGCGCCGCAGGGCTACACGCAAGCGCTGCTTGCTAGATTCAGCGTGCCTGCGACGAAATGGGCAGCAGACAACGCGGGCGCGGCAGGACACGACTTCTTCAACCTGCTCGCAGGTGCCGTCAGTGCAGCTGCTTCCGGGGCTGCTGGCTCGGGTAGTGCGCCCTCAGCAGCGAGACGGGCGCCCGGCCAGACTGGCAGTCTGATCCCGCAGAACATCAGCGGCGAGCAGGAGAAGATGTCGTTCATCGCTGCGCAAAGAGAGCGTCTCAACTTTGTCCTGGGCGCACTCGACAAGGAGGCTGCCGAGATCGAGAGGAGTCGCGGTGGATACGCCAAGGGAGGCGACCTCCGGCCCAGCAGCATTAGTCTCGATGGCACCGCTGCCGACAATGGAGCCTCGCGACCTCCAAGTGGCGGCAGTGTTTGGAGTGCCCTGAGCAAGTCGCGCAGCGAAGTGGACTTTGAGAAGATCGACGCCGAGAGCGGGGCGGAGGACGAGAACGGCATGCGGCGACGTGCGCAGCAGGCTGCTGGTCAAGAAACACCTGGCGTCAGCGGCAAGGCGTGGAACTTCCTCGGCTTTGGCACGACGACAACTGGGGAAGCTACACCACGAGCCGACGATGGCTCTGGTCGTAGCTCCGGGTTCAGCAAATAGGCTAGCTCTGTGTGGTGTCGGACAGGGTTAAAACATAGCCTACAGGCCTCGCCCTTCCCTAAAAATCATATTTTAAAGCACACATACAGTTATATTTTTGTGTGAACAAAGTACATGATTCATGCATGTTTGTGTGTCACAGTGTCGGCAACGGCCAAGAGGCCACGACTGGATGCACATGTTCAGTACATGATCAAAATGGAATCCCAAACACGAGTGATGAGGTTGTAGAGGTGGTATTGTGCGCATCTTATGGTACAAACAGATCTAAGTAGTCTGTCTAGGTGGCTCCCGCGCGCAGACTTATGCTGGAGTGTATGGTACAAATAGCTCTGCGCGGATTCTTCGTTTGATGGTCGTATAAGTAGCGGTTGGCTCGTTTCTTCTCGGCCAAACGCAGAGGCAGCAGTCCCTCCGCTTGCTCCTGGGCCTGGGCCTGCACTGGTTCAGGCTCGACCAGCTTGGCACCCTGTGGGCTCTAGACGTCCGCTATGTAACATCTCGAGATATGGAAGCTTTGATGGCACGGAGGCTCATCGCTCCAGGACGCTGCGCTCTACATGTGTGAGTGATGAGTGAGACACACAGATCGAGAGAAGCCAACCTCCCAGTCGTTGTGAATGTTTCCACAAACGCCCGATACTCTTTTGGTGTTACTACATTCATCTTCTACACCACCCACCTGCCTCCTTACAGGAAGGCACCGCCGCTGCTGGCACCACCGCCACCGCCGCCGCCGGCGCTCTTCTTGAACGGGTAACGCACCTCGTCGTCCTTGCGGAGCCAGATCTGGCGCTTCTTCTTGGTGGTCGCGTGCTCGACCCAGACCTGCTGGGCGTGGGACTTCATGAAGCCACGGATGAAGCGCGGATCCCACAGCTCCGACGCGATGCCGAGGTCCTTGCAGCACCGCATCAGCGCGTTGCTCTTGCAACCCTCCGCTGCGGTGGAGACACCGTCGTCGGAGAAGTACTGCTGCTCGCCGCGGGCCTGGGCTACGAATCTGTTTTGTCCAAAAGGGGATGTGTTAGTTTATGCAGATAGACAGCGCGGGCTTCAGGCTGGCGAGGTGCTGCGGAGTCGATGAGATAGAGAAAGAGACAGAGAGAGAGACTTACCGCCCGTGAACGACTAGCGCGTACTCCCGCGTCACCAGCCTCTCCTGGACCATCAGCTGCCCCCTCGGCGCGAGGCCCCACGCTCCCGGCCCGAACGCGTTGTTCAGGATCCGCCGGTACTTGATCTCGGGCAGGTATATTATGCCGTCGGGCTTGACCTCGACGTCCTCCGGGTCGATTGGCGCCATGAGCACCTGCGACACCTCCGCCGGGAAGGCGTTTGTGCCGAGGCCGTGGTACGACGAGGACCAGTCGATTGTGTCGCCGTTCTGGCCCGGCGGGGCGCCGCCGAGCTGATCTGAGGTCGTCGAGTCGGCGCCGCTGAGGGCGGAGGGCGTCCCGAAGCCCGGCGCATCGGGGATGTGCTCGCCCGTGGTCTGCCCGAGGGGTGTGCGGGGGGTGGTGGTGGTCTTGCTGGACGCGGCCTTGGCTGCTGTCGCTGCTGCCCTGGGGGCTGTTGATCTCGGCGTCGCTGAGGGCTTGGTGGCTGCGCTGCTGCTAGCAGCAGGATAGGCTCGCGGCTTGGTCGCCGAGGTGGCGTGGCGGACTTGCATCCGGATGCATATCGAGCGGGCAGCGGCCCGGAGGGGCTGGAGGGATCTTGTCGGTATCATGGCGGCTTGTCTTGTGTCCTCCGCCCAGGTGATGTGTGATGTACGGGAGTGGGTGGCGGGACCAGATCTTGTGGTGCGCAAATGCTGATTCTTGAACAGCGTGGTGTAGCTGTGATTGTCCTAGCACAGGTAGCGCGGTGGAAGTTCTGTGTCGCAGCATGGAGCTTGGGCGTGCCTGATAAGGTCAAGCTGCGCTGCGATAAGGATCTTGGAGGTTGCGTCACGACCGTTCCCGAGGTCGTTTGCAGCGAGCTCTTGAGCTTCGAGAGTTCCCCTATGGTGAACAGGCAAACACTGCCAGTGTCGAGATCTGCAAATGGATAGACGCAGGGATGCTGAATATCTACCTCTCTGCTATAGATGCGCTACCGAGCACTTTGTAGTAAATGTGCATGCAATTTTGTTGCACGAGCTTCCTGCGGAAGATCGCTCTCGAGGGAACCAGCCCCCGACAACGTCGAGGGCCAGAGGATCTGGGAACACCAATAATTTACATTCTAATGCATAACGTACAGGTGCATCGCTACAACTAGAGTCACACGGAAACACCGCCTAAGCGTCTTTGGTTGATGTCCGTTGGTCGTTGTTGTGCCTTTTCCAGCACTCCTTGAACGTGGCCATCTGCGAAACCGAACGGTCAGTGTCTGTCGCACAAATCTGTCTGTCGTTTGAGAGACTTGCCTCTTGTGTGCACTGCCGCCAGTCCTTCTTGTCAAAGTAGCAGTCGGTCAGTTTCGCGTTCTCGTCGGCACAGCCGGTGCTGAAGATGCGCTTGTCCCTACCACAGTCGTGAGTCAGAGTGTAAGCGATCTGCCGAGAGGCTGGTCCTGCCGCAGCCGGCCTGCAGGGGAACACAAGGTCTACATACCACTCGTCTGGTTCATCGTCATCTGGCGCAGTGTTCTGCGCAGTATCGCTTTCGTCTCTGGACATGTTTTCCTGATGCTGCGCCGTTGTGATGCCCTGGCAGTGTTCAAGATAGCCTGCGTGTTTCAGTGGGAAGAGGCTACTTTCGGCTAGCAGTGGCAGGTTCGCTCGGCAGCCGGAGTGGTGAGCTGCTGGCCCCAACGCAACAATTGGACCTTTGAACTCAAGCTCGACAAACACTCCAGGCCATGCCAGCCACGCACAGGCTCAGCCGGCCACGACCTTCTTCCCACTGCTTCCACCTGTAGGCCTCACTGTCTCATCCGGGCCCCATAAAGAGGATTTCCTCGACGTTCCCCGCCCTGCAATTCATCCTCATCTGGACAACAACCGGAGCTGGGAAGCTCCAGGACCCTGTGGCCCCGCCATGGCATCTCGCAAGCTCAACGTGCTTGTCTACACAGGCAGCGGCAGCACTGTCGAATCTGTCAAGCATGCCTTGTTCTCCCTGCGCCGCCTGCTCTCTCCCAACTATGCAGTCATTCCGGTGACCGAGGCTGCCATCCTCAAAGAGCCTTGGACCTCCACCTGCGCCCTCCTCGTCTTCCCTGGCGGGGCTGACCTCGGCTACTGCAAGGTACTCAACGGACCAGGCAATTCCATCATCAAGCAATACGTCCGCGCTGGCGGGGCGTACCTGGGCTTCTGTGCCGGCGGTTACTACGGCAGCAAGAAGTGCGAGTTTGAAGTCGGCGACAAGCATTTGGAAGTTGTCGGATCCCGAGAGCTCGCCTTTTATCCGGGCACGGCACGCGGTGGAGCTTTCAAAGGCTTTCGGTACCAAAGTGAGAGTGGCGCAAGGGCGGTCCGGATCCTTACTAACAAGCACGCCTTCAAGAGTGCTGGAGCCGTCCCGGACGAATTCACATCATACTACAATGGCGGCTCTGTCTTTGTGACACCTGCCGAGGGCACAGATGTGGAAGTTCTCGCGACCTATGGAGACGATATCGACGTTGATGGAGGTGAAAGCAAAGCCGCCGTTGTCTACTGCAAGGTTGGTCTCGGATCTGCTGTCCTGACGGGGCCTCATCCAGAGTTTTCCGCCGTCAATCTGAGTCCTCAACACAGCGTCCCGGGATACAATGAGCTTATTGCAGCAGTCCGGGCTTCTGACCAGACTAGGACCGACTTCCTCAAGGCTTGCTTGACGAAGCTGGGCCTCGAAGTAAGCCAAAGCACTTCAAACACCCCATCACTCTCGAAACTCCACTTATCATGCATCAACAGCCCGGACGTGGACGACCTCGTGTGCACCTTTGACGACATAATGTCGAAAGAAGATGGCGAAGACTTCATAAAGGGCGAACAAGACACCTTCCACTTGGAGAAGCATCACACGCGGTGGTCGGTCAACGGTCTCAAGCACGCGCTACCCACGACTGCAGAATCCGCCACCGAGACCACCGCTGACATCGAGGTCGGGACGATCGATTACAGTACGATAATAAAAAATGTGGTTATTCACGACGAGGCATGGCCTGAGCCCAAGGAGACTCCGTATTTCAACCACGCTGCGTACTACGCTGGTCTCCGGGACGCAAGGAAAAAGGATATCCGGGGAGAGAACTGGGGAGATCACTTGTTATATGGCGAAGTTGTTACCAGCACCAACACGCTTCTCGAGAAGAACCACAGTTTGCTCTCAAAACTTCCTTCCGGGTTCACCTTCACGGCCACCACATCTGTCGCAGCTCGGGGCCGAGGTTCCAATGTTTGGATAGCTCCTCCCGGATCTCTTCTGTTTTCCGTTGTGATCAACCACCCCGCTCAAATCGCTGCGACGCGGCCCATCGTTTTCATACAGTATCTTTCGGCCATCGCCGTCATACAAGCCATCAAGTCATACGGGAAGGGCTACGAAACCCTCCCAGTCAAGCTGAAATGGCCCAATGACATCTACGCGGCCGACCCCCGGAGCACTTCGGCGACACCATCATACGTCAAGATCGGGGGCATTCTCGCGAACTGTGCATACTCGTCGGGGAATTACCAGGTCGTTCTTGGCATTGGTCTCAACACAACCAATGGAAAGCCGACGACGTCTTTGGACGCGCTCTTGCCCAAGCACCTGCCACCATTCAGCGTTGAGAGGCTCCTGGCCCGTTTGGTCACCCGGATGGAAGTTCTCTACAGAGATTTCGTCCAACAAGGGTTCACTAGGGATATGGAGGGCGCATACTACGACAGCTGGCTTCATGGCAATCAGGTTGTCACGCTTGAGCAGGAAGCAGGGGCGCGAGCGAAGATCGTGGGCATCACAAGAGACTGGGGCATGCTCATGGCGCAGGAGCTCGATAGAGCTGACAAGCCGACCGGAAAGATGTGGGCATTGCAGAGCGATGAGAATAGCTTTGACTTCTTCAAGGGGCTGGTCAAGCGGAAAATATGAGGCCATGTAAAGTGGCCTGACCTCCACGGGGTCGAACATTACAAGGGGTGAGGAGAACACGAAACCCGTCCGAGTCAAGATGTTGTGAGTGAACAACACCTCGAGCGGCCCTGCTACGGCTGTGCCCACGCCTAACGTATGTAGCGCGCCACACAACAAACTCGTTTTGTGGGACTTGTGGTAGAGGGGCAGCGCCGAACACTAGAATGCGAGCTCGAATGCGGTCTGTGCTGTAATCTTGTCCGATGTGTACCAGGGCATTGGGGCAAGGGATATTTCATTGTTGCAAGAGCGGCATGCTGTCGTATTGGGCAGGGCATGGTGAGATTGAGAGTGTCGATAAGCAGGAAAACGCCCTGGCATTCAGATCCTACCCAGGTGAACATGGTCGCATGTGGCTGCGATAGCAGAGCGTGATAAGCTCTGACTGACGTCCGCCCGGGCGTGCATGCACCGGGGGGGGGGGGGGGGGGGAGCTGCCCTGCCCTGATTGGCATCCTTGGCTGGCGACGACGTCTGCCCAGGCCCCGGATAATAAGGTCCCGAAACCCTTGTCGGCTTGCAGAAGACAATCACGGAGTTACTCCCTACTGCGTATGACAGCGTCGCACTGAGAAGGACTAGGCTTCTGAGCTCCGTTGGGAACCCGACCCTAGACAGTACCCGAGGTACCTGCATCCCGGCCTGCCATCCCGGATTCATGCACCAAACTCGTCGTCATGCGAGATGGAAGCCTCGCAGCCCCGGCAGGATCTTCTAGGCCGATTCGCGTTGGGTCGCAGACACCAGGCTCAACCGGCCCGCCACCACAGAAGAATGGGGTTCGTCTTCTGCAGCCAAGCTAAAGATAAACACACAAAGAGGGTCGAGGCACGGCTGCGTGCGCGTCAAGTGACGATCTGTGCTGTCAGCTGCGGCCGAGCGGGTCGCAGAGAGCCGATGGCGACGGTTCACTCGACCCGCTGGCGTGCCTGCCGGCTGAGCCGTTCTGGCGTCCTCAAGAAGTTTGAGCAGCAAAACGAAACGCTCGTGGCGGGCTCGGAGGAGCGTCAGGCCGCAGCCGGCGACCTCGATGGAATACGGGGTCGTGAACTGTCCTTAGCTGGAACAGTGCTAGACAGAGGTCCAGAACCCACTTGGTGACAGGTCCGGGATCAACTTGGGCTGCTTAGCCAGGGGCAACAGCCATTATCTGCCCCATCGATGCAGTCTTCTGTCGTGCCGGAGAGACACGCGGACTTTTGTCTCGTCTGTCAGGGTCCACTCCGCTATCACCACCGCCAGGCTCACCATCACCACCCAACCCGCGCCACTTCTCGATAGTGCACGAGCTAACTTAGGCACTCCGTCGGATCCGTATCCTGCTCCCAACTGCAGACGAACATCCACGATGCTCCACCGATGCAGAGATTTGCAGGGGTGGGACTCGAGAGTCGAGACAGGAAGGCGAGGCGGCGACCGATCTCGTGTTGGACCAGGGGCCACCCCGGCTCGCACAGCCCACCCCCAGACTGATCCCTCCATACCCGGCCTTTTAATCATGGCTGCTCGCCGCGGGCAGGTTGTCCCAGCTGATCCTCTCTGTTTCGCTTCAGATTTTATTGCTTACAGAGGTTTACGACTCGTGGTGGACAGGGACGACGTTGTAATCGAAGGACGATATCCAGGCCGGCCACAATGGTGTCGATGAAGAACAACACAAGGGTTGCCGCCGCGGCCGCCCTGCTCGCCAGCTCCGCAGTGGCCTCGGCTGTCGACGTCCCTCGCAGCGCCACCGAGCCTCGCCGGGCCGCGCCCGAGTGCGCCGACACGCACATCTTCCTCGCCCGCGGCAACAACGAGCCCTACCCCGGCCGCCAGGGCCAGCTCGTCGCCGCCATCTGCAAGGGCGTCGACAGCTGCGACTACGAGGACCTCCTCTACTCGGCAAAGTACACGGACCTGTACTGCCAGATTGTCTACGACGGCGTCATTGCCGGCCATCAGCAGCTCGCCGCCTACGCCAGCCGGTGTCCGAAGTCGAAGCTCATCCTCGGCGGCTACTCGGTCGGCAGCCAGATCGTCACCGACATCCTCGGCGGCGCCGGAGGCACCTTCTACAATGGCTGCGTCCAGCCCGAGGCCGCGCCCCTGCGCAGGGACACTGCGCCCGGCAACATGATCGCCGCTGTCCTTGTCTCCGGCAACGTCCGCCACACGGGCGGCCAGTCGTACAACACGGGCACGGGCTCCGGCATGTCCGGCCTGTTCCCGCGCGTCGGTGCACAGAAGGAGGCTCTCGACGGCTGGGCCGACATCCTTCGCGACGAGTGCATCGAGACGGACCCCATCTGCGGCAACAAGAAGCTCACCGACGGCGCCGTCCTCGGCGACCACCTCAACTACTTTGACCGCCTCAACGGCAACTTCGCCTCGTGGGTGCAGAAGATGGCCAAGCTCGACACGGGCGGCACGTTCGTCACCGCGATCCCGACCTCCATCTCGGGCACCGTGCAGGACTACGCCACCATCCCCAGCGGGACACCCACCGGCGGCGTCACCATGAGCCCGGACTGGACCAAGAGCACCGACGTGATCCCCGCGACACCTACGACCGGCAAGGCCTCGAGCACGGCGGCCAGCTCTGGTGCGTCGTCGACGCCGGCGTCGTCCTCGCAGGCCCCATCCACGTCCGCATCGCCGTCCTCGACGACGCCCCCGCAGACCAGCAACAACCAGAGCAACGTCGCGCCGACGAGCACGCCGCCGCCCAACGCCGCGGGGCGTCTCGCCAGCAGCGCCTGGGCTCTGGTCGCGGCCGGGCTCGGCGCGCTGGCCTTTGTCATGTAGGCGCAGAACACGATGACCGACGACGAAATTGAGTGACGGGAGCGCTAGAATGAGGGAAGGGGACCAATCGGGCACCCGCGCACGCAGCGCACGCAGCAGGCTTTTCAATTTTGATTTCAATGTGTTTCCGGCATGGCATCCGCATCCGCACCCAGCGCCATTGTTCCTGATTTTCTGTTCATCTTCATTGTTCTATTTCCCGGCAACGACAACAACAAGATACCAGTCTTCCAAACAATGTTCCAGCCTTCTCTCTCTCTCTCTCTCTCTCACGTACATATGCACGCGTTGTCGACAGCTACAACATAGACATGGCCGACACAGTTAGAACGAATAACGTTACATATAATAATAATCCGCTTTCGCTTCGCTTCGCCAGCCTCGGCTAACCGACTGACTGACCGACTGACGGGGTGATACTTGGCGTCGAGCTTGGTTTGCGTGTATCACGACGCGAGAACACAAGAAATGTGCTTTTCGCAGCTGCCCGGCAAAGTTGAGTCAGCATCGAACCTCCAGGGGAGAGAGAGAGAGAGATTGTGTCGCCTTTGAGCCCTGGATAGGTAGAAGTGACACCGCCCGCCTCCAGACATGTGACAAGAGCCTTTGTAGCGAGTATGAGCTCGCTCACAAAGAATCGCTCGCTCTTGCCTTCGAACGTGGCAAAGAGGGTTCTGAGTTTTGCGGGCAAAAGCATCATCGTAGAGTTCACCGGGATGTATTTCCCACGGCGAGAAGGAATCCTAGAGGCCCAGGTCAAGCTGTAAAGACGGACGGACGGTGCAAGACTATCCTAGTAGGCTTCGTTGATTTAGCAATTGCATTACTGCAAGAGGGTTTGATGATCAGTTAGTTCATCGGACGGTGCGAACGGGGGTCGTCTGAGAATCAGCTCAGCGATCATTGGGCTCGCGTCAAGTGCCGACAAAGAATGAAGCAGATGATAGCAGCAAGTTTAGAGGTCGCCATAGAAAGAGACGCGGTCATCTCACGAGCAGAGCGTGCGTGGCCGTGACCAGGGACAACAGGCAGGGGCATTGCCACTTTCGCCTCAGCACAGCTTGTGAGTATCTTACATTCGGTGCTGCTTGTGTCTTATACGACGACCGCAGGTCTCCTTGAAGGATTTGTTCACGCCACCAGGATGGTGCTAAATGTGTTCCATTTTTTCTATTGAACGTACCCCCCGATGTGCGTGTTGTTGAGTAGAGTGCCCCTGCGCTTGGTTGCCCCGTCTGTCCTATCTCCTCTTTGTATCTGTTCCGGCCACCACACTAACTGCCGAGAATGTTTCTCGCCATCGGCTCTACGATGTCCGTAGAGTTTGCGACTTGGCGAAATGACCAACTCGAGAATCGAGTCTTCACTGACCGGCTTTACATGAGCGATGGCAATGTCTGTTTGTGCACGGCCAGCATTGCACGGACTGGTAGTGAGGCATCTTCTGGGATGA
Source organism: Microdochium bolleyi (assembly GCA_001566295.1). Lineage (NCBI taxonomy): Eukaryota > Fungi > Ascomycota > Sordariomycetes > Xylariales > Microdochiaceae > Microdochium > Microdochium bolleyi. Next base: position 3,054,317 of record KQ964245.1, read on the forward strand.
CAATAAACAGTCCTGATGTCGGATCTGTACGTTCCCAAGCTAGGTGCATCCACTGTTGGGCACGTTGGAGCAGGGGCCCAGCCAGCTCCAGGCCAAAAATCTCCGCGACGTCAGTCAGCGTCGGCGCTGGGAACTCCAAGGCCAGCTTCGGAACAGCAACCCTGAGGAGACAGGTGCCGTTGGCCGTCTCGAGGTATCTGCGGCCCGATGGCGACGTGTGGATGTCCATGCCGATGTATTTGTAGACGACGAGACGCGCCTTCTGCGGCGTCAAGTCCATGCGGATGAAGCAGGGCCTCCAGGGCTGCGTGCTGGTTGAAATAGCCAGCCCGCCGGGCACACAGTGATCGCTGTCGGTCTCGATGTGGCTCCGGACGGCGGGGGACAAGTTATTACGTATCCTGGCCAAAGGGATCCAGATCCACGATCGGTCGGCGTCATGCTGGCTAGAGCTCCCGTTTGGGGTTGGGGAATGAGTGTCCTGGGCTGTCGGTGCGTCCACATCGGTAGGAGGCGTCTCTAGTCTATCAATAGCCAAGGGATGGATCGACATAGTGACTGGCGGTGTTCAGTGCAATGTTGTGTAGCGATGTCACAAGCGTGAAATATGTCGATTTTGTTGGGCAACGGACGTATGTGTTGTGAGGCAGGACAGAACTCTGAATGGTACCTGGGGTGAGAAGTGCGAGACAGACTGCGCAACACAAGCAAGAACGACCAATCCCAGTTTGATTTCTCTTTTTACGGCAGGTGCCCTACCAACTCAGTCCTTCCACACGACATTGTGCAGCCACTTGCCCACCTCGTTCTCGTAGGCCACCGACTTGGCGCGAGCATCCTCGACTGACACCTTGTCCCCGTGCATGCTGGGCGGCAGCAGGTTGAACCCGTGCACCACGTCGGGGACCAGCAGCCACTGCACCGACCCGCCGCCCTGTTCCTCGTGCTTGAAGTAGAACCTCTCATCATCCTTCGTGATCAGCTTGCCACCCTCCGCCGCAGGCTGCTCCTGCCCGGGCTTCTCCTCGGCCGAATTAGGCGGCTCGCGGCGCCCGCCCAGCTTGCACGCCATCCGCCACGCTTCGTGCGACAGCTGGTCCAGCTCGGCGGCCACGATCCAGACGTGCTTGGGCAGGAGTTCGCGCGGGGCAAAGTATGGCGACAGCAGGGGGTCGCGCAGATCCTGGCCGTACGGCATGTAGCTCCAGACGAAGTAGGGCGACATGCGGGACAGAAGGTCCGTAGGATTGCCACGGAGGCCCTGGAGGCTGGTCTTGTACCGCCGGCGGTGGGCACGCTCGCCGGGGTAGATGCTCTGGTCCACGACGGGGTACACTGGGATGACGGCGGACGGCTTGACGGTCTCGCGGACCTTGGGCAGCTGGCACAGGCCGAGGGCCAGGCAGCCACCGGCCGAGAAGCCGCTGAAGGCGATGCGGGACTTGTCGATGGGCAGGTACTCCGTGTCGGCGTGCGCGGCGAGCAGGAGGGCCTCGAGGTCGTAGAGGCCGACGGGGAACGGAGACCCGGGCCCCTTGCGGTAGTTGAGCTCCACGACGAGGACGTTGTGAGTGTCTGCGAAGCGGCGGTTGACCAGGTCGTCGTCCATGGGGTCGCCGACGAGGAAGCCGCCGCCGTGGATGACGAAGACGGTGGGCAGCGGGGTCTTGCTGTTGCGCTCATAGCCCTTGGGGAAGAAGATGCGGATGGGCAGCGAGGGGCGACACTGGTAGGTCTTGACGAGGTCGGCGGTGTTGGGGTCGTTGTTCCACCATGCGGACACCTTGCGCAGGAGCAGGGTGGAGTTGACGAAGCCCTTGAGGGACCACGAGATGGCGCCGTACTGGAGGGCCGTGAGGAAGGGCGAGTGCGGGTGCACCGCGCGCACAGCGGCCGCGCTGAGGTCGGCGTCGGTCATGGTTCTGGGCCGCTGGTGGGCTGGTCACGATGGGGATGTAGAGGGCGATGGGGGGAAGGCGACGTCGGGGCCGCGTCTTCTGGTCAGGTTGTCGCCGAGATATATCGTCCAGGCAGGCAGCAACACAAGAGGCAGGCCAGGCACCACGCGAGGATATACATTCGGCCTGTGCCGAGGTGGTGGTGCAGGGTGGGCAGCACGGAGGTCGAGTCCCTCCGCTTCGTAAAAGTCGTGCCCAATCAGCACCGGGACAGACAGCCAGGGGTTCCCTGGAGCGGGGGGGGGGGGCCTCGTGGTCGAGACGTCATGGCGCGATAAGGGCAGAAGCTAAGTTGGCTGCCCATGGCGCGGGCTCGTTGTTCTCGATCCAAGTGTTCTACTTATCTCCACCCAATGCTTAATGTTGAAGTGCTCCCGGCATTTGGAACAAAGTCCCTGCGTCGCCAAGCCCCGAGAAATCGGGATCGAGCTCCAGTGTCCACATGCGGATTAGTGCCGTTCTGGGGCGGGCCAGTTCCGCAACTTCAGAAGTCAGCAACCACGCTTCGTACAATAGGCACCCGCATCTTGAGTACCCTAGGGTCCAATTACAAGTAGACCGGCACTGACAAAATTAAAGAATGTATGTCTCCCAGCGTATATTAAAACCTTTTCCAGGATTGGAAAACCTCCATGGTCGTTCTCAAACCCGTCGAGACTCTGCGCTCCGCTGCAGCGCACACTGATGGATACTGGAGTTGGCGGCCGCGGGTGAGAAGAGCTCTCACAGCTCGGGCGAGGCGCGTTTTATAGCGTGGCTGACGACTAGCTCCACCTACATGTAAGCAAGTATCACAATGGTACGCTTACCTTGACGTAATCATCAGCACCCATCTTTTTGAGTTGTGCTGACAGCAACAGTGCAGGGGTTGAGCACCTCACAGACAGGCAGGCGCGACCCAGAACAAGGCGGCCACAGAACGCCATGTTCCGAGCCCACTGCCTGCCTCCCCTTCCACCATCACCGCATCTTCTCAAGACACGTTCCCTTCTTCGAGACATGCCTCAGCGCCCCCCGAATCGGCTCGACGCGACGTGCATGAGTGCTCACGAGCACCATACGACTCCAAATGACGCTGACCACGCCCAGCATTCCTCCCCACATGTCAGCTGCGGCTGAGCAAGGTTCCTTTGCCGGATTTCGAGGTCATCTCCGGCCGCCAGCCAACCACATTGTGCGACCTGGCCGCCCAGTGTCTGCAACCCAAGTCAGCCTGCTAAGGCGCAGCAACAGCCCCCAAGCCTGTGGAGAGACGCCTTGTCTTGTCAGCAAGACATGGGGGCCGCCTTACAGGGCCAGCCAATGGCCGGGCATCCCATGGCCCCGGTGACGGCCCTTCCCGCTCCCTCAGAGTCATTCTTCTGCAGCGTAAGGAGTACTCGGTGTGTTGGTCTCCACGCCTCTGTCAACTAGGCTACTACCCCCAACAGCCAGTCAGCACCGTCACAGCAGCATCGGGGTTCACCGAACGCGAGGGAATCCGACCGTGCCCACAGGGCTGAGCACGATGCCGGACAGTCATCTCGTCGGCACATGGCGTGTGGGCAGGAAGCGGCTCTCAGGGACTGCTCCGTATAAAGTGCACGGCCGCCTTGGCCACGACCTGGATCTCGACTATACTCTCTCGTGTCACCATCATATCTAAAAACAGCCTCCGGGGCAACAACTATTCACACATTCCCCAACCAGTCACTACTAATTCACTACTCGCATCATGGTCCGCATTCAGGGCTTCCAGGGCATGCAGTACCTGCGAGACGGCACGGCCGCCGAGCAGCGCGACTATGCCTTCTTCAACGAGCAGTATGCCACATCCTCGCACGGCACGGAGCACGACATGCACCCGAGCGCCATTGTCCGCCCCAAGGACGATGATGACGTGATCCGCGTGCTGCACTGGGCGGTCGAGAACGACGTTGCCGTGGCCATCAGAACGGGCGGGCACCAGTACAGCGGTGCTTCATCTACAAACGGCAAGAACATCCAGCTCGATCTGTGCAACACATACGAGGACCTCATGGTCATCGAGGCGAACAGCAAGTTCACCGCCGGCGAGGGCAGGACGCTCGTGTACGCGGGTGTGAGCAATAAGCTCAAGGACTTCAACGAGTACCTCACACACAACGGCCTGTTTGTCCCGCACGGCATCTGCGCCAGCGTCTGCATCGGCGGACACGGCCAGTCGGGTGGCGTGGGCCAGCTGGGCCGCGGCTTCGGCCTGTTTGGCGACCACGTCCGGGCGATACGCATCATCGGCTTCGACGGCGTGATTCGGGAGGTCACCAAGGCGTCCGACCCGGAAATGTTTTTCGCCATCTGTGGCGGCAGCCCGGGCAACTTTGGCGTCATCACACACTACACGTTGGAAGTGCACCAGTCTGCCCACTACATGGGCAAGGTCGAGGGCCCGAACGGGTTCAAGGGGCCTCACGGCATCAAGGCGCTGTGGATCTACTCCGAACCCGTGCTGCGCCAGCTACTGACATATGTCGCTGAGATGGCCGACTCTGACGACGTGCCACGCGGGTTCGACGTGATGCTGAGCGTCATGAGCACCGCCTTCCCCATCACACACATCTTCCCTAGCCTGAGGGACGCGGACATCCTCGAGAAGGTCAAGGACAAGATCCAGCAGCACTTTGCCGACGAGTTCCTGACCTGGCTCAACGGCAGCTTCCCTGCCAACATCATCCTGTACGCCTCATGGTGCCCAACATCCCCCGAGGACGTGTACGACGAGAAGGTGGATGCGTTTTTCCAGAGATTCCGTGACCTTAAGGGCTTCTTCGCCACGCAGTCGCTCGTGTTCTCCGAGTTCGACGAGGACATGGCGCACATGACCAAGCGCTGGATCATGGACAAGGAGCGCGAGTTCGACCTGCCCTACGTCAAGCGCGCCTACACGACCGCCTCCAACACCCTCATCAGGGACAACTGGGTTGATACGGCGGTGGAGCGGATCGACCTCATCTACAACGAGAAGCACCTCCTCGACGACCAGCGCGAGCGGTATCTCTCCAACAAGCTCGTCGCGCAGTTCCAGATTTACGGCGGCAAATTTTCCCAGTTCCGCAACAACGCGGGCAACGGCACGAGCTACGCTGGGCGCGACACCACGCTCACGCAGGTGCTCGACTGCTTCCACGACGACAATGCACAGGCAAAGGCTATGGCTGAGGAGTGGCAGGCCCGCAACGACGAGGTCATGTGCGGCCCGGAGGGCACATTCAGCAAGAACGCGGAGAGGCGCACGCTGTGGGGTTCGTACGGCGACTGGAATCTCAGCGACGAGAAGGTCTGGAGCAAGTACTACGCCAGCAGAGAGGTGTATGAGCGCATCGGCCGCGCGAGGGGCCGCGCGGACCCTCACGGGACGTTCACACCGAACCCATTTTCCGTGAAGAGGATTCTGGAATAAATAGGTGGTGGTGGTGGCGGCGGGAGCTTGTCTGATAGAGTATGCTTGGCATTGGTTGTGGGCGTTGTTTTGAGATAGATTTTCCTGTACACACAGCTAATTCTGAAATTTTCGCTGGCGCTCCTGCTGCTGTCTACGTGAGCCGTGCTGCTGATGTGCAGATACCCTATGCATAATGTGAACAAGTAAAGGTCAAATTTGAGTCTGCATACTACTGGCTCGAACATGGAAAGACAAAATACACCAGCCCACGGGCCTCGTCACGTATTACCGTGCAAGAGAATAAAGTAGACCATACGTCGGGAGAATCAACGGGGAGGCAGTCGTGGCGCCTTGTTGGAGTTTGTGTGTTTTCTAGTGCCCGTTGGGCCACTTGAGTAAGTCTGTCATATTTTCAAAAACTATGGGATCTATGATTAGGAGAGAAGGGAAGGGAGATCCAATGTGCGTGGTGTTATTGGTGCCTCCGAGCACAGTCCGAATGAGGAGAGCAGAGCAGACCTAAGCCTTTTCTTTTCCTCTTTCCTTTCTTAAAGCACCCGCACTCCGGAATGCAAGACCTGTTTTACTGACGTCGAGGTAATGTGCAGAGGACAGGACAAGTACGCGTCCTGAGTTTTTCTATGTGCATCAACCTTGACTGTTTTTCTTGCACCACATGAGGTACGTTCCGGCTGTTGACGTCCCGTCTTCGTCGTTGTCGTCGATGGCATGTACTTATGTAAGTAATCAGCGATGAGAGTTTTATGAGATACCTCTTACGTGGGTCCCATAGCTCTTGAGTAATATCTTCTTGGAAGGGGCTATATATATAGTCCCATGTTTTAGCGTTTCCCGACCTATAGCGACGTAAGTTGAGAGCTTGGCAGTAGTCAGTCCAAGAGAGTCGTTCCAGCCTGAGATGTGTAACTTCTTGTTGGGCCCTCGCTGGACATTATATTACTTGATTGCATGCATAGGGGTGTATGTATACGTTGTATTATAGGATATGTGTCCGAGAGGAGGGTAGGAGAAGGGGTGTGTGGCCTCCTGCTTGCGTGAACCGGAGCCAAAAGCAGCCTTGATAGCGTGGTTCAGGAAGGCCGGCTCCCTGTCCGGCAGTAATAAGCTACTTATTCAGCACATTCGGTGCCTTGAAACATAATGACAGTATGATGGACGGAGCCACCGCTCTTGGACGACACCTCTCAGATATGTGGAAGTGCCGAGCTCCAACTTTGAGAATCGGCAGCTCCGTATACTTTGGATGCCCTACAGTAGCTTCATCTCGACGTTGAACAAACTCCCACAGCTTTATCCACAAGCCAACTGACCAGGGACACTAAATTATACCTCCCCTACCTCAACTCCCTACTTCTTCACCTCCAGGGTCTCCTTCCCCTTTGCCTGACCCTGCCCCTCCTGCCCTTTCTGCTCGTTCTCCTTCTCCTCCATCTGCCTCCCGGTCGGCGGCGGGAACTTGAGCGGGCCCGCGACGTCGAACGTGCTGTACTCGCCGACCGCGGGGCCGTACGTGCCGCCCGCGGTCAGCGACCCGGCCTTCTGGTTCGCGCCGACGCCCTCGGTGCTCTGCGCCCAGCGGTCCAGCTCGGCGCGCGACCGGCCCGTGTACTTTTGTATGTCCGCCTCGGAGAAGCGGGCGTTGCTCCGGCCCTCCTTGGCGTCCTTGTAGGCGCGGTACTTGTCGCCGAGGAAGCCCATTCTCCTTTTTTCTTTTTTGTTCTTTTTCTTCCTCTTCTTCTTGTTATTCTTCCTTTTTGTTTCTGGCAAGTGAAAAGGAGGGGAGGGGAAGAACGGGGAGAGGGGGGCTGGATTGTGGTGGTTGCCTTGGAGTCCAGCCGAGTTGTGGTCCGGTACGGTATGGCGGTTTCACATACGTTGTGACCTTGGACGTTGTGTGAGTCCTGGTCGTGGCTGGTCTGCTGTGGGGGCGGTTGGCGCTGGCGTGCCTGTCCTTGTAAGTTGAGAAAAGAAACTCGTGTGCGGAAGTGCTAATGAGACGTCAGGAACTAGCATAAGCTACTCCGTAGTGGTTGTGCAAAGAGTTGAGGGAACGAATCAATCAGGCACCAGTCGTGGAAAGGGTCGTGGTTCTCAGCCGCATGTGGAGGTCCGATGAGACGGGAGGTGGTACAAGCAGGAGCACGACACGTCGTCCGGACCAACCAGCGCCGGGCGGTCGGTCTCATACACCACCACTGAGGCAGTTGGGCCCGTGTGCATGAAAATCGCCAGCATGGCTGGAAGTTCAAAGAATCAAGTGCTGTCAGACCCAAGCGCCCCCTCAAGTCAATCATCGTCGTTGAGGCTGGTTCATTGGGGCCAGGCTAATGGGGGTTGGTGGGGTTTCAGCCTTAGGCGGTCCGGGGCGGGCTGCCTTCCCTTTGCACCGCTGAAGTCGCTAGAGCTAGCTCAGGAACCCACCCCAGACCACCACTGGCAGTGACATCACCACCGCATTCTGTCGCTGTAGGATACGCGTAGGTAAAGTACGCGTAAATGTGCTTTTGTCTAGAGCAATGTCTCAGCCCAATGTGAGCATTGCGCTCTTAGGACAACGAAGGTCACGACAACAAACGACGGCCTTTCTTTCTTTCCACAGTACTTCACGACGTGTTCTGGGAACCCTGAGCGCCGAGGCTCTGTAGCTGCCGCCACAAAAGCCCCCCTTGCTATCCTGATGCCGGGCACAGAAAGCCGGCTCTGAAAACCATGGCCCCCAGAACGCGGAGATCACAAGCATCACCAGAGAAAGTACCAGTCAAGGACGAATCACAGAGCCCGGCGGCAGGAACGGATGACTCTCCGCCTCGGAGCGAGGAAGCCATGCCGCGACCACCACCCCTGCCACTCATCAAGACCACACCAAGGGACACGCGGATGAGCTACCGCATCGGCCGCGGCGAGCAGGGCGTGCTCTCATTCGAGCCCTACAAGTCCGACATCCTCCCGCTGTGGCGCTTCCGCACCGTCCCGATCGCCCGGAGGAGCGCCGCCGACCTCTGGCGGCGGTTCGAGCAGTTTGGCGAGCAGGGCGACTTCGTCGGCATGGACATGTCGAGGAAGTTCATCCAGATGGGGCAAATGCTCATTCCTTTTTGTCTATTCCGTCAGCCCCGTGGCGCGGGGTGACAGTCAGACAGACAGTGCTAACACAGAGGACAACTCAGGTTCACCCGGGCCAAGCGGTACGCGAACCACGCCGGCGGTCGCAAGTATAAGAAAGGCACCCACGAGGAGCTCCCGCGGAGCGAGGACCACGCCGACAAGAAGGAGAAGGAGGAGGCTAGCCTCGTGTTTCGCAAGGTGTGGGAGCAGTGCAAGACGCACGAGGTATACCTGCGGCTGAAGGAGGACTTCCTCAAGGAGCAGAAGGAGTGGGAGAAGATGCAATGACAATGTCTACGCAGCTAGAATCGTCAAGCTCCGGAGATAGCTGCTGGCGGATTGAGGACATGAGAATATATCCCCGCCACAACCAGGCACGTCGTTAGCCTCAAGATGAACCGGCAAGGGTCCCTAGTGTGCCGCACGGCATTCTAGACATGCCCATGGCATACAGTCTGGCGGTGTGCGCCGCCGAGTGCTTATTCGAAACCACCGACAGAGTATCCATGCAAGTGCTGCATGATCAGCAAGGATCCCTGGCATGCAGGGCTCGCGAGGGGTCTTGGGCAGGCTTCCGGTATCCCAGCGTACTTATCAACATAACTGGTTCGGTAGCGTAGTGGAGGACTCCGAAGGTCGACTTGGCGACTGGGAATGGGTTGCGTTGAAGGAGGCTGACTCTGGGGGCAGTTTGGGGCTTGAAGGCGCCACTAAAGGACACCCCGCATGTTTACTTGGAAGCGCCGAGACGGCTTCCAATACGTGCTGATACCCCTGTGTCACCCCTGCGACGGCCTACCCAGTTGACCGGTTCTGAGCCAGGAGGCTGACTCGACCCGTGCGGTTTCAAAGAACCCGTGCTGCCCCCAGATCCATACTGGGTTCTGCGCTGTCAACATTGCCCGGTTCAGATCTGATCCAGGCCTTCCCAGTACCGCCCCTTGAGGTCCAGCTTTGGCGACGAATCGAACGAAGAAGCGCTGCTCGCAGCTACACCGCGTGCAACCACGGCAACCAGGCGCAATGCCGGACGTCGATTTCGACGATGCGCGACTGCAAGGCATGAAAGGGCCCGGCCTCCTCTGGGTCGCCTCCAAGATCAAGAAGCCGGACCTCCTGGACTGGACCACTTTCCTTAAGTGGTACGACGAGGAGGTATTCCCGCAGGCAATTGACATGAGCATGGTCCCAAGCGGCTTGAGGTCGACTGCCCGAGACCAGAGTAATGAGTGGTGGAACCTGTGCCTCTCGCCCGTGACCGACTTTGCCTACTTTCAGACCGACGAGTTCCAGCAGGCTATGGCCGACGACAACAAGAACAAGCTCCTGCCCGCTGGAGGAAAGTACCATGACCTGGTCGACTTCGACTGCAGGTTCTACAACATCCAGAGCACCTTTGAGCATGGCAACCAGACAACACTGGGTATGTTGGTAAACCCGCTAAGCGATTGTGCGGTCTAGATATCACCTTGCTAACGTGAGAGCTCGCCTGCCATTTGACAGAGAGCACCAAGTGTCTGATGGTCAGCCAGTGGGACTTCCGGGCCGACATGGAAGAGTCCGAGTTTGATGGGTGGTACTACTCACAGGTATTTCAAGCGCTGGCGTCTTCGCCGTGGCAGACCGGTTCGCAAGGAGCTGAACGTGTCGCGTGCTAACACAGAAACTGCACGTAGCACCTCCCGATGATGGGCGGAGTCCCGGGATTCCTGCGAAGTAGCAGGTATAAACTCGACCATGGGCTGTGGACGTCTGGGGATGGAGCGGAACTGCCGTGCCCGGACTGGGTCGAGGTCAACGAGTTCGACACGATGGACATTGACGTGTACTATATCCTGGAGGCGGCAGCGAAGCAGTCGGAGCAGATGCACGATATCATGGCCAAGACGACGTTCTCGATCGATGTGTACCGAGTCGAGAAGCTGTTTGGCGACAAGACGTTTTTCCATGGCTTTGGGAGGCCATCAAGCGAAGCCGAATGATGGCGCCGCGGGGTGAAGCTGGCGGCAGGGGTCAATCGATGTCCGAGGGGTCAAGGAATGGGAAACGGAACGATCACCGCTCCTGTTTTGCAGATGCGGATGCAGTAATCGAATGGGAGTGCGGACTCGATGTTGTTACACTTTTAGCGTGAGCCTGGTTGTCGGGAAGGTACGATGGCGTAGGTTGACGCCACATGAGGTGCGGCGAGTCCTGCCACGGCGCCGCTGGTCGCTCACACAAGACAACTCATACTCAAACGAACCGACAGCTGACAAATAGGTACCACGCATTTGTAATGCTCCCGAACGACTGACACCCACATGAACTACACTACTGCCTGTCTCTCGCCTGCGGCATCGTGACCGGCCAACGTATCCCGAGTTGTTCGTCCTGTCCCAGGAGGCGGGGGTTGAAGACATCCCCTGGTAGGCGATGGTGGAGACCGACGTCGAATCCGCGGACAGCGCAACCGCCCATTGGCTGGACGCGCACGCTCGCTCACACCGACCCCAGAAACACGCAGTGCCGTATCATCACAGGACTTCAGAGTCTTGCCAAGTAGGAGGCAAGGCGCATATGGAGGTGCGATGCTCGCTCAGGAGGGTCTGCTATTGTAATCATACGTGTTTTCGGCCGAAATAACGAAGACAAGGCGTCAGTCTTTGGCGGATGGGCTCGAGCTTGACATGCCACCGAGAGGACGGGCGATGTGAGGTGTCCCGGGCTGCGAGCATGACCAAGCACTCTTGGACGAGCCCGGCTCCTGGCGCGACTCCGCTGGAGGATCTCATGGTGTGATATGATATATAACGTGAAAGGAAGTCGTCCACATCCAGGTCAAGCATCTGGAAATCCTCGACAGTCTTACAAGAAACCTTCCTGACACAAGCAGGCCGGAACATCACCACCATGTCCACGCCTACCAACGTACTCATCACCGGCGCGAGCCGTGGTCTCGGCAAGGGCTTCCTTCAGCGATACCTTCTCAAGCCAAACCACACTGTCATCGCCGCCAACCGCGACCCGTCGGGCGCGTCCTCGGCCGCCCTGGCCGAGCTGCCCCGGGCACAGGGCAGCAGGCTCATCCTCGTGAAGCTGGACGCCGACGCCGAGACGGACGCGCAGGCCGCCGTGGCCGAGCTCCGCGCCAGCCACGGCATCGAGCACCTCGACATCGTCATCGCCAACGCGGGCATCGCGTACGTCTACCCGACAGTGGCGGACCTCAGGATCGCCGACCTCGAGGCCCACATGCGCACCAACCTGCACGGCCTGGTCCGGGTGTACCAGGCCACCCGGCCCTTGCTCAGGAACTCGAGCCTCTCGCCCGTGTTTGCGCCCGTCGGCTCGTCTGTCGGTTCCATCTCGTACGTATTGTGACTCTCTCTTCTCGTCAGCCACCCAGTCCAGACTGAACGACAAAAACACCACCGCTGACCCTCTACCTTTCTCTCGCAACCAAAAGAAAGCAGCTCTCCGTTCCAAACGCGGCATACGCCCCCACCAAGGCCGCAGCGGGCTGGATGACATCCCGCATCGCGCTCGAGGACGGCGACTGGCTGACATGCTTCGCGCTTGTGCCGGGTCTCGTCGAGACGGACCTGGGCCGCGCCGGGATCGAGGGTCTCGGGCTGACCATGGAGGCCGCGGCCGAGTGGCTTGTCGACTTTGACGTCTCGGTCGACGGCATGGTCGCCGTGATGGATGGTGCGGCGAAGGACAAGGCGAGGATCGGCGGCAAGATGGTGTCCCACGAAGGTGAGATCCTGCCGTGGTAGTGGGAGTGGCAGCGAGTTGTCCCCGGAGGGCCATGGCGTTGGAGTCTGTCTCTATGTTGTCAGTCTTCTTGGTTTCAGCTTTCTGATCCCTGCCCTAGGGCGCACTGGCGCAGAAATAGGCCTTGTCCTCAAGCTAGAACGCCTGCAAAGATTGTCCCGAAACAAGTTCCATGATTGCCAGCCGCATCGACATGATATACAGTGTTGTATTTGGAATATATGCATAGGGTATCCATGCTACCAATGCGGAGATGCGGCTCTTCCTGAAATGCTGGCAACTGTCCACGCTTTACGCCCCCCTCATCCTCCATAAACTTTTCATAAAGGTACATTGTTTTGATACATGAGGGCTCCCCCTCCGCTAGTAAACCAGGAATAGATCGTCTTGTCTAAAGTGGACGTTGTGTCTGAGATTTCGTGTTATGGCGAGGCGGCTGCGAAGAAGCATGGGTTTGTGTGGAAGGATGCCGCGCCGTGCCCGTAGTCGAGTGAAGATGGTTTGATCGTGTATGTGCGTTTGAAGGGTGATTTCGGAGCGCTGAATGTGCCGGCGGGACATCGTATCGTTTCTGTCTTTTTGCGAACACGGCTGTAGCAGCCCGCATCATCTCAGTAGCCGTGTCAATCGCCGGCGTCACCACTAAGCCCCGAGACCGTCGCATCGTATCATGCTGAAGCGTGCGAACGAGGAACCTCGCTACCTGTCCTTGTACACCTTCGGCTTCCATCCCTCTTTGACCTCCGCCTCCTGCGCGGCCTTCTCCAGCGCGGGGCCGACCTCAGCTTCTATCCTCTCCCTCGCGCGCAGCACTTTGCTCTGCAGGTAGAAGCTGCCGCCTTTCTCCGGGTTGTTGGCATCGAAGAGCTGCTTGAACCGCGCCATGACCTCCTCCATGTTAGTCTGCCCGCCCTGCGGCGGCTTCACGTTGAGGACTTGGCACGCCTCGCCGAGCGTCATGCCGCTCGACAGGCTGGCGCGGGCGGACGCAGCGTTAGGGTTGATCTTGGCCTGGGCCCGCTGGTAGTTGGATGCGGCTTGCGCCTGCTTGTAGGCCTCCGTGAAGGCGCGGCCGAGGACACGGCCGCCGATGAGGACGACTTGGGTGATGAGGCGGTGCGCCTGGGAGGAGACATGGGAAGTTAGCTTTGCTCTGTTCAAAAGAGGTTCTCCTACGGCCCGGACGGGACATGATCGATCGAGGACCGCGGATGTGTGATTGGTGATGCGGGCACAGTCATGCGACCGAGAGTGTCGATAGGAGGGAGCCATGAAAAACATACCATCTTTGCGGTGGTCAGCGGCGAGACTGTGTGTCGTCGTCGTCCGGAGGGAGGCTGCAGTTGCGGGCAGACACGACAGCGAAGTGAGTCTCCGAATGTCGCCGTCAAATGTCAAAGTCCCGCGAGAATCTTTGGGTCTCCCACTGACGCTAGCACAAAAAGGGTCTAGCGTACTGCCGCGGATTCTGGTCAGGCCGGAGCCATGCGGCATCCTGAATGTCTTACCATAGTCAAAGGGGGTTATGCTTGTGCCGGGTAGGCAACAAGACCCCACCAAAGTGACGAAGCGCGTGCTGGCCACTTCCACATGCACAGAGCTCGAGGTAGCTTGAGCTGTGCCAAAAGAACATTTCACAGCAACCCCATCTCACGCTGGCGAAATTGCTGTTGCCTGATCGTAGTCTCTGGGACTCTCCACGAAAAGCTACGTGTCGACTATCTCGGAACTCTGTACTTCACCCACCACCACTCGAGCGCTGCCGTTACGAACAACGACTCGGCCCATCACCGCCTACGGAACGTTTTGCGACCGACAAGGTCCAATTTAGACAGCCACGGCCTTCTCTGGTCTCGACGACATTTTCTTGACCTATCCTCGAGCCGCCGACCGTAATGGCTCAATACTACGGAGGGCCGAACCAGTTCCAGGGGGGCGGCGACTCGAACCTCCAGTTCTATCCCTCCACATATTCTCCTGGAGTGCCCGGCGCACATGGGGCTTCACAGCAGGGCGGTTATGGTTATGGCTCCCCTCCCGCTGGCCAGTCTAGCTTCGGCGGCTTCGGCGCTCCTGCCGGTGTCAGTGGGCGCATGGGAGAGCAGGGCGGCTTGCGAACGGGATGGCTGGCAGCCTTCTCCACGGAAGGATATGACGGCGAACCGCCGCTGCTGGAAGAGCTGGGAGTGAACTTCAACCACATACGGACCAAGGTGAGTCGCGCTCCGATTGCGGCCTCGAGTTGAGCTCTTTTGCGGAGCAATCACTGACCCATATGCTTTCATGCACAGACACTAGCTGTCCTCAACCCTTTCGCACGGATAGATCAACACATTATGGACGATTCCGACCTCGCGGGACCAATCCTCTTCTTCCTCATGTTCGGCACGTTCCTCCTCTTCAGTGGCAAGGTGCATTTCGGATACATTTACGGCCTGGGGCTTGTCGGCTCGATCGGACTCCATACGATCTTGTCCTTGATGACCCCAGACGGTTCGACTGCCTCGCAAGCTTCTCACGCAGTGCCACCCTACTCGGCAGGACCCGGATACCCTGGAGACCCAAGCAGTGGCGTTGGCGATGACCACAAGGATCACATGAGCAGCACATTAACCTTTGTACGGAGTGCCAGTGTCCTCGGATACTGCCTCCTGCCTCTCGTCATGATCAGCCTGGTCGGCATCGTGGTGCCTATGGACGGATTCTTCGGCTACCTCCTCACAACCGCAGCCATTGTCTGGTGCACGACAAGCGCAAGCGCCATGTTCTGCGCAGTGGGCAGGATGAGCGGTATGAGAGGTCTTGTCGCTTACCCTCTCATGCTCTTCTACGCAGGCTTCGGCATCATGGGAATCTTCAGCTCTCGGGGCACCGGGACCCTGGCCAAGTCGTTGACTTGAGGAGCTGGGGCAAGATACCACGGCACCGACAAAGCAAAGAAAGGACTTCGGACCTTGGGGGACCACAGTGGGAAGGCATAAAATGACTTCCTTCAGAGCTAGAGTGTATATATAAAACATGTACTACAGCGAGAGTGCGGGTTGGCGTTGCTACAGGAAGGTGTTAGCCCAAGCACAGCTGATAGAGGCGGGGAAGGCTCCACACGCACTTTTCACTACTGGAGTTCAAAAGACATTTGGGAGAGTCTCAACCTCACGAATAACGAAATGGATAAAATTACAGACAGCGCAGTACGGCGCGCCTCATGCTGCTTTCAAACCATTGTTGTCACGACCACGGGCGGTAGCCGGCCGGCCTCACTGGATGGTGTTTTAGTGGAGCCGGCGATCGACAATCGTCCCCAATTTTGGGACACCAGACCCATCCAACCTCCTCCCTTCACAACCTGTCCGGACAGCGCTCTTCGGACAGAATTGGGACACTGACCCAGCTCACTTACACGGCTTCGTCACTGCAGTCGCGCATCGTCCTGGACGTGTGAGCTACACGCAGGCGCTGTGGACAATCTTTCGCAGCCGATGCGCATCGCGGTAGTCGACTTGACGCCCGCGCGTGAGAGCGTCAACCAGCCATGGACATGCCTCTCCATCACCCAGAGGCTGGCGCCGATGGCGTGAGCGGGAGTCTCGATACACAGACTCATCTCGAGAGCCTGGCTAATAGTGGCGGACAGCTCCTCCATCCTGCGATGGCTCAGGATGAGCTCGGAGCTCCTCATCATGAGTCAACGTCAGCAGTCAGCGCCGGCCAGACACTACAAGGCAGTCACCCCGGGTCCGTCCCGACAGCTCCAATGATGATCGACCCCAGCATTGACGACACGCCGTACACTGGCGGACACAACCAATACATAGCAGCAACAGCCGCATCAGAAGCACCACATCATCCTGAGAGCTTGCCGGCGGCAGCAGCGGCGCCTAAGCCCAAAACCAAGTACAGAGTCTACACTGAGGAGAACCTCAGACTCGCGGTCAATGCGATCCTCGAGAACGGCATGTCCTTACGCAAGGCGTCGAGCGCGTTCGGCGTGCCGAAGACCACTCTCGCCGAGCGCGTGGCGGAGCGTAGGCCGCCGCCAAAGCCTAAGGCTGCTGCCACCGCGGCGACTGTCAGTACTGCAGCAGCAGCAGCAGTCGGTGGCGGCGGAGGTGTTGCGATAGCCAGCCCTGCCATTGTCACCCGCCGCCGCGACGACAACAACAGCAGCAATGATGCCGCTGCTGGCCCACAAGCACCACAGCCACAACTACAGCAGCAGCAGCCAATCGTGGCCGGCTCGAACCAGCACGTCCCCACCCCGTCAACGCGATACACTTGGACCGAGGAGGAAATGTCCCAGGCCGTAGAGGCCGTGCAGGCAGGCGGGATGACGGTCGCCGATGCGGCGAAGCGGTTCGGCGTGCCGCCGAGCAACCTCAACTCGCGAGCCCGCGGGCGGGAGCCGAAGAGCCTCAAGGGCGAGGTCTCTCGGCTCACGTTGCGGCAGGAGAGCCTGCTCGCGGAGTGGGCGGGCGCGCAGGCGGCACTGGGCTTCCCCGCGAGCAAGGATGATGTGTACGATCTGGCGGAGCGGGTCATGCAGAAGCACCAGCACCACGCAGGCGAGGGGCCAGGAGGAGGGGGAGGAGTGAAGAAGCTGGGCAAGCAGTGGATCGTGCACTGGCAGCGGAGGTGGCCGCATGTCGAGGTTCTGGACTGGAAGGAGTCAGAGGTCAAGCTGAAGAGGAAGCGGCGGAGGGGCGATGATGATATTGGTAACGAGGCGGATGTACCGGTAGGCGTGATGCTGGAGCAGGATGGCACAATTCGGGACCGAGGCATCCAGCAGGATCAGGTTCGGTCGAAGCAGTCGCTGTCGGTCCAGGATGAGCTCCAGCAGCAGCTCGAGCAGGAAGTAAACTGGCAGCCGTTGATGAATGAGTACAATGACCTGGCGGGTCCAACTGGCAGTGGTGTCCAAACATAAGATTACGCTAGCGTACTTATCTCACTTCAAGCATTAAAGCAAATGGAATTTATCGCTATCCTTCATGACTGGATTTGGGGCAGCTCGAAAATTAGCAGTTATCCAAAAATGAAGTGACACTAGTTTCTCTTTTCTAATAGTCGGCTCTCTCTTTCATTCGGTTCCGTCGTTTTGCTTTCTATATCCCGTAGACTTGGACAATGCTTAATTCGTTATTCGCATTCTATTCTGAGTATCCAAGGTTTCAAGAGGGATCGCTGACAGTTCTCATTGTCCCTTTGGATCTTCATTTCCTCATATTTCTCAAACCCATTCAACAACATTATTCGAGCAAGAAAGTGACGATAGATTTGACGGTTTCTCCAGAGAATAAAAACTGTTGTGTATCTCCTTGTAAGGATTTGTAATGAAAAGAAGAATACTCTATATGTGATCAACGTTTGTACGTGCACCTTTCCCAGTGCATCACCTTTGATCGTGCCTCTACCTAGTGAAGCTCAGAACAGCTTGAAACCACCTGGCGCGTTCCTCTGGAACAGGCCCGTGGGATCATACTTCCTGCTCGCGGCCTGCAGCGTCTTCTTCACGTCAGGTCCGTAGCCCGCGATCGGGTCCTGCCACGCGGCGGCGTAGTTGAGATACTGATACGCGTGTGACCTGCCCATGGCCTTGGCCTTGGCGTTGACCTCGGCGAAGAACGCCTTCTCCGTGGCGCGGATGCTCGCGTCGGCCGACTTGTCGTCCCAGGCGAAGTTGAGCACCAGGTTCACGAGCGGGCCGTCGCTGGCGTCGAGCCCGAGCGAGTTGCCCCCCGTGCTGGCGGCCTTGCTGTTTATCACGACGGGCAAGGGCTGGAACGTGACCGAGTAGGACACATTCGGAACATTCGCGACCCCAGCGAACTTGGCCATCCCGATCTTGGTGATCTCCCTCATGAGCGCGGCGCTGTTCCTGAAGGTGGCTGTGGACATGGACTGGCGCCGCCCGAAGGGGTTCGGGTAGCCCAGCTCGAGGGTCAGCGTGGTGAGGTTCTTGACCGCGGCGGTGTTGTAGGTCTGGGGCAGGTCCAGGAGGGGCTTGAACACGGCCGGGTTGGCCTCGGGCCTGGTGTAGACGAGGTTGTGCCCTGCGATCCACGACTTGGAGTCCTGCATGTACGCGAGGCTGAACATCCAGGACGCGTACGGATCGTAGTCCTGCGAGCCCGTGAGGCTCTCAAAGATTGCGCACTGCTTGTCGATGGTGGCCACGTCGAGGGTGACCTGGCCGCCCCAGAGGAGACCCTGCTGATACGCGCGCAGCCTGAAGGAGGTGACGATGCCGAAGTTGCCGGAGCCGCCCTTGAGCGCCTTCCAGAGGTCCGCGTTGTCCCTGCTGTTGGCATTGACAATCCTGCCGGACGCGAGGACGATCTCGAAGTTGTCGACGCTGTCGACAGCATAGCCGTAGCGTGGCGAGAAGTACGAGATGCCGCCGCCCGTGATGAGACCTGAGACGCCCACGGTGTCGACGCGGCCGCCGACGACGGTCAGGCCCTGCGGGTCGAGCTGGCTGTAGACGTTGACCCAGCGGTTCCCCGCGCCGACCTCGACCGTCTTGCGGTCCTTGGAGACGGTGACGTGGTTCAGCTTCGACATGTCGATCGTCACGCCGTCCTGGATGTTGTTGGCGCCGGGAACCGTGGAGTGGCCGCCAGATCGGACGGCGAAGTTGCAGCGGCCCGGCAGTAACTTGCTGCCGATGTTGAGCACGAACACCGAGAGGGCGACATGCTCCTTTGTGGTGGGGGTGACGATGCAGCTGGGTGTGATTTCAACGTTGAGGTTACTGTAGTAAGACTCCAGAGAGCTGGAGTAGGCTGGATCTCCTTCGGTCGAGACCTTGTCGCCCAGGAGGAGCTTCAGGCCTTTGCAGCAAGTGCCTGCCCCCTTCAACACGATACCGGCAAGGCTGGAGGATACGCCAGCGACGAAGGCTTCATCTGCGATGACGCCGAGCGGTAAGACTGCCCAAAGAGTGACTGACTGGAGAGAAAACTTCATTGTGGTCGAGGCCCGCGGCGAAAGTCACCAGAAATAGAGGCAGTTTGATTGTGCTCCTGGCTGAAAGAAAAGCAAGGGACGCTGCGCACCGGAGTTGTATCTGTCCATCGGAATGCAGATAGTCTCCTGCTGCCTTTATAGTAACCGCACACCATCTTGACGTCTCGCGGATGCTACAAACATGTTAGACCGGGAGAGGTCTATCTGACCAATGTCGCTGGCACAAGGCCAGTAGCAAACAAAATTTGATGAGATGACCGGCTCGCATCAACTCGCGAGTCTCCGATGGTTGGATGCAATGTAAGTTGTAAACGATGACGCCGAAGTGCAGAGGCTCTCCGATTGGCAGACAATGTCCCTTCTTCCTCGATTAATGCGAAGAGGCGGAGGCCAAGCCGGGGATGGCAGGTGTCCGCGATGTCCTTGCGTCTTGGCTCACCAGGGATGACCTCGGTCCTTGTTTGCTCTGGAGTAGCCTTGGCCATCCCCCGGCTTCCGGCGCGATGAGATTGAGATTCCCATGCAAGGGGAGACGCACATAAATGCACTCAGCATCGTAACCTTACGTGAAGCCCTTTCGGTGCCCAAATCCCAGCCCACGATCCCCGAATGTTCCTGTGCGCCGTGAGGTATGCACCCTGAAGCCAACAACTAGGATTCGCTCGTGCTCCCAAGCTATCTGCTGCAAAGACACTGGAGCACTGGCTCGCGCTCCAACCGGGGAGGGAGAATGGCAAGGGGCAGTGTCTTGGCAATCGCCACGTCCGCCGTTCTGACCTTATTGCAGTTGCCATCGCGAGATATTCGAGGTGTCCACATTAGCCCGAAGCAAACAAGAATAGTTAGTTCAACGTCAGGCCTACCCCCTCTGTACTGTCTGTGGAATTCAAATAATTAGCGCGCTGCCACTCGAAATTTGTTGCTTGCTGACAGGGACGGGTTCAGGGTCCATCAGTGCCGGCTAAGGTCTCCTTCCTTGGACGCACAACCATTGTAGAGCTGATTAACGTGGCGTTTTGACCCCAGTCTCCTCGCCGTTGGACCCTAGCCACAGCCCGCAGAAATGTGACTTGTGCATGACGTGCTATCAATATCATCGTCTCCGTGCGGGCAGTATGTAAGGGGGCAAGATATGTTTGCTGGCACCACTTCTGGGCATCCAGCTCGACCCGAGATTTGTCCAGAGTCCAGACATACAAGCCCGCTTCCCAGGACCCCGGGTTACCCAGACATATCCTGATGCCCCCCTGGTCGTGAAAACCACGGTGTTGTTTTGGGGGATATCTCGGACGAGATACAAGACTTTCTGGCAAACAAAAGACTGCTGATATGCATGCAGTAGTGTCACTATGTTCAAGGCACAAATATGGAGTCATCGAGAGTCAATTCAGACAGAAGATCTTGCGATTGGGACGAGGAAATATTTGTTGCGTTTCATGTGTTTTCGCCTTGCGTACTGGTTCGCTACAGGCAATTGATAGCTTGTCCGCCCCGCGTCTCGACCACAACCGCGGATCAAGATGATGATAAGATGGCAAGACGCTCTGCGCTTGTCTTCTCATGCTTGCAAGCATTCCCCTTGATATCCAAGTTGTGGAAGGAGCGACTCTGAAATCGTTCGATCCGACTCGAACGGATCATTTTCGACAGCTCGTGAACGATACCTGCCTGCTTGATCCTTCTTCGCGAGCACTTCAATATGGCCACTCCGATACAGAAACCGCAAGCCCTTGCTCCTCCAAGGATATCCCGAGCTGAGCTTATCGTGAGTGATTTTATAGATGGGAACCCAAGAGCCCCTCCCCAGGAAGATTCTGAACAATGAGGACAAGGCCAATTCCGATGACCAAGAAAAAGAAAGCATCCCAGCGATGCCGAGGGATCGTTGAGTCCAAGGCGATGAGGACAAAGCTGACCACAGCACACAAAATCTTGGAACAGGCTACGATATGGATTCTACAAGCTTTCGCGATCCTTCTCGTCGCCGCACGTCTCTGCATCCGACGCCGCTTTTCCGGACGCTTCTATGTCGACGACTACCTCGCTGTGGCGGCCTTGACGTTGCTGCTCGTCAACTCCATTCTACAAACCATCATGTCGAAGCCCATGTTCGAGATGCTGTATGTGGCGTCTGGCTCCGCTCTTCCCACAGCCGATTTCGCAGAAATCACCTCCTTTTACATCACGGCGCAGCGTGTCTCGACTGGCACTTTCATGCTCTGTCTCTGGACGGTCAAGGCGTGCTTCCTGGCATTCTTCTATCGGCTCGTCAGCCGCCTGACCTGGGCGAAGAGGGCGTGGATCGGCATATGCGTCTTCACGGGCTTGTCGCTCATCGTGTCGATCATCCTGACGTCGGTCGTGTGCTCTTCGGTCGAAACTGGTATGCTTGCGGTGTCTTAAGGTTGTTTTTCGTGGATATGCCACGCTTGCTAACGATTATGGGAAAGGCGCGTGTGATACGGCACAGGACGTCCAGGCTGTTCTGCTCAGTATACGCTTCGCAACAGCCGTGAACCTGATATCTGACTTCGCCATCATGCTGCTTCCAATCTACCTCACACTGGGTCTCCAGATGTCCGTCAGGCAGAAGATCAGCCTCGTTGCCGTCCTCGCGCTGGGCTGCATCGTGGCCGTCTTCAGCGTGGTCCGGATCGCCGTGACGTACACGACCACCACGCTGCCAGAGTTGACATGGCTCGCGCTATGGTCCAGCACGGAGAGCTCCGTGGCAGTCATGGTTGCCTGCCTACCGAGCTTCAAGGTTCTCGTGTCACAAAACAGAGCCAGTAGAGGGAGCGACGGCGACCGGCCGCTCCGGGACAACAGCAAATACAACGAGACGGATAGTGGTGGCACCCATGGCAGTTCCTTGCAAGATGGAGCACGGGACAGATTCACGGGGCACAGAAAGGGAAGCACATCGCAGATCCTCGCGTCGCTGACGCGGGACGATGATGAGCACACGCAGAAGAGCGGCAGCACGGAGCTGCAGACCATGCGCCGCGCTTCCAGCAAGGCCGTCAAGGGAGATATCCAGGTCACGCAGACTTTTTCTGTCAGCGATGCTGAAAAGGGCGTTGCGCGAGAGGAATCAGGCTGGGCTGCCTGTCGGGACAGCCAGGAGAGGATCCTCAAGTGAAAGGGATCGACCAGGCTATAGATTCATGCACTCGTCGAGGACCTGCTGGTGGTGTTTTACGTAGGTCTTGGCTTGCATCTCGGAAGAAGAATCGGAGTTCACGGCAGAGCACGGAGAACCGGCGCGCAAGGTGTTCTCGAAGACTTTATTCCCTTGTCTCCATACCAAGTATCGACCTGGGATTACTGCAGCACTTGGACGTATAGTCGCGAGATGAGTCGATAAAGCTACTGTCCATATCACAGACAATGTCAGAAGGGCGACGACCACCAGGCTAGAACGTGCATTGTCAGAACTTCGAGCCAGTTGTGGACACCGTCGTGCTTCAAGTGTCCGAAACCGCACCCGCGCCTGACCAAAGTCGACGGAGCCCTCCGACCCCAATCTCAAACGCCCAAGTGGCTCCTGCGGAGGTGCATCCCGCCTGCAAGGCAGAGGGTAGACTACCCGAAACCCCCCTCTCGAGCCTACACAGCAGCGTGACCGAAACCATTCGCGGCCACCAGCCCAGCTCGCGCGGATGCAGTCGCCATTGGCTGGATGCAATGTATCGACCGCCCGCGCGCGAGTGCCCCCAAGGCAACCTCGCGGAGCACAGCCGCCCGGCACGCAACAGCCGCACAGCCACCTCGGATGCCTGGCGGATGGCCAACAAGGCCATGTCAGATTTTAGCGGACAATGGCTTTGTGGATACGCCACCAAGCGGGCGCTCCCATGACGACGGCACGGGGCCGGTCCGCCTCCTAATCGTGTCAAGCTGCTGCTTGCTGTCTGCGATCCCGTTTCCTGGCTCCCTGGCTCGCCTGGAGAGCTGGTAGCCTGCGCTGTTTCCTTTGCCACCAACTACATGAAAGCCTGGTCGGTCGACATGGATTGGGGCCTTCTGACGATCCGACCAAACAAAACCCAGAGGCACTGCAGACATCAGCCCCAGACGGGCCAATGCTGCCTTGCGCGGGGCAGAACGCACAATGAGGCGGCCCCCTGTCGCGGATCCTCAGGCTCAGGCACCTTGGGTTTCGACCCTTTTCCCCAGGCTTGCCCGCCATGGAATGTCCGGCGTCCTAAAATATCCTGCCTCACCGCTGCATGCGTAAGTCGTGCCAAGAAGCACTCCAAGACGACTCTACCGTCCATCTCACATTGTGTGCGCCGTGGCCCTCGCCTCCGAGGAGCAACCGGCCACTTCTCCGCCCCATCTCCCTGAGACCTCCGCTGCCAGTTGGGGGAGCAGTCCCCAGAATGGCACACGCCCAGCTGTCCAGGGCCGACACAGGCTTCTCGGCCACTCCAAGCACACCAAACACGTCCTCGACCCTGGAGAGAAAAGAGCTGGAATCCGTATGGAAGGACCTGCAGGAACAGGTCATCAAGCTCGCCGGTGGTACTCGGTCCGGCCTCCGGATCCTCAGCATCGACGATGTGCTGAATACTCTCGATACGCTGTCCAAGGAGAAGGCCGCCAAGGAGGCGGCCGACAAGTTCGGGCGACTCAAAGATGTCACCCGCACAACGCTGCAGTGCATCCAGACCATCGGGGGCATGATCGCCGAGGGGGCCTCTGAGGTATGTGTGCAAACAGTTTGAGTGTCCCGAGAGACGTGCGCAACGGGTGCTGACTTCGCTCTGCAGGTGTTTGGGCCATCCCAGATGTGCTTCAATGCGCTGACATTCGTCCTCGCAAGCTGGTCAGCCTATGCTGGTCTGGCCTCAAATCTGACTGAGCTCCTGGAGAAATGTGCAGAGTTCTTGGAGCGCCTCACCTACTATAAGGACGAGATGGACGCCAAGCTCGCCTGTTTGGCCTGCCAGAACCTCCGTCTGTTTGTCGAGATCTGCTCGAGAATCATCGCACTGCGGAAAAGGCACGCCAGGCTCTTCGCGTTCACCAAGCAGCTGTTCCTCAACGACAACAGCATACAAGACGTGCTAGACATGATGAGCCGGCTGAATGCGAAGGAATCCCTGCTCGTTAACGCGCAGACCTGGCGGATAGTCCAGGACAGTTCAGGCAAGCTGAACGTCCTCCTCGAGGGCCAGCGGAAGCAGCGCAGAGACGAGGAGATGAAAGAATGGCGTCGGACCATCGTCGCGAGGCTAGGCTTTCCAGAGTCCTCGCTTGGGAGCAACAGGGAGCCGCTCCCGCTCTGGAGAAATGCCTATGACCGACGGAAAAACGGCCTTGTGGAGGGCACAGGAGACTGGATCGCCAAGAATGCCCAATTTGTGGATTGGCTGTCATCTGAAGATCCTCGTCACTACATGCTCGTAATTCAGGGCGACAGCAACTCCGGCAAGACATCACTACTCGCAAACATACTTCGCAACGTCCTCACCAGCGACCAGCCGGGTCCGACGTCGAGAGCTGTCTGCGCATACTACTTCCCAGAAGCCGACAGGCGGAAAGAGGATGACGAGGGCGGAACGATCTTGGAAGTCATCTCCCGGACACTGCTGTTCCAGATCGGAACTGCGTACGAAGCCATGACTAAGCGCTTCATCTCCATCTTGGAAAGCCGGGCAGACTTTCAGAATGTACGAGATCAGTGGCAGCGTTTATTCAACGACAGCCGAGAAAGACTCAGCCCTGACTCCACCTTCTACCTTTTTCTCGATGGTGTCGATGAGCACATCTCGGAAATTATACCTCTGCTGCAGACCTTGTCTGCGGTCACCGACAACAAGAAAATCAGAATACTCCTCAACGCCAGACCCGAGACGGTGAGCAACTATCTGCTGAGATCACCCGGCTTGGACTTCGCCACCATTCCCATTCGGGAGTTCAACGATGACGATGTCACCAAGTACATCATCCACCACATGGACAACAACCTGCCGATCACAAGAGCTCCTCAGGATCGGCCTGGAGTCAACAGCTGGCGAGCTACCATCCTTAGCGCGCTGAAAAGGGCATGCAAAGGAGATTTCATCAAGCTTAACAACAGCTTGAAGGAACTATCCGTCGTGGACCTTGTCGACGACATCATGGCTATTTTGGAGAAAGCCGGCCAGACGAGAGACGATCTTATTCGAGCAGAGATTCGGCGTCTCAACGAGATGCGCACCCCTGCGGAAATCTCCGAGATCAATGAAATCATATACTGGATCGAAGACGGCAGGCAGTGGTTCTCAGCGGATCAGCTCGAAGCTCTGCTTTCTATCAAGTACCGTCGTGCGCGCGGCATTTCTGGCTCTGTCTCGCCGCGACCTTTCAACGACAGCCGTTTTGTACCCTCTCCCAAGGTCTACACGCAGTCGCCCAAACTATCGGCATTTGGTGCAGGGCAGGGACTTGGGATTGCCTCGCCCGTCGATGAGCCTAGCCGATCGAGCAGCCCTATCAGATCAGTTCAACCGAAGTTCGGCATCTCATTGCTGCCATTCTCTCAACGACTCGCCGAGAAGTACGGGCTCTTCAGGATCGGCGACGCCGGCAACATCGACTGGAAGTCTTCCGAATACGTCGCACTCGTTCCCAAACATGACGGGCTCCCGACCAATGCCACCGAGCAGAGAGGCCAAGTCATCCAAGCCGAAGTCGACATTGTCAGACACTTCCTGAGCACCGTATGCCCGCCGGACCTGTACGACCGCTTCGAGTTTGAGCGCTTCTTCGAAGAGAAGTCCGGGGGTTCGCGAGAATGCGTCCACTTTGACAAGAGCAACTCCGACCTGCGCATCGCGATCACCTGCCTGACCATACTCACCGAGCCAGAAATGAAGCTTGAAGTTGACTTGCGATACTATGCCATTTGGTGGCTCCTGGACCACATGAAGGCAACAGACCTCTCGCGTGCCCACCGTGAGCTGAAGGCTTCTGCAGGAGCACTGCTTTTCAAGTTCTTCACCAGCGACAGTGCGATCGACATGTTCTTCTGGCCAGTCGACCTGAATGTCAGCATGGAAACCTGGAAGAACGGGGAGGGCATGACATTGCGAGACGGGCGCGCCGAGTGGCTCTACCCGCTGCACAATCACGGCATGGACGAGGTCAGCCGCTGGTTCAGGGACAGCTATGTGAGCAGCGCCATTACCACGAGCACCGGGGAGGAATTCGTTTCTGCGGTGAGGAACGCCGAGCCCAAGGACCTGCACAAGATCGTCCTCGCGCCAGTCGCGCGCCGCATGGCAGAGCACATCTATCGCGGCAGGGCGTCCTTTACGAAAAGGCAGATCCTCGCCGGACACTGGGTCATCCGCGGCTTCCTGGCAAGAGTAAGTCTTTCACGCCGCCCCCCATTGGGTACAAGCTATGAACATGACTGACCCAGTCTCACAGTGCGACGAGAGAGCTCAGAACATGAGCGACGATCGGCATGATTATCTGAATGAAGAGTCGGACATCTTTGCAGCCTTTGAGGGCGAGGTCTTCCCCCTCAAAGACGTCCTCGAGATCGAGGCGTGGTGCGCAAAGACCCTGCAGAGCCATAACGACGACGCGAAGCAGAAGTCGCTGTGGGAGATCCACGCTGCCCTCGCCATCTTCCAGCTGACGCAGGGCAACGCTGAGCTGTACCAACAGAGGGCACGCACGGCCGTCCAGCTGAATCCACAGAACTGGCATGCGTGCCACTTCCTTGCCAGCCAGGAGGGCACGTCCAACAAAGAGGCCATCTCGCTGCTCAGCCGCGCCAAGAAGGACATGGATCACGCTCGATCGCGCAACCCGTCTTGGCTGGAAGACCACGCGAACTCGTCGCTCCTGGCGCGGATCACGCTCGAGCTTGGAGATCGGCTGTGGGACAGCGGAGAAGACCAGGCCTCGGCGGCTCAGCTGCACCGCCAGGCTCTGCAGTGGGACTACACGCACTTCAGAGACTACGTCACGATCCTGGAGAACTACCAGCAGCGCGCGGCGTGGGGCGAGATCATCTCGTTCATCGAGGCCCTCTGCCAGACCAAGCTGCTGTGGGAGGCCTGGTATGACGAGCTGGTCAACGAGTTCATGGTCGCGCTCGCAAGACCCAGCGGCAACTTCCTCGCCCAGGCTGCAGAGGAGACAGGGCGGTGGGACGCCGTGGAGGAGTTCTTCACGATCAGCAGGGACACGGGCGCCAAGCGCGGCGCGGCCAACCTCCTCTTCGTGGTGCAGGACTCCTGGGCCAAGACGCTGGAGGCTTCGCCGGGCGATCAGCACAAGTGCAGGATCCTGAGCATCCGCAGGGAGGCTCTCGCCCTGGTCAAGCAGAACCCGGACGACGACCTGGACTCTGTCAGCGCCATGACCGACTCGTTGGCCCAGGCATATCTCGAGCTTGCACTAGCGCCAGACACGACGGCCGCCGACGCCGATAAGTACGGCGAGTACCTCGCGGATCTGGCCCCGGACATTGACCACCACTACGACATCTGGTCCACCATCATCCCCGTTTGTGCTCTGCTCCGGTTCCACGCCAAGCGCGGCACGCAGACCAAGCTCTCGACCTACTGGCTGCACCGCGTCCTCCGCGCGAGCCTGGAGTGGCTCAGCGACGAGGACGACGACAACGACGACGTCGCGTACTGGATCCTGTCCCGCCTGCTGATCACCGTGGGTGACCGCGAGAACGCGCGCATCGTCTACAACCTGCGCAACTGGCTGCAGATGCAGGCGCTGCAGGCGTGGGAGCACTGGAAGTTCGAGCGCTGGCACAGCTCCGAGCTGCCCAGCCAGGCGCACTCCGAGCCCGCGGCGTACTCGCGCGAGAGCACCCTCTCGGAGGACGGCTTCGAGAGCTTCCTCCTGCGGCGGCGCAGGACCGACTTCGACGCGCGCGGAGCGAACGGGACTGCCATCGCCGAGCATGCCCGCGCGGACCCGAGGCGGCAGTTCCCGACCCGCACTAACACCAACAACTCGTCCATGTCGTCGTCGTCTGCGAGCACGCCCCTCACCGTCTCCCGGAGGACGTCGGCGCCCGCCCAGGGCCTGCTGCACGTCGACACGGACTCGTCGATGCCGCGCGTGCCCGGCACGCCCGAGACCGCAACCGCCCTCGACAACGACGGGTCCCAGTACACGGGGCCTATTAAGCCCGACTGGTTCGTGGACTGCGCCGCCTGCGACAAGAAGTACATCGTCACCGACTCAGAGGTCCTGCACGCGTGCGCCGACTGCTGCGGCGTGACCAAGCTGTGCGAGGCGTGCTACACGCTGCTGAGGAAGGGCGACCTACCCAAGACCAAGACCATGCGGTGCGACCCTGCACACGAGCTGTTCGCGATCCCCAGGTGGGTTCAGAGCGTCTACATCGGCATGCCGAGGGGCAGTGTGCCACTACCGGATATCAAGGGCGAGGCAGGGGAGCAGCGGTGGATCACGCTGGAGGAGTGGAAGAGGAAGCTGCGCAAGAAGTACCTCGGTGAGGATAGGAGGAGCTATGTTCTAGCTTCCCCGACGAGTCCCGTCCACACACGTTAAGTCGGGTCTCTCAATGCAAATTTGGAATATTTCAAAGCGACATGTTTTGACTTCTGATGGGACGGCCAACATGGCGAATGTCAAAGGTTTTTATTGCGGCTTCCTCACCGTTCAGTCAGTGGTTGGGCTGATAGATGGTGTGAAGAGTGCCTAGAGCGCCTCACCTACTACGGGGACGAGCTGACGTGAGACTGGCAAAGTGTTTTGCTCGAGCTTTGGAAGAAGTACCCAGTGTGACGTTGTCGTCTGTTCTGACCATCATACGCGAAGATGCTCACACAATACACTAGTGTGGCTTTTCGTGTATAGTATATTATATATATGTTATCTCAGCGCAAATAATTCGATATGAACAAGAAAGTGTGACATCTGGGGGGAAACGGGGGAGCGGGGGTGCTGTCGTCTAAGAAACGAAGATATAAAGACTACGGGGGGGGGGGGGGGGTAATGATCGCGTGCCAAGACAAGACAAGGAAATCTACATTGGTGAGCAGACGGGACAGGGTGCGCTAGGTCCGAGATGCAAGATTGTGGCAAAGGTCCTCCGTCAATGACTTGCTCGAGACTCGAATGGCATTTTCCAGGTCATCGCCAGCGTCGGAGCCCTCAAAGAACTTGAGATCGGAATTGTCGGAGGACTCAGACTCGAGTCAAAGATCTTGAGAATTTTGTGGTCTGGGCTGGAACAGGGGCTGTGCTGGCGCGTCTATGAGGCGGCATGACTGTATGCAAGACCGGCACTGTGACATTTGCGGGACGCTTCATCATTGTCCTCGTCGTTCGAGGAAATGCTGATGATCTCGATGTCCGTAGTGCGTATCTGGTGTAGGGTGGGCATGCCATCAGAACGTCTGGCTTCGCCACTCAGACCATGGCTGTCGTCATCGGGAGAGTCATCAGAGCCCTCAGGATGCGAGTCGATGTCGTTGGCCTCAATCTCTGACTTGGTGTTTCCAAGGATGTTGGGGGGCCCGGACTGTCGGCGTTTTGAGGGGGACTGGCGAGTTGCACCAGGGGAGGGTGATCGCTTGACGGAGGATGCTGCGGGCTTGTTGATGGTGGGGAAATAGGACCGGATGTCGCTGGACGAAAACGCCAGGCGGGTTCTCCAGGTTGGACGGTTGAAGCTCATGCTTGCGTGTTCGAGCAGGGTGAGTGGGAAGGGCTCGAAGTTGTGTCTGTGACTTGATGGTCAAGCTCGCTCCAAGGAGAAAGAGCACCTTTCATTGAGGTACCTTTCGAGTTCCTTGGAACAGGACGCCTTAGAGGGTGAGAGTCCCGTGAGGTTGGAGTGAGAGTCTGATGACGGTTGGCGGAACGGTAGAGGTGACCAGAGACTTGACGGGTGGCAGACTTGAGGTTGAGGAGACGGAGAGTTGCAGGCCAGAGGACACTGGGCGGGCTGGGCGGGCTGGATCCATGATTGTGCGTTGAAATGCTGGCAGGCGCGAGGGGCACGGGAAGTCGCGAGTGATGTCTGTTTGAGTCCTGTTAGCAACTCCCTCGCGATCAAGCTGCGCGCCTGCTGTACACGCGACGGTCCCCTCGATCCTGAAGGGACGAGGCCAGTCAGCTCTGATGTACATACCATAGGACTGAATGTCTCTGACGACGACGACGACGGCGATGTCGATGATGAGGATGCAGTGAGTTGGGAACTTTGGTTACTTTCTTAAAATTGGTGGGATGGGCGGTTTTTTCACCGGAGAGCCGCACCTCCCCGGTACAGTCGCTTCTGACCGAAGGCGGCAGAGAGGCCGTGAAAATTGGCTGGGCGTGCGGGCCCGGGTGCTTCGCAACTCATCGTCGACAGGCCGAAGCCCGCCCCAGCAATCCGTGGTTGTGGTGTTGTCGCGGACGATTTTCACACACTTAATCGAGGCGGGATCGTTGAGGTGGGTCTGGAGTCCTGGACTGGCAGCGTGTCTGCACCACAGCTTTCCTGCCAACGAGAGAGCCTGAGTTCCTCGCCCCAGTCGGAGCTTTCCTTCCGACCAGCATCCGTTCAGCCGCATCTATTTTCGTCCAAAGGGGGAGGAAATGTGACACAACGTAAAGCTAGATGCTGCAGTCTGCAGGTCCAGCTCCGCCCAGTGTATCTCGGCGGCTATAACTCCATATCCGCATGCTCCCCCCAAAGGCTATGAAGAAGGAACGCCATGCACCCCAGGCTAATCGCCCGGCTAGCTACCCTTCGTCCAGAGATGCAGAGGTCCAGAGGCGAGCCGCTTCGGCCAAGCATATGGGTCGGCCGTGCCAAGTAAAGCAGTCGTCAAGTATGGCGCATTATGTCTCAATTCTGGGCGCCGAAGACCAACTGAATGACAACTAGACGAGCAATTGTAGTATCGTCCGTGCCTGGGTTGCAGACTAGGACTCGCGATCCACTGGTAGATAACGCAGACCATCTCCCTGCTGGCATGTTTGCCTGCCTTCGTCCGTATGACTGCAGACAATTGACCAGGTTAGAGTACCGCCCTGATCCTGAATCATCGGCGGTGAATCACCTTTCAACTGAGGAAAATGATGAGCCGGCTAGAAAATCGCCCTTGTTGGATGCCTCCTCGTAGCGAGAGTGTGTCCG
The DNA here is from genome assembly GCA_001566295.1 of Microdochium bolleyi. NCBI lineage: Eukaryota > Fungi > Ascomycota > Sordariomycetes > Xylariales > Microdochiaceae > Microdochium > Microdochium bolleyi. The sequence goes on from KQ964245.1 coordinate 3,085,656, forward strand.
AGCCAATAGCCTGTCCCGCTTGGGATTGCACATGTCCTAGCTCACGCGTAAAATTCAGGGGAAGGCTGACGGGGGAACAGCGGGGGGAGCATAGTGGTATGTCCGAAAGAGCGACATAAAAGGCACTGAGACTATCTTTGGACTGAGAAACTTTGTGAAATTCGCAATCATTCGTCAATACCAGCCTATCACAGCTCCCCAGACTCTAGTTCTTGACTACAAGTCGCCTTGAGCTGACGCCATGTTCTGGGTCCCTGGACTTCATGACCGAGAGAATCTACAGATCCACCCTCAGTAAGCTGGGATTAATTACCGATGAGAGTCGTCGGCCAGGCCGGCAATACTACCATGCACAACCTCCTCCCGTTCTTGAATCTTATTGAAGATGAGTTGAGCTGAGGGACTGCGTGATTAATCAACCCGACCGGGGGACTCAACCTGCCAAGACATCCGACCGCAACGTTGCCAGGGACCTGATTATAGTCCTCGGTCAGTTCGCGGGTCCCCTGTCCGATGCTGACGCCAGAAAAGCGGCTCACGTGCGCTGCAAGGCCCGCCAACCAATATCCCCATGCAGGCTGGAGATTTGACTAGGGGCGTCTTCGGGAGGATTCGCTCCCTGGATTATTGCGTGCATTTTACACAGCGCCAATGAATGAATGCTCGCCGGGTGACGGGTAGTCTGGCACGGGGTGTCTGCTGATGCAGTGCCGCCGGATTGCATGGACGGCCTGAGAGGACTTGGCAGAATGCGACCCTGCTGGTCTCAGCAAGATGGCCGAGACGCAGTTTTGTGTCTTGCATGGCGTAGACTTGTACTCAAACTTAGTAACAGCCCGCTTGCAAGCTGCAGCCGTCAACGCGCCATCAGCACACCACCTGGCATTCTCCCCGAGACAAATCTCGGTCTAGGAAAGAAAATGCCCGACATCTGAAATGGGAGTGCTGCGAGAAGTTTTGCTTCTGGTGTGGCGGTTCCGCAACAAGAACTATCATCACCAAGAGTTCAAGATGTGTGCACGGAATTGCTGTATATAAGCTAGAGAACCCCGACGGACTCCTTGCTCTTGTCTATCTACTCCAGCATGATAACAGGACTTCACAAGACACACCCTGAGCCAAGCACACTACAGCGGTCCAATATTCTGTCATAAGAATTCCTCCAGCTCAGCAAGAGTCTTCACAACGCTCTTCTCCCTGCTCAAACCACAAATCTTCATCATGGTCTCCATCAAATCCCTCTTCCTTGCCCTCGCGGCTACATCTGCCATGGCGGCACCCACTCCTGGGGCCCCCGAGGCCGCCGCGGGCACTATCGTCGACACCTCGCCCGCCGGCAACGACACGGGCGCGAGCATCATGGCCGGCCCGAACTGGTACTCTGGCCCTTGGTGGAACTTCCCCGGCAAGGACACCTGGCTGTCGTGGAACGAACTCTGGCAGCGCAACGATGACAACATGGTTTACGCCGGGTCGACCTGGGACGACGTTGGTCGGCTCAACGTCGCGATCTGGAACATCGCCAACGAGTACGGGATCGACCCGCGCGTCCTGCTCGTTATGGTAATGCAGGAGAGTTCCGGTTACGTCGGTGTGCGCACTACGTACTCGTGGCAGGGCATCGCGACGGCGGGCGTGCTGCAGTGCATGAACTGCCCTGGGTACCCGGGCCGCAACAACCTGAGCCAGGACGAGATCAACGGAATGATCCGCGGCGGCGCAGCCCATTTCAGGGCTGACCTGGACCAGGTTGGCGGAAACGGATGGGAGCCAAGCAGTGTGTACCCGGCGCTGCGGAGGTACAACTCGGGCGTTGTGGACCACAACGACCTGTCGAACGGACTCGGCGCGACTACCGATTATGTCTCCGACATCGTCCAGAGGCTGGGCGGCTGGACGTACTAGAGATGTAGTCCTGGGTTGAATCTTGGGGAAACACTCGATGATGGGAGACGCATGTTCGTTCGAGTCTTTGTCTCGTTGACCAAATTCTTTTTTTCTTCTTTTTATTCTCTGTTCCTTCTACCTTTTCACTTGACGGTTCCTTATTTTGCTACGACTCACGCATGCCTCTTTTCCTCATGCTTACTTTTCCCCACGATTACATCAAAAGAGAGAAATGAAGAACAAATTGTTTCCAGCCCCTGGCGCCTACTGAGCTGTAGTACATTGCTGCCCTGTGACTGGTCTTGATGGGGAATTAATTCGGACTTGAATCATGCCCAACTTGCCAAACTCAGATCTTTCAGCGGAGATGTAAGACAGTGCAGGACCGAGCAAAATAATCAGAAGCGGTATCATGGTCATGTCAACCCAGTGGGCTTATCATCCGGAGCCCCGGACCCACCCCTGCACCTCGCCGATAGCCGGAGTGGGGGAGCCGGGCCTGCCTCACGATCGGCGCCCTGATGCACCGAGAAGGGCAGCTGCGACACAATCGCTCTTGCCCGTCTCCTTGGCACCTCAATTCCTCCAATGTGATACAACGTCAACTCAGACCCTTTCGAGATGGGCACCCCAAGCCCTGCTCCCGGCAGACCACCTCGTCCAGGTGCCTTCTCCTCCTCTTCTGTCTGGCTCCGAGCTCTCTTCGCGCTGTCAGTCGTCAGCCTCATCTTCGCCATGCTCTCAACACGAGGTCTCAACCCATCGCATCTGCTGCTCTGGCTCTCCTCAGGCCTGGCAGCAGCCAGTGCCCACCCGCCGCTCGCACAAGCAGCTGCCGTAGGCGGACGTGACGCCTCCTACCCAGTCCTCCCCTTCGTCATCAACACCTGGGGCGGCCCCTTCACCGCCGCGACAGACGCCGCCTTCCTCGCCCTCCAGTCCAAGCCCAACACCACCTCGGCCCTTGACGCCGTCGAGCTCGGCTGCGCGACATGCGAGGCCAACCAGTGCGACGGCACCGTCGGCTTCGGGGGCTCCCCCGGCGAGAACTGCGAGACCACCCTCGACGCCATGATCATGGACGGCACGACCATGAAGGCCGGAGCCGTCGCGGGTCTGCGCCGGATCAAGAATGCCATCGGCGTCGCGCGGCACGTGCTCGAGCACACGACACACACGATGCTCTCAGGGGACCTGGCCACCGAGTTTGCCGTCTCAAGCGGGTTCGTCGCGGAGGATCTGAGCACCGACGCATCGCGCGAGAGATGCCAGGCGTGGAAGGACGGCGGTTGTCAACCCAACTACCGTCTGAACGTGACGCCCAACTCGACGGCTTCTTGCGGCCCGTATGCACCCGTTGGACTTGACGCGATGAGCCCCGAGCATGCCGCTTTGATTGAGGCTCGCGACGCTCAGGCGAGCCATGACACGATATCGATGATCGCTATTGATTCCAGAGGCACCATGGCGGCAGGAACCTCCACAAACGGCGCGAGCTTCAAGGTTCCCGGGCGCGTTGGTGACGGCCCAATTGTCGGAAGCGGAAGCTACGTCGACGGCGATGTCGGTGGGTGCGGTTCTACAGGGGACGGAGACATAATGATGCGCTTCCTGGTGTGTTACCAGGCCGTCGAGAATCTGCGCAACGGCATGACGCCGAAGGGGGCGGCCGAGAATGCGGTGCAACGAATGCTGCGCAAGTACCCAAAAGCGTCGAGCGGCTTGGTTGTGGTCAACAACAAGGGTGAGCACGGCGGTGCGGGTTCGGGCTGGACCTTCACGTACGCTTACAGAGGAGGCGGGATGAATGAGACTGTGGTGGTCAGCGTGCCACCAGTCGGTAATGAGCAGACCGAATTGTAAGTTGAACGTAGTTCTTGACTGACGGCTCCTGGTGGAGGGCATTGATCCACCACGAAAGATATTATAGCTGTGTTGCCGGAAATACCGGCCAGGATCTCAGAGCGAGCCTGCTCTGCTGCTTTTCGGAAGACGGATTACCCGGTCTCTGGAGTTTAGATCATCAGTTCTAGCCAGTCTAATCTTCACACTCTAGTATAGAGAACCAACATTATGCCCGGTTGTTGCCTTGAAACATGTGCCTCAGACACCGTGCCACTGATTGAGCAAATCCGGAGGATTAATCAGGTACTCTTCACCAAAGCTTTACAACAGTTGTTGCGCAGAGGGCCTGGCCTTTTCCTCCCTGAGGTTCCCTTCCGCGTATGCATTCTCTTTCCCAAATCTCAATCTGCCACAGCCACCATTCTCTCGCTCTCTCTCTCTCTCTCACACACACACACACACACACACACACTACCACAGTTCGATCAACGCAACAGGCTTCACAGCGTCAACCACAACGAACCAGTTATCTCGCAGGTTCGACAAGTACCACAGCAATGGCTCCCAAAGCGTCCAGTGCCACCACCGCTCGCGACCTCGAGCTCCTCGTTCTCGCATGGCAGAGCTTGAAGACTGCTCCGCGTAAGTCTTGTCGTGCCTGATTTTGTTCCTTCCCCTGTTACATCGTCACATTTGCCGCCATACCCTCTTCATCCTTCAGTTTGACTAAGCCAATATCTCCTTTCCTCACCAGCATCTGAACCCCACAGTCATCCTCGCCTCCCATTACCCATTCGCCCCGCTCCCTCTTATTGCACCTCAACCCCCACCAATCCCTCTCCAGCATCCAGAAGACTCACAACCCTCTCACCAAGCAGAAGTCGACTACGACCTCTTCGCCCAAAAGGCCGGCTACAAGAACGCGGCGACCGCGGCCACGCAGTTCCACACGCTCAAGAAGAAGGTCTTCGCCCTCGCCCTCGCCGCCGACGGCAGCAGCACCGACAAAAACAACAACAACACCGCCTCGGCGCCATCCACCCCAAAGAGCGCCACCCCGCGCAAGCGCGCGGCCGCCAAGGCTGCCACCATGATGGGCGACGACGTCGCCGCCGACAGCACTCCGACCAAGAAGCCCCGCGCCAAGAAGCAGGAGGAAAAGAAGAAGGTCAAGACCGAGATGACCGATGGTGAGGAAGATGTTGGTGATGCCGAGGGTGGTGAGGTTGTAAAGGGCCTTGCACCAAACGAAGGCGAGTGCTGAACGCCTCGGGATCACAGGTCACGACTGCAAGCCTGGCTCGGCTAGAAATCAAGGCACGAAGACACAGACACACGAGAACAGGATCACAGCCATGAGAGCTTGGTGTGGCGAAGAGTTGAATAGGGCTACCTTCCTATCTATCCGCGTCTATCTGGACTCATATGGTGGTTTTTGATGACACTCAAAGCAACGAGTAGTTGGTTACATCTCTGGTTTCCGTGCAAACTGCATTCGCAAATCCCCAGAATGTTAACCGGAAGGACATTGCCACTGTGCAAAAGGTGGAGAAGAATAATTCGCTGCAATTTCTCTGGGTTACCTCTTTCTCAAAGCCCCGCGCGCAAAAATCCACGATTCCGAGACCAGATGACGGGGAAGGCACACGCTCGAAATCCTTCTGAGCCAACCCTCCGACTTCGAGGAAGACTCGAGCATATGCTCTAGACAGGGAGCTACCTAGACACAGCTAGAATAGGGAAGGACTGGCTGGTTAAATTATTACTGCTCAGCCATCTCAGTTCTCGGCAATCACAATTTTCGGGGCCGGGAAGAGCCAGCATTGAATGGCTCATCCACGTGAAGTCTCGATTTTGCAGAGGTCTGGAAAGACCCAGGGACTTCGAATGATTCAAATTCTGTGATGGCGAATCTGAGAGAAATGCTAGACATGTTGCTACTAAAATTAAACCTGCAAGACTCATGACGCTACTACGTCTCCCAGAACGTGCCCCTCAACCCATCAAGTGCAGCCCGTCCGTCACATTCCCGTACTGCGCATGCCACCAGTCCTTGACCGGATTCGTCTTGGGCCTCCAGGGCCCCTGCCTCGAGTATTTCGGGAACCGGTCGGCTGCTCCGCCTGCCTGCACGTATGTCGACGAGAGCTGCCACATTGTAATCGGCTCGCCGAGGTCCTGGGCCTTGGACGCGCGCGGACACGCACCCTCGGCGCCCCGGCTCGCGAGGTACTTGCGCACGCGCACCATAATCCTCGCCGAGTCATCGGCGCCGAGCGTCCACGAGGCGTTCGTGTAGCCAAACATCATGAAGAAGCAGGGCACGTCTTGGATCATGCAGCCGTTCCACACGAACCTGCGGGACCAGTCGACCTTGTCGCCGTCGACGCGCACGTCGACGAAGCCGCCAAAGTTCATGTTGAGCCCCGTCGCGGCGACGATGACGTCGGCCTCGAGGTGCTGTGGCTTCGTGTCGTCGACGCCGGCGCTGCCTTCCTCGAGGGCGATGCCGGTCTCGGTGACGGTCTTGATGACCCCCGTGACGACGTCCGCCTTGTCGGGGTTCTGCAAGCACTGGTAGAAGTCGCCGTCGGGTGCCATGCACATCCGCTGCTTCCAGGGATCGTAGCGTGGGTTGAAGTGAGGGTCCCAGTTCACCCGCTTCGGCAGCCGCTTCCTGGCAAGGCCAATGACGAAGCGCCGCGCTTGTTGCGGGTAGTAGTGGCAGAAGAGCACAGCGAGGAATGGACTGGTCAGGGTACACTAGTTAGCTGTAGTTCACCTACTCTGATGAAAGTACTGCCAAGATTCAACTCACACTATACGGTGGAACATGCGCTCCCAGGTCGTGACAAAGCGCAGGGGCAGGAACTTGCGGACCCAGAAGGGCGCGCGATCGTTGTTGGCCATGGCCATGATGTAGGAGGGACTGCGCTGGAGCATGGTGACCTTGCTGGCGCCGCCCTTGACCATGGCAGGCAGGATGGTGACGGCGGCGGCGCCGCTGCCAATGAGGATGACTTTCTTGTCCGTGTAGTCGTAGTCCTTGGGCCAGAACTGGGCGTGGATGACCTTGCCCTTGAAGTTGTCGATGCCCGGGATGACGGAGTCTAGGGGCTTATAGTAGTTGTAGTAGCCGGTGCCGAGCACCAGGAACTTGCCGACAAACTTGGTGTGCTTGCCGTTGTGGTCGACGACGACGGTCCAGCGGCGCTGGGTGGTGGACCAGTCTGCCGAGAGGACGCGGTGGCGGAAGCGGATGTGGCTGTCGATGCCGTACTTTGTGACGCACATATTCATGTACTTGAGGATAAGGCCTGCCTCTGCGACGGGGTTCTCGTAGGGCCAGGGCTCCCAGGCGAAGCCAAAGGTGTGGAGGTCCGAGTCTGACCTGATGCCGGGGTATTTCCAGAAGTCCCAGGTGCCGCCGAGGGCGTCGCGGGACTCGAGGATGGCATAGTCGGCGGAGGGCAGGCCTTCCTGGAGGCGGTAGGCGGTGTTGATGCCGGAGATGCCGGCACCGATGATGAGTGTGTCGAGGTGCTGGGTGGGCATCTCGACGGCCGAGGAGGCTGTGGTGGCCATGACCATCGGAAGTTTGTGAGGATGAGCAGAGGAGGAGGAGGAAGAGCTGTATCCGTGATGAGGGGGGAGGGGATGAGGGATCTGCCAGGTATGGGCGCGTGCTACTTTTAGTAGCGTACGTGAGAGGTCCCTTCCTGTCTTGGCTGGTGTCTCATCGGCCAGCCGCATCAGTCGACAGCGGGTGTGCAGCTGCACCTCGCTACCCCAACTGTGTGTAAGTGGAGTGCCCCCGGGCGCCTGCCGTGCCAAGTGACGTCCTCGCCACAAAGAGCACCTGGGAAGGGCCGTCCCTCCCCGCAATCACTAATCCCTAGCGCCGGCACCTCGCACCCTCCGAGCACCCGACTTGCGCGGATCCCCCGCTGTGCTGCTCCAGGGTGCTGCTCCAGGATGCTGCCGTGGAAGCGTTCCGCGGTGGCCGGCTCACAGCCCATGGTTGCAGACGGACGACAGAGGCTCCCCCAGGTTGCACTCCGGCAATGCAACGGCACGCTGGGCACCCGAGGGCAGTCATCCGAGACTCGGCATGTCCGCGCTGATAGGCTATCTCGATGCCCGCCCCTTGACGGCTGAAAGTGGCATTCGCGAACGTCCAGGATATGTCTGTCCACTTGCCAATATCTTCACCCGCCTGAGAGCTGACAAACAGAGTGCTGATGCTGCAGCCTCTAATTAGCGAAGTGTGTGGGAACCTGCCGAGGCTCCTCCTCCCCCGCACTGTAGCCTATTGTAGCGTATCCACCTTTCAGCGGAGATTCCCGCCCTTGCCTCTCTCCTACATCTTCGCTCCCCGTCCAGCCGCCTCAGCTCCGATCCTTGATGGGAACCTCTCCACGGCCCAGGAGTAAGACGAAGCCAAAAGCCATCTCGAAAGCGACACTGCCACAGGTCGCAGTAGGCAGCAGGCTGTACAGACCCCCAGTACGGTGCATGCAGCAGTGCTGGGCGACCTTCTTCCCCAGCTGCGACGCACACTGCAACCTCCAAGTGGATAAAGTCATCATCACGCGCTGTATCTCCACAAGAACGCCAGACTACGCACAGCTGTTTCTCCACGCGGTCTCCGGAGATAAAAGAGCACCAAACTAGCATCTCAGGCAAACAACAGTCGGAAATGGTCATATCGGCATTAGCTCTTAGCCCGGCTCCAAACTAGCTATCCGCTGAGCCCAACTCTCTCTCCCCCGCACGACGCTGCTTTTCCCCCCGGCGGGGGTTCGTGGGAACTAGAGGAACGGTCGACTGATCGACCGGCTGATGATTAGCCCTCGCCACGCGTGCATGCGGGTACGCGAGCAGCACGAATACTTTGGGCAGCGTACAATAGCCGTGCTTACTCATGCCAAGCCCCTTGTTTTTTTTTCCCCCATTCGGACATCCCGCGCCACACAGAGCGCACGCTTTCACCCTCCGCGGCCTGCGGGACTGGCAGGGATACGAAGACTAGGCAGCTCCAGCAGCATGGGACCCGACGAAGTCGGGCCCTGCTTCGTCTTTTATAGTTTAACCCTCGTCATGGAACACACCTTGTAAGCCGGTCAACGGGGCACGATAAGGCGCGGGCGGGTATATTCCCTCTTCTCGCGCTCCGCGGAAGACGGCACATGTTTTCTTTGGTGTGCCTTGCCTGCGCCGGCTGACCGCCGCACCGCGAGGGACCCGCGGGGCGGGCTTTCGCCGAATATCATGCCGTGCCGCGTTTCCCCTGGAAGGATTGTAGCGGTTACTTTTTGCTCTCTTGCCGCTCGATAGGAACCCTCAAAACAGCCCGTTTCGTTTCGGGGAGATGTTTGCGAAATGAAGACCACACAGTAAGCCGAGATGGAGAAATCCCGAGGGATTTTTCATTATTGAATTTTTCGTTCACCGTCTCTGCTGCTGCTCTCATTGATCACTTGTGACGTTTACTACAAGCGACTGTTCTGACGCTCTGGGGAGCTTGTTTTGGGTAATTTCAATCGTGTTACCTGATTCGGCGGTACTAGGGGAGCACAGGTGCGTACTTTACCTGCTCAATGTCACCTTACTTCTGACTACCCCAAGATCTCAAACTGATGGACTGCCATGTAAGGTCTATCTACCAAAAGCATGCCTTACCTTGGCGACACGAGCCCTCCTGCACTCCTGACGCAGAAGAGAACTATCTCAGCCAGCCCAAATTATGTCTCAATTTGACTGACCTAAGAAGCTGGTGTGGAAGCAACAATGTATCATTCTTCAAAGCTGTATGTCTGAGCAGCTGGGCAGGCCCAGCTGCAAGTTGAGTCCACTCCTGCTTCACTCCGGACGCGTTCTCAACGAGACCTCCGGCAAAGCCAGCGCGTGTAAATGAAACAAAATAATGAACCACAAACGACGGCGAGATCAAAAGTGAGATTCTTCCAACCTGCTCCCGATATGCAAATCATTGGTGTTGACCTCCTCCGGCTTTCTATTCCCCTCCTTGTCTCGGCGCGGACACTTCAACGCGAACCATCCCTCCTCTTCCCAGACCTCCCTGTGCTGCCCATGACGCAACGAACCTCACGAGCTCGTCCCAACGCCCGACCATACATCATATTACCACACCCTCCGACTACCATCAACCTCTGACACATGCCCCTGCATATGGTATTGCGGCGGTGGCGGCGGGGTTGGCTGGTTCGGCGGCCACTGCTGCTGCTGCTGGCCATTATACTGAGGCTGCTGATATCCCTGATGCTGAGGTGGGTACTGCTGGTGCTGCTGCTCCTGGGGCGGGTAATAAGGATACGAGACGGCAGGCTGAGTGACCGCCCCGGGTGCAGCCGCAGCCGCAGTTGTCGTCATGGCCATGCCCGGCTTATTTCCCGGCTGCTGCGCCCCTGACGACGACGTATCGTGGCGGCCATCACCGCCGCCACTGCTCAAGGAACTGTGGTCATTCCCACCGGTTGCGGCTGCACCATTGGCGCGCTTCTTCTTGCGCAGCTGTGCCCACAGCGTGATGCCGGCGATCAGCAGACTCGGGACGCCCACTCCCAGGGACGCAGCGAGCGCGATGATGTCGGACTGGCTGAGCCCGCTCTTGCCACCACCACCACCCTCGCCTGCAGCAGCATCGCCAGTCGAGGTTGCCGAGGCGGCAGCGTTGGTCGGCCCCGAGCCGGTGACCGCGGCGCCACCAGTTGGATTAGTCCCTGCCACGCCAGTGGTGGTCTTTGTGCTCGGCGTCCAGCTCGCTGGCCCGCCAGTGTCGATGTTTGCAGTGGAACAGTACCCATCGTATAGCCCAAGCATGGAGTCGAGCTCCTTCGTCCAACCGTCCCCTGCAACGCCCTTGCACCGACTGCTGATGCAAGCCGATAGATAGTTTGTGGCAGAACTCGCAAGGCCGGTGGCGCAGAAACACCCGTTGGTCGACGCGCACCCGCAGCCGAGACCCCAGCCAAGACCGTAGTAACCCGCGTTGACGCCGCACATCCACTGCCCGCCATACTGCAGGCAGTACTTTGCGCACTCACGAGCCGTCGAGTAGGCCATATTGGATTGGCCGACGGTCACAGGGGCGAGAGGCCCATTGGTGATGCTCGCTGCCAGGGCAGCCATCGGGAATTCGCCAGGAGATAGTGATAAGAGGAGGAATGTCGAGAGCAGCATGAGATGCCGTGGACGAGGGGCTGGAGCTTGCCTCGCCATGGTTTATGTGGTGGGAGGGCTTGGTGCAGGTGGCGTGTTCAGCAGACAAAGTCAAGGTGATGCGTCGTTGGGTGAGAATTGAGTAAATCTGGGTATAGCAACTGGTCGCGAAGGGTCAGGACCAGCGACGGGGAGATCAAATGCCTGTGAGTTGGTCTGAAGCACGAATTTTCATTCTTTATTCCACCGCCACGCCCTTTCTCCCGTCTTCTCCTCCCTCGAGGGTCTCACATGGTCGGGCTGGACACGACTTGTAAGAGGGCTGACTCTTGGCAAGCTGTAGGGCAGACGGGCTGATCGCCGTGCTGAGCCAATCACAGTCTTCACCGACGGCGACATGCGGTAGCTAAGCCTTTCTAGGGTATTTCCGGACTTTCGCAGGGACGGCAATCACCCAGCCCACGATCTCGTGCAGGGATCTGGCCTGCGAGACACAGACGAGTCAAGAGGAGGAGCGGCACTAGATTGGTCGAAATACTGCCAGATGGCAGCAGATAAACAGGGATCGAGGTCTGGACCCATGCAGGTCTATCTTCGACTTGGTCTCGACGTCGAAGCCCCCAACCTTTTTCAATCTAGCTCTACGGCTGACATGGCTTCTTCGATGAAATCGCTGTCGCGGTTGTTTGCTTGCAGGGCTCCAGGACTCTCGGTCCCGTGTGGTGTGCCTGAGATTGGACTTCCTTGTCTCTCTGAAGGCCAATCGCTGGAGTCGCCACTCTCGCTCGCACCGGTTTCTGAGTCCGTGTCTGGAGGCGTGGGGAGATCGCCAACACTGGGCGTTGTCTTGTGTCGCTTAAGCATGCAAGTCTCGACCGTGATCCCGGGTCCGAACGCGCAGCCCACAATGAAGTCGCGCACTCTCCCCCCTGGTGCTAACTCGTCCATGTCCTTGTGCCGAAATCTGTCCAGGACGCTGAAGATAGTCGCAGAGCTCGAATTGCCGTGATTTATGTAGACGTCGTAGCTCGCTCGCATGTGCTCTGGTGAGAGGGACAAGGCTTTCTCGGCACCTGTAAGGATGGTGGCCCCGCCTGGATGCATCGCCCAGTCGAAATCGGCGGCTTCTGCGTAGTCTGGGGGCAATTGTGGCGAGTTCCTTACAAGCTCGGCGAAACTCGAGGCCATTGTCTGCATTGCCAATTTCGGCACGTTTGGTGTCAAAACGACCTTCCAGCCGTGTGGATCGACCTGGAAACCGAGGTCGTCATGCGATTCTGGCAAAGTCTCGTGCTGCCACCCTAGTAAGCTGTAGATCGGCGTCCTCCTCGATTCGCCCAGACCGTTGCTCAAGATGGCCACGCTAGCACAGTCGGAGAAGAGGCACGCGCCGATGCGCGTCTCCTGCAGTTCGTGTATGCTGTCCAGCTCACTGCGCGCTAGTGTAGTGCTGACCTCAAGAGCGATGCACAATATTCTCGCGGGCTTCTCTCTGAACGTGTGGCCTAAGGCGAGGTTCGCGGCAGTGCGGAGTGCTGCGAGACCGCCTGAGCACCCGATGCCGTGTAGGAGCACTTTTTCCACCGAGTGCGACAAGCCGAGCTCTTTCATGACGAAGTAATCGAAGCCTGGGTTGGCACTGTCTGTGCAGGTTGTTGCGACGACATGCGTGATGTCTGCTGATGTGAGGCCTGCCTCGGCCATGGCCTTGCGCGCAGCCTCGACGGCCAGAGGCACGCCATCTGACATGAAGACTTCATGGAGCTCTGCTATTGAGGGCGCGGTCGGCTGGTTGACCAGAGGGTGGTCGGAATTGCCGATCGAGGACCGCTTCTCGATGCCAGTGAACTTGTTAATACCGAGGACTTTGCGCATGCTGCAGGTAGTTACAGAGTCAGCGAGACTGCCACGGGATCAGCAAGCGGCGGCGCAACATACGATGGAGAGTCGGGGTAGAATTTCTTAGCCAGCTTCTCGAGCTCGCCAGGTGTGAGCGAATAGGGCGGGTACTGGACGCCGAGCCCGAGGATGGAGAGCTGGAGGTTTCCCAGCTCGACGGGTAGTGCCATGGCTGGAGCGCGTGCGTGCGTGTGCGCGTGTGTGTACTGTGCAGTGGTGTTTGTCCTAGCAGGTGAGACTGAGAGCTAGCTGTCGAGGTTGTTCAAGAGTGAAGAGAGGAGACGACTGTTTCTAGCGCAAGACTGTGGTCGGGTGGGAGCCAAGGGGGAATTGAGTTTGTGTGAGTGATGGTGAGACGACAGGAGGCCACCCGAGACATCGGAGCACAAAGTCCGCCGCCACATGTGCAGGGACAGCTTTTGGAGTGCCTGATGTAGTCATTATGGCGACAGTGGGATGGAAATGGACATGTAGATTGCCATGTCCCTGCGGGCAGAAATGTGCCGGGGCCGATGGGAAACGAAGCTGGAGACGGCGGGCGCGTGGCGTGGCGTTTTGCGGCAGGTGCGAGGTGGGCTGTGGTGATGGCTCGATGACGACTGCACTTTCCACATTGGGGCAGTGACTTGGCCGGACGATGGGCCCGGGAACGGAGCAGGACTCGGCGGACTCCGTATCGGTTCTCCTGAGGCCCGCTTGGCTGGCTGTCCGAAACACCTGGCCCGGGCAGGGGACGCTCAGAAGCGCCTTTGTGGAATCATGTAATCATGAATCACTGCTCCACCTCTCTGGTCCCTCGCCAGCCGAGGAGAACCCTGCGCCATCTTCCGAGTTACATCACGTTACAGTGCTCCGTACCGACATCCAATTGCACCTCCGTAATTACTTCGTGCTCCGGGCGATGCGCAACCTCGGCGGGAGCAGCCGCGTCTAGCTCTAGTCTCTGCTCCACGTGTCCGAGCACGCGCACACCCTTATTCCTCGTTGCAAAGACCAGCTCGTAAGGTTTGTCTCCCGTGCCATGCCAAAAGGCTCGGTACCGCCATGCGAATCTCGACCTATGAAATGTTCTGACAGCTCCTCCTGCTCCTCGACCAGGCCATCCACATCGGCAAATCAGCAATATCCACCACACCAAAGACAGCACCAGGGCCATGGTCCTTCTTGCAGCCTGGAGGCTGCCTTTCGTCCTTCACGTCGCCGTCGAGTCTGTCGCCGTCTTCCTCTTCATGTGCCGGCCCGCGACGCAGCTCGGCGCCGACGAGTGCTCCCCACAAGCACGCCTAGTCTTGAGACAGTACGGAGCTCTGCTCCTTTCGAGCAACTTGATCTGCCTGGCAGTTGCTGGGCAGTCAGAACCCTCGGCGCTGACCCGGCAGATCGCCTGCGCTCTTCTTGTATATCATGTCTTCCCCTGCCACCGGGCCTGGGTCAGGATGCAATCCGCGAAAGTCAAGATAGAGGAGGCTCGGAAAGTGTCCGTCTTGGCGAGGCCGGATGTGCATCTCGCAGTCCACATTGCCTGCTGTATTTCGTTGCTGGCCGTGGCGTACTCATAGAGACTCCTAGACGCCTTCATACTTCAATGGCTGCATATCACAAATCCAACCTTAAAAGCCTCAGCGAAGTCTTTGTAGCTAGTAATGCGAGCTATAGTCGTTCGGACTTTTGTTTGTCCAGACCCTTCTTGGATAACCTATTAGTCGTGCAGCAGGGACAACTTTGTGCCAGCAGAAGGGCCAGATCAGATTGAGCTCACACTGGTTGCTGGGGCAGCTCGTGGTCATGAACTTTGCACCGCAAACAACCTCTGTATTCACTTGTTCATCGGCAGCGTCCTGCATAACACAAGAGAATTCCCTTTTACACAATCTTTCAAGTCGCTACGATGCACACGATCCAGGTCAGTTGCAAAAGGCACGTACCGGCGCAGGCAGCCGACTTACAAACACACTACAGATCATGCTCGCCGCTCTCTTGAGCATCCTCAACCTCGCCATCGGCTTCGGCCACACGAATTCACCCATGCGAGGTCTCATCTCTCGCGATGGAAAAGCGAGCGATGCAGTCCAGGCCCGTGACAATACCGCCAGTGCTTCCCGCATGAAGAGCAACGCAATGGTCCTCGGCATTCCGATCCAGCGTGTCGCCAACCTCACCATCGCCAACACCCCGGACGACAGTGGCGGCGACGATGGCAACATCATCACCTCGGGCTCCAAGCTGCACTACTCGCCACTCCACCCCGCCAACAGGCCTGCCGCCCTCGTCCAAGGTTACAGCAACGCGAGCGACGACCCCTCCATCCCTTCCAACCCCCTCAACGTCGCCACCGGCTCCGGAGACGGCGACGGGGCCCCGGTCCCCGAGTACAATGACCCGGGCTACCGCGTCAGGTGCCTCTCCCCGGACGACCCGAACAACCCTTCCGACGAAGAACGCTTCCAGCACGAGGACTACAAGAAGGGCTTCGAGTGCTGGTTCTACCACCGCACGCGCTGCTTCAGCGGCTACCTGACTTCGCTCGACCCCAGGTGCAAGCACGACTGCAGCTGCGAGCACAACACGTGGGCCAGCTACAACGCCAGCACCAAGGGCAACCACGGCGCTGGCATGGCGGGTGTGTACATCGTGCTGCCGGTGCCAGAATACAGCCCCGAGGACGGCGGATGTCTTGGATAGGGCGAAACTGTGAGGTCAGCTTGGAACGGTAACACCAGGTAGGCTTGGCAGTTGTTTCTCCCAGCGATGTCGTGGAAACAGGTCTCGTGCTTGTGGCTAGAAAACGAGGGCACCAGCAGATCAAGCATGACGCCAGTAGAAGGATTCTCAAGGCATGTTGCTCGCCATGAGAAGATGTAATTTACCGCACATTAGTGAGACCTTTGTGCTTTCTGTGCTGAAACGAGGGTAGAGGTCCAGCATGATGATAGCTTCTGACAAGCGTAGCCACATTGTGGTTCCAGAAACTGAAGACAATGGCCTTTCTGTACGATTTCCAGGTGCCATCCTACGTGATGCGTGAAGAAGGAAAAGCTCAATTACTCAAAACAGGAGCAATCTTGAGGAAGATTGATGGAAGACAAGTCCGACACCACAAGCATGGCGTCACTGATATAACAGTTGCCCTCAAGCCCAGCTCAGGCTGCTTTCACGGGAAGTGTGTGTTCGGTCCGTTCAGCAATGTGATGAGCAAGTTCCCCAGCACCAGTCCGGTGCTACGCAGTGTACAAAGATTTCGAGATCTGAAACTCCATTATGGTAGCGGATACTGAAACAATTCGGGTTTGCCACTGGCAGATACAGAGCCCTTTCCAAAGCCCAAGCAGCATGGATACCCAGATAGGAATGTAGACTAAGGGTACAGTGTTGGACGAGGTGGAAGTGAAGTCAGGAGTATGGGCGTGAGTAAGCATGCGATAGCCGATGGTGGTAACAGTGCGCTCAACACGGGCAGCATGTTAATCAATCCAGGCCAGACGAGATAGATAACCAGAGACCTCTAGCAATCAGGAAAGGTTTGAATATATATCTGAAAAGTGCAGTGCTACCTGACGCACGCCGTTGTCCAACTCTTGCCACGAAGGGGGTCGAAACAAGAGCTCCTAGTATCAAGGCAGACGAGCTGCCGAGAAAGTCTACAATAGTACCAAACTTCTTCAGAGGGGCAGAGCATAACCAATCAGGCAGCTTCCTGGAGCACGGCTTCTGGCCATGACCAGCGCTGGGTAGGAGCTGTAGAAGTCGTGTGGGTCTCGTGATGCAGGACTTGCACTCGGTTGTCACTGATGCTGAACAATGACAGTATGTAATAAAGGATAAGACAGGAAATGAGAACAGACCGAAGAGAGCCTGGACACGTTCCAGCACGGTCAGAACGGACTTCCACAAGAGAGAATCGGCATAGTCCTACGATTTATAATCGGGCCACTGGGTCATCCTGACATCACTAGAGAGCATACAATCCAAGGAGACCAGATATCCTGGAAGGTGGGCTCCTCCCCGGGGTGCTCTGTGCGCAGTACGAAGCCAAGGATGGAACAGCGTGGTCGGATTGTCGTAGTCACAGTCCGCATGCTCGGGTCCGAACAATACAGTAATACCTGACAAACGTGCCGGATATGATATGCAACCAGGCAGCAGAATTACCAGGTCTCTGGAGAAATATTTTATGATGCATGCCGGCACGTGCGGATCGGCGGAAGCGGGCGGCTATGTATGGAGGATGTTTAGAAACGGGTGGGTTTTGGGGGCCGGATACCCGCCTGCAAGGCGCAGTCGATCATGCAAGGCACTCTCGACAAGTAAGCCTGTCGGCGGACTAGCCAGACCACCAAGGTGGCCAGGGCCGTACACATACGCAACAGGCTAGATCAGATTGCAGACGGTAGGGCTGAAGGAAGGATTCCTCCATAAGCTTCCTCTTCAGGCAACGATTCTGGGACATGTCGGCGAAAGGACCAATTATGAGGCTCTGGGCGCTTGCCGAGGCCTGTCTATTTACTGATGGTGGAATACGAGAAACCACGTTGCACGTGGGACCGGGCCATGTGCCTGTCAAGCATCTCATCTCACAACATACATGAGGTTGTGGAAACACGGCCCAGGCCTAATGAGATACTCTGTATCCCCACTTGCACGACCTTTTTGCCCAAAACGTATACCCTCCATGGGTCCACCTGGCGGACCGGGTATCGTGATGATCAGTCAGCCTTCATGGCGAGCGTGTATGACGATGGTTGTGACCCATGTGCTTAGATCAATCTGGCAATATATGCATCCTCGGACAAGTGCACAAGCCACCGCCATACAGTGGGGTACTGCCCCTGTCAATAAACATGTGGAATCCTCGAGATTTGGAGCCAGCGAAGCGGCCACGGGGAACGGGTCGGCCAGTGCGAACGAACGCAATGTGTTGTACCAACCTGAGCCTTTGTGGTCGGCAGGCCTCCAGACTACTCTGGACTGTCCATTGGCCCACCGACGACACGATGCATCGTCTGAACTCTGTCAACGCTGGGAAATCGCAGGTGTCCTAAATCCAGAGGGGCAGAGACTCTATGACACCCCGGACTCTGGGCGCAGCCCCAGGACAAGGGGGCTTGCACCCTGCCCCCTGTTCCCGCGTTGCTAAATATACTCGCAGCTGATGTAACCCGGCGCTAGACTAGTCTACTCTGCGCAGGCGAAATGATGGTGACGAGCAGCGATACTGAACGGAAGCGAATCATTTTCCTCCCTATCCGAGCTACTTTGAGTATGAACACCCTTTTGAGCAAGGCGTGTTTCCCAGATCGAGCTGGGCACTGGCTCCTGTGCAGTTCGTGGACCACCTGGCAGGGGCCTGGAATACCGCACAACTGCGCCATGTCACACATCATGTGGCTAATCAAACGTTAACGTCTGTTGATGGCAGCCATAGCGACGTCTGACGTTCTCTTTGCTCAGTGACCAGGGTCTTCCCGCCAAAGCGCCCAAATTCGCCGATTAGCCTCGCCCCCAGAAACATGAGACATGCTCGAAAAACTTCAAACTTCAGCCTGGAAAGGATCACGTAAAGTGGGTTGTTTGATGTCCAGACCTCCAGCTCCAGGTGAGATGCTAAGTAGGGTATTTCGGGTTTACTTGCTGCCTGGCAACATGGCCCCCTATCCCGTACCTGCCGCCGGCAGTCTGGCTCTGTGGAGGCCGACTATCAGGCCCGTCCTGAAAGCCACCTGGTGGAGCCGAGCCTGGTCTCGTCCACGCTATCTCCCGCCACCTCGTGAGCATCATAGGACCTCAGGCCTTGGGAGATGGCTGATGCTCCATCGTTCCATGACATAGACTCTAGGCAGCACAATTCCATTGCTTACCTCACATGTGGTTCGTTACAATGGATTGTTGGCACTTGCTGTATCTTCCTCCATCATGGAACAATGTACATCGCAGTATACGAAGATCGCTGTCCCTTGGCGGTTTTTGATAGCATCTATATGAACATGCAAGACCCGAGCAAGATGAAACCATTCTACTTGTTGGAAGCATGAGCCTTCTCACTCACGATCCTATCTCTATACCGAAACAAGCAGCTAGGACAAACACAAGGGACAATCTCAGTACCACGGCGCAACGATGGAGGTCTACTACGTTCGCCCGCTCTACAACACAGCACACAGCTACCAGTCCTCGCAGACACCACCCGGCCTGTGGATCCCCAACATCCGCGCCTCCTCCTCCAGTGCCGCGGCGACGACAACGATGCTGCGCTCTCTCAACGTCGAGGCCGGCGGGCCCGGGCACTTGCTCACCGGAGGCGGGCTGATCCGCCACGGCAGCGCGGTATACCTGATCACGGCGCCCGACATGACCATGACCGGCTGGCGCGCATGTGCAGCCGCCCGCGGGGGAAGTGGCCGCCACAGCCGGCACGGCTCGAGCCACACGAAGCGAAGCAGCGGCAGCAGCAGCTCGGGCCTCTCGCCATCCTCGCAGTCCTCCCGCAGCGGCGGCAAAAAACGCGCGAGCGAGGCCAAATCCGGATCGTCATCTTCTTCTTCGTCATCAGATCACTCAGCCTGCCAGCGGCGGTACGAATCATACTGCATCACCCGGTCCCACCACCAGCAGCAGCTCGCCCAGAGCCAGGCGCCGCAGCCCGAGATTAGTGGGTGTCTCGGACATTTGGTGCACTTCTCGGTGCGGTATGGCTTTGGCCTGGTCCTGCTCGACCCGGCGGCGATGTACCTGCTCGACGAGCACTATGGCAGCAGCGCAGGAGCTAACCCGGAGGCGGCGACTTGCTACGGGAACGCTATACCGCTCGAGGATTTCAGGCGGTGCATCGACAAGCCGCAGATCACGGACTTTATCGAATTCGGGACTACCGGTGGGGAGGAGGTCACGGGCCTGGTCGGTTCCCTGGTGGACTACTGCTGCGATCCTCGGTCCTCTCGACGTAGTGGAAGTAGCAGTAGCAGCTCCTCCTCCTCGGAGCTGATGACGACGAAGATGCTCGTTGTGCAGACCGCCAGCTACGCCGTCGCCCCAGCGGACTGCGGGATCTGGGTGCGGCGGTCCATCGCGTCGGACAACCCGTTACTGCTGGGTCATGTCGTCGGCAGCCTAGACCAGGGCGGGCAGCCGGGAGGTAGCGCTGGGAGCAGTGTCTTCGGGGGAGACCTCGCCGAGAGCGCAGAGTACGAGCAGTACTCCTACAACACAGGCTTCAACTCCAGTGCAGGAGGCGGTGGGAGTGCGGACATGCTGGTGCTGCCGTTTGTCGGGTTCGCGGACGAGATATACCGGGTCGTGAGCTCTGGGAAGTTGAATCTCCTGTGACGGAGACGTTGGGTGTCAGGGCATAATCTGTTTATGGCGCGGAGATCGGAGTACACGAGCATGGCCTGTTTGACAAGGTTTGTCTTTCAGTGTAGTCTTTGGGTTTCCTTTTCGTCTTTGTCTTTGTCTTCATAGAATCGTTATGTCAGCCTTCGTATTTTGCTTTCAACACTCCTTTATCATTATTATAGATTGCAGGCAATCGAGCCAGAGACTTTTCTACGTCCAATCATAAAGTGATGAGCGACTTACAACGAGTATCACCACTATATAGTCGGGCCACCTATCCTCGCACCGAGATTTGGCTTGTCGCCGTAATTGTGTTCCAAAGTTCTCTGTTTTGATGTTTAGTGTAAGAAACTATCGCGGCCTGGCATTCATTAAAGTATCGTTCGTCGGGACCGCGGGCTTTGGCCTCCAACTTAGATTGCCCAGGGGCTGGCCCTGCGGCAGTTACAACGCTTGCCTGCATGTAAAACCTGCAGCCGGTCAAACGCCGATAGAAACAGCCAGCTTCCCGGTCGGTCCTGGCGACTGGACATCAGTATTCTTTTCCTTTGCGAGAGTCGTTTGTTTGGACGGAGGATAATCGTCCGGTCGGGACCTCCAGCGATTTCCGCTCGAATCTTTCAAACTTAACTCACGCCCAAGAGCATAGTCTGAGTCGCCCTTGTGTTGGCAAGCAGAGTCAGGTCAATGCTGTTGCAATGGCTATACGGAAGCGCAGTCTGGCCTATCATCTATACGAGTACATGAGGCTGCACCTTAGCCGTGCTCTCCTACAAACAGAATACTTATTGTTGAAAATTCAAGGCACTCACGCGGCATGAGAAGATGTCAACAAATCATGTCGAAATCGGAGGGCGAATCAATGAGCATCCAAACTGAATGGGGTTCTCGTTGACCAAACAGGGAACCGTTACCGCTGGTTCTAGGCCCTAATCGTAGTGTTCAGAACGGCGTTGTCCTAGGCCCTCTTGTGCTCCCGATTTGCTGCGTCACGCTTCTTGCCTGAACGATACTCCTCCTTTCGCCACAGATTCTTCCTGAAACACAAAATTCGTATCTGGTTGAGCATAGATAAGTTTCTCTGCAATCACCACTACAACAGTCTTTATTCATGTGACTTGAGATCACTACACACACAGAAACCTCATCACTTTCACCACGCAAACCGGACTCGCCCTCCACAATCGATCACTAGGAAGATGTCTTCTTCCACCAGCAAGTACAGTGCTAAGGACATGGATATCCTCGTCGCCGCATGGAAGACCTCAAAGGTAGCTACTCAGCTAAGCTTCACATCTGACATCGGCACCACGCCCATCATCTTGTCATCCTCAACCACCTCCCTGGAAGATCTTCACTAACAAGCCACAACTGCCTTGGCAAAGGTCGACTGGCAGGCCCTCGCGGAACTTGGCCTCTACAAGAACGCACAGTCCGCCCGCGCGAGCTTCGACGCCTTCAAGAGACGCGTCTTCGGCGCCGACTACAACCCAGGCAGCCAAACCGGTGCTGCCGGTTCCACGGATGCCGCTCCCGGCAGCGCCCAGAAGAAGCCCGCCACTCCGCGCAAGCGCAAGGGCAAGGCCGCTGAGCCCAGTCCTGCCCAGGCAGTGGGTGACGTTGCCGACGACGAGCCAGAGAGTTCTATCAAGAAGGTCAAGAAGGATGTCGTCGAGCACGAAAAGTCTGAGGAAGAGGAGTAGAGCAAAGAATTGGCAAGAAGCTGAGCGTGATGGTCTCGTGACGACACGTCACAATGACTGCCTACCTCGGAACTCTGTATTCAACGGGAAGGAGGTAAACCATTACTGTCACGAAATGCCAGGAACTCTCTTTTGGGGGCGTAGCTAGAAATCTTCGCAAAGAACGCTACGTACGCGTACATTCAGATAGAAAGAAACAATTGTCGGCGGCACAGCTTCCTGAGCACGACACAATACAGCCTCCTCACGAACCAAACCTCTCCAGTGTTGACTGTCATTATTGCCTTTGAACTTGTGGTATAATTCATCTGGTCACCGCTTGCACGAATGGTCATCTCCTTTGAGCGTCAAGGGTCTTGCGCTGTAGCTCACGGTTTATTTTCCAAAATCTCATCCAAAGGCTGCCTCCCACAGCAACAGTGGGAACAACTGCGGTACAACTACTCGACACTCACAGCATGTTTACGCTACTGAGGGCACGAGGCATCCTTCAAACAATAGGCACCCCCACACCTCCCAGCAACAAACTGCTCACCCCGAAAGACTCTTGACACCTGCAACGACAGCAACTTCCTCCTTAAGTACCACCGTGTTGCCTCACCAAGAACTTTTGCAGCTTCCTCTCCGAACAGAAACAGCAGATATTATCAACAACAAAGCTCTCAAGCAACTTCCTCATTTTAAACAACCCTCCGAGCCAACCGCACCTCGCACTATCAAGTCGATCATCATGTCTGACAACAACAGCAACACTGGCCCCTCCGCTCGCGACATCGAGGTCGTCTTCGCGGCATTTCAGTGCCTCAAGACCCCTCCGCAAGTAAGTTACGCATGGTTCATCTCAATTCACTGAAAGCAGCAACGCAGTCTTCACCTCCCCCTGGAAATCATCTTCATCTCACCCCGGGGTTTATGGTGATGATGATTCTATCGTTGGTTGTCTTTCAAGATACCACTCGCCTGCTGCTCCTCTCCTTCCCTATTTCGATCAGCGCGACTTCACCAGAGAAACAAAAACCTCCCATCAAAATCCCCCCAAACAAAAGCCATCACACAAATATTGCACACATAGACGCAACCGGTTGTCATTTTGCGTACATCATTCTATCGTACCCTCTGCTAACACGAACCCTTCCCATCTCGCAGGTCGACTTCCAGAAGCTCGCCGACATGGGCCTCTACAAAAACGCCACCTCGGCCTCCTCCGGCTTCAGCCAGCTGCGCAAGCGCGTCTTCCCCAAGGATGGCACGCCCGTGCTCGCCAATGCGGCCGCTGCCATGGGCGGCATGGGTGCTGCCGCTGCCGGCTCTGGTAATGCTACTGCGGCCGATGCGGCGGACGCGGGCCCAGCTCCTACCGGCACCAAGACCACCGCCACCCGCAAGCGCAAGGCTACCACCACCGCCGCTGCCAAGAAGCAGGGTGCTGCGAACGACGGCGCGGCTGGCGCTGCTGCTGCTTCTACTGCTGCAGAGGCAGATGGCGAGAAGGACGGCGAGGAGGGGGAGACGAAGCCCGCCGCCCCGGCCAAGAAGCCGCGCAAGGCCCGTGCCAAGAAGCAGGTCAAGTCCGAGGAGAAGGCTGTCGAGGAGGCTACCGGTGACGAGGAGCTCACCACCGGCAAGATTGACGCCGAGGACTGATGAGTTGCCACGCACCGGCGGACCAGACTTCATGGCGCAAACTGCGGAACGACGCTGGAGCATGCTGCGCTGAACGGTTTGTTCTCGAGCATACATTTCAGCATTCTAGATCACTGCGACAGGTATTGTAGGGCCGATCCAGCGCAAGGGATATGTCCTCATTATCGGTCCGGTTCTCAGGTGTCAACGACGTGGGTGAGCCCCACGACCGAGCCTCGCGGGCTTTAGCCAAGCTGGCGCGGAAGGGTACAGGATAGAAAGAGTCACCGACTCGCATGGACCAAGTCAAGCAGAGCTTCCTATCTTGACAAACGTTCCATGCAGGGACAGCTTATCGCATAGATCAGAACCCATCAGGCCGTGGAACTTGTGATCCGTGTGTTTGTCATGCACTAGAAACCATGCCACATCACGCGCGAATCACGACCTGCTTTGCCCGTGGGGTCCTCTCATTTCCCATTCCCGTTTCGTATCAGTCAGCCTAGCATGTCCCGTAGCGTCATGTTGCTCCGAGCTGGAAGTAAGTACACCAAGGCAACAATCGTGTCTAGAATGACGAACACGCCTGAGCAGCAAGCAGAGAGTATAGTCGGTCAAACTCAAAGTCACGTGCGTCTGAAGCTAAAACAAAGCTTCAGTTCTTCACCCTGGTTTTTCTTGGTCGGAGCCACCCTAGCTAGCCCTTGCGTTGAGCTAATCTAGGGTCAGCAAATAGGATGAAGAACTCAGCCTCTGGCAACACCTACACGAGTCCTACCAAAGTGATCATATAAAATGAACAGTGATCTAGGTAACCCCTCAAGCCGTGGCGTGATTGTTCGGGTGGCTCACCTGACGGCTTCCGCGTGCGCTCCCACGTACCGCCGAGTTGCCAGGGGCCCGTCATTCCAAGTGCGTCCCAATCCTTTGTCAGGGACTTGTTTCTTCCACATCCCTTTAGTCTCCACGCTGTGACTGAGATTTGAAGAGATTGCTGTCTTTGCGCAAGATCTTGTGCGGTCTCGTATAGTGTCTGTCTCGAGCTGTGTGTCGTTTCTCGCCATGTGAATCGCGTTCGCGAGGATGTCCAAATTGCTGTCTGAGTCGAATGGCCGTCCATTCGTGCAGTACTTTGACCTGATCTAGCCGTGTGCATTTTCCTGTGGACACGGTTTCTGTGGAGAAGACTGAAGAACCCAGAACGAATTTCGGAGGATTCCGACCTGGATGAAGCTTGGCAGAGGGTGCGACCGCAGGAAATCGAAGATCTTCCACGCAGATAGCAGATGAATGCTGATCCATACATTCACATTGCCAAAGGCCTTTGCCGATCCCGGGGGGGCTGGGATATATATATCCCCCCGTTTGGCCGCAGCCCTCGGAGGATTCGTCCCTCCTTTCAATCTGCCATCACCAGCTGGTGAATAAGCCCACTGCCGCCAAGCGCCCACGTGCAAATGCCAAAACGGGTTTCCCGTGTGTGTGAAGGTAGTATGCATTGCGGGGCTGGGTAATGCTGAGACCAGGGTGTGAGTGGTGCATCGCGCGAGAGTTGAAACCAGAAATGGCGCAAAACCGATGAAACGCCACATGCCTCAGGCGACGTCCCAGATAATGTCGCTCTCTTATGGGCGAAAACCAAAAATGGGTCGGGTGACTGGCTTGTCTTTACGAGAGACCGGACGAGACGCGACGTGGCGCTCGGCATTCGGCAATACGAGAAGGTATGGCTGGTGGAAAGGGCTGAAGTCTCGACTCAATCGGGCGGGCATTCTGGACCGACCCGTGGCAAAAGTCCCAGCGCCGCTTCGCTGACCTTAGCCACGAATCATTTTACTATCGTGGGCGAGAGGCTGATGGTGCCTGTCTGGATGAAGACTAGAAGTGCCAAAGCCCGAGGCGTTTGACGATGGAGTTGTGGTCGTTGAAATCTAAAATAAGCACACGATTAGCTTTGGACTCAGAAGGGGATCTGCACGCCACTGCGCCAGACTGTTTTTGGTGTTCTAACACCCTGAGGTTGAGCTCGGCCTGTGTTCCGCAGGCGCTAGAACGTGACGCCGCAATTTGAGAATGAGACCACAGGAAATGTCCGATGACAGCTCGGCTGGCCTCTTTGGGCGGCCTTGGATGGACGAAAAGCCCCTGATTGTTTCGAAGCAAGATGACGCTGCCAGGGTCCGCCAGGGGCTGCTTGCCAGGAACCGCCAGGGTCCTAGCAGACAGGCAACAGGGTTATGCCCGAGTCAACGGCCGAGCTGGGTGTGCCGGACTGCGAGGGCGGCAGGAGTCATGCATGGTGAATGGGCGGCGGCAGCAGCCGAATGGCGTGCATGCACAGTACTCCGGACCCCGTCCCGAAGCCATTGTTACCGAGCGGACTACCGGAACCATTGCGCCAGGAAGGATGACGATGGCAGAGCATGCTCGAGAGATGCCAAGCCGTGGACTCACAAGACGCGCGTCCGCAACAACGCAGCCGTCGACAACGAAACCGTCGAGGAGGGCCTGGCGATGTGGTGGCTGCGGTGGCTGCGTGTGCATCGTGACGAGTTAAGCATAATGGCAGTGTTTAGTCGCGCCGTCTCAGATTGCCTCGGAGGGCTGCTAGTGGTGGAAATGGTGCGCCGGTGATGCAATCGTCGAAAAGGCACCGCGGCAGAGACGCATGGAAAAAGTGCCGTGCCCGTTGAAGCTGGTGTTGCTGGTGTTGGATGTGGGCGCAGAATGGGACGATGGTGGGCCAAACAACGGCCATGCGGGCCGTTTCGAACACGACGACGAGAGGCCCGCGCAGGGCCCTCAAACACTGCAACACAGGCGCTGCCGTTTCACTCGGTCACGTCCCACGGGTCCCTTTTGTCGGCTGCTCCTTCCTGCCCAGTGCCAGCACTGCCAGTACTGGCCACGAGGTGGGCAAAGCCTCCGGCCGCCACCACGCGGCAGCCCGCGACCTGCCAGAAACCCACCACCTTGCGACGGCTGCTGTTCGAGCCCGCCGTCCCCACAGCATCACCAATCTCGCCGCTGGCCTGCCAGCCCTCTCCACCGCGCCAGGGCAGGCCTGTCGTGCCCCTGCGCCATACCCGCTCTGCCGACGGGTCGTCCCTATCCTACGTCTTCGCCGCCTCGCATTATAAAGACGATCCGCCGGCCAAGATGCCCTCAACCGCCTCTCTTTCCTCCCTTCTGTTCATCGTGCCTCTGTGAAGCCGCTTTCTTTTCCTCGCCCTTCCTTGTTCCTTTCCCTTTCCTACCCAGTGCTGGTCACTTTCGCTTCCCTGTACATTTCAGAAACATTTCCCTACCACGCCAGCCGTCCGTCATCATGCCTTCCTTCGCTTCTCTGCTCTCCACCGCCGCCCTCGTGGCTCTCGCCCAGGGCCACGCCGTCTTCCTCAACGCCCAGGGCGAAACCGGTTCTCCTGCCTCGCGCGGTTTCCAGGGTGAGTCTTCTGCTGCACAAACAACCACTGATAAGACAAGATCACTGACCTCGGGCCTCTCCTCCTTGTCATAGTCAGCTTGGATATCGCAAGAAACTGCACCTCCATCAACCCCTGCCAGCAGGACACGACCATCATCCGCGACAATGAGATCAAGAACAACGTCGTCAACGAGTGTGGCCGTACCGAGCTGACCGGCAACATCGACATTGGCGAGAACACCGAGAACGCCCTCGCCGCCAAGCAGGTCACCCAGGTCAAGGCCGGCTCCAAGGTCTCCGTCACCGTCCACCAGGTCAACGCCGACGGTGCCGGCCCCTACACTTGCGACCTCATCGAGGCCGGCAACAACGGCGTCATCTCCCAGAACCTGACGGTCCTTGACAACATCCCCGGCGTCAACGGCTTCTCCCAGGCCCGTACCCAGCAATTCAACATCACCGTCGTCATGCCTCAGAACTTCAGCTGCAGTGGATGTGAGTGTTCAAGTCCATAGACAAACCCCGCATGAGCCTTCGCTGACCACCCTTGTAGCTTCCGCCGGCAACGTCTGCACCGTCCGCTGCCGCAACAACGCCCTGGCTGGTCCCTTTGGTGGCTGCTTCCCTGTCCAGCAAACTGACACCGCGGCCAAGGTCAACACTGCCGCCGGTGTTGACACCAACATTAGCACCGAGGCTGTCCTCAAGCAGGTCAAGGACGACCAGGCTGACTTCCCCGCTGCCGTCGCTGCCAACCAACAGGCTGGCAGCAGGGAGGGTCTTGCCGCGGCCAAGAAGGTCGACGACATCCTCAACGCCAACGGCGCCACACTCGTCAGCCTTGCCGCCCCCACCCAGACCGTCTCTGTCCTTCTCGGTGGTAACCCCGCTGCTGTCCCTACTGCCACTGCCACTCCCGCCGTTGGTGGTGGTGCCGGTGCCGGCCGCGGTGGCAACAACAACAACAACGGTGGCCAGGGCCGCGGCCAGCAGGGCGGCAACAACGGTCAGGGTCGCGGTCAGCAGGGCGGCAACAACGGCCAGGGCCGTGGTCAGCAAGCCGGCAACGCTGGTGCTCGCAATGCTGGCCCCAGCCGTCGCCGTCACCTCAGCCAGGCTGAGATGCGTGGCGCCTACTAAGTGCTTCGCTAGTAGGATGCGAATTGTGAACCTTCGGAGGATACCACCTGTATCATTGTGTCGTAAGGCAACTGATCATGGCTTTTTTGGAATAGAGGGTAGAGTGCACGGGCACGGCAGTCGCAGTGGAATGTAACACAGCTCAGGTAGACATTGCTATTTTAGCATAGCAGTGGCGTGCAAGGAATTTTCTGATTTTGACAATTCTGTGTGTTTGTCCATATTTCTCTTTGCGGTTCCGGCGTGTGCAAATGCATTGCGATCCCGTAGAAGTTCAACACAGCTTCTGCTGATCAGGTGTGTCCAGTTGAGCGCCTTTTGATACGCAAAACGTTTCAGATGAGTGTCGTAGATCCCGCCAAAACACGTCTACCGCCAAGGCGGGCACTCCATGATCTTCGCCATGACAGTGACGTAACCCTAGGAGTTGTGACAACGGGTTATCCTTTATCCAGCAGCCTGAGCTCACTTCTCGTCGTCCGCCTCAGAGGACGAGTCACCGGCTTCCACAAAGGCCTTGCTCTTGGCCGTGGGTCTGCTCCTCTGCTTCTTCTTCACTGGAATCATCATGGTTCGTTCCTCGTCGTCGTCGTCGTCGTCGTCCCTTCTCTCTCGCCTGTCGATGTCAGCAGAGAAGGCCTGCGCAAGCACTTGCCTCGTGCTCTTTGCGCCTGTAATGCGTGACATAACATGTACGAGATCAACCGGTCAGCAGAAGATCACTACTCGCACGTTTGAGAATCCCCGACCTCATGGGGTGGTGTAGAAGACCCGAAATGCTTACCACCGAAGGCCCCCTTGCGGTGTCCTGGAAGATACGTGCGCGTGCGAGTGAGCCCGGCACTGGTGATGTTGCCGTCGTCGCCATCACCACGACCACCACTATCACTACCTCTAGATAAACCGGCGCTGCCACTCCTCGCTCCAAACGAAGCGGATGTGCACGCCGCCGTGGCGGCGGTCCTCTGTGTTGTAGTAGGCGCCGCAGGGCGGGACGTGGCCGTGGTCACGGCGGCAGCAAGGGGCCGCTTGTTGATCGGGTTCAGGTCGTCCGGAGAATAGAGGCCAGGGGAGGTTAGAGGCCAGGGGAGGAGGTTGAGTCCGGTAGAAGGCAAGGCGAACAGTTGTAGTACAAGGAGTCGCTGGCGTCGCTGGAGCCGGAGATGGAGCTGGAGTCGCAGAGGTCAAAGGAGCCCAGGTCGGAGCCGGAGTCGGCGGAGTCGGGCTTGGGATCGATATTGAGACAGGAACAGGAGGGGGAAGGGATACTGTCGTGGGGGTCATAGATGTGGTTGTCGCTGCAGTCCAGCTTGTTGTTGCTGGTATCCTTTCCGATGTTGTCGTTGCTGGTGTCGTGGTTGCTGATGCTGCCGTTGCACTACGGGACGGAGCTAGGCTCGTCGTAGTCGTCTTCCGATTCAAAGTCAGACTCGGAGCAGCCTCCGAAATAGCAGACGGGCACGCCGGTGGGCGTTCCAGCAGCAGTTGAACACGGACTGGCGAGCGAAGTCAAGGACGAGTTATCGTTAGAGAAGCTTGCGCCACCAGAGATCTTCTCCTTCTCATCTACGGCGGTGCTGGCTGTGGTCACCTCTTCGTTCCTGGTCAGGGCACTCCCCCTTTTATTTTATTTTTATTTTTTATAAATACTACCCAAGTCTAGCCATACAAATGGAATAAATGGTCATTTTCTCGGATGCTGCCCCAAATTTCGTCCTCCAACCTGTGAAGAAGTCTCCTAAGGACACACCTATGATGTATCCTGCACGTATTCCAAACCGCACAAAGCCCTCGCCTGGTCCATTCTCCTCATGATTCGCATCGTGTGCTCCCACGAACAGGTATCCAAATTCTGCACTCTCCCCTGCCGTATATCTTGCGCCACCGCATCGGCCTCAAAATGAAACCCACGGCCTGCAACGGGAAAATCTACGCGCTCGAGAGCTTGTTCACCATCGGCCGGTTGATCCCTTCGAATTACCAGAAACCCGGGTTTGGACGCCGCGACCCCGCCAATGGTGATGCTCCCCTTGGATCCGGAGATGCGTGCAAATTCATCCGTACCTTTGGCCAGGACAGTGCAAGATGCGACGGCCTGGGCCTTGATGGAAGGGTAGTTGAGGACAATGGTCGTCTGTTCGTCCACGTGGAGACTTGGATCCGCGTCGCTCGCAAAAGTCATGGTCGCACTAATCAGGGGTTCCTTGGCGGATGGTGACGCCGCCGGCGCAGCCATGATGTCTGGATGCGAGTCGAGCACGACAGAGGCCCAGGTGAGCGAGTATATGCCAATATCGAGCAGGGCTCCTGCACCGAGCTCCCGCGAGGCAGTGCGTGCCTGGGGATCCGCGGCTGTGCTGATGGGCATGTTGAGCCCAAAGTGTGTCCAGACTTGGTGTACGTCACCAATGATTTTGTCTTGGTAGAGTGATTTCGGCACGGCCTGCGCTATGGGGAAGAACCGGGTCCAAACCGCTATCTGGTGTTCCAAACAGACCTCAAAAGGTCAGCAAAAGATGTTCATCTCAATCATCAAACATAGTGGTTCAATACAATGGCTGAGCGGGCATGATGGGTTGAGATGACGACAAACCTTCCATGAGAAATACACACTTGTCCCTGGCGGCGTCAAACATCTCTTGGGCGTCCCTGGCGTTGATGGCAATTGGTTTCTCGCAGAGAACATGCTTGCCCGCGGTGATGGCATCGATAGTATTTCTTCGGTGCAGCGTGTGTGGTGTACCAATGTAGACAATGTCGATGTTGGGATCGTTGTACACGCCCTCGTACGAGTCGTAGATGGCCGGGGAGTGTGTTGGGCAGTTTTTGGTAGCGAACGCGGACCCTTTGTCCTTGGATGAAGAGCCAATAGCCTGAATAATATGTCGAGTGGTTGCAACGCCGGGTCTGTCAAGAACCAAGTCCGCCACGAACCATGATGAGATGAGGCCGCAACCTGTCATTACGTAGTTAGCCACCAGCGATGAGTGGTCCTTACACCTGTCGATGATTATGAATGTGACAATCTTAGCTCGCATTGCCCGTTCAGATACGCACCAATGATGCCCCATCGCAAGGTAGGAAGCTCGGGAGCGGGCATTTCTGGAATGTCGGGTTGTGAGCTTTTTGTCGTAGTAAGCTGTGAAAGACGCGAGAGTGAGTTTGAGTAGAAAGACGACCGCCACCAATAATGTTTATGTACGGCGAGCTACAAGTATATGAAGAGTCCATGGGCATTGCTTCCTTTATGTCGTTTCTGTGGAGATTCTGCGGCGCCAATACGGGCCCTCGACTTGAGAGCAGAACTCCGAAGCCGGCTGGCTGCAGGGTCCCTGCCCCGACCTGCTGCCCTGGTCTCAGATGTTCGGTTGGTGCCCCGTAACTCCGCGAGAACACGCTAGTCCAAGACAAGCGCCTTACCATTTCTTTGTGGAGCGGTGGAGCAAGACGCGAGAAGCCGATAGAGCTGGACTGACCGTAGCTGGGGTTCGACGCGACTCTGAGAGCACGGCTTTAGAGGAGTCACAGCATCTACAGCCTCCAATCTGGTCGTGCACTTCGATTGGTCAAGAAGTGTGCTCGTAGTAGTTCCATTTTTATGTCTTATTATCTGAAGAAATACCCAGGAAGACCGATCTGGTTTACTTGCTGTCATTGTATTTGACTATCATTCCGAAGACTTCGAGGTCTTGGAGCGCGTCTTCCGGTGTTGTCTTAACTGGCTTATCCTCCACCACCAACTCGTATAGCCTCTTTAATTCCAGCGTGTACGGATCTTCATATGTTTTGCGGACAATCGTCTCCCGATACGCACCACTGGCGTTCTCTACAATGTGCATCGTAACGGGCAGGCCCTTGACATATGGGGTGTCATACTGGATCCGGATGGTTTTCTCTGCGCTGTAAATCTCGAGGTGCGCATCGAAGCGGGGAACCTTGTCGAGACCGGACTCGTACGAGACTGTAAAGTTGGGATATTTGAATAGGACGCTATGATGGTAGCACCAACTGCTGTCAGCCACGTCGCACACGCTGCTTGGAAAGATTGATACTCGTCATCTAACACGATACTTACTTCCAGAAGGGATAGCCCAGAGAAGCTCCAACGATCTCGTCGGGCATGCCAAAGACCTCTCGCATAAGGGACAGGTCATGAGATCCAAGACCTCCGAGGACACGCCACATGCGCTGTATTGTGGGACTGGGCTCTTGCAGGTTGCACTCGGTCTCGAGAGCCGTCTTGACTTGCTCCTTAGCCCTCTCTGCCTTATCGACCGAGTCCTCTGAACGAAAGTCTGTGAATTTGGAGGGGAATGTGCCGGACTGGTCGACGAATACAGAATTAGGGCCGATGATATCTAGAAGACATACAGGGCAATGGTTAATTTCTCGATATCTGTAGGAGTGGATGCCAGGTGTAGGGGGTCATCGACAGGCGTACCTCTAACGCGGGCATACAGGATCTTGTCTAGCCCACCAATCTCCCTCGTAGCGTCCTCAAAGGCAGCCGCGTACCGGCGCATGTAACCGACCATGGCCTTTCCTTTGCTCTTGCGCTGAGCGTTGATGACGGTGTGGGCATCTCGCTTGTTGAGGGCAAGCGGCTTCTCAATGAGAACATATTTGTCGTTCTGGAGGGCAAGCACTGCATGAGCGGCGTGGTACTCGTCCGAGCTGCAGACAATGACGACGTCGACATCGGGTGAAGCACAGAGTTCGGCGGGATCGCGAGTGGTTCGAGGACGGCTGGCTATGCCGGCGGCGCAGTGCTTCAAAGCATTGTCGGAAACGTCACAGAGGTATGTGATTTGGTAGCACGCACGCAAGAAGCCCAGCGTGGGAATGTGGACAACCTGCGCGATCTCGCCACAGCCGATGAGGCCGACATTGAGGATCCTGGGAGGAGACGACATGGTTGACTTGTTTGTCTCACGATGGGTGCTCTTCCACAAACAGGGCACAAGCTGGCCGTGGCGTAGAGAGCATCTTATACACAGGTACCTTGAGGTACGTATACCGGCTCAGGGGACGCCTGGGGTTTGCGTTTGCATGCCCGTGGTTCCGCTCGTTAGCGCAGACCAAGGGGTCCACTCCGTGTACAAGAGGGTGCTGGCAGCTGCCCCGGGACTCCGCGAGAAGGTGGACTTTCTCCATCCCCTCGCTTCTGCTCTCCAACTGCCACGCGACCAGCCCGTCTCTGTCACTGCCATCATGGATGACGAGGTCCGGCCACCGGAGCGCAAGAGGCGCCGCAGCAGCAACAAATCGCGAGTACAGGCGGCCTTTCCACGCAAGAGGGCGACGGCGGCCTGCCAGGTCTGCCGCGGGCGCAAGGTCAAGTGCGACAACCAGCGGCCTTCGTGCCGTGCCTGTCGCACCGCCGGCTCCGCCTGCGTGTATCCGGACGCTGCGCAGGACCACTCTGCCTTCGACCCGGCCAGCCTGCTGATCCTCGACCGCCTCAGTCAGGTCCTCGAGCGCCTCGACCAGCGCCAGCCGGCGACACGTAGCGCCTGTCCCGACGACGAGGTTCAGATTGGCCAGGCTCAGCATGACCAGTTGCGCATCCCAGCAGGCAGGACAACCCCTGACTGTGTCCTACAGTGGCCCATCATGCACGGCCGATTCCCTTCCTACTATCTCGTCGATGCTGTCTTCGAGGCCGAGACCGTTGAAGACTCGGATGAGGGCAGCCATGGCAGTCGGCTGGGTCGGCTGGGCAGTGTTGACGAGAATGCCATCGTCGGCCTCGTCCACCGCTTCCTCGAGCTTGTTCACATTAAAAACCCCGTCCTCGATGTCGACACCATCTGCGCGTATGCTCGGCGCGTGGCCGAGGACGGGCTCCGATGGGATGCACCCTCGTGTCTCGTTGTCAGTTTTTTACCATCCCCTCCATGGATCCGATCCTTGGTGAGATATACTTATACCTAACCGCTGCTTGCCTAGGGATAACAGCTGCTAGCCGCTGCCCTCGCATGTGTAGCGCAGCCCTTTGGTGGCCAGTCAGCCGAGCTTTCCTCAGACAACTCCACTGGCGGCTCCTTACACACACAACGCAAGCTCTTGCGTGATGGCGAGGCATATTACAATCTTGCCCGCAGGCGGCTCGGCTACCTCCAGGGCGGCATCCTGGCGGCGCAGTGCCATTTCTTCGCCGGTGTCTTCCTCATGTACACGATGCGCCCCGTCGCTGCATCCTCCAACTTCCACTCCGCTTCTCGGTTCTGCCACCTACATCTGCAGCATCAGGCCCGGCGGCTGCGGTGGCAACAGTCGAGCCCAATGGGTGCAGAGGACGTTCAGGCCAACATCAGGCAGCGACGGCTCGAACAGAGGCTCTATTGGAGCTGCTACAAGTCTGAATGCGAGCTCCGCGTCTCCATCCTCAATATGCCCAACAGTTCCTTGGCAGACTATCACTATCCGGATTCCCACCCATCACCGCCCGAAGAAGCGAGCACCTCGGAAGCAGAGCTGATCCGATTGGGGTCTGCTGCTCATGATAGTAGTCAACAAGCTGCCGAGGGGAGTCCATCCCCATCCAATCCGTACTTTTCTCATAGTGCAGCTGGTTCTGCGAGACTCTCTCCAGCGATCCAGCAGCAGAGCTGGTTCTACTACCTCACCGAGATCACACTCCGACGCATCGCAAACCGCCTTCTCCACCTCTTTTACTCATCTTCTTCATCCCCACCACCCCCCTCATCTGTCCGTCTTGACGCTTCCTCCACCCCTTCCTGTTCTGTCGCGCCAATCGAGCTTCTCGACGGGCAGGGCAACAGCACAGATACGCAATGGGCCACGGAGAATATCCCGTTCATGGTCCGTGCCACACTCGATCTCGAACAACAACTCGTAGAATGGTACCGAACCCTACCGGCACCAATACAATTCGACGAGGCCAGTATCCCGACTGAGGAGCTACCATACTTGATACGGGGCCGCGTCCTCGGGATCAAAGTAGACATGTACTTGCCCTTCCTGCGTTACTTTACTAGTAGCCAGAGCAGCAGCGACATCATGGCCACTGAGAAAAGGCAAGGGGCTCCAGCGCGGCGGTCTTACGTGTCCCCACTGCCGCACAGGGACAACGTACTTCCACTTGTACGAAAAGCCGTGCTGCTCATCGTAAACATATTACAAGTCCAGCCACTCAGGCACCGCCATCACGGGAGTTGGATGGCGACCGAGACGACGGTGACGTTGATCCTTGCTTTGATTGCGGCTGCGCGGTACTGTGAAGATGAAAATGGCAGTGATGGCGATGATCTTGGTGTCCCGCACAACTGGAAAGAGTTGATCGGCGCAGCGGTAGAACGCTTGCAGTACTGGGAAGAAGAATCCCCTTGGATTCAGAGGGCTGTAGAAGTTATCGAAAGCTACTGTTCGTGAAGAGAAAGAGGGCATTGTCATTCTAACCGACTCCTGGCGACTACTTGTCGCCAACCCAAGACAGCACAACTACATGGTTATGATTTACAGAGACAAGACGCCATGCCTTCTATCTTGTGCACCTCGGTCTGACTGGCCCACTGAAAGATACTGTCGGGGTTAGTGAGCGAACAATCGATTATGCACGATCTCCGACAAGGACCTCATCCCTTTCCCGTGGGTGCAGTTCTGCCTAGCTTTCCATCTCGCTGCCAACTTGTTCCGGAACCCAGACTAGGAATGCGCATCATGATTCAAGCGGCCCTAGCCCTCAAGGGAAGGGAAATGTGCCGAGGGGCTGTGCTGCAGCACATAGCGTAGATCAACTAGCCTCATGGGTCTTTTTCGCATTTTCGCCCGCGACTCCCCGAGCCGTCAGGTGGTTCTTGCCAAGCTCGATTCTACAATTAAGTGACTGGGGTCGAAGCTCTAGGCAGGGGTGATGCCTGCTCGAGTCTGGGCCTTGCATTTGGACGCCTCTCCCACAAGTTCTCGAGGTGGATGGTGAGCTTGAGAGATGTCTTGAATGGCGAAATGTTCTTAGAATTCCTGTGTCTTGTAGGGGGAGCCATCTCGCACGAGTGGCCAACTCGATTTCCAGCGCTGCCTATCGTTGTTGTTCAGGCAACACAAACACGCATCACCTCCCCTCAAGCCCCGAGCAAGATAAGGCCACCATCCACAGACGCGTCGTCCTTTCAAGCTCATCACGTTCGACGCCCTATTTCCAGCCTTGGAACTACCCCTGTTGTTGGCAACATATCTTGACACAACGTCCAACCGTAAATACGGGACATCTGCCTCTCGGTCACCGCGCCCCAACGCACACCCGAGCACCACGACACGGCACTACCTGGATCTCGAGGCACTGCCTGCATGTCGAGCTACAGCCAGCACAGAACGAGCCACAAATGGCTGCCTCGCACGTCCAGCTGAAAATCTAATCGCTTCCAATCAGCCCCGAGACTTGACTTTCCAGCCAAGCACGTTGTTCCGCGCCGGGGGACGAGAGACACGCAGAAAGTTTGCTAGGCTGGGGAGTATACACAGCACTCACGTGACATGGAACCACGATACTGACTTGCCTCTTTTCTATCGCCGCGCACTAGACACGATTTCCCACCTGAAGACATTATGAGGACCGACTGCGTGGTCTTCCACAGCACGGCAGACATGCATGGATAATTCTGTGCTCTGCGTCATGACTTGCCACAAGCAGGATGGACATGATCCACGCTCAGATGGGCCTCCGACATCGACTCCGTGTGGCAGTCCAACAAGATTTGAAACAACATCTCGACTCAGGAATTTGGATTGATAGTCTCGTGGTTACCTCACTATGGTGACAAGCTCTCAGTGTGTACATTCTAACCCGCTTTACTCAATAAGCCGTGTGGACTTCCAGCTTTATTTATGATCATGATGTCGTTAATAATATATGAGTATCTTCTTTGGCATTTCCAGTTGTTCGTGATATCCGAAAGCGCCCCATATTTCATCAAGAATCTTGTTGCCCCAGGTCCAACGTAGAAACAAACTCCGAGCCGTCAAACGTAGAGTAGCGGCGGAAATCGCCCTGCTATATATGGCCTCAAAGGATCCGCTGGGCCTTCATTACATTCGCATCGGCGCCTCAGCTGCCGATTCGCGCTGCCAGAGCGCGAATTAAGTGAGGGTGGCGAGCATAGCGCGCATCAGTCCAGGAGGAGGTCCTGCGGAAGCAACAATGTCAGCACGGTTACTTAGTACATGACAGGAAAGGGGCTTCGCAACGAGGGCGAAAGAAACGCGCACCTTCATCTGCGGTTCTTGGGCACGCTGATGGACATCCTACCTTTCTTGTCCTTCTCCAAGCGCACGCCGCGCCGCGGCTCCTCAATCTTGACCACATCCTCCTCGTAGAGTACAAGTTCGCCAGTGGGCAACCGTTCCGCACGAACCAGGTCGTGACCCGAGCTATGGCTGCGGTGGCGGCCATGGTGGTGGTGGTGGTGGTGCCCAGAGCGCATGAGGTCACGCTCGGCCTCGAGTCTGGCGATTTCGTACTTGATTTCTTGATCGGTCCGGCGGCGGTCGCCGACGATTGCGACTTGACCATAGTCGTATCCGTAGGCGGGTTCGGCCCCGTCAATGATTAGTGGTGTCCGGCCCGACGTAGAGGTCGAGAAGCTCCGGGTGGTGCGCGCGGGCGAGACCTCGCGGACCACCTTGGTCTCCTGGAAGACCTCCGTGGTGGTCTCGACCGGAGCCGGAGCAGGAGCCGGAGCCGGAGGGGGCGCCGGCGCTGGAGCCACGACTACAGGAGGGGGAGCTGCAACGGGAGCTGCCACAACCACTGGTGCAGGTGCTGGCGGTGGAGGAGGGAGCGTGAAGAATTCTTCTCTGCGCTCCTCGACGATATGACCAGCCGCGGAGCGGGCGGCGGCAACCTCAAGTTCCGACTTCTTGTATTCCTCGCTAAGCTTGAGCAAGTCATCGATGTTCTGCTGGCCAAGAGCCTTTTGCACAATAATTGTGCCACCCTACAATTTTGGTTAGCTGGGCTATTCATATCAAGTCATTCTTGTTAGTCTGTCACATACCTCTTCGGTGTATGGGTATCCAAGATCGATGATGGCGCGCCTGGAGACGAGGCGTGCTGGGATTCTGGTCTTGCCCTTCTTGGGGTACTCGCTCTTGCCGCTCTTGACAGTGACCGTGGTGCCGCCGCTGGAACTAGA
The DNA here is from genome assembly GCA_001566295.1 of Microdochium bolleyi. Classification (NCBI taxonomy): domain Eukaryota; kingdom Fungi; phylum Ascomycota; class Sordariomycetes; order Xylariales; family Microdochiaceae; genus Microdochium; species Microdochium bolleyi. Next base: position 3,123,845 of record KQ964245.1, read on the forward strand.
GCTGCTGCTGGACCTGCTGGATGAGGCAGACGTCCGAGAGCTGCTCCGAACACTGCTCTTGTAGGAACGGCCGGCTCTGCTCTGTCGTGAGTTGCTCCTGTCTCGCCTGCGACTGGAGCGGACGATTTCCCTCTCAGTCACGCGCTCTGGGATTTGATGATACTCGTCGTTTCCAAAGCGGTCAGGCTCCTGGACTCTGATGTCTTCGTAATCGCGGTACTCGCGGTCCTGGTACATCCGAGGAGGAGGCAAGGCACGAGACCGGGGAAGAGGGATGGGCTGGTAAGGCTCAGGGCGATACTCGGGGCGAACATCTTCGCGCCGAGCAGGCGGGCCGTACTCCTCCTTTTCGTAGAACCGAGGCATGGGCTTGCGGTCGTACGTATCCAGGGAGGACTGCCGCCTAACCAGACGAGTTGGTCTGCGGGGAGGCGAAGGCTGGCGCTGCTCTCTCTCGGGCATACGCTCGAAGAAGTCTGGAGACCGGCGGCGACGAGGAGGCTCATCCTCATAGAAGCGAGGGCGCTCGCGGGCGGGACCGGGAGGCGGGTAGTCGTCCTCCCATGGGCGGCGAGGCGGAGGGGGGCCGCGTGACTGGAATCGAGGGCCATCAGGGGACTCTGGACGGCGAGGAGGAGGAGGTCCTCGCGACTGAAAGCGCGGACCATCGGGAGACTCAGGCCGGCGACGATCGCGATCCCAGTATGGGATAGGACCGCGACTGGGCTCACGGCGGTCTCGCTCTCGCTCGTTGGAGAAGCGGTCTCTGTCCCAACGCTCGCCGTAAGCGAGGTCGTTGTCGCTGGATCTGTAGGCCATTGTGGCGAATATTATCGAGAGTTTGTCTCGCGCTGTGTTCTCTCGGATGTGGTGGGTATATGTGGTTCGTGTATGTTGGTCTGTGTGTCGATGTGTAGTCCGGGGCCGCGTCAGAGCATAGCCTGTCTCGCGAGACGACTGTTGTGTGCGGGAGCTGGAGATTGATGTGGGATGCCAGATCGGCAAGGAGGATGGGGAGGAGGAGGAGCAAGTCGGCAGTTGAAGAAGACAATGGAGGGAAGAGCGGCACGAGGTGGTGGGGTGGGCAGGAGCAGCTTGGCAGGCTGATGACGACACCGGCAGGACAATGGGAGGAGGGGGGATGGGGGGATGGGGACGTGTGCTAGTGAAACGCCAGCACGCACGGCTGAGGGTGGCAGTGGCAGCAGCAAAACGGGGGCTCGACAGGGGCGTCTGCCCGCAGTGCCAGAGCTAGACAGCCCTCGCCCGGCCCAGCTGGGTCCGTTTCTCGTGTGGCCGGGCTCCGTTCGGGCGCCGTCCAGGGGCCAGGCCTGTTCCCGGTTTTTGTGCCCTTCCACCTCTTTCCTTTTCCCTTCCTCGGTCGTGGTCCCACGCGCCTCTCCCGTGTGATGGCTGCGTGCTGGCTTCAGCGTTTTGCGGTGTGCGCCTGCGTGACCACGAGTCGCTGCAGTGTACGTACCCTAACTCTTGTGGTCCCTTTTGCCCACGTGCGGTCGAGGAGAGTTCTCCTCTTGGTCGGAACGGATGCCGATGGTACGGGTCACACAAGCAGCCCCGGTCGTTGCACTTGATTGCAGTACCAGCAGCAGCTGCCGGAATCGCCTGTCGCAGAACGACGTTCTCGCGGGTTGTGGCAATCAAGCAAAATCCCGGCCCGACGAAGCCCAATTTGCCATCTATGCCCCTGATCTCCGGCCACGGTCCAGGAACAACCCCATCTCAGACTGCTCAATGAGGAAGCCTTCGCGACCATCGCTGAGGCAGCGGGGCCCAAGAACCAGGTCTCGAGAGCCCGCCCGCTCGCCAGGAAGCGCGTCGAAATGGCTGTGGCAGCCTGGCGGCGGGCTCTGGCTTCAACAGCAACCTGACCAATCCGGGGTATCCCAGTCTGGCAGCTATTGGGCGCGCCTTTGGGTGTCGACGTGGCCCTCGAGCCCGTAAGGATCATTTGCTAGCTCCAACACTAAGGTTTTCCCAACGGCCTTGGACAATGGGACCGTCTGCTCGATAGAGCTGTCATGTGGGATGAGGTCACACCTGCATTTTGCTGTCCCTCGTGGTGGGGGGCTGAGACCACCCCCTTCGCAGATCAGCAGCCATGGCCCATCACACAGCCTGCTCAATGTGCGGGCTCGGCTCGCTCGCTTGACAGACACCAGGGCCCACGATCCCATCCAGATCTCAGCATGCGAATGCCATGCAAGGGTGCTTGAGGAAATGCGATGGCCCTTGAGGACCCTTACTCCAATAGCCATGCCTACAGGCATCTAGCACCGCATCACCAAGCTCTCTCCTGCATTCCGTTGCGCACCTGCACGCAGCACCTACAGCTCGGTACTTCGCCCACGCGCGCATGACGTCAGCTGGCTCAGAATCGAGTCGAATGAGACAGTGGCTCATGGCTTGGTGGCTTGAATCGTCTGGCATTGGCTGGATTGCCCATCAGGGGTCCCCAGTCAAGGTTCTCGGTACCTGGTCCTGGTCCCGTTGGCCACACCGTCTGCGAGCGCTTCACGATCACAAGAGTCCTGGGCAGATACCCATTTGTCGGCGAGATCGGACTGTTTTGCACAAGTGAACAAGCCGTAGGGCCTGATCACCCTTCGAATGTATAGTATGCATAAAGTGAGCATGGCATTCGAATTTTCCACAAAGACTTCTTCGGGGTGTGGTGCCTCCGCTTTCCTTCCCATGTAGAAATGGCAAATGGCCTTCCGTCGGACCAGGCAAAGTGAAGCAGCTGTTTCTCAGAATCCAGGTGGCTGGTTGTTATTCTATTCGTCCCATGCTAGTCCCTCGGGAACTAGCGAAAAGTTAGGGCCAATTCTCCCCTTTTCGGATCCTGGGCCGCTCTCCTCCCTTTCAGGAACCAGCATCTCCACCAGCGGGATGGGCTTGTTCCGAAGGCCAAAGTGAGGCGACGGTATCAAAGACAGGGTTCTCGAGAGCCCATTGCACTGAGCTGTCCCGGGCAGCTGCTGATCCATGATTGAATATTCGACTGGCCTCATTGTGAACGTGTCTGAAGCGAGGTTGGCCCAGTGGGCAGCCATTCGGATTCGGCCCGCCGCGGGTGGCTGCGTGACGGCACGCGTTCGTATGGTAATTGACCGAAGAAGAATAGTCGTCTGGACTTCGTTCAGATGTTCAAGTCTGTGTCTCCTGTGTCAATGTCGTAACCCATGTTAGCTTCTTTTCTCCTCGTCTGCGCAGTTCCTTGCTCGATCATTATCTCACCATGCGATCTACCCCATGTCACGCCAATGTCCTCTCTCGGCCGGCCGAGATCGACAGCCGAAAAAGCCCTGGACGATGTGTCAGCAGCTCCTGTCCTCCGAGATCGACCGGCCCGGTTATCCTGCATGCATCGAGGGCAGATCCGATCAGAGTATGGGCCCGCCTCTTCCGGAGCAGACGACCGATGTCGACTCCCACGCGCCGTGACGGTCATATGCCGATTTACATCATTGATCGGGTTTCCGCGAGGAATAGCATCTACATGGAATGCTGAGAAGGTGGCCAGGATTTGTGTTGTTTCTGATGCCGAACGGGTGAGGACTATAGCATCACTGGCTGGCAGACTGGCTACGACTAAGTTCTGTCACCACGAAGTCCATCTGGCGCGTAGCCATGACGCTTGCAAATATTTCTAGGGATCTAGATGATGCATAGAAGTGCTCGCGCCGCCCCAGTTACTGTGTGAGCATCGTGGCTCGGCCAACGACACTAAATCGTGAAGGCCACTTCCCACGGCTTCGTGAAGCTGGGCTGCATGCAACTCGATATGCACTTGCTTCACGAATAGAAGGGTTGCAGCCTTTCGAACGTAACCATAACAATGAGAATCGATCTGTTGACGCCTAGCGTAGTTCTTTTGTGCGTCTTGATGATATAGGACCTTGGTGTAAATTTTTTCAATTCTCCCCCTCGGAGGGGCCTCGGCCATTTCCTAGGCTGGTTGCTACGAAGCGTTGCCCCGAGCAGCCAGCTCTCACGCAATACACTCACCGCACCTCCTCAACAGTTTGCCTCCTCGCAGAGACCGCCTGCGCCCTCTTCATCTCGCCCTCACCTCACTTCCTTCAGACTTCGACATCGTTGTCGCTCTTGTTGTCGCAACCGCACCTTTCCTTTGCGGTGACAGTGAGGCCATCGCAAACTGCCCTCTGCCCATTGCAAACTTCCATTCCTCACCGTCATCTCAACCACCCCAGCAGACCTTCCCCTCGCATTCCACCACTACTAACTCCAGGTAACTCAACCTTCGTGAAGAGGGGGCTTTCAATGCCTAAGCATGGCGCATTTCTGGAGCAAACTGGTCCGCACGGACAAGGAAGACGCCGACGACCGCGTCGTTGACATCAAGGGCAAGGGCCGAGCAAACTACGACGATGATGAGTCGCTCAATGCAGACGATAATGACGAGTACCTCATGTCGGGTGCTTTGACCGGTGACCACGAGTCTCCCGGTGACGAGGAGTTTGAGGAGGACATGGCCACAGCTATCGCCGAGAGCTTGAAGACTCACGCGGCCGGATCCTCAACCTCTGGCGAGACCTCCAAGTCTGGCGAGACCTCCAAGTCTGGCGAGAACCGTGCTAGCACATCCATAACCACTCCTGAGCCTGGCTTCTCGATTACTTCCCAGGCTGGTTCGTCGACCACACCTGAGCCCGGCCCATCGGCAATCCTCTCTACGCACAATGACTCCCTTCATGATGGACCTCCCGCCACCAGTAGACTCACATACTACAGGAACTATAAGGATCATGATGAAGCCGACGATCACGAAGATAAATATGGCTCGGCGCACAAAAAAGCTAGCGTCATGGGGAACTACATCAATGCGAGCAAGCAGTTCGGCATCGATGTGTGGGAGAAGGTCAAGAGCATAGTCTACTTCGGTGAGGCCAAGAAGAAGGCCGAGGCTGAAGCAGCGCGCAAGAAAGCCGAGCAAGAGAAAAAGTACTTCCCGTACAAGGCAAACTCTGCGGCGTCGGGGCTGAGTCAGAAGACCTAGGAAGCCTCTGACCCCGTCAACTACGACGATGATCTGGGCATCGTCAACGACCGCAGTTTCACACAGGGCATTGCCAGCAGAAGTCACCGCGATCCCGGCACCAGTGGCGCGAGCATTCGTCGTACCGGAGAGGGCAAGGGCAAGGACAGAGAGGCCGACGTGGTAAGCCTTTACTACGGTGGCCGCTACCAGACACATCTCCAGGCTAACACTCATTGCAAGGGCAACCTGAAGGTCCCCAGAAAGCTTGCAAGCACGTTGCCCCGCGGTCCATATGTCCCTCCGGACTTCTCGAAGATGAGACATTACAACGAGCAGGATGAAATCAGGGGGCTGTTCCTCAACGTCGACAACGAATGCTCGCGCTTGGAGGAGGATGGAGCCAGTGTGAGCACTCTAGATACTGGTATCAGCATCTCTCGCCCACGTAGTCCGCGTGCCAACACTCCTGACCCCGGCCAAACCCTGCGAATCAAACGCTTTCCTGACAAGTATCTCCCTGTGCCTGGTCAGGAAGGACGGATTCCGAGGATCAGTTCCAGCTTTGACGTTATGCGGAGCATAGCAGCTCCGCTTTACATCGAGACCAGCTTCTCTGTTCCGAATCAAGCCTGCCCCAAGGTCCACACAAATCAGACGAAAAAGGTGTACGAGAAGCACAAGCAAACCACAAGAGAGATCGCTCCACGAGTTCCCAGCAATGTCGATGGAGATACCGAAGGATCCGAGACTGCAACTGAAGACCCTGGCTTACAAGAGAGCGACGAAGACCATGCCAATCGTCCTGGCCCCCCAGCTGGTGCACACCGCCATCGTCGCCAGAACAGCATTAGTCTGCCTCGGTCTTACAATGGCATACTTCCTGTCAACGACACAAGCAACCCTCCCTCGAGCCCCCACACTGCTTCTCACCATGGCCCGGATGGCGAGGCTGTCCCTGCGGACAACAACGGCATCAAGCAGAGCACTGCCGTGAACAGCAGCACACAGGGCACGCAGGCTGGCAGCCCGCAGCCTACCAGCAGCGACACCACTGCTCATCTGAGCGGTGCCGCTACCTTAGACTTTCACGGCCTCGACCTCGACGTTCCTTGCCGCCGCGCCGGTAACACCACGCTGGCTCGCAGTATGAGCATCCCGCACGGTCCCAGACCCTACGTCGAACAACGTCGCGACGGCTACGACACTTTCGCAAACAGCAGCAGCTATAGCTTGCGCCGCAGCTATTCCAGCGACGATCTTCCCCATGGCGTCGACCTGGACCACCCGCGCCCGCGCAGCGCGCCTCCTGTCCCTACCCGCCGCGAGAGTCTGTTCCAGGATTATCCCACGGTCATCACGACTCCAAACAGCTCTCATGGCCTCTCACACACTCCTTCATACAGCGAGCTACCTCAGCCTGCTGCAGGTAATGAAGACAACGAGGAAGACTCCACGGACTTAAGAGGAGGAACCTTCTTCGGTGCTCCTCTGACCCGGTGCAATCCTCCCAGCAACATCGGCGTCCTCGCGAATCCTGGCAACAGCGACACTGACAACAATATCGCCGACCTCAGCATCAACCTTGCAAAGGCTCCCAGCTCGCACGACAAGGTCCTCCGCAACACCAAGTCGCGCCTGGTGTCGAAGCTCGTGAGAAAGACCAAGCTGGCCGTCCAGCTCGCCGTGCGCAAGTGGAAGTACCTGACCCGAGAGGAAGAATATTCCGACACGGATACGGACACTGACGGCGATGACCGCGCGATGTTCCTGAAATCTGGACGACAGCGACTCCAGAGCCAGAATCCTCCGACCTATGTAAAGAAGAGAAGGCCGTGGCCGGTCCTTGACATCCCGTCCGTCATCTGCGAGGAGCCGGAGGAGGAGGAGTGCTAGAAGCAGAACAAGGAGAAGAGCAAGAAGACTCAGAAAAAGAAGAAATCCTCCGAGTAGGAGTCCAAGAAACGCTAGAGCTCGCGCTCCCGTGGCCAATAGCACCCGGCGATGGAGAAGGGCAATCTTGTGAAAAGTTGACACACAGAAAGATCACGCATTGGCGACAACCCCCGAAGTGTATGAAAACCAGTTCGGCAACTTGGAAACAATCAGGACTCTGGACATAACCTGCGTCTTGGCAACGACTTCTGGAAACGTACGTCTTGTAGTGGACCATCGGCACCACTATACACGGGTATTCAGATGAAGGGAAATGTGCGTAAATGACAATGATGTTATTGTCATCTTCTAGATGATGCATTCTTGTAGGACAGGAAAGATTGAAGACCCCGGAGGTTCATGGGCATGATATTTCGACAGCAGTTGGTCACGACTTGCAAGAGTCACGACAGATGAGCAAGGCAGAGAAGATCGGAATAGAGACAGATAACATGTCCTGTACGATAGAGCCGTGATCGTCCCAGATGTAACGCAACGTGCATGAGCCGCGTACTTGAGCCGCGTAGACAAGGCCAGGCACCAGCAATGACACAGGAGACATGGCGATAGAGCCGCACTATGCGACAGCCACGCCTTCAGTGCCGATGCAAATTCCTCGACGACGTTCGGCGTTCAAAAGCGGACCCCTCAAGTACCCCAGGGTATGTAGGGACTGTTAGGCACCCACTTTGGGGTCGGCCGAGTGAGATAAGCTCGCTGGTGCCTTCCTGTTGGTGCTTGTTTGGGTCGGGTGGGCGTCGGGGCCTGGCCCTGGCCCCACCTGCCCGCAGTATTCCGACTCCGACTCCGACGCTCCTTCCCCCATTCCGACGCCTATCTCATGGTCCCCGGACCTCAATCACAGCCCGGCCCCCTTGTATGCCTGTCAGCACGCCCCATGCGTCGGTGTCGTCACGTCCCAAGATTTGTGACTCGAGCGGTCAGCTTCTACAAAACTCGACCTCGGGCCTCTTTCTATATATCTCTCCCGCAATCATGGATAGAGTTTGGCCGCCATTGCAATATCCAGAAGAGCCGGCAGCCTCCAGGACCACGACAAGGGCTTCCTCAGTCACCCGACTGGCCTCTGAGATTGATACACGGCAAACGACACAGACAAGCGGACGCGCCACGCCGCCATGTCGTTCTCCGCCTGCTCAAACGACCTTTCCCTGGGTCCGCAGGTCACGGGCTGCAGAGATGACTTCGACTTTACTGTCAGGTTCGAGCAACTCTTCTTCTCCATCGTCCCGGCATCCATATACATGATCGTCGCGGGCTGGAGGATCTTCGCAATCCGACGGAGACCCGTCGTGGTTAGCGGCTCGCGATTTCAGTACGCCAAGCTGGTCAGTGTCCATGGCTTCCTAGACAGCTCTGAATGTCAAACTAACTTATCCCCGGCCACAGACGGCAATCGTCCTATACGCGGTGTTCGAGCTCGCCCTCTTGGTCCTTGCCGGCCTGTACCCTTTCACACTATCTGCCCTCGCCATAGCGGCTTCGGTCCTGCGCCTATCGGCAGCATTGTTCATGGTTCTTCTGTCCACACTGGACCACGCCAGATCCGTCCGGCCGTCCGTCGTGCTCAGTGCCTACCTATTCGCGACGGTGCTGTTTGACATTGCGCAGGTCCGGACACTCTGGTTGTCGTCCATAACATACAATGAGCGTGCGTATACGTCAGTGTTCTCAACGGCTCTCGCTGTTAAGGTTGCCGTGCTCGTGCTTGAAGCTCAGAAGAAAACAAAATGGGCCAAAGACGACATGAAGGACCGCAGTCCTGAAGAGACAAGCGGGATGTACAGCCTCGGAGTATACTTCGTAAGTTGGATTGGATGCAGGATATTCACACCCCTCGAATTCTTACCAATACTCTATTATAGTGGTTGAACAGACTGTTTCTGCTGGGCTACGGCAAGATCCTGCAAATACGCGACCTTTATCCTCTCGATCGCACCCTTGCTGCAGACCACGCCCAGAATCTTCTCAGACCGCACCTGGCTGTTGAGAAGCTCAAGGGCCACAAGTACGGTCTCATTCGCGTGCTCTGCCGTAGTCTTTCGACATATTTGCTCTTGCCTATCCCATTCCGTCTGGCCATGATGGCTTTTACATTATGCCAGCCGCTTTTCATCGAGGCTCTCCTGACGCACCTCTCGCGGCCCGAGACAGCTTTCACAAAACACGAGGGCTACGGTCTGATCGGCGCCAGTGGTCTTATTTACCTCGGCATCGCCATGTCCACGGCCTTCTATTGGTATTTCCAGTTCCGTATGCTCACCGCGCTGCGCTCGTGCCTTGTGAGCTCCATATACAAGCAGGCCACCGCAGTCCAGATCACCACCAGCGACGACGGCGCCGCGCTGACGCTGATGAGCGCTGACATCGAGCGCATCCACAACGGCCTACGCATGCTCCATGAGCTGTGGGCGTGCCTGATCGAGACAGCCATCGCGAGCTGGCTGCTGTATACCAGACTCGGCGCGGCATTCGTGGTCCCGCTCGTGACCGTCATGATCTGCGCGGGCGGCATGTCGTTCCTTTTGCGGTACACCGGCTCGTCGCAGAAGGCCTGGATGGCCGGCGTGCAGAAGCGCGTGGGCCTGACGTCGACTGTCATCGCGGCCATGAAGAACCTCAAGATCTCCGGCCTCGCCGTTCCGATCGCCGAATACGTCCAGAAGCTGCGCGTCGATGAGCTGGCGGCCGGGTCACTCTTCCGCGGTCTCTCCATCACGGCCGCCGTCCTCGCCTACATGCCCATCACTGTCGCACCATTCCTCACCTTTGCACTAGCCGGCGGAAGCTACAGCGCCGCGCAGCTCTTTACGTCGCTCGCATTCATCACGCTCCTGACGAACCCTTTCGCCACCTTATTCCAGTTCCTGCCGCAAGTCGTCTCAGCGATCGCGTGTCTCGAGCGCATCCAGATCTTCCTTGAGAAAGAGCCACGGGAGGATTACAGACACTTCCCGGCCCTGGAACCACTCTCCAGCTTCCTGAGTGAGAAACAGGCCACCAACGTGGCCGAACAAGCCTCGGAGAATAGCAAGACAGGCGCCACGGACACCATAGATGCAATTATTGTCGACAACGCCAGCTTCGGCTGGGAGGCTGGCACCATGGCCCTCAAGAACCTCACCTTCCGTGTTCCCCGACACCAGCTCACTATGGTTGTCGGCCCCATTGCCTCGGGCAAATCAACACTCTGCAAGGCCCTCCTCGGTGAGATTCCCTTCCACGGTGGCGGCAGCGTGACATTCGCAGCAGCCCGTTCCCCGCGAACCGGATTTTGCGAGCAGACCCCGTTCCTATCGAACGCCACGATACGGGAAAACATCATCGGCTTCGCGCCTTACGACGCGGCCCGCTACGCGGAGGTAATTCACGCCGCGATGCTCGAGGTCGACCTCGACACCTTACCCCTACGGGACGGGACCAATGTAGGCAGTAATGGCATCACGCTGAGTGGCGGGCAGAAGCAGCGCGTCGCGCTCGCGCGGGCGCTATATTTACACACCGACCTACTCATCCTCGACGACGTGTTCAGCGGACTGGACGCCGACACGGAGGACCAGGTCTTCCAGCGCGTGTTCTCGTCAGCTGAAGAAGGGGGCCTGCTGGCAAGACGCCGTGCGACGGTGGTGCTGTGCACGCACTCAGTGCGGCATCTGCCTTACACGCAGCACATTGTTGCTCTCGGTATTGACGGGACTATTGTTGAGCAGGGCACTTTTGCACAACTCGATGCTGAAAAGGGGTATATCCGAAGTCTGCAAGTCAAGTCGTCATCCTCGTCATCCTCGAGCGACAGTTGTAGCCAAGTCTCAGTATGTGCGGCACAAGACGACGGCGCTGTTGTGTCCGGCCCGCAGACGGACATACTCACAAAGATCAAATCTGCTGTCTCAGAGAACGCTATCGAGGAGAAGGCCAGGCAGACGGGCGACAAAACTGTCTACAAGCACTACGCCCAGAGCCTCGGTAGCGTTGTGACAACAGGATTCGTCCTCTTCAGCATTCTCTACGGCGCGTTCAGCTCGTTCCCGCCAGTATGGCTTTCGCTCTGGACGCAAGATTCTGCGTCCTCGCAGCCGGCTCACACTCTTGGATACTGGATTGGCTTATACTCGCTCTTCCAGATGCTCGCGCTGCTAGGCTTGTTCGGCCAGTGCTACCTGGTCTTCATCGTGGGTGTGAGGAGGTCAGGAAAGTACCTCCATCGCGACGCCCTGCACACTCTAGTCCATGCTCCATTACGGTATTTCACAACAACAGATCAGGGCGTGACAACAAATCTATTCTCTCAGGACCTGAACATTATCGACACTCAGCTACCCATGGCGCTCATGAACTTTGTTGCCACGGCTTTCGCGGCTGTTGGCCAGGCGGTGGTCATGTGCACTTCCTCGCCATACCTGGCTGTGGGATATCCCTTTCTGCTGGTCATCATCTACGTGGTTCAGAAGTTCTACTTGCGCACCTCACGGCAGCTTCGTATTCTGGATCTCGAGGCCAAGAGCCCACTGTACACACACTTCCTGGACACCACCAAAGGGCTCGTCACTCTTCGGGCGCACGGACAGGTTCAGAACGACAGGTCAAAGAACTCCAAACTGCTCAATACGTCTCAGAGGCCGGCATACCTGCTCAACATGATACAGCGCTGGCTGGAGCTTGTCTTGCATCTGGTTGTCATGGGCCTTGCTTTTATCCTGGTAGGGTTGGCAGTCACTATCCGCTCGAGCGCTGGATTTACTGGAGCGGCCTTGGTCACCATCATGATGTTCTCCGAGAACCTCATGGTACTGGTGCAGTTTTGGACCATGTTCGAGACGTCTATTGGTGCCATCGCCAGGCTCAGAGCTTTCAGCAGTGTGAAGCCAGAAGACCGGGACGGCGAGGATGTCCGTCCGGAAGCAGCATGGCCTTCGAAGGGCGAGATTGTTCTGGATAGCGTATCTGCGTCCTACGGCACTGATTCCCCAGATGACACACCAACCTTGGCTCTTCGCGAGGTGAGCCTAGAGGTGCGCGCCGGTGAGAAAGTCGCGATCTGTGGGCGGACTGGCAGCGGGAAGTCCTCACTGATAGCACTCTTGCTCAAGCTTCTCGATCCGACTCCGGAGAGCAACGAAGGAGTTCGTATAGATGGCGTCGACATGAGCACGTTGGACAGGCAAACGCTCCGACAGTGCATCATCTCGGTTCCACAAGACACTGTCTTCTTGCCTGACGGTACAAGTTTCCAAGACAACATCGACCCGCTTGGCGTGGCGACGGGAGATGATGCACGCTCTGTATTGCAGAGTGTTGGGTTGTGGACGTTTGTGACCGAACATGGAGGTCTCGAGGCTGGTATGACGGCTGAGGCTTTCAGTCAGGGCCAGCGGCAGCTGTTCTCGCTCGCGAGGGCAGTATTAAGGAGGCGCGTACGTGCTCGCAGACTTGGGATCCATGACTTCTCTGCTCAAGGCGAGATAGTCGGTGGCACAGAGGGCGGAGTGCTGCTGCTCGACGAGGTGAGCTCCAGCGTGGACCAGGACACGGAGAAAACGATGCAGGACATCATAAGTCACGAGTTTCGGTCGTACACGATAGTTGCGGTCAGCCACCGGCTCGATATGGTCATGGACTTTGATCGAGTCGTGGTGATGGATCGCGGGTCGGTGGTTGAGGTCGGCAACCCGAAAGAGTTGGTGGAAGCAGAAGGGAGCAGGTTCGGCGATCTGTATGCGCTGGGGGGGAAGGCCTGAGCCGAGACATGGCAGAACGATAGTAGCATCATAGCAAGTGACTTGGGAATGGTACGAGAATGATATGCGCTTACGAAATGCATGACCGGGTTTCCAGCTCCACCGTTTGCCACGACCCGCCATGGTGGCCATCGACGAGCTGCGCATGCTAAAGAACTTGCTCAAGTGATGAAGAAGTCAGTGGGCTGGCAATGCGGCTCGAACATCCGGATGTGCGCGTGGGCGACCCAAGGGCATGGCAAGAGGAGCCTGATATCAAGGCCGAGGGGAACGAATGGCAGTGGACTGTGTCGAAAAGTTGTCATTGACAAACTGATGGGGGGATGTGTGGGAAGAGAAGCTTCTCATTCCCATGTCATTAGCCTCCATTGAATCGGCCCATTATCAAAATGGCTGCTCGTAACCTGAGGCAGGAACGGCCCCAACACCTGACAACAGGATGCTCGTGCAGGCCATCCGACTATACGAGTGCTGACGCCACAGTTGCGTGGTCGGGCAGCTGCACGCAGCTGTGGCTTGTGCCTTTGCCCATCTCCAGCTCCTGCCCGGAGCTTCGGCCCGTCCAGCCCTCTCCCAGCTGAGCACACGTTCGCGCGACAGTCAGCCAGCCAGCCTGGCACTCACAGTCGCCCGGAGACACGCCGAGAAGCACAGCACCAGACGCCGCAAGCGATACCCTCCCGAGCCTCAAGTCCACCACTGGTGACAGCCGACGCGCCGCTCTCGCTTGTCTCTCATGGTGCTCACGCAACCACCAGCCCGGGTCGGAAGCTGTTGGATTCCGGCTTAGCGACAGATGTCGAATCGCCGGCGTGCCTGCACAAGTCCCAGTCGCACTCCGCGGTCTTGTCGACCGGCGTCCCGTGCGAGACCAAAAAATGCATTTCTCACGTTGACTTGCCGGATGGTGCCGCCGCTCTCGCACTCGTCATTGAGGATTCGATCGCCAAAGTCCAGACACGCGGGTTGTGATCAGGCACGAGATTCTCCACACTGGTGGTCCAGTTCGAGCATTCCCCTTGGGGAAAAGACCTCGTGCACTCTCGCGTCCTGGCTCTGCTCTTCGGCCCCCAAGGCAGCCCCCAATGTATTGCGTACACAAAGCAGGCGTCAGCACCATTCGGGTGGCACGGCCATGGCAAATGCCGTGTCAAATCTCCCTCGACCCAGGCTCGATCTCGCGAGCGCCCACAAAACAGCTCGCCTCCTTGATCTCGCAATCTTGCAGCCTGGCACGACCTTGTTTCGGCTTCACCTGCAATAGGGGTAACCGCTGGAACTGTCAAGCGACAGTCCCTTGGCTTGTCTTGACCTTGACAGGTCAATTAGGATGCAATGCCACGCCATGTCTTGGGCACGCGTCAGCCGTCTGGGGCCATCTCAACCATGTCCACGTGCTGTTGCCACTTCCATTCAGCCATGCATGGCCAGGTCGATCCGAACGCCAAGCCAGGATTCGGCCTCCACAAGACGATGCATGAATAGATTGTGTCGCACATCAGCACTCTGGTCGTCGACAGTCCATGCATTGAACCCCAGACATTTCCCCAATCGCGTGTCTCCGCGCCCGTGCTTACTCTCCACTCTGTCGCCCCTGAGCTTATGCAAATCTGTCAGGATCGACTACAATGTGCCATACTCGCATAAGTAACAGTGCAGTGGAGGAGGAGCTCCGATCGAACTAGGGGGCTATGAATGCCAGAAACACCAGTTCAGACCGTACGATTGAGCCTGAACTCTTCCAAGGCAAGTCATACGCGGAGATGAGGGTTTGTTCTCGAGAAGACGCCTTCCTCACCCATGGCGACAATCACGCCAGACAGAATCATAGCCAGCCGAGAGTATGACCATCCGGCAATCCTTGAAAGGCTCCTCAGCTGTCCCAACAGGTTCGCCGATACCGGCAGAGGTCTCCTTCAGCAGCGCCAAGGGACCAAGGTCCTGTGTCGACATCGGAACGCCTACCGGAGGTGGGCGTGATCGGTCTTGTCGGCAGGCTGACCTGCCGGATTGCACATCTCGAGAAGACGCCCAAGTCGCTGCAAATCGGCTTCAGGAAGCCCGGCTTCCGAACTTCGCGAGTGTGGTCCATGAAGAGTGCTTGGCTCAACGAGCTGGTTCGACCCACAATTGAGGGTGCTGTCACTACTCGACTGCCTCGTTCGATCAGCCTCAGCAGCCTTGGACATCTGCGGAGCGCGGCTTTGAAACCCAGCACAGCAGGGCAGAGCTCAGGTGGAGCGGCTTCTCGGCGGAATCAACCGCAAGCGCGGAGAGCTGGAACCAAATCCTGGGGGAGCTCCACGTCGTGGCTGTCAATCGCAACGGGGCGGAAGAAACAAGAGTCCCCGCCCTCTCAGCTACGGTGCGCTATCATAGCGTAGTTTCCGCCAATGGCCGGGGTCTGTCTCCGCGGCCAGATGGTCATGCACGTTACAGCAACAAAGCAAGACACCACAAACGCCATGGATGTCTTGAGCAGTGCCCAAGCTTCCGACACGGCACACCAAAGGAGGGGCAGACCGTGCTCGTCCGATCTGACCGGGGTAGGAGCGTTGGCGGCGGCGAGTGACTGGATGGCGAATGGACAATTGGCGAGATTGTCGTGTTGTGCCCCTGGTCGAGACCCTTGCTTGGGGTGGCACAGGACAGCCATGGGCCGGGCGAGGGCAGAGGAGATCCCGACAGCCACGGCTGCTTTGGGGCCAGTTGCAGCCAGCTCCCTGCTTGAGCAGCCGGACCCTTGTCTGCCCTACAACGCCCGTGCTTGGTCACTTCCCAATGCTCCCATCAATACCACCCTGGGGTGGCATGGCAATGTGCGGTGGCCCTTGGCTTCCAAATTTGCTCCTGCGGAGGAACGCGGCCCGTCGTTCCAGGCTCACTCGACAACGACCCAGACGCGCTGGGCACCCATAAAACTCGGGGTAAGGGTTGGGGAAGTTGGAGCGCATAGAGTGAGACACCACCTCTAGATAAAGACCCAGTTGGATCCCCTTTCCGCAACAGAGGTCGTCCGAGCAGGTCTCTGTAGGCATCTCCCACCCGGCGTCGATCACCAAAGCGGCCTTCACCGAGCCCAACAGCCAGGTAGCACCGAGCGCACCAGCTAGAGCAAAGCATTAGTGCCCGTGACGACAGTCCAGCAACAGCAATGGCCGAGTCGAAGCAGATCCACAATGTTGATGCCATCAACGTCCACGACGACTTGCACACGCGCGTCGTCGTGGCCGAGGGCAGTGGCAAGACAGCCAACCAGGAAGGAGCCAAGGCCAAGGTCGTCCACAATGTGAGTTATGGCTATTGATTCCTGTGACTGTAGACTTGATGCTGACTAGCACGATTATAGGCCGAGCTCTATGCTGCCATCCAGGAGTCACCCATCGCCCGATGGAGCAAAGAGTCTCGTCACCTCTACTGTATGCTCACATAGTCCCCGTATGACACCGGATTATCGAGGCCAGGCACTGACCACAGAGTTATAGTCTCCATCTTCGTAGCGTTCTGCTGTGCCTGCGCCAACGGATACGATGGTACGTGACGTCGATTCTGGGAGTTCCGCTGCAGCGTCGCAAGGACTGACATCAAGATACAGGTTCTCTGATGACTGGCATCCTTGCCATGCCGCATTTTGACCGCGTCTACGGAACCGAATCTGATGCCATCAGAAAATCGCTGATCATGTCGCTCTACACTGTGTCAGTCTGCAAACTCTCCATAGCAGCTTCATGAGATTATGCTAACACTGGAGGGGACAGTGGTGCTATTGTGTGCTCGCCATTTGCAGCCATCCTATCCGACAAACTCGGCCGCCGTAAGACGTAAGATTCTCCCCGCTATCCTTGACCTCTTCAAAGACTTGCAGCCGAGTTCGCTCTTGAGTACTGACATACGATGACCTAGCATGTTTGCTGGTGGCTGCGTCATCATCGTTGGTGCCATTGTCGCCGCCACGTCCATGACTCTCCCTCAGATTGTCGTTGCACGCTTCATTCTTGGAGGAGGCATTTCCATCATGACCGTTGGAGCTCCCGCTGTGAGTATCTACACTGGAAACTTTACATTGCTCTACCTACCTCGCGAACCGAGCTCCGCTTCAAGTCCTGAATGCTAGCTGACCTGACATATCTAGTACGCTGTCGAGATCTCGCCACCTCATTGGCGTGGTCGTGCTGTCGGCTTCTACAACTGCGGCTGGTTCGGTGGCTCCATCCCTGCTGCGCTTGTCACATTCGGCTGCAACAGGATGGACAGCAACCTCTCATGGCAGATCCCATTGGCCCTGCAATGCTTCGCTTGTGTCGTTGTCATGATCTCTGTCTGGTTCATCCCCGAGTCACCCCGCTGGCTTCTGGCCAACGGACGGGAGGCAGAGGCTGTTGATTTCCTAGCCACATACCATGGCAACGGCAGCGCTCAATCTCGTCTCGTCATGCTGGAGATTGAGGAGATGAAGGATGGTATTCGTCAAGACGGTGTCGACAAGGAACCGTGGAACTGTAAGCTCCTAAGCCAGTACATTCCAAGCACTTTGGAAGCTAGAACACTAACGTGATCTTCTCCTCGTTTGCAGACAAGCCTCTCCTGCTCTCCCACAGTGGCCGCTGGAGAATGGCCCAGGTCCTCATGATCTCCATCTTCGGACAGTTTTCCGGCAACGGTCTCGGATACTTCAATGCCGACATCTTCAAGCTTATCGGAATTACGAGTGTCGAAGACCAACTCGGCTACAACGTTCTTAACAGCGTTATCTCGGCCATCGGCGCGGGTATTGCTGTCTGCTTCACAGACACTATGCCCCGACGTAAGGTCTTGATCATCGGAACCTTTGTCTGTGCGCTCACATTGGCTGCGAACGGGGGCCTGTCCGAGACCATGGCCATTCAGCAAGAAAGCACAGGCAGCTTTGAAGTCTCCTGTAAGAAGAACCAGCGATTTCCCCACATTCCACGATTGCAGTATCAGCGACTAATCCATTATCCGCGTCACAGATGCCAAGGGTGCCCTGGCGGCCTACTTCCTGTTCAACTTTGTCGTCTCTTTCACCTACACACCTCTGCAGGGTGTCATCCCGGCCGAAGCCCTCGAGACAAGCATCCGTGCCAAGGGTCTTGCCTCGTCTGGCATGATTGTCAACTCCATCGGCTTCATCAACCTCTTCGCCGGCCCGATCGCCCTCAAGAACATTAAGCACCGCTACATCTTCGTCTTCGTGGGCTGGGACTGTTTCGAGTCTCTGATGTGGTACTTCTTCTGGTACGTACCGGCAGCCACTTGCTATTCCATTGCTCCCTCGGCACAGGTCGCTAACCAGCTCTTCTTCCTGTCAACAGTGTCGAGTCTCAGGGCCGCACCCTCGAGCAGCTCGAGTGGGTTTACGATCAGCCCAACCCGGTCAAGGCCTCCCTCAAGGTCGACAAGGTCGTTGTCCAGGCCGACGGCCACGTTACCGAGAAGATCACCGACGGCTCCGACCTCAGCATCTAAAAAGCTGGACACATTTCGGGGGGGCGAGAGCAAGAAAAACTCTTCTTGGTCCTCGTCTCTGCGGGTGCTGCCAACGCGAGCTTGGGCGTGTCACCATGAAGCACATCATGGCTTCGACTTTCTTAGAGGTCGCAAGGAGGGCTCGCTTCCGCTGTGCTCGCCCAGGCGCGTAGACCTTTTCCAGTGGTTTCTAGCTGTTGGTACTGTTCGTGGACCCCAGCAGTTCCGGAGCTTACACTATTTTCGTGTGCAGAGGAACATTCCCGTCTCAGCGTGGTTCTTTAGTCGTTCTTTCGGCGGGGCGATTCTGGTGTTTCATAGCAATATCCTGATTATAATGACACGACGGACGGCTCAGCGTCCACTTTTTTCTGCGCAAACGTGGCTGCTTCCGCCTCTGATTCATCACGTGAGGCACTCTCAACTCCTATGCAGGTGAGTGTTTTGTGTGCTGATGCTGGTGCTGGTGCTGGTGCTGTGTTCCTCGTGTGACTCTTCCTTCGGCACGATCAACACAACACGGCTCGCCTGTTGCTGTGTTGGTAGAGAATCTCCTCTGCAGCCCGTCCGCTCGACACCCACCCTATGCACAACTTCTATTCCATACACAAACCCGCCTCTCTCTTCCCTGCCTGCCTGCCTGCCCGTGCCCCAGCTCAATGCGTCATGGCATCCTCAAACAGGCCCCTGAGCTGCTCCCTCTCCCTCTGCAGCTCGGTATCCAGGCCGGGCGCCAGCATGAGCACGCGCTGCTGGGGGATCGTGCCCTCGACCAGCGCGTCGAGGTGCTCCTCGCTGTTGAAGCCCAGGTCCCGCAGCCCTTTCGGCTGGTCGCCCAGCTCGTCGAGGAACTTGATCAGCGCGTCGGCCAGCACCGCGCCGGCGTCCTCGCGCTTGACCTGCGAGATGTCGACGCCGAAGGCTTCCGCGGCCTGCAAGTGGCGCTCCGGGTTCGAGGCCGCGGTGAAGCGAAACACGGCGGGCGCCGAGACGGCGACGGACACGCCGTGCGGGATGATCGGGACGTCGACGTCGTAGCCGTTGTGCTTGTACCCTGGGTTCTGGCCGGAGATGGGGTAGGACATTCCTGTGTATTGGGGAAGGGGGGCGGGTTGTTAGTGTTTGTTGAATGAGAATGAATTAGACGCCATAGAGGAGAACGCCCATAACAGGATGTCGAGCAGGCTTTAGGGGGTGGTGGGAGTAAGGGTAGAGACTCACCATGGCAGAGATGGACACCGGCGTTGCCGAACCCGACGCCGGCCAGCGTCGCCGCGAGCAACATCTCGCTCTGGGCCTCGAAGTCATCCGGGTCCCTGACCGCGCGGGGCAGGTATTTCACCGTAGCCCGCAGCGCGTTGAGCGAGAAGATGTCGCTGATGGGGTTGGCGCCTTGGTACGCGGGGCGCAGGATGGGGTTCGTGGGCCGGGGCGTGCGCTCGTTGAACGGGATCGCGGTCCATGACTCGAGCGAGTGGCAGAGCACGTCCAGCCCGGAGCTGGCTTTCACGGCGGCCGGCATGGTGCGCGTGTTGAGCGGGTCGCAGATGCCGAGCGTGGGCTTGAGGTTGCGGTGCGCGACGCCCGTCTTGGCGCGCTTCGAGACGAGGTCGAAGATGGCCGTGCCGGTGGTCTCGCTGCCCGTGCCGGCCGTCGTGGGGATCGCGATGAGCGGCTTGAGCTTCCTGTCAATGGGCCGGCCCTTGCCCAGCGGGGCATTGACGAAGTCGAGGAAGTCGGCGTCCGGGTACTCGCCATACAGGTTCATGAGCTTGGCCGTGTCGATGACGGAGCCGCCGCCGACGGCGAGGTAGGCGTCCGGGTTGTAGGGCTTGCTGAAGGCGATGGCCTCCTTGATGCTCGAGTCCTTGGGCTCGACGCGAACCTTGTCAAAGATGGTGAACTCGATGCCCTCACGGGTGAGGGCCTCCTTGACCTGCGCGATGGCGGTGAGCTTGGCGACGGTCGAGTCGGTGACGACGCAGACGCGCTTGGCCTGCATGTTGGTGAGGTCCATGCCGACCTCCTGGGTGACGCCGGGCCCGAAGCGGATGGAGGAGGCGGCCATCTCAAAGGCGTACTCCTTCTGGCGGGCCGGGTCCATGGGGGAGGCGAATGAGCGCTGGCCATTGCGGCGGGCGTAAGACTCGATCTGGGGCTTGACGGCGCCATGGTTGTGGTGGTGGCCTGGGTTGGAGTGGCAGGGGCACGAGGGCGGATGTGTGTACTGGACGGTCCGGAGGAGGCTGGCGGCTCTCGTGGCGGCCTGGCGTACGTGATGTTAGTGAATTGGAATTTCCGGGGACGGGCATGTCGAGGAGAGCAAGGGAAGCATACCGAGGGGGCCACGCGGATGGCGGCGACCATGGCAGGCAGAGACTTGTTTTGTCGAGGGACTCGGCACAGATGTTCAATGTGCAGGAAACCGAGGCCGAAGAAGAAGGGAAAAGTGGTGACGACGGACTCACGAGACAGCAAGAAGGAGACGGGGGAAGAGGGTGTGGCCGCGGCTCGTGGGTCGTCGAACAAATGACGAGCGGGCGGAACGACTCCACAGGCAGGTGCGGAGGTGCCCGCTTCGGCGAGCAGTCCGCGCCTCCACTGTGGGGAAGCCTGGGGCTCTTCAGGCTGGCTCTTCAGGCTGGGCGGGCTCCCCCTCCCCCGCACCAGGCCAGCCTCAGTCACACCACAGATCTTCAGCAGCAACTACGGACAAGGTACTTAAGGTACTCATAGTACGGACGCCAACCCCGCCTCGGGGCTCCCGCCTCGGGGCTCGTCAGTCGCCGACACAGGTGCGCTCAATGCAGCCTCAATGGCAATCCATCCTTGGACAGGAGGAAGGTAGCCTGCGTCCGCAAACTCCACATTGTCAACTCCGACCAAGCTGGAATCAAATCCCCCACCAGGCCCATGAACTCCGCAGATCCCCTGGCTGCACACGGAGATTCTTCCTCGGTGTCTGACTCTGACCGTGAGAAAGACAAGCGTCGCCCCGGTTTCCTGTCCACGCCGCCACCAGCAAGATGTTGCAATCTTACATCTCCCCATCCGGCATGAGTCACTGCGGGCAGTGAAAATCAGTGCAAATCCCCGCTCATAATCAGCGGGGTACCTCGTCAAGTGGCCTATGGCAGCAGGGACTATCAGATTGGTATGGTCTGCCTCGTCAAGACAGCAACAACAGGCGTAGAGCATATAAGACTTCAACAGACTGCGCGGGACAAGACTTCATTCATCGAGTGCCCTCTGCCAAGCTTCCTCCCATCTCCAACCAGACCCGAAGCCATGGCCTCCTCCGCCTCTTCCTCCGCTGCCAACACGGCCCCGGCCCCCGGCGGCGGCACCGCCGACAGTCAGCCCCGGATGCGCCTCCGCGACCTCGTCCCGGCCCTCAAGCTCGGCGACTGGCAGCCCGGCCCGCTCAACTCCCTCACCGACGTCCCCGGCGTCAAGGTGCACACCCAGTCCATCATCACCTCCACCACCTCATCCCCCTCCTCGTCCTCCACGCAGCAGCAGCAACACAACAACGTCAACACGGGCGTCACCTGCATCCTGCCCCGTGACGACTGGTTCCACTCGGCCTGCCACGCCGGCATCTTCCGCTTCAACGGCTCCGGCGAGCTCACGGGCTCCCACTGGATCGAGGAGACGGGCCTGCTGCACTCCCCGATCGTCCTGACAAACTCGTTCGCCGTCGGCGCCGCGTACCAGGGCATCTACGAGTACGCGCTCAAGAAGCGCAAGGAGGCCGCCGAGGCCGAGGCTGCAGCACAGGGAGAAAATGGAGATGGGGCAACAGAGGACCACGGCGTCGACTGGTTCCTCCTCCCCGTCGTCGGCGAGACGTTTGACGGGTACATGAACGACCTATCCACCTTCGCCGTGACGCCCGCCCACGTCGTCCACGGGCTCGAGAACGTCTCCTCGGACCGCGTCCCCGAGGGCAACACGGGCGGCGGCACGGGGATGCTGTGCTCCGGGCACAAGGGCGGCACCGGGTCCGCGAGTCGCCTCGTGCCCGCCGGCAACCCTTCTAGCAGCAACGACGGCAAGGCCAACTACACCGTCGCCGCCCTCGTCCAGGCAAACTACGGCCGCGCGCGCAACCTGCGCATCGCGGGGTACCCCGTGGGGCGGATCCTGCACGCCGAGACGACCGCGGCCGCGGCAACCTCGGCCGCCGTGGCCGCCGAGCAGGCCGCCCTCGCGTCGCACAAAGACCGCAAGGACGGCTCCATCATCGTGATCCTGGCGACCGACGCCCCCTTGTCGGCCGTGCAGCTGCAGCGCCTGGCCAAGCGCGCGACCGTGGGGCTCGCCCGGGCCGGAGGGCAAGGGCACAACCCGTCCGGCGACGTATTCCTGGCGTTCAGCACGGGCAACGAGATCCCCGTTCAGGGTTACAGCATGACGCGTAAGGACCTGGACCCGTTCAAGCCCAGCTTGCTCGAGGGCAAGCTGATGGTTGACGACACCACGATCAACGGGCTGTTCGAGGCCACCGCCGAGGCCACCGAGGAGGCCATCTACAACGCTATCTGCATGGCCGAGACCATGGTCGGGTACCAAGGTCGCAGGGTCGAGGCCCTGCCGCTCGAGCGCACGCGGGAGATCCTGGAGCGGTACATGGCGGTGGATGAGAAGGCGCAGATGACTTACTAGATGGGGAGAGGAGAGGAGAGTGCCGTTAGATCACTGGCGGTTGATATTTGTGTGTTTTTGATAGCTACAATATGGAAGAAAAAGCCGCCCGTCAATGCATATGCTCTTACAGTCATTACCATAGCCGTGTGCCAGCGGAACAAGATAGCGGGTGCATGCTGTCAATATATACAACTGATTGGCCCTCACATCACTTATCACGACATCGCTCTGCGCCCTACTTGGCCGCAAACGCAGCCTTGACCTCCTGCCGCGGCCACTCAAACAGCACGTCGCCGCCATACACCGTCGTCGTGACATTGCTGATCCGCATCTCCACATCGCCATAAAACTTCTCGCACTCCCGGAGCACCCGCTGCACGAGGACGCCGCCACCAGCACCACCGCTCTTCGTAGATACCGAGGTGACCGTTGACAGGGTGCTTGTAGACCCAGGCATAGCGGTAAGACCGCCGCCGCCGCCTCCACCTTCGTGCTCGTCATCGCTGAAGTGCTTGTCTACGCGCTTCCGCAGTGCCTCAATGCCCTTGCGCACCTCCTTGCCGTCGTAGTTGCTGAGAACCTTGTCGAACGTCGCCTTGGAATTGCTCGGCAGCGCCGCGATGATGCCCGTCGACTTGCCTGAGGCGAGCTGCGCCTCAATATTCTCGAGGAACTCGAGCAGTTTGCCTAGAGGCCGGCGCATGACAGCGTTCAAGTACAGCGACATGTGCTCGCTCAGCTCGTTGTTGGCAGCCTCCTTCCACTCTTCGAGGATCTCCAGGCCCCGCGTGTCGACCTCGTCGAGGAAGTGGTTCATGTTCTCGATCAGCAGGATATGGAAGTTGAGCGCCTCTTTGTCCTCCGGATCAGCGCCGCTGTTCGTCAGCGTCGCCGGATTCTCCCGCGCGATGAACTTGAGCGAGTCGAACATGGACTTGATGATGCGGTCGTACTCCTTGTCCACCATCCGCCTAACGCCAGAGTGCGTGTCCGCTGTGACCAGCATGTTCTCGATAGCGGCGGAAAAGTTGGGGAAGACACGCATAAATGCAATCACGCCCTTGCGCTTCTTGATTTTGACCTTGGTTTCCTCAATGGCGCGGATCTGCTCCTCCACGAATTTGTTGAATTGTGACTCGAGCCCGCTCTGGAGCTTTTGAAGGATGTTGTTCAGGTAGTCTTGGTTCGTCTGCACCATCTCCGTCTGCTTGCGTTCGAGAACGACTAGAACTCCCACTCCTTGTCTGCGTCATATTGTCAGTACACGTTGCTCTGAGCATGCAGCGAGGTCGCACTTACAACGCATGTTGTGAGAGAACCCAGGCTACTGTGGTTTGCAGGTCTTGCTCGAGGAAGGAGAAGATGACCTCCATAGCCCGGGTGACTCTCCTGCCCAGGTCTCGATCAGGCTCCATAAGCCGATGCCTCTTAAGGTCGCCTCCTCTCCTGTCTCGAGGCTTCACGGCTGCCACCAGGTCAGGAAAGTCTGCCGTCTCCAGTGTCGTTGCGTGGAAGAAGTCCACAATAAAGTTCTGCTCAATCTCCACAAGTGGCAGAACATCGTCGACAATACCAGCGAAGACCTCGTACGGAGCACTTCGATTATCTCCGCCTTTGTCCTTCTTGCGGTCGCTGTCGCCCAGTGGTGAGCGCAGGGACTTGGCGAGCGTCTGGCTCCGCTTCACCGTGAGCTTTCGGGCCGTGGCCATGGTGCTTTCGTGTTGCTTCTCAACTTGTGCCGTGAAGAGGAGCTCCGTGTCGTCCCCAGTGGGCTTCTTGATGTTCCGCTTCCATGAATCAACCAGGTCCTTGCACTCCGACCTGTACAGCGGGAAGTTCTTCTCCTGGTAGACCTGGAGCATCCGATTCCAGCCTTGCAGGTCCATCTCTCGAGCGTACAACACGAGAGGGCTGTACTTCCAGAGGTGTTCCCTGCCGACGTCGTGTCGACGAGGATCACCCTTCTTCGTGAGGGAACCCTCGATTGCCGACTTGATCTCTTGCGATGCGCGGTCGAACTGGCGGCCCATGAAAGGCTCGAACTTCGAGAGGAATTGAGAGCTCTCCGAGATATACATCTGCTTCTTCTCCTGCACGATGCGCATCTTGCCATAGTCTGTGCCCAGGCCTGCGGGCTGGTCCGGGTTGCTGACGTCGTCGTTCTTCCTCGGATCGGACCCCGTAAGCGACGGATCGATCTTCATCATTGCTTTGTACAGCGTGACCAGAGCCTGCTCAATATCCTCGAGACCGGCGGTGGTGTCAAGTGGCGCAGCGACCAGTGCACGCAGGTCATCCGAGGTAATGGCGCAAGTGTCCAGCAATGACTCTAATTCCTTGCGCAGGAGCTTTTGGTTGGATGCTTGCACTTGAAGACCTTGTCCTTGCGCTTCGATGTAGGCAATGTCATCCGAGAGAGTCTTTTAAAGGGTCAGCATTCCGTCTCATTAGCAAAATCATGGTAGACTCACGGATAACTCAACGCTGTACAGTGTCAGCAGGTTGTCAAGCTCTTCGCATTCAGCAATGGCAACATCGAGGCCGGTCTTGATCACGTCAACGCGGTCGTCGTCCTGCTCGAATCGCGCCACCCAGCCACCGGCTTGAGCTTTGCCAATCTCACGATCGATGTCGAGTTTCATATCATCGAAGCTCCGGTTGCGCATCCGGTCGCCGGGTATCCATCCAAAGTGATCCAGCCACTTGGCGAACTCAGAGGAGCCGTCAGCGAGCAGACTTGTGTCCACGCCGAGTGCAGTGAAGTACTTGGCATCATTGCCAGCTGCTACCCGGCGGTTCCTGTCTTCTTTGGTTTGGACCTCTAGAGTTCCAACCTGAGTAGTCTCCTTTGGTACAGCTTGTATGCTGGACGGGCGACTAGCGTTGGGAACTGTAATCTTGACCTCCGGCACCAGATTAGAAGACCTCTTTGGGGTAGATTGCTCCTTCGGCGTCTCAGGTCGCACGGGCTCGGGAGTCGCGACTGCTCGAGCTGGAGCTGGTACTACCCCAGTAATACCATCGGGCTCGGTTTCACTAGCCTTGGCCAGCTCGGCCGCCTTTCTCAGCCTCTCCGCAGCACCGCCAGCTCGTGGCTTGAAGGCGGATACTGCCGAAGCAGCTTTCCACATGGACCCCGCAATATCAGACTTGGACATCTTGGCCTTGATCATGGGACCCAAGCCGGGCCGCTCCTCATCAGCTGCCGTTTCTGACGCTTGGCCATCATCTTGAGCTTCTGATGGATCCGGCGCAGGTGTTGATTGAGGCGCTGGGGTCACCGGTTTGGAAATCGCAAGAGGAGCAGGCTCTGACGCTTGATCTGGTGCTGAGCTTCTTGCCGTGTCAGGTGTTGGAGGTACGGGACTCGATGGCGGCGGAGCTGCTGGTGGAAGTCTGTCCCTGATGGAGCTGGTGTCGGATCGCTGGCTGACTGAATTCTGCCTCATGCGTTCGGTACTTCGAGGCGGGGGCTCACGGGGCTCACGACGCATCCCTGGGCTCACGAGAGGTGCAGGCACAAGATCACTGTCTGGCTGGCCTTGCGATCGAGCAGGGTCCATCGGTGGCCGTCTCCTGTCTGGAAGATCGAGCTGTGGAGGACCTTGTTGGTTGGCCGGATCGCCAAATCTGCCAAATGCCCCTGGTCCCGACATACCACCTCTGGATCGCGGAGGTAAACTTGTGGTATCCTCACTTCGCGCGAGTGAGGAGGTGGACGCAGCCACGGAGTCCTGGCTCTTGTTGCTAGCCGCCACCCTCCTCAGGTCGGGGGGCGGTCTGCTGCCTGATCTGCTACCAGAGTCTAGGCTCAGATCTGTTGCAGAGCCGTTTGGTGGTGCCAGACCGCGAAGCGGCGGGGGACTCGGTCGGTATGGTCTGATGTCATTGTTCTGTAACGGTGGCCCCGGAGACAGGGCAGGCGGCATTCTAGGTGGTGGTGGGTTTCCTGGCAATGGGTCAGGCCTTGAAGACGGGCGAGAGTTTGGCTGGCTCGGCGGAGTTGCTCGCTGGGCCTGGGACAGAGCAGGAGGCGGCTGAGCTCTACGAGCGCCAAGCACCTGTTCACTCTCCTTTGGGTCAAAACCTCTAAGCTCAGGCACGCCGCCGCCCGTGTATTTGCCGTAGATCTTGATCAGACTAGCGATGAAGAACTTTTTCTCCTTGTCCGTTTGCGCCTGCCAGTAGTATGGTTTGCCGAGGTTGACGATGAAACCCACATCTCCAGCATAGCTACGCGCCTGAGGGTCGCACTTGGCAGCATCGGTAAAGGATTCGATCCCGGTCATGTCGTTGAGATCCCATGTCTTGCCGATCGAGAAGGTCCCGTTTGCATTCTCCTTGGACTTGTGCATGCGAACCCGGCCCGACTTGCGCACGGCGACGATAATCACACGCGGCTTCTCCGTCTGCGGCGTGCGGGTTTCGGGAGGCGGCGGAGAGGTGGGGTGTGTCGAAAACTCGAGGATGCGTATGTGCGTGATGTAAGTCTCGAGGAGGGAGTTGTCGACCGGATCCTTCTTGGCGAAGCAGCTCTCTATGATGCGGCGCTTCTCGTCCTCGAATCGCTCGGCCCGGTTCGAGAGGCCGGAGCTGCTGCCGCCCGCGCTCAACGCGCTCGGCCGGGGCGGCGGGTGGTCCATCACAGCGGCTGTCGGATGTGCTCAGGGATCGTCGACATTCGAGGAGTGTCTATGCAGCATGCAGGCGTGTGTGCAATGGCCAGGGCAGCTCTATGAGCATCGTCGCGCTGCACGTATCGTTTGCATGGGATCGTGCGGCTGCAGTGTGGTGTCGGCTTGCGGGAGCTGCTGTGAGCCGTTCGGGTTGTATGTTGAGCCTGAGCCGCGGTCGAGATCAAGAAGTCGATTACAGCACCGGGCAATGCGCAGCAGGAGCTTTGCGCTCAATGGCTGTCTTGGCCGTGGTGGTGGTCGTGGTGTTGAGCGTGGGTGCGGGCCTTGGCTGGCCGTTGACGTGCCTCCTCGAGAGCTCCACGATTGCAGTTGTGCAAAGCACCCCGAGTCTTGGCAGGAGCTCAGGAGGAAGGCGGCATTGTGTTCGTCTCCATCTGCGCACTGTCTCAGCTTGGTGGCTCTGTGCTTGTTCTGGGCGCAATGCTGTACAGTGTGTGCACAGTCAGCTCGATACATCGCCCTTTGCCTCCACCGTATTGCTAAGGACTGATGAGCAGCATGTCGTCAAACTCGACCCGCCATTCTTCTCCAGCACGAGAATTAAGGCGCGCTTGTCAACAACGAGAATCAACAGTAGTTATTCAAAGCATCTCGCGACTTGGAGCTGTGGTGGCGGATCGCCCAGCTGTGAGATCCCGCATCTCCATCTTGAGACATGCAGATTGACCACAACCCTTTGTTGTCGGTTCATGCTGATTGGCCCCCCACCCAACGACAGCCGTCGGATACTGTACAAACAGAAGGCCCCTTCCCCTTACCGGAACCTCTCGCAACATCAACATGGGCCATGCCGAAGCCATCACTGACTGCCTAGCGTAGGCAGGTGTCGACGGGCAAAACGGCAGCAAGTCGCTTTGACTGTTGGCGGCGGACCGAGTCTCGGCGGGGCCAAAGTTGGGGGTGTAGGATCCCGGAGCAAGCATATCGCTCCGGTCGACGGAGCAGTCCAGACTCTGGCCGCCTGTTGTCTGGATCAACTGCCTCCACCGTCGACGAGGCTCACCCCACACACACCAGTGCACAAGCTTGTGTATAAAGTGTTCTGTGGTGGTTGCACTCAAAGCGGCCGCCCGGGGGCAGGTGATGTTCGACTGGGCCGACCAGATCTTCAGATGCAACGCTGGAGGCTTGTCCTGGTGCTCGCGCAACCCACCACCAGCCCAGTGCCTTGGTCTCGGACTTGAACCTTCGTTCAGCCCAGAGCTGGACGCCACCAATGCAACGAACCCACAGGGCTGCCCTCCATACGAGCGGCACGGAGGACCTCTCTCTCCCTTGGGACAGCCGTTGAATCCCCTCGGGATGACTATCGGGGATCGCATTCACCTGCGCCCAAGCGAGTTCTCTCGATCTGGCTCGCCTGCGCGATCCTTGTCACCGCTGCCCCTGCCGCAGTCGCACGGCATAGGGCTGCTGAAGAATTCTTGGCACAGTATTCCTGGTCACAGTATTTAGGTGCAGGATGGACAAGGTCGACCTAACCACGTGGACGAATATATCTGCCGGTGGTCTTGCAGTAGTGCAGTCCCAAGGCCAGTTGCATATAACCAGCCCTTGGATCCTCAAGGAAAAGGCACTTCCGCCGCAGGTAAGCTAGCCAAGAAACAGCTGAATGTCCCCAGCTTTTCTAATCCGAGCCTGCTGTAGACCTAATATCTTTCCCAGGTCGCCAATTTCGGAGCCATCTCATGCAAAGGTCCCAGAGCTGAATACATGCCGAGGCACCCCCATCTCGGCGATGGAGCTCTCAAAACGCCCCTCACAATCTAGCGCGTTCCGGAGGCGAACTATGTAATTCTATCCCGTGGTGCGCCAGTTCCTGCCCCGCTCAAGCAACAGCAATATCAGATTAGGACTTGCCGGCAGTTCCTGCTGGCACACGACTCGTCAAGCCAATACTCCATCGTCACACGCTGGGGGCGGGGAGCCGGGAGAACTTGTGTGGTAGATAGGGTACTGCTCTGGGTCCTACCGTCGGCACGTGTGACAATCCCGGTCTCCTGTTCCAAGGATATGGTCCCAAGCCCGCCGCATCCTGCTACCGCGAGTGGCAGCAAGGTTTCGGCAAACATCAAGTGTCCCGGTTGGCAAGAGAGCCGGGGGTGGGCGGGCACCTTGACTCTTTTGCTCGCATCCTGGAGATGGAGCCTGGGTTCGAGAGCGCTCAAAGAAGCTCAGCGGCGCGAGACCCAGATCGGGTATGGGCAAGGAGGCCTTTCTAGCCTATCCGCTAGCTTTGGATTGTTCATAAAGAGGGCATTTCCCTCCCGTGTAGCCTCTTTCGACGTCATCTCTGCTTTCCTACCTTGTGATATTATTGTACATTCACATGTGTCTTTCTGTCACGAATCAAGCTCGACCGGGTACGTCAGCTCGACCAGCAAGACTGCCAGACAGATGAACCATCTTACACGGTCAATAAACACAATATACCATCATGGGCTTAGCCGAGGCGCCTTCCCGCCGCTACCAGACCGCCCTCGAGGTCGTCGAAGCGTACAACTCGTGGGATCTGTCCAAGATCATGGCCGTCCGGGCTCCAGAATGCCTCACTCAAGTCCTCCCTAGTATGTCCCGCCCTTGGTACTTCCCACTGGCAGGCAAGAAGCAACCCCTGTCCACAATAATATTTCACCATGAACAGCTTCACTCGAAGAAACCATGATGGTCTCAAGACAGCAATGTTCAACACAGAACAGAGCCAGCAGTCACATCAACTAACTCTGCCCAACCTCCTAAACAACAGAATCCCTAGACCGCCCCGAGCTCAACAACGCCGACTACGCAAAGTACCTCGGCACGGTCATGCCCGCCTTCAGCAACTTCCACGTCCACGTCAACGAGATCATCGAGGACAGCCGGCAGAACAAGGTCAGCATCTGGGCCAAGAGCACGGCCGACACGATCGCGGGCCCTTACGCAAACGAGTACGTGCTCATCTTCCACTTCAACGAGGCCGGGGACAAGCTGGTCAGGTTCTACGAGTTTGTGGATTCAAAGTACAGCGTCGACCATTTTGCCAAGATCCACGAGGTGGTGCAGAAGAGGGCCAAGGCGGCCGCCGCGGCTGGTGGTGCCGTGAAGGCGCAGAGCTCAATTTGAGATATGATTCGCAGAAGGAATAAAATGAATCGCAATCAAGACCTTGAGGAAGTCTGACCCCTGGTTTTCATGATGATCATGGTAGTGTTCTTTTCTGGCTATAATTGTATGTTGTTTTACATTGTCAAGACATCAGCGACTTTGACTTCAACCTAACCTGACTGTCTTCCACATTCGCAAACATTCCTGCAAGTCCATCGCCAAAGTCCCCTCAACGGCAGTCACAGTCCCCTTGATCATGGCGACCATCAGCGCCGCCTGCGCAAACATTTCTATCGAGTCACGCGTCGCCTCGTACTCGGCCTTGCGCATGCCCCCATTCTCCGCCCAGCCTTTCCACAGATCCAGCATCTGGACCAGCCCGCTCGCAAACTCCCCGTCCAGAACCATGCGGTGCAGGATCATGCCGACGGCCTCGCGAGTCCCGACGTCCTCGGCGAAGCAGGAGCGCCGCTTGAGCACCCGGAGGCAGTGCTCGGCCACGAGCTTCGTCTCCCACTTGGGGCTCTGCAGGGCCTCGAGGAACCGAGCGTCGCGGCGCTGTGCTGTTCGTCTTGTATCGTCTCGCACTTTAAGTCGGAAGATGTCAGCATTGATGTCGATGAGGTTGAAGTCTAAGTCAAGGATGAAGGGAGACCTACTGTCCTGGAGCCGCTGGTCCATTTCCTTGCGAAGTCGAGCCGCCGACGCAAACTGCTTTTCGGCAGGCGCCATCCTCGCCTCCGCTGCCATGGCTGCACGCTGCTCGGTTGATCGCTGGACAAACAGCTCATGCTTCTCAAGATTGTTGTCATAAGAGGTGGCCCAGTCGGGTGTGTCTGCCATGTCCACGATGTCGAGAAGTACAAGAATGCCACAAGGCACTGTATCACGACGGGCAAAGTTGAGGATATCGTCTGGGATCTTGTAATTCCAGAGAACGGTCTGCGAAGTGGTACCGTACGCGGTGGCGGTGCTGGCGAACCAGACGCCATTGTTCGTGGCCTGGCTGATCCTGAGATGGTTGGCGTATAAACTTTCGAGGTTGGCGACGGAAGAGATAGGCCCATCTGGTTGACTCAAAGCAGCCACGAGACCGTGACTCGAGATCTCGCAGGTGATAGGGAGACTCTTGTTCTGATCGATCTGCTGCTCTACCGAACCTACAGACTTATGTGTTGAAGCCGCTCCCTTTGTCTTGCCCAGCGAATCCTCTGCATCAGCTGCCTCCTCGGCTTCGTGGATGCTGTGGGACGTTGACGCATGACCGGTTTGACTTGTGCTCGGTCGCCTTGGCGATGGCGGGGGAAGCTTGACCCAGTAGGGCGGCAGCGAAGCGAAGTTTCGGGTTGTCCACGTAGATGACCACTCAACTTTGAGCGAGAGATGCCCGTCGGAGTCATCTAACGGAGCGATAGTCAGTGCTCTATTGTGTCCGCCCGGCGATGTCATCAAGGTAGTTCCCATAGGCGTCCACAACCCGGTGGACCGCAGAAGCTTCCAGCCGTGCGCGTCTGGGATTGCTCCGAGGTCCATGAGATACGCAACAAGCTGATCAAGCACAACCTCGACCTGGGGCTGGCGGAGCTGGTCGGCATATTCGACACGCTGCGTCTTGATGCCGATAATGTTGGTCTTCCAATTGAAAGTAGACCAGGTGCCCCCGGGGATCTGACTGGGCTGCCTACTGAGCTGCCAGTACTCGTTGCGGTGGTTGAAGCGATCATATGGCTGGACAGCGTAGCGGGGCAGCTCGACCTCGATGACACGATTTACGATGTCGCTGCGAGTGAGGGCGCTCAGCTTGCTGTGGCGGAGCATGCGCTTGATCTTGGACAGCGCGGTGAGCGTCGCAATGGTGTTGAAGAGGATGGGCAGCACGCCGAGGACGGTCAGGGGCACTCCGACATAGGTGATGATGTCGGAGGCGAACTGGTTGTGGCCATCTTCATCGTAGCCCATGATGGACAGAAGAGCAAGTGCTGAACTCAAAGAAGCCGACGCCGCGTCAGGCGTTTAACGTGGGGAGAAACTCGCCGACTCCAAAGACCATACGGATCAAATGCATCTTCAGGGCCAAGTCGAGGGGACGGTGCCCCCTGAGTCAAAGAGAAAGTTCGTCGCTAATTCTCAGCCGCAGAGCGGCGCCATGGAACGGGGTCGTGAACCTTGGGAGTCAGCCATGGACCCCAACCGATGTCGAAGTCACCCACACTGATATTAAAGCATTGGAGTACTTGCGCCCGTCCTTCCGTCCTTCCTGCAAGGCACAGCCCCATCAAACAAGCATTCCCGTCAAGGTGCTGTGATTTTAGTGGGCATCGAGCTCAGTGGCCCTTGCTGCCAGGGGCGGGAGGGCGCTGCTTGCTGCGCTGCCCAGCCGCTTGGCTGACGCGCGTTCAGCTCCAGCAATTTGCAGATCAAGACACCTCCCAGCCTCGTCCACAATTGGAGTGCTCACGGCTGCTGGTTTTTGGACACAGCCTGCCATTGTCATCACCACACGCGGCGCTGCAGGCCAGCGTCACTCCGATTCGAACCTGCTTGCCTTCATGATTATGACGGCCCGTCCGACACGAAGATGCGACTCTCCGGCCCTCAAAGGGTCCTCGTCGCGGCTGCTGCTTGCCTTGCGCACCTGGCACGACCCATAAAGGCACAGGCTCCCGATTCTTCGCCCGACCACCTCAACCTCACGACCATCGTTTCGCCATACGATCCGACGATATCGATCAGCTATAAGGTCCCTCAGGGTGTCTGCAAGACCGCCTTCGACAGCCAGCAGCAGTACACGGGCTGGGTAAAACTCCCAGGCGACTACCCGACGAACACATTCTTCTGGTTCATTGGATCGCGTGATGCCAAGTCATCGACATCTCTGACCGTCTGGCTCAATGGCGGTCCAGGTTCGAGCTCCATGTTCGGACTGTTCAACGAGAATGGTCCCTGCGAAGTCATCGCGAATGGCACAAACAAATGGACGACTGCCGCACGAGAATGGGGCTGGGATCGTGCCTCGAACATGCTCTTCATCGACCAGCCCAACCAGGTGGGCTTCTCATACGATGAACCCACAGCAGGCTCGCTCGATCTCATGACCGGGCGTGTCACGGTCCCGGCTACCTCTCGGCCGAACTCTCTCCCTCCGAACGTATTCCTCAACGGCACCTTCAGTTCTCAAAATCCCGCGCACACAGCCAACACTACCCAGACGTCTGCGACCGCGATATGGCACATGCTGCAGGGGTTTCTTGGGGCTTTCCCAGAGTTCAAGCCACCGGCTGGCAATATCCTTGGAGTGAACCTGTTCGCCGAGAGTTACGGCGGCAAGTATGGACCAGCTTTCGCTGAGAAGTGGCAACAATTGAATCCGCCACAGACGAATGGCACAACGACAAACTCGACCATTCGGATCGAGCTTAAGTCGCTCGGCATCATCAACGGTTGCGTCGACGATCTCATCCAGGGACCATCCTATCCCAAGATGGCGACGGACAACTCCTATGGACTCACTGCGATAAATTCGGTCCGAGCTCAGATGGCAAACCAGAGCTTCTACGTCCAGGGTGGGTGCCGTGATCTTATTCAGCGCTGTCGGGCGACTGTCTTGGTTCAAGATCCTACCAATTCGGGCACAGTCTCCGAGGTGAACCAGCTCTGCGCCAAAGCGTACACTACCTGCAACGACAATGTGGTGATGCCGTACGGCGACTCGGGACGTAGCTTTTATGACATTGCTGCTCATCTTCCAGACTCTTTTCCATCCAGTCAATACATAGACTATTTGAACACGCCTAGTGTCCAACAGGCGATCGGAACTCGGCTCAACTACACTGAAGCCAACTCAGTGGTCAACGCCGCCTTCCAGAACACCGGCGATTACGAAAGAGAAGCCATGGTCCCCAAAATTGCTAGCTTGCTTTCGTCTGGGGTTCGCGTAGGCTTCATGTATGGCGATCGAGACTACATATGCAACTGGTACGGTGGCGAAGCCGTTTCGCTTGCTGTCGCAGAAGCGGTCCCCGCATACGCGGCCTTCTCACAAGCCGGCTATGCTCCCATCATTGTCAACGACAGCTACATTGGCGGTGTTGTGCGTCAGTACGGCAACCTCTCGTTCAGCCGCGTCTACCAAGCAGGCCACTTCGTGCCCTCGTATCAACCGGATACCGCCTTCGAGATCTTCGCCCGTATTATCTACGGCACCAGC
Source organism: Microdochium bolleyi (assembly GCA_001566295.1). Taxonomy (NCBI): domain Eukaryota; kingdom Fungi; phylum Ascomycota; class Sordariomycetes; order Xylariales; family Microdochiaceae; genus Microdochium; species Microdochium bolleyi. Next base: position 3,158,684 of record KQ964245.1, read on the forward strand.
GTGTCCACTGGGGCAAGTATTGATTTATCGTCATACAACACGACGGGCGACAGCAGCGCTTCCAAGAAGCTTGACTTGCCACCGAGTCCGGGCAACACTTGCTGGCTTCGCAACATTCCCGGCAGTTGCCATGCGGACCAGCAGAGCTCTATACTGGATGGCAAGGCCACGTTCGTGAATGGAGCACTGGCGACCTCCGTGCCCACGACGAGCGTAGCAGCCACCACTGTGGTGACCACGGCGACGACAACGGCGCAGTTGACCGGTGTTTTCACGGCAACGGCGACGCCATCGAATGCTGCAGTCCGTCCTGGGCTAGATAAGGATGGTACGGGGCGTATAGTGGTGGCTATATGTGCTGCAGCATTGCTAATGTAGGATTACTATGTACCCTGTACGTTGTAGAGGCTTCCGTGTTACAGCCTTTATATTCCGAAATACCCCAAACAAGTAGATCAAATAGAGCATATGAACCTTTGGATATTTTTCCCAATATCAGGGTGTCCATCGAATCCTTATGTTGCATGTTGTCTAGGTGCTTCATGCTGTACTTCCAATTACCATGGCTGTTTTTACACATCTAGCTCCCCCACTTGGCTCCGATGTACACCGAGTTACTAGTGACGGCAGCCACCAAATCCTGTGCAGCCAAATGTAAGTATTGTTCTTTAAATTTTACGAATTTTTATTCCAAATATAAGGGCTGGTATTTATACCCTGTTGTGTGCTAGCAAAGTAGCGGTACTGTATGCAATTGCATTTTCCGTTGCGTTTCCAGTTTCCCGACCCTCCCCCGCACCGCGCGGCGTGCCCCTGTATCCTCGGTCCGTCCCCACATGACAGTCTTGGGGTCTGGCACACGTCTACTTGTAAAACGACTTGACCTTCTCGACTTCGTCGTAGCTGCCGAGGAAGATACCCGCGCGGTCGTGAATGTGTTCGGGGACGACCTCGAGCATGCGGGCCATTGTGCTGTCGACAGCCTGGCCACCAGCTGTTTGGGGGAGGAACGGGAATGGTTAGCATGCAACTCAAGCAGAAACGGCTAGTGCAGAAGAGGAGAGGGGTCGATTCTCAGTGTTCAGATTACTCACCATTCTCGAAAACCATGGCCATGGGCGCACACTCGTACAGGATCCGAAGCTTGCCCTTGGGGCTCTTCTTGTCGGCCGGGTAGGCGAAGATGCCGCCGTAGAGGAGCGTGCGGTACGCGTCGGCGACCATGCTGCCGATGTAGCGCGCGCTGTAGGGCTTGCCCGAGCCGTCCTGCGGGAACTTGAGGCTGTTGAAGTACTCCTTTGTGTGCTCCTCCCAGTAGAGCGAGTTGCCCTCGTTGACGCTGTAGATGGCGCGGCTCTTGGGGATGCGCATGTCCGGGTGCGTGAGGATGAACTCGCCAAACGAGTTGTCGAGCGTGAAGCCGTTGACGCCGCCGCCCTTCATGGTCAGCACGAGCTGCGCGGAGGCGCCGTACATGGTGAAGCCGGCCGCGACGAGCTCGGTGCCGGGCTTGAGGATGTCCTCCTTGCTGCCCGTCGAGCCGTCGGCGAGACGGTGGATGCCGAAGATGGTGCCGACCGAGACGCCCGCGTCCAGGTTGGAGCTGCCGTCGATCGGGTCGCAGGCGACGGCGTACCGGGCGGACCCGTCCTCGGTCTTGAAGTAGATGATCTCCTCCTCTTCTTCCGACACAAGCAGCGCGCACTTGCCCGAGGACTTCATGGCAGCGATGAAGAGGTCGTTGCCGATGACATCGAGCTTCTTGACATCGTCGCCGGTGGCATTGGACTGGCCGGCCAGGCCGGTGAGGTTGACGAGCGTGGCGCGGCGGATGTAGTATGAGATGGCCTTGAAGGAGAACTGCAGGGCGTGGCAGAGCAGCGTGAAGTCTCCGGTGGCCTCTTTGACCTTGGACTGCTCCTCGGTCAGGAACCGCGTCAGGGTGATGATGTCGGTGCTGATGCCAGCGGCCTGGGTGGCATTCTGCCCGTTGGTTTCGCTAGCCATTGTGGGCGTTTGGGGACAGATGGGGTATCACAGAGCAAAAGAGCAGAGAGGAATGGAAGCTGATCACAGATACGTGAGAGAAGAGGAGAGGTAGAGGTGAAGAAGAATGTTCGAGGGGCAGCCCAGCTATCGTCACGAGAATCGGGTTTGAGTTGTCGCTGCGGGGAGCTTGGAGGAGACCCCCGTTATGACGGCCCAGGCTCCACGAGCGCGGGTCAAAGATTGGGGAACATCGTGATCCGGGCCAGCGCTCCCGGGCCAGCGAATTGCCAGCCTAGCCCCGTCCATGGCCCGTGGGAAGCCGGCCGAGGTGCAGAGTTACGGCTAGGAGGCGCTGCCGCGAAGAGGATTTTCCGGGTCACGAGAACGCGACAGAGTCGGTGCCCCCGTACCCTGCAAGCCCGAGCCCCTCGGGGTGCGGGTGAAGTCGCGGCGGACCTGGATCAGATCGTCCTTACGTCAACCGGGAAGCGGACTCGGCGGGCTCGAGGGGAAATTCCTGCCCGTGCCTGTCTGCCAGCTGCTCCGTCCGTTCAGCGCATGGGGTGGGCAAGGACTGGGAAATTTCTCCGAGCGGACGGGATAATTGCTTGGAGGAGTTTCGCCCGACAAGGTCACAGGAGGTCCATCAGAGCTCACGTCAGCTGCACATCTCGACAGTTGCAAATGCCATCTCTCGTCCACGGGTCCTTCGAGTCCTGAATGCCGTCGCCGTCGCCGCTAGCCAGGGCCTCCCCCAGGTGACTGCTGGAAAAGGCGGGGACACGACCCGGCACCATCCGCTGTGGCTCAGTCGGGATGTTGGAGAGAGAGACAGCCACCTGTGGCTGGGCTTGACCCCATTGTGCCCCACCTCGCCTTGCCAAACTGTCGCGCAGCAGCAACACGCACGAGCCACTCAGCGTTTTTTCTCTGCGCGGGCCGACTCATTGCGCGGAGCTCCACCCAAGCTGCTGCATTTTCTCAACGCTCCATTGAAATTTCCTTCTTCAGTCCTCGCAGCCTTCTGCATCCTACATCCTGCTCCCTCCCGAGCAGACAACACCGCCAACCACTGCGCGTGATTCTATGGTAAGTCGCATACACCCAGCTCTCAGCCCTCAATCCCTCCCGACCTGATGACAACCGCAAAACCGCAAACAAACTAGAGTCTTTGATCTCTTTTGAGAAATGTAACTAGGTGCATGTCAGTCTGATCACATGGCACATGACAAGCTTTTCGCAGTCGCATACAATCTCTTGCGAGCCTAAAACGCTAACATGGCTGTCTACAGAACAATGACGACTCCCAGCTGGAATGCTTGGTGACCTTGTGATGCCATACCGCGGGCTCCTCGAGCCGGTATGGCGCCCTCGTGATGCTCAATCTTGGTAAGCTTCACCACAGTTCAATCCCAACCCAACCTTCTCCCTTTTCATGATGATCACTTCTGTGCCTCGGCACAGCTGGAAATTACCGTCTGAGGCAACTGCTCTTGACGAAAAAAACTGGCTGTATCTGATATAAACACCCATCAAATCATACTTTTCTGCATTGGCGATTATGATCAATCACTAACAGACATGATTAGAGCACCACGATTCCATGATAATGGTACGCTACCCTCGACCTACACCCTCCGACGCACTTCGAAATGATGAAGCGGCACTGGGCTCCGAAATAAAAACACATGAGTCGATATGCCTCTTTGTGGCAGGCCTAGAAAACCTCGCCCACTGATCACATACGACACCACATACTCGTCGCACCTTTGTCCTGGGCGTAAGCTGACCTTTCCGTCGGCAGATATGAAGCCATGCTTGCACGCACATTGTGGCAGGCTTCTCTAGGTAACTTCGTTGTGCTCCCGTGATGAACACAATGGTAAGCTTTTGCATTTCGTCCTCGAACACAACACATACTTCCCCTCATTCGTCTGATGAACACCTAGATGACGAGTCTGATTCGGGTCCACCGTTGGAGACAACCTTTTAAATTATACCATTCATGCCTAACTGATACGAATATCCTCACTCGCATTTGTTAGTACACTTGTGAGGACTTCTGCTGACATCTTGCAGTGATCTGTAGACCGTGCTACGCACCCTGGGATGGAGGACGTTGGCAGAACATGTGCCAAGCGAAAGACTGCTCATCGAAGCCAATATGATGATCTGACGAAAACAATGACAAGCATATGTCAGAGCCTCACGGCCTTGAAGAGTTTAGTCCCGTCTGATTGCGCTTCGATGAACTAGTTTGTGCAACGTGGAGCTGTTACGTCCTAGTGTTGAGCGTGAAATGCTCGGCATCTGCAATGCGCAGCTAGGTAAGACTTTTTCCATTATGTTGTCTGCACCCAGCACCCGGTTCCATATGATGATCTATTATTATCACGACGGTCAACATAGCTCGACATAGCATTGCTGATACCGCCTTTGACAAGGCACTATTAACAAAACTGACATGGAACTTCAAACCACACTTCGTTTCACACACTTCTCTCGTGCGTCACTAACTCGACGTGTTTTCAGATCTCGCCATGAGCATAACCTGGACTTGCGTCTCAGGATTGTCGTCAAGCAGATACTGGTTGCTTTTGCTGCCACGTTGACTGTTATATGGGCCGCGTGATTTCATAGCTGTAGCACAATAATATGAGCATATTGCATGCAAATGACTATCTCGCATGTGTCCGCCATCAATATTTTTGTTGTCCTGCGCATGTTCTCCGTGTTCTCTTGTGTGCCTACTAGTTTTGCGTCTGTCAGAGTGGTCGGCCCGTAGAGCATCACGGAACAATGACGCCATAAACGAGCACGACGTTAGTGGTGTCTCAATACATCCAATTCCACAGCTACGACGTTCTTCTTGCAACGCGGCAGCAACGTCCATATCCTGGTAGGCCGAACTTCACCTATGTGCTTCGCCGTCGGTCTCTACAGCGTGCATGCTGCACAACGACCATGACGGCCTCCCAGCATAGACGCATCTCCCCACCACCACTTAAGCGCCTGAAGCGCGCTGCTGGGTCAGATGGTTCCCACACGGCCACCGCAGCCGCGACGGCGAACCGCAGGCATGCATACGGCAAACCAGGCCAGAAAGGTAGCATCAAGATCGTAACTTGGAACATCAACGGCATCACACCATTCGTGCAGGAGTACATGCAGAAGACGCTGCACTCTTTCTTCCAACCTGCGCCCCGAGCGTCGTCATCCACACCCTCAAGAAAGAGACAGCACAGCCCCGGGGGAAAGGACCATGGTGACGAGCACGTGGTACGCCTAGGTCTTTGCCTCTGCACAGAGAGCCGCCTACATGTGCTGACCGATTCACCAGGACGATGATCTCTCAAAGGAGGGCAAGCCTTCCCTCCGAAATGTTCTGCACAGGCAAAGTTGGCCCGAAATACTGTTCCTCCAGGAGGTCAAGATCAAGCCCGGCGACGACAAGGTCATGGGCGCCGTCAGGCTGGCAGTGAACGGTGGAGATGGACCAGCCACGAGTCCCGCGTTTGCGGCGGACGCCACGGCCGACTCCCGCCTTAGCTCAAGGGATGTCGGGTCCAGGGCATTGCTGGCAGACGGTGGCCCACGTTACGAAGCGCACTTCGTGCTGCCATCTGATCCGTACAACGCTAAAGGATTTGGAGGGAAAGTGTACGGGGTCGCTGCGGTCATTCGGAAGGACTTCATGCGCGAGTGTGTGAAGTGTGTACGTGAGCCTGGCTGGGATAGGGAGGGTCGAGTCCAGATCATCGAGACGTCGATCCCCGTCCGAGCAGCCGGCGAGGCCCTCACAGATCACATCAGGCCCTCTGAGCAAACGTCATCATCAGATTCAGATAAGGGCACAGCTCAGACGAAGAACAACCCAGACTCGCTCAGGCTCGCCATCATCAACATCTATGCGGTCAACGGCACCTTCAACCCTTACCACTCGACACACACCGGCGCGGTGATTGGCACGCGCCATGACCGCAAGCTCGCCTTGCACACGGAGCTCCTGCGTGAGGCCCAGAGGCTGGAGTCACGGGGCTTCCACGTCATCATTGCCGGAGACTTGAACATCGCGAGAGCGCGCATTGACGGGTATCCCAACCTGCGGACGACGCCACACCAGCATGTGCTCAACCGGGAGGACTTCAACAGGAAGTTCTTCACGAAAGGCGGGCTACAGGCAGATCCACCGAGAGTGACTGCGGCCTCTTATCACTTTGGAGAGCCCGTGGAGGAAGATGGAGCTGAGGGACTTGCAGAGTCATTGGGAGGTGGAAGCGCTGGATTACAAGGGCTGGACGGTATCGACACGTTCCGGCACATCCATGGCGACGCACGGAGATACACCTGGCATTCTAGAACAAAGGAGTTCGCCACGTGCTGCGACAGAGTCGACTTGATCCTCGCGTCGAGATCGCTGGAGCAGAACATCGTCGATGCCGGCATTTGGGACAGCCCAAGGGATCGCGGCCCGAGCGACCACTGTCCCCTATGGGTGGACATCGGCCGTAGTCTTCCACTGGACAAGTCCGGCTCATTGTGATCATTCGACGTATTTCCACGTCCTGTCCTGCAGATCTACCCTGGCGATTTCCCGAACGACCTCATGTAGTGCCCGCCCTCACGTATACACAATCCCCCCGTCGACAATCTGCGTCTGCCCTGTCACGAAATCGCTATCCCCGCTCGCCAGGAAGCTCACCAGCTTGGCCACGTCCTCCGCGACACTGACCCTCCCCAGCGCCGTCCCCTCTTTGACCATCTTCTTCAACACCTCGCCCTTCGGCACGCCCAGCTCCCGCGCCATCTCCGCGTCGATGAGCTCCCACATCGCGGTGCCCACGATCCCCGGAGCGTAGGCGTTGACGGTGATGTGGTGCCGCGCGAGCTCTGCTGCGTACCCCTGCGTGAGCCCGCGGACCGCGAACTTGCTGGCGGTGTAGTGCGCGAGCAGGGGGGTGGGCTTGAACGCCGCGACCGAGGCCGCGCCGATGATCTTGCCCGGGCGGGAGGCGGTGCAGGTCTGCTGGGCGATCATCTGCCTCGCGGCCGCCGAGTAGCAGTTCTGCAGGCCGAAGACGTTGACCTGGAACATGCGCTCAAAGTCGGCGTCGGTGATCTCGAGCACGGGCTTCACCTGGGCCATGCCGGCGTTGGCGATCCTAGACATCAGAGCAGGTCAGCCACAGCCTCACGGATGGTTGCATGAGTTATCTGGGGGTTTTTCAAGGCTTACATCACGTCCAGCGGCCCCAGCGTGTCCACACTCAGCTTGACCATCGCCTCGACCTCCGCACGCTTCGATACGTCCGCGAGCGCATAGCAGCTCCGCCGGCCCCAGGTCCCGCGAATCTCATCGACGACCTCCTCGCAGCCGGCCTTGTTCGCGGGGACGTCGTGCACGCAAACTTCGAGCCCGTCCGCCGCGAGGCGCAGCGCGATGGCCTTGCCGATGCCCCTGCTCGAGCCGGTGACTATGACAGTCCGGGGACGGTCTCCTTGTTGGTCGGCGGCGGCGGCAGCAGCGGTGGTGGCGGCGCGACTGCCGAGCGGGCGGAAGGTAGAATATGATCTTGCTATTGTTGCTGTTCTTGATGCGGCAAGATGTCGGAGGTCAGAAAGAGGTGCCCTCCTCGCAGAAGGTGACGCCGCAGTACTGTAGGTTAATAGAGGCTGCGTGGCAGTCCATCTGCGGACAGCAGCGGCAGCGGCCATACCACCAGCAGAGAACTTCATGTTGTCTTCGACAAGGACAGTGTGTGAACCACGAGAGACTGTTCTGCAGAGGTTCCGAGACGTTGTGTAAAGTGAAAGCAACCTAATGGAAATGGTCGGCTAGAGGGTCGTAGAAGTGTCGATGAGGTTTTGACTGAAAGCACAAGTACTTTCCAGAAATCCAGATATGATGAGGTCCAGTGGTCCAAAGGAGCCAACCGAGTAGAAACCGGACTACACAGCCAACGATGTAGTGAATCGCACCAGCAAAGGGCACCACCTGTTCTACAATGAGAAAATTCCCCGACGTTGGGGATGCCGAACATCGGGGTCGTGTCCCGTACAAGCTCTCCCGCAGCCCCAGCACCCTTACTCCCACCAACAAGCTCAGAGGACCGGAATTACCAAGAACGGACCATCCCGCCCACGAACGTTCCGCCATGACGATCGATCGTCGGGGTGCTTTCCCCCGCATTGTGAACCCACTGTGGAGTTTACGGTCTACCATCAGTAGTGGCGGTGCTGCAGGCGGGTTGACGTGCCGCGACTCGCGTCCACGACGGTCGGCGAAAGGGCTTTCGTAACTCACGATTGTATATACATTCCATGCACTCTTATATTCGAGGAACTGACAACTACATGTGTGACTTTCTCGGAATACAAGGGTTTTCCTGCGTCCCAAATATGCACCCTGTCACTTGAGACGTGAAAAATGTACTGTTGAATCAGTACCTTCACAGAGCCAGAAAAACAAAAGCCCAGAAAACCCCAGAAAATTCGGGGTTGTCAACGGAAAGAAGTTCATAATGAATCAATGGAATGACTGCGCGATCCTACTCAAGGCCTTGCGATTTGTCTACAATGTCCAGCCAACCACGAGCACGACTTCCCTCGCCATCACCAAGAATACATCGGACTGCCCTCTTCCTCCTCGCCCGGCCGATTCCGATGCGGCCCCAGCATCAGTCCTCCGTCGACCTGGACGCTCGCGCCGTACATGTAACTGGACCGCGGGCTGGCCAGGAACAGCGCGACGTCGGCAATCTCCTCGGCTGTCGCCATGCGTGCGATGGGCACGCACACCTCGACGCTGCGCCGGATGCGTGCGGCCGCGAGGCCCGGCACGTCGCTCGTCATGGGCGTGTCGACCCAGCCCGGGACGAGGGTATTGACGCGCACGCCGTGGGGGGCCATGTCGAGGGCTAGAGGAGGCAGGATGGATGATGTCAGTGGATAATGATGGTGTAGAAGGTGTCAGTGGTGCTGAATATTCTATTTTGTGTCCATTGTGCAGAGAAGTCCTTGCCCTCCAGCAAGCTATCCGTCTCGCATAAGAGCAGCGACGATCTTGTCAAATAGCATGATGGTGATCATGGGGAGTGACTCACCGGCATTCTTGCTCAACCCGATCATCGCATGCTTCGTGACCGTGTACGGCATCTGGCCCATGCCGACGCAGAGGCCAAACATGGAGGAGACGTTGACTATGGTGCCCCGTATCGTGCTGGCCCGGGGCCCGTATCGCCCGTTGACGGTGGCGGGCGCCTGGCTCTTCATGACCTTGCCGACCTCCTGAATGCAGTTAAGCATGCCGACAACGTGGACCCTGTGCAACCGCTCCAGGTCACGCACATCCGCGTCTGGTATTGTCGTCGCGGTTTCTGGGACGAGCTTGTTTTTCGCAATGTCAGCTTGTAGCCTCGTGAAGTCCTGTGGAAGGAACTATGATCTCTAGCAAGAGGATGACAGCAAGGCACATAGATCATGCTCAGCAAAAGCATGATCCGTTCTCTTGCACCTCACACGCTGATAGACCTCAAATCAACTCACCCCTGCACAGTTTATACTGTAGTCGATCCTGCCAAATGCCTCCACCACGGTAGCCACCATCCCGGCCACGCTTTCTGCATCGCCGACATCAACCTTGAGCGCCAGAGCCCGGTACTCTGAGCTCTTCCCGAGCTGGCGGCTAATTTCGGCGGCGTCTTGCGCGCCTTTGAGGTTGATGTCCGCAAACACGACAGCTGCTGCGCCTTCGGCTGCAAATGCTATGGCGGTTTCCTTACCGATGCCACTGGCTGAAACAGAGGAATCGGAGCTTGTCAGCGACATCAAAGCATGGTCGAAAGCAGAGGAGGTTGCTGAAAGGTTGGGAGTCATGCTTGCGAAGAGGATCGGATCTGATTCGAATGTGCACATGGGACATAATCATGTACGTACCCGCTCCCGTGACGATGGCAACACCATCAATCGAGAAGCCAGCCATGGCTGCCGAGGACTTCCACAAGGGATAGCCGAACGCCGGGTTGGTGTGGTTGCCAGCGCCGTCCCGAGCACGATCGTTTACCGACAAGTCGGTCTGCCTTGCAATCGATGGAGGACGACAATATGGTTGCTCTTGCAATCGAGCCGTGTTCCCTTCATCTCGGCTGCATGAATTGAAGCCAAGCTCGGCATGGTCCCTTTTATGGGACCGCTCCGGGTGGATCTAGGCATTTGCGGCGTCCATGGTCTAATGCAGGTCCACGGCCGCAGCGGGGTTGCAAGGGTCGCCGTGTTGTTCAGTCCTAGGACAATCAATTCCGAGGCAAATGCTGTGCAGCGACAATTTGGATTTTATATTCTTGTGCTGTCAATAGTGTTGGCAGACTTCAGTCACCTTCATCACCAGCTCTCCCAGATGGTATCGGGCAGGACTTTCCGCATGATCTTCCAATGGCCCACCGCACTGGTGTCGTGTGACTTGGCCAATACAGAGGTCTCGTTGCGTCGGAGTATGCCAATGTCGTCGCCAGTCATGAAGGCAGAGTCGGAGACCTCGTGTTTAGGCATCAGGAAGTTCTTCCTGGAGTAACTCTGCAGATAATCAGCCTCGACAGGCTCCCGGAAGCTGATGGGGTCAGCTCTCTTGGTGCAGAAGATGATGACGTTGTCAAAGTCCCGGCCTTCCTCCTCCACAGTCTCTTTTGATGGTGCCTCCATTTCCCTGAAGATGCGGCAAGAAGGGAACACGGTCTTGACCGTCTTTGCGACGATGCTCAGCGATGGCAAGGTGAAGTCGCCGGCAAAGTTCTGGCCATCCGAGTTAGTACATGATGTATGATCGATATCTAGAGATACTTACTATGGCTATCACACCATTAGGGCTGAGCAGAGCCCATAGCGTTTCGAGGAATTCCTGGGTGAAGAGCTCAATTGGCTCGGCACCACCAGTAAACACATCATGAATGATGTAGTCGAAGTGGCCTGCAAGTTTCGCCGCGTTCCTATTGCCCCAGCTGATGGCGTCCTCGATGACTGCTGTGTGCTCGGAAGGCAGGTCAAAGTACTTCACTGCGAAATCGTACACGATGGGGTCGATCTCAACAATTGTGGTGTCGATACCGTGAGCGATGAGTGCAGACGGCGTCGTGCCAATACCAAGCCCACTGTGCCCCGTTAGTAATGTTGACTTCTTCTATTTATTTCGGGAGAGCTTACATGTTCAATGCTTTGGCTTGGTGATCGGGAACCTTCTTCGGGTTCTTTACCAGGCGTACCGCCTCGAGTTGCGTGAAGACACTGTAGACGGGCTCACCAACGATAGTCTTGGGCAGTGTCTTCCACTCGCCACCAAGAAGGCTGTGGTCGCATCTGAGCAAGCGATAACCATCCGTGTGGCTCTCGATGACCGACACATAACCAGTGACAGACTCCCACCTGTCCAGAAGAGACCATCCCTGCGCGGTCAGGGTAGAGTTGAGGATATCGTTTGCGTGCGGCGTCGGGATATGGGGGTTGAACAAGCCCGCGTGAAGGACAGCCGGAATCGCAAGGAGGAGCAGCCTGCTACGCGACATAAGGCTGTACGCACCAGCGAGCACGAACTGCATGCCCATGCGGGTCTGCATCAGAGACCTGCCCATCTGCGAAGCGAGCTGCTGGCCCATGATGGCCTCATTCAGGCGGTACACAGCGAAGCCGCCCATGCCGGGCATGGCATCAGCGACAGCCTGAGGCAGAGCGCTCATGTCCGCAGCTTCGAGGATGTCAGCACTGCAAGCAGCGCCGAGGGCCAGGAGCGGACCAAGCGTGAGAGCCTCGGTCACAATGGGGCCGTACTTGACGGACAGCACGTCGCTCAGGGGGAAGAGGGACGTCTGGAGCGCGGGGATGTACCAGGCGACCACAGGGATCAGTGTCATTGTCTTGACGGGGAGGAATCTCCTGAAGGCGAGATTGGCGCTCCAGCCCAAGAAGAGGCAGCCCCAGACGACGTAGTCATGGTAGATGGAGGCCGGGATCTGGCCATATACTGGTGACAGTGTAGCCCGGGACACGTTGGCGGATATGGCCAGGAGGGAGATAACGATGGCTGCCCTCAGATAGACACCGACCTGGTCGATGATCTTGGCGCGGATGTTGTCCTTCTGGCCTTTGCGCATGAGGTCCCGGAGCTCCTGCTCTGCTTGGTTCTTGGAGGCGACGGTCGTCGCAGGGACCTTGCCCTTGACGCTGCGTTGCTTTGGTGCCATGGCTGCTGGCGAGACTTGCTCAGTCGCACCGGCGACTGTGCGGATGGGTTGGTGCTGGTGGGAGGTGCGGTGGTGCAAGCAATGCGGGAGGGACGAGGAAAGAATGAACCTCCAGGACCAGCCAGAGAGATTGCGACGGCGAGTGAGTACAGAACCCCGTTGCGAGCCGCGAAGATATGGACAAACCCGGAGCAGTTGAAGTTGACAAGTGGTGCGATGCGAAGCTCGAGGAAGCTGCAGGGCCAGTGATTGAAACACGGAGCTTCGGCGGACCCTGCGCCGCCCACCCAGAGACCCTTGCAACTTCAATTCATTTCGGGGTGGCAGACGCCCCGGAGCCACGCTCCCTTTTGTTTGAACACGTACGTCCGGGTCCGGGTATGTACTTGTGGACCTTGGGAAGACACCGACTTCGTCGTGGCTCTGGTCTTGCCCTTGGGATCAAATAGTAGCGATTGGGCAAGCCGAGGCGGAGGACATGGAGCACGGTCATGGAGCGTTGGAGATCGGCCACAGTCGAGAAGATACCATGCAAATGCAAAGGGCGACTCGTCAAACAACCTATGAGCTGGACCAGGAGGGAAATGTGAATGTCGCCGCACATGACAGGAGACGCCAAGCTGGGCAAGCTCTTCCATGTCCCGCTGTGTCGTCGGGCGAATCGTGTAACCTGAGACGGTGTTTTAGCGCCGTTCCCGAATGGATGGTGCTTTGGTGGGGTTCGCGTTTCAGTGACGTCTGTCACTCTCTGGCACTTGAGAGTCGGCCGTAGCTTTCGTACTCGCCTCAGCATCACACCACGCGCGCTGAGGACGGATGATGTTTCGCACAGCATACTCGCGACCATGGACGACGACGACTTTGGGGCGGATGCCGACTTCCTGTCTGCCCTAGCCTCGTCGACTCCTGCGGCGGCCTCCAGCCAGGCACGCTCACAACCCAAGATCCAGCAGCCTACGCCGCAACGCATTCAACAGCCGACGCCGCAGCGGCTTGATCGAGCACCGCCGACGACTTCCGCTGCCACTGGCCCCGCTAAGATTGTCCAGCCGACACCTCAAGCACTGCCCCAGCGCGGTTCCGGCTCCTCCATCCTTGTCTCGCCCCGGCAGAAGGGAAATCCGGTTCTAGCCTCCCTCCGCTCCATCGCATGGGAGTACAGCGATATCCCAGCAGACTTCGGTCTCGGCCAGACAACCTGCGCGCTGTTCCTGAGCCTGAAATATCATCGGCTGCACCCAGAGTACATATATACGCGAATACGAAACCTCCAGGGCAGGTACAACCTCCGGATTGTCCTGACCATGGTTGACATTCAGAACCACGAGGACTCTTTGCGCGAGCTCTCCAAAACGTCGCTGGTCAACAACGTGACCATTATCCTTTGCTGGTCCGCTGCCGAGGCCGCACGGTATCTGGAGTTGTACAAGTCCTACGAACACGCCAACTTTGCCGCAATCAAAGGACAACAGGCGACCGGCTACGCGGAGCGGCTCGTCGAGTTCGTGACCGTCCCGCGAGGCATCAATAAAGCCGATTCCATATCCCTCGTGAGCGCCTTTGGCAGCTTGAAGAACGCCGTCAACGCAGATCCCGAACAAGTCTCCGTGATCGGCGGCTGGGGCGAGAAGAAGGTCAACAAGTGGTGCAGCGTTGTGGAAGAGCCATTCCGTGTGGAGAAGGCTGCTAGGCGTGGCTTGGAGCGCAACGACAGCTCTGCGATGGACGAGGCTGTGCCACTCAGTACCGTGCCTCTGCGTGACATGCCGAGGGCCATAGCGGCAAAGAACAACGCAGCGACGCGAGCAACGACCGCGGCGCCGTCGAGGGAAAACACACAGACATCAGACAGACCTGCTCAACACCATATCTGGGATCCTGACGCGGACGACAGTGAGGACGAAGAGGCAATGGTAGCCGCTGCAGTAGCAGAGTCATTGAAGACTTCTGAGCAAGAGAAGCCACCCGCTGCAGCCGCCGCCAAACCGCCCGCTGACGACCAGCTCAACGACGGCGTCGCTGCGGCTCTAGCTCGACTCAGGCAAGGAGGATGAGCTAAGGATATTCCAATGACAGTGTCCCACGCTGCCCAAGCCAAGCGTCGAAAGCTTGAAGCAAATCCCACGGGAGAAATGCTGCCGCAACAGGCTTCGAGATGGTGATTCCTCACAAGCTTTAGTGTCTGATCCGCACCAAACGAACCGAAGGATGCCGCAGCTCCGAACCTGGATTCATAAAACTACTGCTCCAAGCACACGATTCCGTGTATGCGCACAGTGGAGGATGCAGTCTGCATGCCCACTTGAAGCCGGACTGCCTCGTGCGCACGTTGCGCTGCTCTATGATCTCAGCCCAGGTTTGTCACGTATAATCATGAGAGACTAAGACGGCCCGTCCATGCCGCAGGGTTATGGCGTCATGGCTACCAAGGAGAGGCACCTCTGTGCCAGGTTCTGCCATGATGGAGTGCAAGCGAGGTAGCAGACAACGACATGGAAGGGAAAAGTGTTTAACGTAAGAGCCAGCCTCCCACCCACGTCTGATGCTCCTTGCTGGTCAGAGCAGTTGAGGATCAAGGGACCCAAGATATTTAGATCATTTGATTGCCAAAGCAACACAAGAAGCGACAGCTGCGAAAAACTAATTCATCCATGGCCATTGTACAGTATGCTTCATCACCAGCAGATGCTCTGTGACATGGCCTGCCGCGTGAACAAGACCGGCATGCGACATACAACGTTATCGGGCCTACTGGCTTACCATCGCGGCATCCTCCCGCATCCACCAGAGTGCCTTGCATGAGTTGTGTTGACGACGACCTACCCCGCGCAAGTGATCGACGTGTCAGCAGTGCGGTGCACATGTTCTCGCTTGTGACCCCTGGGGAGCACCCTTGGCACCGGAGAATACCTGGCCACCGCAGCGGGGAAACAGCTGTCTTGTCAAGTTTTCTGGCGCAATTAATTATTGCATACTTGGACTTGCTGATGTAACTTGAGCGAGCGTGGACTCCAGCCACTTTTCAAATGATGATAAGCACACAGGCTGCCAATCAGAGCAATGTATAACCGTCCGACAGGGGCGTGTTGACAGGAGACTTTGACTTCGCGACTGATCTGCCGCCACGTGAAGCTTAATACGCCACCACGCGTCCTTGTGGGACGACAAAGTCCATTGTTGCACGGCAGAGGTCTGCGGTTTTCCGTCACACAGACGGCCACGGTAGCATTGCGTCCAGCGCCCTCCGTCTCCGGCTACCGTGCCGTGTATCGGCTACAGGATGCATGTGGTCACACGCAACGCAGCCAAAGGATGAGGCTCCTTGCCCAGTCATCCCGTCCCGGATCACCGCCTCTAGTGATTGATCGGCAGACACTATTATATGATGCTAAGTATCTCCCTGAGATCCCGAGAGATCTTGATAGGCCATGTTCCATAAAAGGCAAGAGCACAAGCACACCTGCAGGTCAAAAGGTCCCATGTGCAGAGTATGCACTACTACCTGCCGATCCTCCCTTCTCCATGGCCCCCTACCCAGTGCAGCTGCGGGCGTGGTGCCTTGAAGTTGGTGATGATGATCCGCTCAGTCGCGGCTTCCCCGGACGCTGTTTTTGCCCATGAGACCTGCGCCTCCCTTGCGACTCAGGCTGTTCGTGACCAGGAGCTCGCGGTCTGCCGACATGCGAGGAGACACATCACGCTGTCCGTCTCCAGCTCCCGGCATGTTCCCCCCAGTATGCATGCTTGCACCCGTGCCGTCATGATACCTACCGCAAGCCAACCAGCTTCATAGAAGATCGGCGGTATTAAGAACTCGCTATCCCCTTGCCTACTTGACCGCTTGCGTTTCCAACCGTGATTTCGTCTTTCTGGATTTTGTTCGAGTACATTTCTGAACACCATCGACTAGTACTGTGTATATTTCTTCACCAAGGTCCAGGTCCAATATGGTATCTCGCCTCGCCTTCATGGCCACGGCCCTGAGCGCCGCCACCGGTGTCATCGCAGCTCCGGCCTACAAATCGAACCCGGAGAGAGCTGACGCCGTGAAGGCCGCCTTCCAGCGCTCCTGGGACGGCTACTACGAGTTCGCGTTTCCTCACGATACTCTGAAGCCCATCTCCAAGACTTTCGAGGACGACAGGTGGGTTTATCCGTGACATAGCCGCGATTCCTGCAAACGGGGCTGACTGAGATTGTGGGACAGGAATGGCTGGGGTGCGAGTGCCGTCGATGCCCTCTCGACTGCCTTGATCATGGGCAAGCCCGAGGTCGTACAGCAGATCCTCAAGCACATTGCCACGATTGACTGGAACAAAACTGCGGCTGGCCAAGAAGCTGTCTCGGTGTTTGAGACCACCATTCGGTACCTCGGAGGTCTGCTATCTGGTAAATTCCTGTGCACTTAACCACGATACAGCGCACCCGACTGACGCCGGAGCCAGGCTATGATTTCCTCAAGGGCCCGCTCGCAAACTTAGCTGGCGACTTTGACATCGAAATCATCCTCAATTCGGCCAAGCGCCTCGGAGATGTCCTCGCAAACGCCTTCGAGACCAACAGTGGTATCCCGCACAATACGCTCTACGTGTACCCTAATGGCACGCGACTGTCAGATGAGACCACCAACGGCATCGCCACGACTGGGACACTCATCATCGAATGGACCCGCCTCAGTGATCTCACTGGAGATCCCAAGTACCACGAGCTCGCGCAGAAAGCCGAGGACTACCTGCTGAACCCTCTGAACCCCGAGGTCGGTGAGCCGTGGCCGGGCTTGATCGGGACCAACGTCTACATCTCCAATGGCACATTTGCCGACTCCAGGGGTGGCTGGAATGGCGGCACGGATAGCTTTTACGAATATCTCGTCAAGATGTATCTTTATGATTCGAGCAAGTACGCCTTTTATTTGGACCGCTGGATCGCTGCGGCGGACTCGTCCATCAAGTACCTTGCTTCGCATCCAACGAGCCGCCCGGAACTCACGTACCTGGCTGCGTATCGAGGAAAGGATGACTTGAACCTGGTCTCCTCCCACTGTAGGTTGCTTCGCAAGTTCAGTGCAACTTCCATATTTTCAAGTTCCCCATACTGATCACACTACACCGCGCAGTGGCATGCTTCGATGGCGGCAACTTCATCCTCGGTGGCCTGACTCTGAAGCAGCAGAAGTACATAGACTTCGGCCTCGACCTCGCCGCGGCCTGCCACGAGACGTATGTGCAGACCGCCACTAAGATCGGCCCTGAGTCATTCCGGTGGAAGGACGACAGACTGCCCGCCGATGCGCCCAACAACCCAGATCCTCCCGCCGACCAGGCCGAGTTTTACGCCCGCGCGGGCTTCTGGATTACAAGCAGCGACTACGTCCTACGACCCGAGGTTATCGAGAGCTTCTACTACGCCTACCGCGCCACGGGGGACACGAAGTACCAGGACTGGGCGTGGGACGCATTCCTCGCCATCGACAGCACCACCTCCGCCGGCGTGGGCTACAGCTCGATCGAGAACGTCAATGTCGCCGGCGGCGGCGGGTTCACGGACTTTCAGGAGAGCTTCTGGTTCGCGGAGGTGCTCAAGTACAGCTACCTGATCCAGGCCGATGATCAGCCCTGGCAGATCAATGCGGACAAGGGCAACCAGTGGGTGTGGAACACCGAGGCGCATCCCGTGCGCGTCGCCGGCCCGCCGTCGTAGCCTCCATGTTCAGGGTGTCCACACGTGTGAGCACTTGACGCTGGTTTGAAAGTGTCCCTTATTCTCACAAGGAATCACGTAGTGCTCAAGTGAGAGGTCATGTATATGTATGCACGTATATACGTAGAATAGCATGCTTATGGCAACTTCGCTCAGCACGCTTGACTGAAGAAGCAAAATATGTACTCGAACATGGCTTGATCGTCTCCGTTGACCATTTTATGCCATGGATAACCGCGCCCGCCGCTTCTCCTCCTTCCTTCCCAACCTCGGCGCCTCGGCAGCACTGCAGGTAGCTTAGCAGTTCTTGGTGAATCCGGTGGCCTTGCAGAACTTGCCGTCGGGCCCGGAGCCGATCTTGGGGGGCTCGGCGCCGGAGTTGTTGCCGGTGTAGCGGTCGCAGTTCTTGCCGTTGTTCTGGCACGAGTTGTTGATGGTGCAGGTGTCGCCGTAGTTTGTGTTGATGCCGCACAGGACGCCGCCGTTCTTGGCGACGACGCCGTTGAGGATGACATGGCGGGCGCCGCCGTTCTCCTTACAGTTGCCGCAGGAGCGGACGAGCTTGCCGTAGTCGCTGGCGAAGAAGTCCTTGATCTGCACCGTTCCGAAGCCGTTGAACTGGACAATCTTGTCGGATGCCTTGAAGGCGCCGCCGCCGTTAATGTAGGATGTTCCGGAGGACTGCTTGAGGGTGCTGTCGTAGTGAAAGAGAGAGAAGCGCGTGTTAGTGAGGGGACTGGTCTATACAGTGGGAAGAAGTCGAAGCGACGGTAAGGCTTCGGAGAAATGGCTCGAGGACTTACACAGCATCCTCGCAGACGTCGGCCCACCAGACGTTGTTGAGCGTGCAGGTGCCCTTGCAGTGGACACCCTCGGCCTGGCCGGCGCCGATGATGACGTTGGAGAGGGTGGCGCCGTTCTCGAGGACGAACATGGCGTCCTTCTCGCCGGTCTCGGTCTGGCCCTGGCAGACGGATGCTGCAGGTGTAGGTCTTGGTCAGTCCTGGGGATGCGCTGTCATGGTTTCCAGAGGGAAACCGGGTCGGAGGGAGGGGGGGTACTGACGCGAACGGTCGAACTTCTTCATGCCGCCATCGTAGGAGCCGGAAACCTTGATGGGCACGTTGGTAGCGACGGCGCCCTTGGAGGCGGGCAGGGTCGTGGTGGCGGCAGCGTTGGCCGAGGAAACGGACAGGGCCAAGGCCACGACGACGGACTGGATGGAGGCACGCATGTTGACGTTGGTGGTTATGTTGCTGGAGTGGCAAGAAGAACGGTCAAGCTAGATTATCAGATCGCAGGAGGCGGGATGTCGTCAAACTGTGAAGATGTGAGGGAGTCGAGAGCAGGAGCCTGGCTGGAGACATCTCTCTCTCTTTTGACCTCGGGCGGCCGTCGTCATTACTTATATACATGTTGCAGTCTCTGCGGTGCCCCGAGGCTGGCAGGCTTGCGATACGGATGACGATGGAATATGCCGTCCAGTGTACGATAGAGTAGCGAGTGGACCCACGAGCTAGTTTGGCGGAGACGGCTCGCTCGTGTCAGAGTATATTGGCTGGGGCTCGTGTGATTGAAGGGCTTTGATGGCCCCGGAGGCTCACGACTTGGCAGGACAAGGGGTCCGCTGGCAGATGGCGCGGCACAACTTGATTCCTCCAGTGACGACCTTGGGAGGGGCAGGAGCCCGGGGCAGGGTCAGGGCGGTCTGTCGGCTGTCGAACGTGACGAGGTTCCTGGCATGGGGGCCTGCGATCGTCGACAGTACCTGCTTGCCTGGGCGGCGCTATACGCAGTACTCGGGAGAGAAACACCACAGCTGGAATATTACTCCGACGAGTCGTGGACCCTGGCTCGGCTTGCGGCGACTTGGAGGTGGCGTGCAGCCACAGGAGTGTGGGGTTAAGGTTGGTGTCAAGCGATAGGGTCCTTCCCTCCTGCAGATGGACGCATGCGCCGCGAGGGGGAGGAATGTCTCCGTCCAGTCAACGGGTCTGCCGCCGCATCGGGGCAACACCGTGCTGCAAGTGCACAGTGATAATATAGAGTATGCTTTAAGGTATTAAGCAGCGGCGGCGGGACATGTCGCGCGTTGCAGGTAGATAGCAGCCAAGATGGCCCTGGACCAGGCCTCTCCGGCGGCAGGCCTCACCAGGCCAGGACCCGCTGTCATTGGCGGGCCCGCGGCCGTGTGCTGCGTGAGGGTACCTTGCGTAGCCCTCGCGGAGGGTCACGCCCCGAAGAGATTGCAGTCGAGCGGAGCTCGTAGACGCTGGGGTATGTCGCAACCAGAACCACTTTGAGCAGGGCCTGTGTGCAGGCAAACAATCAAGGCAGTGAGAGACCTTGGAAAGGGGGCGTGGGAAAGAGATGTCTTCACATGAAATGAGCGTCATGTACCTTAGGTACGTTGAGTAGAGTCTTCGCCCTCGCAGGCGCAAGACAAGTGCAGTGTCCGAAGTGGCACGTGGGTTGTGCCTGCCTGCCTGCCCAGATGCAGTTGGTCGTGTAAGTGAGGCAGGTGCGAAACAAAGCGTTTGCTCTCGGTTCGGGAGCCACCAGCACTTTTTCTGGGTCGAGTCCTGGCCCAGTCCTCGGTCAAGCCTCACTCTCTCCACACTCCGGTTGTCCACAATTAAGTTCTTCTGGAATGATCAGAACCCACTGCTCTGCCGAGACTATCCTCTCCATTGAACAGTGAATCACAGCCACGGCTCTAGCCAGGACGGCTCCCTGGGTCCTGTCCCCATCAGATGAGACAGCTCACGTGGAATCGACAATGCAACGTTGATCTCGGCCTGAGGATGCCCGGCCTGCTTCCGCGACCTCGTTGCAGACGGCAAACCCGTTGTCCTCCCCCGCGGACGTCGGCACCCGCTGTCACTGTCGTGCGAAACGGCGTGCCATCCAGGCATGGGTGCCATGCTTCGTCCCGTAGCACGCTCGGCTGGCACTCCCCGCCGCTCGCACAGCCCGAAACTTCCAGGCACGGCATCTTGACTTCGCCTCGCGTCCAGGTCGGTTTGCTGGCGGGAGGCACAAAAGGTCGGCACAAGGCTGCCTTGCCCGGCTGACGGCCGAACCACACACCTGCACAGACAAACCGCCTTGGCCCAAAAAGCCCACAGGCCGACTTGGTACCACTCTCGGTGTCGAGGGGGCGGTCTCTGCGAGCGGCGAGTGACACTGTGCCCCGAAGAGCCTTTACCATCCAAGAGTCTTGGCTATTGTAGTCGTGGGCAACATTGACTTCTGGTGTCCGCAGATAGACAGCTATCAGCATAGCCGTGACGCAATTAGCAAGCACTGCGAGTTTCATCCTCGGTGTCGTGGTCTACATTGAGGCTAGGCGCAGGGGTGCCTCATGTTGATGACCATAAACATGTACTGCTCGACGATTTGTTTGAGGTGATCGCTTATGCAGGACAGTCGAGTCCCAAGAGAATCCACAAGACCAGGCATAGTTACACACAATGACATCTCATCTCATCTTACGAGCATCGTGGCTGTTGCATGCCCACGACATGCACGCAATCCACGCGAGAGTACCCTGAGACTTGTAAGCGAGCGCGTATGATAGACCGAGACACCCAGATCACACCGAGTAACATCAAGGCATCGCCAGTCACAATCCAGCACAGGCACGCCAGACGCGTGTCAATTTCCTCAGGCAACTGCATGCTGGATCAACAAGTGGCAAACAACATAAAACGATGTGTTTCCCGTGCCCAGGGGCATGGTGATATCCCTTGCGTTGTCCGTCACCGCCTCGTTCCTTCATATCCGGCTCGACTTCATAATTCAAGACTGATCGTCGTTGTCTTACACGACCTGCAGATCATTACCAAGGGTATCGTTCTCCCACAGGCACGTCAGTATCTGAAGAGAAGCTCATCCAAACGCAGCCAGCTACTCGTGGAACACTATCTCTGCATCAACTACATCAAAATGCCCTCCCTCTCCAGCACCTTGCTGTCGACAGCCTGCCTCATCGGTATCGTCCTCGCAGCGCCCACCGCACCACTACTCCACGGCTCGCCACGTTCCTCCTGCACCGCCCCAGGCAACATCACCATGCCCGTCACGTACAACCTGTACCCGGGCGACCCGGACAGGGCCGAGGCCCCGACGAGCTACATCGACATCCAGAACCTCCCGGACCGCGAGGAGCGCGAGCAGGTCATCGTCTTCCAGGGCGTCCCCGCCGGCGCCCTGACGTGCACGCTCGGCTGGGTCCAGGCGGCCGCGGCGGAGCGTGAGTTCGTCGTCGAGGACAACGGGAGCACCAAGGTCAAGCCGTTCTACGACTTCCCTTCTGCCACCACCAGAGGTCTGGAAGAGGGCGATGGCGACTGCAACGAGGAGGAACAGGACCCAGTGATCAACTACAGCACCATCAAGCCCCTCTCCTCGGCGTCCGCGGAGCTCGAGCTCGGCCCGGACTTCACATTCTGGAACGACAGCCCCGGCGCGGTGCCGCACGTCGCGGGCGCGGTGCCCTGCGCCGAGGAGATGTACTTCCACATCAGGATCAACCCGGGTAACGGGCTGGGCGATGTGCACTTCAGGCAGGACGAGAAGAACGGGTTCATCATGAACTGGGTGTGTGAGGCATGATGGGTGAGTCGCAATGGGGCAAAGTGAATGGACTGGTTGCACAGCTCTCATTCATCCATGTGCTTGGGAGCGAGATGGCTCACGATGGTTCAACGACAATTCACTCCATGCAATCTAGTTTGATAGGAACGTAGACACTTCACACCAGAAAGGAAGACTTTCCTCGAGAGACATTGTGAACATGTTATTTTAGTTGTCCATTTTAACTTTTATTGATTTGCAGTCTGCCCAATGTTTCGAAGCACCGCGCCGGACCTCCTTTTGTCGGTGAACATGGATTCCTTACGCAATCTTGTACACCAGCTTCTCAGCACTTACACCGCCCTCCTGGTGCAGCTTGAACCCAGTGAGCACGTCGTCCAACCCGCCGGCCTCCTTGACTCTGTTGGGCTTGATTTTGCCGCTCTCGAGCCATGCAGGGAGCTCCGAGAGGATCTTCTCCCAGTGGGCCTTGTCCTGTGGTCGGTTGTCGTCCTTGCTGCAGTTGTCGAACGTTCCGTACTCGATCGCCCGCCCGAACACGGTGTAGACGATTGTCGATTCAACCTTGACCTTGCCGCCCTTCTGTAGCTCCTGAGGCAGCTCGGAGGTCTTGCGCGGCAGGATGCACAGGATATGGCCGCCCTTGGTCGGGCTGAGGGCCTTGGCGACTGCGAGAGTAGTGTCCTTCTCTGAGATGCAGTCAAAGGCGTGCTGTAGCTTATCGTGGGACAACTTGCGGACCTCCTCGGGCCAGTTGGCGTCCGAGTAGTCCACTACGGCGTCAGCGCCGAGCGACTTGAGAAGATCGTGGTTCTTCTTAGACCCTGTAGCGATGACAAACAGGCCAGCCAGCTTGCACAGCTGCACGGCATACTTGCCCACCGAAGACGTCCCGCCGTTGATGAGCACAGGGAACGCGTTCTTCGCGGGCTTGCTCGGCTCCGGCAGCCCCAGCCGCTGGAACAGCGCCTGCGACGCGGTGGCCAGCGCGAGCGGTAGCACCGCGGCCTCGGCGAACGAGATGGACTCTGGGATCGGGAAGACCAGCGAGTCCTCGATGGTCACGTACTCTGCAAACGCACCGCGCTTGGGGGTGGGGTTGTTGCCGAACACGAAACCGGCGACACGCTGGCCCTCGCGCCAACGTGAGCTCCCGTTGGCGTCGGCGACGGTCCCCGCGAAGTCGCAGCCCACGATCAGGCCCGGTGGCGCGGCGGAGACGCCCTTCCAGTCTGTCGGGTTCTGGGCGGCGTAGTGGACTTTTACGAGGATTTCGCCGTCACCAGGGGTGGGCTTGGGGACGTCATCCCTGACGGCGGCCTTGTGGTTCTCGATGGTGACGAGGGCACGCATCGTGGATGATGATGATGCCATTGTTGCTGCTGTGTGGTTGTGATGCTGTGTCTTTGTGACGGGAAAGGGAGTAGATGGATGTACGATAGGAAAGGGAGTTGTTCTCTTGTGATGGAGCTGGCGGGTCAGGGTGTAAGTCACGTCAGGAAGGGGCGGGTGGGTTGTGTTGGTATGAATTGTTCGGCAGGTGTTCAGAAGCAGGCGACTAAAGCTGGAGTAACAAGTGTTATTTATCTTGAACATTGCTCGATGAATATATTGCCCGCGGCTCTGCACCTGCGTGAGTTCTTACAAAGCGTTCCACCATGGAGCTGGAGCGAAGCTCTCACTGTGATCCATCATCGATGACGTTTGAAATCAAGCGGGTTTACATTATCCCCGCACGCACGAAGGCGTGGACTGTAGCCTAGGGAATCCCTGTCAGTGCCCCAAAGCAGTGCATCCGCTGTGCAGAAACACCACAAGTAACATGCATCACAATGGCGAGAAAGAGATGCACAGGCAGGCTCCATATTACCTCAGGTGAATAATCCTGACGTTTCCACGCATGTGAGTCTGGCGACAGGTGGGATGGAACCCACGAGAAGAGGAAGCACCTTGAGGGATACCCATGGCGAGTGGAGTCCGCAGTTGGAGACAGTTGGGGGAGGCGCCCCCCTTCCAACCATGGGGAAGTGGATCACGTGACTGCGCGTTGAACGCATCACCGCCTGACCCCGGCAAGCCAGCCTCTGACGCGGCTCCACCCCAAATCGTTTCATCACCGTGTTTTGTGAAACCGACGACAGATGACAGTCTTGGTATGTCGTGCTTGACCCAGGCGCTACCACTGGCTCTCGGGTCGCAACAATGCCGGCAGAAGTCATAGATTTGCTCTCGAGCTCACCAGTCGCCGCTCTTGCCAGTATCGACCATGCAGATGTACGTCATGTTCAGCACGAAGTCAGTCATCAAGAGGTGGCCACGAATACGGCCTCTGTAAATCACGATGTATCAGCAAACGGCGGATTTCCATCCAGCCTGCAGTTCTCAGACTTTCCGGTGACATCATCGCTCCCTGATTTCCAACAACAACTTCTGCCGCAGCTGCCTGCACTGCCGGCTGGGGCCGTCCGGACTGAAGATGCCGAGGTCTTGTTCCTGTCTGACGATTTCGACACGACCGGCGACCTCGAACCACAAGTCGCCAAACGTTCCCGAATAAGCAGCAGTCTACGCCGTGTGAGGTCTGAGGTGATTGACCAGTCACATATAGCATCGAAGACATCAGGATTCGATGACATTCAGCACAGCAGTTCACCAGGGAGGCGCATGGCAATCGCCGGCTATGAAGTAGCTCAGTGTGACATCAGCTCGGATCCGTTTGCGACCTCGCCTCCGAAAGCTGCTGCAAGCAGAAAGAAATCCTCACTGCCTCGACAGCTGCTCCCAAGTCTGTCGAGCGATCCCTTCTCCAGCCCGCCACGTACTTCCAAGGCTCGAGGTAGTAGTGCCCGGGATGGCCCAATCGATAATTCCAATGGAGCCAGGCCCGCAGCGAGACCGCCAACAGCAAGCAAGGTCATTGACATGATCGACCTTTCCAGCGATATCGACAATGACAAGCCACCGCCGCCCGCACAAAGGTCATCAAAAGGCAAGGAAGTGGCTTGGGATCCAATCTCGAGCTCGATGCCAGAGATGAGATCCTGCGGCCTTGCTTTCGAGCGATCTCCTGCAAAGTCCAGCCGGCCGACTAAGACCATTACCCTGGATGATGACAGCGACTCAGGCTCTGACGCCCTGCCGGATCTTGCGGATGTGGACTTCTCCAAGATGAAGAGGAATCGGACGTGGAGTGAATCACCTCCCGCCAAGCAGTCGAAGTCCGGGACTTTGGCCGCCTCGATGAAGTCCAAGGATGACAAGGAGAAGGACAAGACGGCGAAAGCTCAAGCCCGCGAAGCAGAGCGACAGCGGAAACAGGTCGAGAAGGAGCGCGCGAAGACCTTGAAAGCTGCCGAAAAAGTCAAACAGAAGGCACTGGAAGAAGTGAACAAAAAGAGAACGAATCACAAAATCTCTACTCCTGAGATGATTGTCGATCTCCCCGACTCATTACGCCCTGCACTCAAAATTCAGATCGAGACCCTTCTTGGGGACTTGAGTGTCGACTTTGAACCATATCACCCGTCGACAGACAACGTTATCAGGTGGCGAAGGAAGGTGACTGCAGTCTATGATGCCGACGAGGCCATCTGGAGAGATATTCCGCCACAAATTCTCACAGAAGAGCATGTCCTTGTCATCTTGGAGGCACCAGAGTTTGTTAAGCTCGCTCTGGGCAACGCCGATCAGAGTCTCGAGGCACATGTGCAGGGAGTGAGGAGCACAGTACCCAAAGCGAGTGTTATCTACATTATCGAAGGCTTGGCTGCATGGATGAGGAAGAACAGAAATGCCCGCAATCGGCAATACGTCAACAGCGTCAGAGCAGAGCCAGAAGCCCCGCCCACCCAATCACGAAAACGCAAAGCGCCCTTACAAGAATATATTGACGAGGATTCCGTGGAAGACGCACTGCTTTCTTTGCAAGTATTGCATGGCGCTCTCATTCATCAGACCGGAGCCATGGTTGAGACTGCGCAGTGGATCTCAGTGTTCACTCAGCATATCAGCACGGTGCCCTATCGCAGGGCCCAAGCCGAGAGTGCTGATGCCGGTTTCTGTATGGAGGCTGGACAGGTACGCACGGGCAACGACTCCAAGGACACGTACGTCCGCATGCTGCAAGAGATCGGCCGGATCACGGCGCCTATAGCATATGGCATCGCGGCCGAATTCCCAACACTCCTACAGCTGATTTGTGGGCTCGAGACGAACGGACCGCTGGCTCTTGCCGAGTGCCGCAAGAGTGCAAACCAGGATGGTGCATTCTCCGACAGGAAGATCGGACCTGCAGTGAGCAAGAGAGTTCACAAGATATTCACGGGACGTGACCCTGGGAGTACAGACGTGTGACATTTATTCCACATCGACTCAAACATCGCAGACGGTTGTAGCCCGTCTTTATCAGCGCAGTTTATTATCCATCCTCTATCGCACTACCCGATGGTGTCCTGGTATGGGTCTTGGTGCGCTGCTTCGCTCGGACTGGTTCGCTGCCTGCTCAACGTTCGGAAGCTGCTGCCGCGGCCTAGTCATGCAAGGGGGGTTGTGACATTCCTTTACCGTGAATTGGGCCACGGGAATCTGCCTGTGCGTGTTCACGGCTGCGAAGCAATTGGCTAGCATCCCGCCAAGGTAGTGTGGCGCTGTGGAGAAAAGGGCAACAGCCCATTGCTTGGCCGCTCTGGGCTAGCCCAAGCCTCCAGGCACCTGCTGGTGCCTGAGACTAACTGGGCCAAACCCCTGAAACCCCTCAACACCAAGCCTCGTTTGGGTGATCGTGGTATCTGTGGCCCCACGATGTCTTCAGCTGAGGCTGAGTCTCGGCAGATTGGGGATGCGATGAGATAAATAAGACATTCCCAACGACTGGTCATTTTCCCGACCAGACAATTCTCAAGAGCATCGACGGCACCATTTTGCGCAAGATCTCACCTTACTCGCTCCCAACTCAAACCCACACGGCTACACCACGGATTTATCCAGATCTCGTCCCGGCAGTCACCGCAATGAGTGCCGCCGCGCCTGAGCGAACCTGTCGGCCTGGCTTCGGCCTTGCTGCTGACGATGAGCAGCTTGCAGCGAAGGGGGATGGCGGTGGTCCTTACGCGCATGCCCTCCACGATGATAGAGGCGGCATGGGTGTCCCTGTACGCGAGAAGCGCATGCTCGAGTTCATGGGCCAGATCACAGATAAACCCGAGTGGCAGCGCAAGGTATACGACGAAGCGATCGTGGCAAAATGGAGGGAGGAGGCCTCGAGGAAAGTCGAGGTTCAAGGTGTTGAGGATGTCTATCTGTCCGAGGACATGTTCGACTACGTATGTCTTCATCACCTGATTTTCAACTGCCGGGATGAACACCACGTACTGACCACGTTGTCTTACAGTGCATGAAAGAGCTGCGCGACAAGGCGGAGTACTGCGAGAAGACTGGGATCATCACCGTCCTAGACTCGGAGCTCTATCTAGCCAAGTCTGACACTCTCGTGCCGGAAGACCTGGTGAAGTGCTTGAAAGAGGCCGTTGCACCACTCGAAGATGTTCCAGAGTCCAAGAAGGATTGGCACCCGGAATCTGATGAGAAAGTCCTTGACCTGCTTCATCCTTCTCTATTCCCTTTGCGCTATGGACTCACCAAGGTCCTACCCGAAGGCAAGGTCCCCCTTGATGACTGCCTGGCCTACATCGGCAAAGGGGAGACAACCAAGCCTTTCGACACGACCAAGACGAAGTGTCCCGAGGTACGTAGAGAAGTAGCCTGACTTTGTGCTTGCTAGTAGAGACTAACACGGACCGTCCAGTTCTATGGCATCCACCAGTGGCTACCCAGTGATCTCAGATGGACGCCAGAAGGCCTTGAGATCGCGAGCTACGTGAACAACCTTCATCCGCGAGATCACAAAGATTTATACAAGGTCCTACAAGAATTCGCGACTGCAGCCGTGCCTCTCCTCGAGCACGTTGTTGTGAAGAGAAATCCTGATAAGGACAAGGGCGACCCGCCTCTCGAGGCGCGGATGAGTATAGCGGGAACAAGCGACGAGGACTTCTCGATCCCAGAGGGTCTGGTGTACCCCGGCTTCACCAAACCTGAGGAGGAATACGACGAGGACGAGCTCGACGACATCATGTATAGCGAGGAGTACGCCGATTGGAAAACCTCCGTTTGGGTGCTCAATCAGATTGAGCCCAAGTCTTACGAACCGCGGATACCGAAGAACAAGCCCGACTTCCGCAAGCTCTTTCCCAATGGCCTGCAGGTCATCTTCAAGCTCGCCAACATCCACCTGACGCCCGAGAAGCCCGACTACGACGGAGGCTCGTGGCACATTGAGGGTGCCCTGAACGACCACATCTGCGCCACCGCTCTGTACTACTACGACCAGGACAACATCACCGACAGCTACCTGGCATTCCGCCAGAGGATCGACGAGGAGGAGATGATGATGCAGCCCGCGCAGAGCGAGTTTCGCTCACTCGAGTTGTACATGGACATCGAGAACGATGGATCCACGATCCAGGACCTGGGCCGGGTGCTCACCCGTGAAGGAAGGATGCTGGCGTTCCCTAACGTCGTGCAGCACCAGGTCCAGCCGTTCAGCCTCGTGGACAAGACCAGACCGGGGCACCGCAAGATCCTCGCAATGTTCCTCGTTGACCCACACCTCAACGTGCTCAGCACCTCGGTGGTCCCCCCGCAGCGCCGCGATTGGTGGGCCGAGGAGGTCCGCAAGGTCCCACGCTTCGGTAAGCTGCCAATGGAGGTGTTTGACCTCAATATCGAGCAGGTCGAGGATTTCCCCATCAGTTGGGAGGACGCCCTTAAGTACCGCGAGGAGCTCATGGACGAACGCTCGGCTGTGGTCAACTCGCACGACGAGAAGTGGGCAGAGTACACTTTCAATTTCTGCGAACATTGAGCCGCGACTTCTGCGCTGGAGGCTGGTTTCTGGCTACTGACCGTCCTAGCCCACTTGTCAAGGGACATATCTCGAGTATCAGCTTCCTGGCTCGAAGAGTTTGTTTTAGACCGAGAGACTAGATTTTCTCAGAAATGCCATGCTGTAACCATTATGCTGGGTGCCCGTGTGCGTATGATTTTCCTGATCAATGTGAAGACGATTCTCTACACACAGCCACGCCGCCCCTTGCCTGGAAGATGTGCTCATTGCTCTTGCACGTCGTACCAAGCTCCAGTTCTTTTACGGAAACCTTTGTCCAATACTCACCGTCAGATTCCTATATATGTACGACAGTCAACATCACTGCGGTGCCTGCTGGCTGGCCCACCACGTCTTGAGCCCAGCGACATCGCACCAGGCGAACTGAACCGGATCCTCAAACCACCAGCCATGCACCACGCCGCCTTCCTGCCCGTATCCCCCGCGCGCAACAGTACCACCAGCAGATGCTGCTGCAGTCCCCTGCCCCTGATGGCCATACAGCGCTCCTCTCGCCAGCCCGCCCCCACCACCTCCACCTGCACCGCCAGATTTCGGCCGGTCGCTGGCGTACTTCTTCAAGCTCCCGCCGTCAAACATGTGGTTCTTGACGCCCAGGAGCAGGACCACACTCCCCACCGCGGGACTGAACTCTTCCGGGTCGAGAAACACGGTGAGCAGGACGTGTTTGGGGGTCGAGGGGTCGGCGAGGCGCGCCGTGCGCTGGTGGGCGTACAGACCCGGGAGGTAGGACGGCTCGAGGTCGGAGACGGCCGAGACCACGGCCAGGACGTTGACGGACCAGTTCTGCTTGTAGGGAAGGGACGGGATGGATTTGAGCAGGGTGAGTTTGATGGGTGGAGTGGTGGTGGAGGTGGTGGAGGAGAGTGGTCGATAGGCGGGGGGTGCGGCGGCTGGCCTAGAAGTCTTTGGTGACTGTACTGGATCACGAGGAGGGGTTGTATCCGGCTTGAGAGAGGCCACAATGGGTTGACTGTTTGATTCCTTCTGTGCAGGACGAGTCTGGCTGACAGGCATAACCTCGAAATCGTCATCGTCATCGTCGCTCACATACCCAACTTCCGCCATGGCTTCGAGAGCCTTGTCATCTCCAGTGGCCCGTCTTGGGATTGAGTTGCTGCCGCTGGTCCCAGTTGGTGTTTCCAACCGGCTGGGGAGTTTGCCTCCTGGAAGCTTTGTTGCGTCTAGGTCGGCAGCAGCAAGCGGTTCGCCTTCTGCGGCCGATCCTGCATGGTGGCCCGCTTCCTTCATGTGCTTGTCTGTCGTCTCTGGCAGGCCGAGAGACCCTGAACTGTCCGCCCCGGCCACAGCCCACTGCCGCGCCATGGACAGCAACGCCCTGTTCCAGCCGATGGGCACCATGCTCTCCACGATCAGGCACAACATCCTGCCCGATGCCTTTTCCTTTCCCTTCCTCCTCTTGTCGACCCCAGCGCGGGTCTTCCCACCACGATCCTTACTACCACCACCGGGCAGCGTGCGCGTCTCGAGCTTGAACTCCTCGAGCCGCAGATACGTCCCGACACCGACCTCTCCGGTGTCGATGTAGCGGTGCAGGCTGACAGCGAGCAAGGCCTGGACGCACAACTCCCCATCGCCCAGAAGCAGGCGGATCGTGCGCCAGCGGCCCGTGTCCGAGGTGTGCGCCACGTCGACGGCCTCGACGAGCAGGACCGCACCGGGGGCGGTGTACCGCGTCCGGAGGAGCTCCCGGATCAGCGGCCGCGGGTGGAACGGGGACGGGCAGGTCTGCGGGTTGTGGACGACCTCGGGCCCGCCGTTTTGATCGTTTGCTACCGCTACCGCTGCTGCTTCTGCGGCTGTTGTCGCCGTCGCCGACGGTGGTGGTGATGTCCGCTGGCGGGTAGCCGGGTCATGGCTGGAAGTGCTAGGCCGCGGTCCTGCCCTCGAGGACGGCCGATGGTGGTCAGGCATTGGGCGAGCGTCGCAGCTTGCCGGGTGTGGCGGCTTGTCATGACATTTTGGTCTGGCTTGAGTAAAGAAGGGCCCACGCAAAGCCTATCGCTGCGGCCAGACTGTGTGGCAGCAGTTGCGGCTCGGAGCTGTTTCTGGTGAAAGTGAGACGTTGCGAAGTTGGGCAGTCAGATGCGGTGACATGTCTGTCGAAGGACGCGGTGGACTGGGAAACCCGACGCGCGCTGTGCGTTTCGGGCCAGCCCCACCTCGGATAGTTGGCTGTCATTGGACAGCCTGTCTGCTACAAAGTCTGCAACATATTACAGCCAGGTCATCCATCACTTGCACACATCAACGCCGCGGACCTTTTGAGTATGGCCATCCGGATCTAGCCGGGATTCTCTCTATACAGTAGCACAGCAAAGTATATACAAATAAGGTATAGAAGTACAAAAGACCCCCATTCGGTTCCAACTGTTACCACGGAACAGCAGGGCCACTGATCTTCGTTGGGGCGGTTTTGTCTGGTTTCTCTCGACGTCCCAGCTCCATCATCTTTCTACCGTACAGGAGGCAGAGGCAGAGGCAGAAAGAGCGCGGTCGACTTTCTTTTACATCATGTCGCGCGCGTGGCGGCGGGCGCTGCGGCCACCGGTACGGCCGGCCTGCGAGCGCAGCCAGGTGATGAAGGTGTCGAGGGTGAACGACTCGGGCAGGTCGCCGCTGCCGCTGCCGCCGCCGGTGGAAGGGGGCGGCTGGGGAGTGGAGGACGGGACGGCCGAGGGACGGGTGGTGGTGACGGGCGCCTGGGTGGCCGCGGCAGTGGCAGTGGCAGTAGGCGAGGCAACAGGACGCGAGGACGTGACCGGGGTCGGGGGAGCGGTGCTGGAACCGCCACCACCACCGACAGCACCGCCACCGGAGCCGGCGACGGTAAAGTCCACGCAGGCCTCGTACGTCTGGTCGATGCTCCGGGCGTCCCAGTACCACTGGATTACGCAGTCGCCTGCGGTGGCGCACTGCCCGCCAATGTCGGCCGGGATGGTGATGTCGAACTTTGTCTGGTCGGCCGGGATGGGCGCCGAGTTGGACGCGTACTTGGCCCACGAGATGAGGGGCTGGCCGATGATGCGGTTCGCCTTGGTGCTGACGATGGAGACGTTGGCCGTGCCCTCGTGAGGGGCGCGGATCTCGACCGTCATGGGCACGACCTGGCCCGCGGTGAAGGTCTGGACGTTGGCAGTGTTGTCGGCGAGCTTGTAACCCTTGCACTGCCAGACGTTGCAGGCCGCGGCGTTGTAGTCGGCCTGGTTGTTGGCGACCTGGAGCTCGCCCTGGACGTTGCCTGTTGTGTGTGAATTTGTGGGTTAGTCTTTGTCGGTTCCGCAGTCATTGTGGTGGTTGAAGACATACCGTAGAAGTCAGAGTTCTGGTTGTAGAACATCTGCTGTCCGCAGGCAGCGGCCATGGCGGGACCCGGCTTGCGGGCGGGCGGGCTCATGACATAGCCGTGGCCGAGGACGGTGGTGGCGAGCGAGGCCAGAGTGAAGAGAGTCTGCGTGTTGGAGATCATGGCTGCGGTTTCTCTGTTGTGTGTTTCGAAGAGTTTTTGAGAAAGCTTTTTGTGGTTGGTGGTGTTGAGCGAACGAGGGCGAATGCACCAGGCGAAGTGAATGTCTGAAGTGTTTTTGAGTGAATGAATGGACAGTCACAGACTGTGTGTTGAGATGGTTGGCAAAAGCCGGAAAAGAACGAAAGATAGACAGACGGAGAGAGAAGCCTTGCTGTGTGACTGGTGAGCGAGTAGCAGAGGACGGTCACTGGAGAGGCTTGGTCGGGCTCACGAGGCTTTTAAGTGCCTCCCAGCCCTGGCCCTGGTGCTGTTTCGTGTTTACTGCGCACGCAGTACTGAGGGCATCGTCGTCATCTCATCTCGAGAGTCCACGCCGTCGGAACTTCCCGAGTTTGTGAGGCCGTCCCCTTTGAGAGACCCGGCGGCTGATGCGACAGGCCAGGCGGCGGCTGCATGGCATGTGACAAGCCCCCTGCTCCGGCCGCGACTGCAATCATACCTTGAGGCTGATGGAAGGGTCTGGTCTGCGATGGCCGCCCGTCAGCCTGGGAGTCTGCAAGGGGTGTCGCCATGCAGCCAATCCCGCACCCCGGCTTCCCGGCGGGAGTCCCACCTTGACGTTTTAAGTTGATAGAAACAACACGCTATTGCCCAGGGGGTCCCCTAACCCACAGGTGGCCTTCTCGAGATATATTGCCTTTTCGTCTCATCTTGTGTCGAGTAGAGTCGTCTGTCCATGCCGCTCAAAGCTTGCCTGAATGACCCTTGCTCGTTCGGCCAAGACTCGACTCCAGAAGAAGCCTGCCCAGTTCGTGCCTGGCCTCACCTGAAGCTCGGGGTGGACCTCTCGGATTCCTTGCCGAACAGGGTAGCATGGACTCAACCGCTCCGGGCGGAATGGAAGACTGAGTGGGTAGTGCTCCGAACCAGAGCCCGGTAGGGATTCCACCGTAACGGGCCCATCACTGTGACAGGAGCGGCCATTGCCTTGAAGCGCTTCTTGGATGAAATTGTCCAGTGTTGTCTGGCCTGCGAAAGGCCTGTGACGAGCTTCAGAAAATATCATTAAGTCGCCCGTTATCCTCCGTTATGTCTGCAACCCCATGGCCGTGAGTATGTACTCTTACCAAGCGGATGGAATCGGCTTGCATGCCTCGTGCTCGCAGTCACACAGGCGCCTTCTCTGATTCATCCACTGTCGCGAGGTCTGCATTCAGCCTGTGAAGTTTCGTGTTTCAGGTCACATTGCCCGCTCCTCGGGCCATGCCCCCCAGGGTGCCCCCACTTTCGCGTCATGCAAACTTGAGGAACTGTAATTCGGACCATGGCATTGTACCCTACTTACGCGTATGTAGAACCCAGGGACTCACAGGTCTGACACCGATCAGTCAGGCCACGCATCCACGGCTCCTCTGCACCCAGCGCTCGTGCAGGTAGGTCACCGCGTCGGGCATCACAGTGTGTTCGCTTGGGATGGCTTTGTAATTGACTCGGCACGAGGACGCGATAGCATCAGACAGCGGTTCAGGTGGTCTCTGGTTACATGAACAGGATAGTGCCCCTGCATGTTGATGAATGCTGTACTGGAGGACCACGAGTGCTTGAGTAAACAGCGTCATCGCGGCTTATAGAGGGGATCGGTATGGTTTGCTGGTTACTTGACTATCTATATGCAGAAATGCAAGGGTATCCGAGAGCAACAACGCAGGAAACAGAACAATGCTATAAGAAAAAGAACAGCCGCGTTGGTCCCCACAGCCTGGCGTCGGAATGAGACAACGAAAAGACTGAGTCAGACGCAGGGAAGTCGGGATATTGTACAAGGATTTCGTTGCAGGTGCCATCTTTGACAAAAGAAATCCGACAAAGGAGAAAGTACTTGAGGCATCAAATACCCGGATCAGGAAGACCGTCTACTTGTGGCCGTTGACTCCGCTCTGCTTGGCCTCGATGTTGCCGCCACCATTGCTGTTGTTGGCGGCGGGCATGCGACCGAACTGCCACTCGGGCAGGCTGATGCCTGTCTGGTCATGGATGGTCGACATGAGAGGAGGAAGCATCTGGTAGACATTGCGGAGGGCCGCGGTGTCGTTGCCGCCACCGGCACCACCAGAACCGCTGCCAGTACCGGCATCGGGACCAGTGTTCCAAATATTGATCTTGGGCTGCATACCCTTGACGGCGGCAGCGTTGGCCTGCGCGAGCTCGACAAAGGTGCCCTTCTCGATCATCATGTAGTTGAGGAGACCCGCGGGGCCGCCAAACGCCTGGCTCATCTTCATGTAGGCGTCGGCCATGGCGCTGAGACCCTCGGCCTCCTTGAGCCGGGCGGCTAGCTGTGCGTCGGCAGCCTGCAGGGCAGCGTGGTTGCCAGCCTCGGCGTCGACCTTGGTGGCGTAGGCCGTCGCGTCGGCGTTGCGAGTCACCATCTCGGCCCTAGCCTTGGTGTCGGCCTGGACCGTGTAAGCCTTCGCGTCCGCGCTGCGCGTCATCTTCTCAAAGTCGGCCTTGGCCTGAGCTTGCACCTCGTACGCCTTTGCGTCGGCGGCCTGCTGGGTTGCCTCCTTGGCGATCTCGGCTTTGACGACATCGATGGCACGCAAGCGTTCAAGCTCAGCCGCAGCGCGGCGCATCTGGACGGTCTTCTTCAGCTCCTCATCCTGGGCCTCTGTGGCGCGGATAGCCTGGATGCGGGCAAGGTCAACCTGCTGGTCGAGCTTGGTCTTCTCGGTAGAGAGCTTGGCCTCTGCCACGGCACGCTCAATGTCCCGCTCCGTCTTCTGGACGGCGGTATCGGCGTGGATCTTGGCGATCTCCTGGTCGCGCTGGCCGTGACGGTGTGCCTCACCAACTGTACCCTTGAGCTGGGCCTCGGCGACATCGATACGGGCCTGGTTGGTGGCACCCTCGTGAGCCTTCTGGGATAGAGACTGGAAGTAGGTGGAGTCTGCGGCATCCTTGAGTTCCTTGACGTTGGCGTTGTAGATCTTGAGACCGAACTGGTCGAGCTCGCTCTGGATGTTGCGGAAGATACGACGCTTGAACTCCTCCCGCTCCGTGAAGATTTCTTCCATGGTCATACTGGACACGAGCACGCGGGTCTCGCCCTCGATGACGCCCTTGACGATGTTCTCGAGATGCTGCGTTGCGCTGGCCTCCTTGCCGTCGGCGTCGGCGAGGAGCATCGCGTACTTCATGAGGGCATCTCCGCGGTCCTCGTTGGTCGTATCCCCAGAGGATGCGCCGTTAGAGGTGCTGTTCGCACCGCGGTTGTTGACATCAGGACCGACCGTGAACACTGTAGGAAGCATGAAGCGAAGCTTCTCAATCGTCATCGCCTGTAGATTCATGGCATAGTCGTGAGGTTGGACGGAGAAGCGAGCACATCGCTGGAAGGGCCACACCCAGGCGGCCTTTGTGATGCGGACCGTCTTGATGCCCGAGCCCGTGATGGCCAGGTACTCGTGAGGTTGGGCAATATGGTACTTCATTTTGGCGGTTGTTCTGTGCGTAGAAAGGTTGTGTTTTATGTGATAATAGAGGTTAAGTGAGTCGTGTAAGTCGGGTTGTTGTTGTTGGGGGGGGGGGGGGGGGGGGGGGGGGGGGTTACATGGAGAAACGCCTCTGCTGTCATCCTGCCAGGCTTTGCGGCAGAGCGCTCGATGGCGATGCACGAGGAGGGGGGGGGGGTTGCTCTTGGAAACACCCTGTATTGATAACAGTAATAGTGTATAGGTAAATTTCGAGTCTAGACAGAGCGGCGGATGAGCTGTGTTATATAAATGTGCTCAAACGATTCCGTTGAAGCTGATATCTGGAAGTCTGTGGGTTACGGTTGACCAAGATGAGGCTGAATGTGGTGGCTGGCCAGGGGTCCTGCCACAGTGCTTGGCCAGCGGGGTCTGTGTGGAGAAGCCAGCCACTGCGAGACCACTGAGAGCCGGCGAATCTGCCCTGTGCCGTGTGTCAGAGCAGCTCGAGAGGAGACCCTGAATGCACTGCCTGCAAATCCTGAGAATGCCTTGTTGCACCGCTCGCTCGGTCACGGAGTTGGGGTAAGCAGCAAGCCTGCCTGTGTGTGAGTCAACGCTGGAGGAAAATGAAACTTGCAGATTGGCCTATTCCATCTGACTCTGGGAAGTGCCCGAGTGCTCGACGGAGAGAGGAAGGA
Organism: Microdochium bolleyi; assembly: GCA_001566295.1. NCBI lineage: Eukaryota > Fungi > Ascomycota > Sordariomycetes > Xylariales > Microdochiaceae > Microdochium > Microdochium bolleyi. The sequence goes on from KQ964245.1 coordinate 3,195,826, forward strand.
GCAAACACCCGCCCACAAAGTGTCACACCATAATGAATGGCAGGTGCGACCCTTCCCGGCACAGACGGCACCCGCCCAAGCCCGTCCTTTCCCTCACTGAAATTGAAAAGCACTTGCACACTCACTCTCTTCCCCTTCTCTAGCTCGCTTCTTCCGACTCCCAGCAAACACGCGATATCAGTCAAACCATTGACTGCCGTCGTGGCTGTGTCGCCGGAGCGGCTGGTCACGGGGCGTGCACAGCTCACCATGGCCCCGGTTTCTAGAAGCTGTGGAAAGCCTCGGACACAGGCTGGGCCAATCCCAGCGGCGCAATGGGCTGCTGCCCGGCCGAATCGGGGCATCTCCACTGATGCTCCAGTGCCCAAGCGAGCACCGCCCTCGGTAGCTCTTCCGGGGTGCGTAGACCTCCTGGAGTCAGCCTTCAACACTCGGTCATCCAAACTGGCAACAAGCTTCGCGCCATGGGTATCCGGCACAGGTAATTGCCCTGCCTCGACAGCACGTGCTCTTATCGCCACTGCCAGACTGGTCCCGCGGAGATCTGCATGCGTCAGACTGACAAACGACCTCCGAAGGCGATGCCAAACCCATGACCATGGCGGATCTGTCATTACACGACAATTCGTACAGACACATTAAGCTACCCATGGCGAAGAACTCCCGGATTTTCACGCAGGCCTGAGCGAGACGGACCAGATTGCCGCTGTCGTCCTACCCTCTCCCGGTCGGGCCAACCTCTCGCCGCCCACGAACGGTGCTTACCGTCGGGAAGCCGAGCTGGGCCCACCAGAGCTACACACATGGGCATGTATGTGCATTCCATGACAATTGCACTTTTGAAGCTGCAACTTTGATTGCTCAATGCCTCGCCATCCGTGTTTCCGCGGGGGCTGGCTGCATGCAACAGCAGTGCACCCTACCATAGCACGGCCCCCTGGCTAATGGGAGGCGCAGCGCCCGTAGTGGCCAACTGACACCCTCGATCTCCACCCGTGCCACTTCAGCCCATCGTCAGGCTGGTGATGTGATGACCAGCCAGCACAGCCATGTTCATGGATGGTCACTGCCGTCTCCCTCGACGACCCGCAAGGCTAGATACATCCCAGCCGCATCACCAAGTGTCCGAGGCAAACTGCGTGGTCGTATCGGCACCACTAAGGACTCTCGAGTCAGGCTGCACGACCTGCTCATCACTTCAACACACCTCCGTTCCTTCTATCGCTTCGTCAACATTGCTATTATATCGCCCGTGGACCTGTTCTGTGCAACCTTCTCGCACGTCGATAAACACCAGTTGACGAAGCTCACTGAAATGGTCATTTGATCATCACCAACACCAATTCCTGCAACATGTCACAAAACCCCACCACGGCACCGCCGGCATACAGCGCCGCCATAGGTGCATCCGGCAATGATAAAGACGCCAGCGGTAGTACTCACCACGCACAACAGCAACCCATCATAAATCCAAACTCTACAACCTACCACCTGCGAAATCACGTTTCCTCACTGCCCTCTCGCGTTCGTGACAGCAACAGCACCCGCGCGGACCGGCACGCCAGCGAGGACTCGTTGCTGCTCGAGACAGTCCTAGTCCCGCATGTTGAGGCCTTCCTCGCGGAGCTGGGGCTCCTTCCGGAGCACCCGCCGTCCGCCACACTCGTGCTATACCCCGCCGCGGCGATGCTCGCGGGCAAAAGCTTCGACAACATCAGCGGTTATGGAGAGGAAGCGCGGGGCAAAGGATATGGAAGGCAGGCGACGCCGCAGGAGCCCAAGCTCAGTGGGCTGGACGACATGCAGCGGCACGGCGAGTTCGTGATGGTGCAAGGTGTTGAGTCGGTGTCGTCGCAGGCATCTTGTCAGAGCTCTGATAAGAAAGCCAGCGGCTCTGGCGCTGGAGATGGACGAGGCCTACTCTGGTGGAAGGATGAAGCCATGACCAGGCGTCTGGCAGCCTACCTTCAGCCGAAACCCGAGGAAGATCCAAACCTGGCGCCACCTGCATTCTTCGACGCCGATGCCGCGCGGCATGAGCAACAGCAACAAGACCTGAAGAAGCAGAAGGACAAGAAGTCGTGGGGTTTCAAGAGGCTCGTGGGTAGTAGCAGCAGCAGCAGCGCTAGTAGTGTCAGTCGGCCGCCGCAGCCGCAGCCGCAACGGGGATACGCGGCCCGGTCCGTCGACGCCTCGGAGCTGGACACACGCGCCAGGATGACGGTCAAGGCCGAGGAGATGACGTTCCGCGCCGAGAACGACATGGGCCTATTTCAGAGCTTCAACGGGTATGCGCTAGTGGCCAGGGTGGATTTCGTGCCTGCGCGATAGGACTTGGTTTTTTTCCCAGGCAATGTGTGATTCACGAAGAGTATGCGTAATTCCGTGGCTGGAGAGGGGAAATTCCTCGAGATGGTGTAGCATGGCGGCGGCAGTACCATTCAATATGCATATAGATACAAGAGATACCCATACACAGCCGAGGTCAACCGGCTTGCTCTGATGTCGATCAACCAGTGCTGCATCATCTGGAATATGTGAATAAAGGTCGAGGCGGGATTTCTGCCAGAGAAGGGGGGAAAAATTATATAAGGAGTACGGTAAGCAGCAGTGTCAAAGACACCCGTCGTACAGATGAAAAGAAAGAAACTACAACAGATTTGAACAAGAGCGGCTTGTGGTGTTCAGCAAGGAAGCATCTTCTGATGTCCGTCGTTGATGCAGCGCCCATACGGACGCCGCTCGTTGCTGTCACATTTCTCGAGGTATCTTGTTGTTGAAACACGTGGCTAAAGTGCCTTGACAGCGTGAATCAGGCTGTCCTTCCTCTTCCTATTCTTCTTTTTCTCCAACAAGCTCGGCAGCGTGTCGTGGAATGACTTTCTGCAGGTGGATACTCGAATTTTGCAATCCTCCAAGGTACGAGGAGAGCGGGGAACTGCAATATGTCCTAGGGCGCATGTTTATATTCAGGAATCTTCCTAACTCGGGCTGCCGGTTTGCCACAGCCAGCTACGTTGGGATCTTACGATATATGTGATAACCATGGGGAAGCCAAGCAGGCCGTTCATGATGATCGGTCAGAACATGGCATGCGGCACTGTTCGCTTGGGGTTCTTGGTCTCTTCGCCCATGTGGATGACACATTGGAGGCCTGCAATTTTATCATTGTGCATGTGGGTGCCGTTTGCGAGTGGTTCGCATTTATGCCCAGATGGAAAGTGTGAGGATGTGCCGAGCGATGACCACTTACAGACAAAGAGCCAGTTCTGCGTAAGCATCCCAATGCTCCACGAAACGTAGTCGCTGTCCCAACTGGGGAACTGTGCCCTGCTGAGTAGGAACTCGGGAGGGTTCTCGGACGCCATGGTCCAGATCGCACCCAGCGTAGCAAGAAAAGAAGACAATATTCAACACCGCAGAGCCGAGCTCAGACCAGGGGACGAGCTGGAAGAACCAGGGGTTGACGACGGCCACCAACGCCAGCATACATAGGTACACCAGCGCCATGTGCCACCCTCCCGTTACGTAGTCCGCGAAGTTGATCTGCGCGCTGGCTTCGAGGCTGATGACATTGGCATTCATGATCCTTGCAATCGGGCCTTCAGCTGCTGGACGATACTGTGTACAACAGTCCCTCTCGCCCCGGCCCAATACCAATGTATATAAAAAGGACGAAATGTGATATGATACTACCTCAGCAGATAACCGGCTTGAACCAAATCAATCAATAGGATAAGCACGAGCGGATGGATCCGAGGTGTGGGCTGCCATGCATGATATACTACACTCGCGTTGACAGGCTAAACCGCTAGCAAGGGGTCTGCTGCGGATCTGCGATACAAAGTTCGATATTGGTTTGTCACACAATTTTTTACTCGACCGAAGGACCTGACGACTGTGGCTGTCCCGCCATGCCCAACTTGGAGGTAGCAGACATCATGTTATGTACCTACTCGTGGGCGATTGCATGTGTCATGAGAGGTCTCTGGCGACCAAGCCACATGGCATACACCTGAGCGATAGGGGGACTCCACAGTGTAAGTTATAGACCCTCGATTCAGCACAGGGCTCAAGGCGTAGACCATATTGAGTTTGTGGTCTGCTTTTGACACCATGTTGAAGAAGCTCAACCGGGAGCCGACATTTGCGACGCCATCAACATTGTACTCGGTCGAATGTGAATTTCTCCAACTTTCACCCAAAATACTTCAAGGTCCATACCTCGGTCCACACCCCTGAGTTTTGCTGTAACAACACTCGTTTTGAGCTGTGAGGTCCTGAAGAAACCATTTATGGCAGTGTGTATGAGTACAACAGACGGACGACTATCAGATCGAGGCACACAGCGCTACCCCACAGCGGGCAACAGTGGGGCCGGCCAACTGCGATTTCCCAGCCTGGCGCAAACTCCAAAAAATTTGGAACCACCCGCAGCAAAGTGGAAGCACCCCCGATCGTCACCCGACGCATGACTGTCTACGATAGCGCAGGGCCCTGTCTGTGAACAACACCTCCGAGAACCTCGACAGGTGACCAATTGCGCGACAATGCACTCCCTTGTGCAACCCAACTCTTGGGTAGCCATCAAACTACCCACCGGCGCCCTCAGAATATTGCAGGCGACTCCGAATACGTGAGCCGCATGCCCGTTCCCGCTCCCAAAGAGATCGACTGACTGACTCTGCGCCACCCGCAGGACGATATCGCTCGGCAAATACGGCACCTTCCCTAGCAACCTCATCATCCAGCGACCCTTCCACCTCACCTACGAGCTCGAGGACCGGAGAGAAGACGAGAGCTTCAACCGCCTGCGCATCGTCCCCGCGTCCGAGCTGTACCAAGACGTCCTCACGTCCGGCGACTCCGCCAATGCCACAGAAGCCCAATCAACGCCGCTCCCTGATGGCGATGATGATGCCGCAGCGAGCGGTACCGGCTCCGCAGAGCCGTCTGGCGTCGAATTCTCTCTGGTAGACCCCGAGTCCGGCGCCGTAGTCGCAAAGACAAACCGCGTCGACATCGACGCCGCCGTCGCGGCCACGCAGACGTTGACGATGGAGGAGATTGAGGCGCTCAAGAAGCACGGCACCAACGCCGGGCAGGACCTCATCGCCAAGCTCATGCTCTCGCACACGGCCATCGACCAGAAGACTGAGTACTCGCTCGCAAAGTACAAGCTGCTCAAGACCAAGAAGTACATCCGTCGGTTCTCTGTACTGCCGCTCGACGTGCCGCTGCTCAACCACTGGCTGCTCGAGGAGAAAGACCCGTCCAAGATTCTGGATATGCGCGAGGAGATGATTGGTCTGCTGGGCTGCTGGGCCAACATTCATTTTGGCGGCGAGGAGTCGTGTGAGGGTCAGGAGATTGTCGTGGGTGATGATGGACAGGCTGCGCCTGCAAAGAGCTTGGAGGACGCTTCTGGACGGTGGCTCGCGATCGACGACACTGGCGGTCTGCTCGTGGCTGCAATGGCTGAGCGCATGGGGGTTTTATTCTCGCCAGCAGCCACACATGGGCCGCAACCAACTACCGAGAAGAAGGACTCGAAACCCAAGACAAGCGAAGGTGACAAGGAGCTGGATCAGAATACCGCGCCCGCAGAAAGCACCTCGGCCACAACAGAACAGCCCGCCCAGACGCAAGCAGCAGACGAGCAACAGCAAGCAGCGACCAAGCCCGCGACCCAGCAGCAGAAACGGCCACACAACGACCTGCAGATCCCCTTCTCGCAGACCAACACCCTGACTGTGATCCACACAAACTCGCAGCCGAATCTCAGCTACCTGCGGTACTTTGATTACGACGCGGCCAACCCGCCCGCGGCACACGTGCACCCACTCGCGCGGCACCTGCTCACCCTGACGTGGCTGCAGCTCCTCGACCCGGCCGCCGATACCACCTACTCGGCCGAGCTCGCCTCCTCGACCCCCGAGGAGGTGCGCTCCTGGAAGGCGAACCGCCGCGGCAACTACCACCGCAAGCGCCGGCGGTGGGCGCGCGTGCGGCACATTGTCGACACCACGCGACAGGGCGGCTTCTCCGGGCTCGTGGTGGCGAGCACAATGGACCCAATCTCCATCATGCGGCACGCGGTCCCGCTGCTCGCGGGCGGCGCGCCCGTCGCGATATACTCGCAGTCCGTGGAGCCCCTGTCCGCGCTGATGGACTGCTACAGCATCGCGCGGCGCGCGGCGTGGGTGCAGAGCCCGCCCGCCGAGCTCGAGGGCGTGACGGACGCCGACGAGCTCGAGGCGTGGCAGGGCAACGACGAGTTCCCCCTGAACCCGACGCTGCTGCTCGGCGCGTCGCTGCAGACGAGCAGGGTCCGCAAGTGGCAGGTGCTGCCGAACCGGACGCACCCGCTCATGACGAGCCGCGGCGGTGCCGAGGGCTACGTCTTCACCGCGTTCAGGGTCAAGCCTGCCGAGGGCAAAGTCGAGGCGAGGGGCAAGGCGCGGAGTAAGAAGAGGAAGGTCGGCGAGGAGTCTTGATGTGTCTACTATCAGAGTCCACGTCGTTGTTGCTCGGGGATGATCCCGCCAGAGGCGGAATGGTGTAGAGCCCAATGCATGAAGAGAACGAGGCTGCTGCAACAACTTTGTGATGCTTTTGGTGCTCCGTTGGTTGCCAACACTGTGATACAGAACGTCGAGGGAATTCTTGGTGCAACAAGCCTTCCTTTCTCGTGAAAAGGACGCTTGCAGTCTGATATGTAGTTCAGTATCAACGTGTGCAACCGGAAGAGCTGGCCGTTGATTATGGTAAAGCTTTCTCTGCAGAAGTTCCTGGTAACGACAGGTGGCTGTAAACTGCCGAGTGTAGATGCTCCCAGATCTCCTGCTTAGTCCTCGCAAACCGATACTCAGTTCAAAGGCACGTAAGTCCAGCCACGCAAGTCGCTCGAGGTTGGGGAGGACATGTCACACCGTTCACGAGCCTGCGAAGGGCTACCACTGGTACTTTGGAGTTATTCTGATATGAATAGCATGCTTGTGACTCTATACCAGTCCGCAAATCAACCGACCTCTTCCCCTGTCTTGCTCAACACCCTTCAAACCACCTTCGCTCGTGCATTTGACTAGGCGTGCTCCAGCCGGGATTGTGACTGGCTCTCACAGCTGCTTGCCCATGAACTTCCGCTTCGTGAAGCTCAGCCACCACTTGCTGGGCTTGCCGTCGCCGCCCTCCTCATACACGCGCGCTAGTAACCGGCTAGCAAGCTCCTGTCGGACCTGCGACAGGTACTGCTTCAGCTGCTCGGCCTCTTGCCGGTCCGCAGGGGGCTCATACATCTGTTTTCGAACGAGGAGGTTAGCTCTCGGGTCAGGATACATGGAGTCGTTGAATAAGTCTTGGTTCTGGTAATGAGTTGCGGGACGATGCACAGTTTGTAGAGATTCAGCCTTGTTATTGTGCCTCGGACTGTACGGTAACAACCGAGTATCGTGTCTCTTGATCCCGAAAGAATTCACTGACCTGATTCAACGGGAAAGCAGGCTCGCCGGGAATAGCAAAGTGCAAGTCGAGCGCCGTGTTCGTGACCTCCTTCTGGGCATCACGAACGCCGTGCGTGGGCTTAATCTTGCCGAGACACTCCGACACGAACAAGATGCCGTAGATCAGCAGGCGGTCCGCGGGGCCCTGGATCTCAAAGTTGCGGAAGAAGGTGTTTGCGCGGAAGAGCGAGAGGACCTCGTCGAGGATGTCGTAGCTCTGGTCGTCCGGGTCGGGGGACTCGTTTGCGGGCAGCGGCGGGTCGGGGAAGGGCAGCGTGTAGGCTGGGCCCCGGGTCTTTGTGCGCAGCGGGAGGAGCGGGAAGTTGCCGATCACCCGGGGGATGTTGGGGTCGGTGTTGAACATGGAGTTGTAGGCCTGTGAAGCGGTGGAGGCGCTGGTGGTCAGTCGCATGTAAAGGGCGAGGGAGACGGGTAGGCAGCGATCCTTCGAAGGTCGCATGAGGCACGACGGCGGCGCCATGTGTGTTGCTCTTTGATGCGATCACTCTTGGTACTTACAGGCATCTTGACGACGCTTTACCGAAGCGAGTCGGCGGCTCTGGTCAACAATTGGTGCCGCGATGCCGTGTTGCGTGGTGGTTGAGCTTCGCAGCTTCAGTAGCGCATAGGCGGAGGGGTTCGCTGGTGGAGGTCAAGCGGTGCTATGATGCCAGTGCCGGCTGACGTCTGCGCAGTCCTCGGAGGTCGGAGCTCCAGAGGGCAGCTTCGAGGTACGTACCCAGCAGGCGTGGCTGGTAGGCTTCTGTGGCTGTGCTCACACGGGCTTCCACTCACATGCTCGACGGCTTCCAGGACGTCACATGACGAGTATGATCTCAAATTTAGAGAGTAGGGTCATTGTTTCTAATGTGTGAGGCGTCTCTACGGATCTTGCACAGCTTCGGCTGTGCGGTGAATGTAGGGTAGGTCGTGGATGTGCTCTTGGGAGACATTTGCCAGGTGTGGCGAGCTGCTCCCAGCAAACCTACCCAAGGGCTCTACAGAGTCGAAGCCAGGCTCTCTTCACGGGAAATGACTTGGACAGGAGCTTGCACCACCTCCAGCTAAACATGCGGTTTTGTGATACCATACCTCTTGCAAGACTACTCCTTGTGTCATTAGACATTGTCTGATCCCTGAGGGCTCAGGGAATGGAGGGTTGCGCCACAAGGCAGCAGCGGCGTGGCCGTCGTGAAGTCAGCAGATACTCCACCCGGTCTGTCTTATGTAAGCGTGAGCTCGGTATGTCCATGGCCGCTGCCAACTTGTCGCAGGAGTGCCAGTGCGCTGGCAGACAGGGGCCTGGGACTGGGCTGCTTACGTCAACGAGCAGGATCGAGGTCACGGGAACGCGCGACAAGGTGGTGTCGCCCGCTGCCCGGATCGGGTCGAGGCCGCAGCACGACCTGCCAGCTTTGCGCGGGCAGAGGCGGGTGGGGCGGCGCAGAAAGCGAGGCAGGGAGAGGGCGAGGAGGGGCGACAGGCGACAGGCAGGGCGGGCGGGACACGCGCCTGCCCGCAAAATACATATGGGCTGTCCCTGCCCACACCGCGTCGCCACCTTCTCAGACGGCCTGTCCACCTGCTCCCATTGCTTTTTCCTGTCACTCGACCTTGACAACGCCCGGCACTTCAGACAAAGCAAGCAGCCTCGACACATCCCGGCACAAATCACCATCTGCCGCGTTGCTGCATTCCCAGTCCCTTGGAAAGCTTTCCCCCGGCCCAGGCCTGACGCGACAGTCACCACCAACTAGCGATTGTGAGTAACAGCAGCCCACCAACCCACACGCTACCATTGCAAGTGGCGATTGACCGCCACAACGCATGCCGCAACCGACCCTTTGATGCTGCGGTCGAGTCATTCCCCCAATGCTGCGCGTCTACTCCAGGCATCTTAGTCACCCATCTTGTCGCGAGCTCTTCTTCGTCTTCCTGCCTATAACAACCACCGCCACAGCCGTTGCGAAGCCCCGTGCGCAAACTGACAGCACCGCATCCCTGCACGCCCCTGGTGCGCATCTTTCCGATCGACGACACTAACAACTGCGCGCGTCTTCCCAGCTACTCTCAGCGTCGCAAATGCGACAACCAACAACAACAACCATAACAACAACAGCATCATCGTCGACGAAACCCACTTATGCCTGCGACATCTTCGCCCTCAGCACAGTAGCCATGACCAAGACTACCACACCACCCAAAAAGCGCGCCCTGGCGCCGCGCAGGCACACCGTCCCGGAGCCACGCTCGCTCCACGACACCCTGCTGCGGCACCCAGGCACATCGCTCTTCGTCTTGCCTATCTGCTGGACGCCCTTCCACTCACAGCTGCTCGGCGCCAGCTTTTCTCAACAGCCTGACCAGCGCACGCCCATGCCCGAGACCACTTCCTCGCCGCGGAGATCGCGTCGCATACCACCCTCCGTACTCAGGATCCAGCGTGACCTTAACTCGCTCCTCGCCACCGAAGATGCCCGGCCGCTACCACTCACAAAGACGCGCGCCCTGAAGGATATTTTGTCGACCCTGTTCCCATCGCATCTCTCACGACCGAAGACCTCCGCCGATCTTGACATTCGCTTTGGAGATCGATGCTACGGCAAGGCAGTTCGTGCCCAAGCCATCTGGAAACACCCGGAGTCCGGGTCGTCGTCGTTCGATTCCGCCGCAACATGTTCGAATCGATCCGCGAGCCAGCTCTTGGCGTCCATGAGCGTCAACAGCTTCAGCAGTCCAGTAAGTCTAGCCCGAGGGTCATCCATATCCCTTCTTGTCTGCTAATCACGGATTCTAGGCGCAAGACCACCCGGTAATGGCCTACGTTAGCCGAAGTCACTTAGACCACATCCGGCGGAACTGCTTCCGAATTATGAATGGGCCCAATAGGTCTTACAACGGCCCTGTTCATCGACTTCAAGCTCTCCGGTCGAAGAATCTTTTGCCCGCGAACCTGGACGAAGACCAGTACTTTGTCGCTGCCATGATTGCGCTTGCCCAGCAGACAGTTTATGCTGACGTGCAAGCTCGGAGGACACTCTTCATCCCGCGAGACGTCGAGGTTCGCATCATCACTGTCGCGGAGGAGGAAGAATGTTTCATTGTCTACTCGGCCGTGGTGCCCGCCGCTTGCATCGAAATGTTCGATTCTCCCAGCAAGACGCCGACAACTCCGTCGAATTTCGAGATCAAGCACACACGTGTGCCGGTATGGCCGGTGCTCGGGCTGAAAGAGCGTCTTGGGCACGTCCTCGGGCGGAACGTCGTTGGTGACTTCAACGAGCACGGCATGGACACATATGAAGACGAGCTCACACCGGTCCCCGAGACACCTTCACCAAAGCGACGGCGCGAGGTCTTGTCGGAGGTTCTTAACGTGAGCTTCTCAGAAGACCGTGACGCGCACAGTCCTGAGACCGAGAATATGCCTAAACGCCGGCGCTTGATGGAAGGCAGGGTCGGGCTTGTCCGATGAGCTTTCTTGTCCCATATTTCCAGTACTATGCGGCGATTCCGCTTCGCTGCATGTGCTCTTTTTCCCTTTAATTTTCGAGCCCTCGACAGAGGGTTTTTTCGGTCGACACTAGAGAACTTTCTTGCATTGCTTTGCTTTGGTATAAGCATGGCACACTGCATTAGACATGGGGCGACCCACATGCATTTCGAGAAGCGCTACACCATAACGACATCTGCCCTCACGGCGAGAGGCACAGGCAGGCGGCATTTTGCTTTTCCACATCTGAACGACTCGAGAACACTATGAACAGATACCCCCTCACAACACATTACGACATGGGACATGATATCAGCATGATTTAATGCGGTCGGCTCTTTATGTACATATGTCTTCGACTAGACAACAGCAACGAATGTGTTCGGGGCTGATAAAATAATAAATAACCCCATGTTTAGTTCAGCAGTGCCGGCTGGCGCTAACGTGACCTTCCGTGCGCTCATGTCCCGCCTTTAGGAGACATTTGTATTTCATGCTCGCTGTCTTTCAGATGATGCTTCACTTATCATAACTTCCTCCTTATCCTTATGCGACCCGTGTTCGCCTTCTAGCCAAATCGAATCCCACGATTCGGATCCCACGTCCCGCTCACCGGACCCTGTGGTTGCAGCGACTGTCTCGGACCACCGCTGCCACCTGCTCCTGGCTGCTGCTGCTGTTGCTGGTGCTGTTGTTGCTGTTGTTGTTGCTGCTGTCCACCAGGGACTCCAGGGGGCGCAGGGCTGCCGCCAAACTTGATCCCGCCCTCCGGGTTCCACATGTTGTGATGCATCATGGGCACGTTCGCGCGGGGCATCTGCGGCTGCGGCGCGACGGTCTCTCCCGCGGGTGCCCACGTCTGGATCTGCGCCTCCGCGGGAGGGCTCTTGATCGGCTGGAACTGCTGGTCGGGCGGCGGGAAGGGAATCTGCTGCGGCGGCGGCTGCTGTTGCCCTCCTCCTCCTCCTCCTCCACTACCTCCTGCTGCACCCGCCCCCGCTCCCGTACCGCCGCCACCCAGACTCATCGACCCGAGTGGCGGCATCGCCAACTCGTCCTCGAGCATCTTGGCCTCCCTCCTGCGCTCCGTGACGAACGTGCGCACGTTGTCCCTGAACCCGCCCACGATGCGCTGGAGGTCGTTGTAGAACTTGCGCCCCACCTCGACGTTGCTGACCAGCTCCTTGTACTTGTAATACGCGTTCTCGAGCGTCTGCAGCGCCTGCTCGCGCTCCTTGATTCCCTTGTCGCTGACGACGCGCTTCTGGGACTCGAACCCACGGTTGATCTGCACCAGCTCGTCGAGCAGGCGCTCCTGCTCCGCGGCCTCCTTCTGCACGAGCTGCAGGTCCGCCTCGTACAGCTGGTCGAGCCGCTTCTCAAAGTAGTCCTCAAAGTGCGCGGGCACGATGGCCGTCGCGACGGCCTGCGTGCGCTCGAGCCGCGCCGCCTCGGCCAGGATGTCGTGCTTGATGTCGTCCCCGCGGGCCTTCTCGCGGAGCGCCTCGGCCTTGCGCCGCCGCCGCGACTCGAAGCGCGTGACCTCGTTGTACGCCGTGCGCAGCCGGTTGAGCGCGGGCTTCAGCGGCTCCGGGATCTCAGTGCGCCGCGACGAGGGCACAAAGTCGAGCATCCCCCTGTCCGGGCCCGCCAGGATCGCGAGCGTCGCCTCGATCTTGTAGAACTTCTCGCGCACCACGCCGTCGCTGCTCGCGCTGTTGCCGAACCACCCTTCCGCCTCGGAGACTTGGTTCCACAACTTGACGCCCTGCGTCGGCTCCTGCCGCGAGGGGTGGCGGTTCCACCGGTCTGTGCCGAACTTGCTGCGCAGCCGGTTGTCCTCGTCCTCCTCGGCCTGCAGGAGCTCCTTGCCCTCCTCGAACACCGCGACGTCGGCGTTGCGCAGCTTGTCAATGTCCGCGAAGCTGCGCTGCAGGCGGTGGATGGCGCCCGCCTGGCGGACCTCCTCGGCGTGCTGGGCGAGAGTGCCGGGCAGGCCGAGGGGTTTCTCGAGAGCTTGTATGGATCCGGGCAGGTTGAGCGAGGACAGGATCTCGTGGATCCGCTCGTTTAGGGTCTCAAGCTCGGCGATGATGTTCTGGTTGACCAGCCGGTCTCTCCTCTCCTCGTAGATCGACACGGCGATGTGCACCGAGTACGGAACAAGCTTGCTGAACAGACCAGGGCCGAACTCTGCTTTTGGGCCCAAGAAGTCGAGCGGCGCTGTGATCTGTGGTGGAGGCTTGATTGCCGCCATGGTCGCTCTCTCGAGGATTTTGAGCTCGGCCTTGGGCGGGACAACGTTGAGATAGATGACGTCGTTATCCCGCTCCGCCCGCTTGACGTCCTCCTCGACCCTCTTCTTGAGCCCGTTGAGGTCGTCGACGATGGATTTATGCAGGTAACCCCCGCGAGACTCCTTCAGGCCCTCGGCAACACACGCGACGGCGTCCTTGAGCCGAGCCACTTCCTCGCCGTACTTGCGCTTCTCGAGACAGTCGCACGCGGCCCTGTACTGTGCAGCGGCGGCAAAGTGGTGATGTTTCGCGCTCATGTGATGGATCCAGGCGCTGCTTATCGCCTCCGAGAGCATGGCGGCCTCGCTTGCGAGGTTGTACAGGTCCGAGACCTTTGCGGCGAGCTTGGCGATTAGTGCGTCCTTGTACCCGTCCATGACGGCTTTTTGCCAGAAGCACTCCTGGCTCTGCGCGAGCTGCAGCTGCACCAGCGCCTCGAGCGCGTGCTCGTCCATGTCCTCGGGCGGTGTCGTTCGCAGCTCGGGCAGCACGGCCGTCTTGATGTGCGACAGCACACCGGCGGACTGGTTAAAGTAGCTGGCCGCTGTCTTGAGGCCGTCGGTGCTGGAGCGGTTGCTGGCGATGGCCATCTGCGAGTAGAGCGCGGCGAGGTTGAAGAGGATGTTTGCGAGCTCGAACTGGAGGTTGTTGTGGACGACCGGTCGTTCGGTGTTGTACCCGAGAGCAGGGTACCACGTGAAGTCGGCGCCGATCTGGGGATACAAAGTTCAAGTCAGCTTATTCCCTAGCCACTACAATATACACAGAATATGTGCAAGCTCCTCCGAGCCTGCTCGTGGCATTAACTCACATCTATGGGAAACTTGCCCGAAATCCACACCAGCTGCGCGGCATACGCCTGGAGCTTGCCCACGCCTGTCGAGTGCGGCTCGCGGACGTTGACGGCATCACTGCGCAGGGTCTCGATGACCTCGAGATCCTGCCGGAACATGTCTGGGTGCTGGTCGTACTTTGTCGAGATGTACTGCCGGATCGCCGACGAGAGCGACAGCTGCGCGCCCTTGCGGAACGGCACCGCTAGGATTTGGCTCTGCATCTTGAGAGGCGCGCGCGGTCTACAGGACCTCTAGGTGGGGAGGACGTACAAAGCCCGGAGATGTTTCGTGTGGTGACGGACGCGGGTGGGCGCAAATACGCTGAGGTCGCCGGTTCGAGCCTCGAGGCTTCTGCAGTCGTATGTTCGCGAGTCTCGAGGAGGAAGCTTTTGGGAGGGGTTGAGCTTGACCTCCTTCTGGCAGTGGGGAGGGCATCATGTACTCCGTATCCGATCATACCCACATCTGACCCTGGATTGGAGGCAGCAATGACCTCATAGGTCAACCCGAAAGCTGTCCAAGCAACTCAAGTACTGTATTGAGAATATTGTGGCATCCAAAGGAAAGATCGCGTCTTTGTTAGCCATTCATCGGCCATGAACGACTTGCTTGTTGTCGTTGCGAGTCATTTCTTTCATTAGGGCTGTGCTGCACTTGTGCGATCAACAGTCTCCATTGCCCTTCCTTGTTCCAGTCCATTCATGAGGGCACACACCGGCACGGTTCGCTTTTCACCATCTGTACGCGTAGATCGAGTTTAGACTTTTTTGTCTTCTTTGTCCTATAGTTTCTGACATAGCTCTTTGTTTCAACTTGGCTTTTGCCACGAGTCGAGCACTTCGATCCCGCGGGCTGTGTTCCTGCCCAACACTCCGTCGTCTTTCTCGCCCGTACAACACTGCCATCGGCCAGCCTGGCACCCCACACACAACCATAAAAGCCCAGCGAAAACAAGTGTCAAGCCTGGGCAGGCTTTGGCACATACCCGCGGCTTGAAGTAGAACATGTAACTGAGGAAAGGTCGAAAGGTTGCGCGATAAAAACAAAGCAAAAAAGAAAGAAAAAAAAGTCTACGCCAAACCAATGCTTATGCAAGCAAACTCCGCCATGATTGATGCGCGCCGTTTATAATACAACAGTAATCCCTTGTGCGTTGCGTGATTCATCTGTCGCCGAGCTCCGGTAATATTTGTCCGAGATCGTAGGGTTCGAAAGTAAAGAGATCATCGTGCGCTTAATCGGCAACGACGTCGAGCCAACCGGATTGGTGGCCGTAGTCTCCTGCTCAAAGGCTCGTGTGAAGAGAATGGGATTATATGAATAAAAGGATAGTGGGGTGCATGACCCGGAGCGAACAGAGGCGATACTCTGTTGAAGTGCGGCACGTGTGATGGTGTCTCGCCAACTGATGATAGGTTTATCGTGGGTGACTTGCGCCTGCGCCCGCCGGGAATAGCCTGGTTCGAATGTGAGGTGCTGTTGAGCGTGCTTTTTCGGTTTCGAGGAGCCGATGTGGTCGAGGATAGGACTTTTGAGGTTTCGCGGTTATCGACCGCTAACTGGTATTATCGTTCTGACATGACTGCTCAAGGTATCCATACGAGCTCGATCAGACCATCAGCAGATGACATGGGGACGTCATTGCCATCGACCCATCTCCAGTCGTTAGCTTTGCGCGTGTAGTACTGGGTGAGAGTGTTGTCGGAATTTAGGACAGCCTGCTGAAGATCCCAGCTAATTTTGCGCCCAGTCTTGAGAAGACTGGGTCTTTGGGGTCCGAATGCATAGTCGAGGTTCCACCCCTTATCCTGGGGTGCGGCCGCGAATGTTCGTTCCATCTGTGCAAGGTTGAAATTCACGCCCTTCGGATAGTGCACGACACTGAAGCCGGAGGATAGGATGAAGTTATCGGCGGTCTGGAACCGCATCAGGGTGCAGTCCTCGCCACAGATATACGCTAGCTTGGTGTACTCGGATGGAAGAGCCACGTGCCAGCCGCCACCCTTGAAGTGGTGCAACGTGAGAGGCTTGATCCCGGACTCGTAGAACCCAGACGGGTCACCATATAGGTCAAGTTGATACAATCCATGCAGAACAGACAGACGGACGTCAGTGTTCTCGTATATGCACTTGCGGAGCAGGATATCGCCCTGGGGACCCCAGCCAGAGTTAGATTCGTGGACTTTCTGTTCCGTCTTGCAGGTCTGGTAGTCATGACGGATCTTTGCTGCAAGGGGAACAGAGATGAAGACACCGGCGCCACCAAAAGCCTGCGAGCCATGACGGTCGATGTTGTTGACATCCTCTGAAAGAGTGCCGATGTAGAGCAAGTCATCGGGGTCGTACTGCTTGAATTTCTCGACCAGGGTGTGGACACTGGGGAAGAAGGTATCGTCGTCACAGGACACGAGCCACTTCTTGTTGGGCCGCTCTGGATGGTCGTACAGTGTCGGGATGAGGGTGAGGTAACGAACAGCCATCTCCATGGTCGAATCCGAGTGATACACATCGACATCGATGCCCACGCCTGCCAGGATGCTCTTGGCCTTGCTCATCTGCTCCTCGGTCGCATCCAGAAGTAAAAGCACGAGCTTTCCGCCATTAGAGTGGCCTCGGCCGTCCGTGAGCCAGTAAGTCCACTCCTTGACAGGACTAGTCTTTTCGGAACTAAAGCGCTTGAAAGTTGTCGAGACGCCGAACATGAAATCGGACAAGTTGCCTGTGACCGGGTAGGGTGACTGCGGGACGGGGACTTGAATTGGCTCGATGCACTTCTCGTGGCCGTACGAGCCGGGCTTGTCCAATGCGACGGCCGTAAATGCAGTGGGCAAGAAGCGCTGGTCCAGCTTGGTGATGGACCTGCGAGGGATGTGCTCGCGATGCGTCTTGACGTAGCGCTTGTAGTACTGAAAGTTGTCGGCGAGCTCAAACTTCTTTGCCAAGACTTCCATCTTGGTCATGTTGATGCTGCAGTCCATCACGTGGTCGGTGGTGGGGATGTGCTGCTGATCTGTGCCCTCAAGCCACTCACCGGAGAAGGGCATGGCGTAGTTGGAAGCGGAATGGCTGCCATGGGATGCAGCCTTGATGATGTGGGAGCTCATGGTCTCTATGCGGTCCGACTTCCAGGTTATGGCGAGGAGGAAAAGCAGTGCTATGGCGAAGAGCACGCATCGTGAGAAGGGATTCCGCATTGTGAAGAATTTCTGGTGGGGAGCCGGCAGAGCTGCTCCCATCGTTCGTGGAGTTGTCGGCGCACGGAGACTGGGTTGATGGATCGTGGCCCGAGGAATCTGTGCGGACGACACCCAAGTCCTTCCCTGATGCTCAAGATGCGAGAATGGGGCCGGGCAAAGATGTTTGTTGCAGCCTTTTGCAACGAGAGACCGGGGCTCTAGTATCGGGATCGTCAAGAAACCGGTGAGACAAGAGTGAACGAGTGGACTACCAAAGAGTGCCGGCTTTGGAATGGCGGGGAGGAGACGCAGAGAAGAGTGACGCTCTGAAGTCCGACAGCCTGGCCGCAGGGACGTGTCGGGTGCCAGGAGTGTGCCAGATAGGGCGCAGGCAATAAAGAGGAAACAGCAGGAAAGAGAGGCTTCGGGAGAAGGAGCAGACGAGGCGGATGGGGACGAGGGGCCTTGTAAAGGGTCCGCGTACGACGTCTTGTCGCAGCTGGGCTCCTGTAGCTTCCAGATGCGCCGACACCTTAAAATTAATGCAGGCCTGGCAGAGTCGCAGCACATGCCCATGGAAGCATCGCTGGTGGGGTGCGAGTATTCGACCAGACCGCGCAGCTTCCAGTGCAGGCCAGAGCCACTCCCGCCCTGTCCCCTGCCCCCGGCCAGGGGCTCTGTGGGCGCACGCACCGCAGCTGGCCGGTACCTGCAGGCGACTGGCGACCAGGGACTGCCCGCCTGGCTCGCCTGGAAGGGTGCCGATCCACCAGACCGCTGCCGTTCGCTGCATCCACTGGCTCCTCAGGATCCTCAGGGGCTCAAGATTATTGCCAGCCAGTCGAATGCTCGACCCTCCAGCACACTGTGTTCGGTGGCGGCCATGCGACCTCCCCTTTCCGCCTTGCACCGCACACTATTGGAGGCGACGCATCACAGCACGCGCGGCTGTCTCCTCTCGTCGTCCACACAAAGCTCAAGTCCGTCTGTCGATCTGCAGGGCAAAATTGGCCCGACTTAGCCTTCTGGAGCCGCCGCCACGTGCCGTGTCAAAGTTGACCACCGCGATGGCCTCTGCGATCTGGCGCCCCTCGATCAAGTTAGTCCCAGCCTGCCACACGCGCGGCTCGACGCCTGACAGCTCAGAACTACTGAGTGCTCTGGACTCCGTCGATGGTGGTGCGTTACTGGCGAGGGACTGCTCGAGCACCGCAATGTCCAAAAAGCACAATCACGCTGGTCCTCTCGCCATCCCGCCACGGGCAAGGATACCCCGGAGGCAGGCGTTGGCCTCCTGGTCGCCGCATTCCACCGAGTCCAGCCATCCCCGGCGCTCTCGACTCACGAGTCAAACTGCGCACCACGGTGCAGGACTGTGCGTAGTATTCCTCATGAGCCCCTCCCCACCATGCCGCCTCGGCACTTGCCAAGCTTTCAAGGTTTAGAGTCTACTCAAATCAAGACAAGATTGGCCCCGGTCCCGGACGACGACATTTGCGGCGCTCCTTTTCCCAGTTCGGAGTAGTGAGGACCTGGCGTCACCGCGCCTGGTCTGGCCTCATTTCTGTTATCTTGGCCCTCATTTCGCAGTGTTTCGGCGCCGTTGTCGCCTGCTGCTCCGCTGCTTTGATCCTGCAGATCCACGACGCGATCGAAAAGCGGCAGTTGCTCAGTCCAGCACAAAGCTCCGTCCCTCATTACTCCTTCGGCCAAGAGTAGATTGTGCGCAACCGAGCAACACAGCGAGACACAGTGCCTCTTGACGGCTGCAAGCAAGGTTCCTTCTCAGTGGAGCCTCGACGTACGTCTGCTCCCTCCTGCGTCGTTGAATCAACCATCACGTCCCACACGCAACATCCTGGCACGATTCGCTTTTAAGTTTTTTGCAGCACATCAATGTCGTCACAGTGTTTCAGCTTCTAGCAGAACAACTCGAGGCCACTCGCCTTGTTTGCTCCTTCGACGTGTGTTTGTTGGCTTGCGAAACTGATGCCGATCCCAAAGCCGGCCCTTCAACGGCCTGTTCGCCCCTCGGACTGTTCGAGCAGGTGGAGATACCATGATGCCACTGAAGACAATGCTGCTCGCCATGGGACAGACCACACATACACTCTAGCGTTGAGGGCTTGTTTCCGGCAGACCTCTGGCGTGTTGGTCACAACTCAACAAAGCCACTTGTTCACGCAGCGAGAGAACCAAACTTGAAGTTGTACGCCATCCACGGCCATGTCGGATCTAGATGGGCTGGTAGCCAAACCCCCCCCCCCCCCCAAACTGTGGCGTGGACTGATGAATGACCAGACTGCTTTCCTTCACCCTCAAGACAGCACCGGAGGTCACGATTTGGTGTTTGGCAGCACCGGCCAGGCAGCGATATTCCGGCCAGGCAGCGAGGATCCAGCCAGAAAGTCGTCGTAATCGAAATATTTGAGGTCGACGTAGCCCAGTGGTGATCATGATTGTTACGCGTCAGCCACACCCATATTTTCTCCCGTCCGGTCCCACAGTCAACCCCTGGCAGTGGGCATTGACTTCAGGGAGTATGCCATAACTCCACCCCACGCAAGATCACCAAGATTGCCTATGGGAGTTTTTTTCTGAGAGCATGGACCAAGAACATAGTGTATAAGATTAGTGATCGGGTGAAGCAAGAAATCAAGGAAGCAAGCAACAAAGCATGTACGCGAATGGTTTGTGGATATGGACAAGCACCCAACGTGCCTCCTTTTGAGCTGGCCAGATATGTCAAGGTATGTATCACCCAGTACCGTAGCACACTGCCAGCACAGACCGCGGAGTATGCTAGAGTCGCCAAGCCTCAGGATGAAATGACTCTCCGGAGTACATGGCGGGTTTGCATCCAGTTTCAGGGGTCTCCGCTAGCTGCGTAGTGAACTAAGAGCTGCTTGGCGCCGTGCTAAAGACAACCACAACTCGCCTACAGTTATCTGCCAAATGGCATTCGTGGAGCTCTTGCCTCCGCGGCTCGTTGTGGTCAGCAGGTAGGGTACTGTCTACAAGGTGAAGCACACCTGACAATCGCGGAAAAGGCGTTGTGCACTCGCCCTTGCCAAAGGACATGGTCGACTGGGTATTGAAAGTTGGTACCATGCACGTCACGCAGCCGCCCAGCCAGCTCGTCACATCTCCTGCTGCGGGTGCAGGGTTTAACGTCGCTATTGTCTGGACCGCACCTTACCAGAACCCTGCGGACGGCTCGACAATTACAAAAGGCGGTAATGAACCTCGAGGGCCGTGAATGCGTTGATATCGATTCATGTCAAGACTCCTGAGGTCTGGGGCTCTGTGTTGCGTGCCTGCTAGAACGACGGACAACCAACTCATCAAGCTGTCGTTCGTCATGCTTTTGGAGCAATTGGTTCCCTCTCGCCACGCATAGTTGACCTCTTTTTGGTCGAGCCGCAGCTGGCGAGGGATCTGTGGCCGGTTTCGCCCTCTTGCAGATGAAACAACGCGCAGCGCAGATCTCAGACTGACCCTCCTAGTGGACGCACGCACCCACCGCCAATCAGTGCCGAGCAGGGGCCACGATCGGCAGTTGCCGCTCATTTTCAGAGTGGACGATCGGCCGCGCGGGAGGCGCAGAGCTTGGGCACTACCAACGGCACGCCTGGCCACGAAGCACGACAACGACACGTAAGAGCCACAGAGGCAGCAACAACTTGGCTGGTGGTAGGAAGCCTGATGTTGCCTTTTATGACCCGGCACACTCGACCCTGAGTTGGCCGGATGAGGGTGTCGACATTGCCTCTCGCTGAGGAGCGAGCAGCGGGCGTGTTGTATCATCACATACAGTAGCTAGAACGAACGAATGCGACTATCAATCCCAATGTGGAAAATACAGGCTCGGAGCCCTGTTTGGCGTTGATCAACGTGGCCATTTATCTGCGCGGCAGGCAGGCTCAGGCTCCTCACGCGGCGCGGCGCATAACCGGAGGCGCCCCGGGATGACGCCCACCTTCCAGAAGAAGCTCCTGTTCGGACGGAGGCAATGGTCGCAAACAAAGGTGATTTGTCACAGGATACAAGACGGCTCAGAAACAGAACGGGAGGTCGTTGCACTGTCGCAGTGCCAGTGCGCAGTGGCGCACATTGTGGCCCCCTCGTTGTTGCTGTGGAGGCCGAGGCGAGGCGAGGCCAGAGCTCGCGCGCTGTCCTGGTCTCCTGTGCGACCCCTCGGTCTTGCGGTCCACGTTCGACAATCTGACGAGCGAAGCTCGTTGGAGACACGCACCTAGTATCTACCAAAGGCGTTTCGAGGAATTCTCCTGCTACTTACATCAATGCCGACCTGTGGCAGAGCTCAATCTAGTGGTACATGACTTAAGACAGACGGTTCCGCACGATGAAACAAGCACCAAGCCAGCCAGACGTGGTATCTGTGCTATTATTAGCTTGCAAGATACATGCAGTACTTGGATAGTGGGAGAAGAGTCAAGCTCAGCTCTTCAAGAGCCCGGCACGTGTGTCATGGAACTGGGATGGGGCCTACTTGCGGCTCGCAACAGGAAGAAACGAGATCTGAAACGTGGCGAGTATGGTAACGCGTCGTCATGGTGGCTGTCTTCGATTTATCCTGGGGTAGCACACCCCCGAAGATGGATACGGCCTGGGTTTTGCGGAGAAATGGGACCGCGGCATCGCAACACCGCCGCTCCAACATAATTGCAGCACAACTATACAGCCAATCTATCCGATGAGAAGGGAAGGTGGCAGATACATAGAAACACCTCTGCGGCCCTCCACATCAGCAATTGCCGCGACGCGGGGTGTTGCATCCTACCCGTCAGGAGTATAGTGTAATGCCGACTAGCAGGGCTGATTTCGCCACGCGGCACCAATTCTCCATACGAGGTCTCTCCGTAGGTAGCTTACACACACACATGGCAAAATGGTGTCCTTGCCAAGTCTTGGGGTATAGAACAAGCTTGATAAGCTTTTCTTTCTTCGTATTTATCCTGTTCCTTCTCTTCGCTGAGAGCCCGTTAACGCATTCCGTGGTTTCGGAAGAAGGGAGGAAGGTTGCACGTCCCCACAACAGGGACCCAGATATCCTGACGCCGGTACACAAACGGGGCGGGACGCATGCATTTCGCACACATGACGTTTCAAAGTTATTTCTGGCATGTCCAGTGACGACCTATGTACCTACGGTAGTTGTTGATCTTGCAGAGCCCCAACGAATGTTTGTGGCCAGTTGATACGATGACACCAGGCTGGTCTTCTTGGATTGGTTATTTTCCCTGGATGGAGATGGTCGAGCGGAACTGTACATACCTCGTACTCGTATTTACTGTACGGAGATCATGAGAGACCTACATTGTGCGACGGGATGGGTGGCTGGAGGCTTTAAAGGGGGGGAGGTTTATGTGCTGTTGTGAAAAGCTTGCAGAATGGTCAGAACACTTCTATCAGTTTGCGGACAAGTACCAACAAGTACGCTTGGACACGCACCACGGCCGGGGACGCTCACGCGGGAGAAAAGGGTCCGAGGATCAAGAGCATGTGATATTGGTGTTGGTGTTCATACTCACCTCACATGGCTGCATGTTTCTCTGTGTGCGTGTCTTAGGTGACGGCCACTTTACCTCCTCAGGTTTGGTCTTCTGTCATTTGGGGACAACCGACATTCCGAGAGGTGCAGACACTTGAAGTTCACTGCGCGATGTGAAAGAGCCTGGTCGTGGTTCTCTGCGATTTATCATGGGCGGACAGCTCCATGGCGATCCGTCGAGCGGGCACTTCTGCACCTGATGGCTTCATGCTGACATGGAATGATGTTAGAAAGTGTATGTTCATGGCAGATATTGGGAATCAACGGATTGCTCTTTGCGTTGGGATACAGTACAGAAAGGGGAAAGAGAAAGATACTAGCAGAAAAAGCTTGACAGGATCCAGACATTCTTCGCTCCATGAAGAATTCGTCTTGTATTGTAGATCCTCGGTTATTGAGCCAGCGCACTCTCACGCTAGAATGAATACGGGCCTCTTGCAGGATTCTCTGTTGGGTTTCTATCAGACTCGCACACAGTAATAGTTCTTCGTCCGCGATTAGTACATGTCAAAACGCTCGTGAGCCTTGAGAGCCAGCTGGGATGTGACGATCAGATCATCACTTCATGGGACCAGCCAGTGCTTATACCTAAAAGCAACCTGGCCCCGACAGGTTTACGACCGCCATCATGGGCCTCCAGATCACAACTTGTGAACCTCTTTCCAATATTGAGAGAAGCTACCTCGGCTCGCATTCATCAGCATCGTAAGTGTAAGTAACTCCGGGATAAGAGGACAGTCGAGGGCAGCTGAATTCAAGAGTTGTGGCCCTGCCCCTTTCAATGTATGGTATGGACTTGTTTCAAAGATGCTCCGTCCTTGCGTTCATAGCTGACATGCTTGAACAACGGATTAAGTGCTTGGAAGAAGTCGTAGCCGTAACGTTGACTTACTCGGCTGCTGATAGAGTAAGCTGGACCTGAATGAAAGATCAGAAATGACCAAAGAAATCAATATACTCGCCAGGCGTACTCCACGATTCGACTTATGGCCACCCATCGTCCACCTTCTACGACATTTTTTGCCCTGAGGTTCGCAACTCACATTGACCTTAGAAATTCCATGCTCGAATTTGATGGAGGCGGAGGAAACATTCCGCGGCGACAAACATACATAGCCCGAACATTTTCATTGATTTATGTATTGGCTTCCTTTTGTGTTTTCCGTAACACTACAAGTTCGAAGACTTCCATCTCCTACGCGTTTGAACGTCCCCGGGCACCCAAGACCGCCTTCCCAACCGCCGAGTCGTTGGGCTTGCCAATCTCCCGCGTGATCCACTGCCCAATATCGGCCATCGCATCGAGGTCGATGCCCGAGTCCATGCCCAGTGTTTCCAGGAAGTATACCATGTTCTCAGTAGCGACGTTTCCAGTCGCCCCAGGGCTATAAGGGCACCCTCCGAGACCACCGACGGAGCTGTCGAATGTGCGGATCCCACGCTCCAGCGAGACAGCAGTGTTGACGAGCGCCTGTCCGTACGTGTCGTGGAAGTGCATGGCGATGTCCTCGTTGCGGATACCCGCGGCGTTCATGCAGCGCAGGAGCTCTGCCGTCCGGGGCGCCGTGCCCATCCCCGTGGTGTCGCCGAGGGAGATCTCGTCGGCGCCCATTTCGAGCAGCGAGGCCGCGATCTCGGCGACCTTGTGCGGGTCCACATCGTAGCCCTCAAAGGGGCAGCCGAGGACGACGGAGATGTAGGCGCGGGCGCGCACACCAAGTTCTTTGGCACCTTGGATGACTGGCTGGAATCGCTCGAGGGACGTGGCGATGTCGCAGTTCAAGTTCTTCTTCGAGAAGCTCTCAGTGGCGGCTGCGAAGACGGCGAGTTCCATTGAGGGCTTGCCTGTCGTGTCGAGACCGACCAGGGATTGCGTCTGCGTCAGGAACGCATCCTGATACTGCTGCAGCAGGGCGCTCGCGTTCTCTACGCCCTTCGCATTTGGCGCGAGGAACGAATACGTGATTGGAGCCGGGGAGTCGATTTTCTGGGTCAAGATATGCTCCATGATCTTGCCGGAGCCGTCCATCTATATGCTACTATTAGCCTGTGTCATTGTGCGAGGAAAGCTCCGAGGCAGCACAGCTTACCTGAGGCACCCATTTTGGCGAGACAAAGGAACCAGCTTCAATGACGGAGACTCCGGTCTTCGCCAGCCGCTCGATCAGCTCGATCTTGGTGTCGAACGAGATTGCCTTTTTCTCGTTCTGGAGACCATCGCGGGGGCCGACTTCGACGAGACGCACGTAGTTGTCAGGACGAGACTGCGGCGAAGCCGGGTTCCTGACGTCCGACGCTGTTGCGTAGCTCCTTCGCAGAGGGGTGGGGAGGGGTGCCCGAAGGCGAGCAAGGCGGAGCAGAGGGCGCGTTGACGCCATTGTCATTCTCATGACATGCCGGGTCTGGGCCGGTTGCCTGGTTCTGAGACTTGCCGGAGCGTGTGAAATGGTGAGGTGCAGCCGAGAAAGCTTGTTGTATTTTCGAGGTGACGTTTCCAGAATGCTCCAAAGTTGGGGTCCCAGCTCCGCGCACAGTCGCGGCTTAAGAGTTGCCGAGCGGGCACCCAAGGACGGGGCATTAGCGTGTGGGGAAGGTCAGACTCAAGGCTCAGAGACACCTCCAGTCCGAGTCGAGTTCTGAACAACCTGGGGGCACCGATTGATGTATCAAGTCAGACACTCTCGAACAATTGGGTTGCAGCAGGGAGAAGAGGCTCTAGAGGCATTGCAGAGCGGCGCAAGTCGAAATGGCCGTGCAGTGACAGCTCACGGAACTGGATTTAGTACATACTGGCCTGTATAATTGGAATTTTAGTCAACAGGAAAAGGATCAACAAATTCTAGAGCACCAAGAAAATCATTGATTCCGTTCTTATTCACCAGAATAACTTTTCCCGTTGCCGCATACGTGAAGATAGTATGACCGGAAAGCAAGGTGCTGGGAGCAAATACTGGTCTGTCACGGCGTTCGGCAAACAGATTGCCCGTTGGACACTGCAGCATCACCAAAGAAGCGACGTTATTCTGAGGAGCAGAAGCGAGCTCGCCTGTGGCTCTACACCATGTGAAGTGTAGATAGGACTTGGAGGCGCATGCACCTCTAGCTATGGACCAGTTTCACGGGCGGGAGCTCCTCATCCTCTCCCGTTTGGACGTGGCACAGCTAGCACCAGGACGCTAAACAGTTAAATGTGCTAAATAGTGACTGGACCGACTTGTGATTGGCGAGTGAGCAAATAAATGTTAGTAGAAATCGTAAAAATGGGGAATACGTGTGCCACCTCCAAACGGGAGAGGGTGCTCCTTACGTCAGCGGTGGACGCTGCCCCACCTGGAGTTGAGCGACCAGGCGCAGCTTGGTGGAGGTTGGACGTAACTTGGCGCCTCGTCAACCTTGGAGCTCCAGCTCAATGCGCGGCAGATAACTGCAACATCCCAATCGGCACCATCCCATCGCATCACGACTCGCCCGGCTTGTCGACCTTTCCACTCCTGCCGCATTGCGCTTGACATCGACTCCTTGCTGACGGCTTCGCGAAGACCCGGGCCCCACCACCTCCTGCATCACCGCCGAGTCGACTCAACCTGCGGCCGGCCGAGCTCGCTCTTCCTCCGCATCCCCTCTTCTTCCATACTGCAACACAGCAGACCGTCAAGATGTCGGACCCTCGCGATCCTGCCTCCTACTCTATCGTCCCTCGCATCAGCTACAACACCGTTGGCGGTGTGAACGGACCCCTTGTCATTCTCGAGAATGTCAAGAACCCTCAGTACAACGAGATTGTCTCCATCACTCTTCCCGATGGCACCGAGCGATCGGGACAAGTCCTCGAGGCTCGAGGTAAGCATGGATAGCTCTGGCTATGTTGCGGACTACTCGTGAAACAGAACAACGGACTCTGACAGCTTCGTTCAGGCGATCGCGCCGTTGTGCAGGTTTTCGAGGGAACCTCGGGTATTGACGTCAAGAAGACTAAGGTCAAGTTCAGTGGCCAGAGCTTGAAGCTGGGCGTCTCCGAGGACATGCTGGGACGTATCTTTGATGGTTCCGGAAGAGCTATCGACAAGGGCCCCAAGGTTCTTGCCGAGGAGTACCTCGACATCAACGGAAGTCCCATCAACCCCTTCTCTAGAGTAAGCAAGCTTGCGCCTCTCAATGGTCTTTGGCTGTAGCGTGCCGCTACTGACGCGTTCGCACCAGGAATACCCCGAGGAGATGATCTCGACCGGTATCTCGACTATCGACACCATGAACTCGATCGCCCGTGGTCAGAAGATCCCCATCTTCTCTGCCTCCGGTCTTCCTCACAACGAAATCGCTGCTCAGATTTGCAGACAGGCGTCGCTTGTGAAGCAGAAGGGTGCTACCAACAAGGGTGTCCATGATGACCACGAGGACAACTTCTCGATCGTCTTCGCTGCCATGGGTGTCAACTTGGAGACCGCCAGATTCTTCACCCGCGACTTCGAAGAGAACGGCAGTCTGGAGCGCACGACCCTGTTCCTCAACTTGGCCAACGACCCCACGTGAGTCAATTTATTGTCTCCCTCCAATCTTTCCTTCTAGCTGACTCCCTGCATAGTATCGAGCGTATCATCACTCCTCGTCTGGCCCTGACCACTGCCGAGTACTACGCCTACCAGCTCGAGAAGCACGTCCTTGTCATTCTTACCGATCTGTCCGCGTACTGCGATGCCCTCCGTGAGGTTTCTGCCGCCCGTGAAGAGGTTCCGGGTCGTCGTGGTTACCCAGGTTACATGTACACGGATTTGTCGACCATTTACGAGCGTGCTGGTCGTGTCGCTGGTCGCAATGGGTCCATTACACAGATTCCAATTCTGACTATGCCCAACGATGACATCACGCACCCCATTCCCGATCTGACGGGCTACATCACGGAGGGGCAGATTTTCGTCGACCGTCAGCTCGACAACCGCGGTATCTACCCGCCTATCAACGTCTTGCCCTCTCTGTCGCGTCTCATGAAGTCTGCCATCGGCGAGGGTATGACAAGAAAGGACCACGGCGATGTGTCCAACCAGCTCTACGCCAAGTACGCCATCGGTCGTGACGCCGCTGCCATGAAGGCTGTCGTCGGTGAGGAGGCTCTGTCTGCCGAGGACAAGCTTTCGCTCGAGTTCTTGGAGAAGTTTGAGAGGCAGTTCGTGGCTCAGGGTCAGTACGAGGCTCGTGACATCCACGAGTCCCTCGATCTTGCGTGGAGCCTGCTTCGCATCTACCCTAAGGACCTGCTCAACCGTATCCCCGCCAAGATCATTTCCGAGTTCTACCAGCGTTCCGAGCGCAAGAAGGAGAAGGACGACAAGAAAAACGACAAGAACACGAAGGATACCGCCGGTGAGGAGGAGAACCTCGTAGATGTTTGAGTACTCGACACGGTGTCACTGCGCGTGGAACGGACGTCGCGCGTCGACTCAAGCATTCTATAGACAGACAAGTATATCACTCGCAAACTGTTTTTCGGTAGCACTGCCGTCCATGATTTCTGCATGGTTTCGTTGAATTTAGTCATATCTTCTCATCCTGCCGGTGCGTCACTCGAATGTGTGTGAAGACTTCTCAATCTGACTGAACGATCTGAGGCCTCGAACTATGGATAACTCGTGAGCCAGCATGTTTACGATCCCCGGTCATACGCAAGCAAAGCTCTGGACAACAGCGCGGCACGGTAACGGGGTTTTCCGTGGCTGTGAACCCCGTACGTGCGAGTGAGTGACGTCGGGGACCTCAGTATGTCTGGCGTGCTCGCCTCACCTCTCTACACACAGCCGCAAGCCCCCTTGGGTCCTCATCGCGAGAACATCCCTCAACGGCGAAGTACTAGAGGTTTATCGGGGCTGTGCTGAGGAAACGTCCCAAGCCTGCGCCCCATTACCGAACCAATATTATATACATACCTAGATCAAGTTCCTCGTTCTCCAGCACGCGCGCGCCGGCACAAATAAAGATTGAGAGCTACAGAGAATGTCCCTGGTCAGGGAGAGGGGCTGGCAGCCAGCATGCTCGTCTCGCTTCGAGAGGGTTGAACTTGGCTGTGCGAGTGCGCTGGGGTGTCGGGGGCAGATTAGAGAGGGAAAGAATTCGGAAGAAAGAAAAAGTGTCCATGCGTAATCTTGTTTAATTGTGAGTATCTCGGCTGGACTTTTGCAGTGTGGCGGCCGTTGCGATTTGTGGGTTGCAGGTCGGAATCGCGACCGTGCTCCTCAGCTTCAGTGTTTGAACAACGGAAATGAGAGTCGCGGCGCAGAGTTCATGCGCTACTCGTCAGCCATGTGTCGGTCTGTTCTGTGATAGATATCCATGGCGCCACAGGGCATTTCTTCCGGCATGGTGAGCAGGGAGGCGCGGCTAATACAACAATGAGGCTTTGCCGAGTCTTGTTTCCCCCTCCAGGGTCCTCGTCCCCACGTGGGCGGTCTGCCAAATGTTCGATTTGAACGCAATCTGCCGACTCGCGTTGGAATGGTCGATACCTGGCCATCAATGGCCACATGGGAAGCTGCCCCGAGCACGATGTGCACAGCAGTCACAGAAGATAGTGGCCGGTGATCAAGGCAACTTGCAGAATTGCATCACGCATCTTCTACGAGGAGTGACCGAGACATGGCACTTTATGGCGGCAGGTGAAAGGTAGGGTATCTTGCCAGCTTCTGCAAGCTGACCGGCAGATTTCAAGGAGTATACTGTTTGGTTTTCTTTTTTGCGGTGCTCCCGGGGGCACGGTCTCGGGTGCCATGTTCGCCAATTTCTAGTGCTTTTCCACGGGGAAGGTTGCATCTCACTTTGGCGGCATGTTGCAATGCAATATGTGCTTGTACCATGGGGAAACCTGGCGGCGGAAAGTCCAAGCACGATACAGTTGTATCGTCGAGTTGGGACCCATCAGAAATGCGCAGGGTTGCGGCTGGTAGGTGACTTGCCTGAGTGAAGTTCAGTCTTGCCCCGACGATCGGTCTGGGTCAATGGCCGGCCAGCCACAGGACAGGAAATACATAAGTCCCTCACTTTGGCCGATATGGCCAGTACGGAGTACACATAATGGTCATGCGAGCCAACGAGGCCAGGCAGACAAGCCACGGCATGTCCTTGATGCGCAAGCCACCCGGCAGGGAAGCACGTTGTTGCTCACAGGGCCCCCGGCTCCCGGCGCCTCCCCCAGACTTTTGGGCACTTCTGCCGGCTGCTTGCGCGCCAATCGCAGTGGCGGATCGCCGGAGTGGCTGGCCGCCCATGCGATGCTATCCGCGAGGCGTCCTCGGCTTCGGAAACTCTGGAGAGCTCTAGTCTGCTGGGCAAAAGCTTGGGGAATACACCTGCAAATTGTCGAGATTGTCAGGGTTCATGCTGCTCGGAGCACGGACTGTGGCCAGCCAAAGGTTGCACACGGACGGCAGCACTGGAGGTGGGAGCAGGCAGGCGACAACCCTAGACCATGCAAGACGTGATACCTCCCACTGCGTGAGGAGGTCGACCGCAAGGCGGGTGAGGGAAGGTTGAACGATGAGGGGAAGCTGCATGTTGGTGTGGTGCGAGTTGGGGAAATGCAGCACTGTCGAGTGTTTACCGACATGGGACAAGGCCCGAATGTTGCCTGCGGGCGGGTGGGCGTTGTGAGAGCTGCGTCATAACAAAGCTCGGGGCAAAGCAAAGGCGAGAGAGGCCAGGCAGTGGTGCGCAAGATGATTGGCGAGGCTGTAGTCCGGGCAAGGCCCTGACATTAGTCGGCAGCCGTCGGTGATCAGCAAGCATGGAGTCGACCTGGAGTCGTCCCATCCAAAGCTCTCTCACCGATTCTTGTCGAGCCTTTCAGGTTTCCACCCGCAACGCACTACCTCTGCTGTGCACTTGCACGCCACAATACGACCTTGCCGGGACGCACCGGTGATGGATTTGCCCCGAATCGGATCGTGGACCGACTGCGAGGGTGGCTTGTGTGCTGAGCGAGGCTTTTGCAGAGGAGAGGAGAGAGGCGGCTGGTGTGTTTATCCTCGACCCCGGACGGCATGCAGCGAGTGACCCTGGCCCCTGGCCCTGGATCAAGAAGTGCGGATCGTCATCACCTGCTGCTGCTGCTGCTGGTGCCGGCGGCGGCACAAAAAAGGCAGAGAACCTGCTGTGAGATGGCCGGGAGGTGGACGGCCGGTGTCACCGGGCCTGTGGTGATCCCTGCCTGTGCTGGCCATGGCGTTGCATTCTCGGCGGGCAGGCCTCGTGTGGAGAAGTGGAGAGCGCACCGCGCACAAGCTTCGCTCCTCCGCCTGCTCGCGCTCAGGCTCCGTCGTCGTCGCCAGCTTCCCCAGGAAATGACGGAGCCCCCAGCACTTGCAGCGCGTTGGCTGCCCGCTCCAGTCTTGTCCTGACCTTCAGCTATAAAGGATCGTCCTTTCCGCCGCTCGCGCGACTGGTTGCCACAGGTCTCCCCAGGTAGAGCTCAGCCCAGCAGGAACGACCTCTTGGTTCTCATCTTCCGTGTCAATCAGGGCCACCCGCTCATCAACTTGGACAACCAACTCTCCAATTGACTAGCATCCACGTCAGAATGCGCTTCGCCACCAAGCTTGCTGCCCTTGGCGCGTTCTGCCTCCCCGCTGCCCTTGCGGCCTCTGGCCAGGGCCCGGACGCGGACGGCATGTACTGGATCAAGAGCGACCACCTCAAGCTCGCCTTCATCCCCTACGGCGCGTCCCTGTCCAAGCTCCTCATCCACGACCAGTACGGTATCGAGCGAGACATTGTCATGGGCTTCGACAACGCCACCTACTACGAGGAGGACAAGCAGCACAACCACCTTGGTGGTGTCCCCGGTCGCTACGCAAACCGCATCAGGAACAGCACCTTCACCATCGACGGCGAGACCTTCAAGGTCGACCCCAATGAGCACCCTACCGCCGAGGCCCCCAACGGTGCCAACACGCTCCACGGCGGCCACAACGGCTGGGACTACCGCAACTTCACCGTCGTCTCGCACGCCGACGACAGCATCACCTTCTCCATCGTCGATCCCGATGGAGAGCAGGGCTTCCCCGGCGAGGTCATCTCGTACATCACCTATGCTGTCGAGGGCTCTACCTGGAACTTCAAGATGGTCGCCATCGCCACCACCAAGAAGACCCCCATCATGCTTAGCAGCCACGTCTACTGGAACTTGGATGGCTTTGCCAACAACGAGACCCAGACCGCCCTGAACCACACGCTCCACCTGCCCTACAGTGGCCAGCGCATCGGTGTCGACAACATCCTCATCCCCGACGGCACCATCCTCGCCAACCAGCCTGGCTCGCCCAACGACTTCTGGACTGCCCCCAAGTCGCTCGGCAAGGACCTTGCCAAGACGGAGGGTAACTGCGGCTTCAACTGCACCGGTTACGGTAAGTCCACTGTGCTCATGTACGACTCAACTTAGATGTTAGCTAACGTTATCCTGCCTGCTCCACAGACAATGCTTGGCTTGTCAACCGTGCCCAGAACGGTCCCTACGACTGGCGCACTGACGGCTATGTTGCCCGCGTCCACTCTCCGTGGTCCGGTATTCAGCTGGACATCTTCTCCGACCAGGAGGCCTTCCAGGTATACTCGTGCGGTGGCATGAACGGCACTATGACTCTGAAGAAGACTCAGGGCCTCTTCGACAACGCAGACTTCCCGCGTACTGTCCCCAAGTACGGCTGCATGGTTCTCGAGGTCGAGGAGTGGATTGATGGCATCAACCAGCCTTCCTGGGGTCGCCAAGACAAGCAGATCTTCGGTCCCGGCGGCGACCCTTACGTTCTGCAGGCCAGCTATGTCTTCAGTATAAACTCTACCAAGACCGACTAGGAACGTGATGGCAAGAGCTGGCCATGCCTTTGGGCTTCTGACAATCCGGGCACTGCCTGCAAGCATTTGGATCTCGATGCAGTAATGTGGTTATACTTGGGCCGGTAGTGTTTTGGACCATAAAGCTTCTAATGTATATATTCAAATAATGACTGATGGCCTAGACTTCGCTCGATTCTGTGAGCCTCTGCGATACCCGGGACTTGATTCGACTGTTGTGCCTTTAGACGCGGAACGCATCCCGCGCGTGCAAGGTGCCCAACGTGCCTCGCCAACATAAGATGAACATGGTTCGGATGTAGAGAACAATGGTGGTATAGCTTGAAGCGTTAGAGGCTCCAACTATCACGATACACATACCGAGTCGGTCCAGGACAGTCCTCGAAGCCGTCACCAAGACCGTGCTCAAGACTGTGCGCTACGTTGCAAATGACTGTGCCAGGAAACTTCCCCAAAAGTTGCCCCTCCAAAACTTCACGGCCAATGCCTGGTGGGGCCAATGACAGTCAGTTTTCATCACGTACAATTTGCGACTTTACGATTCTGGACAGCTTTTCACACACTTTTGTATTCTTGAACATTGATCTGCTCCACCACATTTGGTTGACACTCTGAGTACGAAGCCGCAGACCCTACAGCCAAGCTATGGAGGAGGATCGTGCACAGGTTGACCTGGGCATCGCCGCCGACATCGAGCATGGACAACCGCAAGCACCAGTCCAGAAGCAACCCAAGAAGAGATTCGTTGGGAGGAGGACCGCTGCTGCAAATGCCACAGCAGGCGGGGACTCATCAGAGAATCCTGGGGCTATACAAGGTAGGCCGACATCATCTCAAGATATCTATCCTGAGAGGGTCTGATATTGACGCCTCAAAACAGTATCACAAGCGAGGCGAGCTCCGAGGTTGATGAATCAGGTGCCTCCTGAGATCCTGGACGACCCTGAAATCAAGGAGGCCATCTCTCTCTTGCCTGCGAACTACTCGTTCGAGATCCACAAGACCATCCACCGGATACGGTCACTTGGGGCCAAGAAGGTCGCTCTCCAGATGCCCGAGGGCCTCCTCCTCTTTGCGACCACCATATCAGATATCCTCACCCAGTTTTGTCCGGGCGTCGAGACATTGATCATGGGCGATGTCACCTACGGCGCCTGCTGCATCGACGACTACACGGCCCGGGCACTCGGATGTGACTTGCTGGTGCACTACGCCCATAGCTGCCTGATCCCCGTAGATGTGACCAAAATCAAGGTCCTCTACGTCTTTGTCGACATCAGCATCGACACTTCGCACCTGCTCACGACCCTTGAGCGCAACTTCGCACCGCCCAAGACCATCGCCATGGTCGGCACGATCCAGTTCAACGCCACGATCCACGGTGTCCGCTCGACTCTCGAAAAAGCCGGCTTCAGCATCATTGTGCCGCAGATCGCGCCGCTATCCAAGGGCGAGATTTTGGGCTGCACGTCCCCGCGGCTGCCGGAATCCGAGCAGGTCGACCTCATCCTGTACCTGGGAGACGGCCGCTTCCACCTCGAGAGCATCATGATCCACAACCCGTCCATCCCGGCGTACCGGTACGACCCGTACTCGCGCAAGCTCACCCGCGAGACGTACGGGCACGAAGAGATGCAGAGCGTGCGCAAGGACGCCATCAAGACGGCCAAGAGCGCCAAGAAATGGGGTCTGATTCTCGGCTCGCTCGGCCGCCAGGGCAACCCGCACACCATGACCATGATCGAGAACAAGCTCAAGCAGCTGGGAATCCCATGGGTCAATCTGCTCCTGAGCGAAATCTTCCCGGGAAAGCTGGCCATGATGAGCGACGTCGAGACCTGGGTGCAGGTCGCCTGCCCGCGCCTGTCCATCGACTGGGGCTATGCCTTCCCTCGGCCACTCCTGACGCCGTACGAGGCTCTTGTCGTGCTGCAGGAGCGCGAGGACTGGAGCGCCACTGGTGTCTATCCTATGGATTACTACGGCAAGGACGGCCTCGGTCGCACGAAGCCCATCGTGGCAAGCAGCTAATCAGAGTGTTGCCGATCACTTTGGACAGAGGGCTGCCAAGAACGGATCAATGTAGAGTCGACGCAGACATGGTACATGCTATTGGCAAGTAGTCGCAAACCTCTACATCAACATGATCCTGTCTATGGTGAGGCTTTGCGACTTCTTAGCTGTCCACTATCTCTTTTATTGCCCACTAGCATTGACGGCCTGAATCATCTCGAGCTGCTCCCGACTGCCGACGCTCAGACTGATGTCCTTGACCGCGGCGACCTCAGCACGGAGCGTCTCAATCTCCTTCGTGATCTCGAACCACGAGTCCGGCCCCAGGGGCACACGCAAGGGGATCTCACCTCCACGGTGAGCGACGCCATAGATGGCAGCTGCCACGTCTGCGGCCTTGGCGAAGTGCTTATGGGCCTCCGCGCTCTGCATGATGCCGATCATGGCCGTCGTCGCGCTGGCCGGGTGGTTCTCGTATGCAGGGTGTCGGTCCGCAATCTGCAGCGACGAGGCGAAGCGTGTCTCGACACCGCCTGGCTCGATCAGGCTGAGGTGGACTACATGTTCCGCTATTGTTAGCCAAAACCCCTCCACGCCTCGGAGGAGTCGCTCGCAAGAAAAGATGGATTGTGGGCCGGTCTTCCTTACTGTTCCAATCATCGGGGAGCTCCTTTGCAACGCTCTGCGTGAACCCCTCCATCGCGAACTTGGACGCGTGATAGAACGCATTGCTCGGGTACCCGATGAACCCGCCCACCGAGCTGATGTTTAATATCAGCCCTCCCCTCCGCCCGTTATCCTTCGCATTCGCATCCCGGAACACCGGCAGCACCCGCTTCGTCACGTCGACCATGCCCCAGAAAACGACGTCCATCAGCCTCCGCGCGGCTTCGTCGGAGATGGCCTCGGTGTCACCCGCGACCGAGTACCCCGCGTTGTTGACGACGACGTCAATGCGCCCGAACCTGGCGAGGGTCTGCTGGATCGCGGCATCGATGGCGGCTGGAGAGGACACGTCGAGCGCGAGTTTGAGGACGTTTGGGCTGCTGCCGTCGTCGCTGGTCATGTATGCGAGGGAGTTCAAGTTGCGCGCTGTCGCGACTACACGGTTGAAGGTCCGCGAGGCGATGTGCTCAACTAGGGCGCGGCCTATGCCGGAGGAGCAGCCGGTGACTGTAGAGGGGGCATGGGGGAAGCACTGATAAGCTGGATAGTACATACAAAACCCTGGGAGATATATATTACAAGACGATGCTAAAGGCTTGGGGGGTTATAGCGGCGAAGCGCCCCCGCAGAATGGAAATATCTTACTGAACCAGACAGCATTCTCAGGAAGCTGGTATGACTTTTTCAAATTCCCAGCCATGGTCTTGTCGGTAATTCGGTGAAAATATGAGCAAGAGCAGTTCTATCATGCCAGGACAATCCCAGTAGAAATTTGAGGATTCACTGTTGCGGGCGGGAGCGGGCCGCAGAGGGGAGAGAGGGGGATCCTCGAACAGGCGACCTCGACCGAGTCAGGCATTTAGCGCGGCAGTTGCAAGCTGAACC
Source organism: Microdochium bolleyi (assembly GCA_001566295.1). NCBI lineage: Eukaryota > Fungi > Ascomycota > Sordariomycetes > Xylariales > Microdochiaceae > Microdochium > Microdochium bolleyi. The sequence goes on from KQ964245.1 coordinate 3,232,106, forward strand.
ACAAGCCCCCCAATGGTGTTAGAGCTTGCTAATGTCCGCGAACCAGACATCAGACAACACCTGGGCAACGTATATTCCCAGAAGAGCACAGCTCCCTTTTCAGAACAGCAAAACAGGGTTGGCTAGTCCACTCCGCCTGCCTGCATGGATGTCTGCTTTGATGTGATTTCGTTGCTGTTCATGCCGGATGGGTGATGACCGCGGGTGAGATGTCCCTCTGTTCTTACTACTACTAGTTCGAGGGTGGCTCTGCTTGCCTTGGAAGTCTATTGCGTTGCAGGTCTGTGGGAGATAGCGAAGAGTGCTTCCAGTGCACGTGAGACTGTCTCCATCGTCGCCCTACAGGCCTACAGGGGACAGTGACCCTTGATCTTAGGCCGCCGAGAGGGATATCACACTCTAAACGCCTCAGGTAGAAACAGCGAGCCTGTACTCCCTTCAGAGCTCCAGGGACAAGCCCTCACAGGTACAAGCCCGGTGCCCACACCTGGGCAGGTGCGGCGCGAGCTCGGCCTCGACCAAGTCCACGCGCCGCAGCGCCTCGCGGAGAATCTCAGCGGCCTCGTCTGCGGTCATACTGGACAGGATCGGTCTGATCCGGCCTGAGTTCTCGAGCAAAAGGTTTGTCGCTGCTCCTGGTCCCGCCGCTGCTGGTGCTGCTGTGGGCCTCTCTGGCCGCCTCCTGTCCCGGAACCGCTGGAGATCCTGCACCGCGGCATCAAACTCTGCCGCGAGGTCCGGGCTGGTATACCGCCCCACGTACTCCTCCAGACTGATCACCTCGAGTGCCGCCGTGGCAAGCGTCCAGCTCGATGCCGTGCAGGCACGCACGGAGTCCGCACCAGGCTTCAGCCTGACCAGGGCCACCCGGAATGTCCGGGTCCACGGCGTCCACAAGGTCCCGTGCTCGACCAGAGTCGAGAGCGCGCGGGCCATGTCGTCGGCACTCCCGCCGCTCGCTGCATGGGCCGGCGGTGCCTGGTGCTGCGCGACCACCACTGTCCACTGGCCCGGCGCAAGGTCCCGGAGACGGGCGTCCAGCGGGAAGTCCCCGACGCCGCGGTGTCGCGAGGGCGACCGGCCGATGGCATACATCTCTGCCGGGAGCGGGTTGATGTCAGTCGCGCGGCGTGATGTGTATCCATGGCTGCTGCTGCCCGGGGCGGAAGCGAAGCAGAAGGCGGCATTGGGGAGTGTGTCGACCGCAGAGCCATGCAGGATGCGGCATCGCAGCATGTTGAGCAGCCCGAAGACCAGGCGGGCAGGCTGGAGCATAGCGTCGCCGAGGAACACCGTCTCTACCGTAGCTAGTCTCAGTGGATCGTCATGGGTTGGAGGGTGCTGGAAGAGCAACTGCGTCACGCTGCCCAAAGCACCACCGCCACCATCCCGCATCGCCGGTTCCTGAGGCGCTGCCGGGGCTGTGTTCTCAGCTACATCATCATCCAGCCAGGGGATCCGGCGGACGCCGTGGGACAGCACAGGACCGAGGACCAGCTTCTCCCGTACCGCGTGCCTCAGGATCCTATAGGCTGCCGCCGGGTCGAACGTATCTCCATCTCGCGCCGGCAGTTCCATGAGGAAGAACCCCGATATCCCGCGCGGGGGCAAGGCGCCCGCAAGCTGTCCGAACTCTGCCGCCGTCCGCAGTGTCCCGGCGGCGAGACTGAGGACGTCGATTGAATCTCTGATCTTTGCATTTGACAGTATCTTCGTGATTTGGCCGATGGCCAGTCCGTGGTACGGCGCCAGATCGAGATGCTCTTGTCCAGCAAAAGCGAGCTGCAGCAGCTCGACGCCACGGCTTGGATTGCCTGCCACCGCGGCTGCTCGGTTCTCGAGACAGGCGCGAAGGCATGCTTGGAAGTCTGGCATCTTGGCGATGTCGTCCAGCAGCGTCATGTCTGGTGGCGAGTTTCTCGGGGCCTCTGCGAGCATGAAGTCGACCACCGTGCCAAAAGCGGTAGCCTTAAGAGAGGACATGTTCGGCGTGTCCTTGAGGGCATGCTGAAGCTCCGCTCCCTGCGCAGATCTTACGGGTGACTGCTCCTGGGGCGTGTCCTGTCTCGGAGGCTGCCAGTACTCGTGAAACGGCCAGAGCTTGCGTAGGCAGTCATCCCGCAGCACACCGAACTGATCAAGAATCGCAAGCATGCCGCTCTCCGCTGCTGCCGCCTTGGTCGCCATCTCGGCTGCCATCTCGGCACACCTCCCACGCCTCTGCTGGCTCTGCTGTCCCGGCTGCTGCCAGCGGCCGCCGACACTCACACCAGCCGCAGGGTGGTACGCCTCCAGGTACTGCCGGCCCGAGAGAGGCGTGTGATGCAACCCCGGGAGGTCGTCCACCTCTCGGTCGTTATCATGGTGGCCGTCCTCCTCCGCCCTCCACCACGGCACAAAGACGAACCCATACCGACACTGGTCCAGGTCTGTGATGTCCAGCACCACCAGCGCGCCCTCGTTTCGAGTCTGATTGAATGCGATGCCATAAGGCTGCTCGAGGGCACGCTTAATGGTGCCCTTGTGCGGGTCGACCGAGGCGCCGACGAGCAGGCATGTCGTGATGAAGGGGAACGGGCAGGGCCGCCGGAACTGCTCGTAAAGGTCGTCCGGCCGGGTCGGCGGTGACACATCGTCATCTGCCGCGCCGCCGGGGAAGAATGGTCGATACCTATCTGTATGCTCTGTTCGCTTCTGCTTTTGTGGTGATGGTGATGATGATGATGACGACGGCAATGTCTCCGCTCGCAACCGTCTCGGCCGGCCCCACGCAGGTGCGACGTCAACGCCAGCAAGCCGGAGCTCCTGCCTCAAGCACTCTCTATTCCCCAGCGCTGAGAAGATCTCGAGAAGGCGCAGAGACGTCTCGACTACACCGAAGCTTGTCAGCCCTCGAGATGCTGCTGGATCTACACAAGATATAGGCCCTGGGCTACAAAAACATACCGGCACTACCACCTCGCAGCCAGTTAAGCAGCACCGTCGCCAGGCTCCTATAATATGAGCCCACCCGCGCGACAACATAAATCTGCAGCTTGTGCACCATGGTTCTGTTACCAGACGTGCTCTGGTGCTGCTGACGCTGCTTCCGCGGTTGCTGTCAGAGTGCAGGTCGCTCCTTGTTGTAGTTCAGGTTGGATGTCGTCAATGTCAGTCCTTCCTACTGGAGCGCCCCGCTCTTCTCGAAAACAACAACAGGCTGCTCTTGCGAGGACCCAGGGAGTATCAAGTGCAGCAGATAAATCATTTCAACGACGATGTTCATGTACGTTCATGGAATGAGCGTGCTCTCTCACATTGATCACTGGTCAGAATTGTTTCATGGGGGTGTCCTCCTTGTAAGAGATGCAACTTGTCCTCCAGATGGATATTAGAAACCAGAGGATCCTGTAATCTGGAGGCTTCCTCAATAGTGTCTGCAAAGGGTAAAAATAACCGTTTGGAAATCAACAGTTCCGCCGCAGAGGCTAGGTGTCATGTGATAGATTCGCTTGGGTATCATAATAGACTCCCGCCAAAGACGCCAATAATGCATGTGATCGCTGTAATACAAAATCTTGAACGGCTGGATTGCAATGCCCCTACACCTCGCAAACTCCTCAAATTGTAAGCCCAAGTCGAATCTTGGTACAGCTCACTTGAGTCCGAAGCCCTCGCTTTCGTACACGGCTCGCCACAAAGTCTCCTCGAGACGCGCCCGAGTTTTGGACCGATACAGCGATAGCATATTGAAGCATGTCCGAGCCGACGGAAATCTTCCTTCGTCATCTCCCAGGCAGTTGATTCGAATGGTGAGGGCTGCCGCGCCGGTGGCTGGGATCCTGTCGCTTCCTGTTATAAATGCAAGCAAGCGGCGTTGGTCTGGCGGCTGTGCTTCCTCAAAAGTCTGCCAGAACCACTGTATTGTAGGCTCAGTGTCCGGTGGCGAGTCCTTGGGCCATTGAGAGTAGTCTGCGGCACCCTGGAGTGACTTGACATCGAGGGGCTCATCTGAACCTCGTACAAGAAGCTCTATCTCTTCGTGGCGGAAGAGTGACAGTGCATTGCCTCCACATACAGTGAAGAATCCTCGTTTGAAGGGCTCGAACTGACGGGTTACCGCAGTGTCCAAATGGTAACGGACGAATAGATCGACGTACTCTCGACGATTCGAAGCCGTCACCATTTTGTGTTCGCCACCAGGACACAAAGGCACGCGAACGCGGCTGCCGTACCTGTCGACCTCGGCCACGAAATCGAGGCACAAGTCAGCTTGCACGTCACCGTCATATTCCAGCAGCTGTCTCAAGCCGCGAGCGGTCAACGGTCGAAGTTCTGCCAAGTCGTCCAGCGTGTAAGTCATCGCTGGCTTGGTGTGGGCTGCACTACCCGCTGGCGGAGAAGCGGCGAGCAGTTTACGAAAGGCGAACGGAGGCAGGGCAATGTCCAGAATGGTTGAATTGTAGATAGCAAGTCCCAACACGACACCCACGAGGAAGTACTGGTCCGAGGTTTCGAAAGAATATGGGTTGAAGTAGCAGAGTTGCGAGTCGTTGTCATAGGTGAACAGTCCTGCAAAGTGTGTTAGACGGCCTGAGCGGATTCGACAACTTATGGCTGGCTTACCGTGGTCTGGATTGAACACCTCCCGAACCAGAAGTAGGAACCACTCTTTCCGCAACCCGCCGGCATCAACGCCTTCTTCGCCATCAAACTCGATGCGCAAGGCTTTCTTGATATCTTCGCTGCCACTTCCAACGATGCCGCTGACTTGCTTGAGGCTGTCATCAACCAGACAATCTCTCCTGATTTTCAATGTGAGATACTTAGCAAATGCTCTGTGACTCAGTATGCTATCAAAAAAGGCCTCGCGAGCTTTTCCCGCCATCTGCCTTTTCGCGTCATGTTCCAAGATCTGGATCTTGGCCCATATGCTCAAGAAAAATGGGTACTGGCAGAAAGTGAATCTGGCCCCTTTCGACTCCCACAGCTCGAAATCGCCCTTGAAGTCTAGTGTATCGACAAGGCTATGATAAAAGTCGCTGATCGGGAACGGCCGACCGCTGCTAAGATGACCTGTTGCGGTTCTGTTGGGCTCGACAGCAGTGTTGTTCGCGGCGAAGATAAGCGCCATGACCCTGGCAGCAGCCTTGATCTGCCAATCGCCGGTGTAGGATGACTGCTTAGGTTCCGCCGGCTGCTTCTGCCGATTTGCGGTAGTCGTTCCGTGCAACGCCGCATGCAAGCTCGCCGTGTTCGTCCTGCCATTATGCTCCGACATCTGCGGCACCAGGCCGTCAATGACGCTGACCTTACGCTCCACGATTCTCTCATTCTGTCGGGTCAACCTATACGTGATGAAGCTTGACACGAGGTCCTTGATTTGTAAGAATAGGCAGTCTGGCATGGTGGTGAACCACAAGACCAGGTGGCGATGACAGTCTTCGGAGGAATTTGCAAGAAGGCCAAACAGCCTTTTGATTATTCCCGAGTGCCGGTCTGCGCCGCGTTGGCTGGTTCGTGGCTGCGCTATCTGCGCGATTGTCTGTCCGGTCTTACGGTCGTCCCATGCGCTTGCAGCAGTTGCCGTCAATAGTGGGTTGCAAGTCAGGATCATTAAGAAACGAGCGCGCTCGGGTTTCGAGATGAGTGTGCCTGGTCGCTTTAGCAAGGTCTCGGTACATTTGAGAAAAGTCCGCTGGAGGCGATGGTGAGCTGCTGCGAGTATGCTTTCGAATTCTTGCTCGGAAGCCTTGCTCATCCGCCGGCACGGGGGAGATGAGACGAGACCATCATAAATACTCTTCCAATGAAGTGGAGTGTCGTTTATTGTGCTGTACCACTCCATGACCTGCGCCCAGTCGATACCCAAGGACTCTGACGTGGCCGGTGATGTGCCTTCAGGATAGTTGATATTGGACTTTGTATGTCTGTGGCCTCTACCATTCCTGGCGGAGTGGTGGCTCGTCGTGTCCTGTCCGCCGGTCCACCATGAGCCATTCTCCGCGATATTTCCGACCATGAGAAGCTTTGGATCGAGCTCCGACAGATCTGGGGCACTAAGAGATTGACTTCGTATGTGTTGCATCCGGGCAGTAGCAGTTGGTGCATGTTCTGGCTGCGCCCTCCGTGAATGCTCTGAGGTGTAGAACGAGTTGTTCAGACAAGAGTGCGTTCCGAAGCAATCGATCAGGTAGTCCTCGACTCCCTTAAACATATATTCATCTGGTTCTACACATCGTGCACTTTCTTGACTTAGCAAGTCCATGTCATGGGAACCTGGATATGAAACCGAAAGATGACCTTGTGCACCGCGCGCTGGAGAGCTTTGTGCCGGAATTGGCTGTCCCTCAGCCGCGCTGGCATTGCCAGAGCTGGAAGCCGAGTGACTGCTTGTAGGGTAGTGCAAAGAGTGGCCTGGACCTTGAGTATGGGTAATGTCTTCCGGTGGAGCTTTGTTCTGTCTCAAAGAGAGGACGAACGGCTGGTTTCGATTTGATTGCCTAGGCTGCTCTTCGCTCGCAGACACGAAAGATTGCAATGAGGAGGTCAGGCAGCGCTGGACGAGGCTTCGTGTATAAGATATTGAAATTGCTCCTACTACAGGATCTGGGGTTAGCTTGTTGTCTCGTGGGTCCTTTTGTTCGATTGTGCGATGAATGCTTCGGGCCTCACTTTTGGAAGATGAGCTTTCGTCGCGCGAGCCTGTGCCGTCACCAGACTCCTTGCGCGTAGACAAAGGCTCGACACCATTAACGGTCATACATATTGTGCAACGGAAGACCTCTCGAGACTTGGGCCACTTGACGAGGCTGGCGCAAGTCATACAACGGCCAGTTATGAAGTCGTTGGGCCCGAGGGCCGGATCTGGGCGTCGCCTGTGCGGAGGCTGTTGGACAACAGACGGTCGTGGATGCACATGCTGATGGCCAGCGTCGGTATCCTCGGGTTTCTCTCTAGGCGAAGGGGCTGCTGGCGTCTGAGCATCGTTCCTCCTTCTCCTCGCGGAGAAGAAGGACGGAAATGGGTTGCTCATGGATCGAGAGTGAAGGGGGCGACCAGGGCTTGTTGTGACCGGGGCGGTAGCATGAGAGTTGTGCTGTAGCGAGGATGATGTAGGATGAGGCGTGTTGTCGCGGCCACCGACGCGGGTCGTTATAGGTGTATTGTCTCGTGCGGTGCCATGAGCTGGTCTGGCTGGTCTTGTGCCCCAGGCGGAGGGAGCAGAGTCGAGATGTGCTTCTGGTGGCAACGGCGGCAGAGGCCGGTCGTCCCACGGCCGGCTCGCCATGGCAAGAGCTTGGTCGCACCTTCGGGCAATGAGTGCTTGCAACGTGTACGCTGAGCCCAAGAAGCGCAGTTGCCCTGCGAGGCACAACCGGCTGTGTCGAGGAGCAGAAGCTGGTGCAGGAGCAGCTCCCAGGCAATGTGGCAGCCTGTCGTGTGTGGTTGCCCAGGTGTGTGTGAATCATTCGACTGTGCTATCGATAGGGGCAGGGTGAGCTCAGCGATAATCCGTATCGAGCTCGACACTGGCGTCCACGGTAAGGTCGGCCGTCGAGGACATGGCGTGGTGGACGGCGTCGCGGGAGTGGCGTCGGGAGCTTGCCAGCGGTGGAAGCCTGATGGTCGAATACGAGGCGTCACCCATGGCAGTCAGTCGTGGAAGCGGAGGCCGAGGCCGAGGCGTTGGAGCAGGGGGAGGTGCGCTGGTGCACGATGCAGGTGCTGGAGAGCATGGAGCTTGGAGCTGGGATCCTCTGCTGCCCGACGTCGGCGGACTGTGCTCGAGGAAGGACGTGAAAGAGCAGGAGTTGCAGGTGGTGTGGATTACACAGCCAAAAAGCCTATTGCGTCGATGGCACCAAACGGCCAGGCACGAGGAATGCAAGTGCGGGACGCCCGGGCGCACCCTGGCGCCCCGGGTTCGTCAAGGCGGGCCCACCCACCACCCGCATCTGTCTGCCAGGGTGGAGGGTGGATGGACCCTTCGGACTGTCCTCCGTCCGAGGGACAGAGCAAACAATGAGGATCATGAGATAGAGGTGACCGGAAGCTGTGCAGTGTGTCTCTTTTGAGCAAGCTGTTTCCCTGCTTCCGGCTTAGCATATCGAGTCTGCCAGGCCAACGACCTCTCCGGCCGCACAACAGCCGATTGTGGCTTCACGGACGTCGGCTTCCTCCCGGATTCTAGTCTCGAGGCTGACAATACCACTTTTGGCACAAATGACGTTGTCCTCATAAGCCACTCTTGTCTGCGGCAAGGCAAATCCAACTCCTCAAGATGCATGCCCGAAACCGTTTGCGACACACCGGAGAGGCCTTCCGAGAGGGCTGAGACATGGCGTCAAGTCAGAGCACATTGTTCCAATCACCGCGCGGAACGCTTCGCTCGAGATGTTGCATCCGGGCAGCACGACCAGGGCAGCTCAGGAGGCGCCCGAAGTCCGTGAACCAACACAGCAAGAGACATTCTCTGCATGTTCCTGAGCACCGATGCTCCACCCCAACAAGTATATACTCGTCACAAGGATACAAAGGTCTTGCAATAGTCTGAGACTCCAGGCAATGTTGTGGAAGTGGTCCATACTCCGTTCTAGCACTTCCATGCACGGCTCCAACATCAAAAGATTGGATACAAGGTGTTGTGACAAAGCAGATATCATAATTCCAGATTCACACCGGTGGCCATCTTTCATCTAGGAGACGCAGCTACTTCATTGATCTCCTGGTCCAGTAGACTATCGCGGAACCACGTCCAACAGTGGATCCATGACACCTCTGGGGTCAGGGCACATCGTTTCTTGGCGATGACGGAGCACAACCCGGCTACCGGCTCTGGCTCCTGTCTGTATACATGGCATCCAACCGTTGCCTGCCATGGATAGTAGACAAGCACAACGAATCACACAAAAAGTGCAGCCTCTGTATGCATTTCCAAGCTTGTCATCGAGATTGTCCGAAAGGAGTGGTCCATGAATGGAGGTTGTGGGACGACTCTCGTCATTGGTGGGGGTGTCGTGCCGTCCTGTGGTGGTGCTGATGATGATAGACCGACATCAATCCTGTTTCGAAGGATCTCGAAGGAAACTGACTGAGGTCAGGCAAGCAAGCGAGCAGGGTTCCTGGGGATATATGAACAGAGAAGAAAGAACAATGATATCCCCTGCGCAGCTTTGCTCGTTATAGATTCACACGTTACCCAATGGTATCGTAATCAGGGTATACAACGAAAACAAACATTTGACTCCCTGTGCCAGAAGCGGACCACGACAGTCCTCATGTTAGAACACAACACATCACCAACAAAACATCAAACCCGCAACAAATGGACTCTGCCGGCGCCAAGTCAACCATGTCCCGGGACGTGGAGGAGTGACGACGGGCAGGGAGACCATCTCGAAGCAGGTCCAGGGCCACAAGGCCGTGCTGTCGAACCCGAGTATGGTTTCTCTCTTCTCATTTCTTCTTCTTCGTTCATGTTTCTTGCGTTCTTTCTATACCTCTGCGGCACTCAGGTCATGGACCTTTCCCAACGTATACCATGTTGACTCCTGTCCTTGTCCACGTGGCCCTCAAGACACCAGCGAGGCCGCCAAGGAGAACAGTAGAAACGCCATCGAGGCGCTCGGCGGCGACGGCGCGCACTACTCGGGCAACAAGGACGACCCACAGAGCAAGAACGCGGCCGACAAGATCGGCGGCAGCCGCGCAACCGCGAACTAGAACGAGCGCACCTTTTTTTGTTTGCGACTTCTGCTCGTCAGAGGGCAGTTGCGTGCTGAAGATCAGTACCATGTAGATGGTTTTATTGTATGGAACACCGAAACAAAGGTACAATGATAGGATGAGCATCACTTAGACATCTGCTGTGTGATGTCATCTTGGAGAGCATGGCGTTGCGACCGTAAAATTCGGAGCATGTGACTAGGCAAAGTTTGAGATTCACCCATGACTTCGATTTACTCTTCATTCATATTTATACACTTCGCTGGCCACGTTCGGAAACATCTACTCCAGGTATCCGTTAGCACCAAGCCACTCCTTGATCACCGCGGCGTCGCGCTCGCGGTACGCCGCCCGTCCGCGGATGGCGTCCTTGATCTGCTCAAGCGTGCGGTTGTACGCAGCCGTGTCCTTGTCCTTGAAGAACGCATCGACCTCGTCGACGTACTTGACGTCGGTGAACTTGTTCAGCGAGAGCTTGAGGAAGCGGTCGATGACGACAGGGTTGGCCATCTTGCTCTCGACCTGCTTCCAGTTATCCTGCATGTACTTCCAGAGCAGCGAGCGGGCGGTGCCGTTGGCCGCGAGGCCGCCGCCGAGGGTGTGCATGTCGGCCGAGGGCACAGACTCGGACGCCGGCGCGGGCGGGGACAAGTCGAACAGGAACGGGAAGAGCTTGCTGATGATGGCCTCGTCCTCGACGTTGGAGAGCGCGCCCAGGGAGACCTCCTTGCCGTCAACGGAGGTGCCAGAGTACCACTCCTTCTTGATGGCTGCGACGGCCTCCTCGGGGCTGAGCTTGATGCCAGCGCGGTAAACGACAGATCTCAGGTTGGGCTGCAGGGATTTGCCCTCCTTAGCCCAGCTATCGAAGAGGGTCTTAGCGTGCTCGAGCGAACTGTAAGGTTAGATTAGCAGGAGGGCTCTATTATGGGGGAAAATGATTGAGACAAGAAACTTACGCCTGGTGGCCACTTGCCACAGCAGTGAGCAGAATCCTCTTACGCATCAGGCCAGTGAGGTAGTCCTCGCCCTCTGGGAACTCCCAGCCGACCTTGTTGACAGCACTGCTCACGAGCTTGAGGGTGAACTTATCCAGGCCCTTCTTTAGCGTCTCGTCGCCACCGAAAACAGCCTTCACAAGACCGAGAGAGTCCAGTGCTTGAGACCACACCAAGTGGTTGGTCTCGGATCCGAAGCCCTCAATGAAGGATAGAAGAGCCGGAGTACTTCCGAGTCCAGAGAATGCCAGATCAGCCGCAGAGCCGATGATGGAAATCTTGTCCTCGTTGCTCAGACGGTCGAGCTGCTGACCAAGCTTGGCCAGGCGAGCAGGGGGGTAGTTGGTACGGTAGAAACCGGTGGCGTTGCTGTTGAGCTTGTAGAAGCTGTCATCAATGTCCCGAACGGTGATCTCCTTGTCTGTCAGAGCAAGCTTCTGGATGTCGTTGGTGCCAGCCTGGCCCTGGAGGGCAAGCGGGATCCACCAGACGGTCTCGTCTTCTTCCGGCTTGACGTCGCCAGTAGCCAGGTATCTGTTTTGCTTGATTGAGATCTGGCCGGGCTCCTCGGCAACAGTGAGGACAGGGTGGCCGATCTTTTCAATCCAGTTGTCCATGAGAGAAGTGACATCAACGCCAGAGGCCTCGCTCAAGTGCTGCCACAAGGACTCGGTCTTGGCGTTGCCGTAGGCATTCTTCCGCAGGTACGCGCCAACACCCTTGAGGAAGGTCTTCTCACCGAGATGGTTGACCAGCATTCGCAAGGTCGAGCAGCCCTTCAGGTAGCTGATGTGGTCGAAAATCTGATTCACATCAAGAGCGTCCTTCACAGGCACGTGGATGGGGTGGGATGCCCTCATGCCATCAAGCTTGAAAGCCATCTCGGTACCCTCATTGACAAACTGAGCCCACACCTCCCACTCCGGGTGGAACTCATTGACCGCGTACCAGCCCGCCCAGGTTGCGAAAGACTCGTTGAGCCAGAGCTCATCCCACCAGTCCATGGTGACCAGGTTGCCAAACCACTGGTGAGCCAGCTCGTGGGCCACAACGTAGGCGACCCTGTTCTTGTACCTGGCGTCCGATGTCTTCTCGTCGAACAGCACCGCAGTGGTCCTGTAAGTCACCAGACCCCAGTTCTCCATGGCGCCGTGGCTGAAGGAGTGGACAGCGAGAAGGTCAGACTTTGGCAGCGGGTAGTCGATGCCAAAGCTCTCGGAGAAGAGATCGATGGTCTTGGGAGCGTGCTCAAGAGCGAAGCGTCCCTGCTCCTTGAGACCACGGGTCGTGTACACACGAACGGGGATCTGCTTGCCGTCGTACTTGCGGTCCGTGAAGGCCTCGATGTACTCAAAGTCACCGACCGCCCACGCGAGCAGGTAGGTGCTCATGACAGGCGATCGCTCAAAAGAGACGATCTGGAGGCCGTTGCCGGTCTTCGTGGCTGACTTGACCGGCATGTTGGAAAGAGCAACCTGGTCTTCGGGGATCTCAATCTCGAAGTCAAAGGTGGCCTTGAGCTTGGGCTCATCGAAGCAAGGGAAGGCCCGGCGGGCATCACAAGCCTCGAACTGGGTGCTCAACATGTAGTGGAAAGTATCATCGCGGAAGACCGAGTCCGCGGCAGGGACCGGAGGCTTGTAGTTGCTACGGTAGAAACCCTGCATCTCGTTGTTGATGGTTCCCTGGTAGGCAATCTCCAGAGTCGCCTTATCAGCAGCAGGGATCTGCTCTGAGAACCTGATGGTTACACGTTGCTTCTTGTCATTGTACGAGAAGTCTGTGGACTCGAAGGTCTTGCCGCCGGCAGCAACCTTGGCCGTGTCGAGCTTGAGCTCAATGGCATTGATGATGATCTCGGTCGCCGCCTCGGCGAGGGAGAGATCAATGCTGGTATACTGGTCAGCCGACAATGAAGAAGAGCCGCCATGGGGTGGGAGATGGTGACGAGCTAGGGCTTACACGACATTGCCCTTGAAGGACCAGTCCTCCTGCTTGAGGGCAGAGATGGAGAGCTGGTAGTGGGCAGGCTTTACAGCCGTGGAGAGAATATCGCGGTCCGCCATGATGGATGATGGTAGGATGGCCGAGCAGCGGGACGTTGAGGTCGTGGAGAACGGCCGAGGATATATGTAAGCCGCGTGGCGGGGCAAAGGCTGATACTGGCGGGACAACCGCCTAGAACCCAGAGAGGGAGGTGAGGATCCTTGCCCACGCCCGCGGACGATGGTCGCGTGCAAGCTGCGGGCGTGCCACGGCTGCGACTGCACCGCCCGCAACGTGGACGGCCACCGGCGCAGCTGCTGCCCCGCAGCTGCCCGCCCCGAAGCGCCCACCAGCATCCCGTGTCCTGCCCCACTTGGGTCTCGGAGCCCGGGACTCTGGATGAGGACCGCTCGTTGCTCCAGAAGCACTGAAGAAGCCCCTCACGCGCCTCGCGAGCAGGCTGCGAGTATGCGCACGGCTGGTAGATGCGTGAGGCTGCGTGTCCCCGTTCCGGCCACAAGGCAAGACGGGCGAAGGAAGTTACGCCGCTGGGGCAAACGGTTGGGAGGGTTGGAGGTCCGCGAGACCTCTACAGGAACTGCAACGTGTGCGTCGGCCGATCTCTCTAGACGACCAACAAACCCTTGCGAGCTTCCACTCCTGGAAGCCGGCCGACTAGATTAGAATCAAGGTGGCCCGCACATGGATCAGGTATCATCAGAAGACACTTACGACAACACGTAACGTTCGAGGCGACCGCGAACTCCGACAAGTAGCGCGCGCAAAATTTCACACCAGGCCTGGGCCCACGCGGGTTCAAATATCCCAAAGCGGTACATATCCGGTCATCGCAGGCGCGCTTGAGCTAGACGCGGTTCAGTGCATGCAATTCCAGGGACCCCCTAGCATTATGCAACTAAACAGCCAGCCGGCATCCCTTGGTATTTGATATCCACCACGCAAGACTTCAGTGTTGCCGTGAACAAAAGCAAACAGCATGCGCAGAGCCGTCATACAATAAAATCGTCTGTGTGATCTGATGCCGATCGCATCAATGTCGCAATAAAGGCAGCTCTGCGCTGCTGTCTTCTTCACCAAGATGGACCGGCTGCCGGATTCTAGCAGCCCCGGTGGAGGCTTCGCCGCCAGCCCGACCATCCGCGAAGAGCTTCGACATCGCTTGATGCGGCCTCCCAGAGGGACGAGGACTGTGCAGCCCGCTGCCGTTGAGCACGAGACGCCTTCAGGTTCTGCGGCAAGATCAGACAGACCCGACCTGTGGGCGCTCCTGAATGCTGCAGATGCGCGTGCACGGCAGGCCGCCGAACGCGGCTTCCGCACGCCTCAAGGTGAGATAGCTCCTTCGCAGTGACTTTCTGATCAGACAAATTGCTTGCTGTGCGACAAACAGTCGATTGTACCACGCGTCCTCTTCCATGCGATCCACCCCCAACCTCTGGCCCTGGCACCATGTGCAGCCCCCTCGTCTGGGACGCTCATTCACTTCACTGTCCAAATTTGTCGGCCGTCAGCATGTCTGTCCACAGGAGACGTGCAGTGTCGCTGCACGATGGGGTGCTCCCTCATAATCCCGGACGTTCACGCGGCACCCTTCTTGCCCTCGAAGCTACAGCTGCAGTCTCCGTACGCAGTGATGTACCACGAACTCTCGTCGCTGACCCGCTATATGAAGTCCCAAACGATGATGACGATGGCGATCACCATGCAGAGGAGAGCTATCTCGCCAACCTCGACACAACAGGTCAGGAAGACTATGATGTTACGCACGAGGCCGAGGAGGACGACGACGATGACGAAGAGGAAGAAGGCGACACGAAAACATCCGACGACGGCGAGCAGGACGAGGATGATGCTGCCGATGAGGATGATGAGGGCTCCTTCGATGCCTCGGCGACCGGTCTCAAGGAGATCAGCAATCTTGCATGCTTCACAGTCAGTAGCTACAAGCCAGGTTGTGGAGTCAAGGAACTTCGCAGCGACGACATGAACCAGTACTGGCAGTAAGTCTTGATTTGGCCATGCGTTCCTGTCAAACACGACTCTCACCATCACCATCTTCTCAGATCTGATGGACCTCAGCCTCATCGCCTCAACATACACTTCATTAAGCGGGTAGAAGTCCGAGTGCTGCGTCTCTTTCTGGACTATGAGCTTGACGAAAGCTACACGCCCACGAAGATCCAGATCACTGCCGGTTTTGGACCGAACCAAACGATTCCGTTCTCTACGTTGGAATTGACCACGCCGAAGGGCTGGGTCGATGTTCCTATCGCCGGAGCGGGCGGTGGCCTGGATGGCAACTCCCTCTGCTGCTGGTTTGTCCGGATTATTATCCTTGAGAATCACCAGAATGGTAAAGACACGCATCTCCGGGGCATCAAGGTGTATGCTTTGGACGACAGTGCCGACACAGCAGAGAACAACCCCGTCGACTTGATTGGCGAGACAATCGATGATTTCCGGGACAGGATGACACTTATGAACGTTCACGACTCTCACGACGAGAAGCTGGGTGCAGATGCTCGCAAGAGCAAGCCAATGGCCAAAAGATATACCCCTGGGGATGGAGGACTTAGCATACCGGACTTTATGCGGGAGCCAGAAATCCGCTAGTGCAATGCGACCATGAAGGAGGGTGATGCCATGGTGGCGCGGCCCTCTCATCAACTTCGAATGTGCGGTCCGGGAAGAGTTTAGACACTTGTGGAGAACGTACCGGACGCCTTCGGTTACCGGATATCAAAGGTCCTGGGTTGTAGCTAACGTTACAAGGCACAAGAAGGCTACGTCGGTAAAGAACTGTAGGCATCCAGAGAAAACCGAAAAACAAAAAAAGAAACCGCACATGGTACGGACTGGTGTGATGTTAAGTTCCAAGGGCTTCCTTCCCCATGGGCATCTTTGAGTGGGGGCTATTCTGGGCCCATGCTGGAAGCCAGCGACCAAGGCACTCATTGCCATTGGAAACTCGGACGCCACCACATCACCCGCCAACCTACCTTACATTGTAAACACGCTGACAATGCAGATGGAAAGCGACTCAATGGCTAGAGCCACAATACGATCGAAGATTCTGCCCTTTTTCACGACCGCACTCCAAACATATCAGTCGTCCAGCCAGACCTTTGCGGTGCTGTGTTCCATCCCCTCTGCAACACATGGAGAGCTGGCACCACCGTCCCCGCCGAGTCCACCTCGGTCTCTTCTCGTCCTGGACTCATCCTTCAACCCGCCAACTGTTGCCCATGGGCGCATGGTCCTTTCGGCTCTCCGCGACCACAAGTACAAAGAAAGCTCGCGGGTTCTGCTCCTGCTAGCCATCAATAATGCCGATAAGGCACCCCAACCCGCAGCGTTCCCGCAGCGGCTAGCCATGATGCACATCCTTGCGGACGACCTGCTATCACGAGCTGCGCAGCTGGGCAGTGCATGCAGTGGTGTCGACATCGCCGTCACCACGGAGCCCTATTTCCACAATAAGAGCGCCGCGGTGCGCGATTCTGGCTTCTACCACCACTACAACGCCCAGACACCAAAAGAGCATCGTCACCAGACCGAGCAGATCTACCTCACAGGCTTTGATACACTGATCCGCATTTTCAACGCCAAGTACTACCCCGGAGAAGCCATGAGTTCCGTGCTGGATCCGTTCTTTGCACACTCGAGCCTGCGCGTAACGATGCGTACCGACGCTAACTGGGGCGATGCCGAGGAGCAGAAGGCCTATCTGGACGGTCTTGGTCGCGGGGGCAAGCTGGACGAGATGGGTGGAAGGAAAGAGTGGGTGGAGAAGATTGAGATGACCCCCGGGCGCGAGGAGGGCGAAGATGTGGTGAGCAGTACGAAGGTCCGAGATGCTGTGCAGAGCAAGGACTGGGATGGGTTGAGCTCGTTGACAAGTCCTGCTGTTGCGGAGTGGGTGAGGGACCACGAGTTGTATGCTTGTGGCAATAAGTGACTGTGTTTTTCTTTTTCGGCACGAGTGTAGCTGGTTCAAGGTCTATCACTGCGCATTGCAGAAAGATACATCGTTATCCCACAAGGAATCACGGTCACTGCAAGGCGGTCACTTGAGCGTTCAACTATCTTTGATTAGTGATGCAAGTGTAGACTCGTGCGCGACGCGCTCAGTTCGATATTGAATTGCTACAGTGCATCTCCAGATCAGGAAGTTATGCAGTGGAGGTTGCACTTTGCATGGTCCCAACTCCTTACAAAGTGTTCAACCAAAGAGCTGTCTCATATTACATTCCTGGCATGCTTTTCTAGAGAGGCGTGTCCCTCGTGCTGCCTCGTGAACGAGCCAGCACAGAAACACACAGTGAACAAATTCGAAGCACGCTGATCTAATAACTGTCGAATGATAATCTATATCTGTGTTTCTTCTTAAATTTATGTCGCAGCCCACACTATCTCACGTCCGTTATCGCCCTGGCCGTCCTCTTTGTGGCGAGCAGTCCCCTTTTCGTTTTGTGTAAGTCCGCAGTCTAATTCGTGTGCCTCCGCACCGAAACTCAGCCTGCGTGGCCGACTGGATATACAGCTGTGCTGTTAGTCCGGCATCGGAATAGTTTTCTGTCCTTCGGTCTCCGAGAGTAGGTGCGGCAGTGACTTTCCGGGCTTCTTTGGGGGTTCCCCCGGAACCAAAGAGTGCAACGCAAGATCGCCTCACTGACCCTGAATGGCGACTACTTGTGAAATCTCTACCGTGTGGAATACTTTACCTGTGTGAGGGTCAGATATACCAAGAAGCATAACATTGTCCATCATTCAACGTCAAGGAGAGGCTTGGTGAAATTTAATTTTTGACCTGGATATCTAAACTGAATCCCTGAAGGGCATTTCTGAGCCAATTTTCGAATCTGACATCCAAAATGTGAACCTTGCTTGACTGTCAGTGGGACAAGTTCAGCAACATGGACTTGCTAATATATTGAAGCCGTGTGCCTAATCGTGGCCGAGAGGTAAGCCAGCCAGCACATCTGTACAACTAACATCGGCGGGTAGAAACGCAAAACTAGTCTACTAAGGTATTCATATGGCCAAACCCTCCTTCGATCTCCGGAGTCTCTCTGACCGTGGAGCACGAGGTGCGTTCCCAACTCACTGAACAATACCTTGACTGGCCTGTCTGAGTACTGCTGTACGCTGCACGTCATTAGTCCAGCGCAACGACTGCTTGACTCGCGCAGGGAGCTCGGGCTGCAAGAAGGGTACGGCGCATGCGCCGCATATGCAGACTTGACATGCAGCTGAAATCCGAACCGGGCATTGGGCCTCTCTACCCGCTGGTCAGGCACCACTGCCTTGCACCAACATGAGGGGTAAAGAAACGGCACCAGCATCGTCAGATGGGCTCGAGGGGTCCTGATCATGCTGGCGAAGATGGGCGAAGGTTGGATTTACGATCACGCCTTGAGGAGGAGTTGAGAATCAAAGTATCGTATATCAGGCAACACTAAGGTGCTAGACATTCTTGTCATGATGTCTTTTGTCCACAACCACGCTGCGATTATTTCTCACACAATACTCTTTTTCTTAGCTGTTGCTCATAACAAAGATATCGACGTCTAGTCATCGTTACTACCTGATTTTAATCATGTCATTCGCGAAGCCTGCGCTAAAGCTATCGACAGGCGATACAGTATGGCCAGCCTGATATCAGAGCCAGTAGCATGCGGATTAGGGAAACCGAGTCTCCTAACCCGAATTGCCGTGCAACGCTTGAGAGAGAGAGAGAGGGGCCTGATGGGCAACAGGCCCCTTGTCGTAGTGACGCTATCTGGTGGGACGGGACCACGCCCATATACCGTACGATAGGGGACTTCAGGACAGGGGCCGGCGATCAGCGATTAGGATCTCAAGAGGACCCCTGGCGAGTTACGTACTGCGTAGAGAGGGACTTTGTGGGCTGGGCGAGCGGAGAGGAGTAGATTCGGAGCGAGGACTTTGAGATCGTGACGTGATTGGCCTGGCCGAGCGACAAGATCCAGGGTTTTCACGTTCCATGGAGGCAGGGGCCTGTTCTTGACACACGGACAGACCACACACTTGGACGAGATGGGGCAGGGAAGGGCAGGGCTCACAAGCCTGGACTCTCACCAGACAAAACCGGCCCACTTAGGTACCAGGCTGGATGCATGCGTGTGTGCGTGACAAGTATTTCCCGCATCAGACCATCGACTGTTGGGCCGAACCGAGCCCGGCCAGGTGATGAGCAGACGAGGAGGCAGATGAAGAGAAGAGTTTGCATCGAACGGTGGCCAACATGGTCAACCCGGTGGTTGGCTGCACTTTCAGCATCAGCGTCGGGGTTTTGTCGTTATGATTTGCATGAGAAGAAGCAGCACTAGCAGCCCACCAGGCCGAGTTGTTGTTTCTTTTCTTCCTGGGGAAACGCTGCGAACTCTAAAACGTGCTGTCTCGTTCCTCAACAGCAGAAGAGGAGGCAGACCTCAGCATCGAGCACGTGCACCCATGAGCCTTGTGAGCGGCCTCCGCGACGGGCAGGAATCAGAGACACGGGCGCTCGCGGAGACATGCGAGCTGCCATTGTCCATCATTCGCGTCTCGAGTGAGACATGCTGTAGACATGCCATGCTGCCTGCCTGGAGCTAGCTGACTGAGGCTGAGGGAGGAAAGGGGCCCTGCTCGAGCTGCTCTGAGCTGGGGGGAAGAGACCGCCCGGAGTGGGTAGTGGGCAGAATCCGGCTGATGGCCAACGTCATCGGCATGTGTGCGCTCACGGTCTTCTTTCACATTCTGCCGGCGACTGCTGCACCTTTCCCATCTCGACCAGGGCTTCAGGACTCCTCAGGCCGACGCTTCCCGTCGCCAGCTGTTGCACCCACGTGCGCAGAGCACCGCATATTTCCGAGCAGACACTGTGCTCCATTCCCGCTTCATGTTCGGCTGCTGGTGATGGCCAGCCCAGCCAAGTCAGCAGCCACCCGGCCCCTGCACGTCGTGTCTCGAAAAAGCAATCCGCGCCTAAGAGCATTGCGCCCGCTCGCCGTTTTTGGCCCTCGACAACCGCCGGCATCACAGTCGCCATGGCCCATGTCGACCAAGAAACCCCGTAGTCTACCTGAGTACCTAGGTAGGTACGCCGTACGCGTGCTCGTCTTATGTTGCGCCCATCATCCCAGATTGTGTGGCTCTGTACTAAATCTGCTGTTCATGTTCTTCGACTGCGTTCTACACCACATCCGCCGCCAACAGCGCCTGCACTGTTCTCCCTTCCCTGACTAGCCTGCACGCTGAATGCCTGGCAGGGCTCAAGGACGATGCCTTGCTCCTCGAGGTAGCCAGGGGTGGTGGGCGGCAGCACACAGGACTATGTGCGTATCATGTCCCACGTTGAACCAGATAGCACCCTTTGGCAGTGGAGCCGCCGCCGGGGATCCACGCCCAAAGTCACCAGATGACTGGGCGAGCCCAGGAAGCAAAACTGCTCGGCCGCCTGGGGCCATGCCTAGCTTCCTGCAGCAGAGTCCCTCTTTGCTGCACTTGCTGCAGCTCTTCTCCATCATCAGGTCTTCCCTTGTCCGGCTGCGAGCATCAGAGCGCAAGCGCCCCCAGAGAGTCGCGGTTTCCACTTTACGCAGTAGTCTGCTCCGTGCGCCCTCTTCCAACCGAAACACTGTACGCATTCTGCTGGCTCGGTCGCTGCTGCCGCAGCTCGTGCAACCCTCTGCTCATACACCAAGCACCTGGCTCCAGACTGCGATCCATCTTAGATCCAAGTCCAAGTCCGCCCCGAACCCTTTAGCCGAACTGACCGCCTGTCGATTCCGAGACTGCGATAACCATCGCGACACCACAACCATCTACAGCTCAGCCGTCATATCAGCCATTCGCGCGCCGTGATCGATCACGGTATCCCTCACTCCTTCGGACATCGGACCCCTCCCAGGCGTCGTTCGAGTCCGCATCCGACAGTCTACTTGCGAAAGGTCAGTCCCCGGATTGGCCGATCGCATGTAGGCCCCTTTCGAGCGACCATGGCGACCGATGCGACCGCCGTTACGGCGCCCAACCACACTGAGATCAAAGTTGCTCCCGATGCCGTCACTCCAGCCACTGCGGGAGACATCACGGCTATTGCTGCGCCCGCTCCCAGCAATGGTTGCGTTCGTGACGACGGCGCCGGCGCTGGCGACTCACCGAAGCCGACAGGCCTTCACTCGCCTCCCGACAGCAACAATGCCATGAAGCTTGACGGCAGCGACGACTCGGAGCTAAGCGACATTGACGACTCTGTGATTGACGGCATGCACCCGCCTCCTGCGCCCACCGCGACCGGGCCGTCTGCGACTACCGAGGAGGATGGATCGCCAGGTGTTCCCATCAAAGAGGAGGAGGAGGATATCGGCGAGGTCGTCCCTGACCACTGGTCTGGCACGGTCCCCGTTTTCAAGCCGACAATGTTCCAGTTCAAGGACTTCACCAAGTTTGTATGCAGTTCTGTCCGGCCGGCACCCGGGTCTTCGCGAGCGATGAGCAATGGCAGCTAATAAAACATGCATTCAGATGGAGAAGGTTGACTCGTACGGTATGAAGTCGGGCATCATCAAGATCATTCCCCCGGACGAATGGCGCCAGCGACAGCCGCCCCTCGATGACATTGTCAAGCAGGTCACCGTCAAACAACCTATCAAGCAAGACATCATGGGATCGAACGGTACCTATCGACAAGTCAATATTCTTCATCAACGATCATACAATCTTCCCCAGTGGCGTCAACTTTGCGATCAGAGCGAGCATCAGCCCCCGGCTAGGCGCGGTGAAAGGAGACTCAACGCAGACAAACCGCGTGCTGCTGCACGACCGCGAGCTGCAGCGTCGACATGCGCCACTGCGACCAAGGCACCGAAATCGGGAGGCCGACGTAGTGCGCGTAGTAAAGGCAAGGCTGTGGCTACCCAGAGCACTTCTGAAGGGCCTGAGGATCGCCCGATGACCCCCGTCTCTCCACAGCCGGAGGATAGCATCATGGACTCTGTGGAGCAAGACCCAGGTGCCGACATTGATCTTGCCGATATGACCCCACGTGTCGGTCGTATGGGCGCCGTCAAGATGGCCAAAGACAAAGTACAATCAACTTCGGCCAGAAGAAAGTTTGCTCGCCGTGAGGCCTCCGCTAAGATCGACGAAGAGGCCTTCAAAGACTTCGACTACAAGATGGACATCTCCGATTACACACCAGAACGATGTGAGGAGCTTGAACGGATCTACTGGAAGACCCTGACGTATGCACAGCCCTTGTACGGGGCTGACATGGCGGGCACCCTGTTCAACGACGAAACCGAGACCTGGAACCTGAGTAAGCTGCCCAGTCTGCTTGACGTCCTCGGCACCAAGATACCCGGTGTCAATACGGCATATCTATACCTGGGGATGTGGAAAGCCACTTTCGCGTGGCATCTCGAGGATGTCGACCTTTACAGTATCAACTATCTGCATTTTGGCGCTCCGAAGCAGTGGTACAGCATTTCTCAGGGCGACGCTCGGCGGTTTGAAGCGGCCATGAAGAGCATCTGGCCGACTGATGCACAAGCTTGCGACCAGTTCCTGCGGCACAAAGCATTCCTGATCTCGCCCAACCACCTCAAGCAGCACTTTAACATCAAGGTCAACAAGTGCGTGTCGTATCCCGGAGAATTCGTCGTCACCTATCCATACGGGTACCACTCTGGGTACAACCTCGGTTACAACTGTGCCGAGGCTGTCAATTTTGCACTCGATTCGTGGCTTCCAATGGGGAAGATTGCGAAGAGATGTGAATGTGCCCAAGCCCAGGACAGTGTGTGGATCGATGTCGGTGAGATTGAGCGGAAGCTCCGGGGCGAGTCGACTGATTATGAAGAGACCGAGGACGAAGAGGATGAGGACGACGATGAAGAGGAAGAAGACGAAGATGAAGAGAATGCCAACGCGGCTGCGTCCAAGAGCATCATCAAAATCCGTGTCGCAGGACGCAAACGCAAGAGAGCCGGCGTCGAGAAGGGCGAGAAGCGTAAAGCCAAGAAGATCCGTCTTCGTGTCAAGACTCAGGTCGAGCCGATTTGTTGCCTCTGCCCCCACGACATTGCTGGGGCAGAGGTACTGCCTACAGATGATGGCCGGAAGGCTCATCGGATGTGCGCTCTCTATGGTCCTGAGGTGTGGGTCGAGACTGTCGATGGACAGGAAGTTGTTGCGAATGTTGCCAACATAAGCAAGGCGCGCCTTGACCTCAAGTGCCTCTACTGTCGGTCGAAGAGAGGCATCTGCTTCCAGTGCTCTCACAAAAAGTGTACAAGAGCGTATCACGCAACCTGCGCCGCCGCGGCTGGTGTCCTAGTCGAGGAAGGAG
Organism: Microdochium bolleyi; assembly: GCA_001566295.1. NCBI lineage: Eukaryota > Fungi > Ascomycota > Sordariomycetes > Xylariales > Microdochiaceae > Microdochium > Microdochium bolleyi. The sequence goes on from KQ964245.1 coordinate 3,255,176, forward strand.
AGGTACCTCTATTTGGCGCGGATGGCACCGAGTACAAGGAGCAAGCATTCGAGTTCACCTGCCGGTTCCACCGGTCCAAGCGCGATAAGAAGACAAGTGCCGACGCGATCGATAATTGCGAGGCCACGCGGGTTGCTGCGGCAGCCCTCAAGAAGGGCGACGTTTGCCAGCTTCAGTTCTACCGCGGCGACATCTTCGCCGGCATCGTCATGGAGAACAGGACGGACGAGGAGATGTTCCTTGTCGATGTCATCCCCAACGGGTAAGTTCACAGTCTTGCCTTCATTGCCCGCTTCTGGTCGTTCTGATTAGCTGACCATTCTTAGTGATCGCGTTGAGGTTGAGTGGAAGTGGCTTCTGCTGCCTGATCCTGCTGACCTACACCTGCCGAAAGCCTCGCCGAACGCGATCCCCATGCCTACGTCTCGGGAAGCAAAAGAGCTCATCAACGCCAACAAGCGAGAGCAAGCTGACGTGCCTCGTGCGGATGAGCCATTTGTTGAGGGCCACACCTGGGCCGAATTCAAGATCTTTGACCCTGTCAATAAGGCCCAGGCCCGAGTTGACTTTGGTACACCTGACCAGCTTTGGTATTACCTCGGAAAGACGTCGACAGAGGCGCGTGCGCAGTATACTGAGAATCCCAGCATCGTGCGGCATAACACACGGAGCAATTTCCTTGACACAATTCCTCGACCACCACCCACAGCGATCCCGCCTCCACCACGATTCACCCCCACCCCTCATTCCCCACTGACCTCAAAATCTCCCGTGGCCCTGAAGGCTGCCAAACCATACGCTTACAAGCCCAAGCCTGTCACCGCCGTCCCAGTACCCTTCGTCTCGGCTCAGCCTGCGCCGGCGCCCGTGCCAGCTGCAGTGCCGATGACGATGGAAACAAACTTCACGCAGCAGTTCGTTCCCCCAGCTGCTGTTATGCCTGCACCCAAGCTGCCCGCAGAGTTGCCAGCAGCGCCAATGGCGGCACCTCAAACCGCGGTCCCGCAACCCTCCCAAACAAACTCAACCGCGTCGCAACCATCACCGTCAACCTCGTCTGCCCCGGTGATTCCACCACCCCCTCCGCCATCAAAGATCAACAGGCCTTTTGCGACACCAAAGCTCAAGTCTTCATCCAAGCATGGCCACACGAGGAACAGCTTATCGCTGCACACCGTGGGCAGCGGCTCCAAGATCACAAAGAGCCATTCCAGGATGCGTAACTACTCATTCTCTGCCGGCTTTTCATTCGGTGGTAAGGCAACCGCAAAAACGTCGCCATTCAGTCTCGGGTTCATGCAACCACAAGGCCTTGGCGCATCGCCGTCGCCTCAAAATGGCTCATTGTTTCAGGCTCAGGCACGAGCACGGTCAAATTCGACGGTATCCACAAAATCATTCACGGTTCCAATGACCGCGGCTGCCATCAGGCCTTCGTCGTCCGCATCAAATCAGAGCTCTCTGATGCACACACAGGCACCACCCACTCCAGTTGCCAACTCAAACCCTCAATCTGTCGTTGTGAAATATGCCTTCTTTCAGCTAAATCACAACAAGTAAGTGCCACTCACTCTTGTTACCGAGTGGCTCAGTCGTGTTAATGTCGTCCAGGGATTCGAGCAAGTACCGCACGCCCTATGCACCTTGGGGGGGCTTCACGAATGGCTATGAGGGCAACTTGAGGGCACATCTTATGAAGGCCCCCGATGCGTTGTTTAGCGCGAAGAAGGACACGCCATCCACCACACCAGGAACTGCCATGTCGGCTCCGGACAGCACTAACGTGTCGTCCTATACGCCTGGAACTCCCTCGAGAAAGTCAAAGGCCAAGGACGCTTTCCATCCCAATCTGTCACAGCCATCTGTCTTCGGATCATGGGATACTGGCGACTTCTCGATGATCTCTCAAGACTCCCTGCAGCTGTCCCAGAGTAAGCCTTGGGGCCATCGACCAGGTAGTGGCATGCCTCAGGTACAACGCTCAAGCGTAGCACCTAGGAAGGCCAGACTCTCCCAGTCCGCGCCCAGCAGCTCACCCATGGCAACAGTCAATACCCATTCACGTTCGAAATCGACACAGGTACCGTTGTCGAATGTCTTCAACTATAGCAACAAGCAGACCTATGTGCCACCTCCACGTCCGTGGGAGACACTCAAGAACATGCAGTCTGTGCCTTCATCGGCCTCAATACCAATGAACCAATATCACGGCATGTCGAATGGTTTCTCAGCCCCGTCGCCATATTCCACACTCGCAGCCAATTCTCCACATGCAGCCATGTCGAACCCTTTCGGCCAGATTATGTTTGGACCGAGCCCATTCGTCCATAGTGGGCCTTCTCCGACACTCCCTGTCATGGGCTCTGCAATGGAAGGCAGTCCGTTTGGCAACGATACAGATGTGTTTTTGGGCGAGTCAGGCTTGGAAGACACGTCTGAGCCAAGCAGTGTTTCTGGCTCATACTGGCCAAAGTTCGATCAGACTGGCCCCTCCAGCAGCAGCAGCCATCTCGGCCACGACAGCTTCCCCTCCGGCAGCATGTTTGGGCACGACCATTTCCCATCGCCCCCGTGGAACCCCTACTGAGCGACCTGGCGCTGTATGCAAACGCGAAGTCTCTTGGAACTCGGTTTTGAGCGGCGGATCATCTCACGAACATAAATTTTTCAGTGTGCCTAAAAGGTTACTTGACCTTGTGCTTCACAAATATTCACAGCGGCGATGGCTGCACGGCGTTCAACCAATTGGGATCACCGGGTATACAAAAGCGTTGGTTTCATCGTATACTCACAATGCGCCGCATGGACGCGCGCACCGTGCTTCAAAAGTTCACGGACTTTACGGCGTCACGAGATCAAAATCAACCTCACTTTTTCTTTTTGGCAGGCTTTCTGTTCCTTACTCACCATTTTTGGGCAAGAAGAGGCGTTTTGGAGCTGCAAAGCATGGTAAGCAGCATTACGGGTGCAAGCGAGGCCACAAGGAGTTTTTATGCAAGAGTCCTCATTTCAGGACGGATAGTATTCTGTCAGTTGACCTAGGAAAGGCAACACACCATATGTAGAGATGGCTGAAGGACGGAACGAACAACTGTGGCGAAACAATGTATTGCTTGGACAAAGTCCAGTATCACACTCAATGTAACTAGACAAAGCAAAACCCAAAAAACATACAAAATACACACTCAGTTCGTCTGAAGATCTCGTCCTCCTGCCTCAAGTAGTCAAGCTTCGATGATCTGGGGCGATGCCAAGAATTCGCATCTGTCGGGACACTTAAGGGTCGGCTTGCGGACGTGATCAAGGCCCAGGCCGAGCCAAGGAGGCGACATCAATCATCTCGGAAGTTGAAGTCCACTCAAGGAAGCCAAACAATATTTGAGCGCGACCGCCAAAGATGAGCCTTGCTTACGTCAACCGCCTTTCGCGGCTGAACCATTTTCTTATCTCTTATCGGCTGCTGGCGGGGGCCCGAAAAAAAGTTGCCGTCCGTCACCTAGTCAAGTCGCCTCTGTTTATTGGATCGGAGCCGCAGGGTCATTGCTCTGCCGATTTGCGTGCCTGCCTGCATCTTCGATTATACCACGGCGACGCCCGACTATATTTTCACCACAAAGCGATCCTCCGGCCGCCACCGTCCAGCTTCTCCGAGGCGACGAATGCCGTTTGTTCCCCCCGAAATGGGCAGCAGAAACCATGACAGCGACCGCAAAGCGGAGAAGAAGCGACAGAGCAGCACCGAGGAGGACTCCCCAGTCAAGCGCATGAAGACCGAGGACGAGGAGGACGACAAGAAGAGTACCAAGTATAACCCTTACCTCGCGCACATGGAGGACTCAAAAGACTCGAACGGCTTCGGCCAGCAGGGCCACGTCCCCGGGTCTGCCCTGAACGGCTTCACGCGCCGACAGACGACCGCCAAGCAGGCTTCCATGGCTGAGGATGGCGACAATAACCCTTTCACCGGCGAGCCGCACTCGCAACAATACTTTGGCATTCTCAAGACGCGGCGCAACCTGCCAGTCCACAAGCAAAGGTATGTGGGATCAGTCAGACACCACTTTCATCTCACCAGTGCATTTCACTGACCCTGGGCGTCTTCCACGAAACAGGCAAGAATTCCTCAATGCATACCAAAGCACCCAGATCCTCGTCTTTGTCGGTGAGACCGGCTCCGGAAAGACGACGCAGATCCCGCAGTACGTGCTATACGACGAGCTGCCGCAACTCAACAAGAAGCTTATCGCATGCACGCAACCGCGACGAGTCGCTGCTATGTCCGTGGCGCAGCGTGTTGCCGACGAGCTGGACGTCAAGCTGGGTGAGGAGGTCGGTTACAGTATCCGTTTCGAGGACAAGACGAGCCAGAAGACGGTGCTGAAGTACATGACGGATGGTATGCTCTTGCGCGAAGCCATGCACGACCACGAGATGAGCCGGTACAGCTGCATCATCCTCGACGAGGCGCACGAGCGCACGCTCGCAACAGACATCCTGATGGCACTGCTCAAGCAGATCACCAAGCGGAGACCTGACCTCAAGATCATCGTCATGTCCGCCACGCTGGACGCGCAAAAGTTCCAGCGGTACTTCTACGACGCGCCGCTGCTCGCGGTGCCTGGTCGTACGCATCCCGTCGAGATTTACTACACGCCGGAGCCGGAGAAGGATTACGTCGAGGCCGCAATTCGAACTGTCCTCCAGATCCACGCGTCCGAGCCTGAGGGAGATATCCTACTCTTCTTAACCGGAGAGGAGGAGATTGAGGATACATGCCGCAAGATCTCGTATGAAGTCGATGAGCTCATCAGAGAGACAGACTGCGGACCGCTGAGGGTGTGCCCACTGTACGGCACACTGCCGCCGCACCAGCAGCAGAAAATCTTCGACCCTGCGCCGGCGCCACTGAAGAAGGGCGGTCGCCCTGGCCGCAAGTGCATCATCTCCACCAACATTGCCGAGACGTCGTTGACAATCGACGGCATCGTGTACGTCGTCGATCCTGGCTTCAGCAAACAGAAAATCTACAACCCCAGGATACGCGTCGAGTCGCTGCTTGTGTCGCCTATCTCGAAGGCATCTGCCCAGCAGCGTGCCGGTCGTGCCGGTCGCACGAAGCCCGGAAAGTGCTTCCGTCTCTACACTGAGAAGGCCTTCAAGGAAGAGCTCATCGAGCAGACATACCCAGAAATTCTGCGATCGAACCTGTCAAACACGGTCCTCGAGCTCAAGAAGCTCGGCGTGGAGGACCTCGTGCACTTCGACCTGATGGACCCGCCCGCGCCCGAGACCATGATGAGAGCCCTCGAGGAGCTCAACTACCTCGCTTGTCTCGATGACGAGGGCGAGCTCACCCAGCTTGGCGGCCTGGCTTCCGAGTTCCCGCTCGACCCAGCGCTCGCCGTCATGCTCATCTCGAGCCCAGAATTCTACTGCTCCAACGAGATACTCTCCATCACGGCGCTCTTGTCCGTGCCGCAGATCTTTGTCCGGCCTGCGAACAAGCGCCGCGAGGCGGACGAGATGAAGAATATGTTCAAGCATCCAGAAGGTGACCACCTCACGATGCTGAATGTGTACCACGCGTTTAAGGGCGAGGCAGAGCGCGGCGAGGACACCAAGCGCTGGTGCCACGAGCACTACCTGTCGGCCCGCCACCTGTCGAGCGCGGACAACGTGCGCGCGCAGCTCAAGCGGATCATGGAGGTCCAAGGGCTCGAGCTCTGCAGCACGCCATTCCATGACAAGAACTACTACACCAACATCCGGCGAGCGCTCGTGGCGGGCTTCTTCATGCAGGTCGCAAAGCGCGAGAATAACAAGGTCTACCGGACGATGAAGGATAACAACCAGGCTGTCATGTTGCACCCCAGCTCCGTGCTCACAACCGACTACGAGTGGGTGCTGTACAACGAGTTCGTCCTCACGACCAAGCAGTACGTCCGTACCGTCACGGGGATTAAGCCCGAGTGGCTGCTGGTAAGTCTCTCCTCTCTGTTCCATACATGCAAAACACTATCTATTCGGAGTATTGACGATGCGTGTGCTTTCAGGAAATTGCACCTGGGTATTACGATGTAGAATCCTGGGACGGACAGCCGGATGTCAAGCAGGCGCTCAAGTCAGTGGCGGACAAGGTGCGCCGCCGCGCCGCGATGAAGGCCCGTCCTTAAGACCCCGGCTCTAGCCGACATGGGCCTTTCATCACTGTTGCAGAGCTGCGTTAGCGGCTAGCGACCCCCGCGTGATGAGCGCCTACCTACATGTTGTATGTCGGACCCCGGCGGCCCCGTGCCCCGTGGTCACCCGTCTTGCGATAGCCAGGCCATCTTCCGGCGGAAACTCTTCCGGCTGGGTGGAGGAAAGGTCCGACTGTGCTAGATTTAGAGTTGAAAGGAGCAGCATGTTGCGTACGTGGCGTCAGTGCAGCAAGACATCTGACTGGCTGCTACGTGCTGCAGAGGACGGCGGCCATGAAGCGGACCGCCTCCGCAGGTATACCAATAGTTTCTGCTATAATAGGACATGAGTGTAAGATGCACTGTGGTAGTTTTCGATAGCAAGCAGAGTAGCCGAGCGTCCCCGGTTGCGCAACGTACGAGGGCCACGACTGGCGAGCACAGTGATCGAATAGTTATTGATCATCGTCCGCAACGGGACGAACCAAAAAGAAATCATGAACCGGTGCCATTGAGACGTGAAAGTCCCTTGAGCCGACAGGGATCTTCCCAACACGTGTACTTGCCGCCGCTCGCCTGCTCACAATTGTGACGGCGGAGGGTTCTGGTTTTCGCCACGTAATGAGATCGTGGCATCAACCAGAGTCTGAGTTCCCCTTGTGAGCGCTGAGGTTTCACTCGGGACTTGCCGACGACTTGCAAGGATCCCTATGCCTAGCGTGCGTCGATCCTCCACGAATGTCTCGCCTAAGCGAGCCATACCAACGGCGTACTGCGTAAAGGGCGAGTAGCGAGAGCGGTTGCTTCCGCATTATAGCCCTCAATTATGTGCATGTCGTGGGTGATGGCGACCGCGTGGAAAGATTGGCTCCGCAGTGACGCCTCTGGTGACGGGGTTTGCCTCCATCTCGATAAAGTCGATATCGACCATGATGCAGAAAAAGGTACGGCAAGGGTCGCGTGCCGAGAGCTGATAAGTGCGAATATGTACAGGATGGGGCTTTATGAGCTCTGCATGCGTCAGCACTTGGATGATGTGCAGACGGAGAAGCCTCTCCGGGTGCAACGACCGAGGTGGGAGCATTTCAACTTGGACCGTATTGGGTGGACGACCGCGACCACTCGGTCGGGTCACGAAGGCGACTGCCGTCAGCAACCTTGGAAACCATAGGACTGCATACACGGACTTGGCCGGACTATTCCCGCCGTGGCCTACTGGGGCGTCGCTGGACATATGGTGGATGCCCAGCCGGCCACCGTCTCTCTCCACCCGCTGCCTTCATTTCGTGCGGACTTGGGGCGGCTCGAGGCATCTCGAGTCGATAGCGGACAGGTGTGAAAAACGCAGAGCAAACCCAAAGAAGAACATCTGGCATGCGGCGGGAGGGTTCCCCGGTGGCGAGGGCGCAACGTGCAGCATGCCGCATGAGGAGGGAGCAACACGTTGGCCACCAAGCCGAGAAGCCTCGAGCGCACAGCCAAGGCTGCAGTTGTGGACGAGCAAGATGCTGGATCGGGCGCGATGCAGAGCGCTTTGAACGGCGCCCTCGGCAGCGAGGCCAAGCGGCAGGAGTCAGGACAGGCAAGGCACGCAGCGCCCCTGGTCGCTCCTGCTTGCGCATTACACCCATTGGATTGTATGCTGCGCACCTGCCGCATCGCTTGGTTCGGCAGCTGCATGGGCCCATCGGACTGTCTCGCCGCAGGGATCAACCTTGCACGACCAAGACTCATGGCTCACGACTCACGATCCGCGAGCCTCAACCATCACCACTTGCAGCCCACGCGCGCAACGCCTTACCCGAGCCTGACGTGCATGTCCATCCTGGAGCCGGCCCACTGCCCAGACCCCGACACACACGCCCAGCTGCGCGTTGCCATCTCCCAGTATCACATGGCCAAGGCTCCGACGTGCATCCGCGGACCAGGGCCGCGACACGTTCACCCGGTTCCGGCCTCTCGCAACGTGCCAGCATAGCCGTCGGCCCGCTCGCAAGTCGCCGTTGAGCAGCCCGCGGCCTGTCCCGGCTGTGGTTGTGCGATCTCGACAACATGCAAGGTCAGCCATGCACAAGCTCACTGGCTCCTACCACCCAGCTACCCTCATGATCAGCGCGGTGCGGTGTGTCCGCGGACGACATGCGAGCCTCTGCGAAAGCTCTCGCCTCTCATCGAGATGCCCTGGTTGCTGTGCTTTCTCAGGCAGGTCAGGACATATAGTCGCTCCTGCGAATTAGGAACCCGGGCCGCAAACGGGTGAGCGGACCTTTTGCCAGGCCGATGGCGAAGATTGCGATACCACTTCGGAGCTAGACTCGGACCAAACAGCGACGATATGTCACAATCTCTATTGGTTCATTTCCTTTTCTGCGCGCAACCATTGGGTTCACCTTTGAAAGCCAAGGAAAAAGTAAGCAGTGTACCAGGCCTGCAGTCGGTCGGTCAGACCATCCTCCCAAACAACGCATGCCATGAAACGCTGTCAAGCCGAGACTGGCTTGTGCAACGATTGGTCCGAATTAATCCCCAAAGACCGTTCAACAAGCGTTCCCCGACTGTCTTTAGGCCCGCTTTGTCGCGCCGGAGACAAGGTTGCTGACGTCTCAGAAGTTCGTTGCCAATGCCGGCACGTCAGGGCTCGTCCTCGTCACCTGCGGGCTAGTGTCTAGGCTCATCGTTGGGATACGTGCCTTGTGGCGAACAAGCCGTTCGTTGGAACTCTCGCTCTGGTTGATTATCTCCATCAGAGTATAGTGTATCGCGCCACCCTCCATCCGAGGCACCGAAACATCATTCGAAACTCGCCAAGGATCGATGGTAGCGGATAGTTGCTCGTTCTCCCTCCCTTCAGCCTGTGCGACAAGTCAGTCAATTGCCAGAATCACACCGCTCTGCTGTTGGTGAAGACTCACACAGCACTTGGCGCACGGAGACCCGTTGACGTAGACCCAGTTCTCGCAGTTCAAGGTCCACCAGTACTTGCAATGGTACTTGTAGTAACCGCCACTCATGTTGAGACAGCAAAAGGCGTCACGAACAGGAATGCTTCTATCGAAGTGAGCAGATATCAGAGGCGAGCAGAGCTCATCGGGAGCCCGGCGAGAAAGGTGCTCCGTACTTTTGGTGTAAACGTCGAGCTCAGTGATCGTCGGTTGTGTTGAGCAGCGACACTGTGCTCATATTTGAGGCGATGTCCACAGACTGAGTAGGAATCCCTTGAACTCCATGCGAGAAACACCTGATGTATTTATATCCACAGCACGACCTGATATTGTGACGAAGTCCGTAGCAAGGACATTGATGTCTTTTTCGGCCCAAAAAGATGCACCCATCCCAATCAAGAAGCCAACTCCCGGCCCCCCTCCCCCTGGTCTGGCAGTGCATCCACGACGCGCGTGGCGTCCCTGTAGGGCCGTTGCTATTCGTGTTATGTAGCTCCTGTCAGCGAGTGGGAACTTTCAAGGCAGAGGCCTTCATGCCATGTTACACCATCTTTCTGCCCCTGTCTGCATCAAGGCTCATGGTGTACGGCTGATCATTCTTCAATATTGTGGACTGGCCTCCTCAGTCTTTTGGCGGCAAGGTTCCTCCTATGATTGACACAACATTGTTGCATTCAGCTACCAAAACAGCTGCTCTGTCGTCAGCCAGTTCTACAGTACGCTTTCGCATTGGGCAAAGTCAGCAGGACGTATCGAAGAGAAAGCAATGGTCAGGCATTGATGAGCTGGAAGCCGCCAGACATCCCCAACAATGCCGACACGCCAGCGGGTCCCCGTCATAGACAAGACCACACGAAACCAGATTGTCAAGCATTCTATCGACCATCATCGTAGTATAGAAGATTGGCTCGGATTGCATCACTACGAATCATGGCCAAACGAGCACATCAATGGCCACGAGCTGCCCGAGCCAGCCGGGTCCGCTGTCTGCGCCGAGCAATCTTACGCGGTCCATCAGTGGGGGATGACCAGGGTCACTGCACGATAAAGGACGTTTCCGTATGAGGAAAGAAACAAAACCTGTGAAGCTTTCGTGATGAAGCTGGGACCGATCCGGTGCACAGCAGCAGGACCCACGCCATGTCTGCTGAGACTCTGCGTCTTCGGGGACTCCCTGCGCTCTCACTGGCTCTTTCCAAAGCTTGTGGGATAAGGCGTACTGTCTGAAAATTGGCCATAATCCCTGTTTGCAGCATGACTGGGTCCTTTTTTGGCCGAGTCAAAGTCTTCACTTATTCCTGCACGGATAGTATCGTTGAGGCAATATCCCTTGCTTGCAGGCCACCGGATACGCCGGTACAGACGCACACGACTCTTAAGTCTGAAGATTGTGGTGGCCGCACAACATGAAGTCTCGTAAATCACTGCTTTCTCTTCCACACGTACCACCCGACGAATAAGCTCCATGTTCCGCAGGTTATGGAGATGAGGCACAGACTGTCAAGGTTCATCACTGCATGATTGTCTTCATTCCGTTGATGCCCTAGCAGAGCCCTCGTTTCCCCTCCACAACGCCCACAGCTGTCTGTGCGTGCCCAAGCTCTCACAGCCGTTCGACCTTTCCAATGATCCACGGGATATGGCAGAGTCGATCGTGGTCTAAAGAGAGACGCCCGACACCTGTGACAGGGGGCTGATGGAGACCATCATGGTTGGCAGGCGAGAATACTGTGGGCTTCTCATATACCGGCTTTATACGATGCTATGACGTCTCGCAACAAGTGCCTCGTCAGGACTGTCAAGCAGCAAGATCACTCGAGAATACAGTCAGCTGACCATGGTTGTGTCTTGCTTAAGCTGGATAACAGAGCACCTCCACCTGCTGTGCTACGTCGGAGGTCAACTTCAGCCCCTCAGAGGAGCAGCTTCCTTCGACATGGACCCGTGATGTGGAGAAATCACTCGCCAAGGGCTAAAACATCCCTATGCACGCGTCGTATGTTGGCGAACATGACTCGAAGCAGGGCCTTTACGCAGTACTTCCGCATACATCCCCAGGCAGATCGGCCCAGACACAGGCAGGCTACATCATTATCGTTGGTGCGTCTCGTGAACCTCGTGTCCATCGCCTCCAAAACCCCCGTCACTCTGTTCGGAAGCCATTCATCTTGAGCATGACGACTAATTTGCACGAAGGTTCCACAATCCACCGTCCGCCGGGGGCTGCGGCAGATCTCGGAGAAAACTCCGATGGCAGAAAGAGAGGGCAGTCGCGACATCTGCCCTGTCAAGCAGAGGTGGTTGCCATGCTGCAGGTTTTTTCTGGAGTGGTGTCTCGGCACCTGAAGGTGACAATCAGCCGCCACTAGCTACCGCCTCCCCGGTGCCCTCCAGTGCTTTCCAGGAGACGCCAGTAACAATCTCGAACACGCTGGAAGTTGCCTGTCATTACTCGATAAGGCAGCTCTATTCTATCATTGCGGGGGTTTTGGCGGGTATTCTTCCCATTAGGAACTCGTTCAAATCCCGTCAACAAATCCGATACTGGTGCAATCCATTTCTCGCCTTTATGCGTTCCCCTCATCATGACAAATTCGCTACCTGTGGAATCTGCATTATGCTTGGTTGAAGCCCCCTGAACAGTTCTCTGCTGCAGTCAGCACAAACACAGCAGGTCCGACTGGACCCTCCATGAAACCCGGTTGTCGACCACTGGGACAACACAGGTCCGACTGCGTGTCGGCATACTGCCGCTCCTGCAGCTGGCTGAAAAGGGTCGACTTGGATGGTTCGCCTGGGTCGGCGGGTCCCCACGACACCCTCTGCTCTTAATGGAAAGGACATAATGCCGATATCCGATTGACTTCCCCACGCATGGCTGCCTGTGTTCACGCAGGGGCTTAGGGTCAAGATTCACCCGAGCCCGAGACTCGTCTACGCAAAAGACTTTTCGAGTTGTCTCGCGCTGATGTTTCATCGGAGGCAGGTTTGCCAGCACGCATCATTTTCACCAAGACAACAATGTGTGCCCACAGTACAAGCAATCTCATGATCTTCTCATGCTTTCGTAGCACGGGGTTTGAGACGTATGTGGATTGGAGTGAGCGCACCAGGTCACGATGGCGACAGGTGAAGCAAGTCCATGACGGTGACGATCATGCTTCGAGCCACCCATTCATGCGAGCTGGAGCAGACTTCTCAGAGGCTCGGTAGGGTGGTATCGCATGAAGTGACAATATTACCCGGCTATGCACGGTACATTCCGTTCCAATCCTTGGAAATGTACAATAGTACGTGCGCACAAACGTTATGCTCCTAGCCAGCCTGCCTGCTCCAGCTCGGTACCTATTACTGATGGGCACGGGCGATCGCCCGCTCAACATGCAAGCCTCCTTCTTCCGGCATCGGGCTCCACGGCGGAAATAACCTAGGTCGAGCGCCGGGATGGGAGAACCAGGTCACCCACCCTGCAAAACGCCCGGCATGTTTCTATCTGGTGGCAGACCCAGAAGCGTGCTGCGCCGCCGTTTTCGATTCCGCAGACAGGTGCCACCGCTTTGCAAAGACCAGGAGCGGACAACAGGACCGGTATCCACGAACCACAAGGTACAACTTTTGTGCGTGTGCGTGTGCGTGTGTGTGTGTGTGTGTGTGTGTGTGTGTGTGTGTGTGTGTGTGTGTGTGTGTGTGTGTGTGTTGGTGAAATCTGTTTGCAGCAAAAACGGAGCGTTGCCTGGGGCTCGAGTCTAGAACCACCTGCCAAAACCACCAGTGGACCTCGTCCTGACGTACGGTACCTTCGCTACCCTACCTACCTAGTATGTGGGACCAGCCGTTGCCAAGACGGGACCAACCTTGTCCTCTCCCGGTCTTCGACGCGTCTACGGAGGACTGTACTGGGGTTTCCAGACGGGAAGAAGATCTCCAGTGGATCAATCATGTGGACAATGCAGAAGGAACCTCGGGAAGAGGCAAGGGGAAAAAAAGAAAAAAATGAAAGAAATCTGGGGCGATGATGCACAGGAACGGGGCGAGGATCGCAAGGGTAAGATTACCGTCGAACTCCGACTCGCCAAGGTCGGTAGGAAAGTATGTGCGAGAAGGCGTACTCGAGGGGGCAAAGAGAAAGACGACCGGCAGATGTTCCCATAGGTATGCTGAAGGGGAAAAAGACGTTCAAGGGACAAGCACGCCAAGCCTGTTGGATAGGTCAAGGCCGCAGCGCAGGCCTTCTCGGCGATGTACGTCACACTTCGTTGTCTCCGATTCAGGAGATGCGGCATCAAACTTCTCCCCACGTGATCAGGTCTCCATTGCCGCGGGGAATCCTTCTTTCACAAAGCCCTGTAACAGTCTTAAGAAGCGTGTCCTCAGCACCCACCCAGAACGACCTTAGACCTTAGAAGTCATTGAAGTTTGGAAACTGTCGATTTTTGTTCATTGCGATATACAAAGTGTGATCCTTGGCGAACCGAGCAAGCAGCAGCAACAGCGGGGCGGTTACATGGCCGCCCGTGGCGCTGTCTTCTCATCGGTGCAGGGGAACATTGTGGTCTGATATACATATTGTGTGCTTGCATGGCAAGTTTTAGACGGCGCCGGAACCCAGACCAGGACTTGAACTTGGAAAGCCATTGCGTGATGCGAAAGGGGCCACGAGAGAAACGCCGCCAAGCGGTCTTCCTTGCTTCTCTCCTCTCTTCTTTTCTTTCGTTTCCTCCCATCTATTCTTGACGACGACCACCGCCCGTCCGTGTCGCCGGCGGAGGTGCCGGCGGCGGCGCGGTCGGCGGTTTGCTGCTCCCTGTGTCAGCTCCAGGCGCCGGCGGGATATCGGTCCCTGGCGCAGGGAACTTAGTCGGCAGGGGCACCGTCATCGGGCCTCTTGGCGCAGCTATCCGGCCCTCGAGCTTCTCGCCACGGATGACCTTCTCGACCTCTTCCCTGCTGAGCGTCTCGTACTCGACGAGGGCCTTGGCGAGCAGGTCGAGCTCCTTGCGGTGGTCCGACAGCAGCTTGCGCGCGCGCTCGTACGCCTCGTCGACGGTGCGCTGTACCTCGGCCTCTATTATCGCGCGCGTCTCAGAGCTGAGGGTGTCGTACCGCGTCGCGTACTCCATGTTGCCGAGGCGCGGGGACATGCCAAGCCTGGCAATCATGGTGAAGGCTGTAGAGGTGGCGCTCTTGAGATCCTGTGATGATGGTGATGACAAGTTAGTAGACTGCGAAAGAAATATGAGGATACAGGGACAACAAACGTACTGATGATGCACCGCCAGTGACTTTGCTAGTGCCGTACACAATCTCCTCTGCGAGCTTGCCGCCCAGCGACATGTCGATCATGGCGAGGTAGTTCTGGACCGTGTAAGAGTACTTGTCCATCTCGGGTAAGTACGCGGTGTGGCCGAGCGAGGGCCCACGGGGTAGCACAGTGACCTTGTACAGGGTGTTGGAGCCTCCCTTGGTGAGCAGGCCGACGAGCGCGTGCCCAGCCTCGTGGTACGCCGTCATCTCCTTCTCCTCGGGTGTGATGACCATGGTCTTGCGCTCAGCGCCCATGATGACCTTATCCTTGGCCCAATCGAAGTCAAGCTTCGTGACGGACGCAGCCTTGGCCTTGCTGGCGTGCACTGCAGCCTGGTTGACAATGTTCTCAAGCTCGGCGCCAGACAGGCCGGAGGTGGTTTGCGCGATGGCGGTGAAGTCAACATCCTTAGCGGCCTTGATCTTCCGGGCGTGGTGCTGCAGGATGGCGAGCCGGCCACGCACGTCAGGCAGCTCGACCGTGACGTGACGATCGAAGCGGCCGGGGCGGGTCAGGGCCTTGTCGAGAGATTCGGGGAAGTTGGTAGCGCCGATGATGATAACATTGCTGTTCTGGTCGAAGCCGTCGAGCTCGGTGAGGAGCTGGTTGAGCGTCTGGCGAACATAGGAGGCATCCCGGGACTGGCGACGACTGCCGATGGCGTCGAGCTCGTCAATGAAGACAATGGCAGGAGACTTGGCCTTGGCAGCAGCAAACAGGTCACGGACACGCTTAGCTCCAACACCGACGTAGACCTCGTCGAACTCGCTGCCAGACATGTAGAAGAATGGGACGCCGGCCTCGCCAGCCACTGCACGAGCCAGAAGCGTCTTACCAGTACCAGGAGGGCCGACCAGAAGAATACCCTTGGGAAGCTTGCCACCGAGCTGTGAGAATTTGTCGGGGTTACGCAGGAACTCGACCATCTCCTGGAGCTCCTCCTTGGCCTCGTCGGCGCCGTGTACATCCGTGAAACGTGCCTTCTGTTGCTCGGCTTTGACCTCGGTATCAGTCTTCGCAGAGCCGGGGCCACCAGGGCGCTTGATGACGCTCATGGCTTCGATGAGCATGGTGAGGACAATGAGACTGAGGTACGTGAAGAGGCCGAACCAGAGGAGGAACTTGACCCAGCGGAAGATGGTGCCGCCAATGGTCTCGTCGACCACGACGTGCAGCGGGCCATCCTTGCTGCCGGTGCCGGTGTTGCTCTTCGAGACCGCGAGGGTGCTGCCGCGGGAGCGAGCAGCCAGCGCCTGCGTGACGGCCTGGATTTGAGTCGGGGAGAGGTTGCCGGGAATGTTCGAGACCGTATCGCTGATCGAGCTATCGACGCCATCCTTGGGTGACACCATGGCAAGAGCCTTGTGGTAGGCGTCGGTGGCTGCCGCATTTGCGGCAAAGCGGCCAGAGGCATAGCGCTCGACGACGATGGCGGGCATGTTGGCACGGAGGAGGGCTTGGTAGAATGCGTTCTGGGCGGTGGCGCTGCTGGGATTCCGGTTTGCGGCTTCTTCCATGTGCGCGAGCAGATTTCTTGACGTGCCGCCCGTGCTGAAGGGTCTTTGTGGCTGAAGGTGCGCACGGAGGTGCGAGATATGGAACGGCCGGAGAGTCGATGCGGAGGAGAAAGGTCGCGAGCCGGCCCAGGCGCCGAAGCTGAGGTTATGCGAAACCGGAGCGGCGGAGAAGAGCTTGTTGCGATGTGCGGCGGAGAGGGAAGATCGGATGTCGAAGGCGACGACCCCGCGTGGCGAGGCAGCAGAGCGCATCGCGTTGGCGATGCCTGCGGCGGCAGGTGTTCGAGAAGCCATGACTACGGCGGGTGGTGTGAGGCAGGCTACCGCAAGCCTCCGAGGAGGATGCAGGAAATGAGTGATACGGCGCGCACTTGTGTTGTGCGTCAGTGCCGTCAGTGCCGGAAACCTGTCGAGGCGGTGAATAAGGCCCTGCAACGATGCACCGTCGTGTTGTGGTGCGTGTCGTAGAGGGTTGCTGTGATGGCGCGTGGTTGGTGCCGGAAGAGAGCGGAGGCTCGACGATGGGGGGGCTGTCGAGATTTAGAGATCTGACGATGACGATGCGCTTGCTGAGGACAGTGTGAGCACGGGGCCGATGTCCTGGTAGCTCGTGGGTGGACTTGACGGCAGCGACGAGCCGTGAGTCGTGTCTGCAAAAAGTGCCTCCTCCAGTCTTGATAATCCACCACTGACGACGAGCCTCGGGGGGGTTGTACAGGCGAAGTGTGTGTCGTGGTCGCAACGGAGCGGGAGCCGGGCTGGAGCGAGCGGCGAGGACGGCGAGGACGGCTTCACTGACACGCTGTGCCTGGCGGAGCAGGCGGCCAACGTTCCAGGCGGTTCCGCCCCCAGGGTTGTGGCTGAGGACCCTGCCTGCGCTACCAGGAGCTACTTTCAGGAGCACCCAACGGTGGTCGTGCAATGAGGTACTTGTGTTTGCTAGGTTATTCCGCCGGTCTTCGGAGTTTAGCCCTGACCAGATCACCTCATATCAACACGACCAAACATCCAGCAGTCATTCAATCGAACAGGCCAGATCATAAGTGCGGTGGCCCGCCAGCTGCCTGTGCTGTATTCCAGTACCCGCGTATCTACCAGCTCCGACTATCGCCTCATCCATCACTCGTATGCGAACAACTGTTGAAACGCGCTTTCCCGATTGCATTGAAGTCATGCTAGAGACCCTGTCATATCACCCGCTCCCCGATGCAATGCCGGATGCACCAGTTGTATCGCTAAGCTTTTGCCTCGCCATCGTTCTTCGTCAGTCCCTGACGGATGGCCAGCACATTGTCCACAATTACGGCATCGATACCCTCCTTGACTTGGCGCTGCGGTTGTAGACACGTTAGCTGTGAACAGAGATGCCCGGAAGATACACTCGCGGCTCAACGTACCTTTACCAACTCCGGATCATTGTTCTCTTTGCCATAACTGACACACACCAGCCCGCTCTGCTTGACGACCTTCACCAGCCGCGGGCTGTTGATGAACGGATGCGCCTCGCTGACGATCCCCAGCAGATTCCAGCGGCTCGCGAAGCGAATCGCCTCCTGCAGACTGCTTGCGCGGATGTCGCTGACTTCGCACGAGCCCGCATCCGTCAGGAACAGGATGGGAATGCTAGGCTGCTTGAACGACAAGCACAGGCAGATGTCCGGGTTGAAGCTGCTGAACAGCACCTGGCGCGGCCCAGAAAGGTCGTACACTTTGGCGAGCACCGTGTCGCAAAACTCGTTGAGCTCGATCGCGTACGTGTCCATATCGTGCTCCTCGCTCTCGTATAGCATCGGGTACTTCATCTCAATGTTGAAGCCCACACCCTCGGGCAGTTTCTTGAAGAGATCCTCGAGCGTCGCGAATGGCGCCTGGATGAAGTTGCCCTTCGTGTTGGCTTTGTATCCCTTCTGCTTGAAGTCGAGCGTATACTTCATGCGCTCTTCGAGGCCCGTTGCCTTGGGTGGGTCGAGGTTGACCGACATGGAGCGCTGTCGTGGCCCGGGCTCGTTGCTCCGTATCCGGTCGGTCTCCGTCCTCTGGGCCTCGCCCTTCTGCTGGCCAGGTCGTGCGGTGTCCTGGTTGATGTGCAGGAATTGCTCCAACGTCAGCGTGTGAACAGGCGCGTCTATACCTGTCTCGCTGACGAGGAAGTCGTGATAAATGACCGGCACGTGGTCCTTGGTAAGCTGTACGTCGAATTCGACATAATGGGCTCCGAGATTTGCCGCCGCGATAAAGGACGGGACTGTGTTCTCGCCTAGCTGGAGCGATTTGCTCGACATGAAGTTCTTGCCCATGCCGCGGTGTCCAAACACCATCGTTGAGGAAAGCTTCTTCCAATAGGTCTGCTGGGATGTGATCTCCATATTCGGGTGCGAGAAGGGCGTAATCACGAGGAAATTGAAGTTGACGACTCCGATCACGTCAAAGTTGGCGCCCTGGATGGGCACACAGACATCGCCCTGTAGATTCATCCTCTTCGTGCCGATCGTGGGCCGCACGGCAGATAAGAGAGCCACTGCTCGACCGATCTTATTCTTGTCGTTGCCGGAGTAAGTCGGGACGAGATCGAAGAAAAGCTTCACCTTAGACGGATCCGTTGTCGAAAATACAATAGGCTCTGTGGAGATGTTGTCGTGCGTGGGCAGGTCGACAATGACGGGCTCGCCTTGCGCCCCCTGTGCGGACACTACCACGGAGAGCGCTGTATCAAGCTGATTCGTATGTGCCTCGGCAAGCGGCACGCGGTCGAGCTTGACGGCTTCAACACTTTTGCGAATATCCATGGAACCTAGGCTCACCATGACTAGGCTGCTGTCTTTTAGGTAACGATGGCCAAATGATTTGACGGGCTCCGCGATCCTGGTGCTTCCCTCAGACCTGCGATCCTCCAAGGATGAGGTCTCGGGAGGAGAAGACTGCGAACTGGAGCTACCGGACTCCGGGACAACCTCCAAGCTCGGCTGGAAGGGTGTGTGAAAGTCCAGAAGATCAGCTATTCTCAAGTGACCGCGCAGCGCGGCGTGCTCCTTGGGCGTCCAGCCGAAAGAGTCTGCGCGGTTCACCTCTGCTCCAGCTTCCACAAGGAGCGTGGCGACGTCCAGGTGGCCATCAACGGCTGCAATGTGCATTGGCGTCCACGAAAACGATTTCTCTGTCAGCCCCAGCTTGGTTCTCTGCTCAGGAGAGCCCTCAAGCAGCACCCTCGCACACTCGGTGTGGCCGAAGCGCGCAGCAATGTGCAGCGCCGTCTCGCCCGTCTCATCCTGCCAGTTGACATCGACACCGGCTTCCACCAGCATTTGCACGATCTTGACGTAGTTGCCCTTCGTCGCTATGGCCAAGACCGCACTAGACCGCGTCACCTTTCGGCCATGTCGCGCATCGACATCGCCCTGCCAGCTCTCACCCCTGAGCAGACATTGCACCGTTAGCGGGTGACCACCAATGACGGCAAGATGCAAGGGCGCGTTGCCTTCCTTGTCCTGCCACTCGAAAGCGTCTATTCCATCGTGAACATCGAAGAGTGACCACTCCTGCATCCTCGCCATGAGGATCTGGCATACCACCACAAAGCCAGCCTGAGCAGCATAGTGAAGCGGCATCCTTCCCAACGAGTCCTTGCTCGCCAATGAAGGCCGCTGCTCGGGCTTCAAACAGCTCAAGAGATATTCAAGAGTCTGCACGAGCTCATTGTCAGATCCAATGACGCCCGAGTCCGGTTGCCCGAACAGACCGTTCCGCAGGGGACCTTGGCCGCCAGGAGTCGCATTTGGTGTCCGGTAGTGGCTGTTGTAATGTGAGCCCACAGGGAAAGGGACGCTGGTGGTGGTCGGCTCGACGTCTTTTGCGATAGGTGCCTTTGAGCGGCCGATGTGGATAACGAGTCTGTGAATGCAGTTGCGCTCGTTCAAATCGCTTGTTTCTTCGAGTGATTTTGCCTCGCCCACAAGATAAGCAATGCAAGCCTTGGATCTCGAGGAGACTGCCCGTTGAAGCAAATTTAGCAACACCTCCTGTCCAGGCGGGTACGCGCTTGTCAGATCTTCCGCCACGAGAGTCTTCTCCAGCGTTCCTGCGTCATCCTGGCGAATGGCCAGCTCAAGACTGTCGAGCACCGCCTGGGGTACACTCAGCATAGCCTTAGCCGTGACACGACCCAGCGAGCGCACGGAGCGCGCAGACTTGTCAGACACCGAGTCATCAAAGTTCTGCGCATCGGCCAGCATAGATAGCCATTTGTTGATTTCATTGACCAAGCGGGCGAGCGTGACGTCCTTGGCGAAGGGCTTGGGGTCGACCTTGGTCATAATGTACCGCTCCTGCGTGGTGCAGTCTGGCAGCTTCTTGTCGAGCTTCTTGGTGATCTTGACGAACCCGCGTCTATTGATCTCGCCAAACCACTGCAGATTACGGAGCTGGTTCCGCAGCTCGAGCAGCGCGCCCATGAGCTCCTCCACTTCGTGCTCATCCAGGTCGGCAATGACGTCGGCACTCCGGCCATATCTGTCCTGGAGAAGCTTGAGGCGGCGGTGGGCTTCGGTGAACTTTTTGCTGTAGAATGAGTCGACATCCTCAAGATTCCGATCCAGGGCGAAAAAGAATTCTAGAGCAGCAGGTGGTTAGGGGATGCCCATGCCGTACGGCGAGGAGAATAGTTCTCCGTCTCGTAGTGTAAGCGCCCACCTGCAAGATCTACATTATCCCCCGCCTGCTGCGCCTTTGCAGCGGCCTTGATCAGCTTCTTGAGGCCCTTGTAGTCGATGTAAGATGACGACCACTCGGGGACCTGGTTTCGTGGGAGACTATAGTTGTGGTGTAAGCTGGGTGAGGCCCTCAACTAGGAAATGAAATGAGGCGTCCACAGTCCTCAATGCAGGCAGGTACTCACTTGCGGCCGAACTTCATCTTGCTCAGCACCAAAATGTGCAATTATCTTCCCAAAAAGGTACCGCCCTTCACTCCTTTTTGGATGTTGCCAGAAAAGCGAGAAAGGCCACGAAACTTGCAGTAAATCAGGGTTTTCTTTGTCCTGACAAAGAGCATCCCCCGTAAGGTGACGACGGCGTGTAAAGCACCCACAAGACGGTGGAGAGTGTTTGGTGGGGCGGAGACGACGGGAAGTGAAGTCCGCGTGAGAGGGCCTCAATTTCACAGCGCCTAGGTGGCGGGTCACGAGCACATGCGCCCGGGGCAGGAGGCGAGCCGGTGCAACGAAAGGGGACCTTGTCGATTGAGATAATCCGGGGATGGTATCGTGAGAGCCGAGAATCTAGACTCGGGTCGCAAGCCTAGCTCTGGAGCACAAGGGCGGTCACGATGCGGTATGTGTCCGGGGTTGTGGTGACGCTGTCCTTGTGATGTTGGATACCCTGGAGATTTAGGGGTCCTCCCTTGAACGTATGGGTGGTGAAGCTTGTTACGAGAAGCCGGTTGGCAGGATTGCACGCTGGTATCGGCCGAGCTCAGGCGCCATTGAGCAGGGAGAATGATGGCAAAAGGTCGAGGGGAAGCAGATTCGAGACGCAGGGTCCAACGACCTTGGATGGTAGGAAGCTTGTATCAGGGTGGCGGTACATTAATCTCTGCCGAGGGGAAGAAGCAAAGGCGATTCAGGATCCCGTCACTACTTGGACCAGAGTGCATGCAAGCACCACTGCTCTGGATCTCATGCCCTGATGCGCACCCCTGGCTGGCTGGCTTACACAGGAGGCGGCTCGGCAGGCTCTGCTCGGCGTCGGCGGCCCGGTACGGAGTACTTCCTGGTGAACAGGCACTGGCTTGGAGCCCGTCAAACTCTGCGACAGCCGTGACAGCCAAGCTCCACGTGCTATGACGCACAGTCCCGATGCATTGTCCTTGACGCTCAGCCGATCACAAGGTCCCTGACTCTCTCTCCGGTCCCGCCGCGGAAGCTCTTTCTACTATTCGGGCATGCAATATCTCCTCCATTGCATGATTCCGCCTGGTCTTGGATGCCGGCTTGTGTCTTCTCCGTACTTCTGGCGAGGCTATGTCTGTCCCCTTCGACCCGATGTGCAAGGCTCGTAGTCTGGTAGCAACGGTAGCCGCGGTATGTCCGCCCGTCTTGAACTTGCTACAGGTGCTGAGCACGGGCTCCACACCACCACACTTGGCAGCGCTGGAGCGAAGCACTCTGCACCAGTCATGGGCCGTCGTGGCTCTGGGTTCGACATGTGACTGGCTGGAGTCTGGAGGATTTCCACGCAACCGGGCTTCATGGCATAATGACCGAGCTCACAAGTTCGCCTCTTCCTCTGGGTGGTCCAGTGTGCAAAACCCAACCAAGTGCCACGAGCAGGACAACCAGTCCTGCAATGTGTTGTATCTCAGTGCGCTTTATACAATTGAGCACCCGTCGTTGCTCATGGTGCCTCTCTATATGTTTGACCATCATAATACAAGTTACAAGCTCGATGCAGTCATGCATTCGTGGTATGTCCTCCTCGCAGCCCTGGGGCGTGCGTTGTCGTGTGCTTCTATACTCCGTTTTCTGTACACAACAGGACTACTTCCTGGGTATCAAATTCATGTCGGACAGCATCAGGCGACCGCAGAAATTCTCCATGCTTGCGAAGACGCATCCTCAGGCTGCAGCCATGTCCTCTTCTGAGGAGGGTTCCATCTCCGTCGCAGATGCGGTGCGACTGGCGACACTTCGACGCCCTCTGGTAATGGCTGTGTCCGAGAGCTTGGCTTCAGCTTGGACTCCAACAGGATCACATCCTCGCGTCCGCCATGAGAGGCTACTCGCTGCACAGCTACAGCTGATTGTGTCGAAGCTCGCCGCGTGCCTGCCACTCGTGTTGGTCCCGAAGCACTCCGGGAAGGAAGCTTCTGTATATTGAGTTGTACGAGAAGTTCAAGTGGTACATCGTTCCAATCGCTGTAGGTCCACCTTAGCAGCCGATGTCGTTTGGCGCACAGGGCTCCGTACAGGAGGGCCTTGACTGAAGCCAAGCTACCATTCAGCTCGGCTTCTACAGTCGCGAGGGTACTCTCGTCCGGTTTGCGCGAGTTGTTTTGGGGAAGCTGGCGTTGTCTCGGACCGTAGAAGCGTGTCAGATTACCGACGCTCATCTTGGCTCCTATCCCAGCAAGCTGGAAAGCCCGGGCTTGATGCGCATCCGGCAGCTTTGCGACCAAGTCATTCTTGACCTGCGTGGGACTCATCGTGTCGCATAACGTCACCTGGCGAAGAGCGTCAGCCAGAACAAGCTGGCGTTCTTTCTCCTGATGTCTCGTCGACTCCAGATCTTCGAATGGGTCGAAATCGAGGCCAGTCTTCAGCTTGATGACCAAATGTTTCACCTGTGAGCTGAGTTGCGTGGTTTTGGTAGTAAGATGCTCGAAATGAGCCTGAACGCTCGAAAGCTTCGTAGCTCTCTGCCAAAGCCCAGAGCTCTCCACTGAACGGCTGCTCTTGTTCAGCACATTCAAAGCTGCTTCGATGCGGTCGACCAGGGGTTGGTCGAGAGAGAAGGCCTTGACAACTTCGTCAGTCTCGGAGATCGCTTGACGAGCTTCAAGCTGAAGTCGTTGAGCCAACACCCAAGGCTTAAAATTTGCGGTGAACTCTACAAACGGTTCTAGGTTGCGGCCATAATCGCAAATTGTCGTGTCCCAGCTAATGTCGAGTATCCGCTGAAGGTTGTCGAATACAGCGAGAGCTAGAGCAATGGGAGCCTCAATTGTGAGGTGCCGGAGCATGACGATAAAATTGCTTGAGTGCTTCGCGATGCCTTTCACCAGCTTACGAGCTGCCTTGGACTCAAAACCGAGAGCGCAATTCTGGAACAGCAGGTGTATCGTTTGCGGGTCTGTCTGCACATCGTGACGTATGCACTCGACAAACTTCTTGGTCGCGCGGTCGATATTATCGGCCTCAAGCCACGCTCGAATCAAAGTTTCATAGCTATGCTTCGTGGCTGGAGCGGCCTTGGCATAGCTTCTAGGCTGCTCCTGGACGACGGCCTGATCGTGAAGCCATCCTTCGAATGGTATGTGTCTTTGTGCCAATGCAGGAAGCTCATTCTGGAACAGTGGCGAGCCAGCAACACCACGCATCCGCTTCGCAACTGTCCGGATGCCACGGATGTCGTTCAGCCCTCGAAAGTGGTTGAGGAGGCACAGCGTGGTCTGTTGTGTGTCTGGGCCAGCCGTATTCTTGAGTACCGTGTCAACGACGGTCTGGGCAAGGTCGGGACGCTCTACTCGGTTGAAGCCGGCAATCAGCGTATTATATATCATAATAGAAGGAGGTGCGGTAGACACCAGGAGATTGTAACATATCCTCGCGACCATGTCTCGAGGAGATGATGCACGATCGATTGCTGCGATCAACGACTCTCGCAAGTTCGAGCGGATGTCTGCGGACAGTTCCGGGTCGATGTGCGGAAAGTCGTAACTGGGGAGTTGGGTATTGCCACGTGCGTTCGCCAACTCTCGCCACACCTGTTGCTCTCGCGTACCAAACGAGGCGTTCGACTGCACTATAGCCTGTGGCTGCTCGCCGGCTCCTGGGGAATCGACCTTGGCCACTAGTTCTTCCACAAGGGTGATTACTGTGCTTGTGACTCGACCCAGGTGCTCCGCGGAAGTTGGCTCCAGCAAGCGGATTCGAGGGTCATCGTTCTCCGCCGTGATAGCCTTCTCAATGGCGGCCCAGTCGATCCGATTCGAGCCTGTGAGCTTGGGGTCTATCACCTTCCACTGGTCGCCATAGATTGCAGCACATTGCCGTGACAATGAGAGGTTGGAGATCCGTGACAAGAAATCAGAACTTGTGTCGCGTCCCTCCGCGCCAGAGATCTGTGCCAATGCAGTAGCATTCTCCGCGGTCAGGTTGTTGACTGCCGTCCTGGCCTTCTCTAGTTTGTCGTCGAGATCTTGCTTCCTGAACTCCTTGTTCTGTGCGTCTATTATGGCAGCTGTACCGAGTATCGTCGTATAGCAAGCCGTAAAGAGATCTGTTGCCGTGACCTTCCGACGTCGCGTAGCAGCTGTTGTCGACCGGCGAGCTACTGACTTGGTCGAATGAAGACAGATTCTGCAGAGGCAAGAGGACTGCCTCTGACCTGCCCGGGACCACATGCCTCCTTGCAGGTCGCCGGCATGTCACCGCGCGGCAGGGGCACTCCGTGGTATATTTCGAACACGGCCGCGCGCCTATGGTGCTGTGTATTTGTGTCGAGTCTATCGCATCGTAGAGGCCGTCGGCACGAGCAAGCGTTGAGTGAATTGGCGATGGGCATTATGCCTCTGGCCGAATTCAATGGGTCGACGATTGGTTGCATCCACTGGTGCGCTCGGGCCATTTAAGCGGCTCAAGATGAGGAGTACCTGGGGTATGTGTGCAATGCCCGCGACTCCATAAGTCACTTTCTGCAGGGGTGCTTTCTGGCGGGGTCGATCTTCCAGCCCTCCATGCAACCTGGAATACTAGCTTCAATCACTGTGATATCAGACTCCGTCCCTCTCACTTTCGACTTGCTGCAAACACGTCTGAACATAGAGCTCACACCCAGCCGACATGCTCTCCCTTAGCCTCACTGCCGAGCTCAACGGGTAGGTCTGTCCAACAGCGAGCAATAGCTCCAGATTGAGGAAATAGAACAGCGTTAATGATTAGCCTCTCAGCGTCACCAACCTTCGACCTCACGATACCGAAGACAGTCCCTTCTGGTACACCTTTAAGGTGCAGTGCACATCATGTCGGGAGACGCATCCCAACCCTGTAGCTGTGAACAGATTTGTACGGCTCGATCCGCGGCTTTCATCCGCGAAAAGGTCTGATTTACTGATCTGCATGGACAGGATGCCAACGAGCTGAGCGGCAGCCGGGGTGAAGCGAACTTTGTGTGGAAATGCAAGAACTGCAAGGTCAATACCCCAAACCTAACTTGAGCCCTGCATTGGAGACAATCTGGCTGACTCTCCAGAAGCGTGAATCATCTGCCTCGATCAAGCTGGGCCCCAAGCCCTACGAGCAGGCCGAGCCTGCCAAGCAACAGTCCATTCTGGAGTTTGACTGCAGAGGTCTCGAGTTCACAGAGTTCTCCCCCGAGGGGGAGTGGCTCGCCGACGCCATAGATTCTGGCACAAAGTTTGAAGGCATTGACTGCTTGGGCGAGGGCGAGTGGTTTGACTACGATGAGAAGGCGGGCGAAGAAGTGAGCATCAAGGATGTCAAGTGGGAAATCAAACGTGCGTAAGTGGTGCATTTTGGAGTCGTAGGCGTACACCCGTACAAGAGGCATCAGGGAAAGGAGACACTTTTTCACCCAGGGAACCTGAGAACTGGGCCTCATACATATACATTTGTACTCACGAACTTCATCCCCCGTCTGTGAAAATTGCGAAAACGGCTCCGGAAGTCTTGGGGATTCCGGCAAGCTGTTCACGCCCCCGCCATAACTGTACTGAGTTAAGCGTAGCCTTGCGCTGTCAGAGCCCCTGCTGTGAGGCCTGCGACCACTGTAATTGGCTCCTGGACTCACCTCCCAGCACCTGCAAGCTCGGGAAAAATGCAGCCTCGTCCCAAGACCTCCAGTCCGCACTGCTTTCCCACGATCGTGTTCCGCCAGCCCACCGCATCACGGCCACCGTAAATCAACCACCACCCACATACTCGGTCTTACGCAGACGCTTGCCTTGCAAGACAAAGTCGCAACTTGGCCGACATCGAAGCGATACCGACCTTCGTGTTCGGCGACTTACGGCCTACCTCTCCAGCGAATATACTTGCGCGCGCACATCTAGCGGTCGCGAGTCCAGCACCACACACATCATGAGTTTCATGCCGATAAACCCGCGGCCTATGCTGCAAGAGCTGTACGTCCAATTCTGTCGCAAGCCTGTTCTCCCGGTTCACCGCATATTCCTCGCCCACTAAGTGCGCCAAATGCTCCCGCACCCCTTCTCCTCCGCCTCCCTGCTTTCCCTTTCCCTCCCCTCCCTTCCCTAAGCACGCTCACGATCCTGAACTGCTCCACGAACATCCCGCTGACAAGACCGGAATTGCTTCTCAGGGTCAACAAGGACATCGTCGTTCGGCTCAAGTGGGGCGAGACCGAGTACAAAGGCAGACTCGTCAGCATCGACAGCTACATGAACATCCAGCTCACCAACGCGCAAGAGTTCATCGACCAGAAGTTCACGAGCGACCTGGGCCAGATCCTGATCCGGTGCAATAACGTGCTGTGGATCAAGGGCGCGGACGGCAGCGAGGGCGGCGCGGCCGACGTCAGCATGCAGGGTTAGATCGAGGACGGAAAGAAAAAAAACCAGAGCGAAAGGCTGGTCGAGAACGGGCCTCGGGATGGAGGATGAAGCTCACAGGTGATAGAACTGAACAGGGCGGTCACGCGTGGTCTTGATCGGCCGGGGTTCAACAGAATCAAGCCCGAGTCGCACACGGTCGTTTGCAACCATCGTCGATACCATCCCCAGCAGCGTGGAATATATGTCGAGCGTACCGTCGACGCTATCAGCACGTGGTCCCAACCGATATGGCGAAACAAAACAACGCGAAGACATCTCTCTGAGACTTCCACGGGGAGGGGATAAGCAGTATCGCGAATAAGAGCACAGACAACCACTGATCCTGGACTCTCTCAGGTGGCTTTGGTCAAAGTTCTAACGGCAATGGCTAGTCGTGCTGGGATGCGAGAAGTCAGATAGAGCTGCATCAGCAATAGGAAGCTCGTTGAACAAGCCGTGTCTAATGCCAGACCTCACCGAATGAGGCCTTTGTTGTCAAGTGACTGCTCCGGACGTAGACATGCTCAAAAAACCTGTGGCAAGTCGGTGGACATTCAACTGCCCAGACCTGCTCGGACAGTGGTCTTCTGATTCTATTCACCGCCTTCAATCACTGTATGCTCGTCTTCATCTCTATACTGTTCTTGTCCACTGGCACACAACCGGAGCCATGAGCAGACACTGCAACATCGCCTCACATGATATGTCTACATCAAGCAGGCGACCTTGCGGCTGCTGCACATCTCCGACCCGCCGACCTTTACGCGCTGGTTCTCGCCAACCCACATGTACGCCTCGACCATCCACTCGTACCACACCTTGGTGTCGTCCGTCTGCCGCCACATGCTGACTTCGAGCTCCGAGTCCGGTGGGAAGTAGAGAGGGTTCTGAATCGCAGATTGATATGGACGTCAGTTTACGGCTTCATGGGAAACAGGGCACAGGGGAGAGTAAAAAATTAGGCATACCTTCAATGGGAAGAAGATCGGGAACCAGGAAATCATGTCCTTGCTCTTGCGATCGATCTGGTCAGGCAGAATGCTAATCTCGACAGCCGTCGGCGCCTCCATCGTCTCGCCGCTCTCGGGCGAGGACGAGGCAGGAGTGGTAGTGGGCGCATAGAGGACCGACTCAAAGTATCCTGCCAGACCGTGGATCACGCCGCGGTTCCGGCAGACAAAGGTCAGGTGGCAGTGGCGCGAGTTGTGGTCGTTCGCGCCGACGCCGCCGGCCATGCTGCCGCCGCCGCCTCCGACGACACCGCCGGACCGCCGTGCTTCGACCATGTCCATGGTGACCTGCGGCAGCGGGTGCACGAACTCCCAGCACTCCTGGAAGCGCGGCCTGTCAGGCACGCCGCGCTGGGCGACGAAGTCGAGCTGGAAAAGTCGCACGACGAAGGGCGTCTGAAAGGCGTGCGGGTCGCCGCTGGCTAGGCGCTGGGTAATGTCGGCGAATAGTCGCGGTGTCGAGATTGGGCTGATGTGCGCCGTATATGTTTTGGGGATGGAGATACCGTGCTCGGGGGCCAGGACGTGCTGGATACCGTCGAGACACTCCGGGGAGAGCTCGTTGTCGCCGAATGAGCCCAGAAGCTCGGAGACGAGGATGTCGACCTTGCCGTACACAGCGGTCTCGTCGTTCGCAGAGCCTGAGAGGAGAGGGCCCTTCCACGCGCGCATGTCCGTCTTAACAACGGTGACCTTGCCATCCCAGATCTTCTGGTTCTGGCGGAGGAGGTAGACGTAGGCGTTGGGGTTCTTCTCAACAGCATACACCTGGACGGGGACGCCTGTCGTCTTGCTGGCTCGTAGAGCACGTGTGACTAGGGGACCACGTCCAGATCCAGCTACTGCAATGACGACGCCGATGGGGGATGATGTGGGCTTCTTCTGTTCTGACCACTCGCGGAGGGCCTCGGCACATGCCATCTCGTACTGGTGGTACTTGACGGGATCGCCCTCGAAGACCTCATATGTGACGGACTCGAGGTTGTCAGATAGGGGCTGTAGGGGGGACTGCAGCCAGTCCTGGAAGTTGGTGAGATTTGGCTGCTCCAGGTACCCGAAAGGCTCCTGCTGTCTCTGCAGATGCTGGAGGTAGGCAGAATGGGCATTCTGGCTAGTCGACTTGTTCTCAGACTTGGTGGGCTGAACCGCAGCTTCGGACAGGCTCGGGAAATCTGATGAAGAAGCCACGTCTACGGCCTCACCCTCCTGCCGATCGGGCTTCACCTCAGGACCGACATCGCAGAGCAGGAAGTACGGTGCGTGCTTCAGGCGCATGTACCAGGCAATCATATCCTGGTGCTTGCGGCTCAATGAGGGATGGCCCGCTTTGTTGGACTGGAAGATTTGAGGCGAGAGAGTCAGGTACTGTACAGGTTCGGAGTACCAGCGCGACTGAAGCTCCTTCTCGGGCAGCATTTTGGGCAGGCGAAGTGCTGCAGTGATACCCGCATTAGTATCGAGGCCTGGGTTGGATAGGAAGGACGTCTAACTCACCGACTACCAATCTATTGTCATACTCACACGTCGTGCGGATGACATGCCATGAGTCCCAAGTGCTAAAGATATCGATGTTTTCCTTGCGAGAGTCTGTCTGGCTCTTAGAATTGCCATCAGAGAGGAGGTCAACTGTCTCCTCGAGTCCAGGCTCGCGGTACATGGGTAGGTGGATAATGATGTTGATCCTGGTGCCAACTAGGAGAGCCTCCTGGATGGCTCTGGCGTACTGGGCAACTCCCTGACCACTGCCCGCCTTAGCAGCATCTATCCGAGGACCAGGGACGATGATGCTCCTCACGCCACAGAAGTTGGCGTAGGCGACTTCGAGGTTGAGGACCTGCCTGGAGATGCTCGAGACGACATGGTTCGAAGAACAGAGATCGATCCAGGGGCTCGAGTAGGCGACGAAACCGCTGGTGTAGGTGCCCGGGTAGAGAGCAGTGTCATCACCCGTCAGAGGCTGAACGATGGGATCAGGGCGAGATCCTGAGCTTGTGTTGGCCTTGAGCTCTGTGATGCTCGAGGACACGAGCGTCTTGATGCGCTCGTGGAAGTGGCCATTTGTGATTGGCGAGGTCACATAGTTGAACTAGGACGTGGTGAGTGAGAGGAGGCTGAGAATTTGCAGTGAGCAAGTGCCGACTTACACCAGCGTTAAGGACCTGGCCATACTGCAGGTCCGTGAGTGGCTCGGCACGCGCAGAGTCATGCTGGCCAATGTAGAAGACGGGACGAGCTTCGTCGTAGCTCTCTGTGTCTGTCGACATGGCTGCGTCTGACCTTTGCTGAGCAAAGAGTGTTTTGGAAAGTGAGAGTCACAGGGTTGGCGAGTTGAAGATTTGAGGCTAGCGGGAAGTGCATGCAGGGTCTGCTGGCAGTGGCCGATGGGCCTTGCCCGTCCGCGGGGTCCATGGCCAAGCAATTGTCGCATGTCCCTTTACTCCAGCAGTGGCCACAAGACCTGGAAAGCTTTCGGGAAAAGGTCGAGCGGGTTTTCACAATAGTTGTATGCAGATGTTGAGGGCTCTTTGGATTTGCGTCCCTGACATTGTTGCAGCTGCTTCTTCTTCTTCACCCGTGGGAGAGCATGGCCGGAGCCACCATGGTTCGGGAACGCTCCCTACCCTTAGGTACCTAAGCGTACCTTGTAGGTTCTGGGAAGTATATTGACAGTAGACATTGCAAAACCCCGGTGATGAAAATACAATTTGGTTCTGGGCAGGCACATGTAATAGGCTCTGATCACACGGACCGGCTCACTATTCGAACCTGGAGATCGAGATATAATCAAAGCCTGTCAGAATTCCAT
Source organism: Microdochium bolleyi (assembly GCA_001566295.1). NCBI lineage: Eukaryota > Fungi > Ascomycota > Sordariomycetes > Xylariales > Microdochiaceae > Microdochium > Microdochium bolleyi. The sequence goes on from KQ964245.1 coordinate 3,286,218, forward strand.
ACTGTAAAGTTTGGTTCAGGCACTTGACCGTTGATTGGCGTGCCCCGCCATTTTATCTGCCGAGCCCTGGCTGTCTCTTCGGTCTATTGAGTTGCACCCCGCGCCCCACGCGCCTCGAAGCTCCTCGCCGCGCTGCGCAAAGCATCCAGACATTCCGCGACAGCATGAATCGGCGCATGGTGAGTGCTCGGTCACTCGAGCCCACCCCTGATCGTGTCGCCCTGCTAACACAGACTCCTATGCTTAGCTCACAAAGGCCGATGAGGCCACGGCCGGCGACGAGGTCGAGGTCCGCCGCGAGGACCAGGACAAAATCAACAAATTCAGCCGGCTGCACCAGCGCGAACTCAACATTCAGGATGAGCTCAAGGCCAAGATGGTATGGATAGCTCTGTGTTCCTCCAGCTCCGACAAACATCATTGCGAAACCAAGACTGACCACCGGAATGTTGTCCGAGCAGAAGGAGAAGGAAGAGCTCGACGACGTAACGATGGAGCTCGAGCTCGCCGACGAAGACGATACGGTGCCGTAAGTTACGACGATCCGCTGTGACCGGCGTCTTCCTCGAGTACACCATCGCAGGGGCGACGAAGGCGGCGACAACGAAGATATGAGCACGACTAACAAGGATCCTTGCAAATGCAGATACAAGATTGGCGATGCATTTTTCCACGTCAAGGTCGAACAGGCACAGGAGATGCTCTCCACGGCATCAGAAAAGCTGGAAGAGGAGGTCGAAGAACTGGAGGAGAAGCTCGGCACGACCAAGGAGGAGATGCAGGAGCTGAAGGTCCAACTGTATGCTCGTTTCGGCCGCAGCATCAATCTTGAAACATGAGGCAATGGTTTGGAAGATACACGTGCTGCGAGCTGTGCCTGCTACAATATCGCGTCGAGGTAGAATCGCCAGCTGCAGTGGGTTTGTCCTGTAGCATACCAGGACACCACAAGGTGCAGCCCAGCACCTGGCATTTTCGAGCAAGCGAATCGTGTCACTGGTCAGAGGCAGGGCTTGTGAAGCCGCCTCTGCCCCTTGGCGGGCATTGCCCTCCATTTCGGCCGGAAAAGTGAGGAAGACGATGGTCCTGGATATGAGCAGCGTATCTAAAAGTCCAAAAAGGACAGCTGGACCTGGTAGCTCGGGTCAATCAAATTGAGAGTCGTCACGCCTCGGCTATTGAAGCCGTGCCTCATCGGTGCGACAATGCCAGTTGCAGATAAAGCCATTTGAAGTGCACATTGGCCAAGCATGCTGTGCCATTAGTGACATGGGGACAAAACGGAGGCCCTGGAATACAGCTCGGAGATGAGTGGATCTAATTAGATCGGATCTCGATAGCTCAAAGGGCGCCAGCTCCCGGTGGTGATGATGTCATTACTGGACTTCGGGGGCTCACCATCCACGCGGCCGACCCGGCCCCTGTCGCCGCTGCAAGTTTGCGACCCAAGACTTGCCTGTGTGTAGGACCAAGCTTTTTGCAAGCGGCGCAGCCAATTGCGTAGGAGGTGTGCCTTAGTCTGACACTTGTGGTGCCCGAGGTCCCTTGCAACGCGTGGCCCGGACAGGTCGAGCCAAGCACAAGATCGCCAGGCCCGGCCGCGATGCCCCAGCTAACAATGCTTTAAACTCTATCCCTGGCCTCGGCAGGAACCCCGGACCAGGCTCGGAAAGCACGATGACATCAAGTGCATTTACATTTCCTGCTTTCCTGCCGCCGCCATTGTAGACAAAACTGCTCGCAAGTCCAGGTCTCCCCGCGGACTAAAGCTGTCTTCGCTTCATTGCTTCAGCGTTGCTGGTCCCGGCATTCACCCTGCGGCAATCGGAAGACCACGGTCACAGGACCACTTTCTTTGGTTCAGTCCAGCCTTTCACTTCTCAGCATCACCATCGCTTGCCACCATGTCCATCACGAAAGCTGCAGCTGCGCTGCTGCTCCTGGCTGCTCACAACGCGTTGGCGTTGCCGACAGCCACCGACGCCGCCGTTCGCGCCCTGATCACTGCTCCACCAGACCTCAAAGACCGTGCCGTCCTCGAGGGCCGCCTCGACCTCAACCCTGGTAGCTTCATCGGTAGCGTCCTCAGTGGCCTGGGCAGCGATGTGAGCAGCTACGTCGCGTCTGGTGTCCCCCAGTATTTCCAGGACTTCCCGGTCGGCAACGACGTCAAGAGCAAGCTGGGTCTGAGCGACAAGGACCTTGAGGCTCTGCCAACCCAGGTCCTGAATTTGCCCAGCTACGCCAACTGGACCGAGCAGGGTTGGAACATGCGCGTCCACGGAAACGTGTATAAGCTGCCCAACGTGTCGCAGAGCAAGATCGACGAGTTGGCCAACGTGTTCCTCATCGATGTCGATATCGATCAGCTGAACCAGACGGAACAGGCTCAGGCCAGGAACGTGACCCGGTCCATCTTTGTCGTTCAGCAGGAAAAGAAGCAGGTGACTGTAGACTTTTTAAACGATGTTAGCGTGCGGGCCAATGCCAGCGGCGGTGTTGTCAACGCTGTAAGTCATCCCACGATTACGCTCACTTCATGTATTGCGGATCAACTAATTCCTATGGTTTCAACATTAGAAAGGAGGCAGCCAGACAATCACCCTGCCGTACAACACCACGGACCAGGGTGACTTCGACACCTTTGTCCTGCTGAGAAATACGACAGGCCGAGAGGGAGGCCACCTCCTGCGCGGCAACGAAACGAGCTCGATCCAAGCGCTGAACATGTACGCCAACGGCACAACCTCCGGCAACGCCACCGCGTACTTGGTCCCTTCCAAAGGATACACTATCATCTCCGACATCGACGATATACTGCGTATTACCAAGATCTACGTGCCCAAAGAAGGCCTGCTAAACTCCTTTGCCCGGCCATTTACCCCGTGGATGAACATGCCTGAGATCTATGCAAACTGGTCTGCCACGATCCCAAACTTCCACTTCCACTACCTGACCACGACCCCGGAACAGATCACTCGCAACTATATGGAGTTCATCTACAAGACGTACCCGCTAGGCTCGTTTGATACGCGCCCGCTCAACTTCTCCGACGTCTCCGCCACCCTGTCTATCCGGCGATTCCTGCTCGACAAGATCTTCCAGACCTTTCCCGAGCGCAAATTCGTCCTCATGGGTGACACGACAAACTCGGACGTCATGAAGGCGTACCCGGCGCTTGCGCACGATTACCCGAACCAGGTGGCTTGCATCTTCCTGCGCAACACCACTTCCACCGACGACAAAGATCTGTTCCCTTACGATACGGCCGGGTTCAAAGGCCTTGATCAGAAGAAGTACATGTTCTTCAACGTGCCCGATCAGCTGAGGAACGCTGACATCGTGGGCGGGAACTGCTACAACCCGGCTGTCATCCAGAACGTCACGTTCGGATACCAGGGCCGTGGCTTTGGCAACGATGTTGGTAAGAACGCCGCCTCTACTCTGGCTGGAGGCTCTGTACTTGCCATGGTCTTGCCTGTGGCCATGATGATAACGATGGTGCTCTTCTAAAAAAAAAGATCACTTACGCGCCAGGGACGGATCAGGATTCGATGGCGTATTTTTTACACAACAGCGTTTCACGTAGCTCATTCAGAGTATCAATTAATACATGATCTACAAAGGTGTCTTAAATTGTTCAGTTGCCGAAGCAGTGATTCGCGAGTACCGCACCAAGCCGCACACATTGAACCCGCCAAACCAAAGGGCGCGCTCGAGTATCCCGTGAAACAATTCCTATTCAGTGCTCCTCTACGTGCATCGTCAAGCTACGCCAACGCCAAACTTGCTCATGATATGATGATAGAAAGCATAACCAAGGGCCAAGAAAACACAGAAAGACGCCACACAACCCGATCACAGCTTCCACAATGTCCGAAACATGCTTATTGTGGGGAACCTCTATCCCCAGACCCAACTCCCCTCATTCGGACTGCTCGTCCGCCGAGTCCCAGATGATCGGCGGCGGGCCGTCGTTATCGTCGTCCAAATTGAGTAGGCTGTCCGTCAGCATCAGGCCTGTCGACTGGAAGTGCGCTGCAGCAGACGAGGAAGACGGGTACGACTGCGTACGCCCTCCGGATTCTTCCTCGACTTCTTCCACGTCCTCGGCTTCTGCTGCCGCTGCTGCCATCTCCTGCGGGTCGCGGTCGCCGTGGGGCAACCTGTGCTTGTAGTGCGGCGGGATCGGACTGCTGCTGCCGACGATGTCCACAAGGGGGGCGATGTCAGTGGGCGCCACGGTGGGCGTGTGCTGGCTACTGCCCGCCTGTTTCCCACTCTTGCGTCTCGTCGAGCGCCGCTGTGAAGGTGTCGCCGCCGTCGCAAATCGCTGTGATCGCCGAGAACGTTGTGACCGTTGGGAATTCTCTGGTGATGCCCTGGGACTGGACGAGAGTTGGCTGATCGTGGTCGCCTGCGACGTTCGCACCATGCTGCTGCTGCCCCCGCCGCTTGCGGCATACCTGCTACGCCGGCTGGGGCGTGGAGTCTGCACGTCTGAGTCGGTATTATCGACCGGGGGTAGAGCTGGCTTTGCGAAGATCTTGTCATTCTCCTGGTCCTCGGTGGCCTCGTCATTCGAGTTGTGTTCCGATGGTAGGGTCTGCGTCGAGTAGTGCCCCTCGCTAGCCAGCTGTGCCCTGAGCTCTTGCGACTCGGTCAGGTGCGGACTGCTCTTCGGGAAGTCTGGGTATTGAGTCTCCTCCTGTTCATACTCGTCACCGCCGAACAGCGCACAGCGCAGGTTCGCCGTCAGCTCGCCAACGACGGCGGGCGGGACAAAGGCGTACTTCTGCGGCGCACCCCTGATCCAGCCCTTGCGGATCATCTCGGCCAGCGCGACCGGGTTGTTGAGCTCGTATATTTGCAGGAACTCGTACGCGTAGTTGGCAAACTTCTTCTTGCCGCTATTAAACTCGGCATTCCCTAGGCCTTTCTCGTTGGCGATCTCGCCGGGCTCCTTCGCCGGGCCGAGAATGCACATGTACCGCAGTTCGCTGTGTGGATTCGTCGCGTAGAGCCATACTCGTGACACCTCCGGGGGTATCTTCCACGATCGGAATTCGTGGTCCTTTTTACCCTCGACGATCTGCCGCAAGGGCTCAGGGTGCAGTGAGACCATGATGTCGGACCGGTCGGTTTGTGGGCCGAGGGCTCGGATGTCGTCCAGTGGCACACGTTGGCTTTCCATGCCTTGTGTGTATGGTGTAAATTGGGTATCCTTAGCAGGCGAACTGTGGGTTCCGTGTGCTGGCGTGAGTTCGTCCGATCTCTGTGCTGTGTCCTCGTGGGTTTGTACCAATTGCGATGCTCGGAAACGCGATTTCCGCGCCGAAGATGGTCGCTTCACTTTCATCCGGGGAAGGTTCTCCTGGTCCCCGGTTTCCTGACTGGGATGGGTGGTCTCTGACAACAAAAGCTGAGCCTGTGTCTCTGCTCCAAGGTCACCATAGCAGCTCTCCAGCTCGGCCGTGGCGTCACTGTCTTCGTCTTCCACAGGACACGGCGTCTCATCTCGAATGCCACGGTCGCCTGCATCGTCAGCTAGACTAGCTGCGTCGTCTGTCGTGTCGTCCAAGTCTTCGTCAGAGTCCGGTACCTCCCGCAGTGGCTTACGTCCCGAAGTATCCCTTGGAGCTTTGGGTGACTTTGGCTTCTTCCTGCCAGGTGTGATGTTCTCCTTGTCGTCGACCTCAAAGTCGAACCGCAGTCTTTTGCTGGTGTTGACCTTGGGTGTTGTGGCAGCTGATCGTCTTGTAGGGGTGGCCGGCGAGCTTCCCAGACTGGCTTCGTATGTGTCCTCTACCATCAGTCTCGGCGTCTTGCGGGCGCTCTTCAGGATCGGCGTTGTCTGTGGCCGAAGAGGTGAAGACTTCCTTTTAAGCGGCGAGTCGCGAGCGCCAGCTGGACTGTACCGCATCAACATTGGAGTCAATGCAGGTGACTGGGACGAAGGGATTTCTGTCCGCTTCTCCCTGCCAGAGGGTGTTGTGGGCTTCATTGTGCCGCTTGCTGATGGCCCGGGATGGCCTTGATCGGATATCGCGCCCGCGGTCGTCTCCACACCTTTGTTCTTCCGTGGGGTCTCGAGGATGAAGCCTGCATCCCCTCCAGCTTCCGAGTCTGTGACGTGCCATTCGTTCTCACCAGCTTCCTCACCATCGTGATTCGAGAGAAACTGCGTCAGAGTCTGTGTGTGGAAACTGCTTGACGCACTCGCTGTGGGAGTATCGCCTATCGTCCTCCGCCGCTTCGAGTCCCTCTTCGTCTCAAGCGGAGCCAGAGTCTCTCCTGTAGATTTCCTCCGGCTTGATCGAGCTTTTCTGTTCGTTGTCTGTGGTGTACGGCTTCTCCTCTGTTTCAGTGCCGGGAGCGGCTCCAGATCTATCAGCTCAGCATCGTCGTCCTGGCTGTCATCCAGTATCTCGTACGCGGATCCCACCGGTGTACCGACAAAGTCCATCTGTGTCAAAGTCTCCTGCTTCAAGCTGCGAGCTGCCGATTTGCCGTAGGTCTTTGCCGACCTCTTGCGACCAGGGAATTGCTGCTGCGTTGGTGCAGCGGGCGTTGATCGATATGTGGTGAGGGGAGCGGACGCCTCCCCGCGTTTACTCGACGGCATGGCGGTGTGTGTATGCTGTAGCTTATGAGTTGCTGCCCGCCGTTGACCCGACGCAGTAGAGGCTCAAGGGTCCCTTCTCCTCTGCTTTCAGCTTGTAGTCGTTCTATGTTGTCTCTGTCATGCTTGCAATGTGTCGTCATGATCTCGGGCTCCTCCAGACCTCCAAGTCCCACAGGGCTGCCTGATACCCTGACATGTCAGAAGTGGGGCCCGTTGACGCGTTGGTGGGGGGCCTCACGCGTCAAGTGCATAAATCATCCAAGTCTGGCACGGGTAGTTGCATAGTGCTTTACGCGGTCCCACTTCCAGGTTCCGGCGAAGGTCTTGCCGCAACGGCAGTTCGCATCGGCGAGGAATACTTCCGTCCCCCGGTCGAGCTTCGATGACCCAACACACTGAAAGGTCGGATTGCAGGACTGCTGGCTGCACTCCGAAGTTTGATCGAACTTGCATGCATGTTGCTTGCCAGACATGTTTTGAGCTGTTTTGCATCTGCCGGTAACACGGCATCCGGGCCCGTCGACCTGAGGCAAACACTTGTGCCTGCGCGTAAGCAAACATTGAACATCCTCCGGTCTGGGGGTTAGCTCCGTGCCAGGGGACCTATTTGCCGAGGCATGTCGCTCTCTCAGGACTTGAAAACGCAACGTCACGCCCACCACCAGGCGCAAGTTCGCATTTAGGTTTGCTCGCTGGAGACTGCTCACCATTCTTCCTATTGTCGGCAATTGCGAGTTTCTCCCGCGAACTGTGATTCGGGAACCTGCCGCGCTTGAACCCCCGGCCGTTATTTCTGCCGTCGACTTGCTCCACCAAAGAGCTCTCTGAAATCCGGGGTAATTCAACGACATCAGCATCCAGATTTGACAGCACTTCCATCGTCGCTCATAACTCGCTGGCCACCTTCGCACAGAACACTAGGCAGGTAAAACCGACTCTGCAGCAAGTGTCGAGGAAGAGTAAACCACCTACTCGCTAGCCAGCCAACCAGCCAGCCACGACGGCAAACACGCGACTGTCAGCCGTCGCCATGTCACCACCGTCCTTCCCCTTCCACGTCAAGGAGCATAAGATCGCCTCGCAGCACGTCCGCGAGTTCCCCCGCGCGACCGCAAACTCGCAGGAGGACATCCTCTGGCTATCCGTCAAGCAGTACACACCTATCGACAACCCCAACCCCCAGCCGGGCGACGTTACCATCATCGGCGCCCACGCGAATGGCTTCCCCAAGGAGCTTTACGAGGCCTTGTGGGCGGACTTGCACGCCCAGTCCGTCTCGCAAGGGTTTCGCATCAGGGGCATCTGGATCGCCGACGTCACGAACCAGGGCGCCAGCGGCGTTGCCAACGAGGGGGCGCTGGGCGATGACCCGTCCTGGTACGACCACGCCCGAGACCTGCTGCACATGACCAACGTCTTCCGCGCCGATATGGCCCGGCCCATCGTCGGCGTCGGGCACTCCTTTGGCGGGGCTTGCCTCACCATGCTCTCCCTGCTGCACCCGCGGCTGCTCACCTCGCTGGTCCTGCTCGACCCGGTCATCACCCGCTTCACCAACGCCAACGCCGGCGCCGGCGTCAGCCCCGCCCGCTCCTCGACGTGGCGCCGCGACGTCTGGCCCTCGCGGCAGGCCGCGGCCGACTCCTTCGCAAAGTCCCCCTTCTACAAAGCCTGGGACCCCCGCGTGCTGCAGTCCTGGATCGACCACGCGATCCGCGAGACGCCCACGCAGCTCCACCAAGACACGTCCGCGGGCGGCGCGACCCTGACGACCACGAAGCACCAGGAGGTCTTCACCTTCTTCCGCCCGCTGTGGCCGGCCGTGACCCAGTCGCCAGACGGCCAGTCCGTCACGGTATCCCGCGCCGAGGCGCCCGACTTCGACGAGGACGGCCAGGTCGGCAAGATCACGGGCAAGGTCGAGTTTCCCTTCTACCGCAGCGAGGCCGGGTGGCTGCTCAAGCGCCTGCCCTACGTCCGCCCTTCGGTGCTCTGGCTATTCGGCGAGGCCAGCGACCTCAGCACGCCTGACTCACAGGCCCTCAAGATGGCCACGACGGGCGCGGGCGCGGGCGGCAGCGGCGGCAAGGACGCCGGTAGGGTGGCCAGCGTCAACATGCCGCGCATGGGACACCTGTTCCCCATGGAGGTCCCCGCCCAGTGCGCCGAGCACGCAGCCAAGTGGATCGGGAAAGAGATGGTTCTCTGGCGCGAGCAGGAGCGACAGTACAATGAGTGGACGAAGCAGGACATCAGGGCAAAGTCCACGATGAGTGAAGAATTTGTCAAGCATGTTGGGCCTCTGCCGAAGAGGAGTAAGAAGCAGCCTGAGCCGAAGCTCTGATTTTAGTAGCTCACGAAGACCAATAATATCTTGCATAGTCTACGAACACCAACCAGGTCGTGGTCTGCTCGTAATGTGGTGATGTCGCTTTGTGATGCTGTCGTGTCACCATCGACACTTATCACAATCTCGAGGCAACACAATGGCCTTGCTAACACGCATAAACTAAGCAGCACATATCTTTCCTCACAGCCATAAGATCGGAAGAATACATTCCCTTACAAGCATGCGACGCCCTCTAAGACTATGCTTCAAAGAATGAATTCCGTACTGGCCCATCTATTGTTCCATGTTCGCTGACCCAGCTTGCAAACCAGAAATGCTTCAGTTTGCTCATGTACACAAAGCTGATTATTACAGGCCCTCGCTTGACTCCGTCGCAACCATTCGCACGCGTTCCTAAAAGGCGAAAGCACGACTCCGTAGAATGTGTTACATGCAGGATCAGGTCCTCGTTACTTCATAAGGGTTTCTGCATGACGAGCAACAGACTGAGACTGATTACATGTCCACGAATCAGCTCCCTGACTAGGATTGATCAAGAAAGATGGAAGGCACCCTGGCCCTCTCTGGTAGCAGTGAAAAGCTGCTTCTTCATAATCTCGATGCTGCTGTAGTCGGGCAGTTTCAAATAGTTGACACACGTCATCACACTGGGAAGATAGTCGTCGGAAGTGTATGGTGGCTCGCTTGGTTTGCAAACGACCGTAAACATCGGCGTGAGGCTCCGGAAACCTATGTCATAAGTTAGTACAAATATACAACACGCGGTGAAAGGGGAGCATCAACTCACCTCCAATCGGAAGTTTGGGGCTACCAGTTGTGAATTGCAAGAAGTCCCGACGCTCGGCAGGGGTCAGCTCGCTCATGGTCTGGAGCAAATGTCTGACAGTCTTGCTGTCCATGTTGTAGCCATGGTCTGCCTTGATCGAGTCCATGAGAGCTGCAGTATTCGTGTTAGCAAGAAAGGGCTACAATTCGCAGATTTCAGATTGGCTTACTCTCAAGAGACCAGTCTTCTTCCACGCGGCCGAACAAAGAGACTAGCTCATCTGGTGTGAAGGCACTCAGTGCAGAGTATGGGAAGACCTGCGAGAATCCGGTGCGGAATGCATTGATCTGAGTCTTGACCCCATCGCCCAGGGTCATGTCAATGACCTTGTCAAGGTAAGTGTCAACATTGTAGATGGTGACGGCTTCGCTTGAGCCTCCTGGAATGAGCTCAATCTCAGGATAACCAGGAAGAGTGAAGTCAAGGGCTAAGTCTTCGAGGGAGACGTTGTCGACAACAATGTTCTCCGTATCGGCAACCTTTTGAGCAGCGGTGCGATTGGGGTCTTCATCGATAGCCTTCTTGGCCAGCGCGAACTTCTTGACGTGTTTGAGCGAGTTCGCCAGCCCAGGATCGACGATCCTGACGGCTCCAAGAGTCGGCTTGACGCTAGACGCCTCATCTCCAATGCGGAAGAAGATGGGATTGAAGTTGATGTCGATGATTCTCGAGTCTATCATCGATCTTGCAACAAACTTGCCAAGCATCTTGAAGAGGTGAGTGATGACAGCACTTTCCTCGCTCATGGGTCGAGGGAAAAGCCCGTTAGGGCCGCCCGCAAATTCCTCAGAGTCATGGGTATCCGTGTCTCTGAACAGCTTGAGCTTCTTCTTCGAGAACTCTCGGGATACTGTGGAGTAGAATTCGAGTGTAGGCCCCAGACCTGTTCCGACCTCCTCGAAGTACTCGACCTCCAGTATGCTTTGTGATGCTCCATAAAGCTCCATTACCTTCAACGCGGACTCAAGAATCTTTGAGCGGGAAATGCGAACCTTTTGTCGCTGAAGGCGGCCAAGGAATGGGCGATCATCCCGGCGATCCCGCCGCGATGTATCCTCCTGCTGCGCGTTCTGCCATCGGCTCATAGACCGAGCGTACCCAAACGACGTTGACTGGAGGAACAAATGACGCGTCTCAAATGGAAAGAGGAACGGATATAGCCGTGCCAGATCCTCGCTCCAGCTTGGAAGGCAGTTGCTCGCCACAATCAACGGCTCTTCAAGCTGCCGATTCAACTTGGCAGTAAGCTTTGTGTTGACGAACTGAGCGAGAGGCTCCGCGTTCAGCTTCAGGACAGCCTTGTTTTCTACCAGAACATCATCAATATTGGCGTTTAGGATGTGGAGGATGTTAAGGAGACGAAGAATGGAGGCAGTTGTTGGGTGTCGCGCCAACGACGCAGGAACTCCATTCTCATCTGTGGACGTCTCGATTGATGATGCGAACCCGATCGACTCCGCTGGGGGCGGACCTGGCACACGACGGAACTTGATAGAGTGCACAGCAGACCACGCGCTTCGGCTGGCATAGTCGTCAGATGTGGAAGCGCTCTTGTGGACAGCTCGGTAGATTGTGGTCTCGTTCGGGATCACCTTATTCTCCAAGCTGAACTCGATGTGCCAGTCCTGAGGCACAGACTGGATCGCAGCTGCGTACGAAAGAGGTCGAGACGATGTTGCCGGCGTCGGAGTCTGCTGAGCACTAGCCGCATGCTCCTGCTGAAGTCCTGAGCTTAGCGTAGGACCTGTGCGCTGGGCCGGGGGCTTTGATGCGCCAGTCTGAGCTGGGGTTGGCACCCGTGTGCCATCCTCATTCATGGCCGTCACTTTGCCACCCGCAGCAACCTCTAGACTGACAGCTGAAGGGTCCTCCGGGACTGGCTCATCGTCCAAGTCCTCGCCGAGATCGCCGACAAGAGCGTCAAGCGCCGAAGTGTCCGGAAGTTCAGTATCCTCATCGTCCTCATCGTCAGTGATCTGCTTCTCATCCGCACACTCTAACGCGTTGCGCAAATCGTCGCTGTCATCATCGGGCGCCGGCATCGGGGGCATTGTGGTATCCGACTGCGCAGTTGGGTTTCTGCGGGAAGATCTGCGAAGGCTGGTCTTCTCACGGCCTGGCCCCGATGCGGCGGAAGACGACGTTTCTGGTTGCGTCTTTTTGTTCTTGGGGCGTCGGTCGGCTGGAGGACCTGTCAAAGCAGCAAGAGAGCCTGCCGCATCTGCTGCTGCCAAGCGTTCAGCTAGGCGGCCTGGACCTGGCAGACCGGCAGAACTGGCCATGGCGGCCAGCGCCCTCGACAGTCCATCTCGAGGGCGCGCGACGCGCGGTCTCTCGAACAAGCTGATTCTTGGCCGCAAATAGTCGTCGAGAGCCTTAAAGGTCGCAATGGCATGGATAGAGACCATGATATTGCGGTATGATCGAGGAATGTCAGAGTCGTCATCTGCCACCAGCCGTAGCCTAATCTGTTTCGCCAGCATTGAAGCAGCGCTGCTGCGGTTGCCATCGAAAGTGTTCTGGTGAACAGTCAAGACCTCAAAATGTTCCGAACGGCTGAGGAGATCTTGCAGCTTGTGCACCAAGATACTGAAAGGTGTGCTTGGGGACTCGGCAGTAGATGTCTTGGGTCTCACACGAACAGCCCTCCCCATGAAGACTTCGAGGAAAGCAGCTCGGGCGGAGTGGGCCAGCGTCTCATCGGGGTTACTGAAGACCTCTTCGAGCACACGGACAAGTCCAGATGCGAGCAATTCAGCACTAGTGACACTCTCCAACATCTCGGCATCGAAATGAGAAGACAACTGCTCAAACAGGGAAAGTCCCTCTTCGGGGGCTAGCGACTCCGCCGTGCGTTGGAGGTAGAATGAAGCAATCCTAGACGCAAGCTCCTGCAGGCTTTCGAGAATCTTCTGAGCCTTCTCTTTCATGACTTTGCCATTTTGCTCCGACTCATGGACCTCCAAGAATCGCTTTGCCGATTCCACGATCTTAGACTCAAGAGCAGGCGTGTCGGTAGAAAAGAGATAACTGGGGCCGTCTAGCGACACTGTGGAGCCGTCGGAGCTAACGGGAGACCCTAAGCCTTCGTCTCCGTCGCGCTCGTTATCCTGGTCATCGATGTTGTCTTCATCGTCGCCTTCATCATCCTCGTCGTCTTCGTCATCTTCGTCCTCATGTTCGTCCTCGTCACGGACGTGCTCGTCTTCATTGGACACGGTATTCCTGGGCGTATCTTTAACGACCTCTGGGTCGCCTGTGGAGAGCATGACTTGGTCCACATCTTGATCAGCTGCACCCAAGGCCTCGCTCTTCGGCTTGGGTCCGTGATTGTCGACTGCCAGTTTCGCAATCTCTGCCGTGACGCCCTCCCTGTAGACCTGGTAGCGATAGATATCACCGAGACGTCCAAGGAGTAGTTCCGTGGAATGAATGGCGGATATGACCAGGGATGGGTGATCCTGCTGGGACAATATTGATGCCAGGAAGGAAGCGTAGGGTACCGACTTGAGCGCATCAACGAGAATATCCTTGTCCAGGTTGGACAACATCTTAAGCTGTGCAGTGAGAACCTTTTGGCGAACGCTAAGGTTGACAGTGCTCGAGAATGCATCAGTCAGGGTTGGGAACAAGATCAACGCAAAGCGTCGCACCTCGTCCTTGCAATCGCCCAAGAGCTCCAAACGCTTCTCTGCCGAGGTCTTCTTGCGTGGCCCACCAGCGGATTGGTGGTCCGACGCCGCTGCGTCTGCTCCAGCTGGCAACGCGTTGACCTCCGTTTCTCGCAATCTGACTCCAGGCAACAGCTCGCATATGACGTTGAGAGTCTCAATGATCTGCTCTCGAGGTCGGTGTATGAGAGCCTGCATGATCACCACGCTGTCGAGCTTTGAAGCGACGTCTTCTGTCTCGCTTGGTGGTGATACTCCTGTCAAGATCTGATACAGTGTTTCCACCACGTTGAGCTTGAAGAGCTCTGCAGAGAGCCGCGGGCTTGATCGCGCCGTGATTGCAAGAACCCGGAGGAACTGCGTGTGAATATTGGCGCCGATGAGATTGGTGGTACCTGGCACAAGAAGGCGCAATATGGCTTTCAGGAGATCGACGCTGACCAACTCTTCGAGCTTCGAGGACTGGTATTTGAAGCTCTCGATGATGCGTGTCACACACAATGACGCCTGCTCTACAACTCTCTGATCACTACTTCCGAGCACGTTCAGCAAGATAGGCATGACGTCCCGGATGACGCCGAAAGAGTCCTCGGGAATGTTGCGGCAGCAGTTGGCAGCAGTCGTAACCGCCGTACGCTGGGTACTTGTTGCGAAGAAGTCGAGATAGGACAGGCACGCTGTGAGTCCTCCTTCGCGAACAATGCTCGTTGGGTATTCGACGGAAATCTTTTCGAGAGTGCTGAGAGCTTGTTCAGCCAGATCGATGAACTGGATCTCGAGTAGCTTCTGGCACAATACGGGCACGGCTCCGCCATAGACCACATTAGCCGTACTGGCAGGGACTGCTTCCATCAGATTCGCGAGACTTCGGCAAGCGAGAAGCATGATCTCTGGGTTCTCCTCGCCAGTGAATTCGTTTGGTTGCATGAGCGTGACCAGCTCTTTGACGAAAGAGTCAGGAGAGAAATGGCCCGAGAGATTGTCCTCGTTCGACACGAGCAGGATTTCGGACAGCTCTTGGAGAGCAATGAGCTGCAACGACGGGTCGCCTTTCTGGCGGAGATTGTTGAGGATGTCTCGCAACCGCGACGATATGCCAGACATCATGCCTGTCAAGGCTCGCAGAGTGCTTGTCAGCCCAGCTCCGGGGCCGCCCGGGCCACCGAAGCCGCCGAACGGGTCATCGTCATCGTCGTCTTCGTCCTCGTCTTCATCATAGTGCTGGTGGGAGTCGTCGTCATCTTCATCGTCATCTGAATTCTCGCTATCGTCTTCTTGAGCTGGGGCCAGAGGATGTTGTGACTCGGGGAGTGCTTCTGGTTGATGCGCCGATTCCTCGGTTCCAGTCATGGCTGTGTCGACATCACTGCTCTGTGGTAAGGCGCCAGGGACAATCTTCGACCTTTGTGAGGCAGTGGCATTGCTTGCCGATGTGTCTATATGGTGCAGTTGCGTCAGTCTTTGAGCAGCCAAGAAAGAAGATGATGGCTCGTCATGAAGACATAGGATCACGGACCTGCTGGAAGGTGTCCTCTCTTGCCACGGCTGGATTTCCGGCTTGAAGACGTCGATGCTGTTTGTCCCGCTTGCTCTGCCCTCAACGAGAGCCGCGCCGAGCTTTGAGGGAACTGTTAGCTCAAGTCCTGGAAGAGTCCGATGTCTCCCGCGTGAAGGAAACCTACTCTTCGGAGCTGGACATGCTTGCAGCCGTTTTTCCTCTGGTCCTGCGAGCAGGTACCGCAAGAGCCCTCGCAGGCGTATCGTCCGCCGTTGTCTCTGCAACCTTGGCCCTCTTGGAGCGTCGGGCTGGCGAGTCTGAGGTCTGTGTGTGCGGTGCTGACGTTTTGTCTGGCGTCTGAGCCGACGGTGAATGTCTCCTTTTTCGTGTGGCCTTCGCTTTGGTCGAGGGCGGGACAGCAGGCGCTGGTGATGTGGTCGACACGCCTGGTGTTGGGGTGGACGTGTGCTCGGAGGTTGCCAGAGACGCTTCGGGCGTCGCAGTCTGGCCCGCGGCTAGTCGAGCCGACGAACGTGTCCGCCTATTGGGAGGCATGAGTATGTTGACTGTGACAGTTCATGGAAGAAAATGGGGCGGGAGAGAAGATATGATGGATTGACAGGTAAGGGGGACATGAGATCATGAGAACGTCAAGGGGCAACGATCCGGCCTTTGGAGAAGAGACGGATGCTCAAGACACCTTGTTGTCCAGGGTATGAGCCACGAGCCGATGCAGAAGATGAAGACGTGAGCAGTGGTGTCTTCTGAATGCCTGGCCAGTGCAGCTCAAACTATTCTCCGAGAGAATGAACACGTCCAAGGGTCTGAGGGTAGTTGCCGGAGAGACTGGTCGCGGTTGCTGAAGAACGAACCCGCACCCTCGGGCCGCAAGCAGTACATGCAGTGCCTCGTGCAGCGGCTCGGGCACGAACGAGACTTCCCAAGCATTTGCAGGTGCAAAGGAGGCGGCAGGGTGCACGGTTTACCGATAACCACTCTGGCGGTCGCACAGGAGATTCCAGCAACGCAGGCGAACACCTTATCGAAGGACCGGTCTCGGAGTGGGCATGGGCTGGCAAGGCAGATGATTGACGGCAAACAAGCACATGAGCCGGACGGACAGCTCTGGACTCTGGAGATGCCCGGGCACACACACCAGCGTCCGAAGCCAAGCCGGGACCAGGGCGACGTATTCCACGGAAGCGGGACAAGGGATAGCGGACAGGCGGACGAGGTGATGAGCACGGGCGAGGCTGGAATATCAAATCGTACCTTTGTGAGGTCGCGGCAGCCGGCACGGAAGGCGCAGCGGGCGATGACAGCTTTGAGCTGGCGGGCGTGCTCTGGGCTTCGGAGGGAAGGCGCGCAGGAGGATCGTGGTGGACGACGGCCGATCGGGAGCGCTGCGATGGGTTGCGTTCTGCCATGGATTACGCCATAGGGCAGGCGGCTTAGCCAGCGTCGGGCAGGGTCGAGGACGAAGGGAGGCCTGCACCACTGCTCGTCGTCGTCGTTGTCGATGTCGTTGTCGATGTCGTTGTCGGTGGTGGGGGGTCGGTCGTCTCTGTCCGTGGGTTCTTCGTCGTTCGGGAGCCGCTCAGCAGCTCGTGGTCGTCGATGTTCTGGTCAGGGTGGTGCGTTGGGAGAAGGCAGCAGGCGGCTCTGGCTTGCGAGAGGCGCTGTGTTGGCTCCGGGCGGTTATCAGGCTTGCGCTGGGCTCCGATTGTCCAAGTCATTATCGGCATGCATGCATGTGGAGTCTTTGGCCGCAGCCTTTCCACATGCATCGCTGGGAGCACTGCCGCTGCTGGATCTGCACCATCCATCATTCGTCATGTCGTGTCGGGCAGTCTCTTTGTTTTTGTTTTTCTCTTCTGCTGCCTTGGACATTGAATTTACCGAAGTCTATTTCTCGCAGTCTCGAGAAAACTTGGATGCACTCTGGCTCTGTACAAGATCTGACCCGCTCCTTGCCAATGTCGCTGATCATCACTGCCTGGTGCTCAGAGTCGAATCGTCGAGCACTTATCCCCAGCTACATATTCTGATGCTGCTCTTATGCTGCACCTATGATTGAATAGCCGCTCTCGCTCGGCCAAAACGCCAATCGACACCCAGCGAGGCACACTTCTACATCACTTAGCTCGCACCAAACTGTCTGTCCTGTCGCGTGCTGGGAGCAGGACTTACAGAGTCGCCAGCACAAATCTTGGCATCTTCGCCCTACACAAAGTGTTCAAACATTGGTTTGTTTCTAGCCCTACCTCATCTACTCATCTAAGCTGCTCTTAGCGCCCTCGTATTCCCCGAGATCATACTCCTCGGGGTACTTCTCCAGGTGCTCGCGCAGCTGGCGCATCTGGTCCTTCAGGTCGGGCGTCATCTCCTCGTAGATATCCTCGAACATGGCCCGAATGGGCGGCTTCTTCTCCCGCTCCGCCTCAGAGAACGCCTTGAGCACATCCCGTCGTATGCTGTCGCGCGCGTCCTTCTCCTTGGCCTCGTCCCAGAAGCCACGCGACTCCATGTACTTGCGCAGCCGCGCGATCGGGTTGTCGCGGCGCTTCCAGTCCTCGACCTCGACGCGCGCGCGGTACGCAAAGCTGTCGTCAGACGTGCTGTGGTGGCTGACGCGGTAGCTCATGGCCTCGATCAGGATGGGCTTGCCGCCGTCCTCGAGCGCCATCTCGCGCGCCTTCTTGGTCACCTCGCGCACCGCCCAGATGTCGTTGCCGTCCACGCGCACCGTGTCGATGCCGTACCCGATGCCCCTGCTCGCGATGCCGTCGCCGCGGTACTGCTCCAGCGTGGGGGTCGAGATGGCGTATCCGTTGTTCCGGCAGATGAAGATTACAGGGCACGCCCGTGTGGCCGCGATGTTGAGCGCGGCGTGGAAGTCGCCCTCACTGGCGGCGCCCTCGCCGAAGTAGACCACCGCCACCCGCGGGGGGAGAGACGGGTCGTTCACGCGCTGCATTTTCAGACCGTATGCCGCGCCTGCGGCATGCGGTATCTGTGTCGCCAGTGGTGACGATATTGTGTGCTGTGATCGTGTTAGAAAGGTCTCTCGGCGGCACTCCTCCAAGTGCTTTAGCTTGCAACTTACTATGTTCAACTCCTTACTACCGTAGTGCACAGGCATGTTCCGGCCCTTCCCTGGGTCCTTCTTGTTCGCAAATAGCTGGTTCATGAAGTCCGAGAGCGTGAAACCCCGCTGTGCAAACACGCCCTGCTCGCGGTACTGGCAGAAGATCACATCCTCCTTGTCCAGCACGGACGCCGAGCCGACACTGAGCGCTTCCTCACCCGCCGAGACCATGTAGAAGCTGACCCGTCCTTGGCGCTGGGCGTCAAACATGATGAGATCCATGATGGATATCCCCAGCATGGTCTTGTAGAGCTTGACAATTTCCTCCTCGCTAATGTCCGGCACGAACGACTCGTCGACTATGCTGCCATCCTGGTCGACGACGCGGTACGTCGGCATCGCAGGGCTCTCTGCGCTCAGGTGGAACTTGAGGCTATCGGTGAAGGCGCTCTTGACGGCGCCCGGGAACGAGACATGGCTCGCGCCTTGCCGCTGGGAGACACTCGACGCTGCTCGGATGGTTGTGCGGCTGCTCAATAGTGGTGATTGGCATGTTGTGCTCCGGGGCAGCTGTGAGGAAGCGAACCTCCGGAGGGAGGCCCGCGAGTGGACGCTGGCTTTCATGCTCGTCGCTGTGTATTCGGAACACGGTGTACTTGCTGGCGTAGTAATCAAAGACGGACGGGAGTGGATTGTAGGCGGTCGGTGCAAATGTTAGAGTATGCGTATACCCTTTAGCAAGAAAGAGGTGTGATAGTGAAAAGCTGGATGCATGAAGATTGCAACGGCCCTAGCTTGGTGGGCAATTGAGGGAAGCACGCAAGAACGGCTTGCAAGATGGCCGTGAGCCATTCGTGGCCGCGCGCCCGGTGCATGCCGAAGCAAAGCGGCGGCGGCCTAGTGCCGATGGTTTCCATGTGGGCCCTGCTGAGACCAGCCCGCGCCCCCGGATTGTGGGGTGCGGGGGTCCCTGGCAGGGGTTCAGTCGACATTCTCCAAATCGTCAGAACAGTCGAGCCCGGGAAATATCTCTAAGACCACGGAACCTCTGATCCTGAGGATCTTAGGAACAATGATATGAAAACGGCCATGACCATATGTGAAGTTCTTATAAGATAATCAAATCGACGGAAACAGCACAATGTCGCTTTCTTCTGTGGTACTATCTTTCCACGTTTTCTACTAGTATTTAATGAAAAGTGGAAAGAATATTGACTCACACCAACATTCAAAACAGACGAGTTTCATTTCCCGACTGTCTATCAATTGCGATGCAGACCCTATGCCCCCTCAACAAGTATTATCTATCAGCTCGACCTGATCTCGACACCGGAAGTGGCTAAGTGCCCGGTTGGGTTTTAAGTGTGAGAGGATTCAGTCCAAAATTGAGACGCTATAGTGCTCAGTACTCGTGAGTCGAAATCACACGCTCGAGGGCATGTGGCATATCAATGAAGCATCTGATGCTTTGCTATCTTGAGAGTCTTCGTTGGAAAGGACGGTCAATGAACCGGTCACTCTGTGGAATACGTGTGAGGAGGAATCAAAACCACTGCCGTAATTGTGAGCGAGTGGTCACTAGCTGGGAAAACATGTTTGTTACGATTCTGTAAGAATTCCACCTGGTCACATAATTCTGAAAGGGCAAGTACTCTGTAGCGTCGAGCATGAGCCTGAATTCACGTTACAAGTCCATCGTTATTGGAGTAATGCCCTTGAAACTAAAATCATACCTAAAACAGTATTGTGCTTTGAAATGGAAGTCTGTCACATGTTTATAAAGGAGTGGACGGCTAAAGCCTACCATTTAGAGAGAAGACCAAAAAGGACTTGCAGCAGACTGAAAACAAAAAGAAACAAACAGACTTGCAGGAAACGGGGAGACATGAAAAGAACGAAAATAAGAACCGACCAAAAACTTCATCCCAGAAAAACAAGCACCCAATGAATCCCAATCTGATACTCCTCGAGATTTGATCTACATGTCCTTGTACGCAATGGTGTGTTCGGGCACGTATGAGATTTCACGACGGGCAAAGCTTGCCAGCCGCGTTAGCAGTCGAGCCAAGGCATACCACGCAACCCCCCAGCGCGTTTCTCCCAACAGAATTCCCTACGCAGAGATCCACGCAAAGGTTTGTGCCTCCGCAAGCCTGGGCCAAGGTTGCGCAAACCGAGACGCGGCAAGTAAACACCGCGGCGCAGCTGCGGCATTTGTGTATGGTTCCGCCATCAACTTCAAAGGTTTCCAGTTGTATTTCTGGAGACGTAGCTGCCACACTCTCTGGAGGCGTTACTGCATCCATTGTCATGGGCGCTTGGGTTTGATAGCCTTGCTGGTGCTCGCTGACCCAGGCCGACATACCAGGTCCAACAGCAATGGCCGACGCCCCAGCCTGAGAAGCAGTTGACGATCCAGCAGCCGTCGAAGGGCCAGCAGCCTGAGCAGCCCTGCACGCACAGAAAGTCAGCATATCACACAAAGTCTAGAAGTCGCCTACTGCGCCGAGTGAGAGGGAACCTACGACTCAGCACCTTTCGAGCGGGAGCTCTCATTGCTCTTGGCCTTGCTGCTCTTGGAGCTCGAAGTGCTAGGCATGATGTCGAGTGGGCTCGAGCGGCTTCGAAGCTGTGTTATCGCGTGTTGTTATATTTTTATGTCGATATGTGCTGAGTTGGATACCGGGGTTGCTGCTTCATGCCAATTATGCCAATATCTCATCGACCTCCCCTCCTCCCTTCTTGAATACCCGAATCTCCAGGGCCAAGGTCGTTGTGTCATAGGCATGCCGCCTGATCTTTGCCCTTCTGTGCCACGGAACTGTTTTCTCTTCAGAACGTGATCATGCCACGGTGAAGCTGTAAGCTGCGCTGGCGGTGCACGGCTTTGAAAGGCACAGAGGCACTGAGAAGTATGCTCAAAGAAAGGGTCATCCGAGTCAATGTGGACACAGGGCCTCCAGAAGTGCAACATTGGCGGAATTGTATGGTTGTTGCCACCTGGGCACGTTCTTGGACGAGCGTTTGTGGGTTTGAGGACATTGTGGTAGTCCGAGGCACGCGTTCCTTCTGTCCTTTCACAGTTTGTGACACAAACTACAGCAGGAAGATTGGGAAGCGTGTGCGACGCGGGTCGTAATTGCAAGCCTCCGGCCTCGATAGACAGTCCTTGTGCCACATTGTGGTAGAAGTCGGCACTCGTATTCGACTCTGCCTCCCGCCGCTGATGGTCTACCTAGTGTACTCTGAGCTTAGCACGCCCACGCACCTGTATGGCTGCATGCCTTCCACATGCATTTGCGCCTCCATGATTTCATCGAAGCGCCACAAGTTCATGCCTGTGATCATGTCATAACATCATGGACTGGGATACAAAGCTTGCTGAATAATCGCTAATGGCTATATTGCATGTCCCGGACAGCCACTGTAAGACGACAGAACAGCTTGCGTCTCTGGGAAACATACGACGAAGCAATGCCTCATGTCTCATCACACCCTCGAAACTCCGAATGAACGCCTAATCTGAACTAAAAAAACCCATCCGCGCCCCGTGATGTGATATAAAAGCAGAATACCCGGACCCATTCAGTGCTCCCGCGCGTGACTTTACGTGTTAGACGAACAAAAACGCCGCATATAGACCCCCCGCTTCCTGGCCACTGGCGCTCAATCGAGTGTAAAACAACGTGCGACGCCATATCGCGATTGTCGTGCCGGTCCCAGGAGACGACAGAAAGGTCCAAGGCCTTTGTACTAGAACCTCGACTGAATCCAGATCATGCCGGAGTTGTCATGGTATCAGAGCTCGCTGAATCGGTGCTGGAGACAACCTCTAGTGCAATGGCTTCCCAGACATTGCGGTGCGCTTCTCGGTCAACAGTGCCCACCCGGGCCATCTCGTCGACGATATCGCGCACCTTCTCTACAAACTCTGGCAAGCCGAGTCCCGCAAGCTTTTCGCCGGCAGTGCTGGTGACCTTTATCTTTTCGCTCGTAGAGTTGGCCTGCAGACGTGCCAGCATGTGGCCGCGAACGCGTGTGAGTAGCAACCTGAGCACAGGCTCGCGGGGCTCTCCGTTCTCGTTCCTGGCATCTAAACTGGCCGTGAGGACTTTATGGACAAGAGCACGCAGATGTGTCTTGGTAGCGGTGGGCATCGAGCGACCAGCCTCCAGGGCAGCCATTATGCCATCCACCGCAGCAGACACGCTGAGGTTCTTGGACTCGTCAGTCATAGCTTCCAGTACAATAAAGATACGGCCGGCCTCGTTTTTCCAGGCCGCGCGCACATCACGTTTGAGTATGTTCTTGCACTGCAGCAGAATGGCACCTGCCGTAGCTATGCGCAGTGTCTGCAAGCCTAAACGTGCTCGGCGCTTTGCGTCCAAGGTGAAGGTGGCTGGCATTGTCGCCAATGGTGCTGCTGGCTGCGTGAATTCGTCGAGAAGCATCTGCCAGTAGATCCTGTCCGACGTCGGCCTGGATCGTGTGTGGTTGATCCCCTCAGGATCACGTCTTGTGACCTCTGCATAGACCTTGTCGTGAGCGGCACGCCAGGCTGCCTTTGCGGAGTCCAGGGTGACCAGGCCATCTTCAAGGTCTTCGGCAAATTTCTTTGTCTCGTAGGAAATGGCCTCCTCAAGAAGCTTAGGCCTTGCTACTTGCAATAAG
Source organism: Microdochium bolleyi (assembly GCA_001566295.1). NCBI lineage: Eukaryota > Fungi > Ascomycota > Sordariomycetes > Xylariales > Microdochiaceae > Microdochium > Microdochium bolleyi. The sequence continues at coordinate 3,308,947 of KQ964245.1, forward strand.
TAGTTCGCGTAGTCGTAAAGCATGGTGTCAATGATAGCGATCAGTGCCTCCAGACGATCCACCACGTGCCCGTTCCTCATTTTGTTGTTGACAAAATCTCTGACCTGCTCATCCCGTACCGGCGCACACAGCTTGGGCAGTAGCGAACCCATCGAGGCGAAGAGCTTCTCATAGGAGAAGCTGCCTGCGAGGAATTGCCGGCGAGCAACTTCGGCATCTAGGATTTCCCCAATAAAGGTGTGCATCGATGTGCCAGGTCGAAGTAGACGCTGCAATCTGTCCTTGATGTATTGGGTCATGATGAGGAGGTAACGAAACTCCCTTTCTTCGTCATGCTCGCTAGTTCGCAGATCCTCCAGGATAGGAGCCATTCGCAGTTTGTGCTGCTCCTGAAACCACTCATACTCGATCTTGTACTCGCGGTTGATCGCGAGTTCGTGGACAATGATCCTATTGTCGGGGAGGATGGGAGGATAGGTTGGGTGATCGATCGCCTGCTTAAGCACACGATTGCGGGGAGGAGTGGGAGGTGGAGTCAGCGTCCGCAGTTGCGTGGACACAACCTCGGCTGCCATGGCATGCGACGCAAAAGCAGCATCGTCGTTCGAGTCCTCAGCAAGTCTTGGTTTTCGGTCCCCTGCGGCTCTTTTGGCAGCCCTTGCCCTGCGCGCTTTTTGCACAGCCTCAAACACAAGCTTCTTGCCTTGCTGTGGCCCTGCTAGCTTCTTTATTCTAACCATCAGCTTGATCTGGTTGTCCTGGATGCTTTCGCGGTATGTGTTGGTGACTGCCTCTTCCGTCATGCCCTTGACAGACTCCAGGATGGCGTCCAACTCGACGAACTGCATCAACATGATGTCGATGAGTGCATCAGAATCACGCGCCTTCCATGCAATAAAGGCATTGTGGAAAGTCGCGTAAGCTTCGGGCAAGGCCTCGCGCAGCGCAGGTGGAGGCGTGTAGCAGTTCAGTGACGTCAGCCTGGACAGGATGTTCTCAAAGGTGATGAGAAGGTCTCGTGCCTTGCCTACCAAGTCGTGCAACTGAGGATTGGCGGTGTCATTCTTGGGGATGTACTGGCCCTGCACCGAGCTACTCTGAGCCCGAGTCTTCTGTTGTTCGCTGTCGTTGTTGCTCAACACCTGATTAGGGTGGCCTAAAATCATGAAAGCACTGAGAAACGTCCGGACAGCTGCCATATCGGTAATCGAGCCAATCTCTCCTTCCCTAAGGCCACAGACGCGGAGGGCTGATGCTGTGGTCATGAGTACATCTTCTTGTGCCAAGAGCTCGACGACGTTTTCGAAAGACGTATCACGGACACCATCAATGTTGAGACCGAGTTTGGAAAACTCTCGCACGGCTTTTTGTCTGCGTGTAGAGCGCCACCACCATTGGATGCGAGACACAGCCGTGTCTTCGCTGAGGGGCGGAGACTCCTGTTCTTTCACGTCAGGCAGCACCTCGAGGCTTGGCTTTTTCGCACCAAGACTCTGTCCCCTGGATCGCCGCGCAGCTTGTGACTTGCGCAGGTTCTCGCGGCGTTTCTCAGCTTCGGCAAACCGCTGCTCCATCGACTGGCGCAAGTGGCGGAGCTGCTGCTCTCTCGAGTCTTTGATAGCCTCCGCGCGAGCCTTGGCACGTTTTACTTCTTCGGCGCAAGTAGCAACAATCTCTGCGAGGTTCTTCTCACGAGCCTGTGCCGCTGCTAATGCTCGTTCCTCTGAATTCGAGCTCTTTTGTGCCGAGGCCTTGGCCAAAGCTGCCCTTAGTCGGACCTTCTCTGCGTGCGCGGCACGATCTGCGAGCCTAGCTTTGCGATCTTCAAGAATGGATGCGCGGCGAAGCTGCTGCGCGAGGTATTTACTTTGGGGTCCATCCTCTTGAGTGAAGCCAACGGACCCTCTGGAAGAAGAGATAGAGTTGCGCCGAGAGGATGCAGCGGAATCCTTGCGCCGCGTTTGTGAGGGTCGGTAGAACCTAGCCGCAATATGAGGAGGCGGGGTGTAGACACGCGGGTTGTGTTCGTCATCGGCGGCAGCGGCGAGGTCGTTCATGGTCATGTCCGCGGAGGGCCCCGGTTCGGGTGAGCCTACTGACTCCTCGATGTTACGAGCAGGGTCGCTCAGATCGGTAGAGGGACGACGCATGGTGGTGAGGATGAGTCTAGTTGGGGAAGAAGAAGCGAAGATGGTGCGAAATTCTAGTGTTGCGACGAGCGTGCCCAGGCAGGCTGTGGGTGGTGCCGACGCGACTTCGAAGATGATGGTCGTATTGATTAAAATGGTAGGTAGAACTGAATTCGAAGGATTCGCTGCTATGCGCACGGCGCAAATGGATGAAACTGGCTGAGCAAGACGGATGAGTCCGCGGTCCGGGGGGTGCCTGGATGAGCCTACGACGAAGGCGAGTTCGGCCGCCGAGAACAAATGAACGGGCGTCAAAACACAGGCATCAAGGATGTCAAGGAGTGATGATGTCGCGCAGGGAAGCTGGACGGCCAAGGTCGCATGGGTGAGGTCGCTTCTAGAACCAAGAGGGAAACCGAGGATCGCCGCTTTGTCATGCGTGTTTCAGCGGTGTTCTGGGGCACTAGCGGTGTTTGGCGGGAGCCCGTGAGAGGCTGCCGTGTTTGCGAGATGCCGAATCGTGGAGTTCCTGGTGCATATCGGCATGGAATGCGGTGATGCTCGACGAGGGCCGTTAGGACATGCTGCTGCAGAAAACGAGCGTGAGGGGGTCGCCCGACGAGGCGGGGGAGCGCGGCGCCAGGAGCTGTCCGGATGACGATGACAAGGACAAACAGTGCGTGCGTGTCAGACCAACCAGGTCAGACCAAAGGTCTGTGTTGTGCGAAACGAAGGTCGATGCTTGCGTGACAATGACTGAATCGCTCGCCCCAAAGGTCAAAGCAGCAACACCGCCCACCAGGCTGAGACAGGCGTGTCTGTGTAGGCGTGTGCAAGAGATCCGATAGGCGGGGGGCGGCAAGGGCTCAGTGGCACACGCCCCTTGGACTGTCCCGGGCCCAAGTGCGGGCTGCGGGAAGGACATGGAAGCTGCAGGAATGGGCGTGGATTGGTAAGGCCGATCTGAGCAAGCGCGAAACCTTCCAGGTCGGCCTGGGATATCCACCGATCAGACCGAGACAGACAGGGCACAGATCCCAGCGCATCGCAAAGGTCAAACAACTTAAGATACTTCACCAAAAGTTACTCCGTACCTTGCACGAGCGCCTAAGGTTCCGTTTACGGAGTACTGCGGATGCTACCCGACTGTGCACCTAGGTATGCCTTCTCCGGCCTAGGTAACCTAGGGGAGCCTCCATATCCCCAGCCATCCAGTTGCTTGACAGATCCGTCGATGCTTGCCCCAGGCCACCAAACTTAGAGACATGTCACGAGATGGCCTGGTGGCTGGGAAGCGAGCCGGGCCTCGGGATGTGCCTGGGCATGCTGGGCGTACTGTCTCATCATCCCGACACATGGCTCAACCTGTCTAATATCTGCCAGCTCATAACTCAACGAGTACATTGATGTACATGGCCGAGACAGCTAGAGAGCCAGAGGAATAGAAACCCGAAGGGCAGAGATGCAGGGGTGGAACCGAGAGAACTGAATCACCGTAAATGCACACAAGCAGCTACGACCGCTCCGTGACGCACCGCGCAGGAGGCTGTCTATGAACCTATACGTACCTAGGTACCTTCAGGTAGGTAGACTTTGTTCAGTGAAGTTTACCAGTTCTCAGCCCTGCGCTTCCTGCTGCAATTTGGGGGAACACCGCAAGCACGTGACCACGAGTCGACAACTCGCGACATGCTGGTGCCTGACAGTCCCCTGGTGGGGCGGCCCCGGGCATGATCACTGCAAGCTCTCGAGGTCACTATCCCATTTACGCGTGGCGCGTCAAGCTGCTCAACAGCCGTGGAGAGTCACCGCCCATCGGACAAGCGCCACACTCGTTGTACTTGCAGCATCCCACTCGTCTCGGCTATTCCTTCTGCATGATGAGCGAGGCAGACTCCTGCTGCTTATAGAGCTTGCTTGCTCTTCGTGCTTGGTCTTGCCTGCCGTTGAAACCGTGCCGAGGAGCCTCCCTGGCCGGCAGAGAGCCATGTCTGCCTCTCACTTCACAGGTAAGTAGATGCAACGTCATCTCGTTACCGTGAACTCGACTGACCAGCATTCACACTCACAGAGGCGGACACGATCCGCATACTCTTGGCCACAGATAATCATGTCGGCTACGAGGAGCGGGATCCGATCCGCACTGATGATAGCTGGAGGACGTTTGACGAGATTATGAACATTGCTAGGACTGAAGATGTGAGGCATTCTCGTCGACATGAAGAAGCGACATACTAATCAGAGAATGCTACGGGACAGGTTGACATGGTACTGCTAGCTGGAGATCTGTTCCATGACAACAAACCGTCCCGCAAGTCCATGTATCAGGTCATGCGGTCGCTCCGCAAGAACTGCCTAGGCATGAAGCCGTGTGAGCTGCAGTTCATGAGCGATGCCAGCGAAGTTTTCGACAGTGCGTTCAGCCACGTCAACTACGAAGACCCAGACATCAACATCTCAATACCAGTCTTCTCAATACACGGCAATCACGATGACCCAAGTGGTGAGGGCAATTACTGCTCTCTGGATCTTCTGCAGGTCGCTGGCCTGGTCAACTACTTCGGTCGTGTTCCAGAAGCCGACAATATTGAGGTCAAGCCGGTACTCTTGCAGAAAGGAGGCACAAAGCTGGCGCTCTTTGGTCTCAGCAATGTCCGAGATGAGCGCATGTTCCGGACGTTTCGGGATCACAGGGTCAAGTGGTTCAGACCGAATGTGCAATCGTCCGACTGGTTCAATCTGCTGGCAGTACACCAAAACCACCATGCTCACACGGCGACAGGCTACCTACCCGAGAACATGCTACCGGAGTGGATGGACTTGGTCGTCTGGGGACACGAGCACGAGTGCTTGATCGACCCAGTTCATAACCCAGAGACAGGTTTCCATGTCATCCAGCCTGGCTCATCAGTCGCGACATCACTGGTCCCTGGAGAGGCTGTCGCGAAGCATGTGGCTATTATGAGCGTGACGGGCAAGGACTTTACAATCGAGAAGCATCGGCTCAAGAGCGTCCGCCCGTTCGTCACACGAGAGATCATCCTGCACAGTGATAAGAGATTTAAGGGCCTCGAAAAGCGCAAGGACAATCGTGGTGAGCTTACGCGAAAGCTGATGGAAGTCGTGGAGGAGATGATCGAAGAAGCCAATGTGGAGTGGAACTCGATACAGGAAGAAGAGGTCGATCCTCGCGACAGACCTCTCCCCTTGGTGAGACTGAAAGTCGAGTATACGGCGCCTGATGGTGGTCAGTTCGACATCGAGAACCCACAGAGGTTCTCCAACCGCTTCAGCAACAAAGTGGCCAACACCAATGATGTCGTCTACTTCTACAGGAAGAAGAAAATAACCAGTAAGTTCATCGCCTCAAGGTTAATTCACAGTGAAATCTCGGAGACGACTGACAATATCTGCACCCACAGAGAACGAGAAAGCGACAGATGTTGCGGAAGAGATCCTGGCCAATCTGGATCCCGATGAGATCCAAGTGAGCTCATTGGTTGAGGAGTACCTCGCCGCGCAGTCCCTCAAGATTTTGCCGCAGGCGCCCTTCGGAGACGCCGTCACACAGTTTGTGACCAAAGACGACAAACATGCGATGGAGCATTTCGTCAGCGAGTCGCTGTCTGGACAAGTCCGCCAGATGTTGTCACTTGAGGACGAAGAAGAAGACCTTGAGAGTGCCATGACACTTTTCAAACAGAAGCTTGAGCAGCAATTCAAGGTTGGCGGCTTGAAGCAGAGCAAGATGCGAAGATACAAGCCAGTGCCAGATGACTGGGATTCGGACCTTGATGGCCACTGGCAAGATCAGCCTGAAGCAATCGAAACATCAGCCCCAGCAGTTGTCGCACCTCCCGCCACGAAAAAGACGACGGCTGCAGCCAAGACGACGGCCCGTGGCCGAAAGGCTGCGGCGAGCTTCGACCTTGATGACGAAGAGATGGAAGATGCAGAGCCCGTTGCTGCTGCACCCAAATCTCGGGGTAGAACAGCAGCCGCGAAGAAGCCCGCGGCTAAGGCTAAAGCTCCAGCGAAGAAGCCAGCTGCCAAAGGGAGGGGAAAGAAAGGCCAACTTTTCGAGCAAAGCGACGAGGACGAGGAAGACGATGTGTTTATGGACGATGATGACCACGACCCCCCAGCAGCACCACCTAAGCGCACCACAACGAGAGCTGCGACAACACGCTCGCAGCCTACACGAGGTGCCGCAGCAGCTCCGGCCTCGAAGGCACGGCAAAGCAAGCTTAACTTTTCGTCACAAAAAGCGAGTCAACAGGAGCCAATGGAAATTAGTGATGATGCCATCTCAGACGATCCTTTTGAGTCCATGCCGTCGACAAGATCACGAGGACGCTGAAAGCCAGGGGAGCAGTGGCTGATGAGATAGCCACAGACAATGGGCAATGCTCGTACATCGCAATGGTGGCTGCACACAATCTCTATGCGGTCGTCAGATGCAGGAGGGATGTTGTTTTGCAGATTGGCGAATTCATGTTCTGTATGATAATCAGGAGTGGGCCTGAGGAGCTCCAAGGTCATGTATTGCAGGGCAAATAATCTTGCTGCTATTGTATTGCGTTATGACCCACCGCCATGACACAGTCCGAGCCGACTCACATGCCTCCGACTCGCATGGCCAAGAACGGCGCGGCATTGACTCGCCGACTGGCCCTTGCTTGGTCCAGGTAATCAATCACCCGCGGGAATAATAAGTAATGTAGGCTGTAGACAGTCTGGCGTCCCGCAGGGTCAAGAAAGTGTGGGCACCTTCGGCTCCTGGTTCCCCAGTTCTCCATCTTTTTTTCTCTCCTCATGCCAGGGCCAGCCGACCTCGCCCGACCAAGTGCTCCTTCTGGGACCTCATCACTTCTTCCTGCCAGCTTTCTCTATCTTTTGAGTGTGTCCCGTACTACGACGACTACGACCACCGCCACCTTGTGCCCCAGAATTGCTCGTGTGACCGCCAGCGAGCGCCGATCCTGAGCCGCCAAACTTGGAACCCCGCCGCGTCTTGCCGAAAAAAACGATTCGGAGGCTTAAGCCGGTGTCGCTCTCGCGTCCTGCCCTGTCTCTGCCGTCCGGCAAAAAACGTCACCCACCGTCAGTCCGACCACGATTACAGCTCCCCGACCGGTCGCTTTGCTTTTTCCCTCGCACACGGGCTGTTCCTTGCTGCATCGAGCTCACGCACACACAAGCCGCGCCATTGCACCTGCAGAAGTGTGTTCGCCCGTGGTTGGCTGTCGCTGTCGTGTCGTAAAGCAGCTCCCGACTGACACAGAGTTTTCCCCCCTGCCGCAGGGCGCTTCTTATCGGTTATATCAGCGCATCGCCCGACAGCGGCCCCGCGTCCCTCCAACCTTTCTCCAACATGGGCGACATGGCGAACGAGATCAAGTTGCTCTCTGGCACAAGCCACCCGAGCCTGGCCAAATCCGTGGCCGATCGGTACGTGGCTACTTTTTTGCTCATACGGAGTGTGAAATGGCCTCTATTCTCGTGACGGTTTCGGCGCAGACACTGCCGAAAATGCACCAGTTGCGCATAGTCGCAAGCACTACCTTGGGAGGATCTCATGCCATACCAAGACTTTCCTCTCATTTGACGGCCTTGTGTATTTGATCAGCGGTGCGGAATACCAATTCGTGAGCTGACATTTCGTTCTCTAATGGCAGGCTGGGCATTGAGATTGCCAAGACGATGAGCTTGAACTACTCGAACCAGGAAACGAGCGTTACAATCGGAGAATCAGTCCGCGACGAAGATGGTACGGCTAGAGCTAGATCCTCCTGAGAGTCGCGTGCCGCGCGCATGGCTGTCGATGATGAGAGAAGCTAACCTTGCGTCCCGCTGCGACAGTATTCATTCTCCAGTCCACTGCGCCCGGTGATATCAACGACGGCCTCATGGAGCTCCTCATCATGATCCACGCCTGCCGCACGGCGTCCGCCCGCAGGATCACGGCAGTCATCCCCAACTTCCCCTACGCGCGCCAGGACAAGAAGGACAAGAGCCGCGCCCCGATCTCGGCCAAGCTCATTGCGAACATGCTGCAGACCGCAGGCTGCAACCACGTCATCACCATGGACCTGCACGCCTCGCAGATCCAAGGGTTCTTCAATGTCCCCGTGGACAACCTCTACGCCGAGCCCAGCGTCCTGCGCTGGATTCGCGAGAACCGCGGTGGCGAGGACACCGTCATTGTCAGTCCCGATGCTGGCGGTGCTAAGAGAGCGACGTCCATTGCCGATCGCCTGGATCGTGCGTTCGCCCTCATTCACAAGGAGCGGCCCCGGCCGAACGTCGTTGGTCGCATGGTCCTCGTTGGTGATGTCGTGGACAAGGTGGCCATTCTGGTTGATGACATGGCTGATACTTGCGGCACCCTTGCGTAAGTGCTCTTGATTAACGATGGGGAATCAGTGGAGGCAGTGTGCTGATAATTGCCTATAGCAAGGCTGCCCAGACCGTCAAGGACCATGGCGCCAAGGAGGTCATTGCCATCGTCACTCACGGTATTCTGAGTGGTAAGAATTACTTTTTTCACCCGAGATCATCCACGAACTTGAGCTAATCATCCACTACAGGTGATGCCATCAACATTCTCAACAACAGTGTGCTCAGCCAGATTGTTGTCACAAACACGGTGCCTCTCGGCGACAAGATCAACAAGTGCAAGAAGCTCCGCGTCATCGACGTCTCCCCTACGCTTGCCGAGGCCATCAGGAGAACTCACAACGGAGAGAGTGTCAGGTACGTTGTCATCGCAAACCCAGGTCGATTACTCGTGGTGACAGCAGTGAATATTATGTGTGCTGACCGTGTTGCCTCGCAGCTTCCTCTTCTCTCACGCTCCGTTATAAGTTTCCAAATACAACGGGATAGGGGTTTTTCCCTTGACGTCACGTTGAGCTATTGCGGGACACGTGAGCCTTGGGAAGGAAAATCGTCGGAGAGGAGTCTTGTTTTTTTTTCTTGTACGGAAGTGTTCAGGCGCAGGACGGCTTATCATCCTATTTGCCGCCACCTGGGTACTTCTCGCTGTTGCTTTTCACCACTAGTCTACCTTCACTTGTGGGCTGTCGTAAAACAAAACACATTGCATCTGCCGGGGGCGTTTACAGTCATTGCTTGCGAATTTGGTTGTTCGCCATTCTATACACCACCACATCAATATATATGTTCCGTACACGTATCGTATATTGTCCTGCTGTCGGTCCGTTGAGCTCAGTACCTATTCTTGATCTAATATATTATAGCTTGTCCTCCAGAGATGGCATGCCCGAGGTTATACTGCGCCAGGTCGTGGCACTACTTCTGTCACATGGACCAGCTTGACACTGGAGAGAGGTGTCATGTCTACCCGACTGCCCATGGTTGCGTGGCCACAAGGCCATTAGCCGGAGGTCAAGCGGCTGGAGAGGTATGAAGGGATATGACGTGAGTTGATGTACAGGTGATGACTGCCTGATGTTGGCCATTATTGCAAGTCATCGACTGATGGGGTGGGGCCCATGTGTCGCTGAAAACTATCAAACATGCATTAATCATTATGAGGACATCACAAGGAAGATCTCGGCGAACCAGGAATGAGCATCATCGGACAGGTCTTCTATCTTTCATAAGTTTTTTGTTTTTTGGAGGGAGCCCCCCCTGGTAGGTAGGGGGCAAGCATGTATGTGTGTGGTACACAAAGTCCATGGATATCTTTTGTATGAACTTTTGAGAATACCCTCCCCCTTCGTCGTCATCAAGACATGGAAGAAGCGCTTGGTAAAGCAGAGATAATGTGGCCCGGCTGTCCGCGCTGATGCCCCATTCGTATTTCTCCGTGCCCCTCCTTTTGTATCTCGGAACCCAGTCATGAATTTTTACTCCCAAATGCAAGAACCAGATGATAGTGAAGACACCGACCCAACAACGCCTGTAGTGATTTACTTGCGCATGGAGCTGGCGCGTCTCTTGCGGGACTCGGCCTTCTGGGCCTTGGCCTCGGAGACACGCTTGGCAAGGATCTGGGCGTACTCGTTCTGCAAGGAAGAAAGACAGGTTAGTACAACGTCTACAAAGGGTCAGTGAAGGGGTGGTTCGACGTACGGCCTCGTCCTTGACCTTCTCGGCCTGGCGACGCTTGAGCGCGATCCGGTGGCGCTTGTGCTGGAGGCGCTGGGGAGTGACGAGTCTCTGGATCTTAGGAGCCTTGGTGTAGGCAGCCTTGCCCTCGCCCTTGGGCTGGACCTCACGTCTGATGACGTACTTGCGGACCTATATGGTGGTGGAAGAATCCTTATTAATATCTCTTATTTGTGTTTCCTCTCTTTCGATCGGTGTTGTCCGCTCAGACTCTGCTCCGGCATTGCTCGAGTGGAAATCCGAAAGAAAATCGTTCTTTCTTCATCCCACACAAGCAACAGCCGGGCAGGCGACGACGAATGTTGTACTTACATCGTCATCCTTGCTGAGACCGAAGAAGCGGCGGATCTTGGTGGCACGCTTGGGGCCGAGGCGCTTGGGGTGAACGACGTCGGTAAGGCCGGGGATCTCGTTGTCGCCCTGCTTGACGACGGAGAGGGCAAGGACGGAAAGGTCCATGGCGACGATGCAGCCACGGACGGACTTCCGCTTGCGCTCGCCGGTGCGGCGGGGGCGGTAGCAGGAGTGGCCCTCGGCGAGCAGGAGCCTGACACGGGTAGGGTGCATGACACCCTGCTTCATGGGGAAACCCTGCTTGTCGTTACCGCCGGTGATGCGGAAGATGTAGCCCTTGAACTCATCGCCGAGGTTGTCGCCGGGAACTTCCTGACCCATCTGTTCGGAGGGAGACGCATGTTAGTAAATGTTGCCATCGTTCGTGTCGGGCTGTGCAAGTCGATCGAAAAGTGCGAGAAGTGCGTCAAGAAAGACTGTCGATGAAGCCTTGGCGGCGGGCGAGGCGTCCACGTCGAATCTCTCTTGGGCGTGCTTCGTCGAAAATATCGATCTCCGCTGTCGAGCCTGTGCAGGCGTGTGTGGTCGGAACGTACGCGCTTCTCCATGAAGTCACGGAGCTTTCTCTCATCCTCGATCTCGACGAGCTTCTGGCTGCCATTGGCAGGGTAGGAGATGTTCAACTTCATCTCGGCGGTGTTGGGTTGTCGACTGGTCGTTGGGTGTGCTGGGGAGAGAAATCGGAAAAGTCCACCAAGAATCGCAGCAGAACTTCGCAACACTGGGGGACTGGGCTCGAGCGGGTCGCCCTGCGTTTGTGATTTTGCTCGCCTAAAATTTCACGGTGTCTGTGGGGACCTGGGTAGATTCGCGCCAGCTCCTTGTAGGGTTGAGCACGGACCAGGAGAGCGCTGCTCTTATCGGCAGAGCTTATCGCCCTCACTCGCGCCCCACCTTGCCAGAGCGAGTGGGGCCCTCTGGGTAGGCTGCCCAGGTGGGCTCGCCCGGAGTATCGCCGCCCGAGCTGTGACGGCCGATGAGATGCATGCTCAGCATCCAGTACCACCAATCTTCGTTCGACATGCTCGGGAGCTAGATGTGCCAGCAAACGCAATATTTGGTGTAAATCGGACACTATTTTACCAGCAAGATGACCTCTTCCGTCAAGCTTTTCCCACGGCCCGCCAACAACGGGACTGTCTCGTTGGACCAGATGCCATCTGTTCTCCAGACCCCAGCCGGCTTGGCCATGCTCGAATTACAGGGCACAATCAACCTTCCACAAGCCGCAGACCCGGAGGACGATACCCCGGAAACCCTCATCGGAAGTTTGTCATTTCCCGACTGGCGTCCAGAAACACAGGACAGCTCGAGCACAGCATGGATGAAGCGAGTCCACCTTTTCATCGGGCAAAACCAACGACTGACTGGTGAAGTCAAGAAGCTACCAAAGGCAGTCGCCATTCTACGAAAACGACAGGCCAACGCTGATGTTGCCATGGAAGATGGCGCATCGGTGACGCCAGCAGAGGACCTTGAGGTTGTCGAAATCGTCAAGTACAAGTTGATGTTTAGCCATCGGCCTGAACCAGTCGGCGCCTCTTGAAGTTTCAGCAAGTTTTAAATTTCCACGCTTAATCACGAAGGCGCTTGCCTAAAGAGCGTCGGGATTTATCTTCAACTTGACTCCACGGTGCGTCATTGTGCAGGGATGCCACTGCCGCGGTGGTTCAAGTAACTAGTGAAAGACATTATCGTCTTCGTCTGCGGTTAAGCAATGGGCCGCAGCTAACGCATTCGCGTGCCCAATGAAACGAAAGCGACCTGCCACGCCCCTTGAAAGACACGAAACCCTCGGCGAATCGAGCACGGCAGACCGTTGTGCTCGCAGCACATCCAGATGGTTCTGGAGGATTCAGCTTCAAGGGAGAGTGGGTTAATTCTTTGATGTTGCCACATCGGAAAGCCTGTTGCATTCGCCATCCAATGGTCCTTCCGGCATGAGCCTGATTCCAATTCGGCGAGATCTCGTAGTCGACGTGCAGATACAGTCGACTTGGTCGAGCTTCCGATGACATGCACCTCGGTTTACGCACTCTCTACTAGCCTCTTTCAAGACAGCGAAAGCCACACCGAGAAGGGGAACAGCACCGCAGTTCTTCTATGCTCACCACAATTTGTACAGGGTCAGGGTATAATTGGGTTAGCAAGAGAAACAGCCCGGGGGCCTCACCGTAGGCCACGCTCTCCCACATCGTTTCAGTTTGAGTGCACGCGCTGCATATGCCAGCTATATACCAATATCGACTTTAGACTAAACGATCGATATGCCCTTATCAACCGCACAGCTGGGTCGGCATGAGACCATGGACGTGAAAGCATGCAAGGCCGCGCATATCACTGGCCAGAAGTGAGATTCGCTAGTGTTACATGGTACCACGGAAGCCGAAGCACCGGACTTGACCGATTATGTACCGGCTGCAAGGCGGTTGCCGACCGGGACGGGGCCGTCGGGACCGGTTTTGTGGTCACGGCCCCGGGGCCCCACTTCACTTAGGCGCGGCACGTCAAGCGCACCACCACAAGCCAGCCGTCTTGATCAATCACCATCAGTGTTGCCGCATTAAGCAATATCCACGCCATCTTTATCGCGACATACAACAGCGCACCCATTACATTGCATCGCAGCGTCCTGGCAGCAGGCTGTACGGAACTACAACTGCGCCTGAGGCTCTCAATCATCCACCTCCAGCCGCAACGTACCACGCGCACTCGGCGCCTCAGTCCTATCCATCAAAAGCAGCACGCGCGATTGAGATGTCGACGACGGCGAACGATAACACAGAGCAGGCCGCCGCCGGCGCGCCGACAACAGACTCGCAGCAGCAGCAGCCATCATCATCACAACAACCCTCCGCCCAGCCGCCACAAGCTTCATCGCAGCAACAAGGGGGAGTGACGGCCGCCGCTGCTGGTGCCGATGATAGCACTGCCGCGCCTGCGCTGCCCGAATCCAAGATGCCGACACGCAAGGACACGTCGCTCAAAGAGTTCCTCAACAAGATGGACGACTATGCGCCCATCGTATGTCACTCTCCGAACTCTACATCCAGCCGTCCGTCTCCTCTTAACTTTCACTTGCAAACACTGACCTCCTTCCTCCGTGCCCTATACAGATTCCCGATGCCGTGACAAACTACTACATGACCAAAGCTGGCCTCCCCCCGCCCCCCCAGACCGACCCGCGGCTCGCGCGGCTCATCGCGCTGGCCGTGCAGAAGTTCGTCGCCGACGTCGCCGCCGACTCGTACCAGTACTCGCGGATCCGCGCGTCCAACACCGCCACCAACAACCCCATGGGCAACCTCGGCGCCGCAGCGGGCATCCCCATGCCCGGGCAGGCTGCCGGCGGCGGTTCGAGCAAGGACCAGGGTAAGGGCGGTCCCCTGGGTATCCAGCGCGCGGGCTACGGCGGTGGTGGTCAGGGTGGCAGCCAGAACAGGACAGTGCTCACCATGGAGGATCTGGGCATGGCGGTGGGGGAGTACGGCGTCAATGTGAAGCGCAGCGAGTTCTATCGGTAAAGGGAGGGACTGCGCACGGCGGTCTGGTTCCCACGGCGCCAGCGTCCCTGTGGTTGGACCGGCCTACACTTCTCATTCCTAGGCTTTCCCTCGTCTCTCTTTAGAGTATCTTTTATTTCTCAGCTTCACACTATGGGCATCTCGGCGTATGGATGGCGTTTGCATCAGGAATTAGCATTGAACAATGGTCAACATTCACTTTCAACGTATCTCGGTTCCTCCTGTTCGTGCCCATGCCATCCGCAGTGCCTGGGTGAGGCGGGTAATGAGGTGTGTACGCCACGAAGGCTTGGTGTTTGCAGCAGACATAACATTACGGCACTCTTCGCGCCAGCGACTTTGACCAAGCTCGAGCGATGTGACTAGCTACTGTTTTTTTGAAAGGAAATGCAATGACTCACGCCTAGCACCGCAACAGACCGGCCTAAGATAGGTACGATAGCGAATGTGCAAGAGAGTGCTCGTTGCACGTGTCATATGTCACGGGGACCAGCTCGGCCCGCCATATTTAAATCCAGTTGACTCTTTTAAGGCGATGGCACATCAAGGGTACTGCTTCGTGGTCGTACAGACTCTATTTTGTATTGTTCTGCCATGGACGTAGCAATGCCCCAGCAATCTTACAATCAACATGCCCTCTTCTTTGTCTCCCTTCCGTCTTCACACACCCTATTTGTTCCAGATGAACGGCCTCCTCGTTCTGTGTGTAGAGTGTCAGTCAGGCTTGCAATCTAAGCTCGACCCATGCCAGATCCATCACCAGATCAGGAGTCTCTGGGAGAAGACAAGAAATATTAAAAGGGAACAAAACTTACATTGAGAATTCGCCGAGCTTGTGCCCCACCATGTCCTCGGTGATGAAGACGTCTGTGTAGTCCTTGCCATTGTGGACCTGGAACTTCAGCCCAACGAAGCTGGGCAGGATGGTCGCAGATCGGGCCTGTGTGCGTATCGGCCTCGCTTTCACACCGGGCGCGGGGCGGACTATGGGGAGACTATGGAAATGGACTCGCTGTCAGTGATTCGGTCGCTTGGACTCGGTCTCGTAGACTTTTCTTGATCTGTGTGTGTGTGCTGTGGTGGGTGCCTGGCTCGAATCTCCGTCGGCTCGTTGCGGCTTCGCCTCCGGACATGGTTTCTGGTCGAGCTCTCCTACGCATGTCCCTGCCCGCCTCGCTTGAGGCGCTCTTGTTCGCTTGGTCGTTTTCCAACGAGGGGAGTTATCGGCCCAATCTCGTGCCTATAGCTCACAAAGTAGGACGGAACGGACGAGAGAAGACTCGGCGATGGAGTGGACGCCTATTCCGCAATCTTTTGGGTGTATACTTCCGAAAAGGTGCCGAGTTCGTCGTGGGCAAATGCGCGCTGAAGGATGGGCTGATTGGGTCGTCCGTGTCGTTGGTCTTCCTCGCGGGGCAAAGGTGAAATCGTGGTGGGAGAAAGGTATGCTTACGGGACGATATGAGGGCCTGTGAACCACAAGAATGTCAGTATGTCGAGCCTCGTGCACTGCGACACATACAAGCCAGGGTGGCCATACCTTTCCAGACGGAGCGGCCCTTGAGGAGGCACCGCGTGGGCTGCATGACGACGGCGGCAGGTGCGATGCGTGAAGGCAGGCAAGGGTGCGAGCGGGATCGATACGGTGTAAGGGGGGGGGTCTGAGGATCTGGTTGTCGCTGGGCGAGGGCAGATCTGCTGCGGACTTCTACTGGTGTGTCGTCGTTGTGAGGGAGCTGGTGCGGTTGAAGCTTGGCCGTTTGGACAATCTGAGGCTCGAATCGCGAATTCAGAGGTCGAAGATCTGAGGGTCGGGCTAGGGTCCCCAAACGGGGTTAGCGCCATCTTTGCACCAAGCATCTCACCATGCGCCTCATCGTCTTCAAGGCAGGCTGAAACTGTATTCACGACAAAAACATGCGAATCTGATTAGTTTGCACTCATAGAATCACTGTATAACTGGCCAAGTATCTGTTGGTAACGTGATTCTATGAGAAACTCGATAGTCAGAGGAGTGTAAAACTCGAGGCTCGTCACCTCTGAAAGAATAAGATCGCCCTCGAAACGCCATACAGCCAAATCATATGCCAATGCTAATAATTCCCACAGGTTCCAATGTAAAATGACAGCAACCCTTCCCAATGGTTTATTTCGCAGAGCCGCTACCGTCTGATGAGCGATCCGGCGACCGCCTCGTCTCCGTCATCCTCTTCATCCGCTCTTCCGCCGCCTTGGCAATAATCTCCCGCCGATTGAGAGCGTTGTTTCCAGAGTTTGTTCCTCTCACATTACTGCTGCTGCTGGCAGGTGTTCCGCCGCCCAGCACAAACTCGCCACCCGTCCAGCCGCCGTGGTCGTACGCTATCTCATCGCTCTCGACGTCCGCGGGCTCGTAAAAGTCGGAGCCAGCTACGTTGCGGCCACCGCTCTTCCAGTCCGCCTTGGCGACCTCGCGCTCGATCTGATGGCACAGGTCCCAAAAGTTGCGGTCGTGCGGACTGTGGACGTTGTGGGCAAGCTCGTGACAGAGTGTGTTGCGGATGGTCTTGTAGTCGCGATAACCATCGTAGGCATCTGTCCGGAGTCGCAGCTCGATCACCTCGCCCTTGTTGCGGTTCAGGCCGAGGATCCGTGTGGTGCCTTCGTGGTTCGATTCGGTGTACGACAAAGGATCCATCTCGGTAAGAAGCCCTACTGAAAACTTGTGCTTGCGCATGGCGGCCTTGATGCCCGGATCAGCCTTGAGCCGCTCGAGGAAGGCCAGCGAGCGGCCGGGATGTGGTAGGTTGGGCAGTGGCCGCAGCTGCATGAAGGTATAGGTGCTGTCCTCGTGGGCGCGGGCCGGATCGCGGCGTGATATGAGCTTGGGAGGGTTGCGGCGGGCAGCTACAAGATGAGCCTGCCGGGCAGTCGCCGCAGCCGAGGCACGGTTCAGGGCGGTGATCTCGTCGTTGGGCGTGCCCATCAGTGTAATCTTCCTGCCCTCGAGCTGTTTGAGAGACATGTCTTCGGAGAAAGGGTGCTTGAGGGTGCCGACTTTGGGCACGAGCAGCTTCTGGTTCTCGATGGGAACGCTGAGGTCATCCTGGATGGCGGCGCAGAGGTGCGCCAGGGTCGCCGAGTCGTCAAAGTGTAATGAGTGTTGCTTGCTGCGATATGTGAAATTGATGTTGACAACGGCGTCGTCGTCGTGAGAAATTCCGTGCTCATCATGCATCTGAGGCTTTGCCATGGAAGCGGTCTTTGGTGCCACTAATGGGCCGTGCTGGTTGGGGTCGATCCTCTTCGGGCTTCAAATAGGTCGGTCGGTCGTTCTGGGTATGACAGCGCCGCTTCAGAGATGGGTTCGTGATCTGTTTCTGACTTGAAGGTGGGTTTGTGACACAATGTAGCAGATTCAACAGGGAGGAAAGCCAGTCTGTATCTATACGAAGACCAAGGCTGGAGGTGGCCAGCCCCGGCAAAGCCCCCGTCGAAGATTCACGATGTTAGGCGGCGAGATGGCTTTGTAATACGTCAGACGGCCGGACCGCCCGCATGACTTGCGGACTCCGAACGGGAGCACAGGGTCCAGATCCCCGAAGGCCGGGCTGCAGGTGGCCTGTCGCTGTGCATTATGTAAGCAGACACGCCGCCAAAGTACCAAAGTATCTCTGTGTCCCCACCCACGGACGGGCGACAGGGCAGCCACCCGACCGGGGCACTTCCACTCCCACTTGGCCTGGTGGAGCTGTGAAGGGAGATGCCGCACTGGTTGGTCAATCGCGCGTTTCGTGTCCTTTCCTCAGGTCTCCCTTCTCGTTCATTACGTCGGCCCCTCGCCTGCTCTTCTGCTGCTCAAACAACGTCCGCGCCATTCTCACGACGACCATCACAACTCTTGACAGCTGCGGCTACTCCTGCCTGACGACGGCCCCGGTGCTCACCAAGAGAGTGCTTGCCACGACCCAAGAATCGAAAGCTCGAGCTTCCCGGAGCTTAGCTCCCTCAACCAGACACCCCAGGTCTCAACCCCAGCTTGCGCCGCAGTCGCACTGCAGACATCGCCGCCATGCCTCTCAACGTCTTCAGAGTCCTTGGTACAAGCTCCAGCATTGCTCCAGGCCGCACGTCATGGCAGACCACAGGCTAACACATGCTTCCTAGCGGACTTCTCGCACTTGGCGTCCATCTTCATCCTCCTCCACAAGATGACTGAGCTCAACGTATGAAAGAATCTACGGGCAGGCATGTGTCCCACGCACAGAATCCCAATGCTAACAAATCACTCAGGGCTGTGCGGGCATCTCCTTCAAGTCACAAGCACTCTACCTTGTGGTCTACGTGACACGATATCTCGGTACGGCTTCCCTGCTAGTCAGATACACGGCGGCCTTTCCTTCCTGACTAACAACGATATTCAACCAATGAAACAGACCTCTTCAGCACCGACAGCGTGTACAACTTCATATTCAAGGTCCTCTTCATCGCCTCGCAGAGCTACATCATCTACCTTATGACGTCGAAGTACAAGCCCACACACGACCCGAACCTCGACACCTTCCGTGTGCAGTACCTAGTTGGCGGCGCCGCCGCTCTAGCCATTCTGCTCCCATACAAATACATCGCCTCCGAGATCCTCTGGGCCTTCAGCATCTGGCTCGAGGCCGTCGCCATCCTGCCCCAGCTCTTCATGCTCCAGCGCACGGGCGAGGCCGAGACTATCACCACCCACTATCTCTTCGCCCTCGGCATCTACCGCGGCCTCTATATCCCCAACTGGATCTGGCGGTACTTCTCCGAGCCCAACCACAAGGTCGACTACATCGCCATCATCGCTGGCATCATTCAGACCATCCTCTACAGCGACTTCTTCTGGATCTATTACACAAAGGTCATGAAGGGCAAGAAGTTCAAGCTTCCCGTCTAAGCTTCCCTGAAGATCAGAGCATGATCAGGAAGTCCCCCAAAGGGGCCTGGGCACGGGTGCCCAGGTGCTCACGGCACACATCTTCATGGGTGTTGGAGACTGGAAAGGGCATGACGCATGCGAGGTATAACCTTCGCGCCGAGGCGCTCTATCAAGGGCCAAGTGGAGAGCGATCTCTTCACTGCCAGCAGTGTATGGATCCCGACCAGCGCAACCGGGGTGCTCCTGGTCTGTCCACATGATGTCCTTAAATCTTCGAGTATCTAGACCTGCAGGCGTTCGGGGGAAAACTACGGTTGGGCGTGAATTTTGGTCCGTCTTGTGAGTTTGTAGGAGGAAGACAAGAGACTTCTGAATGGATAACGATGCGTCGTCCCGACTTCTCAAGTTTGTGGCATCATGATGCGCCTTTTCCCAATAGTAGAGCCAATTTAGTACACACAAGGCACAAGAACTGCTGGTGTTTCATGAATTCATTTCTATGGCAAGTGGCATACCCCCTACGCTGTTGTGTTGGAATGGATACAGCCAAGTGACCAAAGACATACACGCCACCCAATGATGATGCTGCATGCGCATTGCGACTATCGCGCGGGAAAACAAACTGTGTTGAAAAAGACCTAATGATAACACGCGCTCTCCATTGCCGCCAGTGGGTGTTGCCCAGTGCGACCCACGCCTCTACCCGTTTTGATATCCTGCGATGGCCTGCACTCCTTCACAGGACCCAGTGGGTTCGTTGCGGCGTCTCGTGGTATCAAGCACCTGGTCGGATGTTGCGCCTTCTCTGACCGTCGACTCTCGTCTCTGTCTCTATGATACAGTCAAAGGCGACTCTCGGAATTTGTTCTGTGAACTCGTCTATGCGAAACCGAAATATTCGCTGCCAGCTGTGATAGCCTTGAGTAATTGACCGCGGAGCATGTCGTAGCTGTCGTACTCAGGGAGATCCAATTCTATTGCGCAGGTGAAATGTTAGCTTCGTGTCAACAGAGCAAGCTGTTCGGTAGTGTCTTACGGTTGAAGCATGTGTGAGAGCTAGGCAGACGGTCTTTATTGCCATAGTCACGGTGGATGTTGAACCTGTTGACGCCATTCATGCCCTCGAGCTCCTTGAAGCCGTTCAGCGGCACTTTACTGGTGCCTGTGACGAATTGCAGCAACTTGGCAAGCTCCTCTTTATCAAAGGAGCGCAGCGCACGCCAGAACCACTGGATCTGCTGAGACGATGGAGAGTAGTTGTGGTATTCCGTGTTGCCCTTCCAATCATCAACGTCGATATCAGGCAGACCGGAGATCAGCAACTCCAGCTCCTGCTCATTGAAGATGGAAATCAGGTCGGCCGGGATTATCTCGTGGAAGCCTGCCAGACAATTCAGTTAGCGATGCCTACTCCATGTAGTTACGATCGTCGGTAGAGGGCCACATACCTTTGAGAAACTGCTCCATCTGGTCGCGCACAGACGACAAGAGCTTATGCTCAACAACTAAGCGCACATACTCCTGCTTGTTCTCCTCGGTGACCGGAATGTTGCGACCATTCTCGCGGAGGTCCTCCACGCGTGTCACACCAAACTCGTCTGTCTCCACAGAGAAAGTCTCAGTGATGATATCCGTGATGTCGTTCTCAAGCATCCAGACGAGCGACTTGTAGTAGTCCGGATCGAAGGATTCCATATCCTTGACCGAGACCTGCTTGCCGAGGATACGCTTGTATACGGCACGACTGAAGTAACAATCGAGAACCCTGCCCTCGTAAAGAGCTTTTCCGATGACACGACCGATGAACTTGAAGTACATCAAATGCTCATCGTTGATGCCGCTAAGTTTATTGGGGTGGAAGGTTGTGCGGTCACTTGAGACTGGTACGAACAGCGCATAGTTGGGATCGAACATCTGCCGCGAGAGGACCTGGAACCACTCTCGAGTGACACCACCAGCATCAACACCTTCTTCTCCGTGGAAGCGGATGTTGAGCTTGCCAAACTTCATCTCGTCTCCACTCTTGAAGTAGAGCGACTTGAAAGAGTCCTGGAACACCTGGTCGCGGCGGACCTGAAGCTGCAAAGTCGGGAAAATGCGTCCAGATGGGACCTGACCCTTGTTGTGGACACTGCGTGTGAACCAGCTGCGCTTGTTGTCGAATTCTAGGACCTTCGGGTTCTTCACTAGGTTGGAGAATGTTCCTTTCATGAGCGAAGGGTTGTTCCGCACAAGTTCGTTGAGGATACGGCGATGCTCCTCAGTGAAGGTGAAGAACAAGCTTGCGATATGCGACTCGGGAGGAGGGCTGGTGAGCAACATTTCCTTGTCCTGACCTTGAGATGTCTGGGGCTCGGTCTGTGCATTGTCCTTGCAGACAACCATCAACGATTCGATCAGGGGAAGTAGTATTGTTGCCACATTGATGAGGTTTTCTCTCTCGCGGATGGCGCCCAAGCAAGCACTGAGCTTCTCCCACAGAGCATTGAACGTAGCGTTGCGGTACAGCTCCGAAATGAGATCCTGTTTGCGTGTCTGCTCTGCTACAGTGGCACTATCATTACTGTCGACGTCACTCTTCTTCTGCGCAAAGAGGTGATCAAGCGCCGTGAGTACACGAAGTAGCTTGTTTTGATCCGAAGCTCCCGGAGAGAACTTCGCCAATGCGACGCCTTGAATCTCGGTGCCCGTGGTTGCACTTTCGATGTGGGGTAGGAGCTCGTCAAGGTGCTTCACGATCTTCTCACTAAGCATCTGAGCTTGCTTTGCGAGCTCTTCGCCGAATATGAGCATAGCACCTGGCACAGCGGACAGGTTCTTGATAGTTGACAAGGTCTCCTTGAATGTCCTTGAGCTGCACTCTCTCGCGACAAAGATGTTGATAATGAGTGTCAGGTTCTGGACTGGGATGACCGGGGGGTGCAAATGCTTGAGCTTCTTCTGGAGTGCCAGCTTCTTCTCCGCCAGCTTTGCTGGATCCGACTCGGGTGTGGGTGCGACGTCGCTCACAGGTGCTTGGCTGTCCAAGCCGGATGGGGTCGTATCAGCAGCTCCTTCGCCCGACATAACCTCTTGCTTCTTGCTCTCTTCGCCCTGCTTGTCACCTTGCGATTCGGTACTTGACTGAGCGGCCGCATCGGCAGTAGGAACAGGGGCGGCCTCGAGTTTCTGGATAGCGGCAATAGCCTCTTTCTTCTTGCGCTCGAGAGCAAGCAGTGGGAAAGTGACACGACTCAGCAAAGATGACAAGCTGTCCATGATGGCAGAGCTCTCCATGACAAGGTCGCGGTCCAATAAAGCCAGGAGAGAATTGATGGCATATTTATGTGCCTTAGTATCCTTGTACTTTCCCTTGCGACTCAAGGTCCGCTTGAGTGGTAGGCTGTTCGACTCATGCTCGGTCAGGAAAAGCGATGGGACGTGAATGTTGTACTCCGCCAAGTATCCAAGCAGATCAAGGCACTGCTGTACGATAAGCAGCGGTGACGTTTCTGAGCTAGGCTGGATGGTCTGGGATGGCATAGTGCTTGTTGCAGCTCGCTTAAGGCCCTGGGGTGTCTTTGCGTCTTTGTCTTTCGGCTGCTTGGCCTTGATCGAGAGGTGCACAAAACTCCGCTCAACAGCATCGACGTCAGTCGTTCCATCCTGAAGTATCTGAAGGAGCGTGTTGATGACCTCTGATCGATTGAGCCGGTTCTCGCATACGTCCTTGAAGACATGCTTCAATGAGCTCTCGAGAGAGCCACCCTTGACGTTGATGAACATGAGCCGCAACAAGGTCGCAACGCCAGACCTATCAAGCATCTGCACAACGACCTTGCGTTGGTTCCTCTCGCTATCGGCCTGTCCGGTTGCGGATGCTATCTCGCGAGGACGGCCAGAAGAAATAGCTGCCTCATTCGCATGCGGTTCAGGTCGGCCAAGGCGTCGCGCTTGTGCGGCCATCTCTGGGGGCAATGTGTCCATGATGTCAGCCCCTTGGTCTATCAGCACCTGCTCTCGCAGTTCAGGCGGTAGCGTCATGAGAATGCTGGCTGGATCCATGTCCTGGGCTTCTGTCATCTGGCCAGGATTGGCAGTGCTGGCTTGCCGCCGAGCCTCTTGATGTTCACGACGGCGTTGTTCAGCACGTTCTTGCTGAACGATCTCCATGCGAAGTTCGCGGGGGAGTGCATCCAGGAATTCTTGGAAGACTTCTGTCTGTTCCCCCGGCCCAGGTCCCTCTCTAGCCTGGGCACGCCGCGTGCTGATGGTCTGAGCGATGACTTCCTCACGGAATTCCTCAGGCAGAGCCTCGAGATAATCAGCGTCGATTCCAAGGTCCG
Source organism: Microdochium bolleyi (assembly GCA_001566295.1). Lineage (NCBI taxonomy): Eukaryota > Fungi > Ascomycota > Sordariomycetes > Xylariales > Microdochiaceae > Microdochium > Microdochium bolleyi. Next base: position 3,332,306 of record KQ964245.1, read on the forward strand.
TGATGTCGACTTGCTCTCCACGAATCGTTGTGTAGACTCGTGGCTGGCCAGATGGTGCACCACCTTGCGGACCGTCGTTATCGTCATTAGAAGTTTCGACGCCTTCCATTGCCTCGCTCGCTGACGTGGTGGATGCTTGCTCGATATAGCCAGATTCTGCTTCAGCTTGTGCAGCAATCTCGGCTGCCTCGGCGGCTGCACGCTCTCGCTCTTCAGCTTCCTGTTTCTCGCGAATGGCACGCTCTTCTGCCTCCTTGGCTTCACGTGCTTTACGGTCTTCTTCTTCCGCCTTCTTGCGCTCTTCCTCCTGCTTGCGACGGATTTCCGCTTGCTCCTGCTCTTGTTTCATGGCCGGAGGTACCAGATACGAGAGGAGGACTGGGACGAGACGTGCCGACTTCTCTGCGTGCTGTTGTCCAAAGATCATCTTGACTTCGTCAATCCAGCGGAGGATGGTGCTCTCGCCATTGAAAGCGGTCGCTTGGCTGGGCTCTTGGAAGTGCTCTCTTCTGTCTGGTCGTGCTTCTCGACCATGGTGATCGATGGGCAGTGACACTTCACGGACCTCGCCGCGTGGCCCTTGCGTAATCTGGAAGTGGAGGGCATGGCCGTTTCTGTTGAAAGAGAGCGGAAGGGAGGACACGAGCTCGTTGATGAACGCCATAGGGTTGTCGAGATTGGCAGCGCCAAACAAGCTGCCTGGCAGACCGAGGCGCAACAGATTCGGGTTGAAGCCGCGACTGGTACCTTCTTGCCCCGCATCACCACGGCGGAGCAGGGGGTTTGTACCGTCCTCGTTACTAGGCGCTCTGCCAGCGTCATGGCGGTGGACGCGTCCAAATCCACGTCCATCTGCAGAAAAAAAAGGTCAGTAGACCGCCCACTCCGTGGAAGAGCAAAACGAAAAAGTTCTTACCCAATGCTGCGAGGGGATCACCTCTGGTGCCCATCATGAATGGCAAAGGTGGCAGCGGGCTACGAGCATTGTGGCGATGTCGGTGATGGGGATGGCCGCCAAACATGCCGCCATTGTCCACCACGAAAGTTGTATCCCAGCCCAGGCTTGGTGCTCCCATGTTTGGAGGAGGAGGATCATCTGCAAAACTGATAAGCTGCGTGAAATCGCGCCTCTGGAACTGGTCTGTACTCACTGGGATAATCTTCCTCGTATGCATACTCGTCTTCCAAATCTTCATCGACATCGTCTTCTTGGTCTGATTAGCATCGGAGTCAATACGACCATTCCAGCTCTGAACGTACCGTCATCTTCGTCCGCCACGAAGCGATCGTTCAGATCGTCAATCTGGAAGTCTTCGTCAATAGCGCGCATGATGTCACCAATTCTCGGTGCGCCTTCTTCGCCGTTGAGGTCATGCATATGAGGCTCGTCGAGCTCTTCATCATGCTCGCCGTACTCAACGCCATCGACTCCGTCTTCGTCCTCGTCACTCGGGCTCTCCCATCCGGAGGCGCCGTCATCTTCGAGCGGATTTCCTTCTTCGTCAACGATCTCAAGGCGGTCCTCGACGTCGTTCATATCGTCGGAGTCGTCCTCGGAGTCTTCACTGTCATCGGAGTCGTCTTCGTCCATCTCATCATCCTCGTCCTCATCGTCATCATCCATGGTGACCTCAACGACGCCGAGGTCGCCGGGGAGTCCTTCAATAGGCCCCATACCAGTCATGTCTTCCTCGTCTTCGTCATCTTCGCTAATATCCTCCTCGGGATCTCTGATCTCGTCTTCCTCCTCATCGTAGTCCATCTCGTCGTCGTACTCGTCGTCGTACATCTCGTCATCGTCCTCTTCATCATCCTCAGAGTAATCACCTTCACGTGCCCGGCCCGGCTCGTTGAGACCAAGCGCAGAATTGCGGTACAGGTCGGGAGTTTCTTCGCGATTGTCTTCGATGTCAGAGAGAGACGTGGCGGAAGCGAGCTCATCATCGAGAATGTCCTGATTCGGAGGCGTGGAGATAATGTTGGAATGACTGAGCTGGATGGCTGTGCTAGTCAATATGCGGAGAACCCGTAGAATATACTTGATGGTCCGCTTGACAGGAGGGAAGCCAAGGTCAATATCGGCGATGGAAGCAGTAAGGGCAGACAGATACCCCTTCTCGTACATGAGGCGACGAATCTGAGCTTGCGATCGTTCAGGCGACTCCAGAGTAGAGCGGGTAGGCAGCTGAGTCTCTTTCTCTTTGTCACCCATCATCACGTACATGACTTCCGCCAGTGCCAGCATCTTAGCGTAGCGGTTCTCAAACGATTCGTTGGAAAACGACGCATCCTTGTAGGACTTGAGCGTGGTGTCGAGCACGAACTTCCGAACGAAGAGGAGATCAGGTTCCTCGTCATAGTCGAACTTATCACGGCTTCGATCAATGGGCCTCTCCCCGGTCTTGCTGACCAGCGCCACCAATAGGTTCTGCGCTAATGCAGCAGTTGCCTGCTTCTTCTTCATAACCAGGCTGTCCGTGGACGCATCTGCCCAAGTGCTCGAGCAAAGGAGGTCATTTAGCAAGTAGTTGAGTGCGGTCGAACGGGGTTTGATCGGGGTGTTTGTCTGAAGGGGTGCACTACGCTTGAAGTTGATGAACTCCATCTTCGTGCGGTTGTAGCTCTGGAGGAGTTCGGCCACGCAGTGCAACAGGAAGCACCGATACACGAAGATTGGGTGCTCGTCAGGCTTGAATGCAGGCTTGACCTTCTTATCCTTGGGATCTGCGGCCCGATCCTCACCTTCCCCTGGTGCACTTGCTTTTGATGTCGTCGCCGTGGGGGGCTCATCGGTTTGTGCGATGTCCTTTGGGTTGACGGATGTCTCACTGTCCTCTACTGCTCGGTAGTTTTGCAGCTCACAGAGGAGGAAATGGACTACGCCGTCAGGGTTCTCGAGAATCGGACGCTTGTCGCCGGCAGGAGTTTTGGACTGGTCGATGAGGGATTTGTCCTTTTCCTCAGTGGATTGCTTGACATCCTGGAGAGATAAATCTTCAGTCGCGCGGACCGCCGGTGCGACATCGTCCTTGACGGTTTCTGGGCGTAACTCCTTCAACGCGATAGGTTGGCGATGTCCCAGGCCAGAGTCATGTGCAGTCCACCTTGGAAGTTTGATCAGCTCGTTTGAGACTTGCACAAACAACCTAGGCTCTCGCAGAGCGACGTGTGAGAGGGTGCGAACATAGTTAGTGATCTCTGGTGTACCACGACTCCTGATCTGCTCGAAGAAGGCCTTGATCTCGCTACGCATGAACTGCTTCAGGACCTCCTCATCCTCAATGATGTGGCGGAGTATGATCAAAATATGAGAGGTAATGCGCTTATCGTTCAGACGCATTGAACCCAGGCCGCATAGCTGCTTGGCCATGACGAAGAGGCGTTGCAAGTTAGGCTGCTTACCAACCTGGCGCGCGAACCTACGGTCTCTCGTCATGATCACGAGGATACGCAAGACGGAGACTGCCAGTGCCTCCTCTTTGCCGATGCGTGGCAGAATTGCGATGATTGACTCGAGAAGAGTCTTCCGATCGTCCTTCTTGATGTTCAAGTCCTTATCAGACAAGAGCAACGGTTCCACTGTATCGCTTATGCTCGTAGGAGCCTTCCATGTAATCTCCATGGGCTGCTCATCGTCGCTCAGTAGGATCTCGAGCACGAGCAATATGTATGGAATCCAAGGCGGCAATTCCTCGGCAGATGTGGACATGGGCAGTTCCAGAAAGCGCAATAAGTCGCTCACATTTTCTTTGAGAGTGCCCACTGTTGCCTTGAAGAAATCTTTGTCTTGAAGGAGCAGGGACAGAAGATGGGCGTACGCAGCGATGCTGCGCCCAATCGGCTTGAAATCTTCCTCAGCTGCAAATGACATCAAGGCGTTGACGAGCGTCTCTCCGATCTCCTGTCGCGAAGACACGTCCTCGGTACCCTTCAAAGAAGTCGCGCGAATGAGCTCTGAGATCTCATGTGTTGAGTCGGGGTGCTCCCGGATGACATCGAGGCACCGGTCGATCAGATCTTCCCGGATCTCAGTACGTGCTTGGTCCAAGTCATCTCTGCTTGGAATCGGGTGTGCCTTCTTGTCGGTATCATCAGATGCCACGGGAGCGGTAGCCTGTGCCTCAGTACTGGCAGCATTGTTGCCTGGTGCCGCCGGGAAAGAGATTTCAGAACGTGACGCCTGCTCTGTTACAGTATTGGGCAATCCACTTGCATCCCGAAGCTCATTGACAAAGTCGGTCGCCTGATCAAGCACCATATTTCCGTCATCCCCTTCTTGATCTTCCACGACTGGAGGTACTTCCGCAGTACTTTGAACTTGCATGGGTGCATCAACATCTGGTATGGGATTTCGAGTACCGGCGAGGCCCGAAGAATGCGCCGTACAGTATTCGGGACTAAGCTGGGTGTTGTTATTCGCTCGATACACCGCTTCTTGAGCAAGGTCCTCCGGGTGACCAGTCTCAACCAGTTGCCGTACCTCTTGAGCAACGGAGGGCCAAGGGAAAGGAATCAGGGTGGGCTGAAGGTATGGAGGCGGCGGGTTCTTCTCTGAGGTGCGGAAAGCATGGTTCTCAGAGTCGGCTTCCGAGATGGCACGCAGGATGATTATAATCTTCGTGGTTAAATTCGCAGTTGACGACTTCTCAACCAGAGATGAATCCCACAACTTTCGCACGGCAGGCAAGATGGCCAGTCGCAACTCAACGACTAGATTTGGCGCGACTTGCGCATCTGGACGTCGGTCCGACCCGCTCTGTCTGGGAATGAGATTCACCTGCTGAACGGAGTCGGTGACAACTTTGCCGTTGACGAGCAGAGTGTACAGATCGAGGATCTTCTTCATGCCAATCGAAGCCAGTCGTGGCAGAGAGGTATCGACGCCATCGACCCTGTCCCCGCATAGGTCGCTGTTGAAAATATCGAGCAGCTCATTGAGCTTGGTGATGCCACCATGCTTGATGAAAGCCACGAGAACAGGCGCGATAATGTGATTGCCTGTCCGCTCGATATGACGGGTGTCAAGTCGTCGGTCAATCAACATCTCGTGCACCGTGTGGAGCATGATGATCCAGTACTGGTAGTCCTTGGACGGTTTGCTGGGGCCCAGCGAGCTCAACTGGGACAATATAGTTTTCGCTAGACTTTCTGCCATTCGGACATGGTGAGCTCGTGTGTACACGTCGCGCTCTCTTCGAGGCAGAAGGGCCTTGCCAAAGGTCTGAAGCAACGGAAAGGTAGTTGGCATCAGAGAGTGCAACAAGCCACGCACGGTGCGGTAGTTGCGGTACCGCGGTGAAGACTGCTCGTTTTGAGTCGCACCAGCAGGCTTCTCGCCAGGCGCAGAAGTCTGAGACAGGACGTCAGGAAGACCGCTCTCGTCGATGATTGCACCGAGGGCATCGCTCGCAGACGCACCGGGTGCTGTCGAGGATGGCCGGTCTGTAGGCGGTGCATCTTTCTTAGCCGACCAGTGTGCAGGCACACAGTTGTTGATGGCCATCTCTTCAAGAATAACTGTTCGTAGCAGAGGCCCGATTGAGCCTATCAGTCGGTCATAGTAGTCGAATACATTGACGGAGTGCAGCGTGATAGTCTGCGCGCGAGAAGAATACGGATAGCATTGGAACAGGGTTCGGATGAGCGACTGTGCGTTGAGGAGAGCCTTGACTACTTCGGTGCCGCTCTCGACCAGCTGTGGGTCAGGATTCTCGGTCAGAACTGGCGCAAAGAAGGAATTCTCTCCCTCTGAATTCTGCTGCACAACCGGTTGGAGAGCGTCCAGAGCTGCTTGCGTCCGCTTGAGCAGGGATGGGAGACCAATGATGGGTGATGTTTCTATCAGCTGTGAGATGCAGACTTGAAGGTGTTTAGACGCGTGCGTGTTGCCAAAGTCGTGCACAAGACTTGGCGCCGTGCTCAGGTCTAGGAGTAGCTCTACGCCGCCCTTTGCGATGAGCAGCGACTTCAGACTAGGGTTGCCAATGTAAGACAGCAGGAAGTTGGCGATGGCGAAGATGTATGGCGAAATCGATTCGCGCGGAGAGCTAGGTTTCTGCTGGGACTCCGGGTCTGGCATCGATGTCGGCGCGAGCACATCGGTCATGTCTACATCAGTATCATCATGGCCGGCGGCCCTTGTATCCTTGTCCTTGCCTTTGTCAGAATCAGAAGGGCCGAGGAGTCGCGCTCCCCAGCCTGCCTCGCCCTTGACAATAGCACGATTTGTGACGCGCGCGACCATATCCAGAACAGCGTTTCCGATAGCTGGCCGAAGGGCAGGATGATGTCGCGCTAGCTCGTCAAACAGCCCACCGACATTCTGTGACAGGTCGGCGTCGTTGGCGAGCACACGAACATGATTGGGGCTCTCGAAGACCTCGAAGAAGCTGTCGAAGACGCGAGATTGGACAACCATCTTCATCCCGATGTTGTTGAGCGAAATGGCATTGATGACGGCTGGAATGGTCGTGATTACATCTGTCGAAGGTAGGATGCTGCTAGCCAGATTATCCGTTGTCCTATCCCGCAGAGACTCACGTGGAGGCGGATGGGGGCGTGTATCTTCTGCAAGCTCGGTCTGTATCGGCTCCGCCTCATCTAATGACCCCTCGCTCGGCTGCGATTCGGGAACGTCGACTCCCGTTACGGCCTTGAGGAAGCTCTTGACAAGGCCGGCTTCTGAGACGGCCGCAAAGCTCGTGGGGTCGTTATTCAGGAAGTCGCTCAATATCGTGACTGCGTTTGTCCATACGAGAGAGCCAAATCTCGGGGCGTTCTCAATAATCTGCTTGATGCTGGCAAGAAGCTCGGACTGGTCAACCAAGTTCCGCAGTAAGCGATCGGTGTTGCCACCATGGGCGAAGGCGTTCGACATCGAGTGGTGGATAAACTTGAGCAGGAACTTCAGGTTTTGCTGCTGGTAGAATGGAATCTCGTAGTCGACAACGAGGGACCTGTGGCTCTCTGGCGTGCGGTTGCCGTTCGTCGCAAGGGTTTCTGCGAGTCGGACTTCATGGATGACCAGCTCTGTGATCGCCTCGAGACCGTTCGCAGCCACCAGAGTCTGAAAGGATGTTTGCACGTTATACACGAGGCTATCCAAGAAACCCACCAGGGTGCCGTGGGTGCGTTCCGCAATGTTGGAGCGTAGGTTTAGTATCTCAACAAGAACGTCGAGCAGACCTGCGGATATAATCTCTGGCGTGCTCCGAGCTGTGTGAGCCATTGCCATTGTGATGTGCAGGGTGAGAGAAAACAGGTTCTCGCGCCATTCATCCTCGATAGTCCACTGATTTCCTGTATCGTCTTGCTTCATCTCGGCGACCGCTTTGCGGATCACATATAGCAGTATGCCATGGTTGACGGTGGCATTCAGTGCGGAGAATATATCTGGTATCTTCGAAGGATAACCTGAAATAGCCTCGAGAAGCGATAGTGCGATAGCTTGAAGGTCGAGAGGCACCACTGTCGCCCCGTCAGAAGGAGGATGAATGAGCTCCGCAAGCTGGTAAATCAGCTGAAATCTCCGCGGCTCATCCTGATCTTGGCGGAGAACCTTCTCCGCAAAGCTGTTCTCCATGTGGATGTAGGCAAGATTCTGAATGGCAAGTAGGCGAGCCTTGAGGGCAAGTTGCCGAGTTTCTTGCGATCCAAGAAGAGCCTTGGCAACACGAAGGCGGTTCAGGAACTCGTAGTTGGCTTCTTTCGGCATAGCTTCTGGTGCGCGCTGCAGGAGCTGGAAGATAGAAGTGGACGCAACGGATGACTGAGGTATCTCCAAAGACTTTTGACTTGGCGGGCTGGCAGACCCATCGTGACCTCCCAATGGCGAGCCACTGCTCGAGACAGGACTATCGTCGAGAGCAATCTGGCGTGCCGATCGAGGGGTTGAGTGAGAGCCAATAGCCGTGCTTGACCGCCTCAGGGGCGTAGGCGTGGCCGGTGTAGCAGAAGAAGAGTGGCTTCTCTCGGGCACCGACGGCTGTTCGGGTTCCTGAGCAGTACCGGATGTCGGGTAGTAGGTAACTTTAATGTCACCCCAGCCAGCCCAACGAGCCTCCTTGATCGACTCCTCCGCAGGATCGGATTTTGCGATCGCGCAAAGATCGTTGGCGTACATAGCGGCCGAGTTGCGGGAGGTGCTGCTGTGCATCTTGTCCTTGTTATTAGCCGCGGGCGACGGAGTCGAGAATGCCACGGGGCCAGTAGCTTTGACAATAGGCGTCTTGACGAAGGGCTGCGCGAGCTGCTGTACCCTGTCGAGATCGATATTGTAATGGTTGGATAACAGGGCGGAGTGCACCTGCCGAGGTGGTATTCCCATACGCTTGACCGAGGCCTGGTAGCGTTGGGCTAACTCCACGCCGACATGCAGGGCAGCACATATCAGATTCAAGTCGGTACTGTTGAGCAGATGGTTCAGGGAGGAGCTGCTGGCATAGATACTCCGGTTTCCGCAATGATCGAGCAGCATCTGCGTGAAGTTGAGAATAGCGATGACAAGCTGAACATCGCCGTCTTCGCGATATCCAAGCTCGGCGAGTTTGGCGTTGGCTTGTGCCGAATCTGGGCCTTTGGCGAGATCATCCGCCTGCAGCAAGACTTCACACCCGAAGTTTCTCATTTGAGGTCCATCGCTCAGCTTGTATGCAGTGCAGAACTGCTCGAGAATGTCGTCGAACTTGTTGAGTAGTGGGATCCAGTGATAGAGGTCTCCGCGGGGGAAGGGCCAGCGAGAGGGGAACGTCTCGAGCACCTGAGGTAAGGTACTGAGTGGAGTGGTCGCGGCGTTGTTGACGAACTGCTGAAGCCAAGGAGACTGCAAGGAGGGATCATGGTCAGTATGAGAAGGACGTCATTATGGCAAGAACGGGCGGGGCTTACCAATGTCTCCTTGTGCTTCGGTTGGATGGTCTTGGTGATCTTGCCCATTGTGAAGACCAGGGCGGCGAGGCCGCAGAAGGACGAAGTTTACAGTCCTGCTCCGACTTGACTGTGTAACCGAGACAGACCAGGGTTTTGACAATGGGAAAGATGTTGAGGGGGGTCCTGAATGACACGGACTGCCCCTCCGACGCCAAGATGTGTGGTTTGGAAGCTCTGGCGTGGAGAGTCGGGTGAGCTGCGGGGATGTAGCCGTACAGGTTCGGAGCTTGAGCTGTGTCGAGGTCGGCGGGAGTGGCGGCCGAGCTCGCCTGGAGATTTCCTTCGCGGGAGCAGCCGTGGCTCGTGGCGTACGTCGGATCGAGATCACGGTGACGCGAGTCCTCTGAGCGAGTGCAGGTCGCTGAGAAGGGGTTCGCCGAGGGCCGTCGGAGCAGATGGTGATGGCTGCACGTGCCGGGCGAAAGAGAGGCGCGAAGGCGTGAGTTGGGTTGTTGCTCGGGTGAGGGCAGAGTGGTGGAGAGGTCAGGACGTTGGAAGAGCCTTGGGCGCGGCTGCTGCCTCGTCTTGCATCTCGCGCGGCCCGCTTCACAGTCTGCCAACGTGCTTGGGACAGCGAGTGTGAGGAGATCAGCTGCTAGACTAGTGCAGGCGATGGAGTCAAGTCTGTCGGCGGCGGATCGACAACCGGACACTGCCTACACTGTACCACTGTCCGCAGTACTCGGTACTGACGAGGTCCACGGGTGCTCGTGCAGGCGGGCAGGCGGGAGCATGATGCAAGGCGGAGCTTGGGCCAACCAGCCCACCACGAGGCTGCTTTTGCGCGTGCGTGCAACTGCGGGAAGCTGCCTGCCCCACCACACGTCAGTGTGCCCGCTCTCGGCTCCGTTTGGGGCTGCTGCCAACGGGCACGCAAACGGGCAGGTCGTGTTTCGTGCTCATTCTATACATGTCGCCGGACAAAGCATACATAGTGCACTAAATGACGAAATTGCGAAAATGGCGGCTCCGAGTCTGCGGGCAGCATACGTGCATCGATTCGTCTTTTGTTAGTAACAAATCACCTAACATGTGATGGCAAAACAATATACGAAGCTTCCAGATTGACAGGAGGGATCTATGCAGTATACAACCACCCCGTATGTACTCGACAGGCACGTTTCTAAACGTAAGGTACTTACCTAAGCTGCAATGATGAAATGTCTCTGATGCACCCCGCGCTGGTCTTGGTTCTGCAGGCTACCTACTTGAGACCTCTTTACCTGCAAAGTGCCAGACTTGAGCTTATATATTGTTTCCAATGGTCATCACGGGCAGGCTGAGACCATTCGAGCACACCGAAGATAAGGAGACCGTCATCAACAAAACACAACGCTGTGGATTCTTCCAGCGCAGCTCCTCAAGCATACCTTTAGGTACCGCATGTCAAAGAACATCGTGGACAGCCAGCCAATGGGGCAGAGATTTCAGGTACTTTTCATTGGGCACCCGGGCGTGGAGTGGGGCGGGCTCCGGAAGAGGGCCGGTGACAGAGGAAAACCGTCCGTCCCGGGGACATCTGAGTCACCCGCAAAACCATGAACCCCAAAAAACAAAACAAAAAAAAGATCCGACGCTTCCAAAAATGATGGTACAATGCCAGTATTTAGCTGACTTCAACTGGACTCGCGGGGAATCGAACCCCGGACCACTCCCATGCTAAGGGAGTATTATACCACTAAACCACAAGCCCCAATTGTTGAATATTGAGCACATTATCTTCCAATATGACTGCTACGCACCGTGCGTTGTGGTGTCGATGCGGCGTCACCTGTCCAGAGAACTCTAGAAGTTATCGCAAGTCTGAAATGGTTTATGAGAAAGGCTTGTGCGGTGAATAAAGACGTCTTTGGTGAAAACCACGTCGTCGGCGGATAGTCTTATTTTATGGTTGATGATCTCGAATTTGTTTCTTTCTGCGACGGTCCAACTTTGCCAACAGTCTGTCTGTAATTACGCCAGATATTCATGATTCCTCAGTTGGATAGCACATTGTCGTTTGTCAGTTGTCAAGAGCCAGCAGACAGGGTGTAGTTGCCATTACGCAGTACTCGGCAATCAGTTGCTAGAAACCAGTCGTCCGGAACTGAACACCTCGGTCTGTCATGGAATCCCCTCTTTCGTGATTGGATCTGCAACCTTGCTCAGCCCGGCTCATTGCTCTCAGCCAAACATTCCAATGGGCTCGACCGGCCAGCCTGGCTTGTCAATAACCACGCTGAACTCGTGCGTCCCGGAGCCGAGCTCCACCGGCGACGTCTGCTCCCGCGAGGACGGTCCCTCCGGGAACACAACCTCGGCGGTCGTATTCGGCGGAACCACAACCGTCATGACCAGCCTTTGCTTCTCCCGCGCACCACCAGCATCCTTGCCCTCGCCCCTCTCGAAATCACCGAGCACCTTCCAGCTGCTCTCCGCAGGCCCGAACGGCGTCTCATGCCTCGCGCTGGCACACGTCAGATCCCCCCCGACGATCGGGGCGACCCTCAGCCTCCTCCACCCGGGCTCGGCGGCCTGCAGTCCCGCAGCCCGCTCCCACATCCACCGCGCGACTGACCCCAGCGCGTAGTGGTTGAAGCTCGTCATCTCGCCCGGGTTCACGCTCCCGTCGGGCAGCATGCTGTCGTAGCGCTCCCAGATCGTCGTGGCGCCCATCTTGACCGAGTACAGCCAGCTTGGGCATTCGTCGCAGTACAGCATCGCGTACGCGACGTCCGCCCGCCCCGCGCGCGTCAGCGCCTCGCAGATGTACGGCGTACCCGCGAACCCCGTGCCGATCCGGAACCCGTTGCGGCGCACGATTCGCACGAGCCGCTCGCACCCAGTCTGCCGCTGCTTGGCCGTCGGGTATAGGTCGAAGACGATCGCGAGGGCGTAGCCCGTCTGCGAGTCCGACATGAGCCGCCCCGCCGCGGTGATGTACTCGTAGGCGAACTCGGCGCGGGCAGCGGCGGCTTCGGCTTGGAACTTGGCGGCGTCGTCGGTCTGGCTGAGGATCGCGGCGGCCTGGGCCATGACGTCGAGGGTATGGATGAGGAAGGCATCGGCGACGAGGATCGCGTCGCACTTCGCGCCGGCCGGGTTCTCTGGTGGCGCGCTTGGGTCGAGCCAGTCCTGTGATATTTGTTAGTCCCGCAAGTCTGTTGATCACTTTATTCGTCCCAAAAGAATTAGTGAGGAATTGCAAACCACACTTACACCAAGCTGCGCAAGCGTAGCATCCCACAGATGCGTGTTCCCCGTCTTATTCCTCGGGATGGCCGCTACCCAGTCGAGCATGCTCTGGTACTGCTCCCTTAGCACCTCGGCATCGCCCGTGGCTCGGTAGACCGCCCAGGGCGTCAACACCGCCGCGTCTCCCCAGATCGCGGCAGGTAGGACGGACCCGAACACCGAGTTCTTTGGCAGGACGTTCGGGATGACCATGGGCGGCACTCCGCCTTGCCTGGCCTGCTCGACGGCGAGGTCGCGCAGCCAGCCTCGGATCATGTCGGTGCACTTGTACAGCAGAGTGGCCGTGGGCGAGAACATGGCCAGGTCGCCCGTCCAGCCAAGCCTCTCGTCGCGCTGCGGGCAGTCGGTGGGCACGCTGAGGAAGTTTCCGCGCATGCTCCACTGCACATTCTCGTGAAGGCGGTTGAGCTGGGCGTTGGAGCACGAGAATTCGCCCGTCTTGCGCATGTCGGTGTGGCAGACGACAGCCTCGATAGAGGACAGCAGGTCGTCATTGTTGCCAGGCCAGCCGTCAATTTGCACGTACCGGTAGCCGTGGAATGTGAAGCGAGGTTCCCAGGACTCTCCGCCAGCAAGGTCGCCCCGGAGGATGTACTCGTCGCGGCAGTCAGCCTTGCGGAGCGGCCGAGTCCCCAGTTCGTCCTTTTCCATGACTTCGGCGTGGGAAAGAGCAACCTTGTCTCCACGCAGTCCTTTGATGTTCTTGATACGGGTGTACCCAACTAGATTCTGTCCAAAGTCGACGACAGTCCTGCCGCTGGGCGTGGTAATATGCTTGACAGGCTGGATCGTCTGGATGCGTCGGACGGGCTCGGCCTCTTCGGCGATCAGGGCCACTGTGTCGGGTAAAGGACCCTTCGCCGAGACTTTCTCCCACTTGGGCTGGTGCCCGGCTTGTGTCGCAGATGTCGTCTGTCCCGCTGGCTGTCCCACCAGTGACCCCGACCACCCATCGATCTCAAGCCGGGCATCGTACTTCTCTCCATCATATATCTCAGCCTTGAACGTAGGGCCCTTGACCACCTCCCATGTATCGTCAGTGGCAACAGTCTGTCTCGAGCCGTCCTCGTACGTGATCTCCAGCTGCGCGAAAAGCGCCGGCCTCTCGCCAAAGTGACAGCGAGCGCCTCCGTTGAAGCCCAGGCGGCCGCAGAACCAGCCCTCAGCAACCCGAACACCAAAAGTGTTGTTCCCCTGCTGCTGCTCTAGGAGCTCGGCGACATCAAAACACTGATACCGGAGACGTCGGCGGTACTCGGTCCACCCTGGAGCGAGGAAGTGGTCTCCCACGACCTTGCCGTTGATCTCGGCCTCGTAGACACCCTGCGCTGTGATGTAGAGCCGTGCCGCCTTGATCTTCTTCTGGTCAGGAGAGCCTGCCGACTCTAGGGCGAACTGTTTGCGGAACAGTTCCTCGGGCTGGGGGCTGTCTTCTGGGTACTCCCACGGCGAGCTCACAAGCTGAGCCTGCCACTCCTTGCGTTCAAGGAGTCCTGCCTCGATGACGACTGGCTCGCTCCATGGGACTTCCACAGTGCTGGATGCCGAGGCTGTGCTGCTCCTACTGTTTCGGCCCCAGGCCCGCACCCGGGCGCTCGCCCTCGCGCGGGACGTCAAGTCCGAGGCGGAGGAAGGCCATGGCACAAGAACGCTCTGACTCGACGCGACCTTGTCTGAGTGCCGCACAGGCCCTGAAGAAGCACTGCTGTCGACATCATGGTGGGTGATCTCTACCTCGTATTCATGCTGAATAAAGTTGTCTGGGACGTCGGCGAACGTCCAGGAGAGCCGCGGGCGCGGGGCCTGGGTGCCGAGCTGGTGGGCGACGGCATAGTGCTCGAAGCGGAGGACGTCGATCCTCGGCCCGGTACTGGTTGCTTCAGACATCACGGGGGTGGATGTGAGCTTTGCGGCACCTGGTAGGTAGTCGCACAGGACCACGGTCAGGATAATGGCTCTGTATGGAATCAAGAAGTGTGAGGCAGGTCGAAGTCGAAGGCGCGATCCGGAGGCATTCACTTTTTGTGATTGCCCTATTGTACCCAGTAACACCCTCCCATCGTCCCCCGCCCTCTCCGCATCCCCCGCCATGTTCGCCGTGCTCGAAGCTCACATCTCGCACCAACAATCCACCGAGAGCCCAGGCAGAGGCCAGAGGGCTCCCAGGTGCTTCGGGCCCTTTGTACCGAAGACCGGACTCAGCACGACGGGCCACTGGGGTTGTGGGGTACGCACGACCGGGATGCACCTCTTTCTCCACGTCGGCTCGGCACGGACGCGGCTTCTCTGTTTCCCCACTCCGCTCCGGCCCCGGCAAGTAATTATGGCATGTTCTGCCAATGCCAACAGCAAGGGCAAGAGCATAGCCTTGCTGCGTAGAGGAGTCCCGTTATAGCCACAACTTGATCTGTAGTCTCCCCGGCGTATTTGCGATTCGACGCCGGGGATGGGAGATGTTCTTTCAGTAGGATGTGCGGTGTGCCGGACCAGTCGCAGGCAGTGTGCCTCCGGGATTGCCGGCAGCCTGTCCCCGGAATTGCCGGCGTGTCTCCGGGATTGCGCCCCTCCTCCCCTTCCTTCCTCCCTCCTTGTCATGGTCCCTTTTCTCATCCTGAACCTCTAATTGGGACCGCTTGCACTGGCCATCTCTCGCTGCTGGAACGATCACGTCAACTGTCAAGAAAGAATGACCCTAATATGCATTGCGGCCCATTGTAGACTATGTCGCGATTGACAGTCGTGACAGTGCATAGCGTAGGTAGCGTAGACTGGCCGGGCACAATTCGTTTCACACAAGGGGCATCTACCTGTAATAAACACCGCACTGGAAGCAATTGGCTGAGTGACCTCCAGACTGCTCAAAGCCTCATGTCCTCACACTTTACAGGTTACGAGATTCAGCGGTCAGGTGAGACCAGGTCTGAACGTGTATACAATAGTTGGCATATCAAGGCCAGATTTTCTAGGCCATGGAGGTTTGACCAGTCTGGCAAGAAGTACACGGCCAGTGAACCAAGGGCACCTCTAAGGGATTCACGCCATGTACATGTCACCGAATAGCGGAGGAAAACGAATAGGCTTCGTGGCTTTATGGCTTTATCTCCTAAGAACTACCTGTAGAGTACGCTAATCTTTCGAGTAGGGTCGCAGACGTCAGCAGGAGCGAAGTCGGATCAATGGTCCTTTGGCTTGCTGCTGAAGCGGCAACTCTAGACAGACTCGAAAAATTCGGTCTTTGGAGTCTTGAGGTGAGCGTCGTCGCTGACGGGCTTCTTGAAGTCGCGGGTGACTGTCCTCTGCTCAGAGACGTAGTCGAGCTATGCGTACATCTTGTTGCGGGTCTCGGGAAAGAAGAACCACACGAGGGCGATGCCAACGGCGGCAAGGCCGACAAAGATGAGGCGTCTTGCCACACAGGTTGGCCACGCTGTCGAGGTGGGCAAGCAGGTCGACCAGGTCGTGCTCTGCACCGGTATGGGACCACGACTGGGAGCACATGGACCTACCTCCTGGCAACGACAAGCCGGTGGGCGAGATACTGAAGGCGAACCCCAACACGGTCGTCGTCGTGCAGATGGGCACGCCGGTCACGATGCCCTGGCTCGAGTCAGCTTCGGCGGTTCTGCAGGCCTGGTATGGGCAACGCCATCGCCGACGTCGTCTTCGGCGCGACAAACTCCAGCGCCAAGCTCCCGCTCACGCTGCCCCTACGCAACGAGGACGACCCGGCCTTCCTCGACTCCCGCAGCAAGAGCAAGCGCGTGCTGTACGGTGAGGACGTGTTTGTGGGTGACCACTTCTACGAAGAGACCAAGAAGGCAGTTGCGTTCCCCTTCGGCCACGGCCTAAGGTTACACGTCCTTCTCCATCTCAGGACCAAGGCTGAGCCAGAGCAACGACACGCTAGATGTCACGGTCGACGTGGCCAACACGGGCGACCGGGACGGGTCACAGGTCGTCCAGGTGTACGTCGCGCCGGTCAGCCCCGGCATCCACTGGGCACCCAAGGAGCTGGCGGGTTTCGCCAAGGTCGCTGTCAAGGCCGGGGCGACCGAGAAGGCGAGCGTTTCGATAAATACGACCCACGCGGTGTCGTACTGGAGCGAGGAGAGGCACTCATGGATCTGTGAGGCTGGCGACTACCGGCTGCTGATTGGAGACTCGAGTGCCGACACACCCTTGTCCCTGGACTTCAAGGTGGAGGAGACGAGATACTGGCGCGGTCCCTTCTGAGTGCATGCATGAGCTCTCCACTTCTTGCATGTTCTTCAACAGATAGTTGTGCCGATGCATCTTCTTATATATCTTGCAGCAATTCCGGATGATTATACAACAATGTTTTCGAGCTGACAGAGGACAATTTACGAGAATGACAACCAATATGGCGGAACCACAAGAGAATGCCTCTCAGGTTGATGCAGACAGTCCAGATTGCGGAGGACCTGGCATGCTACTACTGTATTACTCCGTGGAGACAGGCGGTGGACGCTCCAAGGGCGTTATCGATAATGGTCGTTACACGATGTTCCTCGACCCGCAAGTGGCCCCGGAGGTCGTCTCTGTGTGCTGCACTAGAGTGAGGCCAGAGCACGGACCACTTAAGCGAGCTGCACCTTCCCACAAGTCCACACTCGCACAATTTTCAATTACTCTTGGGTCCAGCGAACTTTTGTGACCCAGCCGTCCCTCCCTTCCCGATTCCGATCAACCCCAACGCCGACAAACGACCAAATTTGCAACTGGTGAGCGCCTCCATCATCAGGTACGTTCCGCCTGGGACGAGTACGCACGACAACGGACGACCAGATTTTGTTTCCCACATCCTCGACTGCCGATCCGCCGTTCGCCATTACGAAGCGAGCAGGAACAAATTTCTGGCGTCTGGAGTCTGCCGTCCTCGATCGCACATATCCCTCGACCTGCCCAGACATCTGCGCAAGATCACAAGGAAACTAACATTGTGCCTGTTTCTTCTGCACAGAATCTGCAACCATGGGTATCTCTCGCGACTCTCGCCACAAGCGCTCCGCCTCTGGCGCCAAGCGTGCCTACTACCGTACGTCCTGAACAATACACCGAGCGGCACTCCCGCAAGGCAATATATACATAGAAATGCTCGAGAAGCAATGCCCGAGGAAGATATCCCCTCTCTCTGGCTGTGGATCGTGTTGAGCTTCAACCATGAGGCTCAGTGCTGTCCGGAGATTGAGAGAGCGGATATCTTCCTCGACATTCATCGAAAGCCCGTATGGCCTTCATACTCTGCTATGAATCATACGTTCTGACCTCCTCAACAGGGAAGAAGCGCGCTTTCGAGGCTGGCCGCCAGGAGGCCAACACCCGTATCGGCCCCAAGCGCATTCACACCGTCCGCACCCGCGGCGGCAACAGCAAGTACCGCGCCCTGCGCCTCGACTCCGGCAACTTCGCCTGGGCCTCTGAGGGCTGCACCCGCAAGACCCGTGTCATCGTCGTCGCCTACCACCCGTCCAACAACGAGCTGGTCCGCACCAACACCCTGACCAAGTCCGCCGTCGTCCAGATCGACGCCGCTCCCTTCCGCCAGTGGTACGAGGCCCACTACGGCCAGCCCATCGGCCGCAGACGCCAGCAGAAGCAGGGCAAGGAGGAGGAGGTCGTCAAGAAGTCCAAGTCCGTCGAGAAGAAGCAGGCCGAGCGCTACCAGGCCCAGGGCAAGGTCGACCCCGTCCTCGAGAAGCAGTTCGAGGCCGGTCGCCTGTACGCCGTCATTGCCTCCAGACCCGGCCAGTCCGGCCGTGCTGATGGCTACATCCTCGAGGGTGAGGAGCTCGCCTTCTACCAGCGCAAGCTCCACAAGTAAGCGTCTCGCCGCACGTAATGTGTTGCCGCCTCTACTTGCTGCTCGGGATGTGTGGGGATGAATGAGTGAAGGATCAGGGGATGAAAAAAGTAAAACACAAAGCTGGGAGTTTTAACGTCGTGTCATACCAAGCGAAAAGCAAGGACAACGATGGTTTTTTATCTGCACTGGGAACGGTGTTACATGGAATTCTTGCCTGCTCACATTTCGGCATCGGGGCAACGGGAGATCCTTATCTATTTTATTCATGAGATGAAATGAGACAATAGGAGTCAAATGTCATGATCAAATACAAATGGTCACACCTAAATGAAGTAAAAGAGGATTCCGCTCCCCGTCTTGAAGAAAGAAATGTGCCAACTGCCTATGTATTGCCTGAACGTCCATGCCGTATCCCAGTCTGAACGGGGTGTCTATTATGCGGCGTCCACATAAGCACGAGCTATGAACTTTTTGCCTTTGCAAATTCCGCTCCGCAGTTAGACTGTTCCTTACCGCAGGTCACCTGCGTGCGCCCTTCTCAACATCACAAATTGAGATATATACGACTCACTCACCGGTAACATGAGCTTTTGATTAGGTCAGACTTTTTTATTGCACAACGGCTGCATGGCAACGTGGCCTGGAGGCGCTACAGGTGGTGTATACAAGCAGACATTATGGTTTAACCCCGTTGTTCCAAACGTCTCAGACGACTGCGTGGCAATGTCTTCCTATTCCTGTCAGGTTGGCTCAAACGATGCAATGATCAACTTTATCGTGGCTGCGTTACAGCGCATACTTTATACAAGAATGTCAACGGTCTCGCCCGGAGCCGGTGGGTTTGTTCTGAGATAAGCAACGTGAGATCCCAGATCATGCAAATTGACGCCGAAGCTCTTGCCACTTCTTTTGTAAGGTTTCGTGTGAGGCGTTGATCTACACCATGTTAGCAAGATGCAAGAACAAACAGTCACGGGGTGGGGGGTGAATGTACCTCAGCGTATTGCATCTTAGTCTCCACCAGCCGCTCCTCGAGTTCAGCAAGCTCCTTCTCGAGCCTTGTGTTCTCCTCGTGGACTGCTTGGTTTCGTTTCATCAGGCTGTCCCGCTCAGCATGCCATGCTTGCTCCAGCTCTTCTGGCTGCTTCTCAATGACGATGCGCAGTTCCTTAACTTGGCCAGTGAGGCTCTCGTTCGTGTCGCTCAACTCCTCGTTTCGCACTTTCGTTTGCACGAGATCCGTGGCCATATCGGTAGTTTCGCGGTCGCTCGCCTCAAGCCGCTCTTCCAGTTTGCGAATGCGGACAGCTTGGTTTATGTTGGTAGCCCTCAGTTGTTCAAGCTCCTGCTCCTTCTCCTTATCTGCCCGAGACTTATCTTCCCACTCGATCGTGTATGATTTCAGCAGTTCTGGAGTTATCTTGACCTCGCAAGCATCGCGCACGAGATCGTCGGCACGATATACCTCCTTGTCAATGCTGGAAGAACTGCTCCCGAAGAAGCCGTTCTCAAGGATGCTGCCCGCGCTCGGTGCGTGGTCAATGTAGACATCAAAGATCTTGTCCTTAAGGAATGTCGTCAGCTGTGACATGTCAGACATGGCGAGCAAATTCGCAGAATTCTTCTGCATGAGAACCAAGCCAAACTTGAGGATGGCGGATAGGCCCTCAGAGAAGATGAGATCGTAGATTCGTAGCACCAGTTGCAAGGGGAATCGGTAAGCAAAGAGCGTCAGGAACCACTGCGTTGCGTAGAGATGCGGCGTGATACCGCGCCTTCTCAGGTGGCAGTAGACAGCGGGTTCGAAATCCTCCAGAAGGCGCTCAAACTGGTACAGGTGCATGTGAAGTCCTGGCATGTCCTCTACGAACAGATCGCGAAGCTTGTACTGGTTCATAAGCTTGACCAATATGCAGAAGGCCTCCTCCTCGGGCATGTTGAAGAGGAGCGGCATGATCAGGAAGTTCATCCCCTGGGCATATCCGACCGCCTCGTCGAAGAGTGCATAAGCCTTGCAAACGCCGAAGAGACCTTCCTGAAGTCCTGCGGCTACAGCATGCTTCGAGTAGCTCGTTCGAGTGCCAAGGTCACGACGGATAACCTTTTCGAGCTTCCCCAGCGCAACGGCATCTTCGTCCTGCTTCTTTTTCGCAGCAAGCTGGAGTTTGGCAATAGCCTCAGCCGACTCTGCTGAAGTGGCGGGAGACTTGGCACCACTAGCGCCTGACAGCTCCGAGTGCACTGATGAGGCAGAAGACGTGACGTTGTCCTTCTCGACGCTGAGTGTGCCATTGCTCGAGCCGCTGGCCGACGTTCCGCTGCTGTTCCGGTCCTTCCTGTCTGAGCTTCTGGTTGAGAGCTCTTTGTACACCACTTCGAGCTCTTCGTTCTTGCTTTGTGCCAGAACTTGCCAGACGACTCCCCGGATCACGGTAGGAATGCCAGTCGCGATGGCACGGTTGAGCTCCTCAGCACTGGTCCGGGCCACCGCGGCGGGGCCCTCGTAGACAACGGTCTGCCACAAGTCCCAATCGACCTGTGAGTCTCCAATTGCAGATGGCCCAGCATTTATGCCTGATACAGTACCAGGAGCTAGAGAGGGATTGGGGCTTGGAGGAATTGGTGATTTTGGGCCAAGGCTGACATCGAGAGTGTTATCCACAGGGGGGCTGCTCGCATCATAAGCACCGCCCGAGCCTCGGTGTGGAGCAAGGCTGGTAGAGGGATCCTCATCGCCAACAGCCATTGTGATGCCAGCCTCCTCGCGCATGCGCACCATTTTGAAACGGTCTCTCAGGCTGTTCCGCTGACGAGGCGCATCGCTGCCCTCCTCTTCCAGCTTACTCAACATCATCTCCGGATTGCTCGTCATAGTGTTCACGGAGCTGGCCGTGTTCCTTCGAGGTGAGACTAATCCGGCAGTTGGTGGTGAGACAGCTGCGTCTTTCGACGTCGAGTTTCTGGACATCCAGGAGAACGGGCTCGTGAATTTTCGTGTTGGTGGTGGAGGTTGCGTAGCGCCCACAGGTACAGGCGGAGCTATGGAACTGATAGTGGCAGACTTGGGCGCTGTCTCGGTGGCCGAAGGTGACCACGGCATAGCTGGCAGAGAGCTTGCGATGTTACTGAGAGACAGCTTTTTCTTTGGCTGTTTTGCTGGCTGGGCAGCTGCGACTTCGGGGGCTATTGATATCGAGGGTTAGTTGGTCGTTCTCCGGCATTGAACGGCCTGTGACAAAGACTTACCTGAGACTTGGCTGGGCGTCCTACTGGCAACAGGGACTTGTGAGATAGTAGGCACAGCACTTGTGTCGTCGAGATCGACGTTGTCCATAGTGGCCGTCGACGATCGCTTAGATGACTGCTTCGGGTCTGTGACCGTGCCATCGTCAGACCTGCCCTCCAAGTCAACACGCTCGAAAGATCTCTTGTCTTCGTCGTCCTCGTCCTCGTCGTCTTCGTCTTCATCCTCGTCCTCGTCCTCGCTGCTTTCGCTCTTAGCCGCGGTTGTCGGTTTCTCCAGGGAATCTGGCGTGTCGGCTCTGTCCTGGGGATTTGTGGAGTGGGAGGCATGCTCGTGACCTGATGACTTGGAGGGCGTGCGATTGCGCTTGGTCAAAGACCTGACGGAGCTTGTGTCGACGGCATCTTCAAAAGTGTCCTAGAAAGACGAGCGCTGGTTAGTCCTTGAGCAAATGCAGCGCGAAGGAGGGCCGCAGTGTTTTGGCTGCTTCTGGTGGCCATACGGTGTCCTTGTCTGAGCCAGCAGGTGAAGGGGGGCTCTTAGGGCGAGCATCGGCATTTCGCAGCTCATCGTTGAGCGACATGGTTGCTGTAGCCCGGGCGAGGAGCGAGGCTGGTCGTGGCGGCTAGACAATGCGTGACGTGCGAGAGTGTGAAGCCGTGGCCAGAGGAAGGCAAGAAGCGAAAAGGGCGTCGGTCCTCAGATGAGCGCTGCACAGGGAGGAAAGCGAGTCGTCGTGGAGGTGGGTGGTGGTGTCGATGGGGCAGGTCTAGTAGGGTGCCATGAACGCACGGCACGTGTCTGGCCAGCGACGGATGATGAAGAGGAGGATGAAGCTGAAAATAACGAGAGTGGACGTCTCTGTGCCTGCAGGAGTGTGTGGTTCGTTGCCAGGTGCCAAGGTGGCGGTGGTGGAGGTTGTTGTTGTTACGAAGGAGCGACTGTGTGTTTCGTTGTGTTTCGTGGTTTCCCAGGTTTCCAGATTGTTGGCAGGTGGGATCGGGAATCCTGGGCGGGATGGACGCATGCGTGTCTGGCGGAGGTACTCTGTACCTGTGAGCACAGCACCGGCACATACAATAGGAACAGATGTCCAGTGCTAAATAGGGGATCAGGGACGCTGGGGCGGGCGCTAGACACGTCGCCCAGGCTTAATTACAACTGTGTGGCATCCACAACGCAGGGGTTGCTGCAGCGGACGCATGTTTCTGCAGCGAACTACGGAGTACAGATCACCGCTCTTTTGACGAAAGGGTACTCTTGCCACTGGCGATGCAAGCAGCCACGCGATCAGGCCTCGAGTCTTTGCATGCACCCCAGAATACTGCATACGCAGAATCGAGTCTGGGGAGGCACCGGTCAATCAATCTCCTGTGCCCCATACTTTAGGTACAGTAATTTAGGACGCCTCGACAAGAGGGATCCCTTCCTTCCCAGTCAGTCTCGTCTGGCTGCTGCTCACTGCCCCACCCCCTGAGGCTCACAGCCGCCCCTGCCCCACCCTGCCAGAGGGCCTGCACCGGTGATCGGTGAACTCAATCCCAGCCTTGCTTTGGTCAACCCAACCTCAACATCCTCATCCTCTCCAAGGCTCCACTTCAATGTCTCTTGATGACAGCCAAACACACAGTCGGGATGCTCAAGCCGGCCACAGAAGCAACTCTTTCTCGCTCTCGATCTTCAATTCGTGATACTCTATCGTGCTTACTTCGGTACCTTCCACTAGTCAACGGCACGTGCCAGTCCACGCGTGCACACGCCCACTATGGGCGGCTCGGGCTTCCCTACGTGCCAGTGAGATCTACAAACAAGACGGCACACCCAAGCCTAGACTCTGGTTCCGCACCATGACGTTGGAGAATGTCGCCGTGACCCACAAGATGAGGAGGGCTGAGCCAGCCTTCAAATTCATACAGGTTCAAAAATGCCTACACATCTCATGTGTCTGGAACAAGAGGACCGTCTGATAAAGGTCCTGAGACAGTGGCACCCGTGGGAGATGTCGGCGCCCCTGTGACCTCAGCAACGAGATGTCAGATTACTCATCACGATTTGCATCAAGCGTTTGGTCGTTGTTCTACACTGTCTGAGAAAACATCCCACGTACTTCTCATAACCAAGTCGACTACTCATGACATGCTTCGGCACCATCCTGCTCGTTGTGTGTTCCTTTCTATCGCCATGCTTCCCCAATCGGAACCGAAAGATACGTGGTGCAAGATCGCCAGTATGCTCAAGAACGTCTCAAGCTCTCCGTAGGCGGCAGTCCACGCGCCAGCCCGCGCCGAGCAGGCTGGTCACCATACGCCTTGAGCTGCGCAACTGTTGGCCACAACCCACAGCCGCGGTGAGTCTCACTCCAGATGTCCCCATCTCCCGGCATCCAAATAGGTGCGACTGTCGTAGCACTGGACGGGCCATTGGCTGCATCATCCTGCCCAGCATCTTGGTGGCCAGCCAGCATGTCCTTGGCATTGACATCGCCTCCATGTGCGACATACTCCAACAGGGCGTCCCACTCAGTTTGCTTCACGCCCAGTCGCTCCCGCGTCTCCTGGAGTTCCAGGTCAGCTCGTTCCACACGCTGGGTGATGTACTCTGCGAAGTTGCCCGGCACGAAGGGCGAGTTGGACATGCCAGCGTGGTACATTCTGTCCTGGATCCTAGTCCATCGTGCTCGCTCCTTCTCCTCGTCAGCGACCCAAGAGTTCGAGTTGGTCCAGCTTCCACGCTGTGATACTTGACGGGAATGGGCCGGCGTGCTTGCTGCAGTACCGTGGCTACTCGGTGAGGAGGTTTGCTGCTGGGGTCTTCTTAAGAAACCCGGCGGGCATTTGCTGCCGTTGACGCTCCCTCCACGGCTCCTTAGGACCATGCTGGACGTCCTAGGCCCAGTAGCCACTTGTCTCGAAGAGGAGGCTCGGTCTCGAAATCCGGCACGAGCTGGCGAATAGTTCTTCGGGGGCCGACGAGCCAGGTCTGCCGCGGGGACCAGACCGCCGGGCCACAGATGCATGACCAGCTTCTCGTGTTCGGGCGACATGCTGGTGCTGAGCCAGTTCCTGCACGTCTGGTGGCTGTGATGGAACGGCAGTGCGTCCTGTTTCGTCTGCAAGCCGCTGTCATTATCCTGGTGCTTTTTGCGGTCTTTACACCCTTCAGCGGTGATTTCAAGCTTCTCATCGTTCGGAGAACCGGCAGCCGCTTGCTGCGGCGCTGGATCTTCATGACTACCGCAGGCCATGCCCAAACTTCCAGGAGTCTTTTCTTTCTCGGGCGACTTAAGGCCATGTTTAGCTGCGCCCTGTCGAGCGGCTGCCTCGACGGCTGCTCGGAGCAGATTCTGGCGAGTCCTGCCGCTGCCACTGACAGCAGCCGCACCGGGACCAGTAGAGCTGGTGACCGCGCGAGCAGCGATGTCGGCGTCGCTGCCTCGTTCAGCCCTGTCTAGAGCTTGGAGGAGTCCGTTGCCGCCGTGGGCACATCTCGACTGCTGGAGGTTCACGAGACCGGGGAACTGCTGGCCTCTTCGCAGATACTGCTGGCATCCCCGACTTGGTGCCGCGATGGCAGAGCTGGAGGTCTCGACCCAGTGGTGGCTCGGCTTTTTGAGGACCTTCGGCTCCTCGACGTTTAGAGCTGTGGGAGCGACCAGGAAGGGCGATTTGTGCTTTTCCCTGCTGCCTTTCACCCAGGACGGCTGCTGCTGCGTCTGAGGCGGTGCGATAGGCGCTGGCTGGGGAATTACCAGTGCTGTCGCCGGGCTTGCCGGCACACTGGGTGCGGCAGATCGGGGCTTCACTGAAGCAGCAGAGGTGCCGGCAGCACCAGCCGTGCCTTTTCCGACCGCAGAACATGCCAGCGGCGGGAAATCCTCGTCAGTGACACCTGCCATAGCTGAAGGGGCAGCGGGAGCTTCCTGAGCCTTCCGCTGCTGCCTCTGCGGCTGTTGTGACGTCGATGTGGCGATTGGATCAGAGCCTGCTGCAAAGGCCGCCACGTCGCTGCTTCTGATGTTGTCGGTGCTGTCTACCATGGGATTCTTGCTCTTACTGTTGCTGCTGCTATTGCTGCTGTTTCCGTAAATCAAGCTCGAGGCGTAGTCCACCCGCTTGAAAGTCATGCGTGTCGGCGTGGGGGACCTTGCTTCGTTGTTGTTGTTATTGCCGCCGCCGCCGCTGCCGCTGCTGCTGTTGTGGGCGGCGTTGGCCCTGATGGTGATGTTGTTGATCTGCGTGCTGACGCTGGTGCTCCTGTCGTGTTGTGCGATGATGACGCTCTGCCTTGCTATCATCTCCGAGTAGGACGGAGTGGCTTGCTGTGGACGGTTTGCACTAGCAGCAACAGGAGGAGGACGAGGAGGATGCGGAAGGGGAGAACGTTCAGCCATCTGGGGTGGCGATTCTAGAGATCCTACTTATGTGATCTCCCAGTGGAGGTGTGGTGCGATTTTGGAAGTCGTCGGCAAAGTGTTTGTTCGCCTCGGTCTTGACGATGGTCTGTGTTGCGGCGATGGGTTTTCGTGGAGATCTTTGACCGTTATTGTAGTTGCTATTGTCGTGTTGCTGTTGTTGCGGAGTTGCCGAACGGGGGATACCTTACGAATGCCGTTGTCAAGCACTTGTATCTGTGCAAGGTGCTTGGCAGGAAGCTCTTTGTGAGGTTATGGTGAAAAGAGACAGCAGTTGAGCGTGCGGGCAAACAATTCGGAGTGTTTGACCTCGAGCTGCACAGGTGGGAGGGGGGGAAACGGTTTGCAATTGCGATTGATGAAGAAAAGAGAGATCTAGGATTTCCTTGTCAAAGGCCTCTCCGCGCTTGAATGCCGAGACAGAGACAAGTTTACCAGGAAAGCACTCTGATGCGGCTTGTTTCATTGAGGTCGATGTCGTCTCGCTCCTCAGCTCAGCAGTCAGCACTGTCGCCAGTGTTTACGCAATGCGTTCAGTTGAGGTGAGAGTTCACAAGTTAGATCGATTGACAGACAAGGATTTTTTTGCGTGTGGCGGCAAGCAAGAGATGCTCAATCAAAGTCTTGGTTGGTGCCATGCCGTGTACCTGGCGGACGACGTTGCTGGAGAAACAACGAGCCGAGGCCGCTCTTTCGGTAGCCTTAGGAGTCGGTCCTCTGAACAACAAAAACTACACTTTCTGAGGCATGAGTGAAATCAAGTGAAGCGTAGGCAGCATTTTCTGTAGACCTATCCATCTCCTTTGCAGAGTCCAGTAAGCTTGGACACGGTGTGGCTTTCGAAGCAAGCAAGCACGCTGCGTTGAACGGACTTATCCCATGTCTTTTTCACAACAGTCACACAATTACTGAAAGTTACAAGAGACAACATCGACAGCCGAGACACTTGTTTGGGATGGGATACGGGGGTTTCTTTAGATACTGTATCTTGTTTCTATAATTCTAGGGAAAATGCTGCTGGCTATCTACAATGATAACTCTAGCTCACCAGCAGCACAAATACCCTTGTAGACACCCCTATGAGATTTCAACTTCATAGAGCCAAACTCAAAACTGGATATTGCAAGAGCTGAATACGTCTTGCTCCGGATAGCCACAAGATTGTGCATCCTCTTCACCGACATTCCCAAAAGGTTTTGCACTAGGATTAGTGATGTCTAAAATTGTGCGGGGCACAAATATCGTGACTTTTCTGGATTGACTGACTTCGGCGTGAGCCAAACACGAATGGCCGATCAGAACTATAGCAGCAGCTGCGTTGGTCCTCTCACCACGCCGTGACACGTCCTGGCGTCAATCGGCTCGATCAAGTCGACGTCGAAGCGTAGCTCCCCGGGCGTTGCTCTATACGTCGAGTCCTGTCCGGTCCTAGGCAGCGATGTTGCCGATAGAATCCTGACTGCGTATACTGCCGGCCGTAGCTCGGGTTCCGGTGGCTGACCCGAGCACAGGCAAGCACGCAGATTGCATCCATCGTACCTGCTCTGTCGGGCAATCCTTCCAAGAACAGCGGGGGTCTCGGGCTTGGCAGCAGCGATCCCTACCTCTGGGTAGCGAATGGCGGCCGCGGCTGGCGGCCTCGAAGTCATCTCCCACGCTCCTCAGCCCAGTCACAGCCGCACTTCTCTAGCGTACCTTGAGTACCCAGCACGACTCACGACTCCCTTGTCCTAGCATCATCGCTGCAGTTAATTATGCTTCGACGACAGGCCCCCTCGGCCCCCAGCACTGCCCTGGAGCCCCGGTTTATTAGCTCATAAGGCTAAATCAAGCCTAAAGAACAGCCGACCAGCCACTCCAAGGCTGACGGCTGACGGCCGACGGGTGGCTGTTCTAAAAATGAGGACCTCAAGTGTGTATTAATACCACCCGGGACCCAGTGCCCCTCCGTCCGAGTTGCGGGTTGCACCTTGCTCAATCCTGACTCCAGTCTTGCCTCATCTGGTCGTTTGTCGGCGGACCATCCACGACTCTTGATACATCGCAACTGCTGCTCTCCAAACCACAGCACACACAGCAACCGGAACAAGACACATCGAGCGTAGAGCCCATCCACTGTGTGGTAATACGACAACGTTACCACGCCCCAGATGGACTCGCTCTTATCAGAGACCCTGCTGCTCCTCGCGAGCCGGGCAGCCCAGGCCGATGACGATGATGTCAATGCCACACAGAAGGGCGGCGGCGGAGGCAGCACGTCACCCAAGGGCGGCGGCAGCACATCCCCCAAGGGCAGCAGCTCAGGTTCGTCTTCCTCGGGGTCTTCATCCTCTTCAGGGTCCTCGTCCGGGCTCGGCTCCGGGGCTGCCGCGGGGGCCGCAGCCGGAGCTGCTGCCGGGACTGCCGTCGGGATCAGCTCCGGCTCCTCTGGTTCATCCGGCTCACTCGGCTCCTCCTCGTCAGGCGGCTACTACAACGGTCCCAAGGGTGGCGGCTATAACGGCGGCTACCACGGCGGCGGCGGCGGCGGCGGGGCTACGTTGCCGTGGTGGCAGATCCTGATCATCGTTCTCGTCGTCCTGTGGGTCGTCTTCTTCGCCTGCTCGGTATTCTACTATGCTAAGAAAGGTATGTTGTTGTTGTTGTCGTCGTTGTCACTGCTCGCTATTCGTTTTCCCGGTCCTCTCGTCTCCCCCTGGTCTGTGTCTTGCCATGGGCATTCCGTCGTTTTGAGAGAACTCCGGTTGCTGACTGTCACTCCTCCCTTGTTCCCCTCCAATGTAGAGAAGAAAGATGGCTTCAAACCGGGCAACCACGCGGGCCGCATCGTCGGGAAGGCACTGCTGCTCTCCACGGGTGCGATCCTGTTCGTCGCCGCGTGGAAAGCCATCTCCCGACGTCGCGGCGGTAGCAAGAGCAGGGACCTCGCCGGGAGCGGCGACGACTTCAGTAACGCCGAGAAGGGTGCCGCTGGGGCCGGTGCTGGTAGCGGCGGCGGCGGAGGCGTCTTCGCCCGAGCGGGCACCAACCTCTCCGCGGCATTCCGCTCGTTCTCGTTCAAGAAACCCGCGGACGGGGGCGGCAAGTACAACAAGATGGAGGACGGCGGGCGCGATTATCACGGGGGTCAGTACCGCAATGGCCGAAACCTTCACGACGACGATGACGATGTCCCCTGGTCTGGCGGTGTGTACGACCGCCCCGGAGCCGCCGCCGCCGCCGCCAACGAGAAGAACACCCGCAACCTCAGCGACAATGGTGACTTGCCTCACAGCCCAGCGGCGATGCAGACGCAGCCGGCCGGGTCTCGCACCGGCCGCGACCCGCTGCGCGTCAGCAGCGACAGCGAGAGGAGCAGCACCGACGGGCGGTTCGAGCCCATGAGGAAACCTTCGGCTACCGGGCCGCAGCTACAGCAACAAGGTACTGGTGGTGGTGCGGCGGCCGAGTATTACAGCGCGAGCTCAGGTGGTGCTGCAACTGGAAAGTGAGCATGGTGCCCGTGATTCACCTCCTACTTAGATTTGCATTAGCAGCATGATATCAATAAAAAACTCAGGGTCGTGGTGTCCTGGTTGACCAGCGCGCCGTCAGATGCAGGACATGAGGAGAACAGTGCAGATGATTTGGGAAAAGAAGCCTCTGCTCGACCTTGAACAGGCAATGCTGGTGATCATTAAGAGACATCTCTCTATCTACGCTATGACTCTCGCCAGGGTGGAAGCAGGAGGCTGACTACGACCAAGCTCACTGCCAACTCAGCTCGGTGTAAGAATATATCAAGAAAGAAAAAAACAACTTGTCGCGGTGCGAAGATGTGGCACTATGCAATCACTCCCCATGCTGACTCGCTCTGCCCCTCGTCCTTTCTCGCTCGCCCATCGCTGCACCAGTCGCCATACAAGTAGCAGCAATGACTGGCTCGCTTTGACTCTACCCGCCCTCACAGACACTCTGAGACTCATCATTCGTACTCAAGACTGGCTGGCAAGGAAGTTGGCAGCCTAATCAGAAGCAAGGTGAAGCGTCAGTCTCAGAACACACGCGAATGTATCACTTGAGTTGTTGTTGTTGTTGTTGTTGATCACTCACCCTCTCCAAATTATAATCGTACTTCTCCAGGGCGACGATAGCGTCCTTTCTCGAGTATCCCATGGCAGTCAGATCCTTGACGATCGGGTCGTCATGCGTGCCCTCCTCTGTGAGGGCCCTGCCGATCGTGTTAGGCCTTTCTGCAGCAGTCAGCTTCTGCGCGGCCGTTTTCGGCTCCTCAGCGGCTGGTGCGGTCGTGCTGGCGGCAGTGGCATCCGGTGTGTCAAGGCCATCAAAGAGCGCGTCCCAGTCATGATTGTCAGCAGCATTTTTGCTCGTGGTGTTGGCAGCGGGAGCGGCATGGCCTGTGCCAGATGCGGCGCCGTTGGTCGCGGTAGTGGAAGACTGGGACACGCCGCCAAAGTCGTAGCTGCTATCAGTGCCGAAGGCGTTCGCCGAGTGGCTGTTCAGCTCGCTCTTGGGCTGGCTGGGTGGCGGGCTGCTGTCAAACACAGTGTTGAACTCGTCGAGGTTCGACCTAGAAATGCTCGCGAAGTCGTCTTCGGTCGAACCCTCCTTAGCGTCTTCTAGGCCCTCGAACTCGTCATCCAAGTCATCGAAAGCACCCTTGCCGGCAGGTGCTGGCGCTTTCTGTGCCACGTTTGTGGGTCTCGGAGCGAACGGGTCATCATCCTTCGGCTCGGGGAAAGCTGGCGACTTCGGCGGCTCTGGGAATGCGGACAGATCGCCCGCTGGCAGCGAGGATCCTGCCGTCTCTGTCGCAGGCTCAGCCTTCTTCAGCGCAGGTGAAGTAGTTGCGACGGAGTCAGCTTTTTGAGAATTCGTGGAACCCTTCACCGCTGCCCCAGCAGGCGAGAAGTCATCTTCAAAGCCATTGCCTTCTTCGCTGCTGTCCGAGTCGTCATCCTGCTCGAGCTCTGAAATAGGGGGAAATTCAGAGTGGAAGTCCTTTACAGGCTTCTCTGGCGCCTTTGAAGAGCTGCCAAAGCTTGCAAAGGCCGAATCGAAGTCGTCCTTGGCATTGCGAGTATCCTTCATCTGGCCGAAGGGATCGCTGTCACGATTTCCGGCAAATGATGGAGGCCCCTGTGATGGCGTCTCTGGGAAGGCACCTGGAATACTGTCACTACGTGCCAGGTCATCTGGCTTGGGCGAGGTGCTTTGGAGGCCTGATGCATTGGGGCTGGCATCGGGCTCAGGCACTGCCGGGAAAGCGATGGGTGTGTCCTCGGCGCGACTCGCAGGAGGCGAGACCTGCCGCGATGACGACAGCGATTCAGGCGCGCCTCCGAACGGCAGGAAACTCGAATTGAGCTGCTTCGACTCTGGTGGCGCCGGAGGCTCCCCTGTCAACGTCGCCTGGCGGCTGGCAGTTGGTGTAGAACCTGTAGGGGTGTTGAACGAGCCAGAACCTACACTAGCTGTGGAGTTACCAGTGTGCTGCTGCTTGAAAGAGGTAGGAGGCGGTGGGGTTGCAGAGCTGCTGCCAGGTCCGACACTGCCAAAGATGTCGTCAAAGGACTTGTCGTTGTAAGATCTAGCGGGCGGCGAAGCAAACGCCCCCATGATGTCGGTGCTGCCTGTGCGCTTGAAGAAGGGATTGTTGGCGCTTGACGTCGAAAGGGCCGGGCTCGCCATCTGAGCAGGTGCCGGGACGGGCGACCCCTGCTGTGACAATGCCTCGTTGCTCTTTGTAAGGTCCTCAACCTCTGCCTTATGCTTGTCACGCTCGCCCTCGGTCGTCGAAAGCTGTTTCTTGTTGATAGCCACGAGGCCCTTCTGCTGCCGGGCATCGGACTTAAGCTTCTCAATCTGCGGCTTGAGCTGGGCAATCTCCGCGTTGACAGAGCTGATGCGCTGCTTCAGGCTTGCGTTCTCCTGCTGATCAGCATGGAGAGCAGCCTTGAGCTCGTGGTGCTGCTTCTGCAGATCCTGGTAGTTGCCGTCGATGGTGACCATCTCGCCGGTGAGCTTGCGAGTCTCCTCACGGACCGTCTTCAGCTGGTCTTGCAGGGTGGCCACATCGGCGGCTTCCTTCTCGTACAGGGTGCGCAGCTGCGAGAGGCGCTCCTCAAAGTTCTTCTTCTGCTGGCTTGCCTGGCTAAACTCGTTCTGCGTGGTGCTGCGTTGGCCCTGAACTTGCTGCATCTGCTTGGAGAGCGAGCTGACCTGGTTCGAGAGGTTGGCAAGCTCGGTCGTCTCGTCGTTAAACTTCTTACTGATTTCGGGGTCGTTGTCGCCCAGGAGGTCATCAGAGGCGGCCCCGCGGGCAGCAGAACCGGTGGCCGAGCTGCCGGTGTCGTTGGTCGTAAGTGTCTTGCCGAACGATGAAGAGGGTATGAAAGGCTTGAATGTGTTAACAGCAGGAGACGCAGTGGCTCTTGCTGGCGACGACGGGCCACCTGCGAAAGGGTCCTGCGCAGCAGATCCTCCTGTGGACAAAGGCTGCTGGAAAGGAGCTGGCGTTGGCGTGGTATCGAGGTCGAACAAATCAGCAAGGGCCGATGTGGGCTGCGGTGGCTTCGCTTGGACAGGTGCCGCGGGTGGCACTCCCGGGGCATCGAATGGCGATCCGCCGACAGGCAGGTGAGCTTGGCCTCGCAGCGACGGAGGCACAAGGTTTGGTGGGATCGATGTCGGAAGAGGCGCATCGCGACGGGTACGATGCTGACGGATCAAGTACATCGCCACAGCGAAGGTATCCCGGTTGAGGCGACCCTCGGAGTTGATATCGGCAAGATCCCAGATCTGGGCGAGCGCATCTTCCGTCAGGCCCGACTGGCTCAAGAAAGGCACTGCCTCTTCTCCCGTGATGAAACCCTTGTTGGTCTTGTCCAGATCTGCGTAGAACTGGTCAAATCTCGCCTTATCCACAGGGGTAACTAGCCAGTCACTTCCAGTAGTTTGCTGTGTGAGGCCAGTGCCTTGGGGACTCATAGGCGGACGGCCCAGGGGGCTGCTCGTGCGGACTTGCGCGCTTCCGCTCAGTTGCCTGGGGATTGCCGAGATGGTGCCCGTCGGCGCAGGGCTCTGTCTAGCAGCAGATGGGCGCCTTGTCGCAGCCTCGTAGAGAGCTGCAGGGAGAATCGTGGGGAGGCTTCGGAGCGCACCGCTCTTCATGGACGTCAGGAGATGCATCGCAATCACGAACTCGGTCAGCACGAGCGCACCTCTCTGCTCCGTATCGGCAAGCTGCCATATGCGGCCAAGAGCTTCATTCGGGAGACCTGACTTCTCGAAAATGCCCCTGGCTTGGTCGCCCGCCAGCATGCTGCCATTCTGGAGAGGTTGTCGCTCGAACAGGCCAGCGTACTGAGCGACCTTCTCCGGCGTCAATGGTGGTATCCTGAGAGGACCGCCCGTGCCTTGTGCTTGTAGTGGTTGGGCCGTCGCTTGCGGGGGTGGCGGGATTCCGCCAATGTTGATGCCATCGAAACGGGGAAGTTGGGCTGGCTGGAAAGCCAGCTCGGTAGTGGGTTCGCGGCCGGCCTGGGCATGACCGATGAGTCGCAAGACGATTCCGAAGCCGACCGGTGTTAGGAAACCTCTGTTCTCCTGGTCTGCGATTTGCCAGATCTGTGGGACAAAGAGCATTGTTAGTTGACTGAATCGCAAGCACGGCGGATAGTTCCGGGATCGTGCGACCGTGGCCAAGCTATGAGCCTAGGTACTGACTGACCTCTCCTAGGATCCGCGACTCCAGCTTGGTCTTCTCGAAGAACTTGACAGCAATCTCGCCGGTCACGACGCCCACATTATCGGTATCAGCCTGCCGGAAGAGCTGTCCGTAGACTCGTTTCTCTTCAGGGGTAAGGTTGAGGTTCGGCGCTAGCAATGCACACTGGTCAGCGCGACTCCGTCATAGAAAAGGTGTGCGTAGAAGAGGACGGAGAGGAAACCAGTCCGTCGAAGCTCAGGGAAGCTCACCCGTATCGGCGGAGGCGTCGGCAGACATGTTGCGCAACCAAGATCACGAAGCTGCCAGAGTTGGGCACGGAGCTCGGTCTGTCGAGCTATGGTGGTGAGTGGGGAGGCTGTTGGGGTGACGTGTGCGAGTGATGCAAGCCTCGAAGGGGAGTAATACCGTCGCAAGCAAGCGATGGCACCAGTAGCTGGAGAATGACGATCCAGCAGCTTCCCAGGACCAAAAGATCGGTGCTGGGAATGGGTCGCAGTGTTTGTGCTTGCCAAAAAGCGTTCGTGATCGTCGGATTCGCGGGTGGTTGGCGTTTACGTATTGGCGCTGGGAGCTCCGGAGCCCTGTTGGCGGGTGATTGGGATGGGCTTACCTGGCACCCGAGCACAGCCAGGCCATTCCGAGAGCTCATTTAGCACCGTTGGTTCCCCAGACTCGACCCCTGCATCTGTCACTGCACTGTACGTTCATGCGAGCGCTGGCGCCTGCAGCTCAGACATGACGGCGCATACGTCGTCTGTCTCGGCTCAGCTGTTGCAAAGTGACGGGGCAGCAGCTCTTGCATAAGGCGGACATTTGGCACTTGATATCCATGCATGCCTGCTACATTCGACGGTGAACCACATGCCGATCTTGCTTTCCCACCACATGCTGCATGCCGTAGTCTGGCTCTTCAAGGGAGCTGAGTCGCGCCTGGTTCATGGAGGGTGTGATTGTAATGGTGGCGTTCAGTCTGGGCTGGACACCCTAGGTCAAAGACCCTGGCGATTTTGTACGCAGTACATGCAAGTTAGGCAGATGATTATAGACCTGAGCCAGAGCACACTACGCTTCGCAGGAAATCTGATGGGAATTATTCGGTAAAGTGATTAAAAGGTCCTAAGACAAACCTACAATGCTGTAACAGCTTCCAGGCGGTGCATACATGCCGTGGCTAGCATAGCGGCATCGAAAACAAAGGACGGTGACATTCCCCGGGACGCTCGAGGGAAAGTGGGCAAGGACATCCGCGGCCCACAACAAACAGGGTATAGCTATGACAATAAAGTCTCTAATTGCCAACGAACAAAGCCCTTGCGCTTTCTACATCTGTCTGACGGCAAGGAATGCTTCTCCGGTGCTTGCTCGCGCTTAGTACTCAGCCTCAAGATCGCCCTCCGCCTCAAGAGAGTCGGAAGCGACCTCCTCGTAGTCGCGCTCGAGCGCAGCCAGGTCCTCACGGGCCTCGGAGAATTCACCCTCCTCCATACCCTCGCCAACATACCAGTGAACGAAGGC
This sequence comes from Microdochium bolleyi, assembly GCA_001566295.1. NCBI lineage: Eukaryota > Fungi > Ascomycota > Sordariomycetes > Xylariales > Microdochiaceae > Microdochium > Microdochium bolleyi. The sequence continues at coordinate 3,367,194 of KQ964245.1, forward strand.
ACGCTTGGAGTACATGAGGTCGAACTTGGCCGACAAAGCGGACCAGGCCTCGGCGATCGCAGTCGTGTTGGACAGCATGCACCTATGATCACAGTTAGTGGCCGGTTCTCTAGATCTACAGGGTGGAACGGAACATACACAGCGCGGTTGACCTTGGCAAGATCGCCGTTGGGAACGAGCTGAGGAGGCTGGAAGCAGATACCGAGCTTGAAGCCAGTGGGGCACCAGTCGACAAACTGGATGGTGCGCTTGGTCTTGAGCGTGGCCACAGCGGCGTGGGCGTCCTTGGGGACGACGTCTCCGCGGTACAGCAGGCAGGTCGCCATGTACTTGCCGTGGCGAGGGTCGCACTTGACCATCTGGTTGTAGGGCTCGAAGCAAGCCATGGTCATCTCCTGAACGCTGTTGGCCTCGTGGGCAGCCTTGGCGGCGGAAACGATGGGCGAGTAGGCGACCAGAGGGAAGTGGATACGAGGGTAAGGGACCAGGTTGGTCTGGAACTCGTTGAGGTCGACGTTCAGAGAGCCGTCGAAACGCAGAGAGGCGGTGATAGATGAAACAACTGCAACGTATTAGCGAGCCGCGCAAGCAAGTTTAAGAGATAACAGTCGAGTAACATACCCTGGGCGATCAGGCGGTTCAGGTTCTCGTAGTTAGGACGCTCGAGGCCGAGGCTGCGGCGGCAAATGTCGTAGATGGCCTCGTTGTCGACCATGAAGGAACAGTCAGAGTGCTCAAGGGTGGTGTGTGTGGTGAGGATGGAGTTGTAAGGCTCGACGACCGAGGTGGCGGTCGAGGGAGCAGGGTAGACGCAGAACTCGAGCTTGCTCTTCTTGCCGTAGTCGACGGACAGACGCTCCATGAGCAGAGCACCGAAACCAGAGCCGGTACCACCACCGAAGGAGTGGAAGACAAGGAAACCCTGGAGTCCGGAGCAGGCATCGGCGACCCTGCGGACGCGGTCCATGACCTGATCAATCATCTCCTTGCCGACGGTGTAGTGGCCACGAGCGTAGTTGTTGGACGCATCCTCCTTTCCGGTAATCATCTGCTCGGGGTGGAACAGGCTGCGGTAGGTGCCGGTGCGGACCTCGTCGACGACGTTGGGCTCCAGATCGGCGTAGATGGTGCGAGGAACGTATTTGCCCTGGCCTGTGACGCAGTTGAAGGGTGGTCAGCTTTCTGCGGGACTTCGATGAACTAGGACACAGATAGAGCCGTCGCTTCTTACCAGTCTCGGAGAAGAATGTGCTGAAGCCATGGTCGGGGTCGGCGGCTTTGCGCTCTTCGGTCAGGAATCCATCAGGCTGAACAGCGTGGATTAGTCACAGTGATCACTGGCGGTGAGCTCGAGTGATGTGGAAGATGGTAACATACCTGGATGCCGTGCTCAAGGCAGTAGAGCTGTACAAGGGAGTCACCATATCAGTATTTGTCTATTGTGGGCTATGATGTCGAGGAAGGTTGTCGTTGGGCGTCGCGGCGGGATATAGGGTCTTGCGAGAGGGTGGCAGCCGTCGAATAGCGGCTGTTCGATCGACTCGTCTCGAGGGTTGTGCGTGCAGAAAACTCACCTCCCAGCAGGCGTTGGCGATTTGGCAACCGGCCTGGCCGACTATGACGCGAAAAAAGAAGTCAGCTTGTGGGTAGACACGGAGGGCTGTGGTGGATTGGTGATCTCGGGCAGGTTGCGGTGAGGGAGCCACAAGCGCGCGGCGGCGAAGAGGGGCGTCGTGGCTTAGGGGAAAACATACCGTTGATGCTGATGATCTCACGCATGTTGGCAAGATGTGCAGTCAAGAGGTGGTGGTGTGCAAGGTGAGGAGCCGGAAGAGGAGCAGGAGACCGTTGCGAGGGCGGTAGTTAAGAAAGACTGGCTCGAGGATGCGGTCGGGAGAGGGTAGGGCAGGTCGGGCGAAGAAGGGGTCTGGAGTGTTGACAGTGCGGCAGGCGTGAAGGGGTCGAGTGTATTTTCCCAAATCACTGGTGGGGCGCAAATGACTGGCTGGTCCGGGGGGTAGAGGGGGGTGCCTAGCGTGTTGAGCTGCGGCCGGCGAGCCACTGAGCTGGCCAGCTCGGCCGTCGAGATAAACACGCTAAGCAGCTGCCCCTGGTTGCCCTGCACAATGTCGTGGACCAGAGCCAAGGTCTCGTGCTGTGCAACCACAACTTTTGTGAAAGATCAACAGCACCGGGATTGTTCTGCATTGTCGAACCATCCGAATATCTGCGGCAATAGGTCGACTATGTATGCCTACCACCTTTTGCTGCACAACACGACATCTACTCCTAATACACGAATCGCTCCAGAAAGAACCCCCTTCCACGCGTCAGGCATCTTTCAGCATCCGCAGGAACAAGGCGGGGTAGGTACTAAAGTACCTAGGTCGAGGCGCGCCAGACACCACCCAAACTGTGCTGGAAAGTCTGGCAGAGGCCGCAGCCAGAAAGTAAACAAAGTGCCGGCACTACGGTACTCCGTACAGGCAGCCACTTGCTGCACCTTGACACAGGTAGACGCCGCTTGCATCATGCCATCAACTCCTGTTCATAAGCATCACTCTCCGCCGCAGCCCAGCCAGATTCCAGAAGTCCCATGGCAGCAGATCCCTGCTGCACCGCGGCTGGCACAACTGGTCCGGACTCCGGGGCCAGGGTAGCGGCCAAATTGGATGATACGAAGTCCGGTGTTCACCTGACCGTTCTTTCGTCCCAGCTCTGCCGCTCACCAACGCATCGTTGCTGGTCCGTGACTACATACAACGAAATGAGGGCATTCGGAGCCTGGAACTTGAGCAGGTAATTCTTCTTCTTCTCAAGGGCACAGTCAGGGAGCTGTCTGGCGGTTGAGGCCATCTCTCCCGCCCCACACGTGCTGTATCTCCAACAACCCTGACCCATGTGAAAATGCTTAGAGCGACAGCTGGGCATGCCAAGTTGTTCAACCTCACTCGAACAACGTCAATCCATACCATAAGTGCGCAAAAGCCGTCACAACTTGCAATCGTAGGCATAACTGGCGATAACTTCGCACATCACGAAAGCCGAACTTCAGTGTCGCGTCCAGCAGAATACTGGACAATTGCTTTGTCATCTCGGGGAAACGTTTCCTTGGGCGGCGGGGGAGTTCCAACGTCCAACCTCATACACAACCCCCTTCTCACAGTGGTCTTCACATCAAGGCAGAACTTCCTTGCGGACTGTCCAACACTACAACATGCCAGCCCTTCTGACTATGCTCAGCGACTTCCTCCTCCTCTTCCTCCTCCTGCCACTACTAGTCCGCGCAAACACAGAAAAGACAATCTTCCTTGGCCCTCCCACTGTAAACATCCCCTCGTCCCACCCCACACTCGATGCCTTGCTTCTCGACGTCCTGCGCCCGCAGACCTTGGCCTCGTCTGTCATCCGGACGACCCTGAACGCCTCTTTCCCGCAGTCCTCGCCGTACCTAGCTTCACTCGGCACCGGCGTCGGGGGGCGTGATGTCGACTACAGTGACAAAGATTACGGCACTCCTTCCTGGCTCATTCTGGACGACCTGGTGCCCGGCCAGCGATATGAGGTCCGCGTATGCTGGGCCGCGACTGTAAGTCGAACCACAGCACACTCTCTCTCAACCACTCACAAGATTATTACAACGTCCATCAAATCTCACTCCGCGCATCCCAAAACAGCAACCGACAGCCTTCAAGCTCGAGACCTTTGAGCTCGACAAGGTCTTTGGCACGCCGGAGCTCATCTCTTCGCTGTCGGCATACTCGTATGCCCGGCACAACAACAGCAGCAGCAGCGCCGCCCAACAGGACACAGCCAAGATTCGCGCGAGAGACAGCAATGGCAAGGACGACACAGAGCACCACCGATCTGTCTTATTCCTCCGCATCTTCGCCGCGGCAGACTACTTCACGCTTCACAAGGGGCTCATGACCACTGTGCCTCCCGTGCGCGTGGATGTTATTCTCGACCCCTTCCTGCTGAATGTCCTGCCGCGATCTCTGCTGCCCATTGTTGGGTATATCATCATCGTGGCGGTGGGATCTTGGTTTCTGGCCAAGAACATTGCTGGCGCCCTGCGCCATGTCGCGTTACAGACGGACTTGCACAAGAAGGCACAGTGATGGAAGGTAGAAAACACTTTTAGGGTATGTTTCCAGATGTAATCGTTTTTGCGTATCTTAGAAATGAAGTAAAGAAAGCAGGGGATCGTGATCCAAGACTGCCAGAACACAGGCCATAACTCGTAAGCACCAGACAACCATCCTGAAGAAGATGCCAAAGTCGGCCCAAGAATCCAAGACTCCATAGCCTCCGCGCTTTTTCCCATGGTCGACCAGAGGTCCCCAGATTGTCTACCACCCACCAGGATAACCCCCAGAGTGCCCCTGCGGGGCGTGCCCGCCTGGTGGCGGCTGCTGGCTGTTGGCGTATGGCGATTGGTTCGAATAGTTGTGAGGTCCTTGTTGCTGGTGCGAAGCAGCTCCGACGTAACCGGGGTTATAGCCGGACTGTTGAGGCGGGGGGTGGTACTGCTGAGGCGCGCCGCCGTACGATGACTGCGTCGGCGTGGACGAGCCGTATTGTTGCGGTTGCGCTGTAGAACATTAGCTGTGATTGGCAGGACACCAGGCCTGGTGGTTCACTTACAGTACCCGTGAGCAGCGCCTTGCGGAGCGCTTGGGCTATGCCCATAACTTGACTGATGTGCAGGCGGAGGCGGGTTGTTGTATGTATTTGTCGAAGGGTTGGAGCCATGTTGCGTTGGCGGTGCCTGGTACGAAGTGGGAGGCGCCGTGCCGGAGTACGCTCCAGACTGGCCGCTGTTGGAATAGCCGTAGTTTTGAGTCTGCCGCAATGGTTCCTGGTGTCAAAAACTATGGCTCTCCCGTGGCCATGAGCCCTGAGAGCACTTACAGATTCATGATGGCCTCCAAAGGCGTTGACGACCCCCCCTATCAGGCCGCCGTGGTGCGGCTGGTTTTGCTGTGCACCTCCATGGTAGTTCTGCGGTTGTTCCGGCTTGTCTTTGCCACCTCCCGAGAAGATATTTGACGCCAATTTACCGACAATCTTTCCTGCCGCACCGTTTCCGCCGCCACCACCGCCGTGGTTTGAGGAGTTGCCGCCGTGCTGGCCCCCGCCTCCAGATAGTCCCCCGAGGAGCTGCCCAGCAAGCTTTCCTGCCATGCCGCCGCCACCACTGCCGCCGCCGTGGCCCGAGGAATGGCCGCCGCCGTGCCCTCCGCCACCACTGAGCCCGCCCATGATCTGGCCAGCAAGTCCTCCAAGACCACCGCCGCCGCCGCCGCCATGGGAGTTGCCTTTGCCACCGCCAAGCTGGTTCATGAGTGTCTGGGTCGCAAAGCTCTGCAAGACGTTGTCAGCAAGTCTCGTGTGTACCAAGTATGCCTGTTGCCATGCTGCAAACTTACGCCAATTCCTCTGTCGCCCGTAGGCCCATCAGGACCGCCTCTTGACCCGTCCGAGGGCAAGACTGGCTCCAGCCGGCCGTCAGGATGCTTGACCGTCTGCGTGCCATCGGGATGTGTGATGATCTGCTGCTGGTCCGGGACGCCGTAGGGGTGCTCGTGACCTGGAGCGGGTGTAGCCCCGGGGGCTGCGGTTGTGGGGATATCCCATTGGGAGACGCCCGTCGAGAGCTGGACGTAGTAGTATTTTCTCGAGGTGCCGTCCCACTGGGCGATCCAGCCGGGAGGGAGCTGAGGAGGCTCAAAGTTCGGGCCCTCGTTGGGCGAACCAGGACCGGGCATCGCGAAACCGCCGAGTTGTGTATCGGTAATTGTGTAGCTGTCACGAAGGAGCGAGGACCGTGGGGCGGTGCTGGTCGCAAAACAGGCTGGAGGGGTCGATGACGGATTCGGCGTGTGGAGGAGATGCGGGACAGGAGATAGGGTGGGCGAGACAGAAGCTCGGCAGCTTCTTGTTGTGACTCTCTCTCGCACAAAACCCTTGCGGGAGGCGAAACGGAGGAGGAAAGGGTGGTCAGGGTCGATCGCAGCCCAGGAGAGCGGACTGGATGGGTGGAAACCAGATGAGCAGCAACAAGTCGGTCGAGCCGAAAGAGGTGAGCAGGAGGGGTCCAGATAAAGTGCCACCACTCAGAGCTTGAATCTGGAGGGATCGGCTGCACCTGCAAGGCCAAGTCTGGTCTGGCCTAGCCCAGCCCGATGCAACGTCCCTTGTCTGGATAGGCGCAGACATCCTGATGAGCATTCTCGTCAGACTTGCACACTCTGTCTTTCTATTCGGGTTTTGCTCCCTACCCATGTCTGCTGTGCCATGTCATGACGACGTCTCAAGGTCCGCTCTCAGGCTGGATCCGTGCTGATGACACTTCGGCGTGAGGCCTGCCGACTAAGCCGTTGGTAGCACAGATGCCCAGTGGTCGCAGGACTCTCCTGGCTGACGAAGAGGTGCAACGCACCACACTGCGAAGCCACGCTGCGTTGCGTGGCTGTCCACATCCAAGGCTAGGACGCCTGGTGGCTGTTGAGCCACAACGACGAGCCCTGGTCGGCTGCCTCCTGACAGTCACCTCATCGACAGGGCCACACCCGGAGGTCCCAACTACTCCATATCCGTACATCGTCGTGAGCCTCCACAGAGTGCACTGCTCATCTTAAGACTGGTCACGCTCCATATCTTCAATCACCGCTAATGCGTTCAGCTAAGCTCGTTGCACTCATCCCGGTTCCACTCCTACGTGAAGGTCACACTCAATGCCTCTCGCTAGCGATTGGGGACAAGCAGCTCATTCACCATGAATCGATTCCCTTGTAGCTTCAGCTCAGGCACATATGTTAATTGTATGTTCAACATCAACCGGCACGTCAACAGGCGCACGTAGACGTGACCACCTCGCGGGCCAACTCTCAACCACCCTTGACCCACCCTTCCTTCTCGTTCTCAGCCTTGCTCTTCTGGCTCCACTCGGGCGCCTCGTCCTTGCCGTCATCCTCGGCGCGGTCCCCCTCCACCTTGTCCTTGTGCACGCTCCTCGGGTTGTGCTCGGCCGGGCTGTACACCGTGTACAGCAGCAATGGCGTGGGGCCCGTGTTGAGGAACTGGTGCTTGGTGCCCGCCGGCACAATGACCAGGTCTCCGGCCTTGACGTTTTGGTCCAGCCCCGCCACCTGCGCGACGCCCGTGCCCGACGTGAAGGTGAGGATCTGGTCGACGGTGTGGACCTGCTCACGATCAATTACCCCCCAGGTTGCGTGTCAGTAATTGGATGATTGTGAGAGAGTACCCGCCGCTGCCCAGGAGTAAGGAAGGGTAGAAGGCAACGACATCATTGTCCGACGTACCTCTTCGCCAATCTCGCCGCCGACGGGGACGTTCATGAGCACGAGCTGGCTGTACAGACCCGTCCACAGCACCCGGCGGAAGTCCGCCGACGTCGACGGCAGCGACCCCTGCATGTCCGGGAAGTACACCATCTCTTTCTTCGGGCGCTCGGTCGAGGGTCTGTCAAAGTGAGCCATTGTGCGGGCGCTGGCGATACTCGTCTTTGTGACTGGTCTGTTGCGGCTGGATGGTGCAAGTCTCGCGGCGGTGGTGCGGACGGTACTCGTGCAGGCAGGTGTTGCGCGTGACAGGAATGTGCGTTGAAGCATTGATCAGGGTCCGAGGAAAGCCTGAAACGCAACAAACAGTCAAGATTGTTGTCTGAATACAGAAGCACAAGGTGTTCGATGTTAGAGAAACGTAGTCAGAAGTAGTCCTTAACTTTCGCCATCAGATCGGGCTGTTCACGGGAATTGGACAAAACAGGGGAATACATCATGGTTATATCATTGTTGGATTTGTACCTTCCGCTGGCTACAGGAGCTGCGGTCTTTCGGTAAAGACGCACAGTGAGGAATCACGGACGTCATCATGATCGTACCATCTCGACGTCTTGTCCTGGCCGCGGGGTTGCGTTATTGGCGAGTTGGGAGCCACAACCTATCAAGCTCAATTGGGACAATCCAACTGTGCTCGGTGTTCTGGTCACCGACCCACCTGGACCATTGGCATACGTCTTGACCTCTTTGCACATAATCGACGTATGCGTGAAGGTTAACAGTCGGCCTATATTTCATGGCATGAGGACGTCCGATTACGTCGCACTAGCACTCTTAGAACCCCCCTAACGCCATGGCTATGGAAAACAGAACAACAGCTCCAACAAGCAACGCTACTTCAAGACAAGAAATGCGAGCAATGGAGCTAGCCCTCACGCCTTGATCCCAGTTAGTCCAGGTCTTCATCAGGCCGGTGGTGGTGATGCCGCCCCGTTTTCGGCGCCTTCTGTCTCGCCATCAAAAACCTCTTCTTCTTCTCCTACTTCTTCCTCTTCACCGCCTTCCATGTCCTCCTCTCCAAAAGTGTCATCTGGTATCATGCCATTCATGCGCTCCCAGACCTCCCGACGGATCTGGTCGTCCTTGGCCTTCCTGGCGCGCTCGACCTCCTCGAAGCCGCCGCTCTTCTTGAGCTTCCCTTCCTCCACAAAGGAAGAAAGCTCTTTCTTCATCGGATTGATGTTTCGGCCAGCCAGCTCTTTCTGTCGGAGCTTCTCAGCCCGCTCAATCGCCTCAAGTCTGTCCTCGTGATTCGGCTGCAAAGCGCGGACTTCTCCCAGAACACCCTCCTTCGCGGCACTCGGGTCTGAGCTGTTGCCAAGGCTGCTCAAGCCCTTGCTGAATTGTCTGCCAGAGGGTGCGGTGTCCTTCATTTGCTCCTTAGTGGCCTGCTCAACCAGGGCGAAGGTCTCTGAAGCCTTCTCGAGATCGTCTTGTAGATCGACCATGAGGTCCTCCATGAGTCTGAGCTCGTCCCGGCCTTGGCAGACATCCTCGAGCTCCTTCTCCCAGATCTTAGTCCAGATGGGTTTCTCCTTCTTCATATAGTCGTCCATCTTCTTGAGCTCCTTTGTAAGCTGTGATATGTCCTTGGACACACTGTCGAGCTGTCGCGGAAGTGGCCGGACGCCGCGAAGCACAACGTCTTTGCGGAGGTCCTCGACAAGATCCTGCAAGTCATCAACCTTGGTGACAAGGCGGTCCGAGTCGGTGTTCATCTGCTTGCGCCCGGTCTTAACATAGCCGTAGCCGCTATCGCCCTCGGCACCAGGAACCGAAGCCTTGGCCGCTGCAACTTTGACATTATCGGCCTTGGCCCGAAGAGATGACATGGAACTTTGTATGTCAGTCTGGAAGTTCGAGTATGTTTGTCGGAGGACAGCCAAATCGCGGCGCAGAGTCTGCAGCTCACGCATCTGGCTTGGATTCAGCTTGGAGGACGATCCTAAGCCATTGGGCTTGGCTCCATCCACCATCACAGCTGGTGCTGCGGCCATTCTGGCCATTTCTTTCGAAGTCTCCAATTGCTGATCAGAGACCCTCTGCAGAGCCAACCCTTGGTCTGTCATGTTCTGTTTCACGTCGTCCATAGCTTTCTTCAGAGACCCGAGTCCCTCGTCAAAGTGCTTTTTGACCTCGTCGAGCGGCTCGATGTTGAGGGCTAGCACGGTACGGTCCTTGATATCCGATAAGTCCTCCAGCTCATGCCGCACACCGGAAACAGGGTCTTGAATGTAGATCTCTGGCAGATCACTGCCATTGAGTGCTGTGTTCCACGAGAACTTTTCAATGAAAGCGAGCTGCAGGCGACCGAGCGTCAAGTCGGCGTAGCCCTCCGGAAGAACGAACTTCTTGACTTTGGACTTGTACTGGAGGAACAAAGTAAGTTCCTTGTCCAGAGGTGGACTCTGAGCAGGCACAAAGGTTCGTCCCTCTTTAGGCGGAGGAGTGCGTGCGCGTTGTTGCTGCTCTGGTTCAACAGCCGGGATCGGAGCTCTGGGCTGGCTGGGCTCTTTCTTTGGCGAACCATGACCAACAGGAAATGCGTCATCCAGGGGCCCCGAGAGAGTTGCACTAGGTTTGTAGTTGTCCGGAGATGGTGCTGGAGGAGACTGGGCACGAACTTGAGTGGCATCCGTGCGTGATGAGCTCTCTTCCGACACCTTGCTGGGGACCCTGACTGGTGATGGATCAAAGCCGTTCCGTGATTGGGCGGACTCGTTGCGACTGTGTTTCAGGGCCTCGCGCACCTGCACAGCTCGCATGGACTCCCTCACTTCTCCACGACCACGATTCGGTATAGGCGTGTTCTGCGTCGGCAGCATGGGCACTCCATTCGTCGGCGCCCCGAGGTGCTTGGAGATCTGATAGGCGGAATATCGGCGGGAGGCTCGCCGTTCAAGGTCTCCCCCTCTCTGTAGCGCTGCCAGTGCACTCTGCTGAGATTTCGGTGGTGGCGGCGGCGGCGGGAAAGAGTCGATATCGATGCTCCCATTGGATGGACCAGAAGGCATTGGGTTGCTATCTCCAGGATAAGGCGGCAGAGACGGGATGTTCTGCATTGGTGTGCTTTCCACGGCAGATGAACCTGAGTTTATCGATGCTAGTGAGTTCTCCCTCTGCTGCGCACGTCGACTAGGCGAGCTGTTGACTCCAGAAGGCCCTGTCTGGCCGGCGCTGTCCCGCTGCGCAGCAGCATATCCCTTGTCGATGCCTTCGTTGAGCATATTTGTGAGGCCGGTCTGGGTGCTCGTGACGGTACTGGCGCTCATCGAGCGTCCTACACCTGCTCCCTCCGCCTCAGGCGAGGCGGCGCCATCTCTGTCTTTGCTCTGTTTTTGCCTCAGTCGTTGCTGTTTCCGTTTGAGTCCGTGGAGCAAGTTGATAATAATGTCGCGGATCTTGGGCAGGTATTTCTCTAGGCTCTCGGTGCTAGCCTCCTGGCTCAGTGTGGACTCGAGGATGTGTCGCAAAGATTCGGGCACATTGCCAAGGTCTGACGTGTCGACATTTATTGCTGTGAAGGCGCGGCAGGCCATGTTGAATTCGTATCCGAGCCTGACATAGACATCGGACACCTGCGTATCCGTGGCCGCGCCTCGGGACCACTGTGTGAGCGTTTCGAGCAGCTGTTTTGTGGCGACCAAGAGGTGTGTCACGCTCTTTTCGATCTGCGATAACGGCATATTGGAGCCACCGGATTGCTAGAGAAAGAGGGTATGGAGTCAGCCTGATAGATCATCTTGATAATCTTGTGCCAGTGTAGAGCCGTTTCGAGGATGCGATGCTCGGTATGCGCCGCCCATGAGGGTGCGCAGGTCAAGTGGTCTCTTGTGGTCCGGGAGCTGACTCACGTTCCGCCTTGAGGACCCTACTGATCGCGACGATGCCGCCGAGGAGCGAGGCTGCATGCCGGCTGGCGACATTGGCCGCGGCGGGAGGTTAGAGGGGCCATCGGGACCTGGCGAGCGGCGCTGGAGGGAGCGCTGGGCCGCGTTGGGAGCTTGCATCGTTGGGCGCAGGGCGTGGTCGACTATGGACACGCTGGGCCAAACGTTCTAAGTGTATTCGTGGCGGCGCTTCTGTTGCGCTGGGAGACGTCGCCGGACAGGTTGGTGTTTGTTCACGGCTGCTGGAATTGTTGTCGTCGGGTTGAGGGCTCAAATGCGATGGCCGACTGCCAGGCTCGGTGATGCCCAGGTGGAGCAGGATGGGGGCGTGCAGGAGCGACCCCGGTCATTAGGGGGTCTGTGCCTTCCGCGTGGTTCGAGGTTCGTGTGGAAGACAGACAGACAACTTGGGGTCACCACCCACCCACCTTCGAGGCTGACGCAGTCAGCGAGCTGTATTTGTGAGGTGTGGCGTGCACAATCATGGCACTGGGCCGATTCTCGGTACATGATCTTTGCACAAACGAGGCGTTCATGATTCGAGGCAGAATGGTTGCAGCCTTGGATCTCAAACACGACCTCGGGGAGCCGCTTACACATCCGCTGAGAGACTTCAGTCTAAGGCTGAGGCTACAGCTGCAGCACACGGCACGGGGCTGTGTGGCTGCAGCACTGGGTGCTGCACACTTGCATTCCAACAAGGACAGAGCCATCCCTATGCGGCAGAGGCCACTCGTATCGTTACACTAACTTTAGAAACTGCGAGTGCTGCAGGTGAGCTCGTCCAGATCGGCATGGAGCACTCCCAGCGAGGTTGCATGTGGCAGCCGACGGAGTACTTTGCCGTCACTTGCCCACTCCGAAATCGCGTATGATAGTCTCGCCGTACTCTGACCACCTCGCGTCTGCTGTCGGCTCCTAGTCTTCCTTGACCTCTAGGCTGCAGATAGATCTACATGGTTGACTGTATACACTCTGGTGATGAGTTGCACGTCACTTGGACTCGGACATTTTTGAGAAATTCACTTTAGCGTCCGCACCCCTGCAACTTGGATGCTCGACCGCCGCATGAGAAATCACCCAGCTCGTTTCGTGCAGACTCGCCATGTTTCTCTCTCGATACTAAAACTTACTCATCCATTGCTTTTCTGAGCGTAATGACGTCCAACCTACAGGCAAGACACCTCTGCGAAGTGACGGGCTCGCGGACGACCTCTTGCAAAGTGAGCTTTGGAAAAGATCAATGCTAGCCCATTCCCACTTTGGGTGAGCGCCACGACCAACGTCCCCGGCTGGGTTCGAATGCTTGTGATTTGAACTCAGAGTCAAAAGAGTTGCTCTTGTACCTCACATTCACATGTCTGGGGGGGATGCCGTCTCGGCACGATTGCGTGTGCGATCGGCCAGCACACATATCCAAGAAAAGTTGAATGGCCTTTTGCCAGGCGTCTTACCGGACTCGAGGGTATTTTGTGTTGTTTTGTGCAGTAATGTTCACGTCATTCTGAAAGCGGCAGATACTGTCGTGTATTGAACCCCGAACCAGCCCAACGCCACGAGCAGTCTTGTCATGCCATTTCGCCCGAAGATCGCCATCGTTGGTGCCGGGACTGCCGGAGCCATGCTCGGCAAGTTGCTCACCAAGGCTGGCATCCCGGTCGTCGCATTTTCGAAGTGGAAGGGACATGGGCTCCCGGAGTTAAGGCAGCATGCTCGACCTACACTCCTACAGGCCTTGCTTTCATGAAGGATGCCCGCCTCAAGGCCAAAGTTGAGAGAGTTGCCCACTCCGAGACAACTACTACCGCATTGTGGACAAGCAGCTCATGCTTGAGTACACCTTCGACCACGAAGCCGAAAATTGATCGCAGCGATCCGCGCCGCATCCAGGCTAGAATTTATGCCAGAAGGGACCGTGATGTAAGGCCAGAAACTTTAGAACGGGGACGGGATTCGACCTGGTTGTCGGCTGCGAGGGTCCTGGAGTAAGGTAGGTGCGCAGCCGCATCACCAACGTCAAGCCACAATTCGCCGGCTTCGGCTACACAAAGCTGACGATACGAGATGCGGAAAACACTGCACCGGAACTCTACCAACTCGTGGACAATAGCAATCTGTTTGCCCGGGGGAGCGATGATCAGGCTCTTTCGGCAACAGCAGCTCGGAGATGACAGCTTCGATATCAGCTGGAGCACTCGCAAGCAGGAAACGACGAACGAGATGTCTGACATGACGGCCACCAAGGATTTGCTCCGTGACAAGGTGCATGCAAGTGGCTGTAACCCCAGCTCCGGCAGCTGGCCTAATAACGCCGAGAATCAGGGAGAGTCAAGAATACATAAGATTTACACCATCCCGACGGACCAATCGCTGGGATTATGTCCGCGGCTTTATCGTGATTGGTCATACTGTGCACGTCATGACTGCTTACGCCGGCGATGGTGTCAACACAGCTCTAGATGATTCAAGAAGACTGAGTACCGCCATGGTTGAGGCGACACGGTCTGAGGGAGGACCCGCTGGTCTGGCGGCGAAGCCGTTAGGAAGTTTGAGGCGGAGATGGCCCCCGGATGCACAACGTGCAGAAGCTGAGCTGTGGATGTTCTCGGGACAACGCCGAGGCTATGGGACCGCTGCGCGCTGCTCTGCCATGCCAAGGCGGAGATGCCAGCCATCATGTATCCGCTGGCAGCCGCGGGCATGCGTGTGTACTCAAAACTGGTGCATCACCTGGGCTGGTCGAGAGTCTTCGCGCCGTTTGAAGTTCATTGTGCTTGTGGGCTCGGGCCAGAGACTTGGCTCGTTTTATCCTGGTCGGGCTCCACTCTAGCCCGGAGCTTCCTTGTGGGCGACCGATGCGTGCCGCGCCGTCGCGGCTTCCTCAAACGCCTCAAGCTTGAACCCTAGGCCAGCTCACTCTCAGGGTCGAGAGGTGCTGATCCCCGACCCGAGAATGAACAGAGCGTCTTTTGACAAGCGCGGTCCAGCACCACGAGTAGCGAGCGACAGGGGAAACGAAATGCTTTGTGACGGCCTTGCCCTTCGAAACGGTCTGGTTCCTTGACATGAAAGAGAATGTCTTGGTGAGCTCGCTTTAAAAATAGACCCCAGTCTGCTTCCGACGTTTGTGGCCGCACCTCTCTTGTTTCTTCTGCTCAGCACGGCCACCATCGATGCGATTGCCCCCTCGAGTGTAAGACGACTTCCATCAGGTAAGTCCCTGAACGAGAGCCCCCTGGTCCGGGGCTCGTCTTGGGACACAGCAGCACGGAATAGAGAATGTGGCCCTGCTTGTAGAGGCCTGCTCCTCCCTTTGTCGCTGTTCATGGCGTCTTTCCTGGCTGAACCTGTGCTGTAGACGATGGGGCCTACCCGGGAAACCCCCACAATCGCATGTGTGAGAAGGTTGCGCCTGCTGGCAGTCGCACGAGCAGCAGAGTGGGCCTGTGCTTGCCTAGCTCCTGTCAGTGGCCGGTCCACCTGGAACCCTTTGGTGGTTTGGTTTGGAGGGACTGGGCGCTGCGCCTGCTCCTGCGTCCGCTTGCCCACCCCTTGAATCATCGTCTGCCAGGCCACTTTTTCTTTGTGCTCTCGACCTGTCTGTCGTGCGCCTAACAAAGCCGGCTGGCCATCCTCACCAGCGACTCTCATTGCCCACCTGGTGTCTTCAGGCCTTCTTCGACCTTCTCGTTGACCGGAGCAGCGAGCGGCGTCTGCTTTCTTCCGCCATCGGCCTATTTCTCTTCGGAGCAGCACCTCTTCTTCGCCCTCGTGCACCCGACCACACCCCATGAGCTAGGCGAGGAGCCTCATTGACCGACCAACGCCCACCACCGACCTCGTCCAGACGGCCACATTACGACAATCCACTCCTCAGCCCACAGATTCCCTCCCACCCCGCGCGTCACACATCCGCGACCTCGCAATAGACGCAACCGCAGAGGCAGCCACTCCTCATCGCGGCCTCCAGTCTTGTCACAGCACGCTGGCACCGTTCGTCTTTGCTGGCAAGGGTGAGTCCATCCACTTCCCCGTCAATGGTCGCCGCCTCCAAAGCTCCGTCGCAAGAGCTCCGCGACTCCTCCACTGCCCTGCCCCGTCCAGCAATACACGTTTCTACCCCGTCCTGCGTACGACTCCATGTTGTTGGGCGTTGTCATCAACCATCACAATTGTCTTAGCACATGATCTTGCTCGGTCCTCTATCTGGTTCAATCGGATGCATCACTCCAATTCTTCGCTTTGGTCGGTGTTGCTGACTCACGTGTGACCCTTTGGCAGTAAACATCCGAGATAGCTTGGGTTTAAAGCTGCGGGAGCAAAACAGAAGGCGCTCACACCCCGCCATTGTGCAGTGCTTGGGGTTGGAATATGGTGCAGCCGAAGAAGAATCAGCCCTCGTCGTCGACCAACGGAATATTAAAGAAAGAGCTCGCGGAAGCCAGAACAATGGGCGGCAACACGGGAAGAAGTGACCACAAAGCTAATGGTGAGAAACGCAACACCTGTCACTTTGAATCTCTGCTAATGCGAATCGGGACCGTAGGTAATTCTGCTGGTTTTCGAACCGACAGCGCCATCTCCGCCGGCCGCTTCGGCGCCGAGCGAAAGCTACAGAGATGGGTCCCCGACGATGCGGACACCTTTGACATGACCTTGGAGAAGGCCAACGATGGCGGCTCGTGGGATCAGTTTCGGGAGAACGAGCGGCGCTTCGGTCTCAAATCTGACTACGACGAGAACATTTACACCACGCCCATCAACAGAGATCACCCTCAACACAAGGAGCGCGTGGCTGCTGCCGATAAGAAGGCACGAGAGATCGAGCGGAGTGCTGCAACCACGGCTCATGTCGCCGAAGAGAGAATCATGGACTTTGTTGGAGGTGACGGCAAAGATGACGAAGAAGACAAGTATGATGCCCTGTCTCCGTTGAGGAAGCAAGTGTTCACAGTGCAGCCTAGCTAACAACTTGAGCAGATACAGTGGTGTCAAGAGGCAGGACTTCCCTCCGCTACCTGGAAACCGGGAGAACAAGTATACGCCTCCCGCGCGGCGCGCACCTGCTGCCTCGTCTACCGTCAAGGGGGCCCCTGTTGATCCTGCCATCATTTCATCCCAGCTCAAGGCTCCCACAAAGACGTCGCCTGCGCCCAAGGTGGATGAAAGCAGGAGCAAGCCCCCGAAGCCGGACGTCACCGCCACACCAGCAGCGCCCAAGGCTACCGAAGCCAAGCCGGATGTGAAGGACGATGCGCAGCCGAGGGGGGCTAATACCAAGACATCCTCGCAGGCCGCCTTGCCGCTCAAGGCGCCAGCTGCTGCTGGCCGCACTGTCTCTCCTCAGGGCAAAGAAGCGGCTCCTAGCGCCACGTCGACTGTCGAGAGAGATGTTCTCAAGGAGTTCAAGACATTTGCGAACCAGCAGCGCCTCAATGCAGAGAAAGCCCGCAGCACCAAGGCAAAGGCCGACAAGGAGGTCAAGTTGACTGAACTCAAGAAGTTCGCGGACAGCTTCAAGCTGCCCACGCTCGTCCCAGTTGATCTCATCCCAATTATCGCTAAGGACCCTGCGAAGCAACGAGAAATCCAGGAAAAGGCTCAGCGTGATGTTGACTTGATGGCCAAGAGGAAGGCGGATGAGGTCGCAGCCAAGGAGAAGAAGGGATCCATCAGCAAGGAGACCCCCGCTGCCGCTCCGGCAGCGTCTGCCGAGGCCAGCAGCGCTCAAGCTAACGCTTCTGTCAACAATGCCAAACAGCCGGCTCGCGCAGCGGCTGCACCGAGCAACGCGCAGCCATCTGCAGGACAGCAGCCTCGTCACCAGAACAACCGCGCAAGCTATGCTCCACCCTATAATCAGTACCAGGGTGGCAACCGACCTGGCCCGCCACACATGCAGGGTGGGAGACAATCGGGTGGCTTGTCTGCCCGCATCCGCAACATGGAACAGCAAAAGGCTCAACAGTCCATGATGCAAGGAGACATGCGCATGCCGCCCACTGGTCCTGCCAACGCCGGCGCACCTGCTTACAACCGTCCGATGCCGCCGATGGCTAACCAGATGGGCGGCAAGCTCAACCCCAACAGCCACGAGTTCCGCCCCAGCCCATTCGCGGCGAGCTTCAGTCCTAACGGCCACCCCAGTGCCACCTCTAGCCCTCGGTCAGGACCCAACAATGCTAATGAGGCTCAGTCTGCCACGGGTGCCGCCGCTTCTCTTGTCGTCGTTACGCGAAAGCGCAAGGCTGTTGATCCGAAGAAGTGCGTCATCTTGTCATTTATCAAGACCACCGCGCCGCCCGAGAACAAGAACTGGAACGAGAATGACGGTCTCCGGCCTTCTTATGATACACTGCCTACATGGCGTACATTGGCAGACAACGAAAAGCCGGACTCCACAATGCACTTGACTTACAACGAGTACCTCGAGAAGCAGCCTTTTGCGGCCCAGCCTACACCCAACACTGCTCACGTTATGCCGCAGATGGCTCATCAGCACCAATTGCCCTTCCACCTGCAGCACGGCGCCCACAGCTTTGGCCCGCGCCACTCTCCGCACGTCCAACCAGTACAGATGCACGGAGGTCATCACGGTCCCGGGCCTCACGTGCCATACAATGGCAATGATGATCACCGTATGATGCACTCGAACTCGACGCAGTCGTACTCGTCACCGAGAATGGGTCAAGTGCCAATGGCGCACCCACCAAACATGAACTCGCCTGGACAAATGCCGTATAACCAACCGGGCATGCAACAGTTCATGGGCGGCGGCCAGCCTGGCATGAACCAATTCGGCCGCAGCTTCTCCAACAACGGATCCTACATGCCTCAACCTGGTGCTATGGGCGGACCGATGATGATGCCTGGTCAGTTCATGAACGCACAAGGCATGGTCGCCCCACCGCAGATGCAAATGTACCAACCTGGGCACCCCCAATTCATCCCACAGGGCTCTGGGCCTCCACAGCAGATGCCGGGCGCTAATGGCTACCCGAGTCCTGGAAGGCCGTCTGCATCGATGATGGTCCACCAAGGGTCGCAACAAGGCCAGCAGGTGTATGGTATGAGCCCGGGGATGCATTATCAGCAGCCCGCTTATGCGCCCCAGCAGCAGGGACCTAGTAAGTTGCCGAACGCTTCGCCGAATGCCTTTCGAGCTCAAAGGACTAAGAGGTATTAGTGAACCCTTCGCGAGGCTACAACAACCAGGGCCCCCAACATTTCGGCACGAGCCCATCTCAAGCGCATCATTACGGCGCCCAGCGCGGATCGAACAACAGCTTCAAGAACTCTCCGTCTCATAACTCACCTGCAACTCAGAGCGGACATCCCACACCACCGGCGCAGACTCGCGCCCCAGATGCAGCAGCCAGTGAGGCGAAGTGAGATCACTACAGCTTCTGCACATCTTATCCCGGCCAATGCGAAGCGCTTAGAGGGCGCCATTCCGCTGAATTGGCATCCCTGTTCAGCGTCCGGACAACAGTCTGCCTGTTCACTGGCGATCTTTGGGCGTCTTCTTGAGCATCGCGCAGCACTAGTTGAGTGTAACACACAAAGTATAATGAAAGGATGCTCTGCCTGGAAGGAGCGGCCAGGGGCAAGCTTACATTCGTCCCTCGCTTTGCCGTAGTAAGCTCGCCGGTGCTTGGGGAATGAGTCAAGCAGACCTTTCCGCCTCGAACTATGCTATGAACAAGTTCATTGATCATTAGTCGAATACGGCCGGACACTTATGGCGGCAGAGCTCATTGCGAGGTACAACACAGAGGTCGTCTGAGTTTAGGCGATCGACGTTGGATCTGCGACTTGCTGATATGTGGGGCTCAAGTCTGGGTATTGCCTTGTCCGCCATGTCGGGCGTGTGTGCAGCATCGACAGGCCTGGATTAGTTGTGGTCATGGGGGAAACGGAAGCTTAGGAGGTCGCCTCTGGGGACCGTGCCTGCTTGGAGTCGGCGTAGACGCTAGCAGGCCATGAAATCAATACATGCTGATAAAAAGGGTAACGCATTGAATGATTATGTGTTCTGCGGTGTGATCATGTAGCTGGAATTGCGAGAGGGTCATCAGCCAAGGAGTTGAAAAAGGTGGTCTCGCCCGCCGCAATAAGACAGCATTGATTAATTGAGGAGAAGCCTTCTTCTAGACAACTTCTTGCAAGGAGGACAGCAAGCAGGTCATTATCTGCATCTGGGCAGGAATAAAGTCGAAAGAGCAACGATAGATGAATGTTCCGAGGCTGAAGACGGCGAAAAGGTACACTTTATCTAAGCCCCCATTTTGGTTGCTTATACAATAACTAACAAAACGTAACACATCAGAAAAAAAGGGTGACGAACCACTTGCTTTAATATATGTGCAAAGAGTCCAGCTCGTCGCCATCCAAGGAATGATTTATCAGGGACCTCTGCGTGCGCGTGCCACTCTCGGTCGTTAATTCATGGGATGGGAGTAAGTGCCTCGCGTTAGGTTTAACGTTTACTTCCGGATCATGTTGGTGGGAATTTCTCTTGATTGTATTTCACAGCCCTCTCCCCCCCCCTCCCCCGAAAAAGATCAAGGAGAAAATTCATCCCCCCTTTCACAACTGTTCGCGTACCACAGATCCGCGAGAAGTTAGTAGTACGACGTAGGCTTCGTGTGTATATTCATTCCCGGGAGACCCCAAGGCCAGAGAGAGGGATCAGGAATAGCGGGGTATTGTGTGCGTATGTACGTGTGTACCTAGGTAACTGAGCTATGCGTGTTGCTTCGTGCCCTAGTCACAAAGAGAGAAAGCCTCGACACGGTTGCTTAACGTTCGATTGTCATGCTTGTCTGAGCGTGTACCCTTTGCATTTGCCAACGTGGTCAGAAGACACAGTGACTTCTTCCCGTCTGGTAGAGCTCCTGCGTTATCTACATTCTACATAACGGCAAAATCAGGGTAAATTCGGATGCTTCTTCAGGCACACATATGTATGAGGGAAGCCTCTTCGTAGCTTGAACTTATTTTGCTTATTGGCAAGGACAGGAACAAGACACAAGTGGGCAACAGACAAAGGATGCTCCAGCGAGCGGCCCAAAGCCCTGGGACACGTGCAGCACCTCGCAAGGAGCAGGCACCGGGAGGCGACCACAGCCTCTCCACCGGCACAGCCGGACTATGCGTAGACCGTGGGAAAAGGGGTGGTCTTTTGTCCACCATGAAGAGCCCTACGCAGCAGCATATGGACTGGTTTTGGCACCTCGAGGGGCTCCACTTAGTCCAGAAAGAGACAGCTATGGGATCTTCGCATGTTGGAGCAGGGATACAGTGGTGTCGTCAACATGCGGAAATGTGGTAAGCGAGCTCTGCCACGGTTTCCGAAGCAGCTGGAGTCTGCCCTGAGTGACAGCGACTTGGCAGTAGCAGGTATATAGGATCCTGCGAACACGCACATGTAATTTACTTGGGAGCTCATGCCTTGTAGTGTGTTATCCAGAATAGCAACAGCCGGGAGCAGCAACATCAGCAACAGCGTAATTAGTGACGAACGTGTGTCTCTCCGTGCAATCCGCGCAAAAGGATTCGCGAGATTGTTTCGTTTCGTTTCATCGTCCGGTGTGACTTGCTTTGCCATGGGCTCGGATGGAAGCACGAAGTCATGTAGAAGTGATGGCATGACAAGAGAGCAGTTGGAGAACGGGCACTCGCGCGCATTGCCATATATGAAAGGGGTCGCTTGTCTTGGGAAAAGAGCTTGCGTGTCGATCTCAAGACTCAACGTTACAGTCGGCGGTGCCTGTTTTTTTCTTTCCCCGTTCCTTCTGTGCTCCAGACCTATCGAGTCTGCAAAGGGAAAAGACCTTCGGCTTTGGCATTGGGACCCTGAGCTCTAAGCGACCTCTGGAGTGAGCAGCCTCTGGCCGTGGACAGACGACCGCACAGATGTTTCGGCTAGGGCGCGCGGGAGTCGGGACGAGTGGCCCCAGTGCTCGGCAGGCAGCTCTCTCGGGGTGTTTCAGGACGGGAGGATCAGCCGAGCGGGCTGGACGTGCTGGATAGATTGAGAATACAGAGGCTGCCATTGTCACGTGCCTGGAACAATGCCTTGCCAGTGGAGTCTGCCCCGATGAATACGACCTGTGCGCATGAACGTCCTTCGATGTGGCCACGGGCTCGACGAGGCCGGCTCAGCCACGGGTGGTGGTTGCCCTCGGCTGCCTCTTTCATGCGACGTGTGGAGACGACGGTGGCTACGCAGCATACTCTCGCTATTCTCAGGGCGATAACACGTGCTGCTATTGCAATTGTGGGCGGCCTGCCAGGGGCAGCATAACGACTGTGGCGAGTGCAGTCGGCAGTATAGGGACCCTGAACAGGTTGCATACAGGCTGGAGGCAGGACGGCATGCCTCTGGCCGAGGCTGCATTCCAGAGGCCCCGCCGAGGAGGTTGTGCAGATTCCTCCCTGGCCACGCGTCGTGCTGGTGGGTTGGGCTGGTTTGTTTCACCAGCTCGCTTCCTTGGGCGGCGACGACGCGGGCATTGGTGTGGCCCGTTCCTCTCCTTCCCGATCATCTGATTGCACATCGTGGAGGTGAGGTCGACGGGCGCCCTGGAGAGACGGGAGAAGAGAGGGCAGAAGGCCCGCGAGTTGAAACACGGCGCTGGGGAAAGGGGTGGTCAGGCGCGGCCAATGGGAATGCGCCATGACGTTTCTCCTGCAAAGGCGGTCCGTTTCAATGCCAGGCACAGCACGCGGGTTATTGGCTGTCAGCCCTTGGGCTGCTTTTTGACAGGGGCCG
The DNA here is from genome assembly GCA_001566295.1 of Microdochium bolleyi. Classification (NCBI taxonomy): domain Eukaryota; kingdom Fungi; phylum Ascomycota; class Sordariomycetes; order Xylariales; family Microdochiaceae; genus Microdochium; species Microdochium bolleyi. Next base: position 3,389,228 of record KQ964245.1, read on the forward strand.
CCGGCGCCTTTCGCTGGGAGCCGCCCCAGGCGAGCCCAGGCTTGCCCCAATGTGGCAAGACGGCGGTCCTGTCTGGCTGCACCCAGGCGAGCCAGGCGAGAGGCCACATGGGTACTGCCGAGACTGCGGAGATCTCTGGCTGATCGGCAGGGCCAACCTCGAGGATTTTCTTGGGCAAAGGTACCCCTATCGCGGGCAAGTTCCTGGACGGAGAGGAAACACTCGGAGCCACTCCTCCTCGGCCTACTCGCACAGGCAGCTACGGGTGCAAGTCGAGTCGTTGATCGGCCCAGGGCCCAATGCGGCTTTTCTCCGAGAAGCCAGGATCAGGTCAGGCTCTTTGAATCAACGGTCCGGAATCCTTCCCAGGGGCGGCATGATCCGGTCCTGATCCTCCAACTCCAGCTCGGCCCTGGACTCCCTGGCGGGTGAGTCAGTGGGCTGTAACTCGCGAGCCGAGGGGGCCAGGAGCGTGCCTGACTATGTCGAGCTCGCTGGGCATTGACTGGCTGAGAGGCAGCCGCCCGCCCTGCTGCGCGCGCCAAGGCGGCAGTCACGACCAGCCGGGACCCTTGTCCGGGTGGGTGCCAGTGGGGTCGCCCTTGCCTGCAGATGCGCACTGGCCCCTGACACTCAGAGCCTCCTCCCTCGACTTACACGCGGTCCCCTCTCGACTTATAAAGATGGACGGCCAAGCCCTTTGACAATGCTCTCTCTGGCATCACATCGCATCGACTCCGTGCTCCGTTCTTGACGCTTCCCTTCGTCCTCCTTTGAGATCCTCCCTCCTTTGCGGATCTCTACTTTCTCTTCTTTCGCCCCGTGCCGACAAACACAGACCCAGGTGGTCCCCGGCCCTTCATTCCCGCAGCACGCCCAGCCTCACAGAGCAACGCCATTTCACAAAGCCCATTGTTCACCAGCACCCAACCACGCACGCATTCCTCATACCCTCGCACGCTCACCACGTCTTGGAATCTGCTGCCGCCTGCTTCTTGGCTCTCGATAAAGCACCGCAAACGACTCTCATTCACCCTCTCTCGTCTGTTTGTCTTCAACCAGAGCCCTTCACCTTATTTTGAGAAACCACTTCTCACCCACCGCAAGACACGGAAGCTTCACTGTCTCTTCACCAAAAACTCACCACAACCTCACGATGCACTTTACCGCTCTCCTCGTCGCCGCGCTGGCTGGTTCAGCTGTTGGCCACATCGCCATTGTCAAGCCCGCTCCTCTCCGCTCCAAGGAGAACCCAAACTCCCGCAACGCCGTTGACTACGATATCAACTCGCCTCTTTCCGACATGTCGCAGTTCCCCTGCAAGGGTGCCCTCAAGTACCTCGGTCAGCCCGAGGGTGCGTCGGTCGAGACCTATGCTCCTGGCGGTACCTACGACATGGTCATCGGCACCGGTGCTGCTCACAACGGCGGCTCCTGCCAGATCTCCCTGTCTTACGACAAGGGCAAGACTTTCACCGTTATCAAGTCCATCATCGGCAACTGCCCGGCCCCCGGTGCCAGCTACAAGTTCACTGTCCCTGCCGATGCTCCCAAGGGTGAGGCCGTCTTCTCTTGGAGCTGGAACAACAAGTCGGGCAACAGAGAGTTCTATCAGAACTGCGCCGTTGTCACCATTGCCGGCGGTTCCCAGAAGCGCTCCGAGAACCTTGTCAGCCGCGACGTTGCCTTCTCTGCTCGCCCTCAGATCTTTGTCTCCAACCTTGGCGGCGAGTTCTGCACTCCCGAGAACATCGACGTGGTCTACCCCAACCCGGGCCCGGATGTCGACCGCAACACCAACAGCCCCGGCAATGCAAAGATCTGTGCTAGTGGCGCTGAGGTTCCTGCCGGAGGCTCTGGCGGCGGCGGCAGTGGAGGCGGCAGCGGCGGCTCTGCTCCGGCTCCCACTTCGGCTGCTGCTCCTCCTGCCAGTCCTACTAGTGCTCCTGCGCAGTCTTCTGCTCCCGCTGGCCCTACCAGTGCCCCTGCGCAGCCCGCTCCCCAGCCCAGCGCGGTCCTCCCTCCTGGCGGCGTTTTCGTCACCGTGCCGCCTTCCGCTTCGACGGCCCCTGCTCCTACGTCTTCCGCTACGACTCTGAAGACCCAGACTTCGGCTGTGGCCAGCTCCCCAGTCGCGTCGGTGACCCCGACCCCTACGAGTGTCACCCCGCCTCCTGCCGTGACCTCGGGCGGTGCTGCCGCTCCCGCGCCGTCCAGTGCGCCTCCTGCCGGCGGTGCCGGCGGTAGTCTTACAGGAGCTTGCACGAACGAGGGTGCATGGAACTGCATCGGCGGCACCAGCTTCCAGCGATGTGCATCGGGTGCCTGGTCGGCCACCATCCAGATGGCCGCCGGTACCACCTGCAAGGCGGGCGTCTCCGCCACCTTGGTCACGCGCCGGGGCGATCTCGGTGCTCTCCGCCGCCGCCGCGTCGGTGTCTGGAACTAAGACCCCATACCCAGCTAGCCTGGTTGGGGTAGTATTGTCCCCAGCAACCTCATTCTTGTACACAATCACTCTTTACGATGAGACGGACAAGGCAGGGACCTTTCCGCAACGGACATACTCGAGGCTTTTCTTGTACATAGAACTTTTCTTGTTTCTTTCACCACCGTCCACGATCGTTCTGGCGGGCATTCACCGTCTTCCTTCATGCATACAAAGGTCAGCATTGAGCAGCCAAGGCACACTTGTGTCACACACAAACATAGAGAAAATGACGACGATCTTTTCATGACAAACAATTTTTGGGCAATGTGAAATCCTCTAATGTGATGCTAAATCGTGCTTCCACCTTCGCGTGCCTTCGCTTCGCAGCTTGGCATGACCACAAATCTGCTTGTTCCCGAAGACCACGTCAGGAACTGGGTTGATAGGAAGAAATGCGTCTTCAGACAACCACGCCACAACGGCAAAACGCCCCCTCCTTTTTCTCCTGCTGGGAACCGCTTGACAATTACGAGGAAAATCACAATACAACAAACCAAGGTGCGTTCAACGCCGGGCACATCTACACCCACGTAGCCTCCCGACCTTGACAAATAGCCGAGCCTATGACGACAGGCTGCCGACAACGAAGCACGACGGCCAACGACAAGGGAAAAGCGGGTAAGTGGACATTCCGGACAGACCCAAAGCCGGCAGACAGCGATTGGCGCGGAGAAGTCGTTGCAATGGGCGAGTTGGGACCTGTATGATAGGCACCCAGAATGGGAGAAAGGAAATAAAGTCTTGACAAGCTCGTGGCGGATGAGCACTCCCCGGAAGTGTTAACTCACTCAATGCCGCCAGGCAGTGCTTCCCACAAAGAATAAGAACCCACAAGTCCCGTAGTACGTACGAGGCAAAACCAAACAAAACCACAAACCGCACGGTATCGAGTCACGCAGACAAGTCTCAGCACAGGAGCGTCAAAGGTTTGGGGTATAAAATGGTTCTCTTGCTTCTTTATCTCCATCCACTAAACCCCTCCCCTCGCGCTCCCGAATCTTCCCCCTCAACCATGTGTGTGACACAGCTTTCAAAAACCAAATGACATAAGAATAACAGCAGCAATCCACCACCTCCACTACATCCAGAAACAGGATCAACACCCCGTCACCTGAGCAGCCTCATCCGACAAACATGTGACATTATTACGTTCCCCCTGCTGGGACCCGTGAAGAAAAGAGAAGGCCGTTCATATGTGGCAGAATGAGCTAGCTTACGCCCGCCATCTCCGCTGGTGGCCCATCATCGGCGCGGCGGGAGGCGCGGCAGGCGCGGCAGAAGGGTGCATGGCTGCGGGAGCCGCGGTCGTTGTGGGCATAGCATGGGCGGGGGGTGGCGCCATTGAGTGGCCCGTGGTGGCGGCGGCAGTGGCGGTGACGGTGACATGGACGGTCTCCTTGACTGTCTGCGCAGGCTGGGTGACATGGACCGTCTCCTTAACGGTGTGCGCGGGCTGAGTGACGTGAACAGTCTCGACCTTGGTTACCGGCATGGTGACATGTACCGTTTCCTTCACAGTTTGGGGCGGCTGAGTGACATGGACCGTCTGTGCAGGCTGGGTAACGTGGACGGTCTCGACCTTGGTGACCGGCATGGTGACATGTACCGTCTCCTTGACGGTCTGGGGGGGAAGTGTGACGCGGACAGGTGCTTGAGTGACGTGAACTGTCTCCTTCACAGTCTCCTTCACGGTCTGCGGCGGCTGAGTGACGTGGACTGTCTCCTTCACAGTCTGGGGAGGAAGCGTGACACGAACGGGTGCCATAGTAACGTGAACTGTCTCCTTGACTGTTTGCGGGGGTTGGGTAACGTGAACGGTCTCCTTGACGGTCTGGGGAGGAAGCGTGACGCGGACAGGTGCTTGTGTGACGTGAACTGTCTCCTTCACAGTCTCCTTCACGGTCTGCGGTGGCTGAGTGACGTGGACTGTCTCCTTCACAGTCTGGGGAGGAAGTGTGACGCGAACCGGAGCCATGGTAACGTGAACGGTCTCGACCTTGGTGACTGGCATGGTGACATGCACCGTCTCCTTTACAGTCTGCGGAGGAAGCGTGACGCGAACGGGTGCCATAGTGACGTGAACTGTCTCCTTCACCGTCTGAGGAGGGAGGGTCACATGAACCGTCTCCTTGACGGTCTGCGGTGGGAGAGTAACACGGACCGGTGCCATAGTGACATGAACCGTCTCCTTGACTGTCTGAGGCGGCAGCGTAACGTGGACAGTCTCCTTCACGGTCTGGGGAGGAAGCGTGACGGGCACGCTGACAGCAACCGTACGCATAATTGTCTCGACCTTGGTAACAGGGATGCTGTGGACGACGGTCTGGATCTGTGTCACCTGCACCTTCTCGACCTTCGTGACTGGCTTCTCGACCGCTGTGGTTACCGTCATGTGGACCGTCTCGACCTTCGTGACTGGCTTCTCAACTGCTGTGGTTACCGTCATGTGGACCGTCTCAATCTTGGTAACTGGCTTGTCGACTGCCTTGGTGACCGTCATGTGGACCGTCTCAACCTTGGTAACCGGCTTTTCGACTGCCTTGGTTATCGTCATGTGAACCGTTTCAACCTTGGTAACTGGTACGCTGACGTGAACGGTCTCCTTGACTGTCTGAGGCGGCAGCGTGACGTGAACAGTCTCCTTCACGGTCTGCGGTGGCTGAGTAACATGGACGGTCTCCTTGACGGTCTCCTTGACTGTCTGCGGGGGCTGTGTGACGTGAACCGTCTCGACCTTGGTTACTGGCATGGTGACATGTACTGTCTCGACCTTGGTGATGAGCTTTTCGACAGGGACGGTCATGTGGACTGTCTGGGCGGGCATGGTAACGTGGACCGTCTTGGCGGGTTCAGTGACGTGAACAGTCTTGATCTCGGCGGGGGCCTTCTCTGTAACGGTATGGACCATTGTTTCCGTGACTGTCTCCTTGACGGTAACTGGCGCGGCTGCAGGCGGGTTGGCGGCCACGGCGCTCGCCAGCGCCAGCAGCGCGATGGGCAGAGATCTCATGGAGACCATGGCGTTTGCGAACCGTAGATGCTCGGCCTCTTGGGAGCTGTCTTGTCGTCGTGAATCGAGAGTCGTAAGATGGTCGTTCCGAGAAGCGGCACGAGGCTGATTGCGGACGGCGAGCTGTCGATTAGATTGCTGCGGAGAGTCGTTGTCGTTAAAGTGCAGATATGGAAAGAGAACAAAAAGATGGAGTGATTAACGAGTAGATGCCGGATCTTGGGCTCGTGTCTCTATAGAATCGAAGTGAATGACTGTAAGGATTAGAGAAAGACTGTGATGAACCAGCACAACACACGAAAGAGAGAGAGAGAAACAGAACACAGTCCTGTGGGAAGAAACAAGATGGCGATAGAAGGCAAGATGACGCCAAAAGGGAAGGAGCATGGGCGGCGGAAATGTTTTGATCGCCCGGCCCTCTGGCAGGCCAGGCGAGAGCCAAGCCGGGTAGCCGACCGCATGCCAGGGGAGGACCTGAATCCAGTAGAAAACACGACATATGGAACGATTTCCTGCCAGGGGCAGGAGTGAGGGTCACGATTCTTCACGGTGTGCTGCGCCGGGTTTCCACGCCCCCAGCCAGCTTGTAACAGAGGGCAGGGGCGCATGCCGAGACCACGGAGCACGGAGTACGGTGGGCACGATCATGGCTGAGCCTTGGGAGAGCCTGAGCAGGCTCTGGGCCGGCAATCGGCTCTGCGGGGGCCTCTCCTGGTGTGCCCAGCACCACCACGAGGTGCGTAGGAGGTTGTGGGAGGTCCCACTTGCAGCGCTCCTTGAGGCTCTCGCAGTGATGAGATGGTTGATCATGCACCAGGGATACAAGCTCTGGCCGCAGGGTCGCGGCCTTCAGGGCGAACCATGCGGCTCTAAGCAATGGGGGCCAGGGGTTGCCGGGGTCTGGGGTAACCCTCAGGGGTTCTCGGGATCCATGCTCTCGGCATCACAGCTCCCAGCGCGCCTGTTCCTTTTGTGTTTGAGAAGCTGCCTCCCCTTAGGCTCGCCTGTGTTGAGCGTCGGGTGGACACGGGACCTGAGCCACCGGGGCGGCGCAAATCGTGCGGCGAGCCGGTCGTCTATTTTGTCCAAGACCAATGCGCGAGAGAGTCAGGTGTGAGTGGAGGGGGTTGTCATCGTCTCAGGACCATCTCAAGCGTCCGGTCACCAAGTGTGATTCAGTTTGCCAGGACTGCAACAGGCGGAGCTGCTAGTGACATCAGGGCGATGAAGCGGTGCTCAGAAGCGAGGACTGCTCGAGTTGGTGATTCTCAACCACGCCGCGGGCACTGGACTGTTTCCGCAGGCTGCCGAGTTCTTGACGGCGGACGAGTCGGTGCTGTTAGTACTCGGTGGGCGTCAGTCGACACCCAGCTCAATTTGTGCAAGGTCGCGAATCATGCGCTGCAGATTGTGAAGCAAAAAAGTAGTCAGCCTCGTTCGATGCAGACGTTTGCGACGTTGTCTTCAGAGGGAGAGCGTGGCAGCCCTGTCGAGGTGGACCAGGCCCAGAGTTTCGCACGCTGTCCGAAACGCTTGGTCCGGCATCGCCCTTGTCCATGGCTGCCCCGTACAGTCCTCCCAAGCCCCTTGAAAAGCAGTCACGACAGCGACAGCAACAACAACAACAGCAACAGCACCAGCACCAGCAAGGCGGCTCACCGATAAGGCTGGACGCTAATGACTGCAAGGTTGACCGTCTTTATCGGGGGCCGTCTTGTCGCAGATTGACATTCGTGCTCCCAGACTCACGGCTTTGGGAGGTTCCACACACTTACGAGGCACACTTCAGATGGACCCCCACAGTCGGCCGGCTTCTGGGTCTGCCGTGCTGCGCACCCTGGGGCATGCTGCTCCTGTGGACTGGTAGCTGTCCGATGGCTACTCGGATGTAACAGTGACCGACCATCTTGTTTCGATGGCCACGGCTGTACGAAGTAGTCGCGTACGAAGCAAGGCACCCAGGGCAACGTCCATGTTACGGTACTTCGGTCGTTGGGGCCTGGGCATGAACCACCAGGGACATCTTCAAGTATAAAGGAATCCAGGCACTTCTTGGGCTGATCTTTGGTTTCATCTGGATTCTTAGGCTTTGACACGTCGTTTCCGTGGTCTCGGTGCCCTTACTATCTTTGGTGTTTCTGTGGCTGCTGCTATCGCTTTTGCTGCCTTCTTCGTCCTTGAAGCCTTGCATGTCGCTGGTTTCATTCTGCTGTCAGGCGAGCCGGACTCGCAGCTCTCGCCGCCTTTGTCGATTCCGGCAATGCCGACAAGTCTGCCTTGAGCGAGCATGGCCGTGTTCTCTCGCCAGACCAACCATGCCATGCCCTGTAAAAGACTGTCCGCGAGGTCATCAAGCTTTGTTAGAGCCGGCTCATCGGCCGTGGACAGCTTTGACCTGCTCGACTTCTCCCTGCGTGTTGTGCTGCATGCCCCGAGAAACGCGCCTTGCATGCGTGCGACGTCGTCTGACTGTGCTAGGATGGTTTCTGTACGCACCAGCCAGTCTCCGACAATGGCGACTTTGAGTTTTTTCGAGTTGGGCGTCTTCCTTGTCTTCTTCGCCGAGACGAGTTTACCCTTTGTTCCCGGCGCCCGGGCCTCTCCTGTAGTGGTTGTCTCTTTCTTTTGATCGCCAGCTCCCCGCGTGGCGGAGCCTTCGCCCGAACCTTTCCCAATGGTCGATGTTGTTCCTCGATTTCTATTCGCACAAGTCCCAGTTTCGGTTGACTCCTGAGACTGCGCCTCCAGCATTTCCAGCCAGAAATCCGTGGTGCGGGACGGCGGTATAGACATGATGGTGCCTTGCCACTGACCACTCTCTCTCATGGCAAGCAATACAGCATGCAGCATGGCCTCGAGCATGTTGACCCGCAAAGTCCACTCCAGAACCGACCTCCCCCCAAGCGTGCGGGCGCGCTGCCGCTCCAGGATGATGTGAGTCGGGCGGAGCGGCAGCAGATGGTTCTTGAGCAGGTCCAAGGCCACCGCAGCCATCTTCTCCGGAGTGAACTCCGCAGGCACGGCGTGGGCTGGAACCAGTTCACGCCGTTGCCACGCATGCAGCTCGATAGGCCTTGGATCCCGCTGCTTGGGATCGGCAGTGGCCGTCAACTTTTCTGGATCGGCCGCGAGGGTTGGTCTCGCGGGGCTCATGAGTGCGAATGCGAAGTTGCGCAGGCCCATGTCAATGCTGAGCACTCGAGGCTTAGAGGCACTGGGCTGCCATGAGATGCGAGCTTTGTCCAGCCGTTCGACCAGGTCCGCCTTGTTGCCGGTGCTCGCGAGACCACAGGCTTTGAGCAGGAGTCGGAGCTGTGGTGCGCGAAGAGCTAGGTAGACGGCTGGCGGGCCTGGTGGCAGCGCCATGGTTCGTGCAGCCAGCAGCCAGCATCCATCACTAACTGAGGTCGGCGTGATGAAGTGATAGAAAGCGTGCTGGTTCGAGCCGGATGGATCCCAGGGGAAGTTGGTGAGGCCTGTGCAAAGTCTAGCTGGGATCGCAGCTGGTGGAGTTTCAACTTGTCTCTTCCTCTCTTCTCTCGAGGTTCAAAATGTGATGCCGACTGGCATGGGTCCGAGCTCTTCGTGGCCACTGCAGCCACATCAGCTCACGTTCGCATACTGCCAGCACCATCCCATCCCGAGTACGTACCGTTGAATTCGGTAACTTGTGCTCGCCGGACGATCGCTGAACGCTGGTCTCGTCAAGTGACTTGTGGCACCCATGTACATATCTACGCATTGTTATACGATATCCAGTCCTTCAGGGATCTTCACCATATCTCGCAGTCGTTCGTGAGTCTTGGCAGTCGTATCTCCCTACCGTCCAGAAGCACAAGTGCAGTGCAGCTATACCAAGTTCCCATGGTAGATACTTCCGCGACCATTTAGGCGGCCTCATGATGCATAAAGTACCATTCTTCCATGCCAATGGACACCTTTGCGGCCGCCATGTGGCCCAACATGGCAGCAGACCGTTTTGAAGACCACGACGCCCACACAGGCACGATTGTAGGCAAACAGGCCAGATATCATGGCCATAAGTGTCTGTTACGCTGTTCGGATTGCGCCAGACCCTCTCCTGCCCCGCCGAGAAACCAGAGTCGAGTGCCTCAGTCCGCAGATGTGGCCAGACCTCGTCGGGATCGGAGGGCACTCTATCCACGAACTACTGCGTGCGAAGCGTGCCTGTCCAGCTCTGCCGTGCTGTGGGCGTCCTGGCCGAGCGAGGAGCAAGGGCGGAGACCTGCCTGGCGCGTGCCAATTTCGTCGTTGAGATGGATCCGCCAGCCTAGCAGTCGCGCTCAACCCACTTCCATTTTAACCTCCGACCCCAGAATCCGCGGACTAACGCGTCGTAAAGTGCCCAGCCCACCGACAATTTGTCCCTCCAGCACGCGCAGAAACACCGCTCCGTTCTCGCCGTGCCAGCATCACACATTGACGACCACCGAGCGCCCCTCCAACACTACGCCCACTATTCACCGTCCATCCACGCGTGCGACCTAGCATCAATCGCGAGCAGTACATTCGACGGGTTGCCAGCCCACCAGACCCGAACGATGAGCGACGACGAGTCTAGTGACCTCTCGTCCTTGTCATCGCTGTCGCCAGCGCCGCCCGACGAGGAGAGTGACGTCGAGCTCAAGCGCGATCAAGGGATTCTCAAGTTCTTCCATAAGGTGCCAAAGGATGCCAAGCCCAAGAAAGCTACGAAAGCTGCGAAAGCTGCGGTCAAGGAGAGAACACCCTCTCCCCCGCCGCCCAAACGATCGCCTTCGCCGCCTCACGACTACGTGCTGGCTGACAACTCGGACATCGCTGTATGTTGTGCTACTCCTCTGCGATACACGTGCAGGCGCTCAAGCGCGCCGCGTCTGGAAGATGACGAGAACTAAAACAAGACATTGTAGTTCCTGGTGATGTTTCGAAGCCGGTTCAACGAGGCTCTTCCCAAGTCGCTTGCCAACTTTGGCCCGCAGGAGCTCGAGCGCGATGTTACGGAGACGATACCGGGCGAGCGCGTCGAACACTTCCTGTGCTCAATTCTGGGACTCTTGCTGAATCGTAAGCAGGATGTGAAGTATGGACCCCACTCAGAGACAAAAACCACCACTTAACCGAGTTTCTAATGGCACTTGTATACAGGCCTGGTCACTACAACAGAGCACTCGAGGATGCCATTTCTACACACAAAAGCCAATGGGCTAGAGATTGGGAGGAGAAGAACCCACTATCGGGCGGTCGGAGCTTCGCGTCAATGAACCCGACGGAAAGAGTATGCATCAGATCCCAAGCCCCTCCAAGAGTCTGTTGTGGTCATGAAGCTAACAGCGACACAAACACAGCTTACGCTGCTTCGAACCCTTGTCGTCTGGACCCTGGCATCATCGGACGTTGTGAAGGGGATTATCAACCAATCTTACAAGCAGAACCGGCACGAAGATGATCTCAACCAACCACTCTCTGTCCAACCATGGGGCTCCGATAGCGACCGACGCCGATACTTCCTTATTGAGGGACTGGACGACACAGCGTTCCGAGTTTACCGTGAGAGCAATCCCGCTGGGTTTAACCGGACGTGGTGGAGCGTGGCTGGCAATATCGATGAACTCAATGCGCTAGCAGACAAGTTGCAGACTGCAGATGGCGGGCCCCGGGCTAAGAAGCTTGCGCAACGTATGCTCGCAGCCGTGCCGCGTTTCGAGGCGACAGAGGAGAAGCGGAAGCGGCGCGAGTACCGGGTGATGAGGAAGGAGCAGTTCAAGCGTCCTGAACCAGGCTTCTCCATGTACGAAGGCCGGACGAGGGGCAAGCGCATGAAGTACACATACTCTGACGACGAAGACTTCATGTCGGACTCTACGACTCGCAGGTCGACGCGGAACACAGGAACGCACACGCCCGCAGAGCCGGCTGGCCCCGTTACCACCGCCAGTGGTCGTCAGGTCAAGGCTCCTTCCCGCATGACGGTGGATGCTTCAAACAACATTGTCACGACTGGCTTAGTACAGGATGAGGATGCGTCGATGGACATGGCCGGAAACACGGATCATGGACGGTCGAGAAGATCTGCTGCGAACCGGCAACCGTCAGCTACTGGCTGGGACGATGAGGATGAGGATCCCAGCGAGCCTGACCTCGGGGACGACGAAGGAGATGATCACGTGCCGGACGCATCTGAAGAAGAGGATGACGAGGAGTTCAACGAGGACGAGGAGATGGCAGATGACGATCTCGAAGAAAGTCCGAAAAGCCTCGTCGTCAAACTTAGGGTGCCCGAGAAGAACGGCAAGGACGCTGCACCTGACAGATCCGAGCGCGCCAGCTCCGTGTCCAAGGACGATGCCAAAGGGCAGGTGAACGGGAAGGAGGAAGAGCAAACCGCAACCACAACACTCGACGCCCACAAGACGGATCCGAGTCATCATGACAGCCGCACGACCCCAGACCCTTCCGACGATCTAGAGGCCAAGAAGCCACTGGACATGGAAGCACAACAACCACCGCTTACGCCCGCCTCAAACTCCAATGTACCAACATCACTGGCCTTCCGAGGAAGCCCGGAGAAGACGCAGGCAGCAACACCTCAGATCGTTAGGAGCTCATGAGCACGTCGTAGCTTGAGCAGAACTAGCATGTAGCTGCGCTGAGGTGGATGGCATAAGTCTGCAGTCATGATCATGAGTCAAGCGATTATCCTTTAAAAAGACCACCTGCAAGACATTAGAGGGGTATTAGTGTTCTCTACAAGGACGGACCACTGTAGTGATGTGTTAAACAAGGTCTCTGCATTTACGGTAGAGTTAGACCGTGGAACATCGACTGCCGGCACAAGTAGCACCTTCGCCAGACGGCAAATATGAAGCGGTCTTCTAGGCCCGCTACTGGGCTGTTGCACACGTTGCCATTTTGTCTCGTATGGAACTCATGCGTGACAAGATCTTTGTTCCTCAGCCCCTTCTGCCCTTGGGGTCTTTCGGCACCGGCCAGTTGTTGACCTGATACCACCACCTCCGTAACCGGGCACCGTACGAGTTTCCGCTGACCTGCGCCGTCCGTTTCCAATGCTGAAATCCACATATCGCGAGGTTGTAGAGGATGCCCTGCGTGAAGGGCATGATCATCTGAGCGAGTAAGAGGTTGCATGTTAGCACCAAGACATACCAGGAACGTAATATAGGTATCCCAGGTAGAGAATGTAGAACGAGCCGTGCAAGAGCAGCAGCAAATTTGGTCCACGCAGATATACTGACCTGGTCTCTGAACGTGATCCAGGCGACACCCTGCCACGACTGCGCCTTGGCGATGCTGTTCAGGTAGCTCTGCTCGAAGCGCAGGTCCGGCATGGGCGGAAAGTCTGTCCGCCGGGCTCGTGGGCGGAGCACGCTCACGGGGATGTCATCATCTTCGTCGTCATCGTCATCGCCGGAGTATACGTCTAGGTCGATGTCGTCGTCGTCGGATAACACTTCGTGGTTGGAGGAGTCCAGACTGACGGGCACTCGCGCGGACGCGGCTGTCGAGGGGTTTAGGTCGTGCCGCGGCGACGGATTGCGCTGGATGTGCGCCGTCTGGATCGTCTCGGCGATCTGGGTCGGGATGCTCGTCGCCATGGTCTGGTTTGTTCCGTCGTGTGCGTATGTGAGGCGAGGCCTGAGAGCCTTCGTGGCGCCGGGCTTGGCGTCGCTTAGTTGGTCGTCACTAGAGCTCTGCTCGGGCCCTGACGAGTGCAAGGGTGTGGTGCGTACGGCGGCAACTGCTGTCTGTGAGATGGCGCTCGACTGCCCCCAGGTCTGTTGAGGTTCTGGGGATGCCGAAGACGGCACAGACGCGCATGGTGGGTCCACATTGTCGAAGGTCCTTCAGACCTGCCCAGCGTCGGATGACGTCCTTGTAGGATGGCCAGCAGTTGGAGCCAACTACAACAGCAGGAACAGATCGAAATTGCTACGATAAACGCTGCTTTAGGTTAAATTGATCGTGTCGAGATGTTACACAATCGTACATGAGACGGCTTGGCCACGCATTGTGTAAGTAGGCAGGTACCCCCAGCTAATTAGGTGCACTTCGCGGTAGTACAAGTGACGATCACAGCGACCACATCAATGACTTCAATGTTGCCTGAGATAGCGCTTCAACATCATAGCAGTCATGGTATCATTATTATTCTATGTCTATAGTACAACATCGTGCAACATCACCGTACAGTACAATGCTGTGCCACACCAGGCAGGACCAGCCAGATATGATAACACGCCTTTGGTGGGAGGCCACACTCGACTAGCCGGCTGCAGCCCAAAAATCGTCTTTGGTCTTGATCTGGCCATCGCGCGGGGTCAAGGCTCCCTGTCTCCTTGCTTGGCCCTGTCTATGTGACCTTGCCGGTCTCCCGAGGGGTTCCGTCTCGAAGTCGTCCTGGGCCATGTCCCTACGAAGGCTTTGGACTTCTCTAGCTTCATCCTTGTCATCCTGCTCGGGCCTTCCGAAGCTCATGCGATGCATGCCTGAGTAATGTTTGCTCTTGCGTGCACCGTAGCCAAAATCTTCAAGACGACGGTCTTCTTTGACTTCTTCTTCACCAGCCTCTTCGGTCGGCCCGAAGCTCATGCGGTGCATGCCCGAGTAAAATCTGCCCTTGCGGGCAGTATACCCAGACTCCTCAGGTCCGATTTCTTGCGCCCGCTTACTGACTTGCTGCCGGGGCTCGAACGACTCTATTTTGGCTTCCTCGTCCATAGTCCTCCGGTCGAACGCGGGATCTCGCTTGACACGCTCTTCAAAGTATGCAACGACGATGCGGTTCAGCTGGTTCCGAATCGGCTTGAGAAGGTCCGCCACAGCTGCAGGCACCATACTCTCAAAGATAAGTCGATCATAGGTTGCAATCATCTTGCGTGATAGTGCCACTAGGTCGCCGAGCACTGCAGCCTTTTGGAGCCATTCCTTCGAGTCGGTTATTTCGTCAAGCTTAAGCCCCTCGATATGTTTGCGTAGAACATCGTGGGGTGCCTTCAGATTATTGAGGGCTGCACCGAGTTGTTTCCCGTGCGCAAAGTTCGATTTCTCGTTGAAGACTCCGGGCGCACTCTGGAACTGCCGGTTGCAGGCATATGCCACCTGCAGATAGATCTGCATGGCGCTTGCGTCTGGTATAGGAACATGAGTCTCCATGATTTTGAGTACTCGTGTCGCGTTGTCGTAGGCGTGCTGGTTGAGGTTGTCGCGGAGACAGGTCTTCATCGCTATGCGGATGTGCTTGACGTGGATTATGTTTCGCGGCATCTTGCTCAAGGCGTTCGCCGCATTGGTGCTATTCCTGCCTGTCGAGAAAGCACGAAGCAATGCAGTCCAGTTCTGCACATCAGGAACCACGTGATGCTGCTTGACAAAGCTGTCCCAATACTCCAATGCTTGCGAAGTCTGGTTTGTCTCGGTCAATGATTCAAGAACAAGTGATAGGGAGTTGTTTCCCGGCTTTGCAAATCCTGCTGCTTTGGCAAGGGAAGTTCTGACGTGAACTGATTGGGCTGGAACGACGGCGCTCATTCCGGCAGCTGTCTCTGTGGCTGCGGGAATCTCCCTGGGCGTAGGCTGAGCCTGCCCGGATGTGCGGTCAGGAACTTGCATAGTCTGCTTGATCATGTCCGTAACTGCTCTCTGGTCAGCCCGGTCGCCGAGCATGAGTAACCGCCCCATCGAGCAGACTAGTGCTTCATCGATGACAACCGCTCCCGCGCGCCAGCGGGTAATAATCTCCTGCCATATAGTCTTGGCACGATGCAATGTCTCCTGCACGGCCGTGTCGTCAGCGATAGCTAGCTGATCGTCTTCCTGGGTTGGTTGTCGCTTGGCCATGAGCGGCGCGCGGAGGCCGTTGAGGATAATGGTATACGTTTGGCTGTTTGCAGATCGGATATTTGAATCGTTGGCAGACTCAACGATCGTGAAGAGCGATCCCAGGTCTCCAGCGGCCGCGCAGACTTTGAGGACAGCGTTGAGATGGATGACATTAGGCTGAACACGCTCTCTGGTAAGCATAGACTGGTACAGCTTGACGGCCTCGCTAACAGCAGTCTTTGGGTGCCGAGATAGGGCGAAGCCACGAAAAAGTATGGTGAATGTCTGGGCGTTTGGGAGTTGCGCGCGCTTCTTCATCTCTTGGAAGATCTTGAGACCTTCCCGCAGTTTCTGGTTCTTCAGAGCGTGGTCGATCAGGTGGTTCCAGCTCACAACGACTTGTGCCTGCTTACTGGCAGCGCGAGTGAAAGCCCGAGCGTCCTCGAATTTATCTTTGGAAAGCAACTGCGAGACATGCTGGGCCGCCCGTAGAGGGTCAGGGGCAGCAGGCGTGCCGTCCTCGGTCTTGATCATCCAGGGGAGAGCCAGACTCTTCGTCTTGTTCTTTCCATCTTGCTTCTGGTGATTGCCACGAGCGTGGGTTGTCTTGGGCGAGTCATCTATTTCTGCCGCTTTCCTTTGTTTGCCGTGACTTGAAAAGCTTCGGATATTTCGGTCGGACCACGTCGTGCTGCGGCGAGGTAAGGCCGTAAGCGTCCGGGTTGTCGCGAGGTTTGTGGTGATGGCCGTTGGACAGAGGACCTGCCGCCACCTTGCAGCAAATGCGAGCATAGTCGCGTGGCCGGCCTGGCCGGCTTGTCGAGTGTGCGTTCCGCTTGCGGGAAAGTCTAGTCGGCGCCCGAGGGTAGTAAAGAAGCCGAGAAACAGTTGTCGCAGTGCCCTCCGTCAGGGTCTCTGTCGTTTTCCTTTCGTTCAAAAGCCGTGGCGCAATCAAGAACATTTGCATGGCGGGAGAGCTGGGGAATTTCTGGGCGCTATCTTATCACTAGCTCTACCCCACGGCGTGCTGTAGCCCCTCGTGGCCATCGTCGCTCGCCTTGTTAAAGTGGTGGGGCAACAGGTGCGCGCCGTGACGCGTTGCGACGCGGGCTGTTCCTCGTAAGCGCGTCTTCAGCTCAAATGGACGAAACTCGGGCCACGGGCGATCAGAACCATTAACCACCCCTCGCTCTCCAGCACAACGCCACTCCGTGCCAACCTACACCGCAACCAAGGCCCGGCCCAGAACAGTCTTTCGAAGACAGAATTCCCCTTGATCACATCTGTTTGCTCCAGAACCAACTCTGTCAGGGCAGATTGTGCCGTTGGTCTTGCTATGAACTAGCCGTCAATCGACACATCATCCACAACGAGCGGCCAAGTCGCCTTCCACACGACCCGCGGCCGTGTGCTACAATCATCATGTCCAAGGCGGCCAACAAACGCAACAAATTCGCAGAGCTTCGAGCTCTGCGTGCCTCGGGCAAGAAGGCTTTCGACTCGTACGAGGTTGCCCAGGAGAATGCCCTCTACGAGGAGGTAGACGAGAACGAATACAAGAAGATCGTTCGAGATCGACTCAACCAGGATGACTTCGTCGTGGACGACAATGGCGAGGGGTATGCTGACGATGGGCGGGAGGAGTGGGACAGAGTGCACACATACGGCACCGATTCAGAAGAGGATGAGGACGGCAACAATATTTCAAAGGGCAAGACCCGCAAGACTGGTAAGTCACTCCATGATGGCTCCTTGCCTCCCGAGAACAGTAATCAACCTGCTTACATTTCTTATGTACAGAGAAACGCCAACGTGAAGCCGACAAGGAAAAGCGAGATGCAGATGACCGCGACATCAGTGCATACTTCATGAAAGGGCAGGCCGCGCCTCAGGCCAAGCCGAAAGCTGTCAAAACTGAGGACGACGACCGTTTCCTCGCTGATCTACTCGGCGAAGTTGATTCAAACATACCCGCTGCCACAGCTCGCACTTCGAAACGTCAAAGATCACCGGAACGCCAACGTCCTCGTGTACGATCACCGATACGGGAGGTTCGGCTACCATTGAACAAGAAGGCGAGGCTCAGTGAGGAACCCTCGCCCCCAAGGCCACAGCATGTTCACGACGACGACGATGGCTACATCCCGCCAATGGACGACCCGCCCTCTCCAGCCGTCGACGTAGCGATGAGCGACCCTGCACCTATGCCATCTTCACCTGTCACAAAAGCGGTCGCCCGAAAGGCCCAAATAAAAGCCGAGCCCAAGGATGATGATGAGGACGACGAAATGTTGGAGGTTGCTCATGCTGGCACCATCAAGACAACGAGTGTCAATCTGTCCGCATCTCGTCCTATCAAGAAGATACTCAAGGCAGAACCCTATCCTACACCTGCGAGCAGTTCTCCAGTCAAAGCCGCCGATGCAGAGACAGTGGATGCCTCTTCCTGGAACGAGGTGACAAACAAGCTGACAGTTGTCAGCAATTCTCCAGCACAAGGGAGAAGTGTCGGCAAGATCGACCATCAGGACGCCATCGAAGAGGATGGTAGCCTGAACTTGTTTTGGACAGACTACGTTGAAGTGAACGGCTCCCTCTGTCTTTTCGGCAAGGTCTTGAACAAGAAGACGAGCTCCTATGTCAGCTGCTGCGTCAAGGTTGACAACATCTTGCGAAAACTATACTTCCTCCCACGCAAGAACCGAATCGTCAATGAACATGAAAGCAGCGATGAGATTGACATGCGCGACGTCTACCAGGAGGTAGATGAGATCATGACAAGCATGAAGGTCAAGATGCACAAGATCAAGGCTTGCTCTCGGAAGTACGCATTCGAGCTCAGCGACATCCCGAAGCAAGGACAGTACCTCAAGCTTCTGTACCCGTACACAGCACAGCCACTTTCTTCGGAGACCAAGGGCGAAACGTTTTCGCACGTCTTCGGCACAAACACGGCGCTGTTCGAGCAATTTGTACTCTGGAAGAACATCATGGGCCCTTGTTGGCTCAAGATCCAGGATGCGGACTTTGGCAGTTTCAAGAACGCGTCTCATGCCAAACTGGAGGTGCTCTGCGACCATCCTAACATGATCTCCGTCATGAGCGAGTCCGACAACCTTGATGCCCCTCCTCTAACGCTCATGAGTCTGGCTATGCGCACTACCTTCAATGCCAAGGACAACAAACAAGAAATCTTGTCCATCAGCGCCCGCATATACGAGAATGTCCTGCTCTCGGACACAACGCCTGCGGATAAGCTGCCATCACGCACTTTCACATTGATCAGACCCAATGGCACACAGTTCCCTCTGGGTTTCGAAAAGCTCGCCACCAGCCGGAACAAAGGCCTCATCAAGCTCATGAAGCAGGAATCCGAGATGCTATCCTTCTTCCTGGCCCAAGTTGATGTGGTCGATCCGGATGTCATCCTGGGTCATCAACTCGAGGGAGTTGACTACAGCATTCTACTCAATCGATTGTTTGAGCGGAAGACGCCGCAGTGGTCGCGCCTGGGTCGTCTGCGAAGGTCGGCCTGGCCTTCAGCCATCGGAAAGACCGGAGGGAATGTCTTTGCTGAGCGACAGGTAATGGCTGGTCGTTTGCTCTGCGATCTCGCCAATGACGCAGGAAAATCAGTCATGTTCAAATGTCAGTCTTGGAGCTTGACTGAGATGTGTAGCTTGTATCTGGGTGACGGGAACAACCGACGAAGAGAAGTCGACAACGATGCGGCACTCAAGACCTGGGCCACAGAGAAGGTTGGCTTGATGGACTACATCACCCACATGGAAGCGGACACCTACTTCATTGCGGCTCTTGCTCTCAGCACTCAAATTCTTCCTCTGACGAAAGTCTTGACGAATCTGGCTGGCAATTCTTGGGCGCGTACACTTACAGGTACTCGTGCTGAGAGAAACGAGTATATTCTGTTGCACGAGTTCCATCGTAACAAGTACATCTGTCCCGACAAGCAGACTTTCAAAGGCAGGCAAAAGCAGGAGGAAGAGAACAACGACGAAGAAGCGACAGCGTTGAAAAAGAAAGACAAGTATAAAGGTGGTCTCGTTTTCGAGCCAGAGAAGGGCTTGTACGACAAGTTTGTCCTTGTCATGGACTTTAACTCCCTCTACCCGTCTATTATCCAAGAGTACAACATTTGCTTCACGACTGTGGAGCGAGCCGACCTGGTAAGTTCCCTTCTTCCCTCCATAGATTGCGTCAACGCTGACACATTCCAGACCGATGATGAAGATGCTGTACCCGAGGTCCCGAAAGAGCAAGGTCAAGGTATCCTCCCTAAGCTCATCGCAACCTTGGTCAGTCGCCGTAGGCAAGTCAAGTCTCTGATGAAGGACAAGAGCGCAACCCCAGAGGAGCTTGCTACATGGGATATCAAACAATTGGCGCTCAAGCTCACAGCGAATTCCATGTACGGCTGTCTTGGCTACACCAAGTCTCGCTTCTACGCCCGGCCTCTTGCTGTGCTCACCACATACAAGGGCCGTGAGATTTTGCGAAGCACCAAAGAGCTTGCGGAATCGCGATCATTGCAGGTCATCTATGGCGACACAGATTCGGTCATGATCAATGCAAACGTTGACTCTGTTGCTGATGCACTCAAGGTCGGCACAGAGTTCAAGAAAGCCGTCAACGAGCGGTATCGCCTACTCGAAATCGACATTGACAACGTCTTCCGAAGAATTCTGCTCCAGGCCAAGAAGAAGTATGCGGCTATCAACCTCGTGGAGGTGCCTGGCGGCAAATACATTGAGAAGATGGAGGTCAAGGGTCTTGACATGAAGCGCAGAGAGTACTGCGGCTTGTCCAAGGATATCTCCTCACGTATACTGAACGAGATCCTGTCTGGGGACGAGACCGAAGTATCAGTGCAACGCATCCACGAGTACCTGCGCGAGATTTCGGGCAAGATGCGCGACAACGATGTGCCCGTGCATAAGTACATCATCTTCACCCAGCTCGGCAAGTCTCCCAAGGAGTATCCCAACGCCGACTCGATGCCGCAAGTACAGGTCGCACTGAGAGACATTGCGCGTGGCAAGAATGTGCGGAAGGGCGATGTCATCTCCTACGTCGTGACTGGCGACAGCAAAGAATCCTCACAACCTGTCGCGAAAAGGGCCTATGCTCCGCAAGATGTCACCAAGAACGACTCGGAGCTCAAAGTCGACGTCGAGTGGTACCTCGGCAAACAGATATTTCCACCGGTTGAGCGTCTGTGTGCCAACATCACCGGCACATCCACTTCGCAGCTTGCAGAACAACTCGGACTTGATATCCGCCGGTACACCAACAACTCATCATTGGGGCAGTCAGGATCACAGGACTTTGAGCTTCATCCCCTTGAATCGCAGATCCCCGACGAGATTCGCTTCGCCGAGTGTGCACGACTCAACATCCGATGCCGGAAATGCAAGACAACCGCGCCTTTCGAGGGCATCTTGTCGGCTTCTCAACGCACAACGGCGCAAGGCATTGTCTGCGGAACCTGCTCTGCACTCATCCCAAATCTGAGCATCGTCGCGCAGGTAGAGCATGCCATCAGGACCCAGTCAGCGCGCTATTACGAGGGCTGGCTGTGCTGCGACGAGCCGCAATGTGGTGCTCGCACCCGTCAGATGAGCGTGTATGGCACGAAATGCCTCGGCCCGCAGGGCCGCGCTGCTGGCTGCCTGGGACGCATGCGGTACGAGCTGGGCGAGCGGGAAGCGTACAACCAGCTCCTGTACTTTGCTTCAATCTTTGATGTCGACAAGGTTTCTACCAAGGCGACATCCGGCGCCACTGGCCTGGGTGGTGATGGCAATGCCGGAGCCCTCAGCGCGGTTCAACGCGAGCAGGTCCTGGCACTCGCCGAGCACAACCGCGTGCGCTTCGGGACCATCAAGAGTGTCATCGACAAGTACCTGGACAAGTGCGGCCGCCAGTGGGTACAGATGGACAATTTGTTTGCCAAGTTGGGCGTCACGGCAGTCTAAGGTAGAGTCATTATGACATGGTTTTTACGAGGGCATTGGAAGGAAAGTTGCAGTAGCGAAGATCATTCTGGCGTTACGGACTGGTGTACAGCATACTGTGGCCGTTGTGGCTATGCACGTGTCCAGGGTAATTATTTTCACGGCTTGTGATGTTCATAGCTATAGCTGTATGTATACGAGGTTAATGTCGACCCATCGTGGCCAGTCTGACATATTGTTGTGTTTGCCCGAGGTGACCCAGACTGCGAATATACCGAGGCAGTGATGGACAATGCTGATGATATTGGCATCCAGCTCAATGTCAGGAGCCACGAGCAAAGCCTTTCGTGTGTCGCAATTGGTGAATGTACATCGCTTGTCACATTATTAAGCAGATTCAAGTCACAGAGGTGCACACAAATTTTTTGAAGTAACAAGTTAATTATTCGTCTCAGGCGAACCACTGGTAGTAGACTATCAGACCAAAATCAGGCGCAAACCACGTGTGGCGTCCTCTGTGTACCTTGACAGAACGGGCGGTAATCATGAGGGAGCGAATGCGCCATTCGCCTTCATTCATGGAACACCTGCTCAAATTCCCCCAAGATATCCAGCTCATTGTCCTTTCCAGCATCCACGAAAGGTCTCGCCCCAAACCAACCATGCGTCGTCGTAATCCTTGTGCAGAGAGAGTGCGTCCGCCCGGGTCATGAAAGGCGCGGATAAGCATGGCTCAGGCAGGGAAAGAAAATTTGAAAGAAACGCCGTGAGAAAGATTGCCAGATGCAGATCGTGAACAATAAGCAACAACTTTTCCCATATGTGCTCAAACCATTAAGTCTGGTGTAATGGCCAGCAAACCAGGGTATGCCCGTTCGCGTCCAGGAAGTCGCGAGCCCATAGGATCCCGGTTCTCTGGACTGCACGCTCCGTCATCCGCAAGCGAATATGCCGAGGTGTGATGATGTAGGCGTCTTTCTAGGGGTAAGCCGTGTGGAAATCTATTCGATGAGGTATCATGCAAGAGTGAAGGAAAGCCTCGTGACTTTTGAAGGCCTCGTCTTTCCAGAGCCCCAGAACTCTGAAAGGTAAGGATGGTCGTGTGTAGTTACGACCTATGAATACGCAGACGCAGAAAAGCTTTGTAGCCAGGATCGATAGTTGTGAATCTAGCTACTCTCTTTCTCGGCAGTAGCTTCAGGTGCTACTTTGGCCAAAGCGGGAGAGGCGGCTGTCGACGGGGGAGAAGTCGGATGCTCCGTATCGAGTCCAGCCAGTGCCCTGTTGGTGGCATTAGTCAGCTTAGCGATTCAGACAAAATTGTCCACAAGGAGAACTTACTCGAATGCGTTTGTGCTCTTCTGTGTTCCCGATGCCGTGCCGTTGCGAGAGGATGCAGCAGAGTCCTCGTTGCCTCGTGTCATGGCGGAGCCCAATCTCCTGCCGCTGTTGCTGCGGGAGTTGAGCATGGAGTTCATGGGACCCAGGGTCATGCCAGAGCTCGAGGTACGGTTGGCACCACCCTTGAGACGCCGCAGGTCGTCCATACCGATCTGGTTAGGCGCGGGCTGGGGAAACCCTGAATTGTATCCTCTGGCGTCCCCACGGCCCATCTGGGGACGTCCAGGACCGCCACGCTGGCTCGAACGAGCCGCCTCGGCAGCCTTCGCAGCAGCGGCAGCTTCGGCCTCTGCACGGACTTCCTCCAAAGTCTTGGGGCCCTTGTTGGCCTCCTTGGAGACCCAGTTGACCCTGCGAAGGTCGATAATGTCCATAAGCATGAACTTGAGACGGCTGGGCAACTCAGGATGGTCGACCATACTCTGGATGCGCGCGAAATAAACGTCCATCATGACACGACCCTTCTCGGTGGCGTCGAGGTTGCCACCAATTGTGCGCAGGAGCTTGGACAAGGACTCGATCTCAGCCTCATCAGGCACTCCGCTGTAGTCGACAAGCTTCTTGACACACTCGTGCATGATGCGCTCAGTAAGCATGCCAAGCTTGTACAGCTCACCAATGAACTGGACGAGACCAAGGCCGCGACGCTTCAAGGCCGCAGCAATGTAGTATTCCTCTGAGAGCATGACGGCCTCCATCGACTTCTTGTCGCCCTCTGCGGCCTCCTTGGGCTCGGGCAGGTTGGTCTTCCAGCCACGTTCAAACTCTTCTTGACATCTGTTCAGGAGGTATTTTCTGAACAGGTTGCCACCGCTGACGACCTGGCCGGTCCGGTCGATAATGCTCTCGTCACGAATATCCGGGCTCATGGTCTCAAGCATGCGCTTGCAGAACTTGGCATACATCGAAGCCCAGTGGGCTTCATCTGTCGCCTTCTCGAAAGTAAGCTGGATGACTTGTCGCAATGTTCTGCCGTCGGTCTCGTCCTTAGACTGCGCGGCAATGGTGAGAATTTGCTCAGAGATCTTCTCAAAGTTCTCAGGCGTCATCTTGTTGAGGGCAGCCTTGACCTTGCGCTGCACCATGGCGGGGTCCATGTGTTCACCCTCCTTGACAGTGCTAACAATGGGCTTGCCAATGCTTGTAGGCTTCCAGCCAGTGGTGGAAGTGTTGAGTGCCTCGATCTTCATACCCGCAGTAAGCGGCATGGTCTTAGCTGCCTGAGCTTCCTGCTTCGAGTTGCCAGTATTCTGCTTGCTCGGGTGGCGACCTCCTTTGCTGCCTTGTCTCCCAGAATGGGAGCCCATAGAGCTCGACGATGACCGAGCCATGGAGCTACCACCAGGGAAAGCACTTCCTGGACCTCGGAAGCTCTGAATGGGACCACCAATAGCGGGCCGCGGCATAGAGCCAGCAGACATTGCCATTCGCTGCTCGGATGTAGTGCCGGGGGGGAGCGTGCGTGTAGTCGCGCCGAACGATCCCATCATGGGGAATCCTGAACCACCCTTGCTGGGCTGCCGACCAGAAGCGGGCGTCCGGGCTGAGGCAGACCGACCGCCATCACCATCTCCAATTAGAGACTTGACCTGCTGGTTGAAATCAAGGGATGGCTGCTCGGTGAAAACGCTCTTGAATTGCAGCAAGAAAGATGGGTCGTACTTGAAGGATGTACCCTTGCGAGACACAGCCGCGTTCAGGGCAGGGTTGGGAGACTGAATGCCGGCAGGGTAGATGTCGGTCTTGATGGTATCAAGGAGCCGTGCTGTCTTGAGTGATTGCAGGGCGGCACTCGGTTGAGGAGGCTCCACTGAGTTTGTCTTCAGGGGGGCGAGGTTGAGGGCAGCAGGCTTGTTGCCACGACCGCCAGGACCAGACTTGGCAGTCGCTGCTGCGCCGGACTTGTCCTCAATGGAGAGCTTGGCGAGCTTGTCTGCGGCCTCGTCGGTCGATGGCGTCTCGGTCTTGTCCTCAGTGCCCTTCAGCAACGCTTGAACGTCGGCAGAGCTGGCAGCGCGACGTTTCGCTTCGCGCTCTTCCTCCAGCCGCTCCATCTCGGCTTCGGCATCACGGAGCTTCTGGTCATTCGCGGCGGCGTTGGCCTTGCGGTCTTCCTCCTCCTTCTTCTTCTTGGCCTCGTCTTCAACCTTGCGCTTGGCACGACGCTCTTCCTCATCGGCCTCTCGCTTGGCATCAGCCTCTTCCATCTCGCGGATGATGCGCTCGAGTTCCTCCTCTTCGGTCTCGGCGGCCTTAGCAGGCTCCTCTTTAGTAGGTGCTGGCTCTGCCTTCTTGGCCTCCTCGGCCTTAGCCTTCTCGGCAGCGGCGGCCTTCGCAGCCTCCTCGGCCTTCGCAGCTTCCTCAGCCTTGGCCTTCTCCTCGACGGCAGCCTTCTCCTTCTCAGCAGCAGCGGCAGTTTCTGCTTCCTTCGCCTTCGCGGCCGCTTCGTCTTTGGCCTTTTCGGCCATCGCAGCCTGCTTCATTTTCTCCTTGAACTCGTTGCGCACTTCCTCGGCAGTCTTGGTTGTGCCAGAACTCTCGGAGCGAGCATGGGCGGGCGGCTTGGCAGCCGCCGCAGGAGGCGGAGGTGTAGACGCAACCACGGGAGGCGTCTTTGACTGTTGGCTGCTGGGAGCGGGCGAAGCAGGTGCCTTCAGGTGTGCGAGATCGACAGTCTCGCCCTGGGGGTTCTTAATGATGAGAGCAGCACTCTTCTTTGGTGGCCTTGTAAATTGTTGAGGCGAAGAGACGATAGCCGGCTTGATTTGGGCATGGTGTGTCTGTGGTGTGCCCTGGCTTGGAGGACCCTGGCTCGCACTAGAAGCCGGCCGGTGTTCATGTGTAGACACTTGTGATCCTTGTCGGGACATTGGCTGACCCCCGGGGGGAGCGTATGGACCTTGGCCGTAAGGCTGCTGGAAGTTCGGGGCAGGGGAACCCTGACCATGCATCATGGGATAGCCTGGGTAGCCTCCCATCTGCATGTTGCCGCGCATGTTAGGATCATAGTATTGGTTCTGGTAGAAGTTCTGCTTTGATGCTGTCAGCATTCTGTCAAAGTTGCCACTTTGTGGCGAGAGATCCAGCTCTATCTTGTTAGGAAATTGTAGAATAGGTTTTATAGGTGGCAGAGGCAGTTCATTGAAACGATCCGGCATGTCTCTCCCAACCTCGCGCAGCAAGATTGAGCGACCCTGAAGGTTGACAAAGTTCTCCGTTCCGTGCGGAGCGTCCCAACGCTTGTTGGGATGTGAGACTGGTGCTGAATGATTTCCAGGGTTCAACCCTGTCGAGTCGTATCGGACATTGCCACGATCACTGCCACGTTTGAAGGACTTCTTCTTGCCACCTCGACCTTGTGTATGCTGGCGGGGGAAGTGGGAGGTGAAGGAAGGAGTATTTACTTGAGGAACTTGGGTTGGGCCCATCGGAGGAGGCGGATAGTAGAAACCAGGCATGTTGTTCGGTGGGACATTCGGCGGCTGCTGGTGAGGGATAGCAGGATTCATCGCAGGGCTTCTATGCGCCTGAGGGGGAGTACCGAAAGGAGGCTGGCGGCTGTTGGGGTTGAAGTTGGGGGGCATGCCACCACGACCCTGGTTAGGAGCACCGCGACCAAAATTGGGTCCCGGGGGATATCCCATATTCGGCTGGTTGTAGTTGTTGAAGCTGCCACGACCACGGCCGGCACCGGGGAATCCACCACGGCCCATGCCAGGCTGGGGTGGGATTTGCTGAGATCCCATGTCGTTGTGGCTGTGGCTGGAGCTCCGCCGCATATGAGGCGAAGCGTGCGAGGCGAGGGCGTTGGGGTCCTGAGAGGAAGAAGCTGTCCGCATGTGAGGGCGCTAGAAAGCAGTAGTTGTCAGTAAAGGGAAGAAAAAGCCCTGGGATCAGGGTTGTGCGACCACAGAGATTTGTTTAACTTTGACTCATCCGTCGACATAGCAACGTAGCAAGTCACACATGAGCGAGCGCAATGAGCCAGACAGGGGAAGGCAGCCAACATGGATGAGTGTGGAAATGCTTACCTCGCTATCACCTCCGAAACTGCCAAAAGTCATCGCATTGCCTGGGGCTGCGCCGGAGAGAGGACGGCCACCGCCTGTAGCAGACGGCTGGGGAATCGGAGACGGGGAGTTCTGAGGCGAGGTAACTCTGGGATTGCCGCCGGGGATAGCGATAGGGGCGGAACCTGGCTGCGGGGAGCTGTGGGACGCAGCAGGAGAATCCTGGAAACCGAACTGGATATTCTTGGGAGCTGAGGCGCCGCTGGGACCGTTTGCGAGGGTGACGGAAGGGTCGCGAGCGTGGGATTCGCCGTTGGCGCTAGAGGTGCCGTGGGCAACGGCAGGAGACGCCGCGGGGACAGAGGGGACAGCAGGCATGATGGATGGCCGGCCGTTCAGTGGCGAAGTTGAGGACGACTTTGCATGGTGCGGCGCAGAGGCAGATGATCCGGTTGCGACCACGGGCGTCAAATGAGGCTTCTTGACTGCACCGGCAGCAGAAGCGTAGGACGGCGTGGAAGAGGTGCTGGCAGAGCTGTTGGATGCGGGAACCGAGTTCTGCTGGGCAGAGGTGGACGTCATAGGTCTCGAGACGGGAGAATCGAGACGATCGTGCCGGCGCGATGAAGACAGGTCGAATGTCAAATCCGAGTCTGCTCAAACAAGACTACTGAGGTCTGAAGAGAAGGACACGGACAACGAGGCACCAAGTCGCAGGAGGCGCTGGTGCAGATTACGGCTGTCGAGGTATTAAAAGGGACCGACGAGAGTGGCGACAGGAGGCGCTAAAAAGACCGACGTGCGAGAGAATCGAAACGGTAATTAAAAGAGCGTCGTCGCGGGTTTCGTGGGTGGCAGGCACGGCTCGGACTGGCGGCTTCGGGGGGGTCGCTGGGTCTCTAGAGTCTCTGTGGGCGGCAGAGACAGGCGAGAAGCAGGGGCTGGAGGCAGTCGTCTCGGTGATACAGAGATGCACGGAGAGAGGCCTGGTGATGCCGTCCTTGATGGTGAATATCAAAGGAGGGGGATCGGAAGGGTGGGTTGACCTACAGAAGTCGTGGTTCTGAGGTCTTCACTCGGGTGGTGGTGGTGATGAGGGAAGGGAGGAAAAGTGGAAAGCGGCCTGGAGGCGTAAATTTTTTTTCTGTGCAGGCAGAGCTTCGCTGTGCGCGAGGGTGGGAGAGCACAGGTGGGCAGGCAGGCAAGAGGGACGAGGGACTGGGAGTGGGAGGGCAGCAGCAACCCAGCCCAGTCCAGCCCAGCCCCAAGCGTGGGAGGCGGGCGAGGTGGACTACTACCGCCTGCGATGGGGCACCGTTCGCACGGCTGCTCATCCCGCCGCCCCAGGAACAACACACCATCCATCCATCCCATGGTTCCTGTCTGCTCTGTTTCTTCTCCACGGCGCCACCGTGCCAAAGGTACTTGTTATGATGGAATCATTGCTCTTCTTGTTCCAGCTCCGTCCGGCACAGCAGCCTCTGCGCACGCGAGTCGCCCTCGCCCCAACATCGCAGCCAGTCAGTCCCCAAAGGCTGGAGGGGACTTCCATGATGGATGTTTCAGGGTCAGAGTGGGATACGCCCCACCACGGACGGCTGTCCAACTTTACGCCGGACAATGACATTCAGCTCTGCCCAGGTATGTGTGTGTTCTGCCGACCGTGAGTCTTTGATGAGTGATGCAGAAGCGTCCGCGTCGCCACCGAGTGTGATGGACTGCCTATGCTCATAGTCACCGCATGCCAGTTTTTCAGCTCCATAATTCCAAAGAAGGAACGCAACTCATCCTGGGAACCAAGGGGGTTTTGCTCCCGCCTTCCTCCGCCCAGCATGGAACATCCTGTGAGGATCTCAGACTCGGCGGCAATAAACGTCACTCGGCCCATGCCAATCTAGCCGCTAGGGTTACCTACCGCATCCGAGCTTCGAGATGCACCGAAAGAAACACGCGCATGTACTTGGCCACGGCAAACAAAGTGCAGTCGATGCTCCCTTGAGGAACCCCGATGCTGCTTTTCGTGTGCACCAGCCACTCCACAGCCGCACTCATAACTCAATGACTTATGCGTCGAGCGTCTGTCTTCGTCGCTAATGTCGCGTTCGCGGCGCGCGAGACGCGCATAGCCGCACGTGGCAATCTCAATGAAACCAGAGGAACGTCGAGGCCATGTTTGCCGCAATCTCTCAGCTGTGCCGATACCCAACGCTCCTGATGGCTTGCCACCAATGCCTGAGATTACCAAAGCGACCACGGGCTTCACCCTGCCGCTCGCTCCTAAACCAAGCTCGTGCAGCACGTCTCTTGCCTGCCTCCCTGCGAGCTCCGGACTGGGCACCCAGGACCCCGTGCTCGACTCATCACGTTCTGGAAGCCCGGAAGCCATACGCGAGCCGGGCGTACCGTATATTATGTCGGGTACTAAGTTTGGCATGGGTACACAGTCAACGGGCAATTTCCACAAGTGTCCTACCGCTCATCACCGCGTGTCTGGAGATTGGCTTATCATTGCTATCATGATGAAGAGCGTGCGTAACGTGATGTTGCAACAGAGTATTTCCAGAAACCCCTGGGCTCTTGGTGACATGTAGCTGTGCCCCAGTCAACGTTTCGATGGCAACATTGGGGCTGGTGGCACAAATCACAATGACTCAAAACCGCACCTCTGAGCAGAGGGGTCGATAGCAATTGGCTGGGGCCCGACGAGGCCGCCTGCTGATTGGCGAGCTTGAATGCCATGATCGAAGCCGATGGCGAAAAACAACTATTTTCAAGTGATGCCTGGATTTTAGCTACCAAACTCCGGCATCTTGCTTTGTTAGCATGTCATCCTGCACGAAAGTTTGTCATCCGCTTTCGACCGGATCATGGTCTGATTGATTCTTCTCTGATTGACCCTTCTCTGATTGCTGCCTGCCTGCATCTGAGCCGTGCAATTGCTCGACACGACTTGTCACGCATGGTATTGGTCTCGTAAGCCTTCCTGATCCTTCATCAGCTGATGCCATCATAAGATTACTGGCACCGCACTGGTAGCTGGCTCATGCTGATGGGCTCACTCAACTGCCCACAGCACTTGAGTCACGCACCTTGGCAAGCATGACTGTCCAAGCATCTCAATCGGGCGGTTCAAAAACCCCTTCAGTATTTGCCTCTCTGTACTGCTACCTACCTACCGTGGTCTCCACCTGGGCTTGACTTCGCCAGCCCGCACAAATGAGTCAATCTGTGGAGATGCTCTTCTCATTCACGGAATCGGATTATTTGCCACTCTTACAGTGACTGATCCCTTTCAAGTTAAAAGAGGACTATATACAGTGACGTCCAGCCGTTTGCCTCTATGAGCTTGCCCCACGCTGCATCCTTGGCGCTGGACGTAAAATGCAGAGAGCTCGGGAGGATCGGCCTGGATCGTTTCTCTCTTCATCCCTAGGGTGCCGGCCCCCATGCAGCACGCCCTCATGCATGATGATATCAACACGACACACGTCGGGGCGCGGTACTTCCTTCCGCCATGGGACACCCCTCCTTTTGTCAACGAGCGAGGGCGCAAATTGAGATTATTATCGTACATGTAAGCAGATAGAACTAGCTGGCACGGATGACATGTCCAGGAACAAGATGTGCACCTCCCAGCTCCTTCGTCACGGGTGGTCCCCAAAAGATATTTAAAAACAAATCCCTTGTTATATTATTTCATTTTCCTCTCAATCTTCCGGGGGCACACCAATACCCCTCCTAGGGGGCCACGCATGCTTTAACTTCGAGCAATCGTGGAATCACAACAACCCCGCACAACAGAAGCCCGACGCCTCACCTAGAAAAGTCCACGAGAGCTCCCCCTCTCACTGCATGCCCAGCTGTCCAGTCTTTCCTAACGACGTCAAAGGGCGCGGCCGGCTAGGTGCTACAAACCCACCTATCTGACCCACTCATCCCATCCCTCTCCACACCAGGGCATTTCGTCAAAAAGCAGGGTCTTTCACGATTCATTGCCCCGCCACGTTCAGGGAGGGGGAAGAAAAAAACCCGATGCCCACTCCCACAAGTGGACCACAGTCGCCTTGGCCATAAGCCAGCATAAGAATCGTTTGTTCTTAACACCCAATATCCGAATTGGTGTAGTGGCTAACATTTGACGCTCTCATCTCGACTTACTTCTATCAGGAAGTGTATGGAAATGTGCCGTCAAGCCCGGGGTTCGATTCCCCGATTCGGAGTTCGTGATTTTCCTTTTGCTCCTCTGCCGTCTGGCAAAGGTAACAGGTAGATTTTTTTATAATACTTTTTTGCTTTCTTTTTTGCTGATCTGGAAGGCCTCTCTTCCCTTGTCACCGTGAGACCGAACAGACCGACAGCGCTTGGAACCACGAAGATTATGGCAGCCGAACCTAGAATGTCGAAGCCAAGTGAAACGCCCACTCTCGATGGCTCTGGAACTGTTCAGATGTCCTGGAAGGTGGAAGGGCGACGCAATGCACGTGCAGAGTTTGCGACACGATTGAGATTGGCAGTTGGCCGCCGAGAGGTATTCTGTTCTCTTACAGACAACTCGCAAGCCTGATGATCCGGCCCATGCATATCTATATGTGTACATCTGGTCAAGGACGATAGCACACATGCGTACGTGTCTTCCTAACCACGGCAGATTGTTGTTTGATGCCGCTCGAAACATTAATTCGTCGTAGTGACGATCTCCTGAGTGGTCTCTGGGGCCGTTTCGACGTCCTGCAACTCTGCTGGCGGCGGCGATGGCGCTGCATCTTCTTCTCCCATCTTGACGTCCTCATCGATGACCACCTCGGCGACATCGGCACTCTCTTCTACGCCATTCGTCTCCAGTTTTGCGCCGTAGATAAAAGCCTCTAATTGCTTGACGGCATCCTCCGCATCCGAGCTCTTGATTACAATATCGTAGAATCCTTCCGTACTGGAGTGGTCGATGTCCTCCTGCGCAGCCTTCAATATTTCCGCGAGTCGTGTCTCGTCGTCAATCCCATCGACCTTCAACTGAGCTTCCAGATCTTCGGTGCTCGCAGGTGCCACAAATACGTAGCGGGCTCGATAGCCGTTGTCCTTGGCATTGCTTGCG
The DNA here is from genome assembly GCA_001566295.1 of Microdochium bolleyi. Taxonomy (NCBI): domain Eukaryota; kingdom Fungi; phylum Ascomycota; class Sordariomycetes; order Xylariales; family Microdochiaceae; genus Microdochium; species Microdochium bolleyi. The sequence continues at coordinate 3,421,047 of KQ964245.1, forward strand.
CGCTGCAGAGAATAGATGGACATGTCAGAGATCTTTCGTAGAGGCTAATTCCCAGGAATGTCGCACTTACTTCTCTGTCCAGCTCGATCATGGGGACCTTGCTGGCTTCCATAAGCGCGTCGGCGAGCTTGCGATTCGTTCCAAAGTCGGCCCCATTGCGTGTGATTGTCTCCAGGAAATAATCGCCGTCCATGATCTGGTTGAACTCCTTCGTGTCGACAAAGTGGAAGTCTTTCCCGTGCACTTCACCATCAACGGCACTCCTCGTTGTGTGCTGGACGACACGCCCAAAGACGCCCTTCCTCAGCTCCATCAGCCGGGATGTGAGGTCTTGCTCGGGAAGTCCTCGCGGCACGACAACGACAACAGGCTGGCTGTCTTCAGGCAGCTGGTCCTTCTCCTCGCTCTCTTCCACGGCATCGTCTTCAAGGCTTTGGAGGTCTTCAAAGATGACGTCGACTTTCTGCCAGTCCTCTACATGGTCGAGGTTCGCTAGCTTGTCTCTTCTCGCCAGTCGAAACGCCCTCCAGGTCTTGCTCGCCTTCAGCTCGAGAATATCTACCTTCTCCTTTTCCGAGTTTGCAAAGCCGAGGTCGAAATCATCCGATGCGATCTTGTCCCTAAACTTATCCAGATCGGGCAGCTTCCACCTCGCAGGGTCTTTGAGTCTCTCCATCGCGGCCTCGCCGTCTTCTTCTTGGAGAAAGTTGAGATCGAGCGCGCCCATGGGCGTCGGCCGGAGTCTTTTATTCGTTGCCAGCCTCCGTGCACCGTCCATCGCCTCGCGAAATTCTGACGGAGTGACTGCTGGTCGGTCGATCGGAGGGCAGCTTTCGATCTTCCAGCGCACCCATCCTTTATCGCGCGACAGGACACTCTCTACGACTCTGAAGAAGAAGTAGCCATCGGGACCCGCCTGTAAGTAGCTAGTAATGCGTTCCTTCATTGATCGTACCCATTTCGCCTGGCAGAGATATCAGTACAGGAACAGCAACAAGGCCATCGAAAGGGCTTCAGCTTACGTCGTCGTCGCTTAAGACATGGTCTGCGTATAGAACAGACTTGTTTGGCGCTTTGATACCAGCTATCTTGGACTTGGCCTGCGGCGCAAGGGAAGCCAAGAATTCCATGACTATCAAGGCCTGAATGAGGATGTGTCGTCGGAAATACAGATCACCAATCTGCAATTCCAGGTTAGCGACAGCATACTTAGGTTTGGGCAACTGGTACGAACCTCCAGGTCGAAAAGATCTCTACTAGTCAGATATTTCGGGTTGTAGTTGCTGCCGTCTCGCTCTTCCGTAGATTCTGGGTGTTTCCTCTTCTGCGCTGATATCCTGCTATCGTCTGAGGATTTCGTTGATCGTTGCATTTTGTCGACAGTCTCGAAGGCTGACAAAGTTGAGCCTAGAGCGTCCTTGAATTTGGTGAATTCTACAGCGTCAAAGAGCGCTAATGGCTGACTGAAGTGATGTTGTAGTGACCAAAATATCGGATACAGTGCATCTGTATCGAGAGGCTTGTCTTGGGTCGGTTTGTTCTTGGCATCGAACGACACTGCCTTCGAGCCTGACTTTGCAGAGGCCCTCTCATCTTTCTCTGGCTGGCTTTCAGAGCTTGGCTCGTCCACTTGCATTTCGTCGCCGTCGCCTTCGATCTTCGCGGGCGTAACCTCGTATTTTGTGACGTTGTCGACATGGTATTCACCTCGGAGGTTGACAGAACTGCGGTCACCGAGCGGGAAGCTCTGAAACATGAAGATGAACACCCGGCCACAGAATGCGGCGTCTTCGGCACGAGACAGCCTCCTTAACAGCTCGTTGCAGGTCCTTAGCATGACTAGAGACTTCTGTTTGAGGTTCTTGGCTATGATTCGCTCCCTGCGGGACTCGAGATAGTCGAATATTCTCCGGCAACCATCGATGGTTTGAGCGTCGAGAAGCTCTTCCACCAGCCAGCAGAGCAGCGCTGGGTCGCATTGCTCATTGTCGGAAAGGATGGAGAGTATATCGAAGAAGTTCCAGACTTGGACGAACTCTGGTGTATCTATTTGCGTCGTTGCCTGCCACCACCTAACAGTCAGCAAACGAGGCCCGCGAAGGACATGATAGGATTGCACTGAGGTCCGAGCCTTACCACGAGCGTGCTGAACAGGTCTCGCGCGGCAGTCTCGACGATCGCATATTGCCGGGCTTTATCGGTAGCTGGAGCATCGGAGTCCGTTTCCGTAAAAACCTGAGGTATCCTTGAGAGGAAGGTCTCGAAGTTACTTTCCGTCAGAGCAGGCTCGATCGAGGTCGAAGGTTTGACATCCCGCGCATGTTGAAGCGCCTCTTTCAGGAGCACAGCAAACCCTGAGACCTGAGCGACCTCGGACTCGCTGTTGATCGCAGATGGCATGGCGTAGGCCAGTGGCGCGCAGGCCTCTCCTTACAGGCGTTCCGAGGATTGTTGCGAAAGCTCCGGGATCATGGGGGCCGATTCCGATCGGCGCGGGCAGCTCGTCAGGCAAGCCCAGCGCATAGGTCTACGTCGTGTGCTTCCCGGGAAGGACGAAGAGCACCTCGAGGTAGCGAGGATCTTTGGTTGGGTTGAAGTGTCGCGTGCGTGGTCCCAAGGTCGTATGACCAGTTGAGTTGTGATATGACTGCCACAGCGCGGCTTGCGACGACGCGCCGGATGCACGCAACCGATAAGGACCCTGGACGGCCGATAAGCTCATGCGCTGGTTCTTGTAGAGCAAGCTCCTTGGAAAGAACCACTGAGTGCTCAGCTCTTTATACGAACATCTGCCTTCGAACGAGCAAATAAAATGTGTTGATGTTTCGGGACAAGCACCATGGAGTGCCCACGTATTGATTGCAGTTCGTGCAGTGGCAAGTACTGTGCTTCCAAACCAGAAGACCTGGTGTGTGCGTAGAAACAGAACTCGAGAACAAACTTGTTTTACAAGACACAATGGTTTAACGGGAGACGATCAGACACAACTTGAAATAACAAGACGAGATGGTGATCCTGTCGTATCTTTGCAAAGACTTGTGCTCCTACAAGAAGGTTGAATACAGTACTTCGCCTGGTGCAGTGAGTTATGTAAGCGTGCTGGCCCTGCGGGAGCTGTCCGAAGCTCTTGCGAGCACGCGCCGCAAGCTTCACGAAAAAAGACGGGGCCGGCATTGGTGGAGTGCGCTTTGCTTGGGGTTGGCAAGCGACCTGACATTCTTTAATTGTTGCAACCACGCGGCCAGCAGCAAGTCGCAAACACGGCAACAGCACACAACAGACCTGTCCAGCCACCAATAGCGATCTGCTGTCGACATCTTCCACACCTGCGCGGTCAGCGTCAAACGAGTCGCGACGAGTCGGACGTACAGTCTCCGTATCAACAGGCGCCTGCCAACATCGTAGACATCACGCCCATACGCACGCCACATGCAGTAGGCGCCATCCACCACCACGCCGTCCTCTGTTCGTCGTCATACCCGAGCCCCGGCGCAGCATTGTGTTCCCGACACACCTGCGGCCTCGCAACCCAGACCTCGGGCGCGAATGCGACATGCCTACCGCCAAGCGACTACGGAGTGGCGCTGCCTCGAAAGCGAAGGATGCTCCGGCAGCCTCCACGGCTCGCCCGACTGTGGCCGACCTCGAGGGCGAGAATGACTTTTCAAAGCTGGCCAACAAGCATTGGCTCAAGCCAACCAAGTCTGCTGCGAAGGTCAAAGTCAAGAACGACGTAGTCAACAAAGACATCTGGGCCGTTCTGGAGAAGGACTCGTTTCCCTACAAGTCCCTTGTTGCCTTGGAGGGCCTTCAGACACTCGAGAGCTATCTCTGGCCCGGCTACTCGGAAGACTCGTCCAATAAGCATGTTCTCCTTCTCGCCCTTCTGACCAACGTCAAGGCCCGCGAGCGGCTCGCGACATGGTCTCTTTTCGAACCGCGGCCGATAGATTTCAGCAGCCTCTTCCGGCGGATATTGTCCTTGTGTCTGGACAGGACCCTCTCGTTGGTCTTGCGCACACATCTTATCTCCTTCATAATCCACGCCTTCTCGAGCCTGGATCTGGCCAGTGTCCGCAAGGAATGCGCCCCCCTCGTGTCTATCGCGATCTGGCACAACCTCTCAACCGACACGAAGCGCGACAGCCTGGTCAACCATACAGTTCAAACCAAGAAAGCGTGGAAAGCCTCCGGGAAACGCTACGACTCCTCAGACGACGCAACAAAAGCACGCCTACGATTCGAACGATCCTGGTTATACACTCTGACCCTCGACTTTCTGAACTTGGTACAGCAGGGGAATGCTGGGCCTGAAGTTCATCCGTACTGCCAACGGTACCTAGAGTTCATGTCCGACTTGCTTAGCCAGCTTCCGACCAGGCGATACGTGAACACTCTATTCAAAGATCTCCATGTGCTACCCGCGTTAAAGCTATCTCCGTTGTACAACAACGATTCACAGGGGCTTATTCGAGATCAGTACACATTATTCAGTCATTACATGCACTTCCCAGTGGACGACCAGACTGGAGCGCAGTTCAACTTGACGGAGACCTATGACCGCCATTGTGCAGAACTTGCGAAACTTCAACGTGCTGCTCTCCGTCACTTCAAAGACAAGCTTACGGTGCTCGCACTCTCGAATTACGGTGCCATTGATAAGCGTGGTGATCTCGCAGGCTTGCTTGAGCCGCTCACAGACGACGAACTCATACAGCTGGCTCGTGTGCTTCAACTGAGAACAGAATTCCCGGAGTCGGTGGGAATCGCCACCGATCGAGATTTCCTGATGGAGGTACTTTTGTCCACGTTCGAAAAGCGCGCGACGTTCCAGGAGTCCGCCCGCCAGCTGAGTATATTACCAACGGAGGATGATCTCTATTCTGCCAATGTTCTCAGAGCAGACGACTATGACGGGTCGCAGCCACTAGCTCTTCCGAAGCTCAAGTTGCAATACCTTTCTGTGGGCGACTTCTTGTGGAGAGCACTTGTGCTGTACAGATGCGAAGCCTTTTATGGCATTAGAAAAGACATCGACAGTGCTGTGAAGCGAGTTCGTCCTGAGTCGAGACGTTCTGGAGAGACAACCTTCGCTGGATCCTCGAGAATGGCACTTCCTATCCAGAAGCCCTCCATCATCGAGGTAGTGCCACCACTGGTCGGTGATGACGTACCTTCGGCCGTGCGGGCAGAGATTAGCCTTGATGTGCGACGTCTTCCAGACCACGCTCGACGGGATTGGGACTCGCTGCGTCCCGACGACATTGTCTTCCTTGTGGCTGTCGATGCCTCGACACAGAAGTCTACCTCAAACGGAGCGAGCAAGACTGCTTCAGAGACTCAGAAGCTCGGTCTCGTCTCAGTTCGAGCAGCTATTGTCGTGCAAGTTGTCGACGACAAGGGAAAGCATATTCGGGATCCCTCAGCCTACTACAATGGGCAAAGTCGCTCACACACTCGGCGCATCCAACTGAAGCTTGATGCTGCAACCTTCGTACAGGACCAAGAGCGTGCTGCCAAAGGCAAACCAGACGTATACGAACGTATCAATCTCGTTGTCCGCAGGAGCGGTCGCGAGAATAATTTCAAGCCCGTTCTGGACTCGATCCGTAGTCTCGTCCTTTCTGAAGTACCACTAGCTTCTTGGCTCCACGAGAACTTCCTAGGCTATGGCGATCCCGCTGGTGCAACATACAAGCACCTTGCAAACAAAATCGCAAGGCTGGATTTCCGCGACACATTCCTCGACTGGCATCATCTCATCGAAGGCCTGCCTGGGAAGGCAATCGAACCGAGCGAGGACATGTCTGGGAGTTTTGGCCCGCCCTATGTTCTGGAATCTGTTGACACGCCCGTCAAGGTGTCCACACCGAAGCCGTCGAGGAAGAGGAGACGGGACGTCGAGCCACCAGCGCTCACAGCCGAGGTGGATAACTACAAAGTATCAACCTACAAACCGCCAAACACTGGGCCCTACCCGATCAACGCGCCGAGGCTGAATGCAGTTCGCTTTACCCCAGCACAAATTGATGCTATCATGTCAGGGTCCCAGCCGGGCCTGACTGTCGTTGTTGGTCCTCCAGGCACCGGCAAGACAGATGTTGCGACGCAAATTATCAATAATATCTACCACAACTTTCCCGAGCAGCGGACGCTCCTGATTGCGCACTCCAATCAAGCATTGAACCAGCTCTTTGCCAAGATTGTGGCTCTCGACATTGACGAAAGGCATTTACTTCGACTGGGCCATGGCGAGGAGGAGCTGAGCACAGAGGCCAATTTCAGCAAACACGGACGTGTCGAATCTTTTCTGGAGATCCGTGACAGGTACCTACAGGAGGTCAATCGGCTAGCGGCAAGCATAGGTGCCCCGGGTGCTCATGGCAACTCCGCCGAGACCGCAGGCTACTTTAATTCTGTCTACATCCAGCCTGCCTGGACGAAATTCATAGACGCGGCGCAGGCTCCCGATCTCACACCAGACGCTATCATTAACGCCTTCCCGTTCAGCACCTACTTTGCGAATGCTCCGCAGCCCTTGTTCCCCGTAGATGGAGATCGCGAGACAATCTTGGATATTGCCAATGGCTGCTACCATCACATCTCGAAAATGTTTTCCGAGCTCGAAGACGTCCTGCCATTCGAGATCTTGCGAAGGGATCGCGACAAGGCCAACTACTTGCTCACCAATGAGGCGAGAATCATAGCCATGACCTCAACACACGCCGCTATGCGCAGAAGTGAAATTGCTTCGCTTGGGTTCCATTACGACAACGTCATCATGGAAGAGGCGGCACAGATCACGGAGGTGGAGAACTTTATCCCCCTTGCCATGCAGAAGCCCAAGAACGGACAGATGGCTCTACAACGTGTAGTCCTGTGCGGTGACCATTATCAAAACTCCCCAGTCATCCAGAGCCTCGCGTTCCGCCACTATGCCAACCTGGAACAGTCGCTGTTCTCGCGCTTCGTACGCCTGGGCATACCCGTAATCACCCTCGACCAGCAGGGTCGAGCCAGGCCGTCGATCGCAGCGCTCTACCAGTGGAGGTACCCGAACCTGGGCAACCTGCCTCACGTGGAGAATGCAGACGAGTTCAAGGCTGCCAACGCTGGTTTCAAGTATGAGTACCAGTTCATCAATGTCCCCGACTACAAAGGGAAGGGCGAGACGGAGCCGACGCCACACTTCATCCAGAACCTGGGCGAGGCCGAGTACGCTGTCGCCATTTACCAGTACATGCGGCTCCTGGGCTACCCGGCTGCCAAGATCAGCATCCTTACAACGTACGCGGGCCAGCGTGCACTGATCAGAGACGTCCTCAACCACCGATGTGCCAAGAACCCCATCTTCGGTTTGCCCAAGATCGTGACGACGGTCGACAAATACCAGGGCGAACAGAACGACTGTAAGTGTACCTTCCCTCTAGACTCCTCAACCCCGCCGTCAACACCATCGAGGGCACGTGTATATGCTGACCACGACACAACCTTTGAAGACATCATCCTCTCCATGACGCGCACCTCCCGTGTGGGCTACCTGCGCGACGTGCGGCGGCTGACGGTCGCGCTCTCCCGCGCGCGGCTGGGCCTGTACATCCTAGGCCGCCGCGAGGTGTTTGAGGCGTGCTACGAGCTGCGCCCGGCGTTCGAGCTGCTGCTCCGGCGCCCGGACAAGCTGACCCTCGTGACGGGCGAGATGTTCCCCAACACGCAGCGGCCGCAAGCGCCGCTCGACGAAGCCGTCGCTGCTGGCAGTGCTGATTCTGCTGCTGCTGCCGCCGCTGTTGTGCCGTCGGCGGCCGAGGCCGTGATGGAAGGCGTCGAGCATCTCGGCCAGTACGTGTTCGAGATGACCAACGCCAAGGTCAAGCAGCTCCGTGCCGAGCGGGGTCTGCCTGAGGACGCCGGTCCAGCGGCCGTGGTGGGCGCTGACGACGGCCAGCCTGTCCCGCTGAGCACAATCGGGGAGGGCGCCGAGGACGATAATGAAGATGAGGCGGAAGAAGTAGGTGCCGAGGATGAAGGCGAGGAAGGGGGCGAGGACGAGGACGAGGACGAGGAGCGGGATCCAGAGCCTGATGTCAAGGAGACTGTGTAGATTGATAGGAGAAATGCAGTCAAAGAAACCTGAGAGAAAGAAGACGACTAGCCTATGGCACCCTTTTGTTTTGGTGAATTATTTCTACTTTGCTTGGCGTGCGTGTACTCATGTGCCAATAGTGTATGAGGTACTTGAACGGATCTGAGGTCAATGTGTCAAAACCCGTGTCACACTAATGTATTGTGATGCCAGCTTATTCTGTTGGTTGCCTATACTGTGACGTAAATGCATAAGTGCATGCTAATCATGGTCATACACTTCGACATGGTGCAAATACAGCAACGACAGACTCGTGCTCCTTCGCCGTGTTACTGAGAGTTCGTGATTGTGAGGAGACACAATAATGCAGAAGAGCCTTCTGATTTGTCTATTTGGAGCAAGGAATAACTATTTGTAGATAGAAAGACTCAAGTGGCTACCACCGATCAAGGGACTCAACTAGGCCCCGCACCGCCATCGTCATGACCCCTCCCTGTTGGTCCGCTGCCGAGAAGCAGCTTGGGCTTGATGAACTCCTCGTCGAGTTGGCGCAGGAGTGCCTGCGGGTCCTCGGCCGTGAACAACTGCCGAATGGCTGCACTGGCAGAGACCGGTGCTGCCTCGCGGTGTCCTGACGTGGGGTAGTTGAACACACCTTCCTCCCCGTGATCGCCCCGAGCGTCGTTGGGAGATGACCTGATTGGCGGGCTGGCGCGTCTGGTCGATCTCCTTGCCGGCGGCGGAAGGTCTGAGATGTCAATGTCACTGCCGAAGTCGGAGTCCGACCCATTGCCCACGGCATCCAGTAAGTCGGTCCGCTCTTCGTCATTGGACTTCGCCTGCGAGCCCATCCTGCTAGAGCTCCTGGGCCGCGTCCCTTGTTGAGATGATGCAAGGCCTGAGTTGTAGCTCCCACTACCGTTGCCGTTTGGTCCCGAGTCCACGTTGTGCATGCGAACCGACCCGTTTCTGTTCCTGCCGCTGCGCGGGGTGTATCCAATCCCTGTGCCCGACCGCTTGACATATTGACCTGATGGCGCTGCTGACTCAATGTCAAACTCATCGTCGCTGTCTACTTCTTCTACGACGCCAGTACGGATGCCAAGAATCTCCAGCATTCTCGCGGTTGTACCGCCAAAGATAATGACAGTCAGCACCACGACCACAAGAACTGTGGCTTTGAGAGCATACGAGTTCTCGCCGGTCAGCAGCGCAGCCAGGGCGACACCAACGGCTCCACGCAGACCGGCCCAGAATAACATGGCCTGGTACGCGTATGGCAACTCGTCCGGAATAGTCTGTCCCCGGCGCCGGGCCCGATAGTGATGGAACCAGTTGATGGCCTTTGACAACGGAAAAACTGCGACCCATCGTGCTGCGCATACAGCCACGACAGTGACGATGATGAGTAGAGGCTGGAACTGAAGATCATTGTCGGTAAACAAAGATAGACCGAGGTAGATGAAGATGAAGTTTTCAGACAGTTGGGCCAAGATCTGGAAGAAGTATTTCGTGCTGAGCTGTGTCCTCCGTGACATATTGAAGTAAGCGTAATGTTTCAGAGTGATACCGCAGAACAGCAAGGACACGATCCCTGTGAAAAGAGCGTGTTAGTGAGTCACCGGCTTTCAAGACTTCCTGTAGCGGCATGACATACCAGACATTCTCAGGCCCTGCGAGAAGAAGTAGCTGACATATGCGATCAAGACCACCAAGCAGCTCTCAATCTGAGGGTGTCTGCGGACATAGGTGAGCTTGAGCATGAGAGCGGTGCCAACACCCACGATAACGCCGATTATCAAGCTTCCAAAGAAGACACCCAAGAAGGTGCCGATGCCCTTGAAGAAATCAATGATCCCATACGAGTTGACGTCTCCCTTGGTATAGCTGTGGGCGGTTTCGAACATGACAATTGCGATCGCATCGTTCAGGATAGACTCGCCGAAGATGACTGTATAGAGCTTCGGGTCGACCTTGTAGGTGTTGAAAATTGCGAGAATGGTGACAGGATCTGTGGCTGACAAGGTCGCTCCGACCGAGATGGCCTCAACGAAGGAAAGGTCGAGGCCCTCGATGGGTATACGAGTGTAGAGCCATAGTAGTGTCCCGATGACAACGGCCGATAGAAACGTGCCGGCGAAGGCGAAGGTAAGAATCGATCCGATATTGCGGAAAAAGTTGGCCTGGTGGAGCTCGTAGCCCGAGTTGAGGATGATGGGTGGCAAAAGCAGGTTGAAGAAGATCTGGTAGTCGAAGCTGACAAAGTCGCGTAGTGTGACACCACTTGTGATTCGGATGATCAGACCGACCGTCATGCCTTCATCATATGGGCTCCCGTCAGTGGCTGTACTAGCTGCTGGTCGTGGACGGGCAAAGACTCACCAGCAAAGATGGATATCACAGTCTCGTGGACAGCCTGCACCTTCTTCTGCTGCAGCATGTAGCTAGTGAAGAAGGCGATGATGAGAAGGACAATCTGGATGCAGAGCGCCCACGAAGCCAAGACCTCCTTGTCGGACGAGTTCCCTCCTGCAAGCGCCAGCTGTTAGCTAACTGCGCGTAGATCAAGATGTCGCACATCGAGTGTCGTGAAATCTAATTGGGGCGGTCATACCATCTGGATCGGTCTCTTCCTCGGCTCGTCCTAGAAATGTGGTGGGCCTGGGTCAGCACAGCACTTCTTGCTCGTGGCGACACATACAGGTCGTAAATTCGGGAAGCCTTGCGGCTGTGCCGTCCCTGGAGGACATACTGCGACTGAACTCGAGGTATGCGCCGACAGCTCTGTTCATCATGCTGGGCGAGCGTGGGGTGTCGTCCGTGGTGCGCTCTCGGGACGACGAGTCGAACTCGGAGGGGTGGGTTGGGGGCGGGCTTGCTCTGGCGAGAGCAATCACGCAAGGGCGTGCGAACACATGCAAGTCTGTGTGTGTGCTGCTGGCTTTCGAGGGCGTCAAGAAGAAGGAGGCATCTGCTCAGTCGAGAAGTCGTGGAGCAGCTGTAGTGGTCGAGTCCGAGGATGGCTTCGAGGGAGGAGGAGGAGGTTGGTGACGGCGAAGAATGGTTCCAGACGTCAGCTCAATCCTCAAGCTAGGCTAGGTACCTCCCCGACAGCCCGGAGCTCTCCCAGGCGGCAGCTGCTGTGGGCTGCGGTTTCCGGCTGCGGTTTCCGCGAATCGAAGACGCCAGCTTTCAATCGGAACCCGCCCTTGGCGTGCATGGCAGGCACCCACCCCGGCGGCATGCCAGACCCCTTCTGTTCCCGTAGGAGCAGTTGCCGCATTCGAGAGTCGAGCACGGTGCCACACGTACCGACTGCATTCCTTGGTCGCTGTAGCATTCGAATCCTCTGTCCATTTTCTAATATAGTCGTTTGCCATCTGGTTTGTGCTCATCCTCTTTTTTGCACGGCTCGTGTTCAACGCAATGAAAAGTCCCCGGCGCCTGCCTGCTAGACAGGCCCCGGTCCCTGCAAGGTGTCCAGCTCAAACTACGTCATCCCTCACGTACATGTGCTCCCGTGCTTCGAACCACCAAGAGAAACTGCCAGACGCAAAAATCAAAATAAAGCCGCGAATAAAGCAGGTCGCTCGGATGCCCCATTTCTTAGGTAAAGACCTTGCAATTGTTATTGGTTGGATGTGATCGTAAAATTCTAGTAATGGAGGGCATGGTGGTATCATCCGCTCGCTCGTCCACTCGAGCGTGGAATGTAATGGTATCGCGTCGCTGTTCTATCTACACATGTCATTCTGTCTGACCATCCTCCTCGCTCCACCCTGCCGGTTCTCAACCGCCGCGCTTGTGAATGTGCTTCCCGGATCTGCTGCCCGAGGGATGTCCCACCACAACCTCGAACCCTTTCGCGCTGTTCCACACGCTGTCGCCGACCTTCTGCGGGATCTTGCGGCCCCGGAGCCGCTGGTCGATCAGCCACATGCCCACCACAAACTCCGTCTTGCTCAGCGCGCCGCGCCCGGTCGTGTCCACGAGGTCCCAGACCTCAGCCAACTCGTCAAAGGGCAGGCGACTCCGCGACCAGATGTCTCGCGCGACGACGTTCGCAATCGAGTCTGCATCGTTGTTGTTGGCTGTCCCGTCAGGAGGTTGCAGATGCTGCTGCTGCAGCAGGCGCCCACGATTACTCGCCCAGAGCCCCTCGTACCGCTTGCGCTCCCGCGCCGTGATCTCGTCGCGCCAGCGCTTTCGTGACCCTTCGTGGTGCGAGTGCTTCTTGTTGGAGCGGATCCGGTGCTTCCTATACCTCTGCTCGGCGGCACCCTCGTCGTCAGACTTGGACGGCGGCTGGCGTAGCGTCTTCTTCAGCCGCGGCGTCTGCTTCCGCGGCGGCGGCGTGGGTGGGGTTCTGGCCTTGCTGATTGTCGGCGTTGCGCGCGCGGACGCCAGCGAGCCCGCCACGATCGCGCTCGTGAGGGAGGTGAGAGCGGCGTCAGATGCGCGGTGGCGCGGCCCTGGCTGAGGAGGTTTCTGCCACTGTGGTCGAGGTGCTGTCCCCACGGCGGAGGCAGGACGGTTCGCACGCGGAGGTGACGGGGAGGACGGACGGGATCTCCTGCGAGGGGACTCGAGCCCCTGTGAAGGCGCAGAGGATGCCGAAACGAATGTGTCGTTCGACGAATTCGAAGCCATTGACATCTTCCGGAATGATCTCGATTTCGATTTGCTGGTATTAATGTGTGGCTTCGCGAGAAGTGGTGCTCTCTGCCGCCCGGGGTCAAGCGGAGCAGCTTGCTGAGGTTTCGGCTTGTGTGGCGCAGGGACAGGCTTGCTCTTCATTAATGGCTCCTGTTGCTTGGGCAGGTCCTTGGGCAGGAACGTCTGCGACGCGATCCTCTTTGGCTGCGGTGATACTATCACGGTTTGCGATCTGCTGATGGTTCGGGGAGGTGGTGTAATCGGACGAGCCTTCAAGGTCCGCTTCTCCGTCGTCTCCGTGACCGGTTTTGCCTCCTCGTTCCCACGCAGATTGACAGTCCTGCTTCTGACAGGAGGCGGGGCTGGTGCTTGTTTCTTAGACTGTGGCGCGGGCTGGTTTTTCACACTGGCCGATGGAGATTCCGCTGTCGTGTGCCGAGCCGGCGATGTCTGCCATGCTATGGTACTAGCCTGCCTCGAGGGTGAGACACTGCCCTTGAGTACGGGACTCGTCGCCCGCGATGGTGTCTGCGGACGCAGCACCGTCCTGGATGCCAGCGGTGTTGTCTGTGTCGATCCATGCCGACTGTGTGTCTTTTTCTTTACTGGGTCCGTGTTGTCGGCGCCGACATTTCTGCCATCGTCCTTCTTCTCAAACATGGATATCAGTGCCGTGGTTGGCTCTATCGACGACTCGTCTGGTCCCGGCACGAGGCTAAGGGAGGAGCTGGTCGCACTGCCACTCTGGACATCGCCACTGTTCATGCGTCGCCTCCGCGGCATCTGCTGCGAATGAACCTGTGCTGGAGTTTGAGCTTGCGATTGTCGAGGACTTGGACTGTTCGACCTGCTCGCTGCTAGAGTCGCTGCGATGAAGGAAGGCGACTTGGTATCTGTGGCTGGTGACTTGCCCGGGGGCGCGAGCAAGGAGGCGCCATGGCTCGGGGTTAACGCTTGTAAGAGATGTGACTGGCGCTGCGGAGTGTTGTGGCCGTGATCGAAGTCGTGGGCGCCATTGACGGTCCCGCTGGCCGCACTCGCGTGACTAGTACCGGTGGTGTTGCGGCTGATCTGGCCGGAGCGCGGATGTGTCGGTGATCTTCGACCCGTGGGCGTCTTCTGCAGCGACGCAGATGGAGACAACGACAGTCCGTCGGCTATGTGTGTCGTCGGCCGGGGCCCTGTGCGCTGGAAGGCGAGCGAGGCTCCCCGGAGCGCTGTCTGGTAGGACGCGCTGTTGTCGCCCGTGTTGGCGGCCGACAGCCTGCCAGGGGTAGCAGGAGGCCCGGAAGCGCTCATCAGAGGCCACGGGAGCGGTCACACTGGCCGCCGATATCATGGGACTGCTGGCGCCCGGGGCGGGTGCTCGTGAGTGTCGTGTGTCTGAAGCACGCCGGTGTCAAAGGTGTTGATGATTGACATTGGCAGAAGTGCTGACAGTCCGCATGAGCCGAGACAGCTCTCGAGACCTTTCGTCATCTGGAAGCACGCGCTTGCCCCATTGGTAAGCCTATAATTAGAGCTGCGGAGCCGATCAGGCCCCACGCTCCAGGTCACCATCCACTGGCATCCAGTGCTGGACGCTGCAACGGCGACCCCTTTTCCCCCTCGGCCGACTACCAGCAGATTACCAATAGCACTAGCAGGCAATGATGCCGAGCGTGCCGCGGGACCCGTTGTTATGTGAGCAGCGCTTCTTGAAACTGCTGCGTGCTTGATACTCGTCATCTGCGAGTACCTGTTTCCATGGATCCCTCATGGGGGTGAGACATGGAGGGCCGATCCGGTGGGGAGCATTCGTCGCGGACACCAATCCAAATACAGTCGAATATGGACGCACGCCGTCCGGACTCGGAACAAGCCTAATCCTCAGCCGCGCGCTACGGGAAGGCCAATTCGTTCACGCATCAGGGATTCTGGATTCGCTCGTTTATCGTCAGTCCATCAGCCGCGTCTCGTACGAGACATGGTGATCATCAGCGGTCGGATCCTGCATTATCGTAGTGTGATTGTCGACACATTGTATTGTTCAATCATGTCTAGCTTCAGAAACGGCAGCGCTTCCACCCAACACACAAAATCAACTTCCCACTTATGCGCCGGAAACACCATGATCCTGATTCCCGAAAGTACAAAATGGACCCATGTTCCAGAGATCCAACCTGATCTCCTTCGGCTGCCCACTTCCGTGCTTGCCCGATACAAGAGAAAACCCGATGCATCGAATGTGAGCCCACGCGTCAAATTCAGAATGAACACTCTCTGCAAGAAAAAAGCTCAACAGAGCGGGGAAAACAAGAAGGTGAGATATGAACAAATATGCGTGACACCGGTGGTGCATGCACAAGAAAAGAGTAAGGGGATTGCTTGTCGCTTTTGGGTGGTCTGCAGCGTGCAGTGTGCGATTGCGCCTCCACACCGATGTCGGTGTAGAAGTCGCTGTATTTGGGCGTGGAGCACGTTAAGTCGTCCAGTAAAACATCATCATGCCGCGCGTGCAAGTGTAAGGACGTCCAAACCGATTGTGAGGGACGAGTCTCGAGAAGTATCGTGCCAAGGCCACACTTCAGAAGGCGTCTTCATCCGTCCACTCGCTCCCAGATATTATGCGGTTGCCCTCAGCATCGATCATGCCATTTCCTGAATGCATGGACGGCGGGATGCCGCGAATCCTCTTGACCTGGCCCGCCTGCGGCCTCGAGTATTCGTCGTCTGGGGTAAAACGCTTATTCCGGGCAGCGCGGACCTTGGCATAGTATGCGTCGGACGCATCGGGCTCAGGCTCCGAGTTGTCATCGTAAGTCTCCCAGTTCTCAGAACCTGATATCGCTGTGGACGTGTTTGAGATTTGCCGTGGTGGTGGCGCTTGTGGGTACGCCGCCCGCATTGACCTGTGCGATTGTTGCTGCAAGTAGGAACGTTCGTAACTGTTGTTGGAGTGGCGGTCATCGTATACGTCTTCCGGCTCTACTTGGCGTACAATACTCGATTCGAGACCGGTGCCACGGTAGGGGTTGGCAGGAGTCTGAAGCTCGGGTGGAGGAACAAGCTCCCGCATCTTCGGTGGCGGCGCCCTCATCATCGTCGGCGCTTGACGTCCAGCACCAGGTGCGGCACGGGATTCAGGCCTTGGCCGTTCGGGGGAGTTGTTGCCATGCTTGAGATTAGAAAGCGGTACTCGGGCCGGTATCCGCGAGGGACTAGCTTTCGGATCTTTGGGCAGCTGGCTGGCTGTCGGCGGCTTCCGTATCGTGCCCCCAGCAGTTGCTCCTGGAGTTTTAGGTCTTGTCGGCGGCGCCACAGGGGCACGACTGGAATTGCTGTTGGCGCGACTGGGACCTGGTGTTCTTTGGGGTTTGGCAGCCGAAGCAGGCACGCCAGGAGTCTTCGGACGAGCACCTGGAACAGCAGCCCGTGGGGCTTCGACTTCAAGCGCGTCGAGATACCGCTCGCCATGAACGAGGAAAGGCCTTCCGTACTCGTCCTCATATTTTGCGAGCAGCTTTGCGAGTTCTGCAGCGACCTTCGGAAGCTCCTTTGCGATTCGTTTGCGCATCTTCTCCTCGCGTAACAATTTGCCCGGGTCTCTCTTCTCGCCCTTTTGGCCGCGCAGCATCAACCGAGACGCATCCTGACTGGAGCTCGCGAGCTCGTCTCGATCATGAGTCAACGTCTTATGCTTGTCGACGAGGGCGAGTGTAGGTGCGCGCTGCTCCCGTAGTGACTCGAGTCTGGCCAGCTCGCGCTCGTGCGCCTCGAGCAGGGCGTCACTGTAAACATCAGAGAATGCGGGAGTGAACTCGAGCATCTCATCCTCGGAAAAGTACAGAGCATCCCAGAGTTCTTGTATCCTATAGCGGGCATCCTCGACGAAGACGTGCAGGTTCTGGCGCTTGAGCTCGTTGAGGCGGCTGAGCTCGTCCTCGAACTCGTTGATCTGTCGGATGCCACAGCCGCGGTTGCTGTTCAGGAACGTCTTACGCTCCGACTCCTCCACACCGAGCTTTTCCCATAGCGTCTCGACCGCCACCTTGAGATCTTTGAGACGTTTCTCTCGGTTCTTTTTCTCGTCGGATAATTTGTCCCGCTTGCTCCGTAGCCGAGCAATGTCATCTTCATGCAGGCCAAGCTGTTCAGGGGCCTCGCGATAGTACTTGACGAGGGCGGCATCCGTCTGCGCCTGTGGCGTGCCCAGCTCTGCCCATAGCTGGATTGTGCTCTGCGCCAATGCTTTCACGGTCTCAACGCGGCGTGTGTATTCTTCGTAGACTCTTGTGAACTCATCGTCAAGTCTGTCGACGTATGATGGTGACAAGTCAAAGCTTGGTGGTATCGACTGGTTGGGGCCGACTTGTGGAAGGGCGATCTTGACGAAGCTTGCTTCGAGATGTGACGAATACGACTCTAGTGCTTGTACAAGTTCTGTGGCAGTTGTCAGAACACGAAAGTCTGAGAAAGCGCAATACCAGGCAATGAAACTTACTGTTGACTTGCTCGAATCGCTCACGGTGGAGCTTGCTAATCTGTAGGTGCTTCTCCTTGAGCCCAACCAGACACCTGGATAGTGGGTATGTGACTTTGAGATCCATGTCGTCGGAGGGGTGTGACAAGCGCTGTTTGCTGTCATCGAGGGATGCTTCCATTTGTCGGATGGTGGTGATTATGCAGTTTGCTTCGTCCAGCATCTCTCTCTTTTCGTTGGTGACCCCCCTTACATGGTTATGCAGGGTCTCGGAGAGGGCTGCGAAGAGCTGAAAGTTGCACATATTAGCCCTGAATGTCCTGTAGAAAGTGGTTGAGCTTTGCCCTTGCACAGAGGGATATACGAACCTCTTCTTCGCGGCGTTCGCGCTCATGACTCGACACACCGATCTCATCGAACAAGCCATGCAGCTGGCCGATGATGGTGTTGACCTGCTGTGACAGGTAGCTGGCGTCCATGCTAGGCAATGTAGTACGCGCGGGGCGTTGTAAAGGGTGATCTGAGATGCGCCGTTATGTTGTAGTCGTCTTCACCGACGTTGTGATCTCTGAATGGATGTCGCGACTAGCCGGCGCCGCTCAAAGTGAGGCGAGTGAACCTGATGGATTCAGGGATGGAAGTGGTAGCACCACAACTAAGTGGTCAATATTGCCAGAAGATCGTCGTGGTCGGACGTCGATGCATCGCAGGTGGTTCGCTTGAGCTATGTCTCGGTGTCTCGCCAGGCGTGGATGATGTGCGCAGCGAATTGTGATGCGCTTGTTGTTGGCGCAGTGTGTGAGAGCAAATCTGGGTGGCGTCACAGTACAACAAGGGAAACGCCAGATGGTGACGAAGTGAAGATATCCGGACTGTGCGGACAGACGAGGTAGACAGGCTGGTGTAGGTACTATGTAGCTTTCGCGCAAAGGAGGGGTGGAAACACCATGTACCGATTCACGGCGCAGGTTGTCGCATCATCAACACGGCTGGCCTCGTGGCTCCATTGTTGTCATTGTGCTTGCGCGACTCTTATCGATAGGCCTAACCCGCACCAATGGCCGTCCCGCAATTGTTGGCCAGGCAACACGCCAGAATGGCTCGTCAGTTTCACTCAAACATTCCGTGCCATCCTATCATTTCCCATCCTTCCCAATCAATAGCGAACAGTCTGCTGACTCCTGAGGAGAGTTGGGTAGGCTAGTTATGGGCAAGGACAGGCCAATCGCGATTGCGACGTATCAACACTCTCAACATAGTTGATCTGCACGCACAGATGTGCTGCCTACTGCTGGGAAACGCAGGCCTTGATCGCTGCGCTAAACTTGAACGAACACAACATATTCCCACTCTAAGAACGAAGTTTCGTAGCTGGAGCTGGAGCATTTGGTAATGACCAGGCTGTGTCTCTTTGTGCGTCTTGCGCGTCTCCCCGTGGCACTCCCTGCTCGCTACGGCAGGGTCTAAGCCTGAACAGCAAAGAATTCCATGAAAAGTGGGACGGTTCGCACTCACACAAAGCGCAAGTGGTACAGAACAGTCTGTCAGTCCCTTGACTGACACACTGCTGTTCACTACTCTCGACCCAACAAAGTGAAGCATGAATACCATATTGTTTCAAGACACGCGATGCACGATCACTCAACAAGATCAGCTCAGTGAGAGTGGTGTGAGCATGAAAGCGATTGTTATTGCCAGCACAGGCGCTTGGTCTGTGTGGACAGGGGGGAATATATAAGCTCAAACGCCAGGGCTTAGAACCCAGTTGCAACCATGTTGCCTTCCCAGGAACTCCCAATTGTTTGTACAAAGTGTCCTGGTCTCCGGCCAGAGAGGCCTTTCTATGTTTTCCTAGTCCGAAAGGGTCGAAACTCCAGAGTCGTCTCCATTGGACTGACTCGCGAAAAAGCTATGTGCTCGTAGAAGTGAAAAGAAGTAGTTTGATGTGGATGCGTGTGTCGTTGTCTCGTAACATCAATAGAAGTGAAGAAATCATCTGGAACTCCCGACCAGAAAGCCAGCAAGGGGCAATCTAGTTGTTGAGGAGCCAGCTGCCGAGGGTGGTCCAGGCACCGGCGGAGTCGAGGAGCTGAGCAGCAGGGCTGACGAAGCCATCGGCGGGGGTACGCGAGGCGCCAAAGAAGCCGTACTCGAGAACGTTGGGGTTGGAGTCCATGTATTCGGCAATCTGCTTGGTGAAGGTCTGGACAGAGTTGGCATCGCGGCTAGTGCTGCCGATCTCGCTGACAGCAAGAGGGATGCCGTAGGTCGCAATACGCTCCTCCATGTAGGCCTTGGCAGCAGCAACCTCGGTCTCGGCAGGGGCGTCCTGGCTGGTGTAGAAATGGACACCGAGGAAGTCAGGCTTCTCTGAGGCGGAGAGTCTGCCCATGAAGTCGGAAAGCCAAGCGGAACCCTCGCCGTTGCTGGCAGGGGCAGGGCTGACGAGCAGAGCGCCGGTCGAGGCACGGAGAGGGAGCATCTTCTGGCGCCAGGCGGCAACAGCAGAATCGACCGAGATGCCGTTGCGCTCAGGCTCGTTGAAGAAGTGGACGATCTTCTTGACGTTGTTCGTGGCAAGGTCAACGGCAGCCTGCCAGTTGTCACCCTCGAGCTCCTGGGGGCTGCGGATCATGGGCTGAAAGCGGACTCCCTTGGGGATTTCAGCCGGGGTGTGGGTGCCCCAGTTGATAACCGCGAAGATCTTGGACGAAGAAGCAATGGACTGGGCGCTGGACTGCAGAGCAGGGGCAGAAGAAGCGTCCCGGGTGTTGGTCCAGTCCCAAAGAACGATACGCTTGGCGCCGGGAGTGTCACGGGGGACAGGGGCGGCGTTGGCAACAGGCATGGCCGCCAGGAAAGCCGTGAGGCAGGCGATGAACTGAGTGTTGAAGATCTGCATGGTTGCGATATGATTGTGTGTTTCGAGGCTCTCTGAGTGACCAGCAAGAGATTGACTGAGAAGAGTAGGGTTGGAGGCTTGTGTCTTATAGCTTTGCCAGAAGGAATGGTGTTGCACGAGGCAGAGAAGGAATGTTGGACCGCGTCAAGCAGTGGTACTCGCAGAGCACAAGACAGACAAGTTGAAGGATGGTGTGAGGAGGGAAGGAGTCTCTGAGAGAAGGCCCAGAATGTTTGAGAGATGTTCCGGACCTTTAAGCAAGTTCAGGCACAGGTAAAGCGAGCCTGCGGGCGGCGAGGTAGACGCCTTGCTTCTTCGAAACCCACTTTGAACAAGCTAATTCGGTGGACAATGCCCGTTTCCCACAAGTCGGGGCCGGCTAGGCCTGATCCCACGGTCCACCGCGATGCAGCCGCCACGTCGCATGCTGGCCGCCAACGAGTCGGCATGTGGGACGAGAGTCAGTCAGCGTCGTCGCAAGCACCTCAAGCAGAGGCGCGCGAGTAGCGAAACCCCGGCTGGGCGTCGCTCGAGTCGTCTCTGGGCCCCGACTTGGAGGATGGTGGGTCGGTTTGTCGAGTCCGTCGCCAGCTCAGTTGTGCGTACCTGGATCGGCTGCAGGGCTGGAACCATGCAGCTGGAACCCGGACGAATAGGATAGCGAACGCCCCCTCCCCGGAACCCTGTGGCTTGCTGACGGCCTGGTGCTAAAATGGTCTCCGGTTGCTCGACTTGCTGTCTTCGTCCGACATCTGGCAGCAGTCGTGCCGTGCGCGAAGTGGCCTCAGAAGAGTTTGCCCGGGTGTTCCGCCCACCGCCCAACTGGGTCGAGCCGAAAGCATTCTTGGCCCGGAGAGCTTTCGCATCGTTGGCACCACAAGTCATGACTCTCGTGGCAGGTGTCGACTTGGCGGTTTGGCCTGACAAAAGAGGATGCCACGTCTCACATCGTGCTGTAGCCCACGCCAGCTAGTCAGGCTCAGGGGGCCCGAGTCCACGACCAAGCCGCGCGCGTATGGTGGCTCTGTCGTGCGGGCAGGCTGCCAAGTCGAAGAAGCAGCGCTGCGCTGGTGGCCTCTGGGTCGAGGCTGTTGGGACGCGCGCAGGCTCCGCCCAGCAGGCTTGCCATGTGTTGTGCCTGTCTGTCCCAGGCGAGCAGGCAAGGCTCCAGCCAGACCAGCGATCAGCGATCAGCAATCAGCTCAAGGGCCGTTGCAAAGGCTGAAGGTGCGCGTTGGGGGGCCGAGGGGGCCGGGTCCGCCGATGGCGACTACAGTCCAAGGATCCAAGGACGGAAGAGACTTCAGGGAGACGAGGAAGCGGACGAGGTGGGAGTGGAGACACCCACCTCGGTGGACACTGGGCGGGCGGGTTCCTGAGTTAGAGCGAGCCCGTTCTGAGCCGCGGGGCGCTGCTGGCCAGTCGCCGCGCCAAGGCCGGTCCCCATCCTCAAACCTTTTTCTTTTCTTCTCCATCCACGACAAGGAGGGGCGTGTCTCGAGCACCCAGAAGACGTCTCTTCTGGGCCTCGATGCATCCTCCACGGTTCTCCAACAAGGACCACCACTGCAAGGTACCGCACCCACACTGCCTGCTGATTCGCCGGACCTGCATCGTGGATGCAGCCTTTTTCGCGGTCTCGCTGCAACTCACTCGTCAGCATGTACTCAGCATCACAGCCGGCAGGACAAGACAGAGCTCAACCAAGACCCAAGCTTGGTCTTTGAAGACGTCTGGTAGTACTTCTGACGCTGCAGTGCACCCCAACTAGATGCCTCGCTTGTGAGAGGGAAGAGACCGTTGCAGTGGAGCCGAAATGCTGAGCCGCAGATCAACAATGGCCGGCCCATACAGCTTTCTTGTTTTCGACTCCAGCTCGTCAGCGTCGGGCATGTACTGCTACCGACGTCATGAACTGCTGCCAAGTCCCGCATCTCACGCTGCTACTTCGCAAACTCTGCAACCAACACCAACTGGCTTCATAACCAGCTTGCCTCCATGGTCAGAGCGAGGATAATTGGGTTTGATCACGGGTCAAGACTAGGCATGATTACGTGGCCAGCCATGGGCGGTGATGTTGGCCGTCTCGTGATACCCGGATGTCGCTTGGAGTGGTCCTTCACAACGATGGCAGCTTACGAACTCCCCATCCTAACCCATCGCACCAAGCCACCCGCGCGGACAACATGCACTGCTACTTACTCCGGCCTCCGTACGGTAGGCAGGCACGCAATTATGGATATCCTCTGGGTCGCAAGTCAGAATCTGCTCAGGCAAGACAAAGGACTCTGCCAAGACCCGGAGAACAAGATCAGATGCTGGTCGGCCCACACCACAGCCGGCCGATGTGGGATGCAGTCCACACGTCTGCTTGCGTGCTTGCGTGGCCCGTGGCTGGAGCTCTGATCAAGGGTTGGGTTGAACGTTGACAATTCCTGCTGGCACGCACGGTACATCCAACTACCTAGGTACCCAACCTCCCCAAGGGATATCGACGTTTGGACCGGTACAAGATGGTACCTGGCCGTCTGGCCCCAACCTAGATCACAGGCGGCGAGGATTGCCCGGAGCCGCGGCTCCCTGTTTGGGAACACACTGCGGATGCAGCGAAGTGTGGGAGTGGGCCATGTTTGGTGTACGCAGGCCCTGTTGTCTCCACTCCGACATCGCCCAGACTCGAGGCTTTGTTCTCAGCCAAACTCCGACCTTCCGATGTTGGGGGGTTGAGAACACGTTGGCGGCTGGCGAAGGTCCCCATCCCAATGCCCGGCAGCTGCAGGAACAAAGCCCCCCTCCCTGGGTTGCAGACGGGCTCAGTTGTGGCAAAATGGTCCTGCATCGAAGTGGGCACCCGGCACCATCCATCACAACAGGAACAGGCTGGATTGGCAACGGCCTCGGCCAGATACCTGGCGCGATGGCCAGCCACTTTGGGACTTGACGGACCGATCTGCGCGAGCCTTATTCCGTGCTGCAGTCTTGTTCCTGGCTAAAAGCAAGTATTGCGCACTGACCACTACTAGCAGCTCTGAGGGTTGCGGGCTCGGCCGGGCTCGATCATGGTTGTCCGATGGGATGCAATCCTGCAATGAAGTGACGAAATGTGCAATCATGTAGCTGCAGAATAGATACAGGAAAAGCATCAGCTCGTCCTGCCAGGCTGCGCTTCCATGACACCGAAAATACCCTCGGACTGCTTGCCCGTTCCCCCGGACCCCAAGGTCGTGGCTGTGTGCTGTAGGATTCACGCAACCATGGGGGCCACTGCGATGCAACAGCACAGGATCCTCTCAACATCCAACTTTGGAACTTTGCCGACAATCAGCTATGCGCAGGTACTCGCTGGCCTTGTCTGTCAAACGACTGGCAGCAAAGTGGCAAACGAAGGAACGGCCTGAAAATAGATACTGCTTGGGGGCCGGCGACCAAGCTAAGGCGCATACTGGGTACCACGACATATCATTGGATGTCTTGCGGGCTCGTAAAATGGTCTCACCTCCGTCCTTTCCCCAGGGTTGTCATGCAGCGTTGTCGCACAACCGTGCCTGTGCACGGTCACATTTGCAGATATGGTGTTTGTACGAGATCTCATCTTCTGAGATGGTCTCCCCCAATCCGGCTCCACGTTCGTCCAGCTTGGCCAGGGTGGGCTGCATGTACACGGCATGGAGCATTGCCCGTTGTACGTCGCGCAGACCACTGTGGTGGTGGTGGGATTCTGCCAGTGTCCGCAAAGCCCACCCGGCCATCGCATCGCTCGTGGCAGCCCAGGCCGGGAACGAGTGTGGTTTCTGCAACCAGCGCTTCCATGACTGGTGCGGGAGCCTGCCAGAGGCGTCCGCTTCTTTTCCAGTCCTGCTCAAATCACAGTTTCGTAAGACGTCAGCGAAGCCGTCCTTGTCAGGCGACTCAATTGACGAAGAACCGGCAACGGATCAAGGTGTGGGCATAACGGCGACAAGTCTTCCCCGTGCTTCTTGCCGCGCACAAGTATCAGGAGCCAGATAGACCCGTGCGAGGGAGATGTTTGAGCCCTACAACATGACACACCCGGAAATAATGCGCTAGACCCTTTCCACTCTGAATTAAAACCAAGATAGAGGACAAACCGTGGCTAGAACGGCATCCGGCCGCGTTCCCCTCAAGAATGAGAAGAACAGACGGCGCCATGTCTTCCGGATGCAGACCTTTCCCAGAGTCCTGAGGCTTCCAAGCTGGCCCCCCCACGAGACCTAGATACATGTGAGGCTACGGCTGGTACAATGAGCCTCCGCGCATCCCCCTCCAGATGGGGCATACTTCCAGAAGCGATTAGAGTTCTGGCTCGCCCGGGACTAGGACTCTTCCAGCTTCACGTTGATCCTCTTGAGTTGTGCTGTCTCAGGGCTTGGACCTGACCTAGATCCCCCATTCGGGTCAGGCCATGCGCTCTGCCTCCGGTGCTTGAATCATCTGGACTCCCCGTCGACCATCCCGATCCGGCCAAGAGGGGGGGGGAAGGAGGCGCAGTGCGCGTCTCACCAGTCATCCCGCATCTCAACGGCCTCGCCGTCGATCCTCGTTAGCCAGCTTCCCCGCAGTCCAGGTTCCGGCCCGTCGCATGACCCTCGACACGGGAGCAGCTTCTTCCAAGTACGTACTGCACGAGCGCGTGGCTTAATCCGTGATATTGGCGGTCCCTCCGACGCGCGGGACAGCTGCAGTCGGGGTGATCATCGCCGCTGGCAAGGGGCTTCCCAAGGTATTGCTTCCCAAGGTATTCGGGGCTCCTTGAGCAAACGAGCAACTGTGGCACCGGGCTTGGGAGACCCGAGAACTCTACGGGAAGAGGATAGAGATGGGTGCACACAGTGCAGCCGAGCAGGGGACTTGAAGGGTATCGGATATCGCCCTTGCGCGCACCGCATCACAGTATCGTCTTGACCAATATCACAGGAATAACAAATCAAACAAAATAAATCGAAAAGTCAACGCGGTTTCGACATTGCGGCAGCCACTTACACGACAGCGCTTCCACTCCGGATCTCAATGCTCAGTCTGCGACAACTATTTCCTCTCATTGTTTACTACTTCTATTAAAAATGTAAGGATGGCACAAGAGACAAGTCACAGCAAGCCTATATGCGACTCATGGCACGCTCCGTGGCCAGGAATTGATTCCGCAGAAACAGATACTGGTGATATTTGCGAGAAATGGACCATGGTTCATGGACACATACATAATGATCATCATGTCAATTTTCCTTGCTATTAATGGAGGCCTATGTTATGAAGTTTGAGCCGGGAATTTTGCGAACAGGACCAAGGGCTCAGTCCAACACCCTGCCCGCAGTGCTGGATGTGCTGCGGTCCTTGGTCTGCGTCTTCTTGAGCGCCCTGCCAGCTTGGATCTCGCCCAGGAGACCGGATGGTCGGCCACCACCACTGGGTGCTGCTGGTGCACCTCCAGGAGGAGGCGGAGGAGGCGGCGCTGGTGGTGCCATGCCTGGTGCCGGAGGAGGAGGCGGCGGCGGTGCAGAAGGCGCGCCAGATTCGGGCATCGGCGGCGGCGGCGGAGGAGGTGCTGCCGGGCTTGCGCTAGGCATAGGTGGCGGCGGCGGCGGTGGTGCGGGCGGCGCAGCGGGCGCCGATTCAGCCGCCGAAGGTTCTGAAGCCGCTGGTGCTGGCGGTGGGCTGAACGGTGGAGACGCCACAGCAGGTGAGCCTCTGGCAGACTTATCTCCCGCTGCAGACAGCGGTCGAGGCGGGCCCATGGAGCCAAAGAGAAGCGAGGCAAGGTGAGCGGCGCCAGGAGCCGGACGGTCGTCGTCCGAATCGTCATCATCGTCGTCATCGCTCGCCCCCCACTCGTCGTCCGTGTCAGGCCTTTTGCGAGAGATAGGTCCGGTGGGTTGTGGTACGATAGGGGCTGCAGGCTTGCTCTCCTGGGTCATGCGGTGGAAAGGGTTCGTAGAAGGGGGACCCGGTAATGGCGGTGCCGCCTGCGCAGGAGCGGGCGAAGGAGCCGACGGCGCCGGAGCCGAGTCGGAAGGCTGCGACATCATGCGGAAGTAGGGATTGCGGTTCTCGCCATCCGTGGGAGGACTTGTCACGATAGACGGAGCAGCAGGAGGCGACGAAGGCTCACGCTTGAGCTCCTCGCTTCCACGCCCACCAGCAGGTGTCGATACCTGTGGGGTAATCTGCTCAGGACCCTCCTCATCAGAGGACGATTCGTCGTCAAGAGCCTCAAGCTGACGCTGGAGTTCGAGCTCACGCTGTCGAGCAGCCTCGATCTCTGCTTTCTGCGCGGCCAGCCTGGCTTCCTTCTCCTTGGCATCCGCCATGGCCGCCTTCTTCTTCTGCTTCTCCTCCTGCTTCTTCAACTTGCCCTGTCGGACTTGTTCTTCGAGCGCCTTGAGCCGTGCAGACGCTGCGTCTCGCTCGTGGTCAAGGTCGTTCTCTTGTTCCCTGGCGGACTCCCTGTGAGATGTCAGCATGTTTGCCATAGTGTGAGTGAGATAGAAAGACTTACTCTAGCTGCTGAGTTGCTAAGTGCTGAGCCTCGTGTTCGCGAGCGAGGCGCTCTTCCTCAGCCTTCTTCGCGGACTCCTCTTCTGCATGTCCCCTCGACTCATCCATGCGAGTCGTCTTGCGCGGGGCAGGGGCTGGGGGTGCCCTCTTCTGACTCTCCTGCTTGACAGCTGGTGGAGGGACACCTTGCTCTTCAGCGATACGAGCCTGCCTTTCAGCTTCGCGCTTGGCATCCTCCTCCTGTGCCTGACGCAGCTTGGCTGAGCGCTCGGCCTGCTCTCTCTCGGCACGCTGTGCGGGAGTCTCACCAGACTTGGCGGGAGCTTTGATGCCCAGAGCCGCCAAGCGCTCAGCCATGCGTTGTTCAGCCTGTTGTCTGATGAATGCTGCCCGTTCCTCTGGAGTCTTGTAAGCAGAGTAAGAGCCGCCAGGTGCGGGGGACCTGGTACTAGTAGGTGTAGCTGTCTGCGAAGTAGCGGCCGGACTCTCAGTGCGAGCAGGGGGCTCTTCCGCTCGCACGGGAGCTGCGGTTGCACCACGACCACCACTGCGGTCTTGGTTCCTGACTCGTGCGGCACGGCTTGAGCGTTGGAGTTCGAAAATGAAGTCTCGCACTTCGTCCTCGACTCCAAGGGCGTCTTCCCAACGACGTCGCTCGTGCTCATTCGTGGCACTCGGACCACCTTCCTTGAGGCTGTCCTCTATGCCCCGAGAGAAGTCGTTGACACTCTCCTCAACATCACGAACCATGCGTTCATTGTTCTCCTTCTCGGTTCTGATCTTGAGGTTCTCCTCCTCCAGGCGTTTTGCGCCAGAGTCATCCTCACCAGGGATATCGACTTTCTTGCCGGTAAGTGCAGCGGTGCGCTGTTGCATCATCGCCTTAGCCCGGGCCCTGAGACGGTCGGCTTCTGTCACAGAACCACCTGGACCGGTTCCGACTATGGCTGAGGCGCTATTAGGGTTGGCTTTAGCATCTTTCAGCCGGAATAGCTCCAGTCTAGCTTCTGCGATCGCTGTCTCCGTCTTCCGGACCTGGGAGGCGATCTGTGGAATCTTGTCCACCAAGTTCTGCAGCTGGCGCTTCAAAGCTCGGCGTTCCGCATCAGAGTCTCCACTGATCAAAGACGCATTTGGATGGGAGTCGATGTCATCTTGGATACGGCGGATCCGTCGGTATAGCTCTTCCGCCTCGCGTCGATCACGGCGATCGAGGATGTCATCTTCCTCAGCGGCGGTCTCATCTTTGAAGTCCATGGCATCCAGCAGGACCTCCTTTTCCTTTATCTTCTTTCTCAGTTGCTCCAGAGTGAGGTCGTCATTCGATGTCACGGAAGAGGGAGACTCAGGGCGGGGAGAGCTGGTGCCGCCAAGTCTTCGCCGGGCACTCGACTTGTACCCAATGTTGTCGTCGTTGTTCTTGTACACGGTCGCATCCTTCCGGCCACCAGCGGAACCAGCAGAGGCATTACCACGGAAGGAGTGGTTCTTGAGATAGCTCACACCTGTCTTTTGGGGCAGCAAAGAAGCTCCAGAAGACTTACGGAAGTCTGATTCTTTGTTGAGCATGTTTCGCATGGTGTCAAGCGAGGCACTGAAGTTTCTTGTCGATGGCGGGATGAGCTCGGCTGGCAGAGTGTTGGGAATAGGATAGCCATTGAGCTTTCGGTAGATGAGATGCATGGCGACAGCAAATTCATCGAGATCAAGTCGTCCCTTGTTTCCATTATCAGACAGAGTCCAGATCCGCTCAAGGTCGTTCTTATCGAGACCACTCTGACCCATGATCTCGATCGCTTGATCTCCGCCGATGTAGCCCTTACTAAGTCCGTCCCAGGCGCGGAAGAGCTCGTCGTATCTCTTCTTCTCGTCCTTGGTGATAGCCCACGGGATGACGGCATTGCCGGAAAGACCAGCTGTAGTGTAGTTTTGCTGTTCGCGGTGCTGACCAGGCATCATACGTGCCTGAAGGGCGTCGATATTGGGCAGCCCTGTGGCGGGGGCGTTGACCAAGCCCCATTGCCCCGGCCGGCCAGTCGGCTGTGCGTTCAGAGGGGCTATGCCGCCGGGATTCAAGCCGCCAGCACCATAGCCGGTCGGCATCGGGGGCATGGGAGGCCTGGGCCCGTTGTAGCCTGTGGGCTGGGGGTTGTTGAGAGCCCCCGGGTATCCGGTCTGGTTGACTTGAAGTCCTTGAGGCATCCCCGGCTGTTGGCCACCGAATCCCGTTGGCTGGCTCGGAAAGCCAGTCATCTGCGCCTGCAGTAGCTGCGAGTTGGCGGAAGATGAAACAGGCTGCGGCTGCTGAATAGTCGGTGCTTGTCCTGAGCTCTGCCGTGTAAAGTCAGGAGTGCTCGATGTTGGTTCCGCATTGGCAGCGTCTTCCGCGACACTGAAGCTGATGATGTCGACCATACTAGATACTTCGTTCTTGATGTTTTCAGGAAGGCTGCCAGGAAGCGGCTTGCCGACCATCTTAAGATTGCAGAGATACATGGCGAGGGCAAATTCGGGGAAGTGAAGCTCGCCGGACCGCGTAGTATCAGAAAGTGTCCTGCACGACGCTCAATTAGCCAATGCTGGTTACAATATACGGCCAATGCTTACCAGATCTGGGACAGAGCGTCGCCGTCGAGTCTGGACCTGAGCAGCAGGTCTCTCGCCTTCTCACCAGACATTGTAACCTCCCTCTCGCCGATAGCGGACTTGAAGAGCGTCTCGAACTTGGACTGGTCTTGCGCTGTGATGAAAGACAACCTGATGTTCGGGATCTTATTCACTGGCTTAGCCTGGCCCCTCCGCCCCCTTGGCTGCGTGTCGGAGCCACCACCTGACTTGAACGAGGCTGCCATTGCACTGAAACCTGTAGCCTGGGATAAGAGAGGAGGTGCGCTCGGCGGTGGGGCTGGCGCTGAGGCCTGAGGAGTCGGCGATGGGAAAGCATGTTGAGGTTGTTGTTGCTGCTGGAACTGCTGAGGGATCTGTGGCATGGGCGGTTGGCCGGTCTGGAAGCTCTGTTGCTGAGGTGCTTGCTGTCCGGGAAAGCCAGTGTACTGAGGCTGGATCCCCTGTTGCTGCTGCGGGAAGCCAGTAGCTTGCGGCTGCAGACCTGGCTGGCCAGGAAAGCCAGTGTATTGCTGGCTCAGTGGAGCTTGGCCGAAGCCCGTCTGTTGAGGTGCGAATGGGCTCTGTTGCTGACCTGGATGCTGCTGGCCTGGACCACCAACCCCCATGCCGTAGGAGCTGCCAAACTGCTGTTGGCCGGGTCGCAAGCTGTTGCCGCCGCCGCCGAGGAAGGAATTGGAGTTTGAATACATGGTCGCTGGAAGGCAGCCTCTAGAGGCGCAGGACTATGTGGAATGGAGGGGTTTGCAGGCCTGTGAGACCGACAGGTGCGGTTGACGAAGGTAATCGAGCAAGAGGCGATGACGGATGACGAAGCTCCTTTGGAGAGCCAGGAACGAGCGCAAGCCAGCGAAAGGAGCCGTCAGCCATGCGACCACTCTGTGCACGGACCATACGTGCAGGCTGCCGCGTGCCTAGGTTGTGCCTCGGACAAGATATCCTACCCGGCAGCGGCCCCTGAGCTTCTCTCACAAACAGCTTCCGAAATGAATCAAGTCTTTCCCTAGCACAGTCCCTCCGGCCCAGAGCCTACTTTATCTCGTCCTGCAGGACAAAGCCGGGGGCTTAGTAAACAGTACTGCTCTGCTGATTACGGAGCTTCGTGGCAAAATGTCCATCTTCAGATTGGCTGAAGTATCGAGCGTGCCTCGCGTGCCTTACAGCTGCCGGCGACCCATAGTCCCCGGACGTATCATACGTCACTCCTGCATGTGAGACATTCTCCACCTGTCGCGAATCAGTGTCAGTTATGCCTCTGGTGCTCGTGAACAGTAGCCCGTCGCAGTTGGTGCTTGCTTGGTCATGATACCGCATGATCTCATCTGACTTTGGTAACTATCACAGGACATAGACTCTAGACACGGGCATTGGCAGAACCTCAAATGCACAATGTGTGTTACACGCCTATATACTGGAAGCTACAGTGCCTGCTGGGCATGGTGAAACATCCACTGCCAATGACTACGGTCTACGGGTGGCTCCCACTGTGCCACTGCTGGTCAAGCGATCAAGGCACACAATAAAGCGCCCGAGACGAGGAAAGACAGTCTCCCTGCATAGGTCCAGACTTACAAGTGAATTCTGTGGAGGCCCAGTTCTGGGTGATCGTATGTTGTACAAGTTCCTGAAAACGTGGCTTTTCTGACAACTTTGTTTGCCTCATGATGGGCAGTGCAGTTGGAAGGGATAAAACGGTCATGCCGCTAAATCTGGCTCCATGAAGCTGGACATTAACACTAAAAGCGCAACTTATAGAGGGTCGGAGCTCGAAAGAGCTGGAGATGATGCTGCCAAACCTTGTGATGTGGTTTCTTTTGTGGTCTAAGTCAAGATAGAATTCATCGCCGGCTTCGTCGGTCATCGTGCCGATGCCTGTCGCGGTCCCGGTCTCGGTCATTACTCCCCCGATCGTGGCTGTCTCTGTACCTCTCGCGGTCGCGCTCTGATTTGTAGCTGTCGCGATGTCGGTCATCTCGGTCGCGTCGTTCTTTGTCTTTGCTGCTTCGGTAATCTTCAAGCCGAGGGCGGCGCTCTCGGTGTCCATGCTTCCTGGCGAGTTCGGCCTGCTTTATCTCCTGGTCCTCCTTTGCGCCGAGCCCCATAAACTGTGTTCGGCGCTTGACTTCTTTGGCCTTGGGAGCTCTTTCATCTCCTTTCCAGCCCATGCCACGCAACATGGCTGCACCAAACTCCCCGTCGGGGATCTGGTCGTACTCGTCTACTGTAGACACCTCCGCCGCCGCTTCGACAGCACGACGGTAAGAGTCCTCCTCGTTCATCGGTGCGGGCCCCTTCGCCTGTGTCTCACTACTGGTGATGACGATATCCTGTCCGACTTTCCGTCGTTTGCCCTCGAGTGCGTCGATAGCATCCTGCTCTTCATCTCGGGGAGGGGAATTGCGCGCGTCAGGCCTGTCGCCTTCCACCTCAACTTTATCGCTGCCTGCTTTCACAATGTCTGAAGAATCCTTCTTCGACACGCTAAGACCCCATTGAATGTCTTTTTCCTGATCGGGCAGCTCCTTATCTCGGAGCGCATCTTTCCTAGGGTCGACGGACTGCTCTGATGCTGATGTATCCCTCGTGCCTCGGGAGCGTATTTCGGCTTTCCAGTCTCGGTTTCTGTGGCCACCGATCACGAATGGCGCTTTCGATGCGGCACCCGTGTCTGTTCTCCTATGCCTTGGTGCTGTTTCGTGCTCTGCGCCATCAGCACCAAAGCCTGTGACGGCTTCGAGCTTCCCAACGCCTTCGTCATCGTCGTCGGATTCTGAGTCACCGCCGAGGGCGTGTCGTCGCTGACGCTTGCCTAGGGTCGATGGAGGATCCGGCTTCCGTGTCGAGATTGATTTCTTTGTCGCCTGACTAGTCGAAGGCTTGCCTCCAAATTTGATGGCGATGCGCGGTGCGTGGGTTGCTGGCGGGGGCTCGGGCATTTTGTAGAGACAGATGCGTGATGTGTGGCTGTTCTGTTGAAAGATATGAGAAATGTTCGGCTTGTGCAGGTACTTTAGGTCTCCTGGATTGCCTCATCGCGACTTCGACCGTGACGAAAAGTTGCGAGCTAGCAGTTAGCACTGTCCAAGGGCTGTGTTCAAAGTTCTGATTCGCCGACTCGTAGAGAGGTGGAGACCGCCTATTTCCCAAGTTCCCAGCCCCAGCCTCACCTGCATCTCTCAAGATGGTCCAAACTCGGAAGGTACGCGATCGGATGCTAGTTATATATGTACTGCTCAAAGTTGATGTTCGGAAGTCTGTGGCAAAACGCGGGGACATGACAACGACCTACCTCTGGCACTTATCCTGCTCTTAGACTCTTCATGATGACTGCGATACCCTGCAGACACCGGAAGATGTTAGTGACACAGCGACCGCATGGTTATTGCTGGACCACAACATGTACAGGGGTCAGATCTGCTTTGGATAAGGACGACGAGGGTACGTGTTCTGGCTATCCGGTGGCTCCTTAGGGGCGACCGGGAGTGACTACGATCACATGGATCGTTCCATAGGTGCTTAGGCTTCGCTGTGAAGCTCCAAGACCTGCATGACTCGACTCCAAGCTCACTGACAGTCACGTCGCCGCTTTGGAACCAACTCCCTTATCAGACATAGTCATGACGCCAACACTCAGGCATGCTGGTTAGCTGCTCCACCATAAAAAGTCTGATGTGTGTGTGTGGCTGAAGGCACGACCATGCTGAGCATAGAGTCCCAGTGTCCGCCTCCTCTCCTACGCCGGCTCCTTGCTTTGCAGAGTTTGGCTACGCAGAGGTGGTGTGGCATCCCGAGCCGTGGACAATGGGATGATGCATGGCGGCTTGCCACCGCCAACACTGGTGGGCATGGCATTTGACAAGCCATCGCGGAGAGAGCATCAATTGCCATGGTTCTCTGGAAAGCGGAGAATCACCTCCATCCTACCCCTGCACGTCTCCAATAGAAGCCATCCCTCCCACGCCAATGGAAGCCATCCCTCCCACGCCAGAGACCCATCTTCCAACCCCCCCCCCTTGCAAGTTCTGGATGCTCTCCGTCTCCAGGCATCCTGAACAAGCCAGTTCCCTGACCGATGCCGTGCTCTTTGGTATCCGAGCTGTCGCGTCGATTGCCGTGTTTGGGGAAGAGGCTGCCTCGTAGGCAGCTGCATTGTGCTCGGTTTGAGAATAGCCGTTTCTGGACGTGCGAGTAGGCTGCCATGCATGCACCGACCGCCTGGTCGCTTGTCTGCCTATTGTCGAGGAGTCTAGAGCAGGATCAATGCCAAGCAACACTCGAGCATGGGCTACGGCACCTCTGGAAGCCGTTCGAGGCGTCAAGGTCAAGGTGTTGGTGGACGACTGAGCAAGAAGAGGGCAGGCAGGAATCGATGAAAGCAGATAGGCCCCACTACCACCCAAATTACCACCACTACCACAGCAAGTGAACCCCCCCCCCCAGCAGGACCTTGGTGCCAGGTAGATCCGTCCAGGACCGCGAGCCTGCGAAAAATTGCAACGGCAACCTCATCAAGACGCCCTCACGCGGATGCCACGCAACGGATCTCAATCTGCCACGCACCCACGCCGCCTTTTCCATCTCCCAAAACCCCTTTCCCCATCTCTCTGACCGCCTATTATCCCCGTGCAGCATCTGTTTTCATGCAAAACGGATGTCGCTGTCGTCTGTGCCATGACTGAGGTCGTGCCCGTCGACCGCACGAAGCTCTTGCACCAGAAGCGGCAAGAATGCACGTAAGAATACCATCATTCGATAGAGCTCGCTCTTCCGATTCCAAAAATATGATTTTTGAGGTGCTGACCTGCCATAGCTCAATTGTGCGGTCGCGAAAGCGCAAGCTTCGCGAACTCTTCGCTGTCGCGACCACGACTGATGGGGTCCCCAAACACAGCTTGGCGGATCCCGACGTGCAGCCCCCGACTGCAGCCGAACTCGAGTTCTTGCAGCACTGCGACATATTACAGTATGTCCCGGCACTTGTGTCCTTCGCATAGCACTGCGAATTGCCCTTGTCCTTTCACCATTTGCATGTCCATTGTGATGTTGCACTAACACGGTCTCTCCAGGGGCAAGAAATTCAGCGAACATGCGATTCCGACGCGTCCACCGTTCCGCCTCGACTTCGCATCCAAACCAGCAAACAGGGCGTCGCCTTTGCTGAGCAATAATTCCTCATTCGCTTCTTCAAAGAGGGAACTGACCCCCGACGTGCGACAAACCTCCACTTCGAACTCGCCATCGTCAGCAGCGGCGCGATTGCACAGTTCCGAAAAGTCGCAGCTCCCACCTGTGCACCAGCACGACGGCCAGAGTCATGCAATCCAGGCAACTCGGCCAACCCCAAGGGCATCGCCCGGGGCGCCAAACGGGGCGCCACCACGGACGGCTTCGCCGAACGTACCCAGCAAGCTCTCTACTGACTTAAAGATGCATAACGGCGAGCACGGACAGAGCAGCCCGCGGCCAGCCGCTGCTGAAGTACAGTCGACAACGAGCACAGAACCCACAGCCGCGATTTCGCAACCGTCAAACTTACCTGCCAAACTCGATCCGTCCTCCACTCACAAGTCGGCTCCTCATGCGAGTGATAGCAACACAACGTCTCAGCAGCAAGTGACGCCGAACGCTGGCGTCACCCTGGGCCATGGAGCGAGCGCCAACCCTCATACGTCACTACCGAATGGTGTGGGCAAGGCCGAGCCTGCTCGCCAGACGCCTCCGGTCAGTCTTTCAAGTGCGCCACCGCCAGGTCAGAAGCCCTCTCCTTTGTTGGAGAGGAAGCCGCAGCAGGAGACGATACCACAGCAGGCTCAAGTCAACGGGACCACTCCCAACCCCGCACCTACTCTGGCAGCCGGTTCCGTCGCTCAAAAGTCGGCTGTTGTGCCACCCTCGATTCAGCACAGACCGACTCCTGTACCGAAATCTACATCTGCGACTCATCAAGGCCCAGCAGTGAAGAAGATAGCGATGTCGAGTGGGCAGATGAAAGCGCCAGCCACTACGACTGCAACAGCGAACCATTCTGGCGACTCGACGCGACCATCGCCAACGCACGCCCCATTGAAAGTTTCGCAAGACAACCAGACACCGAAGTCTGTCGATACATCAAAACCCTCCAACGCCTCGCTAGTTCATCACGTCGCATTGAAGACAGGGCCGAACACGCACGCAAGCCCCGCATTGACGGAACGTCCATATGAGCCGCTGCAGCTCGGCCCATCGGAAAATAGCCACCAACTTTCGGTCTCTGAGGTACTGGCGCAGCCCCCTCCTAATCTTCTAGCCGAGAACCAGACGGAATCCGGTGATTCTCATGTTGGTCCGATCACACCGATCTCTCAGTCCTCGAGAGTGCGGCCACGCGGTGTCCAGAAAGCTAAAAGCAAAGACAAGAGCAAAATGTCTATGGTTGTGTTTGGAAAGCAGCTCGGCCGCGGTGCAGAGAAGAGTAGGGCACTCGTGCAGAGCCGAGCCAAGCCAAGCCAGGGACCGAACGAGGATTACTTTACGCCTCTGTTCGTGCAAGCTTTTGCAGCAAGCTCGAAATGGATGAAGCCCCTGGACCAAGTCCTGAACCAGGCCCACAAGACCGTTTCGACACCAGATTCGTACACGCAGATCCTCGACCACCAGGCCTGTCGGGTTCTGCGGCGAGTATACTCTCTGCAGCATCACGATAAGTGGTCATTACGCCAGCCGAAGCGTTGTCCAGAACCTACACGCCCGCCGTCGCACTGGGACGTACTACTGAAGGAGATGAAATGGATGCGAACAGACTTTCGCCAGGAGAGGAAATGGAAGATGGCAGCAGCTCGTAGCATGGCCTATGCCTGTGCCGACTGGGTTACCGCTACACCAATCGAGCGTAAGGAGATGCAAGTCGCCGCTGTACTCCCTCCTAGGGACACGGATGATGATGACATTGACATGAACATTGGCGACGCCGTGGAGGAGCAGCTGGCGGAAGGCCACCCTACGCCTGATTTGATCCCGTCCGCAGAATCTGAGTCACTAGTTGATGAGGAAGAGCCACATCACAATATCTTCGAGACAGTCGCCCCGTCTGCGATCTTTTCTCTGCAGCAAGACGATCTTGTGTTCCCTTTGCAGCATTCGCCGAGCACAGACCGACTGTTGGAAGAATTGCCAATGTATGGCTCGCCACTGACGGTACCCAAAGCAGATTCCTTGAGCCCGGAGTTCGACCCCGATGCGGCTTGGCGAAGACCAGCACTGCCGTTGAGTCGCTTTGTTGAGGGTGAGATGAAACTGGTCTCGCCTGAGGCCCCTCGCATGCGCAGCCGCTATAGACACACGCTGGAGGACGAAGATGAAGACGAAGACGAGATCGTATTTGGTAGCTCCGGCGAGAAACACCCACAGGCGCAACCACAGAACCCTGATGTCGCGCTTTTCCGCACCGAGAACAAGATGATGCGAGACCGTCTCCATGCCGGTCATCAGTTCCGTCCGCCTAACGAGCACTCGATGCCATTCCAAACGTTCTACGAGTCGCGTAGTCCATCGCAGTGGACACAGTCGGAGGACGATGAGCTGAAGAGCCTGGTACGCGAATACTCGTATAACTGGTCCTTGATATCGAGCAATCTGGCGACAAAGTCTCTGTTCGTGACAAGTGCTGAGCGGAGGACGCCCTGGGAGTGTTTTGAGAGATGGGTCATGCTAGAAGGACTACCTCACGACATGCAGAAGACACAGTACTTCAAGTTGTGGCAGAATCGCATCGAGTCCGCTCAACAATTGGTCCGCCAACAAGCACAGAATGCCCTCCAGCAGAGCCAGCAACAGCAACAAGCCCAACAGCAGCAGCCAAACAGTTCGAACAGTGGTCCAGTGACGCCTCTGCCCCGGCGCCGGCAGTCTATCCCACTCAAGGTCGAGCGACGGCGAAACCAGAAGCATCTGACGATGATTGACGCCATGCGTAAGCTAGCAAAGAAGCGCGAGACTGCTCAAGCGAAACAGCAGCAGGCAGCATCCCTGGCTGCGATGCGCAAAGCACAGAGCACCGAAGCAGCCCAGCCACGGCAGCCGACGAAAACACCACGAGAGTATAGCATCATGCGGTACGAGAGAGATCAGGCCATGGCCGAAAAGCTTGCGGAGAGAGTCGCGGCGCATCAACAGCGACAGGATGCCAACCGCAGAGTACGTCACCCCACTTTCCAGACCTGTGTTATTTCAAGCTAACGCGCCACTACAGGCGCAAATTCAAGCCCGAGCACAGCAAGGTCAAGCAGCACAGCTCGCGGTCCAGAATGGCACTCAGAACTCTCAGACTGCCCCTCAACTCGCAGCTGCACAGGCTAATGGTGCCATGGCTCGTCCCGGTGCTCCTGGCCACGCTGCTGTGAATGGCCAGGCCAGACCTCGTATGCCCATGCAGCCCACATCCAACGGTACTGTCACTCCAGGGCACCCTAACGGCGGGCTTGTACCGCCTATGCATCCAAACGGCGCTGGCCAGGTACAAATGCCCATTGTTAACGGCCAAGCTCGCATGGCCATGCCCAATCAACAAGCCAATATGCAGCTCTTAATGCAAGCTCAACGCATACAGGAGCAGCAAAGGCAGTCGGTGCAGATTCAGCAACAGCAACAACAGCCACAGCACCAGCAGCAGCAGCACGCGCAGATGCTTCAGCAGCATCAGGGACAACAATCCACGCCGCAACAGCAACAACTCCAGATGCAACAGGCAAACATGCAGATGCAGAACTCCCCCCCTGCCATGCGCGCCGCCGCGCTCGCCAGTCTCAATCAAAAGAACTTCATGAACAACCCACAAGCTCAAGCACTGATGGCGTCTATGAATGCGGCCAATGGTGCCGGCATGTCCACTCCACCGACTCCAGGCTTCAGTGTCCCGACAGGAGGGGCCGGCTCGCCACCAGCGGCAAGTCCTGGCATCCCGCAGCAGACACATCAGACCTATATTTCCCAGCTGCAGCACATTGAGACTCAACTCAGGCAGTCTCAACCGAACGCCCCGCCAGACATGATCCGGCAGATGGCCAGGCAGCTGTTGCAGAACCGTCAGAATACAATCATGCAGTCTGCAATGAATGCCGCTGCTGGTGGGGCTGCTGGTCAAACTGCAGCCGCGAACGGACCTCATCAGTATGCGCAGCTGCTTCGTGCACAGCAGCAGCAACAAGCGCAAGCAGCAGCGGCCGCCCAGGCTCAGGGGCAGGGCCCGCAGCAGGGCCAGCAGCAGCAAGGCCCGCAACATGTGCAGATGCAAGGACAAGCACAGGGCTCACCCGCACTCGCTCAGCAGGCAGTGCAGCAACAGAGATTGCAGCAAGCACAACAGGCACAGCAGCAAAATGCTCAGCACCAACGCAACTCAAGTGGGAGCGCGACCCCGACCCCAGCTGCGAACAAGTAAAAAGTCTCTATGGTTTGACAGCCACCACGTGATGAGACAAACATCCTATCATAGGCACGCAACGTCCGGCTTGTTCAGCAAGCGGATATCACGCAAGTCCTTGGCGCAGCGCGCCCAAATAGCTCATACTCATCGACGATTGCGTACTCCGAACGTCGAGTACTAGACATACAATAATACCCAAATAATACCCTGATGACTTCTGAGATCTCGTAGCATGACCGCGTTGACACCAACACATGTGAATGCATGTCCAAAATACAGCTGTAATTCTATGGCCAATGGCGCAGGCTTCTTGACGGAAAATCTCCCTCGTGGTTTGAGCATCCATTCCTAGGTGCCCAATATCATGTGTAGCTACTCGTCGCGAGACTTTATTGTCGATTCTGTTAGATTTGAGCTTCTGGTGTGGTAATGCTGGTCGATGTTAGATGGGCTTGTGATAAGATAAGAGTTTGCCCCACTTAAACTTTGGAAAAGTCGAGGCCCAGACGACTTGCCTGGGATCTTTAACCTTTCAGACAGCAGCACCTCAGTACAAATCTGCAATTGCACAACACACTTCGAATCTTTTAAAAGACAATGGCGAAGCGGAAGAGAAACGACCAGGCCAATGGAGCCAAGGCCACTGATACGGCACCTCCGAAGAAGTCAAAGAGTTCTGCCTCGGCTGCGACACCCAGTATTTCATCCCCATACACAGTCCAGGTTGTGACCGGCTCCTACGACCGCATCCTGCACGGCTTCACAGTCGCAGTGGGCGGCGACGGCAGTGCCGATTTCGCCGACACGTTTCTTTTCAACGCACACAGCTCCGCGATCCGATGTCTCGCGCTGTCGCCCGCGTCCAAGCCGGAGCCGGGCAAGGCACAGAAGGTGATGCTCGCCTCGGGCAGCAGCGACGAGCGGATCAACGTGTACAACATCTCGGCGCACCCGACATCCGCCAAGAAATCCAAGGAGGACGATGCGCTCTCCCGGATCGCGCCGCGCCGGATCCTCGAGAACCCCAAGAACCGCGAGGTCGGCACGCTGCTGCACCACTCGTCGACCATCACGAAGCTCGCATTCCCCTCCAAGTCGAAGCTCATGTCCGCCTCGGAGGACTCGACGATCGCGGTGACACGGACGCGCGACATGGCGCTGCTGTCGAGCCTCAAGGCGCCCATACCGAAACCCTACGGGAGGCCAAGTGGCGACACGGCGGCCCTGGGGGCCACCCCAGCTGGTGTGAACGACTTTGCCGTGCACCCAACGGGCAAGCTCATGATCAGTCTGAGCAAGGGAGAGAAGTGCATGCGGCTTTGGAACCTGACGA
Source organism: Microdochium bolleyi (assembly GCA_001566295.1). Classification (NCBI taxonomy): domain Eukaryota; kingdom Fungi; phylum Ascomycota; class Sordariomycetes; order Xylariales; family Microdochiaceae; genus Microdochium; species Microdochium bolleyi. The sequence continues at coordinate 3,461,021 of KQ964245.1, forward strand.
CGGGCAAGAAGGGCGGCGTGCTCAATTTCCCGAGGGACATGCTGCAGGAGGTGGGCGAGGGCCGGCACTCGTCTGGTGAAGGGAGGGCGATCACTTGGAGTCCCGCGGGCGACGAGTTCTGCGTCAGCTTTGACCGGAATGTGCTGGTGTTCCCCCTGGCACCCGGCGACGACGGTGGTATTCAGCCCAAGTGCAAGATCATGGCCGACTCGAGAACCAAGGTGCATGCAATCTCGTATGTGGCCTCGAGCGGTGGCAACGCCAGTACGGAAGGCGCTGAGGACGACGACTCGCTGCTGGCTGTGTCGACTGAGGACGGCCGAATTCTGTTCTTCTCCACTGCGGAGGAGGATCTTGTTGCGCCGCCGAGCAAGCCAGACAGCGGCACCAGCAAGGGCGCCGCCCCCAGCCTGCCGCTTGCGAGATGCATCGGGCACGTGGGTGGCAAGGAGATGGGCGTCACAGGACGGATCAAGGACTTCACGATATTGAAAGCACCAAACACAAGCGGCAGCGCGGAGTTTCTCATCGCGGCGGGCAGCAGCGACGGCAAGGTCAGAGTCTTCAGCGTGACGGCCGCTGAGCTGCTCAAGGCGAAGAAGCAGGACGGTGGAGAGGCGACCAGACAGCTCGGCAGGCTACTGGGTACATACGAGACGCAGAACAGGATCACGTGTCTGGAGGCGTTTGTCATGATCCCCCGGCCGGAGGGTGTCGAGGATAGCGAAGATGAGTCTGAGGATGTCTCAGAGGAGGAGGAGGAGGAGGAGGAGGAGTGATATGACCTTGGAGTAGGCGAACATGGAGGGAGAGCTGTGTACAACGACACAAATAATAAGCACGTTTTACGCGCTGCCATGGACTGCCTTGATGATCTGACTGCATGGCTCGGTCCAGCTTGCTGGCGCTTGAACTCGCTCTTGACCTGCGACTGTGCTTGTCCAGATACTTACAGCTGCCCCCGGACAATTGCGTATGTACTGACCGGACTCGCTCGCGAAAACTCCTACCGGGACCGTTGGGAGTTGTGCTGGGCACAACGAGCATCCTGATCTGGATACGCCTTCGTCCGGCCTCCGGATGCGCCGGACCACGCACACGATGACGAGCTAGTTAACACCTCGTTCTACATGTTGCTGCACACTCTGAGGAGATGCAAGGTAAACCTTAACAAGCCGCCTCGGCCGAAAGTCCGGCAGAGCCGAAGAGGGCCAAGTAGGAACTTGCAATCTGTGTCGAGAGCTGCCGAGGAGATGGGAGCGATGGGAGCACAGTGTTGAGATGTGCATACGACCGCACACTGGAGGGCGCTCTCGTCGTCGACACACGCATGCACACGGCACAGCACAGTGCAGCACATGCACGCCTGCACGCACGCATGCATGCACGCTCGTCTGCATGCCCGCGTCGGCGCTGCTGTAGAATGACATAGCCTGGAGCGGGCAATTGGTCGACTTTGTGCCTCCGGGGCCATCTTTGCTCCACACCGAGGGACAATGCATGTGATGCTCCGGACGTGGATTCCGGGATTCACAGAGCACACGGCTCGACGAGACTACGGAGTCTTAGCCGTAGGAACAGCTGGCTGAGACATGGTGCGCCTGTGGATCTTGATGGAGATTGACACGCGCTGGGGAACTACGGAACAAGGTACGCAGTCTGGTGAGAGAGTCTGGCGTGGTGCAGATCCCATGCCACACCACCACCACCACCACCAGAGCTGACCGAGCGAGCCGCCGCCCCGCATGCACCTGATCCATGGACAATTGCCATGTCACGACAGGACACGACACGTCACGACACGACGACACGAGCCGTCGGCGACCAAGGTCCGTCAGCCCTTTTGGGGCTGGTTGCAAGGCCGCACCGTCGGGGGATCCTCCAGCTGTCTTGACTCGACGCCGAGGTGAGGCGACCCTACGAATGCGACGGTTCTGTGCCAAGCCAGCCACCTCCACAGCATGCCACAGCCCTGTTCGGAGCATGCGAGCTCAGCACACCAGTCATCGCTGCTGCAATTGCCAACGCAGGCTCGGCTGCGTAGAGTTCTGTTTCGCCTCCTCTTTTGGTGGCATCTGGACTGCAACACCCCGGCCTGGCGTGGGCATGACCTGCCGCTGGCCAGGCCACCCCTGCTCGACTGCAACGGTCCCCCTCTGGTCGAATCCATAGACGGGATCCCTTTGTCCTCACCTCAGGTCGGAGGACGGAGTAGCTCACACACGGAGTACACCACCACCGGCATTGGCCAGCATGCTTCCCGCGCAACAAGACAGCTACCGTGCTGCGTGGCTGCAACACTCCGAGACAAGCGCCCCCTCGACCGGACCTTGGCGAAACCACCGAATCACAGCTCCAGGAATTGGGTTTTCTGTCGTGTGTCTGGTCGCAAGCGGCTGCCTGGCTTTGACACCGGCTGACCAGGAGCTCGAGCTCGAGATCGGCACTGGTGCAGGTGGGACCCCTCTTGCTCCTCCTCTCCAGAAGCCAAAGTCCCTGGCCCCAGTCTCGGCAGCCCTGGCTGCATTGTGGCTCCGCACGGCAGCTTTTTGCCTTGCAGCCCTTGACAAGCCCGCCCGGTCGACCTCTTGTGTTTCTATGTTTCCTTCGAATCCGTTTCGTTGTTCTGACGTTTCTTGTCCTCAGCCTACACGTGTACACATCTCGCCCGCATTGCGACGTCCAGCTCTCCCGTCACACAGGAATCACCAACGTCTCAGCTTCTCCCGTGGCACCTTGGTTGCTGATGCGCGCGCGGTAGCCTCATCGTGGCACGACAGTCATCCGCTCCACAACCACCTTCGACCCCGACGATCGTGTGACACACGCAGTTACACGCCACTTCTCGAAACATCAGAGTCCAACCCCCCTTTGCGAGTCTCAACGTGAACGACACAACCAGGCCAAGTTCGAATCCTCGCTTCTCTTCCAACCGATAGGCGAGAACACAACCTGGACCACAAAGCACACGCGGCTCGAGACTACCACTTCTCAGCCTCCAAAAGGACTTTGCCGACACACGACTACGAGTTGAGCTATCAGAGGATTCTGGAGACCACGTCCACGGCCATATCGTCACATCCCGTGAGTCGGGGTTCGATCGACAAGCTCACGGCCGATCCAACATCCACCCCAACACAACCATGAGCGACACTCCCGTAGATGGCCCGCCGCTCTTTCGGCCCGTTCCCCGGCGTCCCTTCAATGTCAACCTCGTGACAGCCACGCCGCCCGACGACGATGATGCTGCCGCCGTTGCCGCAGCCGCCGACGAGATGATGAGCCAGACGCCCACCGAGAGCACCGAGCTTAACCTCGACATCCTTAACCGTCGGTTGCTGGCCCCCAGTCGGCGCAATCGCTCCGACGAATCCAACACCATCAGCCGTGCAGAGTCTGTCATGAACCTCGGCGGCTCGACATTGATGGGCATCTACACCCCGAACACATACGGCAAGGACAGGTTTTACGTCGACGACAAGGAGGAAGCTCACACGCCATGGGGCACGGGCGCAGAGACGCCTGCGCGCCATTTGAGCACCGACGAGCCACATTTTGAGCTGCAAAATGACCGCTATCACGGCATCCGGCGACGATCGTCATCGCACGTGGTCTCTCCCCTGGTGGCGCCATCATACTCGACTCTGGCCATGTATGGCGGGCTGAGAACCCTGGTTCTTGGGGGGCTCGGCGTTCTCTACGGCATCGGCGTGGCCGAGGTGCAAGACAGGCATAAGATTGCCCCCGTACATGTGGACGGGCTGCTCTCTATGCTGTACAATGACTGGCGCTACATGGTCTTCTGGGGCGTGTCTGGAGTCGTCTTTGGCAGCCTTCTGCCATGGTTTGACGATGTATGGGAGAAGATCCAGAATCCCAACCCCCCAGAGACAGTACAATGTAGTGTGGAGGAAGACGAAGAGGGTAATGCCCAGAAGGGACCGAGTACGGACTGGGCGCTGGCGGTGCGAGGGATCGGCACCTTCATCGGGATAGCCTTTGCCATTGTAAGTTCTCTCCACCCTTGCCGAAGTCGTGATTGTGCACACCAGCAGACTAATATGTCCATTCGCAGCGCAAACTCCCCTGGGACTCGACCCTCCAGCTGTCTCTCACATTGGCCATGGTCAACCCCGTGCTCTGGTTCCTCATCGATCGATCCACGCCCGGTTTCCTCGTCTCGTCAGCGGTCGGCCTTGCTGGCTCAGTCGTGTTACTTGGTCTCAAGCCTGAGATGGTGGCGACACCAACGGGGCCCTCGTTTAACTCGATGATGGGCGTCTACGGCGGTCACTCCCATACGAACGGCAGCAGTCCGTATCTGGGCTCCCTACTCCTGCGCGGCTGGGCGGACCAGCGCACGGTCGAGACGGTGATCTGGATGCTGAGTGTGCTCTTCTGCTGCTCGCTCTGCTTCGGCAACATCGGGCGACGGATGGTCTTCAACCGCACAGCGCCTGGGAAGGGCCGATGGGCCAGTATGATTGGCTGAAAAAGCTTGTTCTGTCCCTTTCTGGACAGTCAGCATTGTACACATAATCTTCAACAGGCGGAAAAGAAAAAAAGGAAAATCCTGGCCGTTTCGAGGTCGGGAAGTACACGATGTGATGAAGCCGGAATGGGCAAAGTCCTGGTGTATATCTCAAGGTCATGTCTATACATTTGTTTTCTGGACACGGGCGCTGTCATTTCGTTTTTCTCAAAGATACCAAAAATTGTTTCTTAACCTGGCCGGGAATCGCAGCCAATGGATATCACCACCAACCCAATACTTCTACTGTCACAGCCGCTGCGCGCGGCATCGAGAAGCCCAGGATCTTATCATTCATGTGACCTGTCTATCTGCCTGTTTGTCGGAAGTACGCAAACAGTCAGCCAGTCCATTCTTTGCTACATTTGATATCTGACGTGATGAACTCGAGCCGCAGGCGGCTCTGGTTAGCAGAGACTAAAAAAGAGCGTCTGAGCTACTCCGAGAAGAGCCCGTGTTCTCGCCACAGCATTACATTATATACATGCTTTACCCAGCAAGCCGTTGCGTGTGTGGAAGAAGACCACACGCTGGACAAGGCGGGATGCTATTTCAGCATGCCCTTGTCCATCACCATTGCGAGAACTACGGTCCCTCTGCATGGGGCGCGTGTGTGCTTACGTTCACAATTCAACTTTGGGAGTGGGCTGCATTTGTCTGAGCAATGCCGCTGCGGGTTATTCCATATCCCATGAACCCCCCCCTGCCCCCCCAAAACTCACATATCTCGTTGAGGTGGATGTGAGTGTTTGCTCCTTGTCTCTTCGACGTGAGAGTAAGGGTGACTGTGCTAGGAAGGATGAAGTTGAGTCATGCAGACAGAGACTGAGACCGACTGAGGCGTATACATATAACTTCATACATTATCATCATAGATACTGTATCCTCCGTACAGACGGGTGCTCCTGCCCACCTATGTCTACATTTGTCAGCCGAGAGACGTGATCCATGGCCTGCATGTGCAGGCGAGATATACTGGAGCTAACTTAAGGTAGGTATCCTCACTCTCTGCCGGATCCTCCGGGACATACCACGACGGAGTACAAGGGGTCATCATGCTGTTGCCGGTCCTAGCCTGGTGTAAGACGTGGGGACTGGAGCTGATAGGGGGCTTTTCTGTTCTTTTTGGGTGACTGGCCGCTCCCGTCTCGTGTTGTGCGCACGCTTGGAAGGGCTTCCGGGGGCTGTGCTAGACCACATCCCTGCGTCATGTCAATAGTTCACTGGCAAAGCGCAGAGAGCGGCATGAAGGATTGTGTTGAGAAAGAGCAGGGCACCAAAGACTGCTAGATAGTGCAGTCCACGTTGTGTGAAGGGATAGAGGTTCTCCTCCATACGGAAGCATAGTCGGTGTTCGTCGATCTAGGACGTCATCTCACCAGGGCGGACGCAGGAGTCGTTCACGATTTCCCCGTGCTCATAAACCTGTGCGCTTTGGACAACTACTACGGGGTTTGGTAGAACTGCTGAGTAACTCTAAATTGTTTCGATATATTACTTTACCTGACTGGGAGCTTTGTCTGGTCCAAGACTGGTCGGCGGTCGTGTGGCGAGGTGGCTGATATGCTCTCTGCATCGAACCATTCCAGCAGAGCAAAATGGCAGCTCCGCCTTACCTCATGTAAAAGTGTTGGCGCAGACCACCTTGTGATATACCGACATGTGGTGTATAGCGTCACTCTGCCATTCTTTGGAATCGCGAAGGTGGCGGTTTGAAGTGCTAGGAACGTGAGTATCAATGAGAATGTAGTGGTTCAGGAGGTGAATTTGTTGTAAGTGGGGAGACTTCCCGGAACGGTGCTCGGACGTTCCGTTGCACCCGCGTGGCAAGAGCCGTCGACGCAGGGTCTCGCGAAGCCAGTAACGATGCAGCTGCAGTCGAACCTTTAATGCGAAGGACTGATGTTCGTCGGCCTCATCAGCACGACCACTGAGCGATTCGGCCGAGATTTGAGACATGATATCTTGGATCCTTTACCGATCTTGAACAATTGGCGCAGCCGGGATGGGAAGTTGGCAAGGACCCGACCTCTCAGGCAGCAAGGAAACATGTTTAGAATCCAATCCTGGCATAGTGTCGGGACGGCATGCAGCCCGGTCCCGTTGAGCTGTGTGCCCATTCCACCCTCGCCTGGGTTTCTCAAGCGTAAAGTCTAGATGCCCACAAGTTCGGGATGGGTTCCCGAGTTGGAAGGGTAACCATGCCAGAGTCGATCGACGAGCTGAGAGTTGTCCATGACCCTTACTGGTGCCCATCTGTTGCCACGTACTTGCCTTGCCCCGTCGCGAAGCACGCCAGAATGGGGAGCACGGCGGGCTCGATGACGATGCCGCATGCCGATTGCAAGCTGGGTGCCGCCTCCGGGGGCATCGCCATTTTGCACGTGGGATCTTGGTCCGCTCCCGTCCGGGGCGGCGCCTCGTCTTGCAAATAAGCGAGGGACTGGGTGCTAGCGCCGAGGACACCCCTTGCTGGCGGCACGGGGGCCTTTGGCCAGGCAGGCAACCAGAACAAGTTGGACCTAATAGCTCGCGGAAGTCGAGCAGTCGCGGGACCTGCAGCGAGTGGCTTCTTCTTCAGGCCGAGGCTGTTGGAGATGGCGACGCGGTGCCTAGACAAGATGATGGCAAGGAGCTTCCAGTTGCACGGCGACATTTGACCGGTCGAAGTCAGTGCAATCGGATGCAACTGCCACCAAAGCTGAGCGAGGGCAGCCCCACCACAAGCACCTGTCAAGGTTGCACCGGCATTGCCCAGTTGAGCACTGTTGCGAGAGCGGCCCAGGGCCTAAGAAAAGATCTGCGCAGAATGACTCGCAGATCTCGCAGCATCCTCCATTTCCTCCACTGCAGTGCGCCAGCTTTTCATTGCACCCCGCCGGTAGACCAGTCCACTTCGTGCACCGGCAGGTCCCAAACAGGCGGATACTTTGCGTGTGCTCGTCATCACCATCCTCCTCCGAGCCACCCCCCAGCAACATCCGTGCAGGCAACCACGACTCCCTCGAGCTCGAGATCTATGACCCGGTGGGCTGGCCTGCCATAGAGGGCCCGACACAGTCCACCAGACCGCGTGACAGAGCATGAAGCTGCTCATGTGGGCACAGCATCACACCATGCGGATGGAGCTGGCCGATTTGTCTGTGAACCAAGGGTCTCGCAGCCTGCCCCGCCGCCTTCGCCCGTCCTTGTCAGAGATCCCGGCCCGGGGCCTTTCCATCGCGATGTCCGCCGGCGAGCCAATCAGCTCCCGTCGCGTCCGCTCTAGGGCCGTTGTAGACGTCAAGACTCTGCACCTGAGCCTGACTCCCGGCACAGCAAGTCGTGCTCCATGCACCAGCCTGCTTGCGCAGCCCGCGCGCATCTGATACTAGCTTCCACACGCTCCACGACCACCTACCCTGGTCCCGCTGGCTGGCCCCCAGAAGTCATGACTTCTTTCGATGGCTACGTCTTCGATATTACTGCCCATTCCCAAGCTGGTTTCTTTTATTCCCCAGCTATCCTATATCACGCCTCCGGCGCCCTGCCCCTCCTGATCCCACCTTCTCACGACTTTTGGCCCTGCTCTCTCCTCTTCCTCACCCTTCGCCTTTGCAATTCTCGAGCCATCGATGACCTGGCCTGACCCGGCCTGACCTGCACCCCTCGCAACATGCCATGTCATTTGTTGTGCCTCCAATTTCTGCATCCTAGTTTCGACGCTCTGTACGTCAGCGATCGTGCGCAATAACGCCCAGCGGCCGCCGCAACCTCGCCCGACCTACCAGGCTGGTCCCTGCTCCCTCGAAAGACGGAACTCTTCAGATAACTCGACCCATTTCCTTTATCGCACCTGGCTCCGTTCCCAGCTTCCCTTTCCCGCGACAACGGACCACATCGAACCGATCAAGGAAGGACAGCCCGCCTCCAGACTCGGCGGCTCCAGGCGTAGAGCCCAATCCCGCCCTCATGTCCGCCGCTGTCGCGACCGCCTCGTCGCCCTCTCGCTCGTCTTCCCACACGTCGAACAGTATTCGGTCAGGACGGAGTTCTGGACAGGGGTCGAACCGCAGCTCGGCGCATGGCTCCGCCCCAGCCCCGAATCTTGTCGAGTCCGGAGACGTGGCCGAGGTTGCCGAGCTGATCCTGGATGCTGTCAAAGATTGCCGGAAGATCATCAGACTCGTCCAGTGTAAGGTGTGCTCTGGCGTTCTGAATAAGCCGGTGACGACACCTTGTGGACGAAGCCTCTGTCAGCGTTGCTTGCCGGAAACACACGTGCGGAACAACATCTCATGGCCGGCCACGGCCAACTGGCTCGAAGGATTCACATGTCCATTTCCGGACTGTCAAAAGGAACACGCCCTAGGCGCGTGCAGCCCTGATGTCACGCTATCGAAGGCTATCGATTCGTTCGATGCCGCGGTCAACGCAAGCCAGTCCAGAGCAGACCAGCCTGACTGCTCCGTCCTTGTCACTACCATCGACGAGTGGCAGGTCGCTGGTGTTCCCTCGCTGGCCAAGCGGGATGACAGCGACATGGTGTACAATGGCGGGCGCTTACTAGCCACCTATATGCTTGCTAAGGCAGGCCGACTCAAGTACGACAGCGAGACGAGCTACACAATTGTGCGAGGTGACCAGGATACCTTGGACTTGCTAGAAAAGACGGTCTTCACAGATATCAAGGAGTCTGTGCGCTCCGAGATGGACTGCCAAGTTTGCCAGGCACTGTTACTCGATCCCTTGACGACAACTTGTGGGCACACATTCTGCCGAAGCTGTGTGCGGCGTTTCCTCGATCATTCCACGCTCTGCCCTGTCTGCCGGCGGTCATTGTCTATCCAGGTTCAAGCCAGTGAGGAGAGCTCGCCAGCCAACTTGCGGCTAACGAAGATTCTTAACGGTTTCTGGGCCGACACGTTGATGTCAAGGGCGCAGGCACTTCGGCTAGAACAACAGGCCAGCCATGGAGGCTATGACATACCGATTTTTGTTTGCACCCTGTCATTCCCGCGGATGTCTACCTTTCTCCATGTCTTTGAGCCACGCTATCGGCTCATGATGCGGCGTGCTATGGAGTCGGACCGCACCTTTGGAATGGTGCTGTACAAGCGGAACCCTCAGCCCAACGGCCCCTACTTCGAGGAAGTCGGCACTCTATTGCGCATTGTCAACCTCGAATACATGCCTGATGGCCGGAGCTTGGTAGAAACGGTTGGCGTGTCCCGGTTTCGTGTCACTCGATCTGGCCTCCTGGATGGCTACATCGTCGGCAACATTGCGAGGATAGACGATATCAGCCTCGAGGACGAAGAGGCCATGGAAATTGCAGAGACCACACGTGGTCAAGGCGTTCGTAACTTTGCTCAACGCGACGTTGCATTTGACCCTGACAACAATGAGGACCAACCTCCACCCACTCCCATCTCCTTAGACGAGCTGGAGTCGAGATCAACACAGGAACTCGCCGACATTGGGATAGCATTTGTCCGAAGAATGCAACATCAGAGTGTATCATGGCTCGTTCCACGCATACTCGCGATATATGGCGAATGCCCCACGGACCCCGCCACATTTCCTTGGTGGCTAGGTAGCATCCTCCCTGTTAGGGACGAGGAGAAGTACCTGTTGTTATGCACCACGAGCGTACGAGGACGGCTGAAAATATGCTGTCGGTGGATTATCGAATGGGAATCTAGCAGATGGTCAGTACATCAGAGGCAGTGATATCTTATGTCGCACAGACAAGATTGTCCGGTCCGGACTTGGGAACAATGTCCGCACAGCTTGAGCACGCCAATAGCCCAGGCGTGTATGTCACTCGAATCAAATTCTAATATGTCTCTCTTTGCAGGTCTTTGACAGATTGTCTCGTGCTTTGATGATCCCCCCTAACACACAATTCGAATCGAAGTCAAAAGACTTCTTGTGACCACCAGAGCTCCCTGAGCTCATGGTCATAGAGACAATTTACTAAGCCGCGCCCTTATACACTGCATTTTTGCGTTTTGCGAAGATACCAATTTTCCCGAGAGTGCGACAGTAAGAGATCTTCTTCGCAGCTACCGGTCTATTCATTATCCTGCATAGCATCCATCACTACATGACGAACACCGTGAGGCAAGACGCTCCGGAGACTCGCATTTTCCATGATCACTTCCTAGAGTAGAAATAAACCCAATGATACCATGTATGCACAAGCATCACTCATCACAATACAATTAGGTCTGTAGCAAATCTAATATTGCTATCGCGATTGATAATATACATGACGTGCCTTGTTATTGAGAGCCTGGGAAATGTGAGGTCGTGTACAGATGCGCCTTGTGGTTCATCTGACCAAAGGATGCGTTGGCTTACTCAGCATCGTCCCAGCGGGTCTGGGGCAGTTGGCCTTAGACCTTCAGCCGCTGGCATGAGGGGCCCCTGCACTCCGCATTGGAATCTGGATACTGTTGCCCTGATAACAGGCGGCTCCGATGCGATGACCTAGCGACTATGGACCGCCTCGAGTCCAAGTCCTCCACTTGCAAGCCGGACATCGCGACACAGCTCACACCCGCTCTCGAGCCTGCAGTGTGAAGCCTCCTCGACCCTCAGCGCTAGACACGATCCGCCTGAACGAACACTGACACACACCGACACACAAGACCACTTCGCGAAACAATGCCTCACTAGGCAGCGTGCCGGCGCTCGTTCGAACCCACCCCTCCATGCCGCACGGTGTCGAGCAACATTCGGCACCTCCTTTCCTGTTCGGCCAACCATCGTCACAATTGAGGCTGCCCGAACCGGCCTTCCGTTCTTAGCACGCCGGATCTGAGCTCCGACCATGACATCTCACGGACACAACGCCGCTGCGATGCACCAACGCCATGGGCAGCAGGCGATGTACGCAGCATCGCCTCAGGGGCAGCCGATGCACCCGCCCGTCTCAACTGCCCCCGCCGGCACTTTCTCGCCAGGAACCAAGATCCAAGTGGGCGAGCACAAGGTCGTGATTCAGAAGTACCTTTCCGAGGGAGGATTTGCGCATGTCTACCTGGTCAAGATGCCACAACCCATTGACGGTACCGACCAGGCTGTCCTCAAGCGGGTGGCGGTGCCCGACAAGGAGACGTTGCGCGGGATGCGGACCGAGGTCGAGACAATGAAGAAGCTCAAGGGCCATCGCCCCATCGTCAAGTACATTGACTCGCACGCCTCCGAGCTCAAAGGTGGTGGCTATGAGGTGTTCCTGCTCATGGAGTTCTGCAACGGCGGAGGCCTCATCGACTTCATGAACACCCGCCTACAGCACCGGCTGACCGAGCCCGAGATCCTCAACATCTTTACAGACGTCGCAGAGGGCGTGGCATGCATGCACTACCTCAAGCCCCCGCTACTTCACCGTGACCTCAAGGTCGAGAACGTCCTCATCACCACCAACGGCTCTCGCAAGAAGTTCAAACTGTGCGATTTCGGCTCCGCGGCTGCGCCCAAGCCTGCTCCGCAGACCGTTGTCGAGTGCCGCCTGGTCGACGAGGATGTGCAGCGGCACACAACGCTGCAGTATCGTAGTCCCGAGATGGTTGATGTCTACCGAAAACAGCCGATCGACGAGAAGTCGGATATTTGGGCGCTGGGAGTGCTGCTGTACAAGTTGTGCTACTACACCACACCTTTCGAGGACCAGGGCCAGCTTGCCATCATGAACGCCAGCTATCGATTCCCTAGCCACCCTGTTTTCTCAGACCGCTTGAAGAGCTTAATTGGTACGTTGTGATGCTCCCTAACCATGGACTATTGGAGAGTGCTCGCCTGACATTTCGGAACCAGCGTCTATGTTACGTGAGAACCAAACATCACGACCCAACATCTATCAAGTTCTTAGTGAAGGCTGCTCCATGCAAGGCCGACAAGTTCCTATCCACGATGTAAGCCACCAAAGACACAATCGAGACACTTGTGGAAGTATCATCCCCCAGCTCACAATATTCAGATCTACTCGGGGCGTGCCCAATCTGAAGCACGGAAATCTGAGCAGCAGCGTCCCTCGGAACAGCGAGGATCTGCGAAGGCTGTTGTGGGCGCCGTCTTCTCTCCACCACCTCAGCAAGTACAGGCGATACCCGACATTACGCCCATGCGGCGTGGCAGGCCCCAAGCAGCAAGCTCGATAACACCCAACCAGTCCCATCGTCCAAGCCCATCACCGGCACGAGTGACTCAGGGGGATCCATTTGCTGCACTCGACTCGAAGACTGCAACCTCAGGCAGTGGCGAAATGGCAGACGCCTCGTCGAGGTTTCCCAGCCTGGACCAGTTCTCCATTCTGCAGGACAAGAAGGGCTCGTCTTTTGACTTTGAGCCGTCCAAAGCGCCTACAAAGGATCCCAAGGATTCCACGCAGCTAGTCTCGGACGATGATGAGGACGATGTCAACAATGCATTCGCCATTGCGTCTGCCATGCCGCCTGAACTCCCGTCTGAGAGACACATCACAGTCGAGCAAGGCCGCTTCCGCGGCACGGCGGCGGTCTCTCACGCTCCTGTTCTGAGCCCGAAACCAGCTTCCGCCCCCCCGAAACCCACCTCTGAGATGAGCCGGGCTTCAATGATAATAAATAACAATCCTGAGCTTCAAGCGATTGCGTCACCACCGCTCAAACAGGTCCAGAGTCCACCCCTTCAAATGTCGGGCAATCCGGCCAAGATGGTCAATAATATATCGCCTATGCCAAGAGCAGCTCCAGACTATCCTCCAATCCACAGATTTCCACCGGCAGATCAGTTCAGAGCTCCAACCTTGAACCGACCCATGGAAACCAAGAGTAGTAGCCAGTTGCGTGCTGATGCCTCACAAGACATGCGAGGCCCATCTCCGCAAGGGCCTTCCTCGGGGTTCCAAGCACCACACCCGTCATCCTCACGACCATCACTTGAAGGCGGACGCCCGTCTGCAGAAAATCTTCAACCTCTACAGAAATCCTCATCTTCTCTAGGGAGACCACGGCCGTCAAGCACATACCTCGAGTCGAATCTGGACTACTTGCGCGAGAGGGAAGCAGCGCCGCGGCCATTGAAGCCGTCTCCGTCTCCTCGCCTGGAAGATGGCCCGACTGAGGCACCTCCTTACCAAGATGACAACAAAATCGAGTCAAATGTTGATTTCTTGAGAGCCATGGAAGAACCAGATCTCAAAAGCAAGAAGGACAAGGCTGGTAAGCATGGCAAGAAGGGGAGCCTGGCGTCACTATCTGGCACCAAGAATATCCTCGCTGGCCGCTTTGGAGATGCCTTCAAGAGGTTCGAGAGCAGTGGCTCGGGCTCGAGTGCCAAGACACCATCTCCGCTTAAGGAGCACGACCGCTATGATCTGACGCCCATCGCTGGCTCGGAAGCAACCGATGGCCGAAGCGACGATGGCATCGTGCATGGGGAGTCGGAGCTGACACCGGAGATGCGCCGGGAACGCGAAGCCCAAAGCTTGGCCGAAGAGGAAAGGCGTGTTGAAGCCGCTGCCGCCGAGTACAAGCAGAAGGTGGCTGCGCGTGGTTCTGGCGGCGCTCCAGCACCACTGCCGAAGAGCATCGGTGGAGTCTCGCGAGCAGTGAGCATCCAGAACCGCGTACAGGCTTTGCTCGACGAATCTCAGAAGTCGCCAGTACCACGAACCGCATCTGGCTACGGGCAGTTCTCTGACAACGCCACCACCGTAAGCCGCCTCGACAAAGAGCTGCCCCAGTTGCCTCGCAAACCCGTGATGGGCACCGCTCCACCACTGCGCGCGTCCACTCTGCCGAGCGACATGGCGGTCCGCAGCCGGCCGACCACGAGCAGCAGCAGCGATGTGGGATCCTCTCAGCGGCCCACTCCACCGCCTAAGCCGAGCCTCGCCCCCAAGCCAATGCATCTGAACAGCATCGGGACGGGAGGCAGGCCGCGGTCGCCGCCCAAGCCGCAGCACATGCAGGCACCGCCGCCGCAGAATGTAAGCGACCCGACGATGTCGCCGCAGGACAAGGAGGACTATCTCAAGGACTTCAGCAAGCGGTACCCGAGTCTCGCATCGATCGAGATGACCGAGCAGGATTTTGGGGCGGGAGCCCAGGGCCGGACTGGACGATGAGCAGCGGGCGTTTGTTGTGTCCTGGACATTGGCCATGGAGTGGACAAGAGAGCGTGAGGAGGCGGGGAGGGGGAGAGGCTGTGAGGGTTGACTTCATGAAATGCATCTTGAGTAACGATATTCATTCTCATGTTCGAAGCAGCAGCATAGCGAAGTGATCAAGTTTTTGGTTCAGCTACTTTAGAATATATAAACACAAGAAAATGGAGAAGAACATATACATACACAACACGCACAGACACACACACACACATTTGCAGGCACTGTGGAATGTATGGCATGCTGAACACAAGGCCACAGAGCTGAGTACATCACTGAGAGGCCACCTTCCTTTCCCACGATACAAGATGCAGAAACGGCATTTAAAAACGAGTTTGACGGACGTGGCAAATGATTCTACCCTGATGTCGGGGTTTTATGAGAAGTAGGCTGTCTGTAATGCAGATCTGTATAATGGTAACTTTTGTGTATGATACCCGTTGTCCCACCAAAGCGTCGCAATGCATATATACGAACAAAGATTTCCATTCTCCCCTGGGATATATAAAAAAATTCAAAACACTCCACGCTCCTCATCGATCACATGAGATCATTTTCCCATTCTAGTTGACATCCAGATGCCACACACAAGGTCCCGATATGTACAAAAGAAGGAAGGGACAGACTTAGAACAGGGCCCGGACGATGCGCAGGGGCAGGTTGGCCCAGGTCTTGGGGGCCTCGTTGTCCTTCTCCTCGTCGTACAGGCGGATGCCCGTCTTGAGGTCCATGGTGGCGAGAGGCACGCCGAAGGACCAGTCGCGCATGATGACCTTGTAGCCGACGTAGAAGGTGAGCACGATTGGGGCGGCGAGGTAGGACATGAAGAAGTCCTCAGCGTTGGGCACGGCGCTAGGGGACGGGTACAGCGCGTTGTAGGCGGTCGCGATGAGGCAGATGACATTGAGGGAGAGGCCAACAACGCTGCCCCAGATGCCGGCAGGGGCGCGGTAGGGGATCTGGTGGAGGGAGTAGCCCTGGCGGGTCCAGGCCATGCGGAAGCGGATGTGCGCAAGGCAGCAGGAGCCCCACACGAAGAAGAAGGAGAGACCGGAGAGAGCGAGGAGCCAGTAGAGGACGGTCATGCCGTTGGCGGCGACGGCGAGGTAGCCGAGGAGGCCGAAGGCGAGCTGGATCAGGACACACCACAGCGGGCGGCCGGCCTTGTCAACGTATGAGAGGAACTTGGGGGCCATGCCGCGGGCGGCCATGGCCTGCATGGTGCGCGTCGAGCCGAACGTGCACGAGTTGGCGACGCTGATGACGGACACGGTGATGACGGCGTTGAAGATGGAGGGGAGGACCTGGACGCCGGCGTCCTGGATGGCCAACACGAAGGGGGAGGCGGACGAGTTGGCGCCGGAGGACTTGGCGAGACGCGGGTCGTCGCTGCGGAGGATGAGGCCCAGGATGAAGAGGTTGACAATGTAGAAGAAGGCGACGCGGAAGAAGACCTGCTTGGCAGCGAGGGGCACGGCCTTGCGAGGGTTGGCGGACTCAGCGGCGGCAAGGCCGACAAGCTCAGTGCCACCGAAGGCAAAGGCGGCGACGACGAAGACGGAGCAGAAGCCGTTGAAGCCGTTCTTGAACGCACCGGGGTCGGACCAGGTGCTGACGCCCATGTAGCCCTTGTTACCCACGGCGCCGACATTGACACAGATGCCGAAGATCATGAAGCCGACACACGCGGCGATCTTGATCATGGAGAGGACGAACTCGACTAGAGAAGGATCGTGTTAGTGAGGCTGTCGTTGAGACAAATCGAGCAGTGGAAGTAACGTACCTTCTCCGTATCCCTTGACACCAAAGATCTGGATGAGGCACAGCAGAACGAGGAAGACGGACACCCAAACGGCAATGGGGATCGTGTCATTCCAGAAGCGGATAGTGAGACCGGCAGCGATGAGCTCGAAGGGGAGGACGATGAGCCAGGCGAGAGCGTAGTCCCAGCCCATGGCAAAACCCCAAGCAGGATCTACGAATCTTGTGACGTATGCGAAGAAGGCGCCGTTGACAGGGTAGAGGACAGCAAGCTCGGCCAGAGCCTGCATGGTGAGCAGCAACATGACACCGACGACGGAGTAGCCGATGAGCAAGGCCGCGGGACCGCCCTTGTAGAGAGCACCACCGGATCCGATGAAGAGACCAGCTCCGATGGCACCACCAATGGCGATCATCTGCATGTGTCGACTCTTGAGGTCGGTATGCAGCTTGTTCTCGCCATCGGCCTGTGTGACGGCTCCGAGCTCTGCATCACGGGGCTCGACGACCACCTTCGCGTCGTACTTCTCAGAGTCCGACATGGTGTGTTGGTGATGGCAAGGATGTCACCGTCTGGGGGGAAGTGAAGGACAAGTGGAGAAGAGGAGGATGCTCCAGAAACGAAGCTCGTGATGAGGATGAAGAGAAGACCAGAGCTGCAAAAACCTGGGGGAGATGCTCAGATTCTTTATACTACCTGCCCGCCACTCGTCGACCCCAGATTCGGGGACGCCTATCTGTCCATCTCCATATTCGCTCACCCTGGCTAGCGCAACCCCAGACTTGATAGGAGTCGTGAGGCTCAATTGCGTAGGCTGGACTGGCTGTATCGACGGTCGACCGAGGCCCAGAACAAGATAGCCCGCCCCATTTTGGAGCCCGGTGTAGATAACGAGAGAGAGGCGCTCCGTCTCGTCGGGACTGGGCAGACGACTGCAAGCGAGCCAAGTCCCGGACAAGCATGCGGGACAAGACTCATGACGGCACCCCTGCATGCAAAGAAGCTTTAGAATCCTGGCTCCTGGGCCTGGGTTCCCCAGGCTAGAACCCGCTATCTACCGCCCAAGCTCGCAGTGCCCATGCATGGGGGAGCTTATCTAGGGAGGAACGGTCTAGAACGCCAGCACGAGTGGCGCTGGTGCTCGAGACGAGTCGCGATCTGGTCAAGGGCAAGCCAAAACCCGCCGCTAGTCTGCAACGGACCATCCTCCGTGAAGAGCCCCACGGGTAGTCTCGGCGCAATTCTGAAAAACTCTATCCACAATGCGGATCGATTCCACTCTCTCCACGAGTTCCAGCACTTCAGGGGCTGCGTGGGGGCGCTAACCAGCTCTCGGGGATGCCGTAGTCCTCTTTCGACTCGACAATACGTTTGTATAACGTAAATTGGGCATGTTCCTCCACATCAACCTCTGGTCTGGGCTCGTCGAGCGTGTGTCCGGCGGACGCGGAGTGGATATCAACGCGTGCGCTTGCCCCGTGGGATTGGCCGGACCTCACTGGAATCGAGGATGTGCGAGGAAGGACATGCCGAATGTGGGTGAGCTGTGATTGTATTAGCTGTCTGTGTGGCAGTAGAGTGCCTCACACAGCGTGTTACATCGTATGAGCCACGTGCACGGGCACATGCCTTTCGCCCGAGGGCAACCGCTTCTCAATCGCTGGTGCGAGACAAGCATGTGCCACTTCGTGCGTCTTTTTGCAGCTGCGCGGTTTTGCTAGATAGTGGCGAATCCTGCAGGCACCATCCGAGGCTGTTGCCCCGGCCTGACCATTCCATGTTCGTACATCTGCAACCAGACCGAGTCACTGTCCACCGCGCTCAGTGCGGCCCTCAGGCCAATGTCGCTGGCGAGGTCCTCTGCGACAAGACGAAGAATGCTGTCAAAGATCTGATCGTCGATCTGGACGAACGACACAAGTGCAGTGAGGAGCTGTCGAGCTGCTTGCCAGACCTGAGACGCATGTGAAAAGCTATCGAACCTGATCGGCGGAGCCGCCTCATCTGCCCCGGAAAATCGTCCATTGCTAGGCCGAACGGTCAGGACCAGGCTCCCTCGAGGCCCCGTCTTACTGTCCGTGCTGCCGCTTGTCACACGCTTCTGCTTCGCAGCTGTCTTCTTGCTTGAGAACCACTGACCGAGCTGGTCCCACCATTCGGTCTTGACCCTGGAACTTAGGAAGTCCCCTGAGCATTCGAATAGAGCAGCGAGGGCCTTGCAAGCAGAGATAACAACGAAAGTCTCCGAGTCGTAAAGTCGCTCCACTGTGACTGGCCAGATAGCGTTGACCAGGGGTAAAAACGCCTCTTCATCAGCCGCAATGGCAGGGCATACCGTGCAGAGGAGCTCGAGGAGGGACCTCCGGAGGCTAGCAGAGGGCGAGGTCATGTAGTGCTGTGTGAAAGTCGTAATGCGGGCGAGGATCTTGAAGGTTGGCGTCTGCGGCACAGGTGGCTTCTCTCCCTCATTAGCCTGTTCCTCTTCGTCTGCATCGTTATTCTCGTCTTCGCCGTGCTCGTCCAGAAGTTCTTTCGCTGTCTTTGTCACAGTATCTCTCCACGGTCGCTTGGGATGTGACAAGTCCGAGTCATCATCCCAGTTCGTCTTGCGATTGTGATCCTGGCGATCAAGGATGGCGACCAGGCTCCCTTGAACATCATGCAGGCCAATTTGTCTCGTTGCAAATTTCCGATGGCTTTTGAATGAGTGCTCGGTCAAGCTCAGCTTGCTGGATGCAGCCCCTTGATAGGCGATCTCGCCAAGAACACTAAACAAGCCTTCGACCAAGTTCGGGTATCCATGGTAATTATCCAACGCGCCAAATATTGACGCTACCACATCGTCAAGATATGGTACTAGGCGGGGTCCGGTTAGCTGCACCATCATCCTCAGAACCTGTGTCGAAGCAGGCGTGATGTCGAAGGTGTTCAGCCGCAACGAATAGGAATTGACCATGTAGTCGACGTTGTCCACGACGAGGTCGGTTACACTCGGATACCCACACGACGACGCTATGTTGTTCAAAGCGATCATTGCATGGTCCCTTATCGTTGGCGTCGTCGCTCCGAGGAATGTTGTAATGGGATACAGGCTATCAATCAGTTCTGGTCGGAACTTCTGGCCAAGTCGTGAGGCTGCAAAAGTTGTGACTTCCATGGCGAGCGCCTGCAGCCGCCAGTCCATGTTGCCCTCATCCTCTGATGTGTCCAGTATCGAGACCGATAAAGCGTAAAGCTCATCGAAGACGAGCTCCGCTCCATCATCACAGTCGCTAGCACCAGTGAGATCAAGGAAGTTATCGATGTCCGACTCGTGTTTCAACTGAGACTTGAGCAGCTCGAAAGAGAGCCAAAATGCTGCCACTTGCTGTTCTCCGCTAGCCTCGCGACAATGAGTAAGCATTGTCTCAGGCAGCCAGGCGTACTGGGGGCTGTGACCAAGCTCGTCTAGAAAGGCCACTAGAGCAGTCCGGGTTGGTAGCTCCTGCGGTTTGGTGAAGATCACTGGCGGAAAGCTCTGGTCTTCAAAACTTGAGTCCTTGATCATTACTAGGTTGGGCCCATTCGACTCGCCCAAGAGTCCTGTGCTGATCAAAGCAGTAGCCGCAGTGTCGCGGAGGGACGCGACTAAGGCACTGTCCAGCATAGAAGAGTTGATCTGCAGGTTGGAAATAATCCGATGGCCCTTTGAGAGATTGGAGACCGCTTGTAGCTTTAGCTTCTCGTTGCTAGCTTGCATTTGTCGGGATAAACTGCCCTCCCAGTTGTACACGACCATCTTGATAGTGTCGCACAGCTCAGGATAAATTCTAGCCAAGTCTTCGAGGCTCGTTTCGCGAGCTTTGTTGGTGTCACCAGGCTGAGACAGGATCAATGCCGTCTCTACCAGGATAGAGGCACAATTGCTCAAGGACTGATGACACTCATCGAGCAGAGATAGACACATTTTGGCCACTTCTGAGCGGACATCTTCCTCTGTGTGATTTCGGAGCTTCAGCACGTGTGCCAGAGCAACTTGCACTTTGGCAGAGGTTGCTCGGAGCCAGGGAACCGTGAGAACCTTTGTGTTATCGTCGTTCTGTTGATCGTCACTATCAGACTTGCCTGCTCTGGGCAAGATACTCCTGACATGAAGATCGCCCAGTACTCCGCACAGAATACTCGTGGTCACCATCAAGCCCTGGATGAGGACCTTACGCTGAGCTTTGGGCGAGATCGGAGGGGAAAGCAGCTTGCTCAGAGCCGAGATGATCCCAGGCAGAAATGTCGCAAGGGCTGTCTTGTCTTTAATGGATGCGTGAAGAGCTGCTACAGTCTGAAGCGCTTCCATCTGGATATCCGAGGTTCGGCCGTCTGTGATGCCTTCCAGCACAACGCTCACAGCGTGCCCGAGGGTGGGTATCGCCCTTGCATCTACGAGCGCTGCTGCACCTGCGGCAGATGAGCCCGCAGCGCGGACGAGTGCATTGAGTGCTCTGAACGCCTCGAGTTCTGTCTCTTCGGGCAGGGGTCGCTTGATGGTTTGGCCTGGGTTTCCGCCTATGATGAAAGCCAGCAGGATGAGCAACTGCTGGCCAAGATCTACCGGTAGGTGGCTCTTCCATCCAGCATCGATAAGGATGGTGAGGCACTTGAGTGTGAGCTCAATCAGGCGGACTGGAAACTGATCCTGGCTGCGCAAGATGTTGGACAGTGGGAAGAAGACATAGTCCGCAAGCTTGTGGTCAAGTGAGGCGACCCCAGGAGGTGACGGCCGGTCGAGCAAGACAAACAGGTCTTCGACCTCGTGTATGAGATCTTTGGCGATGGCCTTCTTGTCCGATGCGCGCACCGAGAGGTTGTTGATGGCGATGCAGTGTGGTTTGAGCTAGATGACGTTGTGAGATTGTGTGCTGGTGGTGTCGGGCAAGGTCGACTGACCTCTTGGAAGAAGGCATTCCTCGCCGCAGCTTGGGGATCACTCATGTTGCTGGCTGATCATGCTGGCCAAGACAATGCTGCTGCTTCCATGTCAGCTTGAAGAAGCTGTGTGGTGGTTCATGGTTCATCATGGCCCCGTGTGTCTGCGGAGCAGAAGAGGGAACAGACCCTACAATTAGTCAAACGCAGCCAATCAGAGCCGATGGCTTCAGGGCGCTCGGCTCTCTCTCAGGCTAGTGGGGGGGGGGGTTTGGTTTCTGCGGAGGCCGCGACCATCGATCCGATTCCATATCAACCGCGACAACCTTGAGAGCCAACCCCAGAACCTTGGAACTCCAACGATACCTCCTTGTGCGCACTAACCCTACAGCTCGAGTTGCTCATCGTCAGTTCTTCGCTCTTCGCTTCTAAAGCATCAATCCCTCTCCTCTCCTCGCAGGCTTGAAGCAGCTACGTCAACCGTCCTCTCAGCAGCCATGTCAGCGTCGCGGAGTCTGTTTATGACCACAGTGCATCGTTACAAATCACCGCATACACCCGGTGCCTGCGCGTACGAGGTCGGGCTGCCTGATGCCAAGAATGCATACGTCTTCATTGGCGGCCTGGGAGACGGGCCTCACACTGTCCCCTACCCGCGGGCCGTTGCGAAGCACCTCGAGACCTTGCCCGACTTGAGCTACTCTGTTTTCGAGATCCGCATGAAGAGCTCCTTCGACGGCTGGGGATTCTCAAGTCTCGTGCAGGATGCCGAGGAGATCTCGGCCCTGGTACAATATCTCCGTGGGATCGGCCGGCAGAAGATCGTGTTGAACGGGCATTCGACTGGCTGTCAGGTGGGTAGCCACTCACAAGAGCATCCATTCGAGTTATTCTGCGCATGCTGTCAATATGCCGCACTTTGCCCATTCATGATATGCGATCATGCACTAACTGCACGGCCAGGACATTATGGAATATACGTCGCCTTCCCACAGTGGACAGCTGACTCCTGTGGACGGCTACATCCTACAGGGGCCCGTCTGCGATCGTGCTGCCATCGCCCTCGAAATCAGTGCTGATAAGCTCGAGCACAGCGTCGCTGCTGCCAAGGCATTGATAGACAGTGGCAGGGGACTCGATTGCGTGCCTCGGGACGAGCTGCCTAGCTTCATGCGAAGCACGCCAATGTCAGCGAACCGCTGGTATGCTCTAGCAGCTGCGGAGTGAGTACATTATGCCTCTGAATCCTCGGTAGAAGGACGACAGTAAGGTCATTCATTCATTTGAGATTGCTGACGTTGGAATAGTGGCGCGGACAACTACTTTGACCCAGACTTGCCTGAGGACACCGAGAAGAGGTACTGGAGCGGCGTGGATAAACCGGTCCTGATCCTGCACTCCGCCGAGGACGAGTTCGTCCCCAAGTCGCTGGACAAGGAAGGATTGGTAAAACGATGGACGACTCATTGTCGCCCCGGTCTGGCAAGTGAATTGTCAGGTACAATACCGGGCGCGAACCATCGGGTCGCCAGTGCAGAGGCAGAACAATGGTTTGTCAAGGCTGTGGCGACCTTCCTGCAGGGCATTGCGGCACTGGAAAGCAAGATATAGGGCCGCCACTAGATGCTATCAACAGTTCGGCACGCTTCAAGACTTGACAACCGCAATGATGAGCTAGCGCACTGATTGTCACTACCCTAGACCAGCGGGGTACTTCACCAGCAAAATGCTTCAACGTGGCTGGGTACATGCCGAGCTTCGGGTCCTTCCTTCGCCTTGGACGTCCCAAACTGCTTCAACCATCGGAAATTCTTGTTTGTAGTCACCTCGTGATACGCCGTACACGGGAGATTCTGACCGCACACGAACTTGTGCCACGAGGCCAAACACTCATAGACCAGCAAGATGTGCTACGGTGCAACTTGTCCCACCTGTTGTGAGCCCTGAACTCGGGTTTTGGCAACATGCGTGCCGCTTGGAGCTGTTACAGGCGGCCTTGCTAACGTTCCAGCAGCAAAGAAGGCGTGGCGCGGATGCGGGAGCCACATCCCCTCGGTGCTCGCGGGAGTACCCGAGTCCAAATGGTGTGAGTGCGAGCCGCGGGTCATAGTTGACGGCAAAGCCTACCCGCCGGCGGCCAAGTTTGAGATTCCGGGGGCCTCTTGGATCAGCAGCTGGTTCGGGGGAGGTTCCTCAGGCAAGGACAAGAGCAAGGGCGGCCGAGATGAGCTGTAGCCGAGGCAGCTCATATCCTTGGCAAGGTATGGCCATCATTTGTCGTGGAGGTCAGCCGCACTCCGCGACAAGGCGTGGCACAAGGCGCGGCTTGTCAAATAGGTCTGGGATGATAGGCTGATAAGAGGAACATGGAGCATTGTGTTACGTCTCGAGATGCCAATGTGGAGATGCTGTCAAGTGCCGTCGCGCAAGTCACGCGAGCAGCTCTCAGCTCCGATCCGACCCCGCTGCTCCGATAACCGGGGCCGGCCGGCAGCGTGTGATCCGCCCGGGCTTCAACTGTGACGTCTCCTGTCGTTATCTTTGAAAACGTCACCGGAGAGTCCACCAGCTGCCTCGACCTGCCCGAGCCGTGGTCTTGGTCCCCGGTCTCGAGCAAGAATGCTGCTGCTACAACCCGCTGTCCTCGCGGCCGCGGCCGCCAGCGGCGGAGTCGTGTACATCTGGAGCTGCATCACATCGCCGCTCTGGAAGATCCCCGGGCCGTGGTACTCGGCGTTCACCAGCCTCGTGCTGCGGTATCATGAGCTGAAAGCCCGGCGGACGAGCTATATCCACGCCTTGCATCTGCTGTACGGCCCTGCCGTGCGGATAGCACCGAACGAGACCGCATTCGCCTCGGTCGAGAGCATCAAGGAGATCTATGCCTCGGGCGGCAGTGGCTATGACAAGACGGAGTTTTACAATCTGTTCATGGTTTATGGCCGACGGTGAGCACCCGGTCGGGAGGCGTTCCATGGGAACCCACGTCCATGATGGTGGCTGACATGAGGCCGCATGTAGGACGATGTTCAGCACGCTCGGAAAGGACGATGTAAGCTGTCACAACTCTTCCAGGCCATGAAGTGACGGCACCTCCAGACGGGTCTGACATCGTCTCATGATAGCACGCGAGGCGCAAGAGGGTCCTGGCCGACCGCTACGCCAACACGAACGTCCAGCGGTCCGCCTCAATCGACGGCATCCACGAGAGGGCGGGCTGGTTCCTCGACCGCTGCACAGCCTCTGTCGGACGGAATATCGACATCTTCGTGAGTCTCTTTGCCCTTTCGCATCCCCATCCTAGCAGTTCATCAGGTGGCTGACAGCAATATAGATAAGTACGGCCTCTGTAGTTTTGTATGTCACTTCCGCAGCCTGATATGCTAACACGCGGTGCGACAACTCCCCAGATCTACACAACTATGCATTCGACTGTGTAACTCATCATCTGTTCCACCCATACGGCTCCGAGTCCCTGCGGAATCCCCGGGACGAGGAGATCCAGAGACAGGTAACCTTTGACGACAGCCTCCAGAGTTCGTGTCCCTCGCACTTTATCATAGCGACCGGTTGAAAGCCTTTCTACTGACGCAATCCAAACAACAGACCGCGTCATAAAGCACCACTACCCACTCCTCCACCGCCTGACGGGCGACCTGCTCGCGTTCTTCGGCGCCACGCCCCGCGAGACGCCGCTGGCCGACGACCTCGTGCTGTCCGCCGCGGCGCGCCCGGACCCGGCGCGCTTCACCGTCGTCAGCCGGATGCAGGAGAAGGCCCACGGCCTGGACCACACGGGCGTCGCGGCCGAGTGCCTCGACCACATGGCCGCCGGGATCGACACCACCGGCGACGCGCTCTGCTTCCTCATGTGGGAGCTCTCGCAGCCGCGCAGCATGCACGTGCAGCGCAGGCTGCAGCGCGAGCTCCGGGAGAACAACAGCAGGCCCGACGCCGCCGACGGCCAATCGAAGAGGTTTGACGAGCTGCCGTACCTCGACGCCGTGGTAAACGAGGGCCTGCGGTGCTTCCCCGCGATCCCAATGTCCCTCCCGCGCTACGTGCCCCGCGGCGGGCGGACCATCGAGGGCTACTTCGTCCCCGAGAGGACGGTGGTCAGCTGCCAGGCGTACTCGACGCACCGGATCGACGAGGCGGTGTGGCCTGAGCCGGAACTGTTCGACCCGGAGCGCTGGCTGGGGGGCCGCGGTGATGATCTTGGTGGCAGCGTCGAGATGGAGCGCAAGAGGCTATTCTTTGCGTTTGCGAATGGGGGGAGGGGATGTATCGGGAAGCAGTGAGTTTTTTTTTTGTTCTTGTCGCTTGTGTTTGTTGTCATTGCTCGCTGTCGCCCTTGGTTTTCCGTCACTCATCGATGGCGTCTCTCTCTCAACAGCAGTGACGATCCTTACACACACAAACACATGCACACATCTTGACTCCCCAAATGTCACCCAAAAAAAGACCGCAAGGCCACAAGAAGAACCTCACTGACACCACTCGACGAACGACAGCCTCGCCCTCTCCGAGATGAAGATCCTCCTGCAGGCTATCTACTCCCGGTTCACCACCCTGCCTGACGAGAGCAGCGGCATGACGGACGCGGACATGGCCATGGCGGACCAGATCATCTCGTCGCAGCCGCGCGGCAAGCGGTGCCTGCTCAGGATGGTGCCTATCGACTAGACTAGCGTCAGGTCCGTGATTGGGTGGGCACTTGATGGGGGGTTTCAATTCTATAGACAGATAGATGGTATCACGAGACGGGCATTTCCTGGATTTACGGCGGTAACAGTAGGCAACGCAGTAAATTGTTTATACTTCACTGTACTCGGGGAGACAACTAGGATAGATTTCACAGCCGTGATCCACGACGAGGCCATGAATTTCAGGTACATATATCTCTGTCGCAATGAGCCCTTCAAGTCCCAGCCTACGATGCCAACAGCTAGGCCGTTCTCGTGAGCTCCTCCAGGTACTGTGGTGGCCATACACGCAAGAACAGCCGCAGACAACGACGGGGAGGCAGAGGCACTGAGGGGAAGCGCCATCGGATCTTCTTGTCACACGGGTCTACACCACAGAACAGACACGCACGAGCCGGGCGCGAAAAGAAATGCTCAATGCCTCCCAACTCCAATTGCAGCTTCAACAGCCCATATACAGTGAAGTGTAACTCATGAAGCAGCACACTGGCACGCGGCATTAGGAGCTGCTCGCCCAATAGCTCATGAACAAGGCGCCGCCCGACCAGTCAAGATAAGCTATATACGATGGCATCAGCAGGCGAGGAAAGGCCGACGCTGGCGATCCACAAGCTACTTGCTGCCCGCGCCTCCGCCTGGTGGCTCGAAGCATGGAGTCGAGTTTGGCCCCCCAGGGGTTGATACCTCTTTGCCTTGAGGACTCCAACTCTCTTTGTCCGGGTCGGGCCTCGTTTGCGAAACTGGACAGAAATGTTCGTGAGTGAGCCACGTAAGGAACCTGTCGTAAATTTTCGACATTGTGGAGGGGGTGCAGGGCTCGAGACGTCGTACAACAACAAAGGCCTTTCGTGGCTAGGCCTCCTGCACACGAGCCGTCTCCACATTGTTGCTCCAACTTGCTCTCAGGGGTTTGGTATCATCACGACATCCGATCCTCGACATTGGTTGCTAGCTCGCACGATATTGCCTGATCAGGTTCATCGTCGATCACCGCCTGGGAGGCCTGTCGTATACTCTGTAGATAGTCTCCTGCCACGGCACATGCTGGCCGGCATGTGTCCTCCCATGCCCCTGGTGAAAATCCATTCTTCCTTTGCTTAATACGTCGCATATATGTTTTCCGCAGAAAGCCTGGGTGATATGCAGAGCGCCGGCGTCACCTGACTCGCCCTCCCTGCATCCAAACCGTGTAGGAGTACAGGTATAGGTATGGGCACACTGCATATGATGACGCCGTCTGGAATTTCTCTCTCCACGCTACGGATATTACTCCGTGTACTGCATCGAAAAGGGGAAAAGGGGGGAGGGCATTCTCTTCCACATAGGGTGAAGAGAGCGAAGCAGGACGCTCGTCAATTTTGCGCGCGGCGCGGAACGAGCTGGCCAACGACGACGCGAAAGTGATGGGGTAGACGGCCATAGGCTGCTCTGCACTCCAAAGCTCGAAGTCCAATCACTCGGTAGTTGCGGGCCCAATTTCCAACATGATGTTTCGAAAACCCTGATTAGTCGTGAGAAGGCCTCGAAAGGTCCTGAGGGCAAGGGTAAAAGATGAATATAGGCCTCGACAGATCCGACACCTTGGTAATAAGGTTTGGGTCAGTGTTGCACAACAGGGCCACCTGCATGACAGGCAGGTGTGGCAGGCCAGGAAGCCTGCCGGCGGACGTAATCCGGTTGATTCCCTGCCGTGCTGGCCGCACATCTCGGTCAACTTGGCTTGGCCACTGTACCGCTGGCGCCAACCCTGCAACACGGTACCTACGGTGATACATAACTATTGGTCGGGTGTCCGCAATGAGGAATCAACAAAGCGATCAGTCGTAAATCGTGATACATAGCAGGAATCAGGACCATGCTGTGGAGGCGGGCTTTGTTTCCGTCTCGAGATAGGGGAGGGGAGCGGACGGGCCGGCGCTTGGGCCAGGGAACAGCAAGTGAAGGCCGAGTGGGTGACACGAAGATCCCGTTGCCGCCCGTGCGCCTTGCCGGCAGGAGGAGAGAGCGAAGCAAAGCCGCCGGGGGACACAGAGCCTCCAGACGGATGTTGCGGTAGGAGGAGACGGGACGGAGTACGGAGCACTGGAGACGGCTCTGGGTGTCACTGTTGATTTGCACCAGGGCCCCTGGCCGACGAGACGGTCAGTGCGTTGAAGAAGTCGCCATGGACTAGACTACCTTAGGGGGCAGTAGATGGCGAAGAGGCCGCAAGAGCTTGGGTCAGGTACCGACGCTTGCCTTGGGGACTGCACAGAGCAGGAGGCCGACCCGCACTTGCCCGCGTCCCCGGCCCTTGCGCCTCGCAGCTGCCGTCCCATGTTGTCGTTGTGATCCCGCGGCAGCCCCCCACAAGCCGCGCAACTGCGACAGCTGGATCCCGTCATGATCCATGCCTCAACGGCGGACGGCGATCACGTCAAGCCAGACTCGAGGATCGCACTCGCAAGCCTCTCCAGAAGCGGTAATTCTGTTGAGGGGGACGGGCCAGGGGCCACACCACCTCGCCAGGATCCCTGCGTGGTGCTGTGCAGCTCAACAGCTGCATGCCGGCGCACACGCGCATGTGCAAGCATCAGTGTGCCTCGTGTGGCCCGCGAGTGTCCAGACGAGGACCAGCACCCAGGAAGTCGGGACATTGTATCACGTCTTGTGTCCTTTGCCCCTGCCGCGGGCAGCTTCCGGGGCGACTGCAATCCTTGCTCGACATCCCCGCTGCGTCTCGCCTGCTCAGGGGAGGGGGGGGCATGCTCAGCGTGAGCGGGGTCCAGGATATACTGCGTACGACGGTACCGCGACCTCGCATCCCGGTACCCTGGTGGGTTGACAGCTGCACCCATGGAGCGCTGGCCGAAGCCGTGCCTGGGCGTGGCGTCAGTCTCGTCAGCAACAATGCTCCGCAGCTCAACGGCGAGTGCCACCTCTCCAAGGTTGGACGGCCAGTACGCGTACCCTGACATGTCACCAACCACCTCCGGACTGAAGCGCAAAGAAAATGGAGGGAAGGCCCAGCTGACGCAGGACGGGCATCTGCAGCCCGCGGGCTTCGAAGCCAGTTGATGCTGGTCAAGCAAGCCCCGTTCAGTCAGTTGCGCCTCGTCAGGATCCCGCAGCCTGGGCGCCACAGCGTAGCGCGCGGGGAGCACACGCAGTAGCTCCAGCCAGGGCAGAGGGAAACACCCCAAACGTCGCTGAAGAACCCCTAACAACAATGGCAAAAGCAACGTTCTCGAACCGCGAGCAAACAAAGAAAAGCAAAGCCACAGTCCACCCCGCGTCCCGTGCCCGCCACAGTCGCGCCACCAGCCGCGGCGCCCCCGGGCGGTTCATGGCCAAGCCGGCCGACCTCGCGGAGTTTCGTCCGGTGCTAGGATGCATAGCGTACCCTTAGGCAAGGCGGCGCGGGCACAGCACGGCCCAGCCTCGACGCGGCACCAGCAACAGAATAGGAATGTTCCCCAGGGTCAAACTCTAATAGAAGAGGCGGCCCACGATTCTGCAGCGACCACGCGTAAATAACACCTTCTGACCTACTGCGTACCATACACGGCCCGCCGCCTCCCACAGCGGACAGAAAAGAAACCCGTGAACAGACGACAACTGCCAATATTAGGTATGCGTGGGGCGGCAGGTGGAACCCACTGACCTTGGGGTAGCTACTTCAGTAGCCTCGCCAACATCTGCCAAGGCCGTCTCGGCACCAAAGCTCACCCTGTTGCTAGCAAACAACACCAATATCAGAGGGTCTCTATAGTCTGGATACTCAGTCTCTCCAATTCCTGAAACCCCTGGCGGGACTCGAATCAGCTCCAACGGAAAAGCGCTCCAGCACACCGTGTACGGAGACCAAGAAGGCCGGGTACAACAAGCTGAGCTTTGCGAGTCCCCCCCCCCCCCCCTTGCACCCCTGGACCTGATCCATGTGAAAGCCATCCATCCCAGCCAGCATTTGTATTCAATCCTTGCGCCCGCGCGGGTTCCTGGTGGGACATCCATCCATGTACCGATACCCATACAGAGTTTGCTCCTCCTGATCTCCCCCCTTCCCTGTGCCGCCGTGCCTACGTACGTACCATATACTTTTACAATACGCAGCATGTGCTCCGTCGTTTGCGCGCAAAACGTCACCCTCCCTGTCTGCCCTGGGCCCGTCTGCCCCGCCTCCCGCCTCCCGCCCCGCCCCGGCACATTGTAAGGATCAGATAAAATGCGGCTGAATGACGGGTCCACCGCTCTCTCTCTCCCTCTTACGTGCGCCGCGCGGCGAGCCAGGAATCTTCGTTGCGCGCACTGGACTTTGATCATCTCGACGGAACATTTTTGCTTTCTTTCAGGTTACGAGCATAGACAAGAGAGAGCGGGCAAACCCTTGTCCTGCCTGTCAAAAAAAAGTCTTTCGTGCCTCTTTGGGGCGCCGGTTTGGACCATTCTTTGCTGCCCTGTCTTGTCATGCATGTGCACTCTTGGCGCACATGCCTGCAAACGAACTGCCGGGCAAGGTGGCGAACCAATACATGTCATGTCCACTGCCAAACATGGAGGAGCAGCAAACCTGAAGCAGCAAAGAAGCACGCCGATATGTGACTGATCAAGGGCCAGCGCCCATAGTATTGGTGGAACTAATATTCCCCCTTCTAGAGACGAGACCTCCCCCTCGCCTTCATGGCGGATCCGAGAGCAGCGTGACCCGTGGTTGGAGGACCTGGCTTACTCCAAGTGGAAAAGAAAAAGGACCCCCCCTTCCCAAATCCCAATATCGCTCACATGGAACACCCGAAAAGGAAAGATGAGGGCTGCTTGCCATGAATATCGTTGCTGAAAGAGGGACAAAAACGCCTGGGCTTCGCCGGAATCTACAAATCGTGACAAGCGCCCGGAAAGCATATAACGATGCCGTGCTATAACCATGCAGCAACACGATCTGGAAATCGTGGGAATGAAACGACAAGCTCTTCAGATGATATCGTTCGCGCATCGCTCGTAGACTTGGTTGACCATGAACCTGGTGAGTCATGACAAAGGGAATTACAAAAACAATTAGAGCACACAGATGGTGAACTGAACAAGACGAGAAAAAGAATAAGAAGAAAAATCAGGAGCCTCACTGGCCCTCCTGAAAATGCATCAGTGCCTGCCGCCCAAAGAATTTTGCTGTGTCATTAATGTCGCGCGAATAAATCGAAAGACCACCCTTGGACGAGGAGGTCTGTTACTCCCTCCTCGGCATGCTGTCGCTATAATTGCAAACCAGTCGAGCCGCCATTGTATGCAGTAAGCATAGCCATTGGTGCCGGTGTCCAAAATGAGTACCGTGATATTGATGTCGGGAGTGTCCAGGGGCGAGTTTTGGCTCTTGACGTGTCTGAAAACTGGGATCGGTTGTCCGGATACACGCCGTAGCTGATTGCTACAGGCGACTCTGGTGATTATCGACTGGGGTATGGAGCAAGGCCGGGGTGGTGTGTCTCCATCTTGGCAACACTCGGCATGCCAGGCTCATGATGCGTGGCGTAGCTCGAATATGCTGTGTGGTTGGTGAGAGACATGGGGTCCAGAGTTGCGTGAAGTTCTCCACCATGCGTTGGCTGGTGCCCATAGCCTCGAGAGAAGTCGTCCATACCAAGAAGGTCGTGCGAAAGATGCACAGTCTGCTGACTGTGCACATTGTTTGGCGGTGCTGTGTGCATGGTGTACATTGTCGTGGGCTGTGCCGCAGCGGTTGTGTACCAGGATGTGACGGACGTGGTCGGGCTTGTGAAATCAGTCGCTGTGCTCGGATAGGCCGAACTCCTCCGTGCTGTGGCTTCAGAGCCCGCATACATGAAGTCATCTCCAAGGCCGAGGCTCTCATGCTGATGGAAGGCCGATGGGAGACCGCCGTTGTCCATTGTTCCACTCTGGTGGAATCGAGGTTGGGACCCCAGGAATGCACCATCGGAGAAGCTGCTTCGACCCATGCTCGCCCCGGAAATTTGCGCTTCATGGTTGACAAGAATCTGCGGCGTGCCGTGCTGCTTCGTAGGCTCGCTCGTGGACGAGAAGCCCTGAGATTCGTCATCGTCGTTTTGAGAGTGCAGGTCATCCTCGCCGCTCACGCGCTCATCTGGTCTCACATGGACGCATGCCGATGGGTCTATAAATGGTGAGTACAGGATCACAGGAAATGGAGGTTTGACAGAGCATACCAATTTCACCCCGTCCGAATCGTTCCTCCTGTCTAGCGACCTTGAAGATGTCTCTCAAATAGGGACGCTTCTTCTCGTTGTTCGGATTCTCCTTGTCGGTGAAGAAGGTCGAGAGGGCTTCCATCGTGATTTCATCGAGTTTTCTGACATCGAGGTTGACCTTCCTGATGGCGGGGTGCTGGGATTCGAGAGGCTGGATGACAAGACGAAGGATGTGGCAGAGCAGATAGACGCGTTCTGAGCGGCGGTCGTTAGCTTCAAATTGTAATAACAAGAGGTTAGCAGCAGCATACCACGCTTGTATAAATGGTCAGGCTCTTTATGGCGAACTCTCTCGTCCTTTGAGGTGCCCCAAGGCTTCGGCCACCACTCCGGAGCCTTTTCGTCCTTTCCTGTGTAAGGGTGGGTTGACTGCTTCTTGGGCTCTACAGCCTTCACCCACGCCTTGGCGATAAGTTTGCAAGCCGTCTGTTGACAATTCTTGAACTGCTGCTCGTAAAACTCCCAGATCTCTTTGCTATTGTCGATTCGAATGCGACGGCCCTTCGAAGTCGGAACAGGCCTTGGAGACTCTGGAGCTGGCTCATCATCGTACGGTGTTGGGGTGTGCCTGAGTCGCTTCTTGGCGTTTGGGAGGCCTTCACCATCAGGTCGGCCCACACTCGACTGGTAGTACTGAGAATCGCTTCCGCTTCGCTTGAGAACATTGACTATGGAGAGGGTCAGTGCCCCATTGCGAAAGATTGGCAAGCCAGAGAACCAGATGCTTATTTCTGTTCCTCACACGGCAAGCAAGGGCATCGTGGGCTTAACTGACCTGAGGTCTGGCTACTGTTCTTCAACTTGAGCATATGGGCCTTGAGACCTTTCTTGTCGACGTAGCGCTCAATATCGGCGGGACAGTTGGCAGATTGAAAGACGTGGGACTCGTAGTCTTGGTCGATTGCAACCACAAGATATCCACGACCCGGAATGTTGCAGTAATTCCGCAAGGCCTCGTCGATGGGCTGTTCCATGGTCAGAACACGTTGAGCGTAGTAGCTAGGGGAGCTTACCAGAGGCGGACCGCGGGAACTCTGCTGGTTCTCTCCACATCGCTTCTCACCCAAGGCCGTGTTTGGGGCGCTTTGTGCAGAAGGTTTTCCCAACCAGCCATATTGGTCTGTCCGCGGCCTGGTCTGGTTGCCCATCGTGAAGAAAATGGAAAAATAGCAAGCCTGAGAATCGAGCGAGCCTAAAAGCTCATAGGGACGAAGGAGAGGTATGCCAGCAGTCCACAGAGCAAAGACCGGGGAGAATGACCAGTTCTCGGTGCAATATGAGTCTGGAGTGGCAGGGAAAGGACTGGTGAGTTGTGTTTGACTTGGGTTGTTGAGATGTCTTCGGATTATTCAAGTACTGCTGGCAGGCACGACACATGGGCAGTGATTCGTGAATACCTGGATTCGGGCCGGGCCGAAGATGCCGGGTCGTTCCCGAGAAGTGCACAGCCTTGAGTGTACAGATGGGTCTGTACAGAGAATCGACACAAGGACGGATTATGCCTCAAGATCAACTGGCGGCAGGTTAGGGCTTCAAACTGTGAGCAAACAGATGTCTGCAGCCGGTATGCGGGGCCGGGACAGCAGTACCGGAGCCAAAGCACAAGCTTGTATGCGTTGCTGCAAACTGACAGACGTTCAGCTCAACGCGTCCTGCAGAGGTATCCGTGATCCGTTTGGTTCTGTCGAAGATTGCCGAGCGTAGGCTCCAGGCAAGTAGAGGATGGTGGACGATTTGGCGAGCACACACGGTGATCGTGGGCTGTTCCCCCGCTGGTCGTGGTCTGACAAGGATAAGGTCTCGACTCCAGTAGGTGCCTTCGGTACGACTTGAGTTGGCGAAGCGTTTACAGAAACTCGCCTACTGTTTGGACGCTTGGATAGCAGATGTCGAGTGATGCAGCCAAGCCTCGACAACGGCTTTGTGCTACCTTGGAGGAGGGAGCTCTGGTTGAGTAGAGGATATACAAGGGTTGAGCGAGATGGTTTAGTGCCTCGTATCTGCTGAGAGGAGGATCGCAGGGCGTAGCACAAGGCTTATCTGTTCTACTGTAAAATGTATCGTGGGGTAGCGAGAGTGTGTTGGTGTATGGCTATTCCGGCATCCGGGCTGCTGAGAGAGTGATTGTCGAGACAAGGAGAGTGCCTGTTTGTCGAGCACTACTTGCGTAAAGGTGGTCGAATGGATGACAGACTCTGCAGCCGCTCCTGATGCTTTGCTCGGGGTTTGCAGTGGTATATAGGGAGCGTAGGCAAGCCACTTGGGCATACAGGGATGGATCTGGGGCAGCGGCGAAACTAGGACTGTGGCCACTGGGAAGAAGCAAAACGTTTCGGCGCTTGGATGGAGGCATTGAGCGGCCGACAACACTGTACTTTACGTTTGGCGGCACGGGCAGACGAAAGCCACTGGTGAGCCACTTGGAGTCCACATCAGAGGAAAAAGAAAGAAGAGTCGTTGGCCTAGTGGATGATACGGCGAGGCTTGACGACTATGACGGATGGCCACCCGCTGTACGAAGCCCCATGTGCGCAGTCAGACCCCTGAAGCTCAGGGCTCAGCACGGAGCCTGGCAGAGGCCCAGATCCAAGTGACAAGGCTTTGGAGTAGAGGTACTTGATGCGAGATGAGCCGGGGTCGATGCATGAGCGACACCATCCCTGCCTCGCTCCAGTCGAGACAGTGGACAACGACCATGGGTCGCGGGGCAGTCCCGAGCGAAGGACTCTAGCCGGATGTTGCTTTTGACCCTGCGCGTCCTCTCGTCATGGGGAGCCCAAGAGCGAGCTTGCACTGAATGCAAGCATTCAGGGGGTCGCAGCGGATGCACCAGTGCTGCCACAGTCACGGCCCACGGCGTCACCCTGCCGGCCAGGTTGTCTGGGGCCTCGCCATGACGCTGAGACATTGGGGTAGACGGCTTGCTGCATGGAGGCTTTAGACGTTGTCACCGCTGTCTTGCTGAGCCGTGCCGCCATGTACAGTACAATCGGCCATGCTGGCCGACCGTGCTGGCCGTGGTTGCGAGGCGCAGAGACGGGTGGAGACAATATTCGAGGAGGTCTATTGTAATCTGCTCGGCGAGCCAGGCAGACGGAAGGGGGACATGAGGGGTGTGGGACGTATCTTGCGTCTCACAGACGGTGCGGCGAGGAGGGCAAGGAGGGGTGCCGGAGGGAAAAGCAAAGAGAGGCCCATTGCGAGTCGAGTGGCTGATGGAGCTCTGGAGGGCGATCATTTGTTTGGCAGGTGAGGCAGGTTGTGGTGGTGCTGGGGAGCGGGAGTTGCATGTGGCAGCCGGCCCTTGTAGGCGACCGGGGGGGCCGGCCACGCCACAGCTGTCGTGCTCGGCCTGTAGCCGGGGCAGGGTGCGAGCAGCCTAGCGGGCGGGAAGGGTGGGTGGCCCCTGCCTTGGCGTTCTTGACAGTCGCCGCAGCTCGACTCCACGCCCTCGACCACCGCCCATGGCTGCTGCCATCTACTCGGAGCATGTTCCGTCCGCCAGGAGCTGCAGTCATCTGCCCCAAGATGGCGCCGACACTGCAGACGACCTCTCCAAAGCCATGACAAGGCACTGGATCCGATCCGTCGCCGGGATCCGTCCTCCCCAGATCGATCTCGCTTGTGCCAGCCCGTCCCTCCAGCAGTGTGGGCAACCTGATGCCGCCCTCACCAGACAGATCGCCCTCAATAGCTGAGGTCACTGTTCGAGCTGAGCTGGCCTTGCCGCTTGGCTTCCCACGCAAGCAAATCACGCGGCTGATAAGAGCATGTCACTCGATGCCAGGGGCTTGCCATGACCATGCGACAACCGTCTACGGCTCTGGAGCCCTCCGTGACGTGGGGAGGCCTACGCACATCCTTGTTTCCAGGGGAATTGGAGGCTCACGTTGCGGTCTCCGCTATCCTTCGGTGGCTCCGGTACTGGTTCAAGCAAGAGTCAACAGTCTCCTCATCTACGTGCTGTGCGAGAAGCCTCCATGAGGTAACCCGTTTACACCCTTGAAGCTGTCATCACCTGCTACTGTATGGGCTGCACTAGACAAAGAAGTGTTCGCGAGAGCGACATGTCACATTCGAGAACAGCAAGACCACTGCGTATGGCGCGCACTTCGGGAAGGCACCGCGAGAATCTGAAAGTGCTGAACCCCTCTCGTGCACTCGCGCATTCTTCATAGAAGATATGTCACTGGGCGCCGAAATATGAAGATACAGCATGGGCGCCTTCAAAAAAAAGAATTGCACGTTCATCCAAGAGAAACAATCACGTCACGCCTTCCTTGCTAGAAACTTACCATCACCAGCGCTCGACCGCAATAGCAGAGGACGCTATGAGACTATATCGAGTACCCTAGGGTATCTATGGCAGTCCGTAATATACGTGGGCTTGAAACTCTATGCCGACATTCTGCTCTGCAGGGCATTCAATTCATGTCTCAGGCTTGAGCCTGAAAGCAGTTATTTGAACCACAATAATTGTTGGGATATTGACCTGGTGCTGCGCGTGCTCGGCGTAGATTGTGTGACACGGAGGCCGTCTTTGTTACTGGCCCATTGTGAGACTCTCTCCAATGCAGCCAGGCCAAGGAAAACGCGAACGGCATCGCGATACCGCACGTTGGGATTTGCAGACGTGCCGGTGCAGATCCGTGGATTGCTGGCCTCAAGAATCAGCGATGGCACCGGAAACGAGTGCTGCTTGATCTGTACTCGAAGGCTCCAAAGCCGTTCCAGCTGGTCGGAACAAGCCCTGCCGGTTGCTGACGTGTATACGCCAGGTTGATTGTAGACATGCTCCATACACAACCACCCCCGTCGATGATGCCTAGTGACAGTCGAGAAACTCGAAACCCGACCCAGAAAGGAAAAACTGATGACCAGTACCACAACAAGACGAAACAGGAAGCACTGCATATTCACTCATATCGAAGAGAATCCCCTTGCATGCAAGACCAATCGCCAGCGAGCTGGGGGGGCCAGGAACGCAGATCCGGGGATCTGGAAGCAGCAAGGGTTTCCCAACTTGCAGCCGGAGCTGCATTCGATGCCGCCGCAACCTGCATTCCCATCCGCAAGCTTTGCCCGATGTGGCCGCCCGCGTCACCGGGAGCTTCTTGCCTGCATGGAGATTTGTCTGGAACCATTCACATCGTATGGCCTGGCAATACCATTGTCGAGCTCCTAATATCAACACCAAAAAGACTATGAATATGATGGCGCACACAGCGATGAGTAATCCAATGGCCGCTAGGACAGCAGCGGAGGTTATCCCGACCACGAGCGACCGGCTCAGTTCCGGACCTTGCTCCGGGTCATCGTCCGCCACTTGCAAACCGGCATCAGCGTTTCAGCCTTGAGCGTTGAACGCCATCGCCGGCCCCGATATCCGGTCCCTTTCCATTCCAGGTTATCGCTGACGATCTCGGAAAGCCACATACTCCGCAGGCTGAGGATGTCTGCGCAAATCATGCCATGCCAAGCCAACGCCCATCACAGACAGGGGGCCGGGGGGGGGGGCGCACAGTCGCCCTCGAAAGGGGAATCATCCACCCATGTCTGCACAAGTCAGCAACACGACACCCCAACAGGATCTGCCTGCCAATACTCCCATTTTGGTAACTACCTGCGAGCCCGGCAGTTACCGAAGCCCCAGCACTGGATCTGCAGGAACCGCAAGCACGGTCAGGGCCGTCGTCGGGGCTGTCTGACTTAATTGCTCCAACTAAGACGTCATCCTGCCCACGCAACACGAGAGGCAGCCGATCAAACAAGCACATGCCCAGGGGGTTGAAGAAAATAAAAAGACTCAGGACATGGGGTGGGGGCCGCCATGCTGTTGATGATTGAACGGCTAGGTACCTGGCCCAGGCCTGTGCACCTGATACTTCAGGGTCGTTATTGATGATGACTTTTCGTTATCATGTGCTCCAAAAGGTGGAGCGAGAAATGGGAGGACAGACGGAACTTGCCGACTTCCCAGCGGTCCTGCTTGCAAGTGGGGGGTTTTGCGGGTGGGGGCCCATTCTGGGAGAGCAGATGTAGAACCTGGAAGTGACGACAGGCCCCATGGGCTGTCTCTGCATTGCGGTGTTTGAGAAGTCGACGCGGGGGGAGTGCTGCACTCTCACATGATCGTCGAGGGCCAGGCGGGCAGCACGTGACAGAGGGCCGTGTTACGACTGGGTGTCGCTGATGGCCGCCCTCTCCCGTCAGTACTCTTTTCTCTTGCTCCGGCTCCTCGCGGCCTCTGCAAAGTGCGTCGTGGGAATTGCTGCGTTGATACGGTATCAGGAGAGGGTTTCATTCGTAAAGCTTGGTCACGTATGCCCAGGTACGGCTATAGAACCGCACAGATGAACTCGTAGCCATGTATGGTCTAGTAAAGGTGCCCATGGCAGGCAGCGTAGCATCAGTGCGACTTGCCATTGCGGTTCGTCGACGCGAGTCGTGGTCCTGGAAGCAACACAGACACGGCGGGAGACGGCATGGTGCAGCGGCAACGTGCACCACCAGCACGCGCGGCGGTGCGTTTGGCAGGAAACGGCCGCTAGTTGTCCTCCCGGCCCGAAGGAAGGGTCCCTGCCTGACAGTCCCGGCCAATCTGGACATGTCAAGCATGCTCTCACGAGCATTTGAAGTGGCCGAGGTGTCGTCGGACGCGATGGCAGCGCACAGATCGGGGAGCATCCCATCTCCCGTCCCATCCCGTCCCCATCCCGTCCCATCCCATCCCATGCGATGCGGGGCGCGGCGCGGCGGCGGCCACGGCACCGGAGGCAGACAGCGGGGCGGCCGTGCCCGGGCGCCCCAGGGTCGATCGTGAGGCTCGGGCCGTTGTTAGGGCAAACTCTATTGCCGCCCATGCCAACACTGGAGTCCGTGGGAACTTTTTTGGTTATCCCTCTATCATTCTGTGCGGAGACCATATTCCCCCTCTTCCTCCGCCGGGGAAGCAAATCGCCAGTCGAGAGAGACACACACGAGCGAGGCAGT
This sequence comes from Microdochium bolleyi, assembly GCA_001566295.1. Lineage (NCBI taxonomy): Eukaryota > Fungi > Ascomycota > Sordariomycetes > Xylariales > Microdochiaceae > Microdochium > Microdochium bolleyi. The sequence goes on from KQ964245.1 coordinate 3,500,271, forward strand.
CCGTGACGGAGGCAATGCCAGCCACGTGATCTAGGTACGTAATGACGAGCACGTGGGTCCACCAGCCGAGGCCAACGCTGATCGAGTTCTTGCCCCTGATGCTCAGATCCCGATCTGGCTACCGCTTTTGGATCCGTTGCTTATTCTTCTGGGCCGGCGTGCAGGTCGAGCGCTCGATCGGACGATCTGGGAATCGGCGGGCCAGTGCCGATGTGAAAGGTGACAGGACAAGCCGAGACGAGCGCACAGCCAGAGGCGACTGGCACGGGCGCCGTGCATGCGGCCACGCGCCGGCTGCAGAACGGGCAAGCGAAGGCTGCGCGGCGCATCTGTGTGGCAACGCGGCATCGCGGGAGGCGTGGCGGATCGATCGGGAACAGCGTTCGACGCCGATGTGAGATCGCGAGGGGCCCAGCCACGCCGGGGAACGCAGATGGGTGCTTCCGCGCCTGGCTGATGCTGGCCGGGTCGACGTCGTTGCATCGCGCAAAGAGCCGGTTGCAGGGCGATTGTTGCCAGATTGCCAGGTTGCCGACGTTCTCCATGTGGCAGGCACATCGCGCTTTCCCAATCCGCGTCGACCTGCGTATTGGCAAGCGCAGGCACCCTGGCCTCAGGCCTTGCTCGCCTGGCGCTTCCGCCCGCCGCGCCTCCCCGCAGCATCCATCGACGACTGTGCGCGCTGGAGCCATCCCTCTTTCAACCACGCCTGCATGCCCATCACTGCGCATGTCTCACCCGGCGCAACCACTGCAGAGCAGAGCCTCGTCTCAGGACGTGCTCCCCATCCAATCTCGGCTCCGTCTGGCCCTTTTTGGTCCTGCCTGGTGTCGTACGTAGCCCGACACGCTGCTGCAGGTCGGATCCAGCAGGCCGCTCGCACAACTCGATCACGCGCCACGAGCCAGTCACGGCTGTATCCTTATGCCTCGACTGTGGTACGCAGAGGCGACCGGTGGCTTCATTCGCCCTGTGTTTCTCGGCTCGGCCATTTTGTGGCGTCCACAAGGTCGTGTCCGCGAGTGTCACCGTCGCATCGACTAGTGGTGGTCCCAACCTCGGTGGCCTCAACAAGGGCCTGCAACCGCTCGACGAGGTGGGAGAAGCGTAGTCTCTCGTCGAGTGACAAATCACCGAGATGGGCGGCAGGCTTTGCAGGCACACTTCATTAGCGGACGACTGAGACCGCACACACCCTCTCAGCCATCCATGCTCTGCACAAACCCCGAAGCAGATCATCTGTGTAACACACCAAGAGACCATTGAAGCCAAAGATCTTGTGCGAGCCACTCGGGTCAAATCACCCGGCAGGGCCGGTTGAGGTGTGGGTTGCAACCCATCCTTTCCGCGGAGCAATTGGACAAGGCCGGCACCGGACAAAGTATCGCTACCAACGCCTGTGGTAGATCAGGGGCCTCACGGGCCCCGAACAGGAGGCTGGTGCATCCTGTTTCGCCTCTAAATTCCTCTGGATGCCTCTCAGATATATGACCGTCAAAGGTAGCGTCCATCGTTGTTCGCGGCAGCCGGCTCGACCCTCGCAAGTCGGCGTCACAGATCTTGCCTTGGCGCCTGCAGCAAGCTCGTTGTCCCGATCTGAGTGCGAGGCGATCGTGCGGCTATCAATGCAACGACAACCCCTGTGTCTTGTGAATTGCACATGTTTATGAGAAGACGCCGTACGATGGGCTTTCTTCAAGAGGCCATCGCCGTCAGTTATGACCAGATGCGCCCCGCTGAGAAATTACGACGACGATCGAAAACGATGCTTCGTCACCGAAATGGCCTCTCAACAAGGCCATGGGATGTCAGACTCTGGGTCGGCGTGACAGAAGAGCTGGAGCAGTTCAACGCGAGTAGCACGCGGACGAAACTCCACAGCAGCACCGAAGACTCTAGTCATCCCTTCTCTACTGGCCGTACAGAGAGCTTCCATGGTGATAGGCGCCGTTCCTCGTCATGCCATGCTCTTCCCGGGTCTCATGATATGCTGAACTCTATCTGACTCTACACGTAACCACTTCATTTACATCGATAGTGCCCAAGCCGCGAGTCTTCTGCGTGCCTGCGGACCGCTCGAACAACTTCCCACCTATGGAATTGCAGCATGATCACGCACGCTCTTACATTGTTTCCGAGCTAACTTGACCAACCCGCCCACCCAGCCTCCGATCATGGACCATTGGAACCCCGGAGTTCTCGAAGTCTTCGCAGCTAAAGACGCATTCCGCAAACACTGCCATCCTCCCATATTTTCCCGTAGTCCCCGTGCTCATGACCAAAGATCTATCTACCATGCTGTGCTGTCCTCTCACGATCGCGCTCGCGGATCCACACTCGGACCGACAGCAGGGCTCGGAGTGCGAAATCTGCTCTGGCTCCGGAGGTAGGGTTGCACATCTAACAGAGTTTCCAAGACCTGGTCCCTTTGGAAGCAAGTGCCATTGCATCGAGATAAGGGTATAGCGGACTGCTTTTCTGAAGTAAAGGCGGCGGCACGAAGTTAAACAACATTAAACAACAGCGATCATGAGGGCAAGCGCATGATACCAAGCAATCGCCCTCTTCGCTCCGTCGTGTTGGAAAAGAGACGTCACTTCGATACACAAAGGGGGGGGGGGACAAAGGCAGGGCACGAACTTTTTTTTTCTTTTTCCTCTTCCCGGACATGATTTCTTCCTTTTTCGACATTTCAGTTATGTAATGCCCGCGCAGAAATCCAATGTGTTCAAAACCACACACACACACACACACACACACACACACACATCAATTGAGGTGTTTAAAATCGCATTCTTCCAAAACATCGGCATTGGCGATATCCGGCTTCAGAAGTGGTGGTGGTGGTGGTGGTGTAACCGCTTTCTATGCAACACTACTACCGGGCGTTCTCTTCTGTGGAACGATGATGAACAAGATCGTACTTGGAGTATGTAAGGGCATCAAGTCAATCATTACAACATCTCCGCCGACTGTGGAAACTGAACGACGAGTTTTGACCGCAGCCCAAATGAGATCAAGCACTCGCGCGCGTACGTCTCTTCGGGCGCGCGAGTGCCGGTTCAGCACAGGAGTTTCTGGTAGACCACCACCACCACCACCACCACAAAAAATGATTTAAAAAAATAACATAAAAATAAAGTAACGAAAAAGGCAGGTTCTTGAGATCCTGACCCGTCGTTATTAGGCCGATCCCGCAACGGACGGGAGGACTAAATGAACCCTGTGCCTGCCCCTGCTCCCCTACCTTCCCCGATCCCCCTGTTTTTCTTAATTGTAACATTGATCGGAATTCGGGGATGTACACAAAGGCGCGAAGGCCGGCGTCCGGAGAAATTCAGGATCGTGAAGCTGAACGAACTAACTTGCAAAGGACTGAAACAGCACGCTTAGTTAGGTGGTCAGATACACATTTTCGCCGGCTCCCTGGCTGCCCAGATGTTGATGACGTGGGGAGTATTTCTGCTCGTGGTTCCTGTAAGCCATCTCACACATACATGTTGTGGGCACTTTTATGCTCTTATTTGCTCTTGGTTTTCTACACTGTGCAATTATCTTTTATGTATATGCAGATCAATCAACAACCAACTACAAAGTACTCCAACCTTCGCTGAATTCTTAGCGATCAACTTTTCTCGCTGTGTTTATGATGGTTTGTCCGAATATGGGGAAACCACTTTGTACAAAATATTGGATCCTCCCCGGTGTCTGCATTTCGTCCCGCCACCAGAGCAGGGCGTGCAGTGTTGCGCTTGGAGTGATACAGGAACCTCGGATGCTGTTGTCGCCGCGAATTTGACGGCTTACGACTCGGACGTGTCGAGACCAGCCTGCTTGACAAGTCCGTAAAAGATGCCCTTCTTCTCGATCAGGCTCTGCGGGGTGTCGAACTCGACGACCTCGCCCTTGTCAAGCACGACAATGCGGTCGCTGTCGAGGATCGTGTTGATGCGGTGAGCGACTGTAATGATGGTGCGGTGCGAGAAGAGCTCGGACCGCAGCGTGTTCTGCAGCATCGCGTCTGTCTCGACGTCGACGGCCGCGGTGGCCTCGTCGAGCACGAGGATGTTGGACGGGGTCAACATCGCGCGGGCCAGCGAAATGAGCTGCCGCTGGCCTTGTGAGAGGTTTGAGCCTGTTACAAGAAATGATATGGTTAGCATGTGCGAGCTCACGGTGGGTATCATGGGCAAGGGAAGGCGAGCGTTCGGGAGGAGTGAGATGACGAGGATTGCCACATAGTGGCTTTGTGCGCCGCTTCGTCTCTCAATGGTGACACGAGTCGCCCGAAGCCATGTGGGATGTGCACAACGCATGCGGGTAAACGTGACGCAAGAGCCAGCGAGTGCCACACTGCCGGCTGCGAGCAGTCGACTTGATACCCGATGTGGCACAGACGCATGCACAACTTAAGGCTAGACATCCTATGCTGCAGCGACGGAAGAGACGGTGCCAAGGAGAACTTACCAGCTTCGTTGATCTTGGCCTCGAGGCCGCCCATGCTTGACACGTGATCCCGCAGACGTGCATGTTCTACAAGAATTTGGCAGTTAGTAATGAGGAAATGACCCAGAGCCGGCTGCGGCATCTCTGCCAGGATGATGATACATACCCAACACGCTCCACAGTTCTGTATCGTCGTGGATACTGCCAGGATCCAGGTTGTCCCTGACAGTGCCCTCAAACAGCGCGGCGTCCTGAGGGATGATGGCAAGTCGTCTCCGCAAATCCAGAAGCCCAACGTTAGATGTGTTTAGGTCATCTATACTGATGTTGCCGGCAGCAGGCTCGATCAGGCGGAAAAGCGCCAGCGTCAATGAGGACTTGCCGGCACCGGTCCGGCCCACAACACCAATCTTCTCGTGCGACTTGATGTCGAGGTTGACGTTCTTGAGAACAAGGTCGAGGCCTGCTCTATAACGAGTGCTGTAATTCTTGAACTCGACAGCGCCGTTCGCGGGCCATGCGACTGGTGGCCGCCGCCCAGGAATGATCTCCTCAGCTTCGCTCGGCAGACCGGCGTACTCGAGGACACGCTCGACGGATACAATATTGGTCTCCACTTCAACAGTCTGGCGCACAATCCAGTTGAGTGACCCAGTAATGCCTAGCGCGTATGACATGTACAAACCGACCATGCCAGCATCGAGGTCACCTCCTGTGGTCACAATGACGACTGCAAACCCTGCCGCGGCAAAGATGATGATCGCACCGAGGAACTCGAGGCGGACTGCAAGCCATCTATTGGCACTGATAGATGGGAAGTACGCCCGCATGTTGGTGTCGACTCGCCATTCGTTGTCGAGTTCGAAACGATCCTGCTGTCGGTACGCGCGGATGGTGCTAATGCCACCAAGAGACTCTTGGAAATGAGCGTAGATCGGGCTACGGCTGACACTGTCTAGCCGCTTGAGCTCTCGTGAGGTTCGGAGATAGTAGCGCTGCACCCAGTAGTATGCCAGACTGAGTGGGATGATGAAGGCGACGAATGGAGGAGCGCCTGCAGAGATGACCGCGAGTGTGAATCCAGACCGTGCAAGATTGACAAAGAGCATGTTGAAGGTCCTGGCTAGGACCTCGTCTACGCGATAAATGTCGCTCGAGAACCTGTTAAGGATTCTTCCCGCAGGTGTAGTGTCGAAGAACGACATCGGGGAGCGGAAGATCGCCGTGGCCATTCTCTCGTGTAGCTTTCTTGAAGCCTCAATTGAGCAGAAGATCCACAGAATCAGGGTTTGGAGAACCGTCAGCAATGCAGAACCCACGCCGAACGCGAGATAACCACCCAGATATTTGCCGACATCGGGATTAAAGCCCTCAGCCGAATTGCGCGCAGCCCAGTCCTTGAGCCAGACGTTGCCACCTAATAATCAGAGTCAGTTTTCCCGTCACACGGCTCAATGTCTTCATGGCTGTCCATGTATAACGTACCAATCTGAGCAGTCTGTGCAAGCACCAGGGTTGACAGATAAATGGCCACAGCCACCAAGTTACTGTTCTTTGCATACTCCTTGTAGACTGAGGAGAGCGGAGAGCTGATTAGTCTCGTGTTGCAAGCATGGCGGTGCTGTAGAAAACTTACCATCCCATTTGACCTTGCCCTGCTCAGAATGTTCCTTGGTCTGTCTTGTCTTCGCACTCGGGTCGTCATCATCACTAAGCTTGCCTCTGGGTCCTTTGAAGCTCGCCCGGCTTGCCCGCCTAAGAGTAGACAAGCTGCCTCTGCGCTTCTGCACGCCCGAAGGTCCAGTCTTGATGGGCGCAAGTTCCGGAAGAGTCTCTTGTGCTTCCTCGAGCTCTTCTTTGTCCTGTGTGCTGTCTGGCTCAATGTAGGTCGAGGTCTCGCTGCCAGAACCTTCTGGGCTAACGGCCGAGGAGGCTGCGCCAGAGTCGTTACCAGATGTCTTGAGAAGTTCGGCAATGCCGCCCTTCATTGCCATGAGCTGCTGGAAAGTACCGCTCTCCGTAATCTCCCCATCCTTTAATTGGCAGATATAATCGGCTGAGGTCAGGACAGAGATGGAGTTGGTAGCCAGAATGCGACACTTGGAGCTGAGCAGTCCCCCAGAGGCGAGGACGTTTTCGATGATGTGCTTGCCCACGTGAGAGTCAACCGCAGACAGGACATCGTCAAGCAGGTAAATATCGGCGCGTGCATATACTGCACGAGCCAGTGCGACGCGTGCCTTCTGTCCTCCACTCAGAGAAATGCCGCGCTCTCCGACGACGGTCTCATCTCCGTCCGGAAGCTGAGCGAAATCATCGAGTAATGCACAAGCCTTGACGGTCTTTTCGTAGAAGTTTGAGTCGTACCGGTGGCCGAAGATAACGTTCTCCTTCACCGTGGCATTCATGATCCAGGGCGACTGGGCAACGTAGGCGACTTCACCGTTCACTCTGACCTCGCCCTCGGTCTTCCACAAGTCGCCCAGAATACTCTGCAGCAAGGACGATTTGCCGGTGCCAACTCTTCCAACAACACAGGTAAGTTCACCCTTGTTGGCCGTGAAGTTGATGTTGCGCAAGACGTTCTTGGCCTCATGGCGATCCCACGAGAAGGTCGCATGCTTGATGCTGACACTCTCGTCACCGGCCTGCTCAGCTGCGGGACCGATGATGACGGCATCAGACTGAACCTCCTCACAGAGCAGGAACTCGGTAAGACGACCCGCCGCGACTGAGGCCTCTACGATAGAAGTGATGACCATCGGCAGCACAGCCAACGGGAAAGTGAGAAGGTTGAAGAGAGCCAAAGCTGGGAACACGATATCGGTGCTAAGAGGTACATCACCGGTCCAGACGAAGATGGCGAATGTCGAGCAGGACACAAGGAATGGTGTGGTAGACCATGTAAAGTTTGCAAATGCTTGTGCTGCACCAATTCTGCGCAGATTCTTGAGCTCGAGGTCGTTCCGAACATAGTTGAGCTTGTTCATGAATGCGGTGCTCCAGGCGTAGAGCTTGATGCTCTTCATGTTGTTCACGATCTCGGCGATGAGGCGACTGCGAGAATCCTTGTTCTTCATCTGCTGCTTCTGCAGACGCTTCATGAAGCGGGCAATGAAGCCGTTGATCGGGATCATGATGAGCATCACACCAATACCAGCGAGCATAGACCAGCCGACTAGATTGTACAGAGAGACCATGCATATGGCAATCTGGAAAGGTGCAGACCACACCTGCTGCAAGAATTGCGCAAGATCCTGGAGGCGCTGAGCATCGACGGCCATGTAGTTGACAATATCACCCGTAGTTTTGCTTGCTCGGCCCTCGTTGGAGAGCTTTAGGGACTTCTTGTAGATTGCAGCCGTGAGGCCCGACTTGATCCGCATGCCGGTGACAATGGCAAGTTGGAAGTATTGGTGCTATCAGAATTATCAGCATCGATGTACTCGCGTTCGAAAAGGATGACTTGGCACTTGGCTGTCAGATGATGTCTACTCACAATCAAGGTCGTCTGCACAACGGCGATGAAGAACATGCCGATGGCGATGGCTGCGCCTTTGATGGGTGGCTCGGGAGTTTTGCCCTTTTCATACGACCTGACAAAGGCGATGAGATATCGGAGCAGCTGCGGCTGCGAGAAATTGGCGATATCACTGAATATCTTGAACACGGCAGCCAGCAGGTACGGGCCTCCATAGGCTTTCGACAAGACAAGCCAGAGGTTCGGGCGCTCTTTGCGGCTTGCCTCGTGTTGCCAAATTTTGTCGAACTTGGCACCGGTGTTCGCAACCTTGTCGCTCGTTGACAAGCCCCACAGATCTTCCTCGGTTAGATAGTGTTTATAGCCGACCTTCATCAGGGGCGTCATCCACGAGTATGTCAGCTTGGAAAAGACAGTGGCATACTCCTCGGGACATTCTTCACCGCCCTCATCCACCACAGCCTCATACGCGCTCGTCTTCTTTGGCAGTAACCACTCCATGAGGAACTCGATGGCGGAAAGACCAAAGCCGACGGTGAAGGTGACAAAGTAGGCAACGTCATGGTGGTACGTTTGCTGGGACACGAGCGAGCGTAGCTTGACGGCGTATGCGATGAGTAGGAGAAGCCAGTAAAAAAGCACGACACCGTTGGCATTTCGCAAGCGGTCGTGCTCGAACCATTGTATAGCAAAGACGACGCTGAGTGAGAGGAAGGCGAAAAGAGTGGTCAAGACGCGGAAGTCACCAAACCACACGTTGGGCAGGCTGACAATCTGCAGCGCCAGTTGTACGGCGACATCGGCAGCAATCACAAGGAGTAGGCCCTGACAGTTTGACAGGAACAGAGGTCAGCCAAGTGTTGCGTTTGCGCCAGAGCGCGCGCCGCGGAATTTTGGAAAGGACTGGGAGGGCAAACGAACCTGCTTGACCCAGAAATGCCAATCTTTGGGAATGTCGGCAGCCTTGCGTTTGCGCAAGACATACCACAGGGCGAGGGCGCCGCAGAGGAGGCCGTATGAAGCTACGGCGAAGACGCCGACGTCGATGAAGCAGGGAGTGAAGTCGTAGCGGAAGGGGCTCAGCGGGCCCCAGCCCTCCTCGTTGCCGCAGAGGGGCTGCTTGAAGGAGTCGAGGGCGCCGAGATAGCCATTGCCGAGCTGGGGGAGGCGGTGGTGGGTGTAGCCAGTGAAAGAGCCCGAGGCGAGGACGCGCTGAGGGCCCTGGCCAGACTGCATGGCGGCGGCCAGAGACACCCGGAGGTGGTAGCTAGGATGCAGCGCAGAGCGGGTGAGGCATGCCCGGGGGAGTCGGGGATGTTGCCGAGGTGCTGTTGGGAAGGGGCGGGTGGTGGTGTCGCAAGTGTGCTGCTGGATATCTTGAGGCAAGTTGGATGACGGGGAGGAAAAAGACAAGCCCCGGAGCAGGCAGCTGGAGGTGGAGGGCGGCGGTGCTTTGTCAGAATTCTGGGGTGGAGCAGTGTGCCTGTGTGCCTGCGCAGGCTCCGGTGAAATGATGTCGTCGTCGGCGGCTTCCTCGCCCGCGGCGGGCCTGGCTAGCGCGTTCCCAGCGAGCTCCCCTTCAATTGAGCCGCGACCTGTGCCCCAGCCGTGCCGAGACCGGGCGTCGGGTCATCACCTCCAGCTCCGTGGACTTAGGCACAGTGGGGCTCCTCTTATCCCCGGCCGAGCAACACCAGCGCTCGCATAGTGTTCGGTAGAAGAGGAGAGGGTGCAGCCAAGACGCCCAAGGATTGTTTTCAAGAACGATTGGGGGATGAAGGGACAGGCCCAGACAGTTTCGAATACTCTTTGCGCCGCAAGGAGGCCGGATCATCTATTGGTAAGGTTGGCATATAAATCATGATAAAATACCTACAGAATAGGGTACTGAAGAACTCCGCACCTGCAGGACCGCCCGTGCCAAGCAGCGGCTTGCAGCATCCATGACCACTTTACACGGCCCGCCTGCCACCACGTCCCGCACCCACCACCTCTCTCCCATACCCATCGCATCCCGAGATCCCCAACCGCCCGCGAGTTCCACCCTCAGCATCTCGTCCACCGCGACCTCACATACTACGCCCGGCCGGCCAGCGCCCATTCCTCCACGCCTGTCACAGCAAGCACCCCCGATTGTCACACACGTCCCGCCCTGCCCGCGGGCCACCACCGGCCTCGCCCGGCCATCCCTTCTCCATATATGCATCAGCCTGGTGCCGCCTCTTCCCCCGCGGGCTCCCCGGCGAACCCGTCCAGCGTGCCCTCGAAACGCAAATCCCTCGGTGGCGCCTCACAGCACTTCAGCCACTCTCAGGCTGCGCCCGGCCCCGATCCCAAGCGCCCACGAGCTGCCCAGCCCATTGACAACATGAGCAAGCTCCTCGCCCGCCGGCCGGACCGTGTCGACCTGACCAAACCCCGCGCCTCGATCTTGCCCCAGCAGGGTGTCCGGAAGCTCACAATCAAGAACCTGCGCCCTGTCGCCCGCCAGGATAGTCTTGACCAGTACTATGCCAGAGCCCACGAGGAGCTCACGGATGCTCTCCGGTACATCTTCGATCGCAAGCAACCCAGGCAGCCTCTAGAGAGGCTCTACCGCGGTGTCGAAGACCTCTGCCGGCACGGCCAGCAGAAGCAGCTGTACGACCACCTCCGGAAATGTTGCGAGGCATACTTGCAGAACGACCTGCTCGTGTCCATCAGGGCCGGTGCAGGGACAAGCAATCTCGATGCCCTCAAGAGCGTACACAAGCATTGGGTCATCTGGAACTCACAGTCGACCACGATCCGTTCCATCTTCAGCTATCTCGATCGGTCTTTCCTTCTCAACCAGAAAGATCTCCAGCAAATCAACGACATGGCTATCACCCTCTTCCGGCGAGCCTGTTTTGGTGGGAGCCGGCCGGCCACTGACCTGCCTGGTGTCGCGGCGCTGATGGGCATGTGCGACTTGGTCGAGTATGACAGGAGGGGTGACGCTCGTTTCGACGCAGCTCTGCTCCGTGATTCGGTATCCATGGTCAACGTACTCAACGTCTATGGGAAGCACTTTGAGCCAAAGCTACTGTCCTGCTCGCATGCGTACTTCACCGAGTTTGCGGAGGAGCGGAGCGCAGCAAGTCTCAAGTCATACATCACCGCCTGCGAAGGGCTCCTAGCTAAGGAGGACTATCGGTGCAACGCGTACAACTTTGACAGCACCACGAAGCGGCAGCTCATGGATGACGCCCACGCAACGCTTATCGTTGATCATACGAGCAAACTCCTCGACACAGAGAGCCTGAGCAAACTGCTCGACGACAATGCGGTTGACGCGATGAAGGCTTTGTACGAGCTCCTGCGACTTTCCAGCATACAGAAGACGTTGAAGGAGCCATGGTCGTCATACATTAAGGCCGCAGGCAGCTTGATTGTCAATGACACAGCGAGAGGCGACGACATGGTCGTCCGCCTGTTGCTCTTCCGCCGGACACTCGACGTCATAATTAGAGATGCCTTTGATAGAGACGCGGAGTTTTCCTACAGCCTCAAAGAGGCGTTTGGGAGCTTCATCAACGACAAGAAGATCTTGGCGTCGTGGAAGACAGGCACATCAAAGGTCGGCGAGATGATCGCCAAGCACATCGATCTGTTGCTACGTGGGGGCCTGAAGACTCTGCCGAAATCTCTTCTGTCGGACAGCCAGGATCGCGCGGATGCGGAGAAGAGCGGCCAGGCCAGCACTGGAGACGAGGACGCGGAGCTCGACCGGCAACTTGACCAGGCTCTGGAGCTGTTCAGGTTCATCGAGGGCAAAGACGTTTTCGAGGCTTTCTACAAGCAGGATCTTGCCAGACGATTGCTGATGAGCCGAAGTGCCAGTGCCGACGCTGAGCGGGCAATGCTCACCAAGCTTAAGAGCGAGTGCGGCTCCAGCTTCACACATAATTTGGAGCAGATGTTCAAGGACCAGGCGGTTGCGCGTGACGAGATGACCTCATACCGGTCCTGGCGCGAGGGCAACGGACATGAGACCAACGGCCTCGACCTATCTGTCAGCATCCTCTCCGCGTCAGCGTGGCCTACATACCCGGACACCAACATACTCCTGCCCGACAACGTGGCCTCCCAAGTGGAGCATTTCGACAAGTACTACGTCAACAAGCACACCGGCCGCCGGCTGACGTGGAAGCACTCGCTGGCGCACTGCGTCATCAAGGCGCGCTTCAACAAGGGCCCCAAGGAGCTCCTCGTTAGCGCGTACCAGGCTGTCGTGCTCACGCTGTTCAACCAGGTCGAGGGCCGCGGCGGCGACGACGAGGTCCTCAGCCACGCGCAGATCGCCGCGGGCACGGGCTTGGCCGGCGGCGACCTCGACCGGACCCTGCAGTCCCTCGCCTGTGGCAAGTTCCGCGTGCTGACGAAGCACCCGAAGGGCAAGGAGGTTAGCCCCACGGACACGTTCACCGTGAATAAGGCCTTCTCCGACCCCAAGTACCGCGTCAAGATCAACCAGATCCAGCTCAAGGAGACCAAGGAGGAGAACCAGGCGACGCACCAGCGCGTCGCGCAGGACCGGCAGTTCGAGACGCAGGCCGCCATCGTGCGCATCATGAAGAGCCGCAAGACCATGACGCACGCCGAGCTCGTCGCCGAGGTCATCAACCAGACCAAGTCGCGCGGTGCCGTCGAGCTGGCCGAGATCAAGAAGAATATCGAAAAGTAAGTCCATCTATCGATCCTGCTCGCTCCCGGAGCGGCAAAGTGGGCCACCGCAAATATGTACCGTGCTAACCAACTCTCTCGCCGTCCTCGCAGGTTAATCGAGAAGGACTATCTGGAGAGAGAGGGCAACTCGTACACGTACCTGGCATAGACATCCGCACGGGTCTTCTCCTGCACATAAAGGTACTGAGGCGAAGCAAAACACAACCAGCTCGTCTTTGACCACACAATTTCCAGCCCTGAAGAATTCCATCGCTGTGTCGCCTCAGCACTATCCTTCATGCCTCCAGTTGTGAGCGGTCGCGTGCATGTTACATGTCCAGTATGGGGAGGAAGGGAAGACCTTGAAACTATTCGACCACCGCAAATACCCAAAGAATAAACCATAAAAAGATTCAGCACCACAGAAGTACCTGACAAATCTCTTATCACTACCACCACCACTACCATGCGTCACAGCAAGGCGCGGCTAACAGCACTGAGAAAATATCAATGTTGTGATGATGTTTATATTTATGCATGGTTATATCTCAATTCCTCTCCCTGCGCTTATCTTCTCTTTGCCTCCCGAACATGACAGTAGTGTGTATATGAACCCGATGACCTTCTCATCTCATTTTCTGAAAGGGTATCCACGGCAAAGACACAAGAACAACAACACCCGAAAAGTCGCAGGAAGTAGAGATCGGAATTTTTGGCGATGGTCCATACGTACGATGCATCGCACATGACACGGCAGAGAAGCAAAGAAACAAACACAAACAAAGGGGGGTATGGGTATGTGCAATGGGGATGTGTCAACACGGAACAGGAGATCAATATTCGGAACAAATATAACGATCGAAATGGGAGATGTACCCTTCCCGGGCACGAACAGGGTAAGAGGTAGAAAGAAACATTACAATTTTGGTTTTCTGGTCCCAATGAACATCCAAATCGACTCTGGACACCAAGATCGTCTCATGCGCACAAAAAGAGACACGAGGCGGCTGTACCAGATGATTTGGATACAGTACCGTTCTCCTGCATGCAGGTACCTGAAAACGCAAGAAAATCTTCCATGTTCTCTTCCTTCTGAGAGATCAACTCGTCATGCTGAGATAGCCACGATTGCTGGTTCTCGAAACCTCCCGTCTCTTGGACCATGTTTCAAGCGCTTGTATTGCTCGTCCCGTGCGTAGCCTGTGTCGGTGGTGGCGACATTGGTAGCGGAATATCTTGGGGCTTCTCTTTTTGGTTGGCATCGCGGATGTTGATAGCCGAGGGGATAGTGTTGCCTTCCGCTGCCGGGGGCGCAGTGTTGATCGGGATCGGCACAGAGGTCGGTGCCGCATGAGGTGCCGCAGTGGCAGCCGAGGTCGGCCCAGCGGTCGCTGGTCCTTGTATGGCCGTTGCCGTTGGGGTAGTGTGCTCATCTGCATTGCGCTTCACATCAATACTCCTACCCCGAGCAGGCAAAAAGTGGTGGTGGCCGGGCTCGCCGGGTGGGGACTTCGCACGCTTCTGCTCGGCGTTCTCCTTGGCCTCCTTGACCTTGCTCTTGATCCAACCAAAAGGATTTCGAGAACCATCTTTATCCCTGCTAGCCGCATCATTTTCGGCAAGAGCTTGTGCAACCTCGTTCGCATCTCCGGTCCAGCTCTTCCGCGGTTTCTGCCCACTGCTACCCACTGTTGAACTACTCATCTCTGCATTGCGATGAACCCCGAGACTTTGCTGGTTTGAGGCGGGACCCTCGTCTCTCTTGCGAGACATGGGCCAGTGGCGCTTCTTCTCCTTATCGTGACCTTCTTGGGAGCCTGATGCAACGCTCTCGTCGATTCCATGATCCGCGTCAGATCCTTCATTGAAAGAAGAGTGTAACGAGCCCATTGACGATTCTTTGGGCTTGAGGGATTCCTGGTTCCCAGCCGGGTCTGCTGTAGGCTGCAACTCGGCCGTCTGGCTGGGTATTTGTGATGCTCTCGGCGTCGAATCGGCTGTGTGCTCGGTGTTCGCGGTGCTCTCTTGGCGCGGGATGTCACGTGCGAAATTCTCGAACGGGGGAGGCGCCTCGATTGTTGGCGATGCAGCACCGGAATGCGGAAGAGACGTCGTTGAACTGTGTGCGCTCGGATTCGCACTTCCTGGCAACCGCTTCTTGCGAAGCTTGTTGGGCTGGCGCCCGTAATCCCCACCAGGCGACCGCAGAAAGAGTGTCTGAATGCCTCGTTCCTTGCTCGGAGTGGTCACTTCTTGATTCGGATCAAGAAACTTTTCTTGGCTTCGGGTCCCCTGGTCTTGGCTGTGCATGAGGTTGATGCTTGTTGGGGGGTTTGCTCTCAACGGTGATTGCGGTTCGGGCGAGGCCGGTTCCTCTGTGACAGTCGGTGGAGCTGCGACGGCAATGGTCGCTCCAGGTGAAGGCGATGCTGGGGGAGCTAGCGAAGAGGAGTCTCCTTGTCGCGCAGGGAATCGACTGGGCGGCATATGGGGCGACTTCTTGGAGGGAACAGTGTTACTGCGGCCAAGACCGCTCGCCGGCGTCGTCATGAGAGCTGGGCTGTTGGGGGTTGAGGTTCCATTCGAGTGGCGCGAATGCCGGGAGTGTCGTGACGAGGTGGACCGGTTCCTTCTCACCATGCCATCGCGACTGATGCTCTCGGCGGCTGCACTGCTGGTCGATGCGGATCGGTGCACACCAACGGCGCGGCTGGATGACTGGGCGGGCGCACCCTTCTCGATCTCGCGCTTTGTCTTCTCGTCTGTGCCCGTGCCCTGCATACCAATCAAGAAATGGTCTTGGTTCTCAATCAGGAAGATAATGACGCATTGGTTCAGGCGATACTCCTCGGGAGCCATCGCATGGTTCGGGTGAGACAGCATGCCGGGCTGGAAAATGGCCGCCAGGTTTTGGGCCGTCATGCGGTTCTCGTCGGCTTTAGCGGCAAAAACGGCGAGCAAGTCCAGAATGTACAGAAGCAGCTGGCGGTTCAAAGGCGGCAGCTCCTTGATGAGCTGCTGGTATCTGGCTATCGCGGCTTCCTCGTTGAAATTGTCAACAAGCTGTGTGCCTTCCGCATCACCCACGGCTTGCCGCGTGCTGCCTCTCAGAGGGTCGCGAAAGCTTTCATAGAGGTCCAGAGGCACGACAGGCTCTGGCAGATCGTTGAGGTAGCGTCTCAGTACGTTGGCAGCATCATGGACGGTGTAGCCATCCCAGACAAGGCCCTTGCCGTAGCGATCGGGCGAGTCGAACAGTAGCTTGAGCTCCTTGATGCGCTTTTCCGAGCCGCTAAGTCGGAAGATGCCTTCTATACCGGTTGCTACATTGGAATGGGGTGTCAGAAGGTGCCTCCGCAGGCTTGGCAAATCAAGGCCTGTGGTGAGCCTCACCTTTTTCTTTCAAAAACACGCCACACTTGGCCACCACAATCGGAACATAGCCATAGATGTAGCTCTTGCCGTCCTCGTCCACTAGAGAAATGGCGACGTTGGCATATGTGATGCTTTGTCGGAGGGGCACTCCAAAGATGCCTTGCGGTCTCGCCTCAGGCACTGGTTTTAGGCACGAACAGTCAGCAAAGGGTTCTTTGGGGCAGGATTTCCACGCAGGTCGTGGACGAAGCGCCGGGAGGCCAATCAGCGACGACGAAACAAACAAAGGAATCCGTACCTGGTGTCTCTTGTGGGCGGCCTTGGGTCTGGAAGCGCTTCCACCAAGACTTGAGATCTCGCTTTGTCGGCGGGGAGGCGGGGTTGGAGGCTGGCGTGGCATACTGCTGCGGCGGACTTATGGGGGCCTGGCGCTGCTGGGCCATGATTGAAGGCGGGCGCGGAGAGGCCGCGACCTCGAGAGGAGATGTTGGTGTGTGTCAGGAGAGCACAGAGCGTGTCGAAGATGGAAGCTGGCGAGTTGGGGCAATGCTTGTCGCGCGAGTCGTTGGCCCTGTCCGTGTGGCTGCCGATGGTCGAGGCGGCCGGGGGGAGCAATGGCGATTTGCAAGAATGTCGGTGCCGGTCAGTGAGATGTGAGCAAGCGCTGCAGATGGTGAGAGCAGCCGTCGATGGAGCGGGGGGTGAGAGACGGGGTGAAGGGGGATGGATGCGTTCGAGGATGGGAGGATGATGGCCAGGACGATGGAGGCTCGGGCTGGATCGCGGCGGGGGCAGCAGGAGGGGAGTCGAGCTTGGGCGCACCATGGACGGGAGGCAGCTGTGTCACTGTGCGTGGTGAGTGGCCGATCCTGGGGAAAGCTCTTGCGCGTGGGCCTGGGGACGCTAGAGCCAGCAGATGCGAGGGCGCACTGGAGCAGGAGCAGCCTCGCAGGGCACCAATCGCAGCACCCCCGTCGCTGACGTCTGAACGATCCAGGGCCACGGCCAGGTCCAGCCTGGGAGGCCCATGTCAGGCCCGCCTCAAGGTCGTGGATGGATGCCCAGGTGCCCAGGTGCCCAGGTGCCTCTTTGCGACTTTGCGGAAGGTACCTCAAGTACGTCAGCCAGGCACGGCACCAGGTCCGCCGACCAAATCGGTGAGCAGTCAGTCAGTGTCTACACCGAGGTACCCAGATCAGTCCCAAGAGAGCTGGAGAGGTAGGTGAAGAGCGTACATGTCCCAGACAATGGACAGCCAGACGCCACGGTCCAGCAGGCAACCGCCGCCCAGCCAACACCAGAACCCTTCTTCCCAAGGGTTCTCCTCGCCCTCCAAGGCCATTCTTCCGCGCCTGCACAAACCCTGTATTGTCGCCCTCGAACCGCCACTCCAGCTCCAACTCCCGTCTGTATCTATTTCTGTCCCCCTCCTGTCTCCAAGAGAGGCCGTGCTACCACTGCTGGCCACCTCGCATGACGGCGAGGCGCCGACCATCCCGCCCTGACGATCAGCCGCCCCCCCAAAAGAACTGGGAAAAGCTTGTGCGGCGTATGCAAGGTTCGGAGGGGCACGGCGGGATCTGCATACATCCAACTTCGTTTGTAGATACCACAGAGCTGCCAGCCAGCCGGACCTCGCAACGCTCTCCTCTGGGTAGAGGTATGGACGAGTACTCCATGCCTTTTCAGGGTACAAGACCCACGCGTTTTCCTGGATGTCCTCCGCAGGGCACCGCACCCAGACCCATCCCATCCACCCTGCCCGCTCAGGACCTCTTCCCCTGCTGCTGCTGCTGCACGCACACGTCACCTATTGCACTGTCGGGACATTTCTATCGTAATTACTCATAGCTTCCAAGAGCAGCCTAGTGGGCCCGGCGCAGGCGGTGCTATTGCTTCACCTCTCCCTACATATCTCGCTCCGGCAATGCAGATCGCACATATCAAGCGTCTAGGCTGCGGCAGTCTACCAACACCACACGCCTGTCATCCAACGGCCAAAACCCAGAACCCTCTCTCTCCCGTCCTCCTTTGCGCTCGCCGCCCAGCCAATCAAAGCGACCCATCGAAGCGGCCTGCCCGCGAACACTCGTCCTGTCCTGGCTGCAGCCTGCGGCTCAACCTATGCCAGTTAAGTGCGCATACATCCCTCCACCACCACCACCCCAGCATCGTACCCTCAACCACTTGCAGCGGCGTCGTCGTCAGAGGCTGGCAAAGGGTCCCGCTCCCTCCCTGCTCGCCCCTCCAGCCACCCGCTGAGCCCGAGCGCGGGCTCCAGTCCACCATAAGTAAGGTAGGTGTATGCACGTACCGCACAGCATAGGAGCACGATGCAGCAGACACGCACTCGCGGCACCAAAGTACACATTGGTGGGTCTTCACGAGCGTGGCTACAGCAGTATGCTGCCGCATACCTATTGGTACTTACGCTTACGCACGGCACCTTTTCTCCATCGCTGTCGGGACCTTTTTCTGTCCCTGAGTCCCTCCAGGTACGCCCCCCGGCACACAGCAGGACGAGACTCAAAATACCAATATAACATCATAACCTCCCCCCACCCCCAAGGGATCAGCCTAGGAGACCATGCTCACACGGTATATGTATAACCCTCTGGCTCTACCAGTGCTATGGAGTAGTCCGCCCATACAGGAATGGAGCCCAAGCTACTTTACAGACAATACCATGACTCTTGGAAGTCCCGTGACAAGACTTTCGCAGCCCAGGTGTGGTCAACTTCCACTGTGTCCGCGTGCACTTACGCAGTAAGCCAACGCGGCCTGCCGGCGCGTGCCACAACCTGCCCACATCTTGCTTGCTGGGTCTTGGCACCTCTGCTGCCGTTGGCTGCACTACTGCCCTGGAGCCGCACAATGACGTCCCAAGGCTGTTTTCCCACTAGGCATCCCGGTCCGCTGCCGATGCATGGGACCCTGCCCGCCGCGCGCTTACTCCTCTGTCTGCATAAGTACGTCTTCCAGGGTTTCAGGGCACATGGGACAGACTCGATATTGCATGCATTCATTTTTATGGATCGCGCCCCGAAGACTCGCTCGGGTCCAGACGAATAATCAGGAATTGTTTCTCATTTGGCTCAACAAGCGCCCCTCACAACTGACCTACTTGAGTGCTCTCCTCTCGAGCCCCTGCGGCAATCAACTGCATCTGCTTAAAACCAGCAGGTATGATGAGGAGGAAGATGAAGTGGAAGAA
Organism: Microdochium bolleyi; assembly: GCA_001566295.1. Classification (NCBI taxonomy): domain Eukaryota; kingdom Fungi; phylum Ascomycota; class Sordariomycetes; order Xylariales; family Microdochiaceae; genus Microdochium; species Microdochium bolleyi. The sequence continues at coordinate 3,519,473 of KQ964245.1, forward strand.
GAAGGAGAAGGAGAAGAAGGAGAAGAGGGCAAGGAAGAAGAAGACGCTGCCAAAAGATGATGTGATATCAAAGGTGAGACGTATCAGGTGGAGGCCTTGTCGATTGTGCAAACAACCGGCAACCCCTGCTGAGTAGTCTCAAAGCTCGATCATGAAGTGAAACCAAAGACAACAACTCCTCGTGATACCATGTGAGAGAACGCCAGTAAATGTGAATGGTGCGCGGATCAGCATGAGGTAATGTCGAAAACCAGATGACTCCGAACGTATTCAAGGAAAAGCACAATCTAGGAAATCAGACCAACTCCACCCAAAACAATGTTTACCTCGAACGCAGATGAACAAAACAACCAAGGTGGCCGTGAGGCCTCGACATGTTGCTCCAGAAAGGCAGGAACATGAAAACAATCTTATAACATGTCGTCGTACGTCGTTGTTCGCATGTACTGCTGTCGAACTTGTGTTTCCGCTTCAGCGTCTTAGGAGACGCTCATGGGAACACTTCGTGGGGTAATATCGCCACTGCGCCGATGTGTAAGGCTCTGCTGGGCCTTCGAGGCATTGGCGATCATTTGCATCTTCTTTCGGAGCGCTGTAAGTCGGCCGGAGATCATTTGAATCACTATACAAAAAATGTCAGTGACACAAACCGCAACACTATTGACAGGGGGAACGCCACATACTCTTCTGCACAGCTTGTTGGTCGTCCTGGTTCATCTCGGATGCTGTCTCGCGGCTCAAATCACGCTCAGCAAGGGGACTGCTGGGCATCCGCGACTTCGTGCCAGATTGGCCATCTTCATGATCCAGGACAGCCTCAAGCATGCGAATAGCCGTAACGTAGGAAATTTCACAACCAGCAAGGTCCTCGTTCGCAATCTCGTTGATTGCCGCGGCACGACTCATTTCGAGTGCTCGCTCATACATCAGTTTCTCGGCACTCAGTCCAGACGAGAGGACGATACCATCCGCAGTGGCCGAGTTGGCCCCCACAACATCTGAAGGCAGATTGTGGTTGTCTGGATGGCCAGGGTGATCCTCGGGAAGTTGCTTCTGTGCCTCCACAAGCTTGAGCCTGACCAGCTCGGCCTTCTCCAGAGTCTCGTTGAAGCGTCGGCGGATCCACTGCACAGCCGAGTTGACCCTGTTGATCAGGTTCTGTGCTGCGGCAGCTTCTCGTGCTGCGAAGTGGGTAGGAGAACTCGACAACTCGAGCCTCCTGGCTTTTTGTCCCCACCATGAGCTTGCGATGTCCATAGACTTCGCCAGTAACGATAGTGCTTTCACGTATAGTACGAGAGCCTCCTCCGAGAGCACAACAACTGCCTCGGCCGTCAAGCCGTCCTCATCCTCCAAGCCAAGGTTCTCCGCTGGCGTGCCACCAAGACCGTGATCCATAGATGGTGCGAGCGGAACGAGCTGCTTATATTTGACTTCCGCGAAGCCCCAGACGACATCGCTCCGGGTGGCATAGTCTTCGATGCACTGAGCGACCCGCGCGTCCTCATCGAGAGGCCCACCGACTCGACCATCGGTGATCAATGCGGTAGTTGTGTTCAAGGTGGGGTATGTGGTCGGAAATGGACTGTACAGATGTGGTGGCGATGCACCCTTACCCAGGAGATGAGAAGGATATTTGAAACCAAAGAGTCGGACGCTCGCGTCCTGTATAGCTTTGGAGATGACCGATGTTGTTGAGTTGGGACTGCCTGACATGTTCTTGTCGTAAGAACCCTTCCGGTAGTGATCAATCTGCTGCCTGCCTTGAGCAATTTGCAAAGCGTTTGAGGGCTGCGCAGGGACCGCGCCTGTTGTTGAGGTCGGTATGCCCTGTTGTGTTGCCCGACGGGTGACGTGGCCTGCCCGCAATGGTTGCGACTGCAATCCCTTCGCAGCGAGCTCATCAGCGAAAGCATTAACTTCGACATGCTTCTTCTCGACTACCACGTAATCTCGTTCAAAGGCGATCTCTTGAGCAATCTTCTCCTTCTCATCCGTAACAAGTTGTGCAGGCTTGGACCTGGCTGAAGCCGCAGGCTCGTGGGGGTGATATGTTGACGAAGGCTCATCCCTAGGGTAGCGGTTCAAAGAGCCGTTCGAGGTCCTTCGTCGGCGGTCTTCTACCAACGATGTACGGCTCGGCGCCGACGAAGATGGCGCGGGCGGTGGAGGCCGTCTTATGCCGAGCCCGGGTGCAATCTCTTCCCTGGGCGGTGATGATTTGTACGAAGCGCCATGCAGCGCTTGACTCTCGTACTTTTCGCTTGCTTGCGACAGGCGAGGCGACTGCCGGGCCGGCTGTTCTCTTGGCGATGAGGAGACCGCACCTTGCCGACCAGCATCTTGATCACTGGTGTAACGTCGATGTACCGAAAGCCTCCTGAGACTGGATTGTATCTCGTCTGGTCTCGGGGAACGGCGACTAGCCGTGGAAGGGCGGCGCATAACCTGAGGCACATCGTCTTCAACCAGGCCAGGAATGTCGCCGGTGATGGTGGGATGTGCGAAAAAGTTCTCGAAACTCATTCTCTCGACTGCGTTCTTCTTCAGTAGCGCCCGCACCAGCGACTTAGTCTCCGAGCTGACCTGACAGTCCCTCGAAAACCTGATCTGATCTTCAGCGTTCTCGATCTTCCGTAGCAGTTCGACGTGGTTGCTGGCACGGAATGGAGGTCTGCCACAGACCATCTCATAGAGCACTGTACCAACAGACCATAGATCGGCCTTGGCATCATAGCGTTCATAACGCAAGATCTCGGGAGCCATGTATAGGGGAGAGCCACAGAGGGTCTCCGCGAGTGATGTCGCGGGTAACACGCGAGCGAAACCGAAGTCGGCGAGTTTGAGCATTGGAAGTGACCGCAAGCCGACAGCTGGGATCATAGAGTCCTGGCTGGCGCTCATTACTGGCCGGGCGTCTCTGTTGGCTTCCCGGTATGCGATCGAGGGGAGCAGGAGAAGGTTCTGCGGCTTGACATCTCGGTGGACGAAGTTGCCCTCTCGAAGAAACTGCAGGGCGCTGGCTAGCTGCTTCATGAAATGCCGGATGACGACTTCGTTGAGGCCTGCGTTCGGGACGCTGGGGTATTTACGAGCCATATCGCAGGTGGCAGGGTGTGTGATGAGCTTCTCTCTCTTCTTGATGAACAGAGAAAGGTCGCCGAGTTCGCAGTACTCCATTATGAGGTTGATGTGGGTGGTCGACTCGAGGCAGTCATGGAGGGCGACGATGTGTGGATGTCGGAGATCTTTGAGGATTTTGATTTCGCTGTACAGGTTCTCCTTGAGCTTCTTGTTAAGACGGCCAAGTTCGACTGATTTGATGGCAACGGCGGCGCCGGTGACCTGTTGAGATTACACGAGCGGTTCTGTTAGCTTCGGACCGGACTGGGCTACACGTAGGAGGCATCGCGCTGAGTTGGAGTGGCGTACCTTGTGCTTGCCCAAGTAGACCTGGGCGAAGCTGCCTTTGCCTATCTCTGAGCCTATGACGAAGTTGCCGACAACATCGTCGGTGCCTCTCGAGCGCCGGGAGGAGCCCGAAGACGTGCGATGGTCGGCCATGGCTCCCCGTGGTGGAGCTGACGAGCACAGGAGAGCGAGGGTTGGTTGTTTAGCCCGAAGGCTCACGAGGGCGTTGGGGGTTTATCAGTGCCGTGGAACGTCGTCATGTAAGCGACATGAGATAGGTGATTTATCGGCGGGCTTGGGGCGACTTGGGAAAGGCGTTCCCTGAGTGGGACAGCGGCGGGAAATGGAGAGGGACGCGACCAGAGGCGAGTCCGAGCTTGTTGAAAGACGGATATTGAAGGATCGAGGTTGAAGGCCAAGGACGACAGCTGGGTGTGCAGAACCAAAGTGCCGGAGCCTGGCGAGCAGAGTAGCGATGACAAGGGGACCTTGGGAGTCTGGAGAAGCGATAGCGAGGACCGGGTCCGGACCGGCCAGTGCTTGCTCAAGAGTCGACAGGGCGTAAAGTGTGTGTGGATGGGGAAGGCAGGCAGTGGCAGGCCAGGCAGGTACTCCGTACCTTCTAGGCTAGAAACAAGTGGGGACCTTCAACCTTGGTGATGATGTACCGAACAGGGCCGCATCGGCGGCGTGGCGGGCCAGTAGACGGGCAGTGCGCCGCACCAGCAGCGACAGTGCACGCGGGGAGAACGGTAGCACAGAAACGGGATGCGTGCTGTGATGGTGGTGTGCCTGTCGAGTCTTGCTCGAGCAGAGTCGGGAAAAAAGAAACGAGCGAGGAGCACTGGCCAGACAGCGCAGGAGTGATGATGGTGACGGTGGTGGTGGCCGGTCGTCCTGTGCGGAAGAGGAGAAAGAAGCATAGAAGACGCCGCAAGCTCCTGTTATCCATGACAGTGGCCGCGAAGGTGCTTCGCGGCACGCCATTCGAGCCGGATCGTAGTCATGCACCGCAGTGGGGCTTGGAGGTGTCAGGCATCCGGAGGCTGCATCAGCGGTCACAAGTACTGCGCACGAGGCGGATACCTCGACGATACCTCCATGCACAACTTTTGCGTCGCCCGCTGAAGCTGCCTGCGAGACCTAGTAGCACGCCCTTCTGCATGGCCGCCTTTCCGGAGGTGTCGTGTCCAGCCTGAATGCCTCGCGGGTCACTGAGCATCGTGTGGGCGTCCCCAGGGATGCGCGAACGCAGCAACCGACGCCCCCTGGAGCCCTATGAGCCTTGGAATATTTCACCCAGTGGTAGGTGGCACGCACACTAGAGGGCAAATGCCAACAAAGTCATGAACCTTCTGACCAGCACGGGCGGATGAAAAGGGACGGCGACTTTCCACGCGCATCAAGCTTTTGCCACTGTTGGCTGAGCAAGCGGATTTTCGAAGAAACATTGACACGCCCTTGGCTAGAAGGTCGGCTTCAAAGGGGGTGACCACCGGGCCGGCGTCGAGGCGCTCGTGGGAGGCGCTTATATGATACGAAGCGCTTGGCAGGCGGCGTGAGTGAGCCTGATGCAACGGGCATCGCAGCACGACACCCAGTCACGGGATAAGGAGAGGGCAAGGTGGAGAGGCGAGTGCACCGACAGGAGTCACTAGACCATCGAGGGCTGATAGGACGCAATCCAGCGGTGTTCAGAGGCCGCTCTGCGCATGGAGTGTTTGGACGTCAAGTGATCACGGGTACAGCTTGCGCCAGCCCCCTTATGGAAGGGGCAACAAGGGGCCCCGGTGGCTTCGTGAGCTGCATGTACCTTCCCCAAGACGAGTTACCTTGGCGATACGGCATCTCAGATCAGACCCACGACAGGAACCCTCCTGTTGACAGCCAGTACCATATCGTACATATCTTGAGGCTTTCGTACATGCCAGCGTCTATGGATCTCTTCTCCTGACCAGCCGGCCGCTCACACTTCGTCGTCCTCGATCACCATCCTTCTGTCAATGCAATGACCAGGAGCGCCCCGCCATCAGGTCCTGCAGCCTGGTGAGGAAACACGTATGAAGACGCGCAGATGGAGTCCTCTCTCAAACATCAAACAACGGACGGCTCCGCCCATGCACAGGCACGCATCCGCGATGCAGGCATCCCCGTGCCCCAGGCGCACCGATATCCCAGCCTGGCAACCCCCTGCAGTCTGCAGTCGCTCGTGAGTCGTCAGTCGCCTCGACTTCCCTGAGCATCGTACAGCTCGGGCTCCATCGTGGCAGACTCTGGGGCGCGCCCGCGCCCCGATAACAGGTGCAGCTTGGCAGCGGCGGACGGGGCGCCTTCGAGTTAGCAGCACTTCACATAACCGTGCTTGACCCGTTCGCATTGACTCCAACCTGCAGACAAGCAACGAGTATGCTCAGCACACGAGCTCCCGGATGGTCGTTGCTTGGGCAGTGCAACCTGTACGGTGCTGGAAGCTGAGATGGGCATCTGGCCGACGAGCGCGTTTTGATGCAGTGCTCCATGGAAATAAGCTTCACAGCAGTCAACATGGCGTCATAAAGCCACAATGCCGCGGTACTCGTTCCCTTCGACGCACGCTGTGTGCTCGCACGCACCACGTCACACCACACCCCTATTCGTGAATACTCGACGGTGAGAGAAATAGCTAATCAACACTTTGCAAGCAGCAGCAGATGACGAGTAAGTTGCAGCGGTCGCAGCAACCATATGACTCGAGCGGCACGGTCGATGGTGTTGCCCAGTGCGCCATGACGGCGAGGACACGCCTGGTAAGTCAACAATATGGAGGGTGCCTGCGCTGCTCTCCTGGCATGGCATAATACCTTAGAGCGTCGCAACGCCACCAAAACGGCTGGTGCACTGTGCAAATGACCATGTCCCTTTCGGAGTGCAGAAGAGGCGGCGTTGAGGTCCAGCATCGACCATTCCAGTGAACAGATGCGGGCTGCGTCGCGCAACGATATTTCCTGGTTGCGACCTGCATGAGTTCCGTCCACAAGCCCGTGCATAGGACTCTTATGGGAATCATCATGACTTATCGAGAGCATCCCTACCTGCCGATAAGTCATGGTTCGCCCACTTCGTGCAGGTCAGTCAGTGATCGACCCTCCATCACAGCTATCGGGATGCCGCACCAGGACACCCCGACAGCTTCCGAGTTCGGCGGGCGTAGCCTTATCTGCCTGCTCAGTGCCCTTCTCCGCTTCCACATGTCAGGACGCGGAGCTCAAGATAACGACTGGGCCGTTCGCGACCACGACCACCAGAGCCACAACCTCAAAAGACTGTGGAGGACAAGTCGCCATGTCTCAAACCTTACTGGAGCAGATCAGGTCCCGTTGCATCAGCACGTCCGTGTGGGTGTGTGATGTGCATTGTCAAGGACTAGGGGGAGAAGCACACCACCACACGCCTTGAAGGTGTGGGGGTCCACAGGACCCTGTGGAGGTGCCGGCGAGAAGAGATCAGGCAACTTGCAACCACCCTCGCCGTGTCTGGGATGACTCTTACGGTGCAGGCTGCAGGCATGTATGCTGTGCTCATGCTGGGCCAGTCTAACAACGGTCACCTTGAGGTCCGCGGCCTATACCCTCAGTATCACATTTGCACTTGCGGCACCTGCTTATGGAGACCACCCGTCGACTTGGAGGCTGTCTGCCCGGCCACTAGACGACCCGATGCAGATCCAGACTAGGCAGTCAACTGCATCAGAAGCCTGTCTAGGATACGACATAGTCCTACAAACCTAGTCTATCAATAAACCTGGCGCTTAGAACCACGGCCGGCATTACACAAACGAGGTGCCTGTGGCTGATCCAGAACCCAGGTTGGTAGCCTTGCCACACAGGCTGCGGACATGCTTTCATGGGGACCATGGGCTACCTAACCTGGCTGACCTTGGAGGCTGCGGACGCATGTTCAGTAGTGCTGTCTTGTCTGGAAGTATGTTGCTCGTCAGCCTGGCCGCTGTGCCTGGTCAATATGCCTGCCTCGAGGGACACACCAATGTGCCCATCACTAATGTCGCCCATCCGGGTACTCGACCCGTGCAGGCAGCCAACCCCAGCCCCGGAGAACCCTCCTCCACGGGCGCGGACCATGTACCTGTTCACCTGGGTAATACCTCGTAGAAGCATGATGTTGGAGAGAGCCTCGCCGGCTCCCTCCGGGTCCTCCTTCCTCTCTTGACGTATGCATGTACATGTTGGACGAGGGCCATGAACATCCAAGTCTTCAGCCCAGGAGGTGCTTCAGGCACCCAGATATCACGCAAAACGTTGGACGTAATCTCTATCTCAGGCAGTCAATCACCCTGTTAGCGCTGATGATCTCTTTCCCTTGGGCGCCACGTCTGCGTCGAACCAGGGTCGAGCTCTGGCGGCTTCATTGTGCTGGTTGGGTACGTGGTTTCGTAAGACAGAAGGTTCTCGTCGTCCTAGTGATCGAGAACCCTGAATTCCACGGGTCGCCGCTTACACCAAACTCCACCTGACTGCTTTGCTGGCCTCTCACCGCTGGCTGTCGTGAAGACGCTCTTTAGCGTCAGAATTTGCAAGGCAATTCACAACGTATGCATATATATATAACCAAGTGCAGCATTAGACATGTCTTCCTTTCCAACTAATTTGTATGAGCTGATGATGAGTCTATGTCAACCGCGCAGGGAGCTCTACCTCCAGGTATAAAGACAAACGCGGGTATGCAGAATTTTGTGAATGTAACCATAAAAACTCCCCAGTGGTGGTATCATGTATAACTCCGGTTCCCTGATCTGCTTGGAAAGCCCAAAAATGCTAAATGTAGATAGCCCAGAAAGCGTCTGAGGAGACTGGCACGCCGAAGTGGTGTTGCACTCTTGTATCCCAGTTCTATGTGGCAGAAAGTCATGCGTTGCAGAGTTTTTGAGCTTGTTCGTGAAGTCGTCGATGTCTCCTGGTATGGCGAGAGCACTCGAATCTGATGGAGCCAGTTGTATTGTGGAAAAGACTTAGTGCGAGTCGGCGCTCTTGGGTGAGTTGGGAAGCTCCTTTAGCGCTTCGGCGATGATGCCAACAGCCTTGCGCAGCTGCTCCTCGGTGATGACGAGCGGAGGCGCAAAGCGGATGATGTTTCCGTGCGTGGGTTTGGCCTAGGGGAAAAGCCTGTTAGTCACGAAGCTTCATTGACACACAAAATATGGTTGTAACTTACGAGCAAGCCCTTCTCTTTGAGAAGCATGCACAGATCCCAAGCGGAGTGGCCGTTGGTCTGCTCCTCGTCAATGACCACAGCGTTCAGCAGGCCTTTGCCGCGGACAAGCGTGACCAGAGGCGAGTTGATTTCGACGATGCTCTCGCGGAAGATGTTGCCGAGCTTCTCGGCCTTCTCGGTCAACTTCTCCTCCTCGATGAGCTCAAGCGCACGGATGGAGACTGCGCATCCCAGGGGGTTGCCGCCGTAAGTGGAACCGTGCGTGCCCGGCTCGACGACAAGCATGATCTCCTTGCTCGCGAGAACACAGCTGACCGGGTACATGCCGCCAGAAATGGCCTTGCCGAGCGTGACCATGTCCGGCTTGATCTCGGCCCATTCGGAGCACAGCAGTCTTCCAGTCCTGCCGATGCCGGTCTGGATCTCGTCGCAGATGAAGAGAACGTTGTGCTTCTTGCAAAGAGCCTGCACGTTGGATAGGTAGTCTGCGTCAGGGACAACCACGCCGGCCTCTCCCTGAATGGGCTCGACAATGAAGGCAGCAGTCTCCTTGCCGTGGGCCTCGAAAACCTCCTCCAAATCCCTGATGTTGTTGTAGCGGATCGGCTTGCCCGTCGAGGGGCACGTGGCGCCGACATTGGGGATGTAAGGACCGTAGTTATCCTTAGACTCAGGGTCTGTGGACAGGGTGACGGCGGTCATCTGTGTCACAGGTCTTCGTCAGCAAAGAACCCCAGGGAGGATAGGAATTGGTGTCAGGAAAGCTTACCGTGCGGCCATGGAAGTTCTCTTCGGCTCCGAAGATGAGGGCCTTGTGCGCGGGGACGCCCTTGACCTTGTACGCCCACTTCCTGGCAATCTTGATGGCAGTCTCGACGGCCTCGGCGCCGGTGTTCATGGGGAGAGCCATGTCGTAGCCAAACATCGCGTGGACCTTCTCGGCCCACTTGGGGAAGACATCGTTGTGGAAGGCGCGGGAGCTGAGGGTGAGCCTGCTGGCCTGCTCGGTGAGGGCCTTGACGAGCTCGGGGTGGCAGTGGCCCTGGTTGACGGCACTGTACGCAGAGAGGAAATCGATGTAGTGCTTTCCCTCGGGGTCCCAGACGTCGACGCCAGAGGCCTTGGCGAAGACGACGGGGAGCGGGTGGTAGTTGTGGGCGGCGAACTTGTGCTCCGACTCGATGGCACCCTTTGTGGACGAGGCGTGGAATCTCGAGTTGCTCTGCGTGCCGTTGCCGGCAATGGGGCCGTCTGCGTGGGGCGCCATGGCTGCTCGAAGGCGTGTGGTTCTTGAGGAGATGGCTTTGTGTGGTTGGTGTGGCGTAGAGCAAGAGACGTGTGGTGACGAATACCTTGGTTGGACAGTAGAGAAGGAACAGTGTCTAGACGGACGAGAGAAAGCAGGCACGGGTCCTAATAACGGAACGGAGGACAGTGGCGGCGCAATGGTGGCCGGATTGCGGCGGGGAGGAGGGCCAGGTTTAGGTAAAGCAAACCTTGGAGTGGGCACCCCGAGGCAGGCATCCCCGCGACACTAAACCCCTAAGTGCAAGTCGAGACGGCATGAGGCCACAGATGCTGGTGCAGCCAGTCACATGGGCCACGCCCGGCACGGCCAAGCCTGCGACTGTCCGCGCTGTGTGCCGATGCAAAGCGGCCGTGTCTAATCGTGACGCTGCAGGGCGTGGTGACGGATGCTTGTCAAACTGAATAGAGCAGGATGTAATGACATTGCTGCATATTCTGAAGAGGGGAGGCAGGCAGACAGACTCACGCCGTGACTGCTCACCCATCACCTATCAATGCCTTGCTGGATAATTCCAGAGGCCAACTCATACGCGTTAGAGATGGGGCGTTCCTGGCGAGATGCAGGCACCAACCCTCCAAGTGCTGAGCCTCGTGGATGGAAACTGGACAGACAGGCTGGAAGCACGACGACGTCAGGGAGCAACACGGCGGGCCAATAAACTGGTGTGCATTGGCAAGTGCGGAGGGGAGTCCAGGGTCCTGCCGATTGAGCCTCAAGAATGCCCATCAGCAAGGTGCAACGTGGGGGGGTTGCCAGCCAGCCCCGGCGCCGTTCCAGCTTCGGCCAGCTCCGATCAACCTTGGAATTCCATTGTGTCCCGGCCCCGGTCGAGGCCCCTTTCCCGCCGGCCACAATCGCCGGTCCCCAACCTCACCTCTTGCAACCCGCAAACCACGTGCACACAATGGCTCCAAGCAGGGCCGACAAGGCCGAGGACAAGGCCCTTGTCGCCTCTCCGGCCGCCGCGACCGATGCCGGTGCCGCCGCCGCCGCCGACAACCTCTCGGCCCTCGTTGGCCAGCAGGCCAAGGAGACGCTCTATGTCATCTTCTCGATCCGCTGCATCAACGCCTTCGCCTGCCGCACCTTCTTCCAGCCAGACGAGTACTACCAGGCCCTCGAGCCTGCCTGGCAGATGGTCTTTGGCCCGGCCAGCGGCGCGTGGCTCACCTGGGTCCGCCGATATCCTGCATCTATCCCACTTTTGTAGGGCACCACTAACGAGTCGCAGGAGTGGACGCATGGCCTGCGGTCCTCGCTACACCCGGCCATCTTTGCCATCGGGTACGCCCTGGTCGACAACTCGATAGGCGACCTGTACTCTGTCAAGTCAAAGTGGTTGGTGGCGGTGCCTAGAGTCATGCAGGTCGGCTTTGCGGCCCTCGCCGACTGGTATACCTGGAGGCTATCCGAGAAGCTCTACGGCTATGGCACACCTGTATCATGGGCTGCGGTGAGTGATCCTGATCCAATTCTCAATAGGAATCATGATCACAGTACTGACACCACAAACGCAGCTTGCTATGACCCTGCTCAACCCCTGGCACTGGTACACGGCGACCCGGACATTTTCCAACTGCCTCGAGGCTACCTTGACCATCGCCGCGCTCTTCTACTGGCCATGGGGACTTCTGGGTGTCCAGAAGGCTGCGGGAGGGTCTCCCAAAGACACTGAAGCTGCGCCGCTGGCCAGCTCAAACCAAGTAAAGAGGTACGCACATCATTGTTGACCACATGAGTAGAGCACAGTAAACAGATGCTCACATATCTCCGTCTAGCCTGCGCCTGTCTTTATTCCTAGCAGCACTGGCCGTCTTGCTTCGCCCGACAAATGCGATCATCTGGCTTGCTATCGGGGCGCTGATGCTTACCCGAGCCACTCTGGAGGGTGAATCGCCCCTAACACAGCGAAACCTCTTTGTCATGATCCGGGAGGCCATAATGTGCGGACTCGCCGCGGTCGGCCTGGCCATTCTCGCGGATCGTGCGTACTATGGCCAGTGGACGCTGACGGCAGCCAACCTCATACATTTCAACATCGCCCAGGACCTCGCCTCCTTTTACGGCCAGAACGACTGGCACTACTACCTGTCGCAGGGCATCCCATTGACATGCACGACGTTCGCGCCGTTTGTGCTCTTCGGTCTATGGCAATCGACCCGCTCCCGAGCAGCGGACGATGTGGCGAGGCCCACCTCGACCAAGAACGCCCTCAAGGCGCTCAGCCTCGCGGCCCTCGCGAACATTGCCTCCCTTTCACTCATCTCGCACAAGGAAGTCCGCTTCATCACCCCGCTCATCCCCATATTCCACGTCCTCGCCGCGCCGTACATCACGTATTTCTTCACCAATGCGAAAGCAGCAGCAGCAGCATGCCCGCCACTGCAACTACGCTTCAAGCGGACTCCGGTCCTCGCCCTGGGTCTGATCATCAACATCGTCATCGCTGTGTATCTCTCCTGGTTCCACGCCGCGGGGCCGAACCTCGTCATGACCTTCCTACGCAACGAGTTCCACGAGCTGCACCCCAGCTCACTCGCCATCGACATGGACAGGAGGCTGCCAAACACGACTTCAGCAGCGGAAGTCCCCGTCGATCCCACAACGGGCGAGCCCGACGAGCTCTTCGCGCTGTTCCTCACCCCATGCCACGCCACGCCCTGGCGCTCGCACCTTGTCCACCCGAGGCTCTCCGCGCGGGGGCTGACCTGCGACCCGCCCGTGCACACCGCGCCCGGCTCGGCCGAGCGCGCCGCGTACCAGGACGAGACGAGCCGTTTCTTCGCGGACCCGGCTGCGTACCTGGACACCGAGGTGTGGCCTGTGTCCGTCGGCAAGGTCGAGGCCCGAGCGTCGCCGATGGCGCGCTACATTGTCGCGTACGACGGCCTTGAGGGCGCACTCGTCGAGTACTTCAGCGGCGGGCGGCACGACGGCGTGAGGCTGCGCAAGGTCTGGAGCGCGTGGAACGGCCTGTTCACTGACGACGATCGCAAGGCGGGGAACCTGAACGTGTGGGCGACTGGGTGGTACGACGAGGCGGACAAGGTGCGCCTCGCGGCGTGGGAGAAGGACCAGGAGGAGAAGCGCGCCAAGGTGCTGCGGGAGTACGAGGAACGCAAGTCGGGCAAGCCGGACAAGGAGCAGCCGCAGCAGTCTCAACGAGAAGGTCGGGGTGCCAAGGAGGAGCTATGAAGAGGTATCGCGAGACGTCCAGGTTCAAGAAGGGGCGCCATAGCATATCTACCCTATATATATGTATACTTTCTGCGATTTTGTCGTGCCGAGTCGGGCATGTTCCGTCGCGGTCGATCAACCAGGGCTAGCATGGCCGTGTTTCCACAGGAAGCGTGCATATATCGAGCTTCTCGGGTCCGATCGCAGGCCGATACATCACAATCCAGCATCCTCTTGCAGCAATATAACATCTGCTACGAGGTTTGTCTAGCACATACGACCATAGGATCGAGAAAATTGAGGGTCCCGTCCGCTCCCCTGTACACAAGCTCGATACCGCCGGACTAGTAGTTGGGTCGGTGACGACCAGCGAATCCCCGGTGTTGTATGTTTTGCCTTTATTTTACTTATTTTTTGTTCTCTGCTACGGATAAGTCGGTGCCTTATCTGTCTGTCTATTGGTGATGCTTCGTGGTGAGTGCCTGGTTGCAAGATCGTCCTTGTTGGCCACCTACGCAAGGCATTCCAGTGGCGATGTCTTGCTGTGCTTTAGCCGAGGCTCTCCGGTCGCTTGCTTCCAGTGCTTGGTACGCCTCAGTGTATCCAGAGGTTCCAGAGGTTTAGAAGTGTCTAGTGGAGATGATAAGCTCGAATGTAGCGACTGCATTCAGAATTCAGCGTAGGTGTGCATATGCATATAACAGGATATTAAGCTCTTGTCTAGCCCCTGGCCCAGTGCAGTACTGCCTTCCGAGGAAGCTGTCGCTGAGATCCCCCAAGTATCTTGGGTGTGGCAGGCACCGCCCCCAGCCGTGGGAGCTTACCATCCGGTGATGGGACCAGCGAGGCGAGGTGAAGATGTGAGCGGGGAGCGTAGGGCCGAACGTTGTGGCATCAAGTAATATCATATATCTCGGTGTAATTTAGGGCCTGCAGGCAAGTATCAGCCTCAATCCTTAAGATAAGCCAAACTGTAGCCGCCCGTCCTGCTGCTAAAGCGCAAATAACATCGATGCCGTGGAAGGGCTGGCGCACAGCCGCGGAGTGCAATCTTCGAGACCGGAGTCGGCCTCGGCACAAAATAGTTGCTCGTTCCTAGCGTTCCGTCATCAGCCACCTTCTTCGCCCAGCTCTGCCCAGCTATGCCCACGTCCCGTCCGGCAGAACTACTCGAGCACTTGCAATACCAAGCAGAAACCATGTGGCCAGTCCGGCTCTCCTATTGAACTTTGGACCTCTGGATCTGAAATAGTTAAATATCTGCACACCAAATCCATACACACTGTCTCCTGAGTGACGCCGATACACGCAAGATAACTATCCCACAGCTAATTTAGCAGACTACACATGGCCAGCGTGTCCGTCAATCATTCAGACGTTAGTACACGAGGACGAAGGGGAAAGGAGCGTCTCAGTAAAAAGACTAGAGGTCTGCGTATGGTGGTATATAAGGCTCAAAGCCTGGATAAATCGCAGGATCTGTTTCTTTTGCGGATCTCCTGTAGTAGTCGCCTCTTGGACTCGGCAGGATAAGACGAGCTAGCTTTCGAAGAGACCTTGGGAACGATGGGGACCACGGTTATGCTTCCTTGCCCGTGTTTCGCCAGCCGAGCACCGAAGCGCGATAAAGGATGCGTTCTGTTTTCTTTATTCGTTCTTTTTGGTTTGCGGTGCGCTCTGTGGTATGCAATTCTTTATATGTTTCGAACTCGGTAATGATTCGGTGTTGCATGGTTCGCCCGACTGTGCCGCCATTTAGCCCCCATGCTCAGAGATCAGGGATAGTTGGTGACATCTGCAGCATGCGGGGCTTTTCTTCAATGAGAGGTGGTATGCTTGCAGATCTAAAGCCTGGGATGTGTCGAGCTTTCAAGATCTTACACACTGACGAGCAACAGATAGCCGCCACTTTTCCAGCCGAGGCCGAATATCATTCTCTAAGCATCAGTTTGAGAGACCCTGTCTGGCATCGGCGTGATCGTCCCCTTTTTGGAACAAACTCGCACAAGCTTGTTCGCCCTCGAGCAACAGCACCGCGGGTCGGCACGTAAGGAACACACGTCCGGGTCAACATCCCGTCGATAAAAAGCCCCCCTTACGAGGGAACCGGGGTATACCTGCGTGAGGCTGAAGGGCAGACAGATGGCATGGCGCCCCACGTGGCCGTCATGGCGATCTCTCACCTTCCTAGACGGGCGAAGTTTCAGCTGCTGGAACCTCAGCTGGGCTGGGTCTAGACTCGCTCGCAAGCCATGAGGTGAAAGAATTACGGGGAGAGACACGGCGGGGAGCGGTAAGACGAATCTGGAGAAAAGGCCCTGCCCTGCGGGGGAAATCCCCAGCTGGAACCTCGGGTATCGAGTTTTGAGGACTGGGGACGGGATCTGGGGTATGGATGGACTAGGGGGGCTCCGAGGGCGCGGAACGCCTCCGCCGTGCATGAGCACCGATTGGGGGAATTATTCGAGGGGGCGCTTTCTAGTGCCGGAGCTGGCCGTGGTTGTGGTGTGCAGTAGCAGCAGGAGGAGGAGGAGGGAGAGGCGAAGAGAGCGAGGGAGGACGGATGCTGTCAGAAGCGGAGCGGAGTTTGGGGTCGGAGAGGGTGCGGAGAAAAGGCAGCTCACCCCGGCCACAGTGCCAGCCCGGGACTGCACGGAGCACAACGTCCAGGACGCTGCCAGGCTTTTGGAGGGAAGGGACTTACTTCCAAGCAAGCCAAGGTCACTCGGTGAGAGAGCAGAGGAGAGCTGGCCGAGGGGAGCGAGGGGGAGCTGGCCCCATTGAACCGTGAGATTCCCCTCCACTTTGTGGAGAGGTTGCAGCACACTAGATCCCTGAGAGTCACCAACCATCCCCCCAGGCTCCACTCGAGGTCCGGAGCGTCCAGTTTCCCGCGGACGGGGGCCCCATGATCAGCCGCCTGGAATGCACAACATGAACAACAACATCAACAACAATAACAGCGAAGCATCGCGGCTGTCGTCGGTCAACCCAAGCGACTGTCTGTCGAAGCGCGGAACCAGTCCACGGTTGTGCGTCGCCAGGCTAGGCTGGAACAAGAGAAAAGGTCAGGCCAAGGCGTGCCAAGAGATGCTTGCCGGGACGCCCGGGCTTGGGGTGCAGCCCATGAGGAGGGCCTGCAGATTGGTGGCGTGGCCCAAGAGCGAGTCGGATGACGCCACCCGCCAGATGCCAGCGCCAACACAGCGATCCCCTTGAGCCTCGTGCATTGCTGACGGCGGGGGAAAAGTCTGAAGGCTGGTCTGACTGCCCGCGATGCTTTGTGCTCCGTGTCAGTGTTGCAACCATTGATTGGAAATGCGGGCACCTCCAGCGCCTGCTAACTTACACTAGGGCCGCTCCAGTGTGGGGTTGACGGGGATCAATGGCTGCCCCCGGGCCCCTTGAGTCTTGCCTCAAGCGACATCGGGCAAGTCCAACCCGGCCAGAAAAGTCGCAAACACCACACGATGGCCGCCCCAGCTACTTAAAGACCTCGACTCCTCCCTGCCCTCCTGTCCCTCCTGCCCCGGCCCAGCTATCCTTCGCCAGGCTGTCATCGTTGCCGCCTCTCTTCCACCATTTCCAGAGTCGCGAGAGCTGTCGACGTACTGCCCATCATGACCAAGGAGCAGGGTATGTTTGTTCTCCTCCCGCCACACCCTGCCGCCCAGTCGAGACTGCTCGCTGACCACCATACCCTACAGTCTCGCCCGTCGAGGGCTCGCCCGAGCGCACCGGCAAGCACTACGATGTCGAGAGTCCCAGTCAAGAGCCCCAGTGCCCATCAAGCACCACGGAGCGCAAGCTCATGTCCCGCATCGACGCCCACCTGCTTCCCTTCGTCATCATCCTCTACCTCCTCGCCTTCCTCGATCGCGTCAACATCGCCAATGCCCGGTCTTTTAGCATGGAGAAGGACCTCGGCATGGATGTGGGCGGCACGCAGTATAATGCTGGTAAGAACTTCCACGCAATCATCATCAAAAGACACCCGCAACTAACATACCCATACAGCACTCGTCATTTTCTTCCCCCCGTACATCCTATTCGAAATCCCGTCCAACATCTTCTTGAAGCGCTTCAGCCCCAAGGTCTGGCTGCCCGCCTGTATGCTTGGCTTTGGTCTCATCACGACGTTCCAGGGGCTGGTGCAGAATTTCGCTGGCCTCCTCGTCACGCGCTTCCTCCTCGGTCTCTTCGAGGCTGGCCTGTTCCCCGGCTGCTTCTACCTGCTCAGCATGTGGTACAAGCGCGAGGAGGCCCAGAAGCGCTACTCGCTCTTCTTCGCCTCCACGAGTTTGGCTGGTGCCTTCGGCGGCCTACTCGCGTCCGCAATCGGAAAGATGGACGGTCTCAACGGCTACCACGGATGGCGCTGGATCTTTATCCTCGAGGGAGTGCTCACCTGCTTGGTAGCCTTCATCTTCTACCCCTTCTTCCCCACCTTCCCCGAGGAGGCCACGTTCCTGACTGAGGAGGAGCGCGCCTACGTCAAGCTCCGCCTCCAGCGCGATACCGGCAACAGCGCAGCTGAGCGCAAGACAAGCTTCCGCGACGTACTGACCGTCATGAAGGACTACCGCATCTACCTCGGCGGCTTCATGTACTTTGGTCTCATTGTCCCAGCCTACGGCTACGCCTACTTTGCGCCTGCCATTATCTCGACCTACGGCTACGACCCCATCCGGACGCAGCTCTTCTCAGTGCCGCCGTGGGCCGCCTCGTTCGGCTTCTCCCTGGTCATCGCCGCGCTGTCGGACCGCTTCCGTCACCGCGCCACGTTCGCCCTGGCACCGCTCGCCCTGGCCATTACGGGTTTCGCGATCCTGCTCAACATCCACAACAACACGCCGGTCCAGTACATGGCGCTCTGCTTCGTGACGATGGGCTGCTACGGCGCGATGCCCATCATCGTGTGCTGGTTCGTCATGAACCTCGGCGGTCACCACCGGCGCGCCATCGGCGCCGCGTGGCAGGTCGGTTTTGGCAACATTGGCGGCATCATCGCGACTTTTGCCTTCCTGGCTAAGGACCGGCCTTTCTACGTGCCCGGATACTCGATCTGCATCGCCTTCACGATCCTCAGCGCCCTCGCGAGCACCACCTACCTGCTCAGCATCACGCGGGACAACCGGAAGCGGGCGAACGCCACGACTGATGTCGTGCTGACGGAGCAGGAGAAGTCCGACCTTGGCGACCTGCGCCCGGACTTCCGGTACATGTACTAGATGGGCGTGTGCAGGTTGATGGGGTGTGCAGTTTGCGGATGCTGTGGTTCTGCATGCAAATTGGCGGTTGAACATCGGATGTGTGCGAGTCAAAAGTCTCATTGGAAAGAACTGAAGACCTATGGAGGAAAATGTAAGGAGTCTTAAAAATCAATATACCCCTGATTTCTTGTTTAACAGACTCTTCCCAACAAAGCCGACCTGCAAGCGACTAAGTGGCTGACTGGCCGCCTATGAACTGTGCTGGACAGGCATCGGCGAGGTTTCCGAAGACTGATGAGGGGAAAACAGGTCGTGGCTTGGCCTTTGGGGGAAAGGTGCCGACGGAAGGGCTCCGAACCATTGGACGACGGCCCCCGCAGCACAAGAGCTGGACCCCATCGGCAGAGAATGTCCGATGTGATATGGGGGGGCGACTCCACCCGCGGCGCCCAACGGAAGCGGCGACACTTTTGTGACGTTCTGCTTGTAGGACCATGACTGGAGACTGGAAGCGTGGGACTGGAACCTGGAGGTACGAGGCAGTATGGCCGGCATTGGAGACGGGGAAACAGAGGGCGTGCAGGATCCCCCTGCAGAAGTTGGCCGATTGTCAGGGTCCTGTGCTTGTTCTTTCAGGGCAGGATGAATATACACAGTCCTCCGGGCACTGCAAGGCAGGTATGTTATGTACTGCCAGCCACCTGCAGCTCAGGGTATGTTTGATGAGATTGGCGAGGTGGTATTTGCGGGCACTGCTGGCAGTACTTCTGTCATAATAGTAGTTGAGAGCAACTCGCAAAAAAAAAGCATTGCACTGGACAGGAAATACTCCACCAGCATCACCGGCCCCCAGCTAACGCCGAAGAGGCTCAAGCAACAACACCGTCATTTGACAGGTCTAGCTTGTCCCCAGGACCCGTCGGATACCCGCCGCCCACATGGCCAACAACCCTGGCTCTTCCGGGCGCGGCGCGAGAAGAAGGCGAGCGGCAGGGTCAAGCGGAAGGGGGAGAGAAAAAAGAGGGAACAGTGGGAAGTGTCGCCCGCACTACCTTCCGAGAACGGAGCCGCGGCCGGGACTCCCGACCCCCACACCTCGGTCGATGGAGCGGCGGCGAAGACGACAGACGACGGGCTATAAACGACCGACTTGCCTCCGGAGGCACTACCTTTGTCTCTCCCTTGGATTGCGAAGACTCTTGCATTGTTGACTTTTATACTTATATATATACCCCAAACAGCATTTCTTTCACGGGCCCGACCAAACGCCCGCTTCCGGGAAAACTAGCGACACAAGGAGACGCTCCGGAGCACACACGCTCACGCCACCCCGAGTAACGAATAAGACAAGTTTACAACAAAACCCCTTGAAACCGAAACACAACAACAGCACCACAGATCACCAGACATGGCTGTGAGAAAGGGAGCCGCCAAGCTGCGCGAGTACCTCGCCGACCCGGACAAGATCGTCGTCTGCCCGGGCGTGCTTGACGGCCTGACCGCGCGCGTGGCCCTCAGCGTCGGCTTCGACGCCCTGTACTTGGTAAGTCTCCCGCGCCCGGAATAATCTGGTCTGGAAACCAGTACGACAAAACACAAAAGATTTTCCCGAAACTGACCTTTTCTCGTGTTCACACAAAGACCGGCGCAGGCACGGCAATCTCCCGCCTCGGGCAGCCCGACCTGGGCCTCACGACGGTCGACGACATGGCGACCAACGCGGGCATGGTGGCCGGGCTGGACCGCAACGTCCCCGTCATCGCCGACGCCGACACGGGCTTCGGCGGACCCTTGATGGTCGCGCGGACCGTGGAGAAGTACATCCTCCAGGGCGTGGCGGCGTTCCACATCGAGGACCAGGTCACCACCAAGCGCTGCGGGCACCTCCTGGGCAAGGAGCTCGTCGACACGAGCGTGTACGTGGCGCGCATCAGGGCGGCCGCCGCGGCGCGCGAGGCGATGGAGAGCGACATTGTCATCATCGCGCGGACCGACTCCCTGCAGAGCCTGGGCTACGAGGCGGCCATCGAGCGCCTCAAGGCCGCGCGGGACGCCGGCGCCGACGTCGTGTTCCTCGAAGGCATGACGACAAAGGAGCAGATGGCCAGCGTGGTCAAAGACATGGCCCCGACGCCGTGCTTCCTCAACATGGTCTCGGGCGGGGTCACCCCGCTCGTGGACAGCAGCGAGGCGGCGGCGCTCGGGTACAAGATTGTCATATGGCCCATGGCGTGCATGACGAGCGTCTTCCTCGGGATGCGCGACGCCTGCCGCGAGCTCAAGCAGAGCGGGCGCATCGAGGAGAAGTACGAGGACGGGAAGCTCGTCGGCGGCGTCAGGGAGGTCTTCGAGTGCGCCGGCCTGTCGAGGTGCTCGGCCTTTGACCAGGAGATGGGCGGCACGTCGTACAAGAATGGTGCCTGAGTGAGGTGATTTGGAGGATGAACAGCACATACAGCATAAGTTAGCATTGAGCAATTCAAGAAAGAAAGAATCAAGAAAAATTAGTATAATATGCCAGTCACAATCCTTCTGTTAGTCTGCATGTGAACTGAAAATTCTGGCAGTCAAGTTCGAGGTAAAGAACAAATCTGCTTTATTCAGTTCAAACGCAAAAGTCTGTTTGGCTTCACATCACTGGCCAACTACTCTACAAACGTGTTCATCGCCGTGGTTTAGTCACTGCCCTTCATGATTTGGACCTGGGAAAGCACCCAAGTCTTGTATTCGTAACTGGTCCATGATACCCTCAGAAACTGAATAGTCATATACTATTTAGCCTTGCTACGCACAGAGTCGATGGGACACAGATTGCGATCAGAGGTAGGTTCAACTTCGTACAGACTCCATAGCTCGGATCAGCTTCGGCTCTCCGTGGTGGAGTTTGTCAAAGTTTTTCTTTCAAGGTCACATCTTGCTTCTTACACAGAGGAAGACCGTCTCGTGGTATCTTCGCCATTAATTGTGCTACGAAGGACCGAAATCGTCGCTGCTCGCGGCCAAATAACAGACACTGGGTCCAGCGTACAAGCCAAAGCCGGCGAAGGTTCTCCCTTACCGCCAGTACCATGTCAAGATTTACCCATGTGAAGTGATATGTACATTCTTTTGCATTGCTGTCCCAATACCCGTGTGATGTTCGCTCTACCTCGATGCACAAGACAACTCACTACCGCCGCGCTCTCTGGTATCGCAGCTGCGGGAATTCAAGCGGTAACGAAAGCGTCGCGACCTGCTTGTGCGTGCCCTTCTCGTCGCCCTTGACGATCTTGACCTTGCCGCCAATCTCCTTCCAGTACTGCGCAAACTCCTTCTCGTCCACGCCCATGTCGTACCGCAGCGCGCTCGTCTCAATCGAGTAATTGCCCACAATCGCCGCCAGCGCGCACGTCCACGTGCGGATCAGGTCGATTTCAAACTTGCGCATCTCGCCCTTCTGCGAGAATCGCCGCCGGATGTTCTCCACCACGGTCGAGGGGACTGGGTCGAGCAGCTCCGTGAGTTTGTCCTTCTGCGGCACGACGAACAGGCCGCGGCCGCGCGGCTTGGCGGCTCTCTGGAACTTAATCAGACAGTCGAGGTACCTCAGCACGCGGAGGTGCTTGACTGCGTTGGGGCCGCCCGCCACAGCCTGTAACCTGTGCGAGACAAAGACGTTGTTGCCGCTCCGGATGTCATGGCCCTTCTTGACGCTGTCTTGCCAGTCCTTGATGGGGATCGAGTTGAGTATCTCCGCTCCGATCATGTACTCTGGCTGGTACACGTCCTGGATCTCCTCGGCGTCTGTGTTGCACGGTGGTACAGGCTTGGCGGCGTCGGCGGCGGCCTGCAGGTCTTCCTTGCTCGCCATGCCGCTTGTGACTTGCTGTATTGATTCCATGACCGCCATCGAGGTGGCATTGAGCTTGCTGGGGGTGCCGCCGACACCGGCGATGGCCTTCTCTGGGGAGATGGCGTTCTCTGTGATCGCGGCGAGCGCCTTCTTGGCCTTCTTCGTGCCGAACGCGTGGCCGAGGTCGGTGCGGAGGTCGTACATTGTCTGTCGTGGGCAAACAGTGGTCAGCAAGGATGTTCTGGAGTTCAGCAAGCACAAGCACAATCATGACGGTCAGTCTCACCTTGGACAAGTCTCTCTCGTTCTCCGTTTCCGGGGCTGGTTGTTGCGCGCGGACAACGCCTCTGACGGCCATCTTCCTAGCCTCCATGACGGAGAGCTTGCCAGTCGCCGGGTCGAAGACACCGATATAGTGCTTGAGATGTGACTCCCTCCCCCCAGGTCCCTCCTCCTTGCCAGTATAGTCGAGCTTCTCGCCCGCAGACGAGTGGAGCATGAGGCTGTTGGGCTGGGCTTTCGACTTGCGGGCACCCGCCGGCGCGGCCTTTGAGAAGGCCTGGAATTGTATGGACGGCGGTAGGCACAGACCTGGCGTGGTGGCTATGACTGGCGGGCATTCCGACATGCTTCGTACCGACGCGACCTTGACTGTAGGTGCTTGTGGCTGTTGTGATGATCGTTGGGACTTCTTGGTGACCTCGACGGCGGACTTCTTGCTGGGTTTGGGCACATCCTCCGCCCGCTTCCGCTTCTTCTCCTTCGGGGCACCCATGGTTGCTGAGTCCCACGGTGTGATTGTCGGAGTGTCGAGGGCGATGCTGCCGCTTGGTGGCGCAGGTCAGAAGAGACCAGTGATGGAGACCAGGACTGTGGCACCTCTTTTCTTCTTCAAGGGACGAATCGGTACGGAATATATGCCGAGACACCGGCTGCTGCCTGGCACCGCTGTTATGTCGGCAGTGGCCGTTTGGACGTACTTGTTGTGTCGTGTTGTCTAGCAGTCATCAAATGGCTGAGTGCTCAGCAGGTGCAGCGCGGGTCGGAGCGGCTAGAAAAAAGTTTCGTATCTTATCGCGTACCCTGGGCTCGAAGTTGGGGTTGACCACACTCAATTGGGGCTGCCCCCACATGGCCTGCAAGAGCTCCAGCCCACTTCGTCAGTGCTTGCAGGTGATCAGGTCCCTCGGTTGAAATGCTGAGTGATTGTTCATTGAGTCCGTCAATGGATGCTGATGAGATGTCATTGTCACTGCTAAAGAGTACAGGTGCTGACCTGTCTCAGGTCCGCAGTGTGATTGGCATCTGATAAAAAGTGTGATCAAAAGACGATCAACACGACCTCTGCAACTGTTGGAAGGATGCGAAGCCAGGACGAACCCTTGTTCGGGCCTCAAATGGTGTCATGTTTTCACGCACCTGCACCTTTCACCGAGTCCGTACTGTCGTTTGTGAGGTTTAAAGCAGTAGTTGATATCACCAGACTTGTACATGGCCGAAATCTCATGCATTGGGTTGCAGACACTGTCAATTGACTAGCAACTATCTCATCGCATCATCAAAAATCGTTCCTAACAGTGGCTCTGCCACCAGGCGTATTCATAAACGTCACGCTATTTCCACCCGATGAGGCTTGACCAGCCCAGTGACCAACAAAGCGTAATGCCCACATATGTCCAGTTCGCACGTCGCTGAATTCGTGTTCCATGCCAGGAAGTGCTCGTCTTTCAGAGTTGATTGTCGATTGTTTCCATAATCATGTGCCGGCGGGTTTGTCCAGGCGCGTGATTGCGCGGTCCGGAGGAGTGGTATTGTCATGGTCATTCTAGTAGCTTAGAGTCGTTGGGTTGAGATCGAGTAGTTGTGTTCGTTTATTTGCTGTGACATTGTCAGTGAGAGTTCAGCAGTAAATACTCCATGCTGTGTTGCTGCTTACCTGCGCGCCCGCATCTTTCTTCTCTTGCGCTTGAGGCGTCTGACTCTCTTCTTTCTCCACTTGGCTCTCATCTTGGCCTGTCGTCACGAAGTGTCAGCGGGTTGTTGCTATGCGGCCGTGGTTGCCGAGCACGTGACAGCCAATGGCCATAGAAAAGCTGCCGGCGGAGCCTGCGACAGCTTCCCTGATGACCATTGGCGCCATAGATACGTGGCAGGTGGATGTTGCGGCGACTTACGGTTTGCTGTTGATGAGAATGCTTGGTGTTGCAAGTGTCAAGAAGGTGGGAGGGGTCACGAGTCTGACCAGAACATGATGTAGGAGCAGCCCAGGCGCTGGCGGTCCACTTTCGGACTAGTGCCAAAGTAAAGGGCCGGTGTGCCCTTGCCCTCGCTTAGCACAATTTCCAGATGTTGTGCCAGGCGTGCACGGCGGAGGTGGGCGGGCAGCTACGTCAGAAGGGTGGACCGCGCTGGTTGGAAGCACAGACCACACCCAGCCAGAGTCGCCACTGGCGGCACGGCTGCGCAGCCTGCACCCGTGGACCGATCGATGCTGCAAGGCGGCTGTGCGGGGTAGCTTCTTGGTGCCGCTGTTGGCTGGCTGGGAGGTGCTGGACCTCGGTGCTGTGAGGCTGCGCTGCCTATGTCGTGAGATCGGGAGGTGGCACGACACGACGTTTGAACACTTGAGGTGGGGGGTCGAGTCAAGGGCTGTTGCCTTTTGTTCGTTCTGGTTGGTTTTTGTTACCTCCTGGCACCTTTGACCTGATCAGATGTCTCGTACTTGGGAGCAAAACTTGTGAGAGCCTGCGGCATGGCTTTGTTGATTCAGCCGGCGCAGGCTCGCCCGGGTCTGTAATATTCATCTAGGTGCTTTGCAGAAGGCAACACAGATTGCAACTAAACCTGTAGAATCCCTTGTCGCAATAGCGAGTGGCTGGTGCGATTGGCACCTTTTGCTGTGAGAATGATCTTCCCAGGAAGGTGCAGAGGAGGAAGGTACAGAGAGCTGCAGGCTGGTACTGCCAGCATTCAGCTCTATGCCATCGACACTGACTGTCACGTTCCTTTTCTCATTCGTTCTGCTCTGTGATTATTGCTTTGACTCACGACTGCGATATTGATTTGTAGTCGAGCCTGAACCCAATTCCATTCGATCTTCCCTGTACGAGACCTCGACCGGGCTCCACACGTCGACTTGTCTGAGAATGCACAGCAGATAATGGCGAGCGAGCTCGTTATCGCGCGGCTCGACTGCGTGCAGAACGATGATCGATTGCCTGGCTTTCAACCAGCAGGTAATGAATTCCAGATCTTACTCATTGACTGTGCAACGGGCATTGTGTCATAACACGACATGGCACTTGCTCGTCCACCGTCTGCTAACGTGTCCATCTACGCAACAGGTGATGGCCTGTCGCACAACAACACGCCGGGCGAGCCAGATACCGACCAGTTCTGGCAAAGAAGACTTCACTTCTCGGTACATGCAAAGGAAATCATGTCTGTCGGCCGGGATCGTATGAACAAGTGCGTCCTGACATAAGTGCGAGGGTGCTTGTCTCCCGTGTGATGCTGACTTGACTCTCAGCAATGTTGTCATTGATAATTGCTACGTATCTCGCCAACATTTCGAGATATATTCTGTCATCTACGACAACACAGAGTCTAGCGGTCGCGGGGAGCTCCCGATGGTGTACGTGCGGGACTGCCAGTCTCTTGAGGGCACGTTCGTCAACGGCTGTTGCATTGGTTCCAAAGCCCAAGGTCATACTCCCGGCTACCTTTTAAGCCACGGAGACGTCATCACAATCGCCCCGTACTGGGAGTTTCATGTGGAGTTGTGGAGTTCTCCCTCACGATTACACACGTTCAGCGAGCTACAGATCCAGGAAATGCACGTGAGTCGGAATCGCTTCCACGGCTGAACTGGTCAGTATGGTGCTAATGCACCCAAATGTCGCATGGTCCAGCGGTTCAGAGATCGTTACGTGATCACAGATCGGCGGCTCGGCAAGGGCTCTGTCGGCTCTGTCTACCTCGCATTCGATGTCCGCGGCAATCGACAAGTCGCGTGCAAAATCCACAATCTCGACGAGCTGCGGGAGAGCAGATACCAGAAGCATATGATTCGTCGTGTCATCGACGAAAGCGATATCCTTGGCAAGATTCGTCACGTAAGTCTGGAAGCTGGACACAGGAGAGAAGGCGACACCCACTGATCCTTACCAAGCCGAACATACTGCACTTCGAATACGCTTTCCGTTCGCGGCACACGTTGTATACCTTCATCGAGCTTGCCACTGGGGGTGATCTTTTCTCAACGGTGCTCTTCTACAACGAAAGTGTTCCACCACAGCTTGCACAACTGATAATCTATCAGATTGTGAGAGCCGTGCGCCACTTGCATAGGCACCATCTGACACATCGCGATCTTAAACCAGAGAACATTTTCTTCGCAGATGGCCCATCGGGGAAAGGCCGCGCCATCGTTGGAGATCTCGGCTTCGCTACAAGCATCCACTAGGGGCGGTGCAAGAGCACAGTCGGAACCGAGGCATACATGGCACCGTAAGCTAGGTCCTCCGAGAACAGACAATCAGACCGCTAACCCTTGCACAGTGAGATTTTTCATGGTCAAGCCTACTCGTCGCCAGTAGACATCTGGTCTATCGGAGTGATGACCATCTTCTTGCTTGTTCCACACATGCGACAGTTCTTGTATCAGCTTAAGACCTTGTCCAAGCCTTTACTGGAAGACCGCATTGACGACTTTCTTCAATGCCATGCGGAGAAGAATGAAGCCGTCAGCGCGCCTGCACAGAACTTCATCCGGCGGTGTCTTGAAGTCGAACCCAGAGTTCGAATGACTGCCTCGGAGGCGAGAAAGCATCCTTGGTTCGAAGACTTGGAGGCAAGAGACGATTACAGACGGCTTCGCCAGGAGCCAAGGGGTGTGAACAGGCCACGCTATCGTATCGCGCCCCCTGTGGAGGAACTGCCAGACTGCGAAAGGACTCTTCGGCAGGATGGCGAAATACCTGAGACCCAACTCGACACGCAACCTGTCGCGTACCATGACACAGCAGGCGCGGAGCTTGAATGGTTTGATGGAGAGACTCGACCCTCTCCTTACTTCCCATCGCCGACGGAACCAGTGCGTTGAAAGCATGACTGCTTCCCAAGGTCGGAGGAATAAAGCGCCCATGCCCACGCTGATTGGTCCGAAGCAGGGATTTCGACCGCTTTTGGCAACATCCACACTCGCATTTCCACAGGTGCTGCGGTGGCCCCAAAAAACAGCTGAACTACACTTTCTTGCTCTCGAAAGCTGTGCAGAGGCAATACACACAATATGTGTGAAGTATGTGGGAAGCATCTCGTTCAGCTAGGTCGATGTGTTTCATGCTTCAATAGCAGCTATAGTTGGAAGGTTGATGGGCTCAAAAATGATGGCGGCAGCGTTACACATACGACGGCGTTAATAGTGAGACAACAGACGGTGTAGCAGAATGCAAATCAAACCATCATCTTATGCAAGCACTTGTCCGAGATAGCATTGCAGAACGGCTCGAAGCCAATAGCGTTGTCAGTCATATGTGAATATCAATAGAAGAACGCACGGGCTTATGAACATCACAGTATCAGCCACAACTCTGGGCGCGTGGTTCATCACTTTAAGCAGGGGTTAGTACAAATAGTGAGAGTGAGTTGTTAGTAAGCATAAGAGACAGGTTAGTACAATAGCGAGCACTGTCAGATATTAGTGAGCTCATCCAACAGACAGAGACGCCAGGCAGTGTTGCCTGGCTTCAAAGGTTCAGAAATCCCTGTCGGCGCATACGGTCGATTCTCCACGGCGGGATCGTGGCAAAATTATGGCTGTGCTGCCCTGCGTTAGCTTGTTCCCCAGGACAGGCAGGTTTTCTATCGATGTCCCGCATCAGCCGTTCTAGCTCTTCATCCTGGTCAGTATGGATGACGATCGTTGCGTTGTGGTTATCGTGATCACTCAGAGTAGCACTAGAAGCAGGCAATGTGTCCAGCTTCATCGGACAAGAAGTTGTGTTAGCATCGTTGCCGTTGCGCTGAACGCCAAACGTGAGACCCCATCCGCGGCGATGGGCGGCCCCGGGGCTGCCGCCGCCATTGAGCCCCTCGTCGTCGCGCAGGGTGCCGTTGGCCTCGGCGACGCCGCGGAGCTGCTGCTGCTTGCGCTCGTTCAGCCAGTCCGGCTTGCTCACGGCGTCGTCAATGACCTGCTGGACGAGCTTCCTCGCCCTGTCGACCTTGTCCTGGGCGTCCGCGGTGATGAGGACATGCAGGGGCAGGCCTCTGCCGTCATCGTCTCCGCACTTGTCAGTATTCATGGCGAGGGCGTAGTTAGTAGTGTTAGTGGACCGCTGGTGGTCATGTCTTCTTCTTCCTCTTTCCGAGGCGGCCGAGGCGGCCTTGCCCTCCTTGACAGACCCTTTACCGCGAATGGCAATGCTCGCGCCGCCGGACTGCTCCTCCATCTTCCTGAGGTCTCTCCCGCGGGGCCCAAGGATCTGTCCGATGAACTTTACCTCCGGATGCTCGCGCTGCGGGATGAATAGGCGGTCGACGAGGCGCCGAGCCGCGGGGAGAGCGCGGTAGTCAGCGGGGGGCTGGTACCTAGGCACTGCCTGCGTGAGCCTCGCGACGAGATGGTGGCGCTCGCGCTCCAGCGCGGCGCGGCGCCGCCGGACGCGCGTGTTGGTGCGGATGCCGCTGCCGTCGTACTCTGACGCGGGAGAGGTCTCGCGGGGTCCACGGGGCGGGAGGCGGGACAGCAGAGCAGCGTCTGGGAGGCGCAGATGCGTGGTGATCTCCTGGACGCGGAAGTGTGCCGCGTAGGCGTCCTTCTGCTCGGCAGTCATGCTGGCCTGGACCGCCGACGTGAGGATGTTGCCTTGCAGGTCTACGAGTGGGATGGGCGAGCGCAACGAAGTGGACAACGAGGAGGGGCTCCCCGCCAGGTCCCAGCGAGTCATTCGTTTAGCTCCTGGAGCCATGTTGAGACTTGTGGAAATTAGCAGCCCTTCTCAGTTTGTTTGTCGTGAGATGCTTTGTTGTTTTTGGCGAGTGCAGATCTGGAGGCGTGTGCAATTGCTGACTGAGAAGAAACATTGACTGTTGCAGGAGGAAGCGTGACTTGGGGGAGCCGGTGGGGTTTTGACCTCGCAGCCTAGTGTGCATCTCCGATACGTCCCAAGATGCGTGACTGGCAGGCTTCAGATCCCGGAGCCGATCATTATTTCCCTGTGGTGGCCTGGCACTGCAAGGGCGGACTGGGACATTGCATTTTCAGATGTGGCAAACCACTTCATTACATGGTAGGCAGGGTATGTTTACGCACGCGCGTATCTCGAACTTTAGGCAGCTCTCCAAGCAGCTCTCCAAGTAACTTGACAATTTGGAGCAGTCCGCACTCCCATCTCGTTCTTCACAAGAGACACCAGGCGACTTCCCCAAACGTCCAGACAGGCTCCAGAATTACAGACGCTGGGAAATTGCTTTCCGCCAATCATCCTGTAGGCTTTACAAGCTTGTATCCAGCTTTGACCACCTCGTCCCCCGACACCGCCGCGTAGAACCCTTTCCATTTGCCCTCCTCGATGATGAAGTGGAAAAACCCCAGGACGCTCCCGTCCTCGCGAATGATCGCTGATCCACAGGTACTGTCAGAAATCTCAGGCGGATCCTCGGAACTCTCTGGCGGTGTCAACCCATCCCAGAACCAGTTGTAGACGACGTATCGCAGCTTATCCTCTATTGGGTGCGTCGGAGGCTTGTTCTCAAGCTTGATGCTCCTTGCCATGACGACAGCCGCTCTTGGCCCCCTAAAGGCATTCTCCATGGACACCCTGTCGCCGTGCTTGACTTCGTCCGTTGCCTCCTCTCCTATGATCCTGTCCAGTTCGGGTTGCTCCTTCCCTTCGGCAGGTTTGAACCGTTCGTTCAGAAACTGTTCTCCGGATCTCAATGCAATGAGTGCGACGTCCGTGAAGCTTATCTCGACCGCAGCGTCACCAACCAAGCGAGCATTGTGGCTTGTAGGCCGTCCAGCATATACGGTATGTTCGACCCCTATACCATGGGAAGCAGTTGTCATGAACTTGTCCCCCGTATGGCTTTGGACCAGGACGCCAGCCGACATCAGTCTGTGAGACTCGTGCTCCGAATCAACAAAACTGGACACCAGTACGCCAGGGCGGAGCACATCGTACACGGTATCATCAATGCGGCCTTTGGCAGCATCCGGAACAGTAGCACGCATGGCTTGCCCAGAGCCAGAGCTGGGGCGGCCCAGGTCTTTGTCCTTCAGATACGATGTATACATTCGGGCGACCATAGAGGGTAGCAAGGGGCGGACTGCGTGGAGGTCAACATCGTCAGCGACCACGACTCGCAAATGATTCTCGGCAGTGAAGATGAACTCGACCACGCGGAGCTGCGGTAGGCGATCGGCGAATGTCCGGATGATGGTCCACGCCCAGACTCGGAATGCGTCACAGCCGCTCGGGACACTGGGGTCGAGATCCTCGCAGAACTCAACGCCAGATCGGCCGTTTAGCCCGTGCGGAAACATGAAGAACCTGCCGTTCTGAGCTTTGTCGATGATTGTGAACGGCAGCCCTGCCACGGTCAGGGGCCATGGCCCTGGAGGAAGCGTCTCCACCTCGAAGTTCAGATAGGAACGGTTTCCAAACTCGGTGACGTCTTCGCATCCAGGAAAGACCTGGCAAAGCTGTGGCCTTTTGTCGTCGAACGTGACCGCGTGGTCACGGAGGTCAAATGGAAGCACGACGTGCAAAGGATAAGGTGACGATGTGGCCGCCTGCCCATCTCGCACCAGCGAGCTCACTGGTTTCATCTCTGACGAGTTGGCAAGGGCAGGTGCTGGAGTGAGCTGCGGTGGAAGCCCGCGAAGCACAAGTTGCTGCGAGGGCTGGATGTTGGGTGGCTGTGCTTTGGACACGTCCCCAGGGCGTGACGCCCATGGCGGCTGGTTCTCCTTCTTGTTCATGCCGTTTGTTGGTAAGGGTTCGCGGCGGCGTTGAGGTTACACAATGATCTGATTGTTGTATCAACTCGATTTCGAAGATGTGAGGTGCTGATTTGTGCGTATCGCGCTGCGTCTGTCGTGCCCGCTGAAATGGGAGGTTCTGTGCAACGTTCGTGCCGCTTGGCAGGAGCGTGCTTTATAGATGATGGAAGGTCCTGCTTGACATATGTGCGGCCAGGCGTTGTTGCTCGGAGACACAGACTTGCCACGACCAGACATCTAGAGCTTGTGGGAAGCACCGCTCACCAGCTGCAACTTTCATCTGGCCATGACAGACCAGAAACTTACCTCAGGGTCTCCCCCCCCCCAACACCAGGTATGTATGTTCTCACAGACGACGTGGGCAAGACGTCCTACCTGTAGTGCATAAGATGCTCAGCTAGACATCTATAGGCGGGACAAGTCCTCCTTTGACGTAAAAGCCAGATTCAGGTGTTTGCCAGCGACGTTGATTGATTCGTTTACAAAAAGTGAATAGGGACAACCATGGACGTGAACTGCAATCATACACATATCAATGGTTGTTGAGGTTAGGAGCTATTGATGGTCCAGAGTAGTCTCTCACGAGCTCGTCTGTCGATTCTGGTGCGGCGGGAGGTTCTGTCCTCTAGGTTGATGCTACGATTGGACGGGTTAGGCTTGAGGCCGACGTTGGATGCTGCTTTGGCCCAAGAGATGCATCGTGACCAGGGATTCAGCCCAACGCGATCGAGGCGACAAGGGTCTGACAACTTTACAATGGGTGACCACCGTGAGAACCTTTCGGCTGCGAAAGTTCGAGACTCTACAAACTCATACCGTCCAGGGAGAGATCGTATCCACTCGGCACCAGAGCATGATGCTTTATGGAAACCACAATATGTGTCTGTGCTGTCTATGCTGGGGGGGGGGGGGGGGGGCTCAGTCACGCCATACCACAGTCTCTGGTAGTCGCCAATGAGGGAGCTCTTGACGACTTGCTGGTGGTTTCATTATTGCCCGCACGTGAACAGTGGTTGTCATCAATACATTTGACAGTCGAACCGTTGAGGATATAAATGGAATCAGTTTCGAATCAATGCACACCGCTGGCGCAATTGCCGCGAGCATTCGCGGGGTGCATTATGTCATTGAGCGGCGTGACGATGGGTAACTCCACAGGACCGCTCAAGCACGCGAAGTGGTCTGACGGACCATGCTCGCAGGGACCTCTCCCCCACAATGTACAAGGAGGCGAGCAAGTTCCCCAGCATCAGCGTTGGCATTATGTCACAAAGGTGACGATGCACACAGGTGGGACGAGTTTCTCCAGTAAGTGGCGTTGCAGGTGGGCTCCCCAAGGTCTGGGCGAAACTGGGGTCGGAAAACCAAACCACCGAGCGTCGTGGGCTCTTTCTGCAGTTGGGGCAGCCAGAGGGCATCGTGGAATGGCACCATTACGTGATGGCTCGTGCTGGGCGAGTTTGAGCGAGAATAGCGTCGAATGCCACACAGCCTGGGCAGGCTTGGTTGGGTGCGGCCTGGGCTGTCGCTCCGAGGTGGACTGAGTGACAGAGCCTCAGCTAGATGGAATAGGCCCGACGACTGCTTATCAGTGGACAAGGCTGCCGAGCACCGCCGAGACGCGCCGAAGAGCGCTAGAGGAACCCGCCGTTATCATGGTGGGCGATGTGAGTGGGCAGGCTGGTGCATTGCAGTGGGTACGAGGCGATTCCTGCGGGCGTGGATGAGTGAGCGAATTTGGTCACCGAGGCCCCCGTATCGAGGACCGTGAGTGCGATAGGCACGATAATAGTGAAGAGAGGGCTCGGCGGGGGTGGGGGACCCTCGGCGCACATGCATTGTGGGGTGAACAGGGAGGGGATCGTGTCGGGCCTCAGTGCAATCACGGACGACAGCGGAATGATGCGAGAATGCGGGCGAGGCGGGGGCTGTCGGCGAGAGCCTGCCTCGCCTGCTCCCAGATCGCACGATGTATGCACCCGAGAGGAGACTTGTAGGCGGGCTAGGCACATGGCGCACTCGGGTCAAGTAGGGACCTGGGACATGCAGGACATGCGTTCCCCAGATGGGCAAGGACGGGGACGCCGCCAGGACAGAGGGAAAAGCGACTAGGCAGTCGACACTTGCAGAATCTGACAGTAGGAGAACTACCATGCGGGCCGAGGATCGACAGGGTAGGGTCGTGTCAGCAGCTAGGAATGTCGAGCAAGTGTGTGTATGTGTGTACAGGAATCCGACGGGTCGGCCAAGCCGGGCGACGGGAACATGTGGAAGAATGAGGCAGGCACGGGGCTCGGGGTCAGCAGGCGGCGAGCGTGGGAGGCGAGGAAAGCTTCGAGAAGGATGCGGTGCAACCCGAGAGCAGACAAAGGACGGAATGATCGGCAGGCTTGCAGCATTGCAGCCACACCGAGCTGGCAGCGGGATGCGGTCGATTTCGTGGGAGGCAAAATAGTTTCGGGGCGGCAAATGCCGGGAGCCCAGAGGCACACCACAATGCAGAGGTAACGTTATGCTTGAGCGTGTCGCTGGTGGTGTCCGGGTCGTGCTGGGAGGCGAGAAAGGGCATGTTTCGCCCGACAAGCTACGCAAGTCCGGAGTGGACGGGCGAAATGGTGAGACTGCACACGAGACCGACTGCCCAGGCGAGCCCGGCTGACCAACGCCTGGCAGATGGGGGGACAAGGCACCCCCCAAAGGGGCAGGAGGGATTGCGATGCCTCAGGGCAGACCTGTGCTCGCCGTGCAAAAAAGAGGGCTGCAGCATGCACCGAAGGAGAAGAATGGCTCCGGGTGCACAACCTCGCCGCAGTGGAGAGCAGGCCTCGCAGCCGCCGCCGAGCCCTTGCAGGAGGTGTTCTCGGCGAAACTCCAGTCGCGAGTGACGTCGGCTGGGCTGGCCAGGTCCGCCGGCGACCCCGCTGCACAACTCGACGCCCGCCCAGAGCCTCCCCAGCGAGCCCCCAGCGCTCCCTCTCGTCCGGGCCCCCCCTGCTCAAGTGGTCGCGACCCAAGACCTGGCCCCTCCATTGGCTCGTCTTGGACCTGCCCCAGACGTCTTGGCTCCGCCCTGGGGCTACTGGCGCAACAGGTGCGGGTGTTGCGTGCCCCGGCCTCCTCCGGAGTCTTCGGCACCCTCCTCGACTCCAGAGTCCATCCCCGTCAGACCCGTGGAGACCCCTCCACCTGCTCCTCGGGGGCTCGCTCGCGGGCCTCGACAGATAAGAACACCCACGGCCCCCCGTCCCCTCCGGCCATGCCAAGTATTCTGTTGTTTCCCATGATCAGTACCTCGATTCACCATCTTGAACCCTGGATTCCAGCCTCGCCTCAGCAATCCATGTCCCAAAAAATTAACTCGAACCAAAACCACCTGGTCTCTTAGAAGCCACTCACCAACCAGTCTCTTGCGACCAACACCAGACAACACCACCACACAATGTCTTTCTTCAAGCGCTTCGGTAGCAGCAAGAGCTCGCGGCGGTCCTCCGGCTCCGACAACGAGTCCAGTGCGGCCAGCTCGACAAAGGGCAGCGGCAGCGACGGCGCCGGCCTCACCCTCACAAAGACCACCTCCTCCTCATCAAGACTGAGCCGCGTCTTCACACGGACACGGAAGCTGTCCAAGCAGGCCGAGTACGCGCACCTGCACAAGCCCTTCACACCAGAGAACCTCGAGCACCAGAAAATCCTCAATGCCTTTGAGTGGAATTTTGGGACAACACGCAACAGCTTCGACTCGAGTTTTAGTGGCGTCAGCCCCTGCACATCGCGGCGAGGCAGCATGTCTGACGGCGAGCGGTCACTACCACCGCTCGACTGCAACGACCTGAGTGCTCGCATCACCAAGAGCTCGGTCGACGACGAGGACATCGCGCCGGACGCCATTCTCGCCAACTAGAAAGGGTTTCTCGGACTCCCCTCTTCCTTTCCTTTCAAATCAGCCATCCATATGACGGCAGACAACCACAACAACACCTAAAAAGGGCTGCCCAATGCAGGCGGCCATGCGTTCATGCAAACATTTACAACGGAGTCTTTTACACAATCGCATGGGATCAGCGGGGCGTTTTTACCATTTCCATGATCTTTACGGCGACACGGGGTCAGCCGCCATATCTAATGCACCATTACGACAAACATCTGCGAGACAGATACGTATCTGTCGGGAACTCCCAGCGGGGCAATCCGCCGAAGAGGAAAGAATCTCTCTTGGAATAGAGAAAAGAAGGAATATCTTGCAATTGGCCCGGAGGGGAATAACAAGGGGGAATCAAAAGCCAGCACGGAAATAGACTTCCATAGACGGCGCAGGAAAAGGCATCGCGCCAGCGCGCCTCGTTCCTGACGCTCACATACTTAATCCTAACGAGACACGATTTTACCCGTAGTTGACCGCTACGGACGAATCAAAAGTTGCTTCACTACACCCACCGATGATCTGACCAATGGCATGTGCTTCGCTGAATTATTGAAAACCTTAAGACCTGATTGCGCACCCAGCAAGTGAGCCCGAAAG
This sequence comes from Microdochium bolleyi, assembly GCA_001566295.1. Classification (NCBI taxonomy): domain Eukaryota; kingdom Fungi; phylum Ascomycota; class Sordariomycetes; order Xylariales; family Microdochiaceae; genus Microdochium; species Microdochium bolleyi. The sequence goes on from KQ964245.1 coordinate 3,555,152, forward strand.
TTCCCAAGGGACTCAAGGAGGTAATTCGGCATCATGTATCTAAGCTACGGATAGAATTGGGGGGAAAAGTTTAAAATTGCCTCAGTATTTTCAGTGTAAGATAGTACTCCTTGGGATAAACCCCCACAATAGGAGGGAATACACCTCATAGACTGTGTAAAATGGTGTCATCATCGGCAGACCTACCGGGGCAAGCAGGACGAGAGCTAGTGTATGTGTGCAAGCTTGACACTCTCCAAGAGGCTTTACGCCGGAATGGAGGGACGAGAGAAGTGCAGTGCAGACAGCTCTCGCCTGCGTCACTTCACCGACCACGCCCGGAGCTCACTTGAGTCTCTCACAGCGATGGGAGGTGAAGCTTGATTGATTCGGATGTCGTTGACAGTCTTCGCACGACGCGTCACGTCGAGCATATGTCCGAGCATGGCCAAAGGCACTGGCGCGTCCCAGTTCTCTGAGCAGACAATGCTTTGAGTTGGGAGAGAAGGCAAAGACAGGCTCCTCGTCGTGCACGCCGAGATTTCTACATGGGCTCCCGCCCGATAAGCCGTAAGTGCTATCAGCGCGAGCACGCGCGCCCGCAAGCCGGTGCACGTGACCGACCCACATCCACCCTCTTCCTTTCCTCGGCGCACGGGCCTCCCACAACTGCCCTAATTAAGCGAAAAACCTAGGAAAAACCCCCCGGGGTGATGTTGGCCATCCGGTGCCTCTTTACACCAACGAATCCGTCCCCTCGACGATACCATCGATCGACAACCCAGGTAAGGCAGCAGTTCGACAAGACAAGGTTGCCCATCATGTCGCTCGTCTCCAGTGAGAAGACGAACTTCCAGTTCGTAAGTCAACACCATGATTCCCTCGAGAACCTGCACGGTCGTCGCCAGTCGGTGTTGCATCGCCGCGCAACTTCAGCTCCAAAGAGCGATGGAAATTTCAAGATGTGCTAACATGTCTCTGTAGATTCTCCGACTCCTCAACACGTAAGCACCACTCCACCAGCGCTCTCTCTGCGCTCCGTTCGACGACGCGAAAAATCTTGAGCAGCAAGATCCGACTTCGAGGAATTTTTCACAATTCTAAACTCTTTCATCAATAGGAACGTTCGTGGCGAGGAGAAGGTTATGTACGCCCTGACCCGCATCAAGGGTGTCGGTCGTCGCTACTCCAACTTGGTCTGCAAAAAGGCCGATGTCGACTTGAACAAGCGGTATGCAAACCCCGATCACCACACACGGAGGATGGCGAGAATTTTTTATTTTTTTTGAACAGATGGCATCAAAGAGGAGGAACACTCAGACGAAAGCAGGCTGCACCGAGCACGGAACGAAAAGGACTATGAACTAACGAAGACCGTCTTACAGTGCCGGTGAGCTCACCTCGGAAGAGCTTGAGCGTATCGTCACCATCATCCAGAACCCCACCCAGTACAAGATCCCTGCCTGGTTCCTCAACAGACAGCGCGACATTGTCGACGGCAAGAACTCCCAGATCCTCGCCAACGGCGTCGACTCCAAGCTCCGCGACGATCTCGAGCGCCTCAAGAAGATCCGCGCCCACCGTGGTCTCCGCCACTACTGGGGCCTGCGCGTTCGTGGCCAGCACACCAAGACCACTGGCCGCCGCGGCCGGACCGTCGGTGTCTCCAAGAAGAAGGGTGGTTAGGCGTTTTCGCCACACGACGAGCAAACTCGGAGGGGCGTTGGAGTTTTTTACACAGCATCACAACGGATATTTGGTTCAGATCATTCATCGCGGATGGCATACTACAACAGGCGTGAGGGCTGGACTGGAATTAGCAAAAAACTTCATTTGTCGGGACACACACAGAGGAAGAGAGAAGATCAAGACAGCGAAGAGGAAGACCAAAAATGGGGACAGCATGACCCGCGGTCCGTCCCATCGGATGCGTCAAATGCACGGATGGGAGGCACTCTTCCTGCAGTTACGAGTCCATCGCCTTTACGAAAAAAATACAAAGAATCAAAAACAACGAGACGCGAACTTTTGTGCTGGTATGGCATTAGTTGTACTGTTTATTACCGTGTTCTCTACATGTGATTTGTCCCTCTCAAAAATATGCCCACGAAGCTCTTGTCCCATGGTTTGGACAGTTCTCACGACTTGGTGTTATTCATGACTGCCAACTAACCGCTGCCCTTGCAGACCATCTCGTTTTCGACGACCAGAGCGACATGAATAGTAACAACTAAAATTTTCAACATGCTGGCATGCTTAAGTCATATATACCAAAAAGGGTATCTTCTAACCTTCATCCTCTTCCGTGTTCTACCTCCGACACGCTCTCAGCTTGTCTTGACCCTCAACTCCATTGATTTTCGTCCGGATCTAATCCTCGTGTGTGACAGCCATGTCTAGAACCTCAACCCTGCCCTGACCTTTGGTATGTGTGCCCACAAAGTCCGATAGGCCCTTGAACGCGCCCGGCTCGACAAAACCCACGACCTCCCACTCGCTGCCAACCATGTCCTGGTTCTCGATCTGCTCAATGTAGCTGAGGATCTTGTCCTTGACTGTCCCGGGCGCCTTCTGCTCCGCCGGCTCATCGTCGTCCTTGTTCTTGGCGGCGGCGTCGCCCTTTACGGCCTGCTTCAGCGCGCTCGACGTGCATGTCACGCGCAGTCGCATGCGCGCGCGGGTCACGGGGATCGGCTGGCTCGCGATGAGCGCCTTCATTGCCTCGAGGGCCTGGGACTTAGCCGATTTGGTCGTCACCACGCCCGTCCACGTGTTCTCGCGGAGCTTGGTGCTCGCCGTCGGGAGCGGCTTGCTCTCACCGTCGTCGCCTGTCGCGGGAGTGGCGGTGCCGCTGCCCGCCGCCGACGAGGGGTTCGCCGTTGACCCGCCGCCGCCGCCTTGTGAAGTATGTTGCTGCTGCTGCTGGTTGTGCGCCTGCTGGCTGAGCATGTCGAGCGCCTTCTCGATCATGCCCGTCGTATACACGCGCTTCGTGCGGGGGTCGACGAGCTTGCTCGCCACTATGCTGATGACCTCGTGGTGCACCCTGTCCATCTGCGCGGCCCGCTCCTTCTCGCCGACCTGCAGCTCGCCTTTGTTCAGGATCTCGAGTATGATGTCGTCGGTGGACGTCTTCTTGCCGAAGGCCTTCTCGAGGTCCGCTGTCGGCGCGGTCTGGCCCTTGGAGACGTTGAGGAAGACATTGGGGATCTGCAGGACCTCGTCGAGGTCCTTTTCTATGCCGGAGCGCCACTCGAGGACCTTGTTCTTGTAGCACGCGATCTCGAACCGCTTCTTGCCCTTCTTGAGCCGGACCAGGGACACGTTGGTCAGCTTGATCTGGTTCGAGGGCTGGTTGATCATGCGTGACATGTTGGGCGGAGATGGGGTGGGCGCCGGAGCTGCCCTGTCTGATGAGAGGTAGGATGTCTTGCTGCGGGCTCGGAAGTGATGCGAGACTGGACGGGACGTTGACGATCAGGGCTATTCGGCCAGTGTGAGCTTGGGACGAGTTGTGTATTCTTTGTGGCTTCCCTCTCAGGGTCTTGCTAAGCTGGCAAAGGCGTTGGCTCGGTATGACGACTTTTTCGAAGAGTCACCCCGCCCCCACTCAAACACGCTGCGGAGGCTGCACGATTAGATAATAGACGGCGGTTGGAGCCGGGCGAAGTGGTGGTGGCAGACGGATCCCAGTCTGCCGAGCATCATTATGGTTCATACTTGAGAGAGCGTGTTTCTGCAAGCTGCAGGGCATTCCACTTGTCATTCGGATCATGCTCTCTGCGTGAAGGAGGTGCTCACTTGGACGAGGCGAGGCACAAGACAAGTTTTGTGCAGATTGGACTATCGGAAGCAAGCGGAGTCCGTGGATAACCGCCTCGATCTTTGCCGTCCGCCTCAACCATACCTAATTGCTGACTAGAGGATCGGAATTCGGACATGGAAGAGAGGCCCAGCACCGGAACACCGATCACCCCAGCCACGAAAGACACAATGCATGCACAAGATCCAGCTTGGCTTTCGCGTACCTGCATTTATTCACGACTCTACGGGTCATTGTGGTCAGGTGCATGAGACGATCCATGCGGGGGTCCGGGCTGGCTGGGGCGTGGCTGAAACCACATGACCGTTTCCGATGGTTGCTGAGGCGGGAAGTGACTGCCCAGGTGGTATGTACGGAGTAGGCTGTTGCAGCCTTGCAGGCCGCTGGTCGCTGGCCGCAGCCGTGGCCCGACAACAATGGCTGGCCAGACGATGACGCATGCTTATCGCCCGCGCGCCGAATCAGGCAGGCACGGCCCCGCTGCTACTGGTTGGCCTGGCAGGCACCCTGCGGGCAGCTCTGGCGCACGAGACCGCGGATTGGGCCCCCGATGCACAAAGCGTCCGGGGGAGCTTCGCTAGCTCTGCTGCTCGACTCGCCCTCCCAGCCGCCAGCTCTCCGGCTTTCGCATCTCCATCCGTCTCTCCTGCTCCTTCACTCTTCTTCCTCTCCTCTTCATCATCATCCCCAGAGTTGACGGCCATCACATCCATCACTCTGCACCCGCCCCCTTCAGCATCTTCGCCCCATCCCATCCCCAGGCGTCATCATCGTCTCCACCATGAAGGCGGCTACCTCGGCCCTCCTGCTGGGCGCCTCGACGGTGTTGGCCCACCAGGACCAGCATGTCCTGGGTGGCGACAACGTCCCTGCGTTCGACTTCCACCCTCACTTTGACACTGGCGCCGCCAACCCCATCGTCGATGCCGTCAAGAAGCCCTGGGACGCCATCGAGAAGGCCCTCGGCGAGGTCCCTACCCAGGCCAAGGGCCTCTGGGACGAGATGTCCCTGCTCGTCCCCGGCTTCATGGAGAAGGCCGCAAACCTCATCTCCCAGCCCAAGCCGCACACCCGCAAGCCCGACAGCCACTGGGACCGCATCGTCAAGGGCGCCGACATCGAGAGCATGTGGGTCGAGACCGACGGCGTCAAGCACCGCAAGCTCGAGGGCAACCTCGAGGCTTACAACCTCCGCGCCAAGAAGGTCGACCCTTCAGTCCTCGGCGTCGATGATGTCAAGCAGTACACTGGATACCTCGATGACGAGGCCAACGACAAGCACTTGTTCTACTGTAAGTCACCGTTCGCAAGGTTCTGCACCGCTTGACGATTAGCTAACACATCCACCAGGGTTCTTCGAGTCGAGAAACGACCCCAAGAACGACCCCGTTGTCCTGTGGCTTAACGGCGGCCCTGGCTGCTCCTCTATGATGGGCCTCTTCATGGAGCTCGGCCCCTCGAGCGTCCAGAAGGACGGCACCCTGAAGCGCAACCCCTACGCGTGGAACAACAACGCCTCCGTCATCTTCATTGACCAGCCCGTCAACACTGGCTACTCCTACAGCAGCAACCCTGTTTACAACACCGTCGCTGCCGGCAAGGACATCTACGCCCTGCTCACTCTGTTCTTCCACGACTTCCCCGAGTACGCGAAGCAGCCCTTCCACATTGCTGGCGAGTCGTACGCTGGTCACTACATCCCCCAGTTCACCCACGAGATCCTCTCGCACAAGAACCGCAACATCAACCTTCAGAGCATTGCCATTGGTAACGGCCTGACCGACCCTTTCACTCAGTATGCTGAGTACCGTCCCATGGCTTGCGGTGATGGCGGCTACCCTGCTGTCCTCAGTGAGAGCGAGTGCCAGTCCATGGACAACGCTCTTCCCAGGTGCCAGAACCTGATCCAGGGCTGCTACGATTCCGAGAGCGCGTGGACCTGCGTTCCCAGCGCCATCTACTGCAACAACGCTCTGATTGGCCCCTTCCAGCGCTCTGGACAGAACGTTTACGACGTTCGTGAGAAGTGCAAGGACTCTGCCAACCTCTGCTACACTGAGACTGCCTGGATTGCCAGCTACCTGAACCAGAAGAAGGTCATCGACGCCATCGGTGCCGAGGTCCACGACTACGAGAGCTGCAACACCGACATCAACCGCAACTTCCTGTTCCAGGGCGACTGGTCCAAGCCCTTCCACCGTCTCGTCCCTGACATCATCAAGCAGATCCCCGTTCTGATCTACGCTGGTGATGCTGACTACATCTGCAACTGGCTTGGCAACAAGGCCTGGACTGAGGCGCTTGAGTGGCCTGGCAAGAAGGACTACAACGCCGCCAAGCTCAAGGACCTCACTGTCGATGGCGACAAGTACGGCCAGGTCAAGAGCAGCGGCAACTTCACCTTCATGCGCATCTTCCAGGCCGGCCATATGGTTCCCTTCAACCAGCCCGAGGGCTCTTTGGACTTCTTCAACCGCTGGATCGGCGGCGACTGGAACGCTTAGATCAGTGCACAGAATAGAGATGTGCCCAACAGTACTGCTTGATTCGAGTTTCTAGGCGTTTATGACCTTTGGATTGGCACAAACAGTACATAGGCCAGTAGTGCGCCTATGCAGCAAGAGCATACGGCACTATTGAATACATTGGTAGAATGAAATGAATGATTATGTATTTTACGCATTGCAGGACAGTGAAACCGTAAAGTAGTGGGAGTGTCACAACAGCTAAATTACGAAGGCCTCGATGCTACAGCCAGGAGGTTCCGTACTCAAAAAGCATTGTGAAGAATCAATCTTGTCAACCAACGCACCTGCAACCCCGAGGGGCCGCAGGGTCCTGGGCTCAAGATCCACGCGTGGAAGCGCTTCGCGGACCGAGCAAGGCGGGAGACCGAGGGATCACGAGATGCGAACGGGCCGATGTCATGGCTGCAATAAATCAAGGCGAGACCTACCGTGAAGGCGCAGAAAGTTGAGCACATTCTTGCGATGGAGCTTGGGGAGTCGCTGTGTAGCCTCTGCCAGATTCTGAGAAGCTCGCGTCAAGTGCAGCTCGAAAAGTGGTTACTCGTGAGCGATGCGAGCGGGCGGCTCTGAGAAGCTGCGCAACGTTGTTGTGAATGAACACAGCGTGAAGGGATGGAGGAGTGAGGCCAGTCGCGAGCAGGAGACAGGCTGCGAATTTTCTACTGATGGCGCTCTGGGCTTGCAGGGGCTGGGAGTGGAGTCGGCTTCCTTTGGTGGAAGGCGCAGCTGGCTAACAGTTGGCAGGGCTGGACGTCGCACTTACACGCATGTGAGGTCAGCATAACGACGGGGAGAGTTCCCCTGGGATATCATAGAAGGAGCTTAATATCTGGCGATTGTCTTTGTGAAAAAGCCCTCTGGGCAGTTCTCTGGTATCCATTGGCTGGCACTCGGTGCAATGGCTCTGGGAATTGCTCTGAAAGCGATGGCTCCAAGGCGAACTCCAGCATCAATTGCCCTAATGGAGTTTGCATGGTCGACCGCAGCTTCCAAGGTCGCCATGCCTCCTGGCTGATCGAACTCATCTGGTAGCGGTGCTGCCCTGGAAGGCATGACCAGTATGATCGGCTAGAACTCTCTATCAGGGGCGGAGTCAGACTCATCCAGCAGAAGTGTGTGCTCTTATCACCATCAGGAGCGCACCAACCCGTCTGCTGCATGCCTCCAACCATCAACAGCTGTACCCGAGTCTTCAAAAGAGCACATTCGGCTCAGGCCTTCCACAATCCTATATCAAAGATTCCGGCCTGTGCCTGATACCAAAGATGCCATGGCGATTGGCTGTTCGGGGATTCTGGGCCATTATTCCGAATTTGCTCTCAAATAGAGCCGTGTTCTGGATGTTCCTGCTGCTCTGGCCCCTGGCCTGGACGCTTGCCACTTACAGACTCTATTTTCTTGGTATTGACACCTCTGAGAGCCGGGCGACTCCTCCTCGTCATCTGGCGACACTGACGCATGAATGCTACGCAGATCCCCGTGATCCTTACCAATGCAGGGCACTGCTCAACAACGGCACTTGGACTCAGACGACGACACAAGGCCCTCCTCTGACAACCGAGGAGCGATGGCAACCCCACGGCTGCGACATACACGATTACTCGAGTGACGAACTCCATCGCTGTTTCGATGGGCGGAGGCTTGCGTTCCTTGGAGACTCGACCGTGCGACAGACATTTCGCGAAGCTGCCAAGAAGTTCGATGCCCATCTGCTGGACAGTCTTCCCTCGAAATCACACCAGAACATACACTTGCAGAGCCGGAACGTTATGATCGACTTCATATGGGATCCGTGGCTCAACAGCAAGCGGTTTGGTATTGAAGTGAGGAATGGCATGAGATCTGGGAGCCCACAAGAGCCGCTCGGAACACCAGGTCTGGACAACAACACCACAACTGCGATGCTGGTCATTGGTGCGCCGGGCCTATGGCCCATTCGCTACGGTGCAGAAGACTATCTGGAGCCCTTTAGGCGCAGCAGTTCATCTGTGCAGGCCCTCCTCCGGACCTCGTTCGACGAACTCGCAGCAGACCGCGTTGCCGATATTCCTCGAATAGTCCTGGTCCCGGTACAGTCCTTGAACCACGATCGTCTTGACGAGAAGAGGGCATCAACCATGACCTCCGAACGGATCGCGGATCTGAACAGCCTTATCCGACGCACAATCCCCTCCTCTCATACCCTTTGGGCACAAAACGCGATGCTCGACGGTTGCTCCGCAAGGTACCAGGCTGATGGCCTGCATGTTGCCTCGCATATAGCAAGTACAAGAGCCAACATCGTCTTGAATGCACATTGCAACCTTGGGCTTGTCGACATGCCGCGATCACGCCGCATCTGCTGCTCGAAAGACACGACAAAGCTTTCGGAGCTTCTCGCTGGGCCGAACATGATCTTGTTCACGCCTCTCTACACCTCCTTTACAGCTCTAACAACTCAAAGACAATCGTGGCGACACCCCGGATTTGCAGCTCTGTACTCCCTTCTAGGACTCCTCGTCTTGGGTGGGTTAGCTTCGACAATGGATCGGAGTTCCCTCTTCCACAAGGGGACTCGCAGTTCAGGCCACGGGCTTATTGTGCGATATAGTGCCGCGTGGGTGTTCATAAGCTTGTTGTCCTGGGTTAAGATGACGAGTCCGGTTCCCCTCGATCATGATGCTCGGACGGCCTTCAATCCCAGATCGCCAGCGCGCACCGCAACGGGTTTCCTGTCGGCCCTCCAGTCAGAAGAAATCAAGGGCCTCATGCAGATGATCATACTCATCTACCATTACTATCACGGATCCCAAGTGCTCTGGATCTACAAGACCGTCCGCACCCTCGTCTCTTTCTACTTCTTCTTGTCTGCATATGGGCACACGACATACTTCCTCGACAGGGAGAATATATCTCTGCGTCGTGTCGCAAATGTGCTCTTCCGCACGAACCTCCTTACACTCGTTTTGATGGGTTTCATGGGCACCTCATACACCACTTACTATTTTGTTCCGGCACTCAGCTTTTGGTTCTGTGTAGTTTGGTTGGCTCTGGGTCTTCGAAAGGCTGACAATCGCAGGCTTGTTCCCTTTTGCTTGAAAATGGCACTGTGTGCACTTGTAACAGACAACATGCTATTAGCGCCAGGAATTTTGGAAAAATTTGTCCAGATTATCAACAATGTGCTACCACTGCACATCGACGATCATGAGATACGCTTCCGTCTCGAGCTCGAGCGATACGTGGTATACGCTGGCAGCATCCTCGCATTTCTGGTCCACAGACACCGAGCCAGTCTCGCAATGAGATATAGCCATCAGATGAGGATGTGTATGCGAGCCCTTGTACCTTGTGTCCTGGTATACGGCTACACTTTTTGGCACTTCAACGACAAGGAGGCTTATAATCGCGTTCATCCATACGTATCATGGATACCGATTCTTGCTTTTGTCATTGTCCGCAATTCAACGCAAACACTGCGGAATGGCCACATGTCACTGCCGGCCAAAGTCGGATCTATGTCACTCGAGACATACCTGTTGCAGTCTCACATCTGGCTTGCGGACAGTGCAAAGTCAAAACTTCAGATCGGCATTTTCCGACATTCTGAGAACGCCTGGAGGAGCCCCCGGATCATCATGTTGGGCGAAAGTGTTGAGCAGATCGCCTTGTTCATCGAATTCCTGGCTTGGTCCCGTGCCGGGAGGATGTTTACTTCTGCGTTAACACAGTTCTTGTTCAAACTCTGGTAATCCCCAGTGCGTGGACCGACTCCATCAACGTCCAAACCACCAAGAACGAGGACACAAACGACGTGGACTCGATAGGGCAAGAGTCCTGTGAGTATACGTACGACAGTTTCGGGTAATCAGCCCGTGCCAGCTCACAACCTCGGCATCAGACATCCACGCAAACCACAGCATTGCACCTTAACGTTACAAGCCATCCCTCCAGCAATCCTATACTCTATGGCTATATAGTCAGCGTGAGCTTCAGTAACTCCGCGACGGTTCATTCTCACGTGAGCCTCAACGCTTCGAGCTGTATCTATGTATGGGCAAGCGAGCCGACTGCGCCCTCCGATGGCGATACGTGGAGGACACTTTGGAGCCAGGCATAATGGCACGTGCAGTGCTTGTGTGACAGTTCGTGTCTTTCTGCATTAGCGTTCTTTGCTCATCAAGTGCTTCGCCTTGGTCATCTTGGCAAGCGCAAATCGTTTTTCACACAAGGGCGGGGGATTCTTGGTGCTGCAGCCTCATGATGGTCATCCGAACCCTACCTCGAGCTAAGTTACCGATAGCGGATAAACATAGCTCGATTTTGATGGCCACACTGAAGTGAGTTCGCTTGCACGGCGGCAAGATCCCGCCTACATGACGCCTCATGAAGAGCATTGGAGATCATGAAAGTTGACCTCAAAAGTACCTCGGGGTGCGGTACCCCAGATAAAGCTACACGAGGCTGCAACCTTGTATGCAGCCTGGATGTTTCGGGAACATGTGGAATTCCCCCATTGGAGCAGCCACACCGGTGAGGCACAGTCTGCTTCATAGACCCCAACATAAGGAAATCGAACGAAAGAAGAAAAGGAGTACAGCGAGCTCCGGTATCTTCCGGACCCCAGAGATTTCTTCGCCCGAAACGACGGTGTCGACTGTATCACGCGGTTGATCTTTTCTATGCCAGGCGACCAGCGCAGCGCCCCTGTAGTGTTTTCGAGTCTGCGATATGCAGGACATGGGGCAGCTCTGCATGTTAGTCGGCGAATTCGGCATGGACTACAGCTTACTTTGTCCATTGGTCTGCGGATGAGGCCCTGCGACCGACCAGGGGCCTGGGCACAGAAACACACTACAGTACAAATTTTGGGGCGCCTGGTGGATGGCATGGTTGTACTTCATAGGGAGATGCAGAGTCAGAGATTGCTCAAAACGGTAATGAGAGCACACAAGGAATTTTGCAGAGACACCAAGAGGAATCATACGGAAGCATACTGGTGTAAAGAACCATGAGAAACCAGACTTTACTTGCGGAAAGGACAGGCTGGAGAAGGACAACAGAACACGAAAGACACAGCATCTCCCTCTCCAAAGTAGAATACAAGCAGTCGAAAGAAACACGCCCCCCCCCCCCCCCCCAAATTTCATATCGCCGGAGCCTTACAAGGCTGCCTCCACGTGTGGGGTGGGAGGCATGACAATTCGCCCGCCAGCCTCGCCAAGAAGCTCGAGTGACAGCCATGCTCGACCGCCAATCATCCCATCTTGCCTCGAAACTAGGACTGAGCCTCGGCGCCATCCCGCTCATTCGTTCCACTCTGTAGGATCATGGCCCCCAAACTTTGCAAGAACACCAGAAAGGTCGACTCTGATGCTGTGTTGGCCATAGGAATGACACCTCGAAATACATTCGGCAGTGATTCAGCCGTGTTTGTCTTCGGTGACAGAACCCCCACGTGCCCGAGAAAATGGCTTCTTCAGCCTCTCAAACCTACTGCCCACGACTGCAGATGGGGACTCGCTTAGAGCGACATTGTGCGGCCTGGCCGTATCGACTGCAAGCCATGGGAATCTTGTTCATCCCGCATGTAGAATAACCCACCGGTGAACGGTGAAGGGTGAGAGTGAGAAAAAAAAGAAAAAAAGGAAAAGGCACGAAGCATGGTAGTCACACCGATCGATGCTCAGCATCGAGGAGCTTAAGCGACGATGGAACCTCGAAATGCAGGACGTCGTTTGAGGACATCGACGTCGGCCACGACGCTCAGGATCCCGCTGCTGTCGCTCGCAAGCATGCCGAACAGCGCAGTCAGATCATCGCCGGCGTATGCAGCCACGTTGTACATGGTGCTTTTCGGGCCGCCGACGGGCCCAATAGACCGGATGCTGGCCCCCAGCACAGCGCCGTTGCACGACAGGCCGGCGAGAGCAGACGGGCTGCCTTGTGACGCCGATGCTGGTCCCGATGCCAGATCTGCTACACGACGGCTGTCATTGGCAGTAGCGGTAGCACAACCGAGCTCTGCCGACCCGGGATTCCACTCATCGGTTGCATGTTGTTGCTGTTGCTGCTGTTGCTGCTGCTGCTGTTGCTGCTGCGGCCTCTTGGCCCCGCGTGGGCGAGCGCCTTCCTGCGAGTCAAAGACACCAGGATGCTCCTCGCAGAAATCTAGCACGGCGGCCCGCAGCACAGCCAGGCTGGCTGCACACCGCGCGAGGAAGTTCTGCTCGCTGTGGCCTGCCCAGTTGACGTGGATGAGGACGTCAAAGACGGGTTTGCTGGGTTTCGCCAGGGTGAAGATAGTATTCTCCAATCTTCGGTTCCGCTGCTGCTGCTGCTGCTGCTGCCGTTTGACCGCAGAGATCGCTTGTGGCAGGAGCTTCTGTGATGTATTCACAGGGATCCCTTGTCCGGCGTGCAGACATCGCGGCGAGCCAGGCTGGAGCTGAGCAGATCGCTGCATCTCGCCGGTCTCGACTCTAGCACTCCATAATGGGGGCCCCTTGGCTCGAACAGTGCGTACGGCACCGCCGGTCAGCGCGGCTGTCGTGGGAGGACGGGGTGGCTGACTCGGCAAGGTAGCTAGGCGAACTGCAGATCTCTTGATATCGTGCTCGCTTGGTGGTCCGGCTGCTGCGGTCCCTGTGCGCAGGCCGCGTGTCGCTGGTGGCTTGCCGCAGACAGGAGGCACTTTTGTCGAGGCACGGCCAGTGACGACGGGCGTAATACGACGTGGCCTGCTCGCCTCGCCTGAGTCGTCGTCCTCCGGTGTCGCCGAGGTGGTGGGAGTGAGGACTGCTATGACATCCTCGTCGCTCTCGCTCTCCCATTCTGACAGGTCCGCCTCTGATGCGGTGGCACTCGATGTCTCAGAGGCCATGTAGAAACCACAGTCCCGAGTCGGGCCGGGCTGCTGGAGCACTCTTGTGTCTTGTCCAAACTCAATGCTCTGGGGACCCGAGACAGTCTGGACTTCGTCTCCATTCCTGTGTCTGTGCACCGTCCGCATCGACTTGTCGTGCAGTGATTCGAGGGCACTCCAGAGGTCGCTTGACATGTCGGAGCAGACAATTCGTCCTGGAGGCTCGCCTCTCACCAAGGCACAGGCGATAACCTCTCCAGATGGGCACTTCTCCGTGACGACCATGATGCGATCTGATGAGATGCTCTTGTAAAGAGCACAGTTATCTGTGTTGAAAGTCGTCAGCGAGGCACTGGTGAAGTCCTAGCAGAGAGACAAAATCTGTTCGTCCGTGCTTCGACTGACCGATAATCATCTCACGAAGAGGTAGACAATGGATTGGCATAGTCATGATTGAGGTTGGCGGCATGTCGTCCTCAAGCCTCGAGGCGCACAGTCAGAAATGATATATTGATGATGGTGCTGACAGCGAAGGGTTGCATGACAATGCGTGGATAGCAGAAACAACTGAGGTGCCACGGATGAAGAGAAAGGTATTGTTCCATGCTCCGAGATGGCTCCCATCGCCTCATTCTTATACTACTACGTCAGCTATCTTCGACTGTGCGGCTCTGCTCCTGCTTGCCATTGTCTGAAAACGCCTCTTCCGCCTCGAAACAACCTGGCGGACGCGGTCAGAGCGCTCTACACAGCGAGCCCCGCGCAGGCCGTATCTTGAGAAGGAGGCATACAACGTCGAACCGTGTTTAGGCCTTACCGGGAAGTCTGAGCAAATCCATTCTGAGTACTCGATTTCGCAGATCCCATTCGATTTGGAACGTATCATCTGTGTCCTGCTCAGACTGGAATGGCTGCCCCAAGAGACTGAATCAGGGATGAGGCGCCAGCCTTCTCACATCACGAGGAGCCAAGGATGCTGCGCAACGGCTAGGTGTGATGAGGCCTTGCGAATGTGTCACGCAAGCCGGTGTAGATCATTGCAGTCGTGTTGCCGTTGCACTAACACAAGAACCTGGTCTTCTACGGCCGCGATGTTGTGCTTTTATGTCCTTGTGAAGCTGGTTATGGCATCGATGTTGTTCTAAGCCTTCACTCCAAGATTACGCCCGCCTCGGGTCGGTGATTGGTTGAGAATTCACGGTTCTGGCCTGGTTACCCCGGCGTCTTTCGGGGTATATTCAAGTTGGCGTGTACCAAGCAAGATCTGCGAAAATTAGTTGCATGAACCTGGGCGAGACAAAAGTGGGATCATTGGTGCTTGTCTCGCTGGGCTGCAACGCTGTGCTGACTGTCTATCATTTCTCGCTTGGGACCCGTCTCCGCTGGACACGAGCACTACCAACCAACCAAGAAGTTACGCCTGCCTCACTCCTGAATCTGCACGCCCTACGCACCAGATGACCACTATCCTACATGGACAAGATATCCTCCTCAGTTTGCCACGGTGAGTCTCTCGAGCCGCGACTTCACAGCCTCCAATAGCATGCTCTCCCTCTCAAGCAAGTTCTTGACCTGGCTGACCTTGGCCTTTCGGAGCTCCGAGGGGACACGTAGGTCGCCCTTCGCCGAGCTCGAGACAGTATCGTCTTGCGTATTACTGCCGGTAATCTTCGAGGCCTCCTCGCTCAGCTCGTCTCCTAGCGCCATTGCGTCGTTATATCTCTTGATTGTTTGGCGCAGTTTGGGAGGTCCCTGTGACGTCTCATCCTTGTCCAATATCGTAGAGCCAAGCGCTTTGACTTCTGTGACCCATGACTTTTCCTTGTCGCTGAGGTCACGACTGGTCGCCTTGCTGACCTTCCGACGCATCGCCTCGAGACGTGCCTGCAATTGCTCTCCACGAGACTGAGCCTCTTGTATTCTCCTTTGAATCGCGTCGTCGTTGGTCTCTGGTGCTTCATCGTCATTCTGCTCGTCGTCACCAGTGATGGCCTCAACCCTTGTCTTGACTTCGTTTGCTTTCACTATCTGCTGCTTCAGCTCGTTCTGAAGCTTTTCACAGCGTCTGAAGAGTTCTGCGGCTGCTACGCCGAGCCTGTAGGTCTCCTCACTGAGTATCTTGTGGCTGTCGGTAAAGACTTGCAGTGTGGCAGGAGAGCATCGCACTTCCTGGCTCACAAGCGCCTTGTAACGGCTTGTCCGCAGTTTCTCCAACAGATTGGGCAAGGTTGAACTTTCGTCGAAGACGTGAGACGGCTGAAAGATAGGTCGCGGCTCGTAAAAGTCAAGAGGCTGAACCTCAGCGTCTCTGTCGAATGACGGCGAGACGGACCGTATGGGCTGGAACTCATCCTCGGGAACGTCAAAGGACATGGCGACTGGCTCGTATGGTGTCGCCGAGAGGAGGAAATATCCCAGGTCGGGGTCGCGAATCGCAGCAGCTGCAGCTAGAGGGAGGTGGAAATCACCACGTCCCTGGTTGGCGTATAGACGTTCTCTCGTGGAGCTTTGCCCACTCACGAGAAGGTCAATCCTGAAGTCTGATCCAGCTTCCGAGTCACCCTGGAGTTCACTCTCCAGCCGGAAGACCCAAGGTGAGAGTGAAACCAAAGTGATCGAGGATGGGTGGGTCACATAGAAAGAGTAGCGGGAAGTGACATCAGGGCTGAACATTGGCCATCCGTTTTCCGCATCGTCAGCTGCAGTCAAGATGTCCATGGTCTGAAAGGTGAGTAGTGAAGGTGGCGTAGTCACGCGTCCCATAGCCTTCGATCTGTTTTGTGGCGGCAACCATTGAGCCTGCACACCCTGAACATCTAGGCAGATTCTCAGCTGGCCGCTCGAGGAGAGCAGACAGATGACAGAAAGCGATAGGCCTTCCCTCTCGATGTCCTCAAGTTCCAGCTCCTCGTCCTCGCCCATCATAAGCTCGTCTGTGTCGAGCTTCTCTCCGATCGCAAATATGTCGCTCAGCTCAAGATCGAGATCAACCTCGGTGTCTGGGCTCATCTCGAGCTCAAATGGACCTTGAAGCCTAGGGACGATGCCAGGCCGAGCAGGCCGCTGATAGATCTCTGTAGGCGGTTCGCCAGGTGGACCCTCGACGATTCTGGGCTCTTGGTTGTCCAGATCACCCATCCAGTCGAGTTGTTGCTGAGCTAATAGTCTTGTCTGATCCGAGACAGCTGGATCGTCTTCGTTGGCCGCGAGGTTCGCCACAATGGATACTGATAAGGATGGGATAAGCGTCGGCGGCGGCGCCCACAGGGTGGGCAGAAGCGGACAGAGAGCATAGACGTCGCCTTCGCGCATTGCAATCCATAGTGTCATGGGAGACCATCCTCCGGATCCACGACCCGCAAAACAGGCCGCGGCCACTTCCATCTCGAACGAGTCAGGCGTAAATCCTTTGGTCGTGCCGTCCGTTGAAGCAGCGAAGTTTTGGTCGAGAGAAGTGCCGTCTGCGAGCTTCTGCAAGTCGATGGTGAGTGATGGCGTGTCGAAGCTCCATCTATCATTCTGGGACAATTCCCAGACACGGACAATCGCATCTTTCGTGACCGTCACCAGAGCGGAGCCATTAACTCCCAAAGGGTGCCAGAGGACGGATGCGATGGCAGATCTGTCGACGACATGCGTTGTCGGCCCCAGAGTCCATGACTTTGGTTTGATGACCTCGATACTTGGGGCGGTAAGGTGAGCCGAATCTGGCAGCAGAACAACCCGCACGGTGTGGCTGGTAACAACGGCCATGAAATTTGCGAATGGGGACATGATGAGCTGCTGGATGTCTCCTCCGACTGGGACATGGAGTATCTGAACCCACGACTTCGGTTAGCGTCAATCCGACGAAGGTCTTGGAAAGGGTTTACATACGCGGAAGCCCTCGGCTTCATCTGCTACTGATTCTTCGGAAAAATCGGCCTCGCCTGGAGCTACAGAGCCCTCACGCTTGAAGCGGCCCTGCTCGGGATTCCGATCCACTCCATCCTGCCAGCGCTCCTTCAGATAGACCAGGTCGGCCCATCGGATCTCTTTCCCCACAGCGACGAACACTTCTGTGCCGCGCCTAGCGATTGTACGTCGTGGACCGAGAGGCGCGCGGATCTTGGATGGTGAGGTACCCTTGGCGCCCTCGGCATCTGAGGGGGCGAATATCTGGTGTCCGATCGAGGGCTTATTGAGCCAGGGCGGCGTGTAACTCTTGATCCTGACCATGGTGTCAATGGCGAGGTCGCCGGCGGAAGAGCAGGGCTTGTATTGTTGCAATCGATTGGAGAAGTTGTGACGAGGGAGCGACGTCGGTACAGCTCAGTGGGTCGCAGCTGACTGAAGGCGCATGTCAAGCTCGGGAACTGTGTTTTTGATCGTTCGCCAGCTGGGCGACGGTCTGCGGCTGCTTCGTAGCTGTCGTGGGTGCAGTGCAGGAAGCCGCAATGGCCTTTTGTTGTGGTTGCAGTTGTAGCAAGCTCGAGGCTTGTGCCTGGCCCAAGCAGCTTGAAGCTTGCCTCCTCAGGTAAGCGTAGCCGTAAAAATTGGCTGGGCTGGTTGCTCTGCGCGACGCGTCGAGCCGTCCGGAGTAGGTACTTCCGTGGCCACCTGGTTTGACGCCAAAGCAAATGTACCTTCCTAGAAGCCAGGGCGGGTGGGTCCAAGCGTCTCTCACTCCCGGTTTGAGGTCACCTCGAACCGGTCAATCTCATGCATGTTCGGATTGACAACTCAAGCCCCAACGTCTGTGCAGCATCTCAATTCCAACTGTGCCTCACAATCTCGTCACACTTTGCGCACACTCTGAGCCATGGCTACCACGGCTTCTCTGCGGTCCACAGTCGACCGTCTCGACAGGCCGAGTGCGTACTACAACCAGAAGGTCAGATTTTCTTGCCAAGCCCTTGTGAGAGTGTACGCTTACTGACAGTGCATCAATACGCATAGAACAAGCGGAGGAGGCCAGACCCTCGTGATAGCCGCGATGGTGATGCAGAGATGGCCAACGATGGCCAAGGGGAGACCCCAGAGGATCCTCTGAAAAATGCCACCACTCTCTACGTTGGCAACCTGTATGTTGCAACCCCAGACAGGTCAGCCTGTATTGCAACAGGATATGTGTGCTAACTTTCGCGTCAAAAGCTCATTCTACACAACTGAAGAGCAGGTCTACGAGCTCTTCTCCAAGTGCGGCGAGATAAAACGTCTCATCATGGGCCTGGATCGGTACAACAAGACGCCCTGCGGGTTCTGCTTCGTCGAGTACTACACGCACCAGGATGCCCTCGACTGCATGAAGTACATCGGCGGCACCAAGCTGGACGAGCGCATCATTCGCACGGATCTTGACCCCGGCTTCGAGGAGGGCCGCCAGTACGGCAGAGGCAAGAGCGGTGGCCAGGTGCGCGACGAGTACCGTGACGACTACGACGAAGGTCGTGGCGGTCTGGGCAGGGCGGTCCAGTCCGAGCGCATGCGGGATAATGAGCGTCATCGCGGCAGAGAAGCGGACTATGATGACGATTCCTACCGCCCGAGGTGATTGTCCCGTGGTCGGCAAGACCGATTCTCTCCGTAGTCAACGTACTGAATTTCAAGCGCACTCTCTGAACTTAAAAGAGGACCATGGCAAACACCGAGTGAGCACATGACTGGTCGCAATGGTTCTCATCTATGCGCTCGTGCGATGAGTCCAGACAAGTGCTTTACATTTGATAATCCAGCCCAGAACTCCGTATATCTAGTGTCTCGTTTTCAAGTATACAGACGCGACGTCCATTTCGAGGTGTTTGCTGCCTCTTGCGTCATTGTAATGTTACATTTGGCAGTCTTCCTCGTGCCGGTGTCTCTGCCATGGCACGAAAGACTTCCCTCGGCTCTGTCTGCTCTCTTCTCATTGCCACAACGCTGCCCTCCACAATTGTTGATCTCAGTAACCAGGAGGGTTCACTCTTTGTGATACTCTTGTCCACTTCGGCAGCTCTGTGATGGAAAACTCGTTAGCTCGCCTGCAGGAAATTTTGGTTCGGTGACGTCTGCTTTGAGCCTCCTTTCTGGCCACCACGGGACCCCAGCTCCTATACAAATAGGCCACATGGACCTCTCATGGCTGCCCTCCAGTACAAGCGGAAGAAAAGAAACCACATACTGTGAATGCCCTTGCGGTACCGCTTCTCCTTGCGGTCGAACATGGTGTACTTGTCGCGCGGCAGCATCTCGGCCTCGGTGGGCATCTCGGCCTTCCATGTCTCGAGCGCCTTGAGCGTCTCCCCTTGCCGCTTAAGCGCCTTGTCGAGGGTGTCGACGACGGCGTCGACGGCCCGCAGACGCTGCCGTTGGCGGGCCTTCTGGAAGCGGGACAGCCTCCAGGGGATTTTCCTGTTGCCGTGAAGGAGCGTTAGCGATCACCTTTCTCCCGCTCCGGACGGGTATCAACTTCGACAGCGCGGCCGAGCCAACTCGTCTGATCTGTTTCGGGCATCGGAAAAGGGAATGTCGAGGAGGAGGTGGTGCTTGATGTGCAAAATCGGTGCTTTCGGTGGTGGGGAGCTGTCGTACCAGAGGAGACCTCCAGAGAGGCTATTTGTCGGTCGGAAAGCTCCAAACATCTTGTCTGAAGTTCTCGTAGGTCGTGGCTTCGAGATCGTCGTTCGTTGTCGTTGATAGACACAGCGCTCGCGATGGGCCCGATGTCGACGCAGCTTAGCCACCATGGAAAAGCTGCCGACCCAGAGCAGGAACAGGCGTTGCGCCACAGCCAATCATGGTGGCTCGTTAGTGGGCCAGGTCGTGGACAGCCAGGCCAGCCAGGCCAGCCAGGGACCGCGATAGTGGGGCCAGCACGGGGTTGCGGACCTTGAATGCGACTTGCGACTACAGGCAGGGAGCTCTGAAGCTCGTGGGGTCGTCGTTCGCGATGCCGTTTGATCACGAGAACGGCAAAGACAAACCCGCCCTGCTGCGCCTTTCGACACTTCAGCAAGCGCTTCCTTCTCGGTAGTACCTAGCCAAACCCTAGAACTGCGCCAAGGCCTCGAACCAAGACTCTCAGATCCGAGCATCTGCATCTACAAAGGAACAACGTTCAGCGACCATCGACCGACATACTCGTCTCCTCACTGCGCTACCGAGCTCTCGAGACCATAACGCGACAACAGCACAGGCCGACCGCAGCCATGTCGTATTACTTCGCGATAATAGGGACCCAGGACAACCCGCTCTTCGAGCACGAGTTCGGCACCTCGAAGCAGGGCGGCGACGGGCAGTCCCACTTCAGCGAGCAGGCACGGCACATGAACCAGTTCATCCTGCACAGCAGCCTGGACATAGTCGAGGAGGTGCAATGGGGCAGCGGGCAGATGTGAGCCATTCTCCCCCCTTCAACTGACCTTTCTTCGGACGGTGTCCCTCATCACATGCGAGACCAGCGACTGACCTTTGCCCACTGGGCGAACTGCCAGGTATCTCAAGATCGTCGACAAGTTCTTCAACAACTACGTCTCGTGCTTCATGACGGGCAACAACATGAAGTTCCTGCTACTCCATCAGCCCACTAATGCCGCCGGGGTCATGGGCGCCGGCGGTGCCGGCACGGCGGGAGGCACCTCATCCTCGCGCTCGTCCACGTCGATCGGCGCGAACCCGACTTCCCCGCAGGCAGAGGAGGCCATCAAGAGCTTCATGCTCGAGGTGTACGAGAACTGGGTCAAGACTCTAATGAGCCCCTTTTATTCGGTCAACATGGAAGTCCGTAGCCCTGTGTTCCGCCAGAGGGTGGCTGCGGCAGGGAGGAAGTATCTGTGAGGCCTCATTCATAGGGTGGGAAAGATGTTTTTCTCGCAACATGGTGAATTTGTCTGCCGAGCTTGTCGGTCAGAGGGAAAATGTCAGGATAGAAGCATGGCATGGCGTTTGGCGTTTGCATGGGCAATTTAGGCCAGTAGTTACCCCAAGAGAGAACAAGACCATTTGCAGCACATAGGAAACGAGGCAAGTCGACCTCCGGCGGTCGTTGTCACAAATGCACAGAAACAATGAAGACCAGAATCGCGTCACGTTCATCATGTTTTCGCATTGCATCTCATAATCACTCCAACCTTGGAGTGTAATGTATTTGTCGTAAAATTATCAAAGACCAACGCCAGTACTGAATGTGTGTATCATGCCATAATTTCAAGATGTCCCGTAAACCGAATGTTTCCGTACTGTGCCTGCCGAACCTGATGCTTGACATGACAACGCACCAGATAGAAGCAAAGCAATGCCGGGAGCTGCTTAACCACCGAAGCCGTACAGGGTGCGGCCCTGGCGCTTGAGAGCGTAGACGACATCGAGAGAAGTGACAGTCTTGCGCTTGGCGTGCTCAGTGTATGTGACAGCGTCACGGATGACACCCTCGAGGAAGGACTTCAGGACTCCACGAGTCTCCTCGTAGATCACTGCAGCATAGCGTGGTTAGCAGACCATCACCCAAGGTCGATGAATGGGAAAGGGCCGTGACTTACTGGCAGAGATACGCTTGACACCACCACGACGAGCGAGACGTCTGATGGCGGGCTTTGTGATACCCTGGATGTTGTCACGCAGAATCTTCCGGTGACGCTTGGCACCGCCCTTGCCGAGACCCTTGCCGCCCTTGCCGCCTGTATAGTTGAAATGTCAGTCGCGTGTCTAAGTGAAGCCCATCTTGATGTGAATTGAGCAGGTGATTGGGCACGCATGCTGGATCACGATGCTCGGATGCGTGGCCTCGCGTCAAGTGATTGACCGATGACGCCCCACCCGTCATCGATCACCTCAGAGAACAGGCAGAAGCAGGCGCGGGTGAGGTCGCGTTTGGACAATACGCGTGCCGTGGTTGTGGTTCTTTGGTACAGCAGCGGAAAGAGCAGTGTCACTTACGTCCAGTCATTTTGAATGATGTTGTGGGATGGTTATGTGATGTGGTTGAGAGTGTTGTTGATGGAACAAAGTCGCGTCGTAGATAGGCCGGAAGGAGGAGTGGCGGAGAAGAGGGCGGTGGGGGGTTGTGGTTTTATGTGACAGGCTGGTGCAGGTTACTGATTGCACGAGTCGCGCTGTGAGGCAGGAGCTCGCGCTGGTGCTGGGCTGGTGCTGGGAAGTGGCGCTAGGCCTGTTCTGGATTTGCAGCAGTTGACCAGTTTGCGGGCGTAAACGGTCAGCAAAGTTGCGGGCTGTTGTTGACTTTGGTGGGACCCTGACCGCGTTGCTTTCCAGCTCAGGATTGCAGGCATGGTAGGCGCGTGTTTTTGGCTGTTGTTCTTGAGCTGCAAAACATTTGCCCCATTATCCACAGCTTTGGCTGTGACTGCCAACCTATCAGAAGTCCACAACCACCGAGGTGGGCTGCGAATCCCGGTCGTCAGTCAAGACTTGCTGATTTTCGATTGGCTGATACTCTGGTCACTCATGAGCAGGTTGATCCAAATGGGCTTAGCTCCCCACGTTCTCCATTTTTGTCGGCTTTCCTCAAACATGAGTTCAACCCCACAAGCCGTCATGCTCACCACGTCCTGTTACTTTGAACACGCGACGGGTACAGAGACCTGGACAACACTGCACGACTCCATTGCTGCAGCGCTTGCTCGATCATGCTTCGCAGTGTCCTTATGCTTGGATGGGGCACATCAACCCCTTGCTTCAGTCAAGTGGCATGCCTACTAAAACACTCCCGACTCGGCGTCGCGTCCTCCTTTACTGACCATACAAAATTTAAGCATCTGTCCTTGACGTTGTGTAAAAACCGAAGACGGCGTGTTGAGGATCTTTGAGATGCCCTTGCATCCCATGCGCATATATTATACAGGCAACTTACATAATCGTGCCATGTTAAAACCTATTTTGTGATTTCGCCGATGCTCAACGTGACGCAACATGCGCAATGACGCATGGGGGTGACATCTCTCATCAACTTCCCAAAGGCAATATTTCCTGAACGCCATGCGATGCAAAACCAATCCATGCTGGTAAAGCCAAAACAATGCTCCGCATGAGTTACATGTGCTTAGTGTCATAAGCCAAAACTCCGGCGCCTTGCCAAACCAACTCGTGAATTTCCCGCCCTTGGTACACAGCTCAGGGACACTCTTTCCACGAAGCAAAGAGCACCACGCCCCCAAACCCCGTTCTCATTCTCATCCCATCATGGAGTCATCGTAGCCATCGTCATCATCCTCGAGGCTTTCGATGGCTTCTTTGATCTGCTGGCTCGCCTATGGTGAACTGTCAGTACGGGAGGGACGCTCTGTTGAATGCTGCCATGGAGGTGGAGACATACCTTTGGATCCAGATTCAGGGCTATCGTGAAGTGCCGCACGGCGGCGCCCTTGTCATTCAAGGTCTTGTACAGCTTGCCCAAGAGGAAGTGTACCGTTGCCTCGTCGGGTGCTAGGTTCTTCAAGATCTCTAATTCCTTGCGTGCCGCATCAAGTTGGTTGAGCGCTAGCAACGCGCGGGCTTTCTTGTATCGGGTCTGTGCTGCTTGTGGAGCCAGTTCTGTTGCCTTGGTAAAGTACTGAAGCGCTGGCACAATCTGACGTTGCTTCTCAAGAACATTGCCAATGCAGCAGATCAGAACGGCATTCGTGGGGTTGATAACGGACGCTGAATGGAAGTGTGTGTACGCCATGTCGTAGTTGCCCAGTTTCTCATAAACTCGACCAATGCCGTAGTACGCATTGTAGTGCCGGCGGTCGGCGCTGATCGCCCGCCTGTACGCCGTCAAAGCCTTCTCGTATTCCTCGTTAGAGACATGTTCGTGACCCTGCAAAGTAAACGCGTAGGCGAATTTGGGGTCCAACTGAGTTGCGCGTTTGAAGCACCGCAGAGCTTGTTCGTGATCGCGAGCCAGCGACCAAGCATTGCCAAGCGCACACCATGCTTGTGGAGATTGCCAGCAAGCGTCGACCAGCTCATGAGCCAGAAATGATAGCTCGGTCTCTCTCTTCAGAAACCACAAGATGGTCGAGTATACCTCCATATCTTCGAATCGTGTCGGCGCCAGGATCCGTAATCGCCGATAATATTTTTCCGCCTCGGCATAGGCTGCCTGCTCATAGTGTGCCCGTCCCATCTGCGAGAGTACCCAGGGTGTGTCCTGCTGCCCTCGCGGTAACGAAGTGTACGCTGTCAGCGCCTCAAGGCACTGGTACTGTGACTGAGCGAGATAGCCTAAAGCACATTTGCGTAGAAGCTCCATGACATACTTCAATGCCTCTTCGAGTTTCGCGTTATCTGGGGCGCTCTGTTTGGGCACAGGCTGCTGTACCGTCGGTTCTCTGACTCGTGGGGCCTCGGCATGGTCTACGTCCATGCCGTTCTCCTCGAGTGGCTTCCGATTTCCACTCACAGCCCGCCCGACTGTCGTACTGGACGATATTGGACGCGCTAGCCTCGGAATGGGTGGCCGGGCCTTCTTCAGCTCTCTGGTTGGTGCGGCCGCTGTGGTGTTCGTGGCTGCATGAGCTTTGATGATCGGGTTCTTGGACATGTTGATCCTTGCGCTGCGCCGCTGGGGGGCGCCAGGCTCCTCTGATTGCTGTCTGGGGTGCACGGGATGGCCTGACACTGTACGTTTCCTTTCTATGCCGGAAGCGCCGACTGATGGGACGCGCAGAGCTCCGGAATTACTGTCTGCTGGTAAATCCTCATGCGCCTTCTCATATGCCCGGAGGGCGCGTTTGCTTCCAAGCCGATGTCCCACCTTAAGGGAGTGGTCCTGAAGACCTGCATCGATTGGTAGTGCCCTTGTCTTCCGAGTGGGGATGTGAGGCTGCTCGGGGTGAGGAGCCAAACTTCTCGCATTGGTGTCGGCATTTGAAGTGGTTGGCGTTTCTATCAGATCCGTTCCAATGTCTATTGCTGAGACAGCCACTCTAGAGCGTGCAGCCGCAATCTTCGAGAGGAAATCATTCTCTCCAGCGCCAAATGGAGCAGAGCTGCTGCCGAATAGGGAGTCGCTGGTCGCGACTACCTTTTCGGGGTCAAACGGATCGGCCATATCAACTGTCACTTGCTGTCGAGTATGGGACCGTTTGTTGACGACTTCAGCTGTGATGGTGGCAGCATTGTCTCTTTGCTCAGCAAGGACGCCATTGCTGATGTCATAGGTACAGCTTGTAGGCAAGCTCTCGCTGACCTTGAATATGTTCTGAGTGCGAACATTGACCCCCATATCACACAGAGCCGTAAACGCATCCCACATGAAAGGGTTGGCTTTCAGAGCCTCCTCGAAGCTTACGATGGCTTTCTTTTTTTCGTCGCGTCCTCGGTAGAGCTTGCCAAGTAGGCAGTGCACGGTGGCGGAATCTGGCTGCTGGGGTTTGCTGCTGGCTCCGTGCTTACCGATGCCACTCTTGCTAGACCACGAGGTTCGGGCGCGTTCTAGTGCTGAGATACCTTCTTTGTACCTTTCGAGCAGCAGGCATGTTTGCGCAAAGAGGAAGGTACAGCCAAGATGGCCGCCACGATGTCCGACAGCCTTGCTGATCTCGTAGGCAGACTGGTAATCGCCAAGTCGGAAATGACTAAGTGCGAGCAGGTACACAGATTCGCTGGTTCGAGGGTCGTATGCGACGAGCCTCTCGGCGAAGAACAAGGCATTGTCATACGAGAGATTGTCGAGATGGTAGTGAACAACCTGCCTGAGCTGGGCAGAGACGACCGAAGACGACGGCGCCATGCTGATTATGTCCGAGAATGACGGCTCGAGTGGGAAGGCAAAGTGGTCGGTTGATGTCAAGCCATGTGAATAGCTCCATCCATCCGAAAGTCAGCCAATATGCTTGTGATGTCTTTGTCTTGACAGCGCAGTGGATTCGTAGTCGGTCGGGCAGCATGCGACTTGTCGCAAGGTGGTGAAGTCGTGGTATAGTGGGTGCGGTATAGTACGTGCCTACGCGGACTTGCCGTGGGCATTTACCAGAGGCGCCGAGTCGAAGCCCAGAAAAGCCCTATGCGTGCGAGGTCTCGGTGTCGAAGTTCTCGGAAGGCGAAACACACATCCCAGGCTGCACGGCTGGCGTGAAGAATGCAGAGTGGCACAGGAGCCGTGGCTGTTGGTGGCAAGCCTGCTGGGGCAAAGTCGCACTCCGTTTCGAGGACGCAGGAGGCGCTAGGTCGTCAGGTGACGGTCAAGCCGACTGAGCCAGATCACAGGAGCGTTATGGCTGTGACTCGGACTGCCGTCGTGCTCGTGTAGAGCGTCGTGCGTCGTGAGTGGCGGGACGATGGGAGAGCACGAGCCGTGCATCGAGCCGAAGAGCATCGAGGTTCGCGGTCAGTCGGGTGTTATGATTGTGAACAGAGGTTAGGGGCATGATTGGCCTGCGATCGTACAGGCACCGCCCCACCTGCCTGGTGGGCGCCTGGCGGAGCAACCCGCGCCAGCCGCAGCCTCAATTCGCACAGCGCTTGCGGCAACCTGGCTTTGCTGCAAGCGCACACCGTAATTACCTAAGGACATGATGCACTTTTTGAGTGGCATTCCAACCTCTCAGCCCTCGACCAGCTGTTTGCAGAGAACGTCCTCACTCCGGGTGACATCATAATCCAAATCTCTTTGCCTTCCACTCTCGAGAACCGCGTCGCATCTCCCCCACAAGACCTACTCAACCGCACCCGTTCCTCCGGGCATACCTTTGTCACAGATCACCATCATCGTCGCCTAAGAATGGCTCAGAAAGCACGCAAGGATCGAGCAAAGGCCAATGCGGCTGCGCTGACCAACCTTCACATAGGCAGCCTCGTCGTCAACGTCTTCTTCATCTTGTTCCACTTCTTGTTCAGGAAGCGCTCTCTGCTCACCTACGGCCTCCTGTCCGTCCCCAGCTTCATCTGTCAATACATCTTGGAATCCACGGGCAGGCCAAGATATGA
This sequence comes from Microdochium bolleyi, assembly GCA_001566295.1. Classification (NCBI taxonomy): domain Eukaryota; kingdom Fungi; phylum Ascomycota; class Sordariomycetes; order Xylariales; family Microdochiaceae; genus Microdochium; species Microdochium bolleyi. The sequence continues at coordinate 3,582,213 of KQ964245.1, forward strand.
CGCAGAGACGAAGCAACTCCGGACGGCTGGCGAGGATCTCGCCGCCCCTGGTCTGACGGAGTACATGTTCGACATCGTCTGGGTCACGTGGGCCTGTACGGTGCTCGTCATTCCTTTTGGCAACTGGGCATGGCTCCTCTGGGCTGTCGTGCCGATCTACGGTGCCTCCAAGGGCTACAGTCTCTTCGGTGCTGCACGTGGCATGGCCGGCATGCAACAGCAACCAGGCGAAGCAGCCGCGGCACCGCAGGCTGGGAACAGGAGACAGAGAAGAGCCGCTTGATTTGTGTTAAGCAATTCTCCGTCGGTAGCACTGCGAGGTGCGCCCTGGCTGTTTCGGCCAGTTTGGTGGATCTCGTGCTACATCAATTCGCCAAGCGATGACATTCAAGTTCCTTCGTCCACTCCTCCAAGACATCCGGAGGAACATCCCGCACAATCACATGGATATGTTCCAAGGCCCGGACGCTTTGCAGAGCCACCCAGTTCTTAAAGAACAGCACCTTGTCCTCGCCACCAGGGCCAAGCTTTTCGATAAAGAACCGATGGACAAAGTCTGTCACATGGCCGCGACTCTCTGATGTCATGTCCCCGACAGTGTTGTCCGTCGCAATTATCGTTCTGGTCCAGACCACGATGTGTGTCATGTCGCTGGTGAGGCCGTACGGCCAGTCATTAATCAGGACGCGGTAGTCTGACGGGTCTTCAAATGGGACCAGAGATGCAGGGACGAAAGGAGGTTTTCCCCATGTATGTGGCAGACGATGACAGAGTAGATAGTTGGTCATGGAGCCGTACTCGGCCTTGGTCTCGGCCGTCCACTTCATGTACTTCCGTAGATCCGATGGTTTGCGCTTCAATGTGGAAAGATCATTACGACCTGTCTCGGTTGTGAGGTAAAGATGAGCTTGTGTACACGAACATCACTGGAAGCGGTCCAGGATCTCAGACACTCGAGACTTACGAATGATGTCTGTCATGTCCTGCCAATCATGGTATGGGAACTGCTCATCTGTGAGAGACAAGACCCAACGGTCGACATCGGTCAGTGGGAAAGGCGCGTCATCTGCCGACAGGGCAGACTGTCCCGTCTGATCCGCAGCTGGACCCTCGCTAGCCACGACGCCCGAGTCTTTGCCAACGGGTGGCATGGTGAGGATGAGAGCCCAGAAGGTCGGTTCAGCCCCTCCGTTGTTCGGCGCGGGTGCGGGCGCTTGCTGGTGCCAGATACCGAAAAAACGCCGGCTTCGCTCGGTGTGCGATCCGGACTCCAATTCGATTGAGGAGGTACTGTCTCGAGCTTGCAAGGAAGGAAAGCCAAGTTCTCTTGGTCACTTCACGAAACGACTGAGAAGAGGAGCCCATTACGTGTACAGGGTAAGCACACGAACTACCTGAAGGCATCGTACTGCCGTGCGCTGGACTGATACTGCGGCCATAGCACTGTTGCCTTGAAGAAGTGGCCAGCTGCTTCGAGACAGAGTGAGCGGCACTTCTTGGTCTGACTGTGCTGTGGATATTTACAAAGTGATGGCCGAAGTACTATTGCGGAATGTCCCGAAGCCTGCCGTGTTATTGTTCCGAGCTTGCGGGTGCCACCCAACACAATTGGAGGGACCCTGCAGATTTCAACATCCCTATGAATTTGGAGGTTGGAGGGGCCGCCGAACAGGGTTTCCACTCTGGCACTCTCATCAGCCCAGCGCAATCCCATCCCGAAGACCCCGACCAAAAACCTCGGCCCAAGTCAACCTCCCAGACCTTCGACTTCTGCCCCGTTTCGGCTCAGAGCTGCTACTTCATCGATCAAAAGCGCCTGTCACCACCAAGACGCTCAAATCGTGACTCTCCGATTGTCCACGCACGAGCAACAACAGCCACAATGGGTATCGAGGATCTCGTCATCCCCTTCACCAACAAGGCCTACCTTGATGGCATTGTGATCCCCGCGGGCCTCCTGGTCGTTGGTGTCTGGATCGTCAAGCCCGACTATGTCGCCTACGCGGCTCTCACCGCTGCAGCTCTGTCTGCCTTCAAGTTCCAGCGCATGCGTAAGTACCCACGTCTGTGCTACATCTCACTGGTGCCAGCTTCCACTGCTAACACGCTGGTCTCTCCAATAGAGCCCAAGAAGGTCCTGAAGCCTGCCGAGTTCCAGGATTTCGAGTTGAAAGAGAAGACCGTCCTCTCTCACAACACTGCTATGTCAGTTCTACTAGCCCCGATCGTGTGTCTACATGCAAATGCTGACCTGCCACGTCCTTGTAGTTACCGCTTCGCTCTTCCCTATCCGTCTGCGGTCCTCGGTCTGCCCATCGGTCAACACATCTCTATCGGCCAATACATCGCTCAGCCCGATGGCTCGTCGAAGGAGATCGTCCGCTCCTACACCCCCATCTCGGGAGACGACCAGCCAGGCCATTTCGACCTCCTCATCAAGTCGTACCCCACTGGCAACATCTCCAAATTCATGGCTTCGCTCGCCGTCGGCCAGAAGATCCGCGTCAAGGGCCCCAAGGGCGCTTTTGTCTACACCCCCAACATGGTCCGCCACTTTGGCATGATTGCTGGCGGTACTGGCATCACCCCCATGCTACAGGTCGCTCGTGCCGTCCTCAAGGGCCGCGCCACAGGTGACAAGACCGAGGTCGACCTCATCTTTGCCAACGTCACTGAGCAAGACATCCTCCTCAAGGAGGATCTCGACGAGCTGGCCAAGTCAGACCCCGGCTTCCGGGTCCACTACGTCCTTGATAGGCCCCCTGAGAACTGGACCGGCGGCGTCGGCTATGTCACCGCCGACATGATCACCGTGAGTGGCTCTTCCAACACTAAAGTGCCGAGATTGTCGAAAGTCACTAACCACATGGACACAGAAATGGCTGCCCAAGCCCGCGGACGACGTCAAGATCCTGCTCTGCGGCCCGCCGCCCATGATCAGCGGTCTCAAGAAGACGACTGAGTCTCTTGGCTTCAAGAAGGCTCGCCCTGTCAGCAAGCTCGAGGATCAGGTCTTCGCTTTCTAAGCGACCACCCTGGGTCTTTCAACCGAGTCCGATATCGTAGATGGAAAGTTTGCTTCACAGGAATGATTTCACGAGGCAACACGACAGGAATCGGTTCTGTACGACGACATATCCAACGTACGGCATCAGACAAGTTCCAGATAGTGTGTCGCCTTGCGTAGAAGTCACTGGGAGCAGACGGTAGTCGAAACAGTGCACAAGAGGCTCCCGGCTATACAGTATTTTGCGGATGCATCACCAAAAATGGAGGGTCACGTCTAACGTAGCGCAAGACTCTCATAGCTTTGACATAATGATGATATTCCCACAACACGAGTCAAAGACCATGTCGACTTCGACAAACAAGACTTTGGATCTCAGCGCGCGAGGACCGATATGCACGTGGACGTTGAGCAAGGGCGCTGCGCGGACGGTCACATGGCGCGCAGATTAGCGGTGTGAAGTTGCCATAACTGGCACTTTTAAGCTTCCAAGCTTTGGTCGTCGTGCATCCCCATGTCCATCGCACGGGACGGAACATTCGGAAGACACGAAAGCCATCGCGTCCGATCTCGTCGTAGTTGCGAGAATCGGCAGCTTCAGTGAGGTCGGGCAATTCCGAGATGTACTCCTCCCCAGTATGTAATTACTGTATGTGCAATTCAGGGCCAGGTACGTGGGATAGGAATCCACAACCTGGACACAGCTCACTGTCGTGACAGGTTGACGGTTCGGAGGGGTTAGGCGGACCCCTGCACGCTGTTGCTTGAGATTTTGCCGATCTCGGATGGACACGCCCCTCCTTTTCCCCAACTGGCAGCTCACCAGCTGTTTGCCATCACGGCACGATAGATAGTCGAGATAGGATGGGTGCTTTTGGGAGATTGGGAGATCGGGTCACTGACAAGGCTGGCTGCATGATCGCCTCAGCTGAGCTTCGTGACTGCCTAATTGACGTCGCTCGACCTTCAGCTCCTCGCCCGCAGCGCGCTGCTACCAACCAATTTTTTTTTGCAAGACTGGAGCTCCCAAAGCTTGCCCATGGGGCTCGGGGATACACGCGGGAGCGTGCGTGGACTTGGTACTACGCTCGATACGAGGTGGCAAAGGTGCTTGCGACGACTGGCAGCGAAATGACTGCAGGTACATAGAGTACGAATGGGTCCTTGGGTCGCAGCACGGACAGCGGGGTGGGCTGCTAGGAAGATGGACGAGCCGTTGAAGGGGGTACTTATCTTGCCAAGTAGGGAGCACCATACTAGATAGATATTGCAGACGTGCTTTCCGGAGAGGATGAGGTCCTGCTCGTCCAATCTGGTGGAGATTGGGGTGGTTGTACCGAGTGCGAAACAGGGAGGAGGGTGCTCTGTAGCAGTCGGAGCGAGCGCTGATCAGCTGCTTGATGCCCCTTGCTGACGGGCATGCCGCGCCTGGGGCTGCATGAAGTGGGCGCATCCCACGGCCCTGGTTGTCGTTCTAGAAGCCCTTGGCCCAAGGCCAGGCGCACCCAGGCATTCCCAGGATGGCAGCCCGGACAGGCACCAGAACCGGGGGGGGGAGGTTCAGGCCGATTGAGAACAACACAAAAAACAGACAAAAATTCATCCGGCGCTGGCGGCACACACGCATACACGCACCTACACACACGCACGCCTGCTTCCAAAAGTCCAGAACTCCGACTCTAGCTCTCGTGAGGCTGCAAGCTGGGGTCAAGCAAGCAAGCACGCACGGCCCGGCCCAGTCAACAACACCTCACCGCAAGTCGCCTCTCAAGCAGCCGCTGTCAGTGCAGACGATCTATCCAGTGACAGTCGCAAGCAGCATTGCCCGCTCCCCAAAGCAGCCGTCATCTCCCCCACATCCGGCGCACGCCGCATCCCATCGCATGCCTCTGCCCGCCTGAGACACTCCCAAATCGCACCTCCCGCCCCGGCACGCGCTCGCGACTCCCGTGCTCTGGCTGGCCATTTCCCCCCACTGCCTGCGACTTCTCCTCCACCACTGCAAACCTCCAGGTGCTTGCTCGACAAGCCCAACAGTGGGCTTCCGGCAGACTCGGCCCAAGACGCCCAGCCGGACTCGACCTAGACTTGGAGCCCGTCCACTCAGATCGTGCTGTCCCTGCGAGGCTGCCAGCCGTCCCGCCCAGACATAATCCTCACGTCATTGCTCTCGGCCAACCGCGTCACCGTCTCCTCGCTGGCCACTGCCTCGTCTGCATCCGCCCGCATTCCAGTCTTGCAGGTCCAGCCCGTTGCCTCTCTGCTCTTGCCAACGTCTCGCCGCTGCGTCCTGTCACGAGACCTGCAGGGCCAGCCCGGGGTTCGAACCGGCCGAGGCGGAAAGAGCGCCGCTGTGTGTGTCGTTGTTGCCGTTGCGTGGGTCTGCTCTAGATCGAGGATGCAGGCCTCTTGAGCATTGCTTCTCCCTCTCAGACTAACCTCTCCCTGGCCCCTCGCCCTCGAGTCCACCATCCGCCAACTTGCGAACAGGATAGTCCTTGAACGATCTCGACAATGGCTGATGACACAGACCATGCCTGCCAGCTCGTGGCCCAGCTCCTCGAGAAGCTGGCGTCCCTCGACACCAAGGTCAAGCTTTATCGCCAGGACATGGCTCAGGAATTCCAGCGGCACTCGAGAGAACTCCTCGGGGATGTCCCCCGCGATGTGGCATCCAGGGTCGAGCAGAGCGTGGCCGACTCGCTGCACAGCTACCCAGCTTTGAATCCTGGCTTCTCCGATCTCGCCAGCTCTAAGCAGGCCAACCAGATGGTCGACCCTCTCGAGCGGATCGAACTCGACAGGAGAGCCCGCGCGGGCAGCAGATCACCGCCTCCAAAGCTGCCGCACACAAGCGGAGTGCCGCGCGAGCAGGGTGGTGTACAGAGGAGTCCGCATGAACGAGAGCGCGAGTTCCATGGTCTGTTCACACCAAGCTATCTTCCCTTGCTTGAGGCTGCACCACCGCGAAGCAACTCCGCGACTAACAGCGTCATACCCATCATTACCGCCTCCGCCCCGAGTACTCTTCCGTCGTCCTCCTCATCACTACCCAGAACCCCGTGTGACCGTGTCCACAGTGAACCTAACAATTCTAAAGATTCCTCTGCGCCGTCGCCATCTTCATTAAACACAGTTGCCACCCCACGGCCAAATCCCACGCGCCGACACACCGAGGAGACACTCTCTTCAGTGACCTCGGACGATAGTGGCTCCAGATCACGCCCCCGGAGTGCCCTGCGGCGGTCTTCGAGCACCTCCACGAAAACACAGAGCCCGCGACGGGTACGCTTTGAAGTGGAAGGCACCGAAGTGCTACCCACAATGTCGCCCATGCTCTCACCGCGGCTATCAGACCTGCCGGGGTCTCCCCTAAACAGCACGGATAATGTTCTTGGGCAGTTCGAGGAGGGTTCATCCGTGCGAGACAGTCTTGGTGGGACGTATAACGACGATGTGCCAGAGACCGAATTGCTCGGCAGCTCGCCCCCAAGGCCCAAAAAGGTTTCTTCAACCGATCGTCTGAAGGCGCTTGCACGCAGCTCAACAGAAGACACGTCAAAGTGGACAGTAGTGGGCGATTTACAGGGCAGTGACGACGAAGAGGACGAGCTGGTGATGGGTGGGCGGAGTGGCAGCCTGCGAGGCATGGTGGCTCAGGCAGCAAACCAGGCACAGCCGAGCCTGGCCGGGATGAGTCAGAGCAGCGCCGGTCACTACATTAACGACCCGCGGCTGCCCACTCAAATGGGAGCCGGCCTACCTATTGTGCGGGAACGCGACGAGGACGCTGATCCCGAAGAAGAGCAAGACTACGACAGCAGCGACAGCGACGAACTTGCGATGCCCGCACGTGGCTCCAAGAAATTGCAGCCTTCTTCATCATCAACCGGCACAGCTTCAAGGCCCATCAAGACTGCCCCGCCTGCACCCAGCACTGGGACCGCAGGAACCTCCAGGTCGTCAGTGCCTGCTAGTGCCAGTACTCCAGCAACATCGACTTCGGACGGTACGTCGCACGCCGAATCACAGGTCGACGAAGAAGACATGTTTGATTTCGATGACGAACACCATGATTCGTCCAAGGCCTCGGAAAAAGCGAAAACGGCTTCGAGCAAGTATATCGATGAGGAGGAAGATGAGGCGGAAGCCGACTCTCCCGTCACAACGCCGTCGAGAAGAGCAGCGCCTCCCCCCGACCTCTCCTCTTCTGCACCTCGAAACATCACCGCTACAAAATTACCGCCGCCACCCAAGTCCCCCACCAGCGCGATAGCTGCGGGCCTGATGGGAACATCAATGGGCTCATACAAAGGAAGATCGATCATGTTCGGCGTCGTTAAGAATGAGCAGTTGCACGAGCAAGCCAGCCGTATGGGCAACTTCACTTCCTTTGTGGGCAGCGTAGACGGACGGACCGGAGTAGATGAGAAAGGGAGCTACCGGCCAGGGAGCATGGCTTTCAGTGGGACGCCCAAAAGCTTCAGTGAGCGCATGCTCAGAGAGGAGCTCGAAGAGGAGGAAGCTGCTCGGAAAGACGAGTCAGCTGTACCCTGAACGGCCCAGAGGACTATCAGTATTCAGAGTACCTTAGGGCTTGACGCGTATGCTTCGACAACGACGCCAAAAATTTGGCGCTGGCGATGGTGGCAGGCGACAGCCGATTTCGGCTGCGTGGTCTCAGGACTATTTTGTTTGTGTGGTTTCGTCGAACTTCCGGTTCGATTCGATTCGAAACAGCATCTGTAGGCGCACTTGCGTGTTAGCGACGTAATTATATGTGTTTCAGCATTGGCGGAAAGGAGTACAAAAGAGAGGGTTCCTCATCCTTCTCACACGCTAAATGATACTGGCTCACTCGGCAGTGGCCGACTTTGTCAGGGTCAGAAAGCTGGAGCGCAAAAGGAAACGGTATCAATAGCGGAGTACACACATCGACATACAACAGAAGCGTTTATTAATCATGAAAGTTGGGTGTTCTCACTGATACGCGATGACATCAGGAGCGTTGCAGTAATAGCATACAAGTGTGCTCAGTATGGTCTCTTGACTCATAGCAGGGTTCGTTGACTTCTGCCTGCATTGTACGAATGCGGGATGTCAGCAGGTTCATTTATAGGGGGGCCAAGTTCACATACAGAATCGGGAACGAGTCCTTGATGGCCATTTCATGAGGAACTCTCGCTCGGAGGGAGATAACATGTATCTATTATTGAGTGACATCCAGTAGCTTCACGTCGTCTGCCTTATGTTGTACAGAAACGGGGTCTAGGTGGTGGTCGAGGATAACTTGGGATCGAGCTACATGGCGGTGTTGACGAGATGGGGGACCACCTGTTGCTCATGCCAGTCAGACTTTGGGCTATCAAGATAGAAGCTCAGAAACACACATTTGGCTCATGTCCCGTTTGTTTATTCGGTCTTGTTCTGCTTGTTTTGTGATAGGAGACAAAAAGACACCACCGAGCAAGAGAAGAGCCGGATCAGATGCTTGCTAAAGATGCGTGTGTAAGTAGCGACGGCTTGAGAGGGGACCTCTTCTTGGAGCTGTGACTCTGGGAGGTCTAGGTGTGCTGGTTCGAGTCCTCTGGGCATGGGTTCTCTATTCAGGACGGCGCATTATTTGACATGGACAGAGTCCTGATTCTGGTTCGATGATCCATCCTTCTCAGCATTGTGTGCAGGAACTGACCAGAGCTATTGTGTCGTGATAATGGTCAGAGAAAGGTGTTCTGAAGCGCAGCAAGAGATTATCTTGGGGCCAATTATCCTTTACTTGGGTGCCCAGAAACATGAATCTGAAAGTAAAAGGACTAACTCACCGATCTTGAATTCAGCCTGCTTCCTCTTGCAAGGACGACTCGCACCAGTCTCTCTCTTCGCAGCTTGGCTGGTTGCAATGCTCCATGCCCCAAGGGCGGCGCTGTTGCATCTGAGGGCAGATCTCCCCTGGTGTCACCTGGTGAGAGACGAAGTTTGAAACCGATTACTCGCGTCAGGGTTGCCAGATTCACGCTTCTTGTTTTCTCGCGGCGGCAGTGCTTCTTTCATGCGGACCTGCTATCCTAGGCCTTTGCTTATGGAGACAACGACGGTCACCACTCTCTCCTCCCACTGCAAGTCGCTGCTCTTAAGTCCTGGTGTTGGGGTGTTCAAGAAGACTCCAGTCAGCATTGCCACGGCTCAAGGTGCCCGCGAGGGACCTCGCATCACCTCGAACCGAGGAGGAATTCTCTGCTTTGTGGTGGAAGTGGTGAGGTTGTGACATGGACTCCCGTCTATTTCTCTCTAGGTCATGATTTCAGTCTGCATCGTTAGCATTCCTGGAACGCAGCACGCAGAACATATCAGCACAACGCCTCACTCGACCTCTGGTGATCACTTGTGTAAGGAGTCGAGGTATGTATTCATTGAGACGTATCTGGGGGGACCGTATGTTTATGTATATACGTTCTGCAAATGTGTAAGTTGAACCCGCCTTTACTCAAACCTCTCGACGGATCGTTGTTGAAGTTATTTGATGTTGGGGGGTTGGTTGATAGTTCATCCAGAAGACAACAGCCAGCAGCTTAGGCGCACTTTCAATGATAGATTGTATACGATGCAACCAAGAGCGCTCAGCAACTTCTCCTCTGCCATTAGTCTAGCAAGTAAAGATATAGGAACAAGGCAATACTTCACCTCTGGCGAGGTAGTATCTCTCAATTATTTTTCTTCAACGTCACAGTAGTCCGCATAGAGCAACTATAATCTGATCGTTTGGCGGTGGCCTTGTTCGTCGATCCAAGGAGAAGAAGAGGGATCAACAACAAATTACCTAGACTCCAAACAAAAGCATAACAAAAAAAACAAAAAAAAAACAGGTATAGACTACTTTGCCGCTGCGAGGCTGTCTGGTCCTTTCTATCACTTACACGCCCCCTTCAACGGTCTTGCTTTCATTTCATTTTTATCCCAACCTTGTTTGTCGTCTAGGAAGTGGCCCGTCTTTACCATGGCTCTGCTCAAGCACACACGTACGATCTTGCTTCTCTTCACATGCAGCCTGGAGCAGGAAGAAGAAGAAAAAAATGTGCACACTTTGTTCTATCACATATCATATTTTGACATCCGATCTTGATACCCCTTTTGCCCGACAGAGCACCCGCGCGCGTGCCCAGTCGATCCATCGAGACCGTTACTAGCGTTGCCTTTTCCCGATCGGCACCCGAATACGGGGCCCATGTACTTTATTACGCTCTGCTATATTCCTGCTTGTTCTTCCTTCTGCTGCTCGTCAGCAGCGGCAGCGGCATGTCACTCGATGCAGGCAGGCGGGAGTAGAAGCAAGAAGCACAGCCAAACATGAGCTCATCATTCGTTTTCCCCCGTAACCTTGCTTTCTCGGCTTCCTCCCGCGGCGCCCGGCGGACTCCTCCTCCTTTGTTCCCTGTCTCTTATGTAGTACCTGACAGGTAGTTGATATCACATCTGCTCTCGATGCTGTGGGAGCGACTTTCTTCCCCATGCGACAAGTTCATAAAGTGACAAATCCTTCCGGAGATTTCGACCGGGATTACCGACCTACCCGCATATGCGCGCTTATTGTAATGAGGCGATGGTTCAGCTTGCTTGCTTGCTTGGGTCTCTACTGCCACGGCGGTACGATTACGACATGCACGTGTGATCACAGTCGCATCGCAATCCTACGTCGGTCAGATCGAGAACGTCCCAACAAAATCCGTACAAGGACTTGCTTGCGATCATGTCCACAAAGGGCTGCCACGATAGATGCCAAGGTGTGAAGTGCAGCACTCGTTGCGGCAGACTTCCCGGGCCCGAACATCACCCCTTTTCCCCAGCTTCGTGAATGAGTGGGCGACCTGGACGAGAGGGCCGGCCTTCGAGAGCCGCTCCCCAGGATCAAGTGGCCCTTCGCCCATCACTCCTCCAGCCGCCGCCAGGTACAGTGGGCGTGCCGTCGTACCACAACCCACATAAAGACATGCGAATCATACCTGTCAAAGTTTACGGCTTGCCAGGCAGAGCAACCAAAGTCACGATGTGACCCTCAACCCGCGTCGACTTGCCCTGCCGAGCTGTAAGCCATCGGCCGGCCCTACAAGCGCCGGCCGTCCTGGGGACAAACGACTCCCGGAAGGCGCCGGGATCCTCTTCTTTGCCACCACCAAGGCACAACGAGCGGAGCCTCGCAGATTACTCTCTCTTCATGTATGCGGACAGCGTCGTGCTGCGTCTCGGCGGCCTAGCGGCCGGCAAAGGGCAGGCCACCACTACGTAGGTACATGACACTAACACCATCGCTCAAGGGGTCCTCCTCCTAGCGGCACGACGCTTGATAGACAAGTCCCCAAAGCCTTGCCGAACTTGCAGCTCACGCCCCAGGAGCCAGACAAGAGGCTCGAACGGCACTGTCTCCTGTGGCCGCGAGGTGACATCGCCTCGCTGGACAGACGTACGAGCGGCACTGCTGGACGGTGTGCGAATGCACAGCAGACTGCGAAACACCTCTACCGTGGCGTAACGCGCGGCATCGGCGGGAACGTGTCAGGATATGTCTGACGGTCCAAGGGATTTCCCCACAGAAGGCCCAGCGGTCCGTATGGCGCAGGCGAATCGCCGAGGAAATGGGAAACGAAACCAAGGAAAACGCCCACTGTTGGTCCTTTGAGGATAGAGCAGCCAGTAACAATCGCCGCCGTCGTTGAACGACCGCCAGGTTCCCCGTCGACGCCACGCTCCGCCAGTGCGAGGTGCGGGCTATAACAGAGAGGCCCCTGGCGTTATGTCAGTTGCGAATCGTTCAGACGCGATGTGACGCTGCACGAGCAAGAGCAAAAAAACGATGTGGGAGGGTGGATGGGGCTCGGGTCCCCTACGCAATAAACAAAAGAACGTTTGTTTCAATGGGCTGCCTTCCGATTTCGCATGGGAGGACCGGATATTCTCCGATCCTTTCACATGCTTCCCTAGCTGCCACCAGCTGCTGGCTGTTGTTGATCCCCGAGAGTCTTATCCGAGTTCGTTCATTTCTTTTGCCCGCCATGCCTGAGACGTGATGTCGATGCAGTCGAACTGTGAACAAACAAAGCTCGGCGGCTGTGATAGGACGCCGAGAAATATAGACATCCTGCCTCTTCTGGACGGCTGCCTCGAATGACTTGCGCGCAGCCCCGGGCAGCCATTCCGGAGGAGCTGCCAAGTTGGCAGTGCTGTCACATCCCCCCCACCACGAAGAGAGTGACAGGCCCCGGGTCATCCGCGACAAACTCAACTGGCCACACTTGCAGCTGCAGAGGTTGTAAATGTCGTTTCCGTGAAGCGATGATGACTCGGGTCTGCAGTGCGTGCGCAAATCCGAGTCTATACATCTGGAATCTTTCGCACGGCTCGCTCCTCCGTGCGAGCCACGGGTGATGATGGCGGTGGGATTCAGAGTGTCCTGGAGTGCTTCAAAGACTCGTTCCATGACCCGGGTTACTCGAACTGGGAGAGCGCTCAGCTTGCAACGTGCAAGTTGGCCTGTCGCTTTGCTGCCTGAGCTTGATGTATGGAGAGTGCAGCCGGGACTGGTAGCGGGCAGCCGGTTTCATAGCCCGTTTGACAGTGGAGGAGACATTCTCCGCTGGTTCTAGAGCAGCCTCGACCAGTGTTCCCTGGCCAAGCAAACCTGGTGAAGCCAGCAAAAGTTCGTGCCTCTCAGGTCGCCACCCGTCGACCTCCACATCATTCTCCCTCTGTGTACAGATGAACCGAATCTTCCCGCCAACAAGGACCCCATGCTCAGAATCATGTTTAATGCTGATGAGGGGACTCAAGCCAAACGGCTTATCGATTATCGGAACGACCCCATAGTGTGCTGCGGTGGGCGCCTGACGTCGAGCCAGGGGGCCTTGCGTGATGATGCGACGGGTAGAGCGTGTGTATTCCGGGAACCACGTTTCGAAGGCCCCAGTATTAAAAGCGGTTGACATGTCGAAAAGTTCCCGCGGGCAACCCCTGACATCGGTTCCCCTCCTCCCGCCCCTGGCTTGGGCCAGACCACGAAGTCGGTGGACCTTGTGCTTCTTGAAACTGCCTAGAACCTCAGGTCGGCTATCACAATGACGATGAGCTGACGGGCTTGCAGTTACTTACTGACAGTAGAGACATGCTGCGCGACGAGAGTGGGAAAAAGAGGGAGGGGGGGGGGCGAAATGGGAGGCGTGATCGATGACAGCTTGATCGGTAATCGGGGTGACGACAGGGTCACAGCTGTGGCTTGCACCAGGATTGCTGTCCGTATGGTGACGGGACATCCTAGAAAGTCAAGCGCCTGTGTGTTAGGTGCGTCGCCAGGTTAGCCAAGGGGCATGCTGGGATATCATGGAAGTATCGCCAGTTCGGAATCATATGCTACTGCAACCCGGCACCTTGATGCGTGAATGTAGTTGTGGTCATTGTCGTCGATTGTTGGCGCTGGAAGCTTGAAAGAAAAGTGGGACATGGCTGGTCAACTCTTGCTTAAACGAACTTCTTGACTCAAACTCTCGCAGTCCCCACACACCCCCACCGTCACTTGAGTTGCTGCTGACACGCAGTTCTACAGTACCCGCCACCAACAAGAAGCACCCACACACTACTGCAGCATGCATGCATGTGCTCAAAGTGGCGACCGGTAAAGAATGATGACCAGTGACCATGGAGGCTCCCCACTCACTCCGTGACGGTCTAACTATCACAGACCTCACCACACTGTCCGGTGGTGTGGTAAGTGTTCCAAATGTTACAAGCGACCCTTGCCTACTATTGCCACGGGCGCGATGACAGGTCTCGAACTACCTACCAGCAAGGGTCGAACTGGGCGAGCTGGGCAGCTGAGGGGCCCAGCAACTTGCCCGTCAACATGCAATCTACACCTGCGCTAGAGCAAAAGTCCATCCACGTCGAGGTTCTCAAAGACCGACACCAGATAGCTCGCATATGTCGGCTCCGGTGTGCAAATCGAGGAGACCCAACATTTCTAGTTGATGAGTCTAAAGCAATCCCAGGTTGGTCAGGCTGCTCTTTGCGCCTTCGGAAGATAAGTTTGGCGGCAGGTGTACTCTTCTCAGCCTGGTCAACGTACTCATCAGACTGCAGCGGGGAGTCACAGCCGGTTGTCTTAATCGATAGCTGGTGCTATGTGACTGAAACATGAAGACTTCCCATCCGGTACGGCCCAAGAAAATAGGACCTTACGGGGAAGGATTTCCAAAATGATTTGTCTTGCGAGCTGCAGCTCACCGCATGCCGTCGTGCGCGTTTTGCTCATTGCACGAGATGTACGTCATACTGACTGGGTGACTATGAGGATCGATCGAATGGGCTTCCGGAAGGGGACAGCCAATAGTGAAGCAGTGGAAGGCGTAAACGCCCTCTGCATTGCTTCCTGTCCACAGAAAGCGTTACGTTCTGTGGTACCAGTCCTTGGGCGCGGATCGTCGCCTGCTCGAGGTCTGGTTCAGGCGCCCCAGACTGCAGCGTGAAGCTGTGGGACATCGGGACTGGACTTCCGGCCCAGAGAATAACAACAGAGGGGGCGCGTACTCTGAACTTGTTGCTGCGCCTCGGGTAGGTTACAGTGTCTTAGGCAACGTCGTCCGTGCTGTTCGGGCCTTCTCTTGAGGATCGACGTTGGATGTGGGAACCTGGCGCGGAGAAGAGAGGTCGACCGGCCAGGACGCCGCGAAGGAATCCGGCGGCGAACCGTCCAGCGCTGTACTGCCAGCGTGAATGAGAGGTACTCTGCGGGGAGTCAGCACACAAGTCGAGAACCAGGAGTCTCCCAAATGCCGGTCTGTGGGGCAGTACCGCGGTTTCGAGGTTACTGCGTAGCGATGCCCCGTTACATGAGCATGTGTCACCAGCCACCGCGACTACATCTGCCGGTGTGGAGCGTGATCGCGTGTTTCCCCACGGCTCCAGGAGGCTTCCGTGTCTGATGTTGGTGCTAATCAGAGAGCCTAGTTGCAGTAGCGAGAATGGGACCCCGGTCCTAGCTGGGCGCGCTGGGGTGCGGTCTACGGTCGATCCAGTGAGCGCATAACATTGGGCTCCTTGCTGGACGAGCTAGCGGATGTGGTGCCGTGACCGGTCCAGTACCTGATCCGTAATCTGGAGGACCTGTGAGCCAGGAGCGTGGGCGGTGCAATGAGGCGAGAAATGACAGCGGGCAGCAAAGGTGTGCGGCGCATGTGAGATGGAGTGACGCTGTCGGCGGCGTGGTTGCCCGGATTCTTGGCCTCGGGGATGATGGCTGGAAGGGGACTGGTATGGTCGACGACGCATCGGAGCTGGCATCTAGTCTCGGAGACCAGGGGGGCCCCTCCTGTCACAGCTCTTAAGGTATTTCCAGAAGTGTCTAGCTGGCGTCAGGGGTGGACCCTTGATCCTGGCCGGCCTTGTTTACTGACTCTGCATGCGTCGCGATCCTGGGTTCGTGGCGGACCCCCAACGGATGCCGATCTCAGCCATGGGTTGAGCTGGCTGGGTGGACCTTGGAAAGTTCCACCGATCGGTACGTACTCCGTTCCCGAGCGGTGCTGAGGCCGAGTCATGCTGGAGAGCGAGGACCACCAAAGCAGCAGGCAGGACACAGGCACTGAGCGGCTCCTCGCTGGGGCTAGAGAGTCGCAGGAATCGGCCCAAACGTGCTAGATGTGGCTGCGACGGGTGCCGGCGTGAGGCTGTGGGGCGGGCGGCGGGGAGAGATCGCGGAGCCGAACGGACGAGAGTGCTGCCGGCCGTGTGTATGTGTGAGTGTGCGAGGATGGATGGATGGCTGAATGGATGGATACACCATCTGCAAGGGCCGGACGCGATTGGGCGTGGCAGATGACATGACACGATCCTGCTGAGCTGTGCCTTGTTGGAACTGGAGCCCCGACCGATGCGGCAGTTGCCCTCCATCCATGGATGTCTGCTCCATGCAGCTGCTCCAGTCTGTGCAGCAGCTGCCCGCCAGGCGCCCTGCAATCTCGAGCTTCACCGTCTATCAACCTCAGACACCCCATCGGCCGACTCACGGCCCGTGGCCCGCCCGACAACACTCTCGGTCGTGCCTCGCTGCATGGCGACATCCTCCCGGCAAGCACCCGCCCGGCACCAGCCCTGTGCAACTTGACTTTGCCCTCTCTGCACATCAGATGAGGCCGAGCGCAGCGCGATCGGTTCCAGGATCTTCGCCGCCATGCTCCTCCATGTCCTACTCGCAACGCCGGCGCCGTGCTCGGGCGGCACTTGCTTGACCTGCTTGCTTCCCGTCACTCCGGACCAATCGCAGACCGCGAGAGCGCCAACCTCGACAGCTCTCGACGCTGATCACGGGCCCCAGAGATGGAATGTCGGCCTTGGCTTCCGAAGCTCTCCCTAAGACGATAATGCATGTCCAAAGTGTATGGGGTACAGCAACGGAGAGCAGCACTCGCGCCATCGATAGTCCATGATGCGATTGGATGCTCGTTCAGGCGGTCGGTCAGTTTGTGTGCTCCGACAAACGGCAAAACCCCGCCAGCAAGCCACCTGTATTGGTGCCAGTGTCTCGGGTCTCAGCTTGACAGCTCGATCTGCTGGCGAATATTGCAAGATCTGTGTAGCATACCAACTTGGCAAGCTGCATAGGACAAGGACGGCATTGTGAAGTCCAGGCGTGGATCCCACCCCTTACTCTGAATGTGAGGGCCGGCACATCCGCTCTGACCAAGAGAAAACCTCTGTCGATTCACACGGCCAAGCGATGTAACACATCTCGTCAACGAGATCGCTCCATGTATGACTAGCCAAGCAAACACCACTACACTGCTTCGCTTGCTCGTGGCGCTCGTGCGGTCTCACGAGCAGACTTTGTGGACACCATGACACGACATGTTCTCGAAGAACATCAAACCGTTACAGAAGCACTGCAGATTACCCGACGCGTCGTGGTGGCCGTTCCATCTCGCACCATGCACAACATGGTGGCTCGAGCCAACATTGGCTACGACACAGCTTCGAGTGCGGGGCTGCGCTGTGCACTAAGGAGTGCGGTTGAAACGCAACAAGCACGAAACAGCCGAGTCATTGTTGTTCTTCAGCGAGCGTAGCCTTCCCGGGATCTTTCGTAAATGGGCAAGCTCTGCTCTGTTGTGTTGCACCGTACCATGCTGCAGCGGTGCATCCACTGATGGCACTTTTCACGCTAATGCTTGATGTCGCCCGATGAGAGCTCAGCTCCGTGCCGACAGTTTCCTGTATATTACGCCTTATTAATCCGCCATGTACGTTTGCATTCTCCTCATTCGGAGCAAGATCTCTTACCACTGCGTAAACTCCGCAGCCCTATGGAGCGTGAGCAAGCTACTTTAGCCCACATGCGGAGTGCCAATCACCGGTTGATGAGTGCCTGTTTGGCACTGGCGCGCAGCATAATATGGCCTTGATTGATTAATTCGAGAAGTGGCCTGACTACGGTCTACGGTTCACGGTTCCCACCCCGAAGCTGTCAATGGGCCATCCCTGCCGCCATGCTCTCCAGGTGGGAATGGGGGTTCTCGAACGGCACTGCCCTACCGGGGCCGCGCTGGGCGTGTGCGCAGTGCAAAGGCAGGCAAGGGACATCCTGGGGAGGGGGGCGTGGTTCATCCTGTCAGTGGAAGCCAAAGGAGTCCTTATGATAGAGGTGACGAGATTGTTGACATGGGTCTGTCTTGCTTGTTGTGTCTTGGCCACAAGGATGCTCCGTACGACGAAGGCAGCGACTCGTCTTCACGCACCCCCCCCCAGCACCCATGGGGGGGGTTGAGAAGACCCCTACGCAGTCCAGCTGCGATCCACGGTGATCTGATCGACCTCGCCTGCCTTGTTGCAACACTGCAGTCCCTGTGCTTGTACAGCCCCAGGCAGGCGGCGGCCCTGTCAGCCTGTCAGTTAGCACCCGCGATCCTAGAAAGCTCGCACATGCACGTCCCCTTCGAGCTGGGCTGCTACACAATATGCACCAAAACTGGGAGCTCTTGTTACCCCGTAATCCACACTGCGCGGGGCCGCCGCTGCCGCCGCCGCTGCGGCTCGGAGACGAGCTTCAACGACCGTCATGCGCTGGAGATGGTGGCCCGCCGCCCAGTATGCATTGCATCCTTCGGACATGAGCATTCAATTCCCATGCCACGGGCACCGCATCGTGGTGCTGGAGCCGGGGCTGATGAGCAAAGGCGCAGTAGCACTAGGGGTCGACTCTGTACTTTGTGGGGGGTGAGAGACGCAGCAACCTCAAAGAGCGAGTAGTATGTGGTACTGTAGCCACACCATCGCCCGGGAAACAGCGACGATGCGACTGCACTTGATTTGACACGGCGTGGCGAAACGGATGGAAAGCTTGTGGGCAGCAGGAACCTGGACTTGTCAACTCCTGCCAGTGCAACAGTGGCGCTCCTCTGGCCTTTTCTGATGGGGACCTCATCTCCGAATGTCACGCTGCTGGGCCTCCGTCCTGCAGCGACTTGCCTGCTCGGAAATGTTTATATCACGAGGGTGATATAAGGGCTTCTCTACTCACGGCACTTTCCTTCGTGCGCGGCAAACTGCCTGCGACATGCCCGAGTTGTAGTTCCTGGCCCGCCACTGTGACCGGTGCTTGGTGGCGGCGGCGTGCAGAGACCAGATCCGGTATTATGCCCCGCAAGGTCATCGTATCGTCGGTGATATCTGCATGCGAGGCAAAGATCAGTGGAGGGGGTCGTGATCTGATCGGGATGGCGGTCAGAAAAGTTCCTCAGGTGTACCTGACTGTGCCTGACCCGAGCACCGGCTCCGCCAGGCTCGGGTAATAATTTAGGTTCGAGGTACCCGTTGTTTTTGACAACCAGCAGCTACCTTGGAAGCCCTTCCCTTCCCATAGGACTTTGGCTTGTGACAATGTCACAACCCTTGACGGAAATGACAACTACCCGGTAGCTTAATACTGAGCGGCAAGCAAACGCAACCACAACGCAACCCCCCCTCCGTCCACCTCTTATTTTGCGCAAGTCCCACAAAAAAGGACGACAACCCGACCCATGCCTTCCTTTACCCGATCAGCCCTATAACACGCCTGAGTTAAGAGAAGCGGCCATGGGACGGGTCCTGCTCCCGTACTGGGGCTGCACATCAGCGTTGGAAATCATCCTGGCATCTAAGGACGCGGGCCAGGTATATCGCATCACAAGCCTAAACATACTGCGGACACACGACACGCAAGCTCCCCCGCCCCCCCACGTTGGCCCGTTGAACAAGGACGAACAGAGATCAAGATCAACATACAGTACGTACGGAGCATATCATGAACTTGTATAGAACCAGAACCGACCTGTCACCGAGCTTCTTGTTACATGGTCGCGCCGCATCGCACCCCCCTTCCATTTTCAAACACATGTCCGTCACAAAAATTCCCCGAGTCTCAGGGGACCACTCACATGCAGGCACGCCCCCTCTCTGCCTTGACGATCGACCGTCACAACCAAGAAAACTGGGAACTTTGTCGTTGTCGATGCAACAGCAACCACGAATTCAAGACCGCTTTCGGAAAGCTTCAGCTCGCTCAAAGCGGCTCTGTCTGCAGAAGATCCAGGGACCCTCACCCGGAAGAGAACGACAATCCACAAGGGCGGTCGCTTGGGGGACGTCATCCCCTGGTGCTATATGCTTCGGACTATCCGCGGTGTTTGTCTTTGGTGGTACGTAGGACAGCGTAGTCTCGTACCGAGCGTCGACCTCGCGAGTCGTGACCTTGGTGCTTGCCCCCTATTCACACTGGTGGACTGGACGTTGCCGTACGCGTACCACATATCCACAGCATCTCCACTTGATGTGTGTTGCGGTGGGAGACGGGACCAGCAACACGACACGACACAGCACAGGACAGCACAGCGCGAGACGACCCTCACATGCAACTCGGCCGCAGCACAGCGCAGCCGGGTCCACGGGATATTCAGTAATCATCAAGAATGCCTGCGACAATCTGACCATCATCTACCGGCCGGGCCCAGTCCCCGCGCTGTGCCTTGTACAGGTGCCCCTCCTCCGGTCGGTACGGCCCTGTCTACGCGCGGGGACCTGCATCTGCCCAGTCCCCCCATGATCGGTGGCCAGGGACCGCCATGCCATGCGTGGCTGCCGGCCCCCGGGTGGATTTTGCGCCTCGGAAAGGAAGCAAGCAGCACGAACTGGCCAGCCACATGTCAAAAGAGTCCTTGGACCCCGTCAGTCACAAGCCTCACTGCAGACCCCCGACCGCTCTGGTCTGGCTGAGCCTTATGTGCCATTGCATGTGGCGCACCACCACCCCCGAGATTAGGAAGGCACCACAGGCGTCCATAGCAGCCTGTGATATGCCGCCGCCGCGCAGCTGAAAGAAACACACAACACATGACATCTGGTCCCGGTATCGCTCTCCCTGGAGTGTGGCGTCGGATGCTATAGCGCACAGGGCCAGCCCGCGCAAAAACAACACGCAGCCCATATGCATGCACTCACAGATCGGTCAAGCCATCGACATGCAAGCCCGCCCGCCTTCAGCAGCAACCGGTAGCCGGCAGGCACATTGGCGGGCTGTCCACCACCCCCCTGGACGGCGCCACAGCAGCAGCACACACATACCCTGACGCACACACCCAAGAGTGATGAACAGCTTCGACAAGGACGCAACATCAGATGAAAATGAAAGAAGTGTGATGGCGTGCATGCATGGACATGTGCCTACGCTCCAAAGGGACAATATGCAGCGACGAAATCGACCCGACGCCATTGAGCCCATCCATGCCCACCACGGGCGCGGGCGGCGGCAGACACTGCGCACCCGATCCCCCCCCTCGAAAGCCCATGTCAAAGCTGCCACCCGCCCTCTGCACACCAAACTACACACACCGTGTAAAGCATATACGCAGGTTTACACGTATCCGAGCCTCGGGAACGGTTTGTAGTCGGGTTCCTAAAACCCGAGCTAATTACCTTACACTATATCCCCGCCCGTCTTCTCTGACGACGCCCGCCCACGCAAAAGCAAAAATGCGCCCCCTGCACCCCCCAGAAGGAAACCAGTGCTCTCGCAATCGGGAACTTCCCCCCCGCTCTCTGCTTGCAAGTGCATCGAAGCGTGCGGTGTACAGTGCGGCACAGAAATGCACGGTGGTCAAGCTTGTTCACCTGTCGAATCCGGGTGCGAGTTGGATGGCAAGGTGGGGGGGGGGGGGGGGTACGGGCTATAGAGGTTAACTACGTTACCCCAATTGAGCTTAACTATTGTATGGGAAAACGGTCGGGGGTTAGTGTGACGGGGGGGGGGGGGGGGGGGGGGGGGGGGGGGGGGGGGGGGGGGGGTCCTCGGTTTCCCTTGCTGGTTAGGTCTGGACTCTGGAATGGGTCTAGTTCTTGTTGAACGGATGTTGCCGCGACTTCTTTCTTGTCGTTAGCAGGAGAGAGAGAGATCCAAGACACTGACTAGATATTTTGACAGCTCGAGCACACACACACACACACACACACACACACACGCATAACAGACACGGGAAGAAAGGAAAGTTGACTAAAAAAGCAAAAAACGACACAATGGTGGGGGGGGCTGTGCAGTGGTTGAACTGGGGAAGAGGAAGTTTATCTAACGACGTCCGTCTGGACTCCGACTACGCATATCCAAGGTAACTCAAATACAGGAACTTTTTAATTAGGGAGTACAAGAAGGGCCAGCAAAACTTCACAGCGAAAAGGTCCATCACACGCCAGCCACTCCTCGCACTTCGCAAGAGTGACAGTGTCCTGAACTTTATAGAATTCATTATTAATTTAGAAACGACGGCATTCGGGAGCGGGCGAGCACCTGGCGGCAAGCCAGAAGGCCAACAAGCAAACAATAGCTCAACTACCCACGCACCCCGATGTACATACGCACCCTGACGGGGCCGTCCCCACCTCAAGGTCTTTGACATGCGCCTCGTGGCCCTACTTAGCACGCGGCCTACTGTCCAGCTAACGCATGCCTGTCTGCCTGCCCACAGCAAAGGACCGGCGGGATCGGATAGGTATTTTAGTTAGGTGAAGAAGAGGGGCATCTCGGGAACTTCTGGATTCCACGGCAGGTCTTGCCCTAGGGAACTATCCCATGAGGGGGGAAAAGAATGAAAAGACAAAGACATGGACGGGTAATAGTGACGTTGTATGACTCGTATGCGCGGGCGCACGCACGTGTGTGTGTGTGTGTATATGTTGGAGACATTCACCACCACCCCCCCGGAAGAGCCGCAGCCAATACTTGTTGGAGCGTGGAATCTCGTGTGTGTGTGTGTGTGTGTGTGTCTCTGAATGAGACCTGAAGTCCCGCGTTCCAGGCGTCTGGATCTCGCTACCTAAGCGGACGCTTTCACATTGCTCCATGTGCACTCCGTACGGAGGAAAGAGCTCTCCAGTTTTCTTTCCGTGACATTCTTTCCGTGACAGGTCGGTGCTTGACGCTGACTGGCTAGCTCTGTCGGAAATGAGCTTGCCTGTCTCATGCCGGGATGCCCCCACTTCTGGATTCTCGCCATTGTTCATCCAACTCTGCTCTGCATTGCAGCCTACGGCGAGCACGTGACCCCGGACGGGCGACAATGCGCGATGACTGGTTGCTGACACCCGTGCCCAAAGCTCACCTCTCGTTGTGAGGACGGTATAATATGCATTCTGCAGATACGTATTCCGCTGTCACACGCGATGCCGTGGCACCCTTTCCTCTTCCCGTGGCGGTTTGTCTGAGTGTGGTTTCCCCAGGATTGCAAGCCTTCTTATTATCTATTGAAACCGGTGTAAATACAACACACAGGAATGATTGTCCCTTGCACCACCACTCACCGGCTTCCCGCGGGATCTCAGATAAACGGAAGCCGTGTGAGAAAATAAGCAGTAACAAGAAGAAAAATGAAAGAGACAAGCCCGGCTGTGGTGTCAGATCTCCCTGGGAAAGGGTTTCAGATCTAATATATTTGTGCAGAGGACGGGATCTTCTACAACGACCCCACGCGGGCAGCCCCCCTCCTCACGGGACGAACGGCAGAAACAATGGAGAGCTCTCAGACAGACAGTAGTATAGCTAGTTGTCGACACTGCCTCCTCACGTGCTGTCTTGGGCATGCAAGCCACCACCAACACCACCACCACCAACAACACGGGACGGAGGAGAGGACCGCCAGAGACATGTTTCGAACTCTAAAAAAGCTCGATTCAATAAACCCCCAGCCCACGCCAGCGGGCCCGGCCCAGCCCCAATGGAGACCCAACCCGCCTTCCAGAAATGATCAATGCACCGCACCACGCCTACAGACATACCTTTCTCCACGATGATGGGAATAAGCAAACCATCGTGATCTCGAACAGCAGCTGTCATCCCATCTCGCATTTTCTTGCGTCACTGCCCCCAGTCTGCGCGTGGCGTGCTGTGGCGTGCTTTTCGGAGAAACCTCCTTGCTGCTGCATGATTGGAGGATGGAAAAAGTAAAGCCATGACACCGGGATAGAGAGACAGAGGGAGTTGTCTATCGCAAATCGCGGCATGGAATTGGCTTGCGGGTTGGCAGTCCCAGCAAGAGTCAGCAACATGTCAGCAATCCAGTCATCACCGAGAGGAAAGTGCCCTGGTCTGGAGTCGCTCCTATCAACATGAGACAACAATCCATATCCAAGCAACTGGGTGCCACACAAGCCCCTGACGTGTGACTGATTCTTGGCACGAGGAGAACTCAGCATTTAGTCATCCTGCGTGCGCTCTGCACGCGCTGCCCTTCTGACCACAACCTGAGCCAATACGTAGGATTGGCTCTCAGCTTCCATGCATCGCAAATATGACACAGAGGCCGGCGCTGGGCGGGTAAAGCTCTTGGCGCCGCGGCGACTCGTCCAGTGATTGTTTGCGTCACACATCCGCCGCCGAACGTGCCAGACTGAAGCGAAAGACGGGCCTTGACTGCCGTTCCACCATCAATCCCGCCCGTGCATGCTTCTCGAGGAGGAACCTGGATTCGGAAGTATGTCGGCTAGGTCCCTGCCAGCTCCTGCGCATAGGCAGGCTAGTCGAGAACTTATTGTTCGTTTCATCACCCACGATCGAGCTGCTGCCAGGGGCTTTCGCATCCGAAGTATGCGAGCCTGGCTTGGGGCTGTCCCGAGGTGATCGTCCCGAAAACGTTTCAAGGCACCACTCCCAATGACACCCTGTGGCTTCTCCGTACAAGGGTGCGAATTTGGGCCTTGGACGTTCGCTGTGCAAACTTCTCAAAGCAGCAACTAAAGACCACCGACCGGCTCGGGGTGGTCAAGGGTGGTCCCTGACCGAGGGAACAAGAGACAAGGGTAGCCCCTGTTGACGCAACGTACTTTTGTCTTAGTCAGCGCTCAAGCGGATAATGATGGAGATGATTCGTAAGAGCCATCCTCTGTGCCACTGGCACCAAGGAGGAAGGACAGAACCGTACGGGGTATTGGGATCCAAAAGTTCCAATTCCTGTACATCTGACACCAGCCTACCGCTGATGTCAATATGATGATTGCTGGCTCCGCTGCAGTGGCCCGCGAGATTGAGATCTGAGCTGGCTGCGCGACGAAGTGGTGGCCCAAGTTGGGTTTCACGTTTGGCAGTGACTCTCACCCGACTGCAGGATCATTCGTGCACACCTCCGAACTGGCTGGTCAAAGACCCGTGGACTCGACAGGTTTGGGAAGCTCACGAAGATGGCGGCCAAACTATTTGCTGCCGCGAGGGCCGCCCGATGTCCTGGTCGCCGCACAGACCCTGCCTTGCCCTCGGCAGGACAGGCGAGGCTAGTATTGGGCTGGCGGGCCCACTGTCGGACCTGTCACCAGTTGTTGTGGCAGGTCGTAGCGTGCGAGACGGCGGTGCTAGTTCCGACCTGCGCAGTGTGCCAAAGTTCCTACTCGCCTGAGGCTGCACCCCGTCGTGCAGAACCGAGCTGCGCCGTCAAGGTCAGGACCGCAGAAGGTAGAAGATGACCTTGGGCCATTGTACTTGGCGGCCCTAGCAGAGCCGGGGAGGCTAAAATGCTTGGGCGTGGTTGGTGAGTGCCATTGCCCTCTGTATGGGCGTTCCTGACAGATCGCGTAGAAATAGACTTTTGACGGCTCGATGGAGAATCTGCCACGCCAAGCTCCAACATGCGCCGACTGCAGGCCCCGCTGGACGGGTCGCTCCCCTAGTCTGGCTGGTCCAAGGCGTCGGTTCCCTGTCGAGCTGGTGTGTTCCTGCCAGTCCTCGCCGGTACCGAATCCCAGATCTGGCAGGTTGTTGTCAGTCCTGTTGCCGTTGTGATCTCCCTGCCAAGGGAGCACGGTCTTGTCTCCTTTCGACTTTCCTGACGTGCCGTCCTGCCATGTATTGGGATAGTCGGCCTGTCACGGAGTGCGCCGCTCAGCACTGAGCTTTGCCACGGCCAGACCTGCTGATCAGCAACTTCTTGCCATGTTGGGTGTCCCGAGGGAGGCAGGCGCAGCCGCCAGTGTCATCTACGCCAACGGTGCTGCTGCTGTCTGGGCCGCGGTGTCTCTGGTGTCTGTCTTGTCGATCCCTGATCGCCCCGTCGCCTTCCGCAGCGACGGAATGCATGCGAGATCTGTGGTTCCCGCCTCGTGAGCGCTCGAGACTTCTTTCTGTTTCGGGACTAGAGCGGCCCGGTGAGTGCCGAACACAGAGACGGAGGCTCGAGTGACCGCGACCACTGACTACTGACACGGCGGACACGTCAGCGCTCCCAGGCGACGCCAAAGCACCCCGAGATTGTCGGCGGCTGGTGGCATTGTGCTGCGGTCGTGCAGACAGAAAGACTGCGTGGCCGGATTGGCTGTGATCCGGTTGCATCGACCTGTGCCCACCCACATGCGTGACCCGCGGCCCTGGCACGGCCCCGACCAGTGACCATACGCGAGTGCAGCTGTCAATTCCATCGTACAGGACTGGATGGTGCCGACAACCATGCAGTGCACTTTACGATCAAGGAGGCCCGCTGACCTGTCATGTTCCACGTCCGCCCTCCACCACTGCTGCCAGCTCGTGCTGCCGACCCTCCCTCGGGGAAGCCTCCGCAGTTGCGTACGCACGTAATGCGGGTTCTCGACCGCCTGCCAGGGGTCTTTCCGGCCCTCGAGTCTTGACCGGTGCCCCGCACGCCCACTTGCGAGATGACATGTGCATGAGCTGGGCATGAGTGTGGTCATGTCGGTATGTACTGATCGGAGACGGCCGACGACAGCTCGAGTGGGCCAACAGTAGCTCAGGCGGCCTTTTAGCTTCCCCGCCAGGCTTGCCACCTGGTGAGGACGAGGGAGGCAGGTCTGGTTCTCGCGCGCTTGTTCACGGTGGGTGGGTGGATGGGTGGATTGGCGGACGGGTGGATGGGTGGGTGAATGAGTGCAATCATGATTCGAATGAGTGAGTGCGGCAACAGGCGCATGTGCCAATGGTTGACACCGGACCACTGCAGGTCATCGACTGGATGGTTTCGCCGTGGCGGACAAGGCAGGCGCGGCGTGTGGCATCCTGCAGCAGCCCGTGACTGATGGGAGGAACAAGGGCAGCCACTGTGCTTGACCTCGTCTAGATCAACATGGCAGGAAATGACGCACTAGCACTGGCGCCGGAAGCTACCCTACGGTACGGTACCTTAGCTCTCCGTAAGGCTTGCGTGTTACTACGCGTATCTGCCACACGAAGGATTGGCGGCGACAACAGTACAGCATAATTCCGCTTAGCCTGCCAGCGATCGGCGGCTCCTGCAGCACCAGAGTCTTCAGTCGGAACCTGTGTGGGGGGGTGCAGGCCTCGCAGGCGTCGTCTCTTCCAACCTTTCGGAAGGTTGCGCAATAGGGTAGGTACCCTGTAGCCAGGAACCGCCTGGCGGTGCGGTGCGGGCTAACGTCGAAGAGGAAGTCTTCCTACAGAGGTGGGGCTGCTTGACCCAGCCCGAGCCAAGCCATGGCGGCGAGACTTCAGTCATCTGGAAGCATCATGGAAGCATCACTGAGCTGAGGGAGGGGCCCTCCACCAGATCGCATACGCAGTACACAATAGGACATGAGTTGCCGAGAGGCTCACTCTGTTGTCTGCCAAGGAGGGCTGTGTCGAGGCTGGACCCCCAGTATACGTCAGACCCGATAGAGTTTTTGGCTTTCCCGCCGAAGGAGTCGTCCCAAACGGTCTTGTGTTCCTCGAGAAGCGGACGATGCCGGGCCCATGACCTCTCGTCCCGGGTAGAGGGGAGGCGGCGGTTAGACTTCGCTGGTTGACAAAGACTGCGTGGCCCGCAAGCCTCAGCGGTCCCGCCAGCCTGGGACTGGGCTGTCATCGCTTGTCATTGGCTTCGCCGGCGCATCTAGCACTTCCTGACTAGCACAGATTGTGTGTTGGCCTGGTTAGACATTCACCTGCACGGCGTCCTCCGTACACAGCGGCGGTAGGGCCGGCGGGGAAAAGGTTTGAGATGGCTTGGCTGGCCGCCACCCGCACCAGAGACGTCAACTCGCGCTGAGCTGCCCACCTTCGCCCACCACCATTACCACGGATTGGCTTTCCGCGATTCGACAACCTTTTGGCGGTTCTCGATTTTCTTTCCCAAACTGTGGTTAGCTCGCCCGCCGGCCGGCCCTATTGCGCACCTTTGTCTGCTGGACAGACGTCAGCGCTCACGGCGGTCGTAAATCTTGCCCGAGCGGTTCCTGGCAGGAGCGGTAGTTGACTCGACCGGTAGTGCCACCCAGGGCACTGGGATGAGCACTTCTTTTGAGTTTCACCAGAACAACTCTGTGACGCTCCCCGTTGGCGGCACTCTGTAGGCATCGGCTTTTTGTCTGCGGAGACGACCGAGTCTGGAACCCGTGAACTCGCAGCTCTGTTCTGGTAGTGTCCCGCCAGCGACCCGACGGTGCGGTCCTTCTCTCTGGACGACGCCTGCCCCAACGACGTTGCCGTCATCCCCCAAGGACTTTCCACTCTGAGCTGGTCTGACTGGCTGGTAGGCAGGCAGGCGCCTGAGCCGGCCATCGCTGGTGTCGACACATGCAAGCAATTAGCCCTACGCAGTACGACTGCCACGCACGCACCAACGGCCGAGAAGCTGCTTTGGGAAGTCCGCCGGCGGTTGATGGGCTGGCGGTTGAGATGAAGTAAAGGCATCCTTCAGGCGAGAGAGACGAGTCGATACATTATCAGGGCGGTGATATAGCTGATCATGGTGCTGGCCGGTCGGCACTGTGACCGTTTCGGCTCCTGAGCCTGATCCTCTGCCGTGAGGACTGACAGCTCTGCTGGTGGACGAACTTATGCGCCCGCAGGGGTCGGTTAGATCGATCCTAGGCCCCCGTCGCTGTGCATTGGATGCCATCGGGGCATTTTTAATGGCCTGGCATCCCATCCGAGGGTAGAGCGATGGGGGCCTTGTCGCATCACGCATCGCGTCACTGTCGGGTGCGGAGGGGTATGTGCAGCATCGTCTTTGCTGCGACTGTGCCAAGGTGAGGCCTAAACTCGAGGAGCTAGCTTCGACCTGCCCTGTCGCCGAACGGGGTGTGCATTGGCTGCTACGGTCACGCCCATGCCGGCGTGCACGCATCGCCCGCACCCTTCACCCTGACGCAGGCCTGACATGACATGGGCGGCCAGGACGGACGGAGTTGCAGCTCACGAGAAAGGGGAGGGAGAGACCCTGGCAGATGCCTCGACTGCGTAGTTAGGGTTCCTGTCCCGGCCGTGCATGGCATCGGTGCGTTGCTCTCTTTGCTGACCTCCCCGAGACGCGCGTGAGATGCTGTCACGATGCCGTGGGCTCGGGTTGTGGTCGCGTGGAGACAATCGAGGTACTGCCCTGCCCTTACGGCCCCTGGGGACCAAGACCTGGTCGTCCCTTCCTCCGGCTGCCATGCCCGCCGCCCCAGGCTTTCCATTCCGCGTGGTCTCTGCTGCTCCTGTCTCGACCTGTCGACACAGGCAACGACGCCGACGACGGCAACAAGACGCCCAGCAGAGAGACAGTCGGCCCTCTGTCCGTGAGCCCGCATGAGGAGACGCCACCGGCACCAGGGTACCATGCCTGTGGAGAGGGTGGGCGCACCTGCAGAGCCCTGTCCAAGGCGCCGGTAAAAGTACCACGGGCCCTGCGACGAACTTTGTTGCCATCCCACGGCCGACGACATGGCCCTGGGACACGCCACGGGGCGCGGCCAGCCTCGACGACGAAGATGCGACTAGAAGTTCCTATGTCATATCCTGGTCCCCGTCCCCAGCGTGCAGCCCCGGAGCCCCATCGCTGCTGGGCCCACCCCTGCACCCGCCACGCTACAGCACGTTCGTCCAGCATCCCCTAGTGCAAGAAGTACTTGGCCGTTGATGCAGCGCCGCCCGCTCCACTCCACTCCAAGTCCCAGTTCGACTGCCCAAGACCTGGGGCCACCCGCCGGCCTCGACAACTTCATTCATAAGCACAAGCCCGCCCGGCACTCATCGCTCGTCCAGATTTACAGATACTCTCAAGACGTCTTTGCATCATCCGGACACCAAGTCACTTGCACACCACCTAGAAAAAAGAACAGACTTCGACAAGGAACACTACTTGTATCCTATCAAAGACACTTTCACCATCAGCCCGACCCATCAGCGTCCACGTCAGGATAGATACTTCATTTTCGGCTGTCGCCAAAGTTCAGTCGTCAGCAAGGAGAGGCTTTGTCATGTTATGGAATATCGCCCTCAACAGCACCTACTCCGAATAGACACCCACAGCCACCACCACCACCACCACATCACATCTGACAAGATGTCCACCCTCACCATGTCGGCGCCTCAGCACCACCTCGCCTTCCACAGAGAGTTCTCATGGCAGGAGCCCCGCCCGCACCAGACTTACAGGCCACAGGACGAGTCTGCCAAGGTGGCACTGCCCTCTATCCGACAGGTATGGCCTTTCTCGTAACCCTTTGCCACGCCTTGCCCCGACTCTAGCTAACCCGGTATGCAGGCATTCCCAGAGCTTCAGTTGCAGATCCAGCAGGATCCTTCGTCACGCTCATCGACCACAGCCGCCATCTCGCCTGCCACCTCCCCAGGATACATGTACTCGACTGGCAGCATCAAGCGGAGACGTCCATCCGCCGAGAACGACAGGGAGGACGAGCTTTCCAGCAAGATCCCTCGCCTGTACGAGGGCGCCCAGATTCTGTCTGCCCGCCATACTTCCCCCCCCAGACAATCATGGCACGAGACACACCCCAGCGTGCTCAAGAGCGTCGTGCCCGCGCCCCAGCCAGTCAAGCAGATCGAAGGCCGAGCAGAGCCAGAATCCAGGCCTACACTGCCAAGCCTGCCTCATCTCACCTTTGATCGCCGGACCAGCGACCTGCCTCGCCTAGGAAGTGTCTCTGGCGATGACTATGCCAACGACTCCATCAGAAGAGCAAGCCTCGTTCACTCCATGAGCCAGCGTGACACTCTACCTCAGCAAGAGCTTCGCTCCTCCAGTGCCAACTATGATTTTCACTCCATTCACCGAGGCCAGTCCGCGACTGTCAACCCTAGCCACCCGCCATACGAACGCACTCCCTTCACATCTGGACCGTATACCCGTCCCTACCACCGCGATCCTTATATGCGTATGGGTGAGCTCGGGATGTCTCAAGGCATTGAGAACAAGCAGCGCAAGCGCCGGGGCAATCTTCCCAAGGAGACCACGGATAAGCTCAGGGCTTGGTTCGTTGGTCACCTGCAACACCCTTACCCGACCGAGGACGAGAAACAGGACCTGATGAGGCAGACTGGCCTGCAAATGAGTAAGTCGAGCCCACCCTAAACGCTTTGTGGCGTAGAGTCGTTCTAGAACAACTCTGAATACGGGCGGACTGTGCAACAAAGCCAGACTGCCGCGACGGGGTAGAGTTCAGACCAAAGCTAACAAGCTCGACCACTAGACCAAATCTCCAACTGGTTCATCAACGCACGCCGTCGCCAGCTGCCCACCATGATCAACAACGCGCGGGCCGAGTCCGATGCGATGAGCAGCCGAGAGAATGACGACAGAATTCTCCCCTCCACTGAGCGAGATCATTTCGCCAGCGCCAAGCGCTCTGCGGGCCACCTCAGCGATGGTGAGGGGAGCTTGTACGACGAGGAGGTCTCTCATCATGTGAGGTCATCTCACATCCAGCGCGGCAGCGTCTAATTATTTCGTGCCTGCTCAACGCCAGTGCAGCAGCACGCACAACCCTTCCTATCACAACCTTTCTCCGCATTACGTCGCCGGGCGTGCTTCGACAATGTCGGACTACATTAATTACTTCCCTACCTAAGCTCTACCGCACTGGCGCCACCCTATCACAGGTGTTTCGACCTTTCGATGTCCCGCTCATAGACACGCGGGAGCGGGAACTTTTACCATGCACTACCCTTTTGTCCTTTTACACATGCATCAAGCGACTGGCGTTCTGGTGGTCTGTTTTATTCTCTTTCGTTTCCAGGGAGGTTACACAAGCGTATGTTCACACACGGAGCCTTTTGCACACACAATAGAACCGAGTCCATTTTGGGAAACATTTTGCGGGATCTCCCCCAAAAGGATTGACTCGTTCACACGGAGGGCGGCGTTTCGTCTATTTAGCATTTCGGGAAGAGGGGAAAGACCTGCCCTTTTCTGCCAGCTAGCCAGCAGGACGGTGTCTCACGGCGCCCGTCCTTGGCGATTACATTTAAGAAAAAAGAAATGAAGACCAACATCAAGACATGCTTGACGCAAACACTAAATCTTCCGCTTTACGTGCTCTTGTTCCCAGCGACATGTCCCTCTCCGCGCTTGTGTCCCAGTCTGCTGAACTCGACTCGCAAGTGTGGTTTGCGTCTGACAGATGTCATTTGCACCAGCGGACCAATCATATCACTGACATTTGCAAGTGCGGAAGCAAGGACCCCCCCTCTTCATGGGTGCGGCCAGAGCTCTGGAACCGCCAGTACATACTGGTACTGGTTGGAAAAATAAAAATTCCCGTGCGGAGCCTCACAAATGGCCGGAATGCCCCTGCTGACCTGACATGTCGACTCGCAGGTGCACCGCACCCAGCCCAGGCCGGTCCAGCCCGGTTGTGTGGTCGTGTCTCATACGAAAGGGCTCTCGTCGTTCGGGAGGGTTTATCCTAGCCTGCTGCGCCTCGACTCTTTGAGGGCCGATCGTCGGCAGCACCAGCAGCGTCAGGGTCTCTCTCCATGTGTCAAGTGAAAATGTTGGTGGTGGTGCACGGCGGTGGGTAGACGAGACCGAGCGACCAAAGGGGACAAAAGGACCTCTTTGAAACTTCTCGGTCCGGGGTAATTAGCTGAGGATTGCAGCCCGTTGCCGATCTGGGAAACCTTTCAAAGCTCGCCGGCAGATTGGCTCGTGTGTGTGTGTGATCTTCGAGGATCAAGGCTTCTTTGGGGGTGCGGCTGTCGTAGCGGGCACGGACGACAGCTGCGTCCCAGCCGAGCCAGCCTGCCCGTGGCACTGGTGGGTGCAGATGCAGATGCAGATCGTGGTGCAAGTGCCAGGCTCGCCGCCAGAAACCAGCGGCTGGCTGCGGGACCGCCCAAAAGTTCTTTTGCGCTGCCGCCAGCCTGGAATTCCTCAAAGTTCCTGGCTGGTGGAGGAGACCGGACCAGCGACCTGACCTGACACCTAAAGAGGCACTGGTGGAATGGAAAACCGGAGTCAACTAGCGCTCCAGAGAGGGCACCCAACGTCGCGTCACCCTTGCGTTAGCTCAAAACTCTATTGCTCTCCTTGCGGACGGCGCGGGCCCACCGACCTTCGCGGCGGCCTTGGCCGATCGACGCTTTGTCGCCTTGTCTTCTCAGTTCTGCCCGGCACCAGCCACTGCGGATGGTTGGTCATTGGAAACCACTTCGACCAGTCTCGCCGTTGCCATCGGCATTCACCAGGGGATCTTCACCCGTTCGGGCTCGACCAGAACCCTGTTGGGCCCTGTTGGGGACAGGATTTTTGTCCCTACTCGCCAGCCTTTGTTCTGTTTTCCCCGGACGTCAATCGTAAGGCGGGTGTCGATCCTGCTCGTGTCGCGAATGCGGCAGCTAACCTACCGGTGATACGTTGCCCTCCCTAGCCTCCATACGCAGAAGCGCCCCGCGACGACCGCGGATCGACAAATGCTGGACGGCTGGGCCAACAACAAGTCGAAGCAGTGCCACTCCGGACAGTTGACCGTGCCGTGAACTGTTGCTGTCATCGCCACCATGTGGGTGACGAAACCCTGCCTGTGACCCCTGGCCATGGTTGCCACGATTCCGTGTAATGACAGGAGAGGTCGAAATCCGGGGTTCTTCTTGACCTTGTCGAGCTTGTCACCCTCTCACCCATCGTGGAAAGCATAGTGTCGCGATGGGGGTTCCCTCATCCTCAAGCCCGGCAATTGTGCATTTCAAATTCTCTCCGCCAGTAACGAAGAAGGGAGAATCCCGGGAGCATTGTCACTCTCTCCATGATCATCAGTGGCTTAGAACGGGCCG
Source organism: Microdochium bolleyi (assembly GCA_001566295.1). NCBI lineage: Eukaryota > Fungi > Ascomycota > Sordariomycetes > Xylariales > Microdochiaceae > Microdochium > Microdochium bolleyi. The sequence goes on from KQ964245.1 coordinate 3,615,764, forward strand.
AAATCGCAGCCACGATCTTGATCTGCAGAAACAATCCGCAAGACGGCCTGTCGACTATGTTCCGAGGGTCCGACACGCCGGAACCACGCAGCCGACTGCCCAGGCAGAAAGAACGCCAGCCAATCTTCCCAAGGTACGTTGAACCATTCGTAGCGCAGAGACGGACCGTCATATAACAAGTGACCTTACTCTTAAAGGCAGTTCTGTGGTCCCTCATGCAGCTGGTTTATGTCCACGCGAGACGCGAGATTGGCAGGCGGAATCAGGCATTGGTATCGTCCATGTAGCGGCGGCGTGTGCAGGATATGCAGCGCTAGACTAGAGGTGCTGCTGCTTCCCTGTACAGGCCGAAATTTCACCGTGGTTGTGCCCAGCTCACCCAGGAGGGAGCGGATGATCAGTGACGGGCGTCGGATGCGGTCGTTACTACAAACCTTCTCTCACAGCGATTTGGTCTGTAGAGTGCAGAATTGCGTCGCTGCAGGCTACACTATCACTCGGATGCTCGAAAGGGTCCCTCCTTCGTGTTGCTGTCCTGTGGATACGATATCGTAGCTTTGGTGGCAGGACCTGCTGCATCTGCCAGTCGGTTTGCTGGCGCCTGTCTCGGACATTACTCGAACCTGTCTAGAGACCGTTACTGAAAGCCGGGCGAAGGGGTCCCGAGCACCAGGGCTCTGGGTATTCTGGCCGCTGCAGAGATGATGTCAGGCCGGCAAGGATTGCCTATTCTCAGGAGCGGTAGAGTCTAGACAACAGCGCTCAGTAACGGGGTCGGTCTCAAGGGTTCTGCCTCAGGCCTGAGCAGTCGTTGATATGAAGCTAGGGTGGAATGACGTGGGCGGCGAAACCTTGAGGCGCTGGTGTCGCCCAGGCACGCGGTATGGAATCCGGGATACCTACGCGTAAGGAGTGTGGACCACGATCTGGGCCAGAGAGGTCCGAGGGAGCTTTTAAGGTTGGGATCCATCTGGGGAGTCTTGACCCAAGAAGGCAGGAAACAGCGATGCTAGTGACGGCTTCAGGGCTCACGTCGCCAGCCTGGGTTGCCCAGATGGTGCTAAGGCCGTCCAAGATGCGCTATGGAGTCCACCTGACAGCTCGGCGGGCAGGCTGAAGACGATCTGATCTGTCACGGGCCAGGTGCTCTTTGGACAATCTCTGCCACACGGCTGAAGCCTGAAGATCGCAAGGTCGTTCTCTTTCCGGCGGCGGCTGGTGGGGCCATGGGCGACGTGCAGTGTCGGACGCCAGCTCACTGCGGATATTGCATCCCTCCTGGCGATGAATGTCGGACTGCGTGCGCGTAGCTTGCCCAATATTGCTGAAGATGGAGGAGTACTCGGTACACTTGAACGACGGAGTCGTCAGCCTCTCGGCAGGTGGGGGCTGCTGGAGGGCAGGCACGGTGCATTGCCTGTGTTTGGCTAGCTGGACGACGAAGCTGCTTAGGTAATCGTCCGCTGAGAGCGCGCACCGCGGGAGACGGGCTTGAGGCTGCACCAGGTGCCTCGCCAGAGACATCGCAGCGTCGTGGCACCCACGAGTATCATTCATGCCTTGCAGCTGCCGGTCCGCGCGACGCCGCAATGCCACCCGCCTGCACTCAGAGTAGATAGCGACCGACACTGCCTGCCCGGCCCTGGCCCCCTGTCCGGCCTCCGCCCGCCTACACGGCCCGTCCCCGGTTCCGCCATGTCGGCCGTTGATGACGGCCTCGACGGCGCTCCCTCCGGCGATTCTCTGGTGCGACTCCGGCCCCAGCCCCGGTGTATGCGCCGCCTTGCTGTGCATGCTGACCTCCGAGTAGGCCTGTGTTGCTTGCCGAAACCGCAAGCTCAAGTGTGACCGTACAAAGCCTGCTTGCACCCGATGCGTCAAGCTCAAGGTCGATTGTCTCTATCCCGAGTCGAGGCGCAAGCCCACCTTCAAGCGCCGCAATGTCAAGGAGCTAGAGGCAAGACTTGGTATGTGACCGTGTCCCCTGCCATCGGCCCTATAGAACGATGGGTCCTAACTTGTCCCAGCCCAGGTCGAGGACCTCCTCCGTGAGGCTGGCAATGGCAAGATCTCTGCCGACCAGCTAGATGATAGCGACACGACGGTGGAACAGGTCGAGATTGATCTCGAATATGCACAACTGCCAGCGACTGAGGATGTCTTCCTCCAGGGCCTCGACTACAATCCAGGTGCAGGACTCGACGCCACAGGCGGGTTTTCCACGGCCTCGGTGCCTCTGCCTTCTGGTCCAACTCAAGCTGCTCCCGGAGACCCGGACCTAGGGAGAGACACAGCCTTTGGGGAGCTTATGGGCCTGGGTGGGCTGTCGGAAGCTCTGCCGCCGTTCGAGGTGATGGAGGAGCTGTGAGTTTCGATCGCCGAAGAGGCACTGTGGCTGGCAATCTAACATGAAATAGGCACCGCATATTCTTCACGCGACAGCAGCACTTCATTCCAATTCTACACCCAGCTCGATACCTGTGAGTGATGTACCCCTACAGAGCTTTCTTCTTCTTCAGCCCGCCGCTGACGACCACTTCAAGACAATCCTTCTACTCGGCTCCGCATATGAAGCCACCCATGTGTCTGCAATACGCGGTCTGGGCTCTGGCGTCCAATGGGGATCTCAAGTACCACAAATTTCACGATGTATTCTACCAGCGGGCGAGGCGATACCTGGAAGCGGACGAAATGAAGGTGTGTCCGATTCGCTGCGTAGATGGTGCCAACTTTGATTTCTCAAACCCCGATGCTGATCGTGCGACAGGGTCATGGTGAGCACTTCATAACTCTAGCTCATGCTCAGGCGTGGTGCCTGGTGGCCACGGATGAAGCCAGGTCAATGCTTTTCACGCGTGCAGCGATGAGCTCTGCTCGGGCGACACAACTCAGCTACATGATGGGTCTTCGTGAGTCGATCCCAAACACATAGTCCATTCCTAGCATCTCCGACGTTACCTAACATATCTCGCTAGATCGGCTTGACTGCGGTCCAGAAGATACAAGCCCAACACTTGCGCCTCCTAAAGACTGGGCCGAACTTGAAGAAAGACGGCGCACGTTCTGGGGTGTCTTCTGTATCGATAGCCACTGTTCTATCTCGACAGGATGGCCTCACTTGATAGACGTGGCAGAAGTGAGCTCTGCAGCAATCCGATCTTGGATTTTGGACATGAATTAACCAGTTTACCTAGACCGTTACGACCCGGTTGCCAGCATCCGAGACTGCTTTCCACAGTGGTGAGCCTGTGGATTCACCAGTTCTAAGTGAAGCTCTTCGAGGCACGCCATATTCGTCGTTTGCTGGCGCGGTCATCATATGCTACTTGTTCGACACTGTCAATCGACATGTCCATCGTGGCAAGCCTAGCGATAACCCCCATAACTACGAGTATGGTGCATTCTGGACAAGACATCGCGAGATCGACAACATCTTGTCGAGCGCTTTCATGTTTTTACCGGCCTGCTTCCGACTTCCAGACAACAACCGGGACCCGACGGCTATCCATACCAATCTCAATCTTCACGCAGCTGTCATCTGCTTGCATCATGGAGCTATCGATCAGGTGGCAAAGTGCAACCTGCCAGAGGAGGTTCGAAAGGTCAGCGAGGATCGGCTCTGCTGTGCTGCGCAAGAAATCGTGAATATCGCCAAGCTCACAAGCCACATCAACAACAAGATGGTAAGTCTTGCTCCAACGAAACTGTCCCAAACGCCATGGCTAACAACGCATAATTTGCTAATCCCCACTGCAGAAAAGCCCTTTAGCTGCTCTGTCTCTGTACTGCGCAGCCTCGGTCTACATATACCTGGCTAAGACCAGGCGAGAAGCAGTGCAGGCCGATAATCTGGATTTCCTGCTGGCTGCAATGGACGCCATCTCCCGTGAGCATGCCATCACGGGCGGCTTCCTCCGCCAGACTGTCCTAGATATCCGTCGAAATGACGTCGCAAATATCATTCGCCTGTCGAGATTTGATGCGCTGTCCGCCAAGCTGGGGACGATTCTGCCCAACAGCATCCCTATGCTGGCCCGCTCTCAGATCTCGCGGCACTCCGAGTGTGCGCCTCCATTGCCCGGGAGGTTGCCGCTTGGCAATCCCGTTGGTCGTATCAGTACGAGGAACGTGTGCAAAGACGACGACGATGCACCGGTTACTCACGGCTTTGTGCCTGTCGCTGATAAAACCGACAACCAGGCTGATCGGCAGGCAAACGCGAACCGGCCTGCAGGTACTGGCATCAAGAGGAGACGAGTGTCACCATCGTCAACGCCTGGTAACTCAGACGACCAGCCGACACCCCTCACGTCGACAACCCAGTCATGGAACACCAACAGCAACCACGTTTCCGGGACGGCGTCGCCCCTGGGCCAGGGCAACTTTGTTACGTCAGATAGACAATTGCCGATATACTACTCCATGCCTGACCGGCCCGACTCGATGATACCTGGCCCAGAACAGCAGCAGCCGTTCCTCCCCGGTGCTCCGATCAGCGGGCTAGCAGCGCAGATGAACGCCCAGGAACAGACACGGTTGCCACACCGCGTGAGCTCGCCGCACAGCGGCTCATACTCAAATGTGAACGTGACCCAAGGCAACAACATGCCAATCGCGACGCCAGCGCCAGCGCCGCGAGCGATGCCACTTCAGGCCGGCGCGACGACCATGTCCCCGGAAGATATGTACAGAAACATGCGTCCCATTGGCTACAACGACGACGCCGGGCGCGGCGGGGGTGTTGGGGCTCACGGGATCCCGACGCCCTCTGGCAACGGCACAGATAGGACCTGGGCGATGCACCAAGACGCCTTCAACCCGGGCAGCATGAGCGGCAATCCCTGGGACAACATGGGGGTGGCCATGGACAACCCGGACCTGGACTGGGACGTCCTCGCGGCCTCGCTCGGGATCGAGCATGGCGACAGCAGCAACGGCCTCCTGCGCAGCGGCGGCGGCGCCAGCAGGATCGCCGCCGCGGATATTGTTGGCGATGTCGGACATGTGCCGTAGGCGTACCAAACTCCGCGCAGCTTTAAAAGCGCCAGCACGCAAATCCACACATACCAGAAATACCGGATTGTGTGGGAACTGAAAAAGCCGGATGCGCAACGCAGCTGGTGCTGCTGCGAGCACGTGTTGTGTATGGAATTAGGGATGATCAGGTCCAGACAGCATTGATGAAGACCCATCCCAACCTGTGTATCCACCTAATGAACAGACATATACCATTGCATCTAGACTACTGGTGAGCCTTCATTCACGAGCTAACCAACCGCACTATGCGCTCTGTCCTTTAGCAGACAGTGTGCGTGTAGGTGTGGGTGTGCCACCTCACTCTCGAAGCCGAGTCTTGGTTATGTCAAAATTGAATGTGCATTGGGGCAGCAGCTACCGCTGACGGATATATACCTAAACACGCCTCCTGTACTCCATTACTTTTACACAACAAAGAGTCCCAAATTGTATGATCCGCCGCGGAGTCTCACGTGTGCTCCCGTGCTCCGAAATGCCGTGTGCCAGAAACGCCAGACCCGTGTAATTCAATCGCTCTCCACACAGTCATCGCTCATCTTGCGTTCCTGTTTCTTCATATTTTATACGCGAGCTGTACTTTCTCTCTGGGAAGCGTCCCGAGCTATAATCCTGGCAGATCGTTCTGCTGTAGGTCCAGCGGATTGTTGAGATTCTCGACGGACCCGCCTCCGCCAGGGAAGATGCCGCCGAAATTATCAAAGGCGCCCGCGTCGCCCAGGCCGCCGCTGCCCATGGGCCCCAGATCATGGACAAAGTTGGCCGGGTCGAGATTGAATGGCATGAACCACGCGGTCGAGGTCTCGGGGGCGAAGCTGTGTTGGGCCAGAGCAGCCTGTTGTGCTGCGAGTGCGTTGGTGTTGATGGCTGGCATCTGGTTCCGGGCTCCACTGCCACCATCTTCCCCGCCCGCGGTTGTGCCTGCGAGCGCGTGCCAGTCGATCTCGTCGGGGTCAGCCATTGCTCTGGGGTCCATGTCGCCGGTTCTAGGATCCAAGTCGCCATACGCGTTGAACACGAGCTGGCGGTCGAGTTGTGGTAGTATCGCAGAGTGTGCGTTGGACATGGACAACGCTAAAAGGTCTTGTTGTGTGTAGAGATGGGCGCCGGGGTGTTGCTGCTGTTGCTGCAGCGGCGGCATGCTCGTCGGGTCGATGGGGCTCAATGGCGAGAGTCCAGAGAAGCCTATGGGCATTTGACCTTGTGGCTGGACCCTAGTGGTCTCCGCGTCGGGCTGTCTCGCATTTAGCACGGAAGGTGCAGCTTGACCCGGGGCTTGCTGCTGGCGCTTCGCGGGCGGCATGTTTCTGTCGGATCTGGGGGAGGCTTTCTGGGGGTCGACACCTGTCGAGGAGATCTTCACGCCCGACCTCCGCTTAATCTTGCTCGCTCCCGTGACAGGATCTTTGTTATCGTGAGATTGGGCAGGAGACAGTCGTGTCATGTATTCTTCAACTGTGTGCAGCTCAGGTTTCTGTTCCAGCACCCCGTCATCACCAGTCTCGCGTTGTTTGGCTGTCGCAGGGTCCACAAAGTCCGACGCTGAGACACCATGTGGGTAGCGGGTGAACCAGTCGCCGTACTGGAAAACAGGAGATGTCGTTGTGCTGTCGGTAGGCGGAGCACCACGACTTGCAGCGTCCATGCATGCTCGGTACTGCTCGCGGAGGTTCTCTAGCATGAAATAAAACATGCCCCAGTAGCGCTTCATCCTTGACAGGAATTTTATATTCGTGGCCAGGTTCTGCTTACCCGCATGCTCGAGGGCGGAGTTGCCAGAGAATATGCCGAATATGTGTACCGTGCCCGACAGGAACGCACAGTATCCCACGAAAGGTGCAGACACCAGATGCTGCTCGGCATCTTTCAGCAGCTCCGATATGCGATTTGCTGACGCAAAGGCTTTAGCACCGGCCCGGGTTACGAACTCCTTCGGCGCGTTGGTCTGAGAGCTGCCGTTGGGCGAGGACACGGCGAAGCGACTCATGAACAAGATATTCTGTTGTATGGTGATGTGCAGAAACAAGAACTGGTTCGCCATACGCTCCGTGTTGTGAAGATGAAGATTCTCGGCGGTGTATTGCAGGCCTAAGGGGAGCGTGCGTGGGAGTTCCTCAGCCAGCTCCAGCAACTCGGCGTACCGGGAAGAGCTGTCCCACATGTGATGTGTGTCGTCGTTCTTGCCACCCTGATTCAGATACGAGATTATCTTGCCCCAGAGTGCAATAGAACGAATCATGTAGGCGGCAACGCCCATGTTCTCCTCAGGCTTTGATGATTGACTAGCATCAGCTGCAGCCTGGTGCGAAGCATGCCCATACAGATCTTCTGTCGGGCCAGGCATGTCCAGCTGAAAGAATTTCTCCTTGATGGGCAGCTGGATCCTAATGTCTTCTTCCTTCACAAACATTGGCCTGTCCATCCCGGAAGATGTGAAGCGGTCCATGAGAAAGCTGGCCCACATGGTTCGTCGCCGAATCTCCCGATCCACAAAACTTAGGGGTGTATTGGATTTCGGATGTTGTGGGTCGTGCTCGAGATCTCTGTGTAGTTGGAGTGCAAAGGCCATCCGAATGGCATCGCCCCCAAGCATCCAGCTCCTTCCGCCTTGACATGTCCCAAACTCATGAAGTGCAAGAATGAGGTAGCATGTGAGTATCGTTATGTTGGGCCAATCGTATCGTCTTTTTACGATATCCCGAGCTGAAGCAGCCCATTCGTCCCCTCGAAGGAAATTCACTGCGTTGGCGAAGAAAGTATGGTTCGAGAAGCGCGCAGAGACTGCACAGACTGACAAGATCAGCACCGGAGGCAAGGCGCCAGCGCTATCCGCGGATGTTAGTGATGATATCCCATAAGCACAAGCAGCGAAACCGACGTACCGCAACTTTCTCATGTAACTCGGTTTGTGGAGCAAATGGTAGGCTTGGCCATAGACGACCTCAAAATAGACCTCCGCGAGATGCTCCTGGAGCTCCTGTGAAGGCAGCGCCTCACGGCCTTCAGTCAATAACTTGTTCTCCTCCTCCTCTTGTACCTTCAGCGCTACAGATCTGCTGGGATCATTCGGGTTCGACGACGAACGAGCCCACTTGTTGAAATCTGGGGCAAATGCCTCGTCGACCTTCCTCTTCTTGACACCGTGCTTGAGGGTTCCTGGGAGTGCTGGCTTGACGATTGCGCGGACAACAGCGTTTGCGGACGCTTCTTGTTCTGACTTGGGTAAGGTCTTGATGATGCGGTCCTCCATCCTGCGAAGCCTCTTGTCGAGCATGGCCATGTAGTCGGTTCTCGGCGCAGCCTTGCGCGTGGTGACTTTATACACGCAAGGTAACCGCGAACGTATGCAGTGCTTGCAAGCAGGCTTTTCGCCCGAGCACCTTATCTTCTTCCTCCGACAAGATGCACAAGCTAGAGGCAGGCGCTTCCTCTCCTTTCCAGCCTTCGTCTTTAGTTCGGTCCATGCGGGCGCCGTTTTGTTTTTGCCGGCACCTGTCGACTTGCGCCGGTCTCCGAGCTCCGCTTCGTCAGTGTCGGCATTATTTGACATGCCAAATCCGTCCGTCATGTGGTCAACATTCCGGTCTTCCGATGGCTGCCGGCCGTCCTGGCTGCCCTCGTCAGAATCGGCCGCCATGTTCGCTTGGTCTTGGCCGTTGCTCAGATAGGTGAAATCCGACGCATATGATCCCGATGCCGCAAATGACAGCGCCCGAGCCTTGGACGGGTGCATATTGTGGGCGTCAACCATGTGAGGCTCGTGAGATGTATCAATGTGGTGAAAATCGTTGCTAATGTTGCCGATCTGGAACCCGATATCGTGGGCGTTCTTTGGAGACGTCATGAGCCCATTCGAGGCCATCGTGCTTTGGATTCCTGGTGGGCGAGGGACTTAAGGGGATGCAAATGTTCGTCCAGTGAGCTTGGCACGAACTCCAGCCCGGCGACGTTGAAACCTCGCAGTTGGCCGACAACAGCGATGGGCCTGGCCAGCGACTGGCTGAAGAAGTGCAGATGCCGGACGCGTGGGCTAGAGGGACCCGTCGCACGGCCGAGGGCAGCGCACAGCAGGACCACAGTGGGGAGTTTGCGCAAGGCGACGACGGCTGACAGTCATTGTCTCATCACGTGCATGCGCCCATGAGGCATGGGTTGAGGTCGCGCCGACAAGAGTCGCACTGCCGAGCAGGAAGGCCAGCAGTGACGTGCCCGAGAGAAGAGTGGCAGGACGAGCACGGGCACGGGATTGGAAGGCGGCGGACAGGTGCTGGCAGCGCAGGTTAGGTGAAGTCGAGGAGGTGACGATGGTTTGGGGTAATGGTAATGGTCGACGGGCAAGGACTTTTGGTGGAGAGGGAGCGCCTGCAGCGGGCGTCGCGAACCCTGGGCCTGGGCGCCAGGAGAGCGAGGCGGCCGAGGGGGCCGTTGTGGGGTAGCAACAGTGCGGATACTCCGTCTGCGGAGAAGCAGTCGGCGCAATGCGCGCGGGCCTTGTTGGTCAGCATTTGGCGCCATTACTTAATCACCACCCCCCTGCCAGGCGTGTCAGGCTGCCAAGCGCCAGGCCGGAGACGCATCCGGTGCCCAACCTGGGCCATCATCTCGAGGGCGAAGACGTCCGGCGAGCACCAAATGCGAGGCCTGGTCGTGGTGAGAGACAGCAGCAACGACACCCGACGATGTCGGCCGAGAAAGCCAGGGCTCCCTCGGAAGGGTGGCGGGCTCGCATGTCGCAATGAAACGGTCCTGGCTGATGGCTCGGTAACTAATCCATATAGGTCAGTAGCTGCGACATTGTGAGTTTGCCCAATTTGGGAGCTGCAGCCTGCAGGACAACCCCATGCCGGCAGTCCTTTGACAGCTGCTGCGGAGCGAGCCACGCTGCATGGCCCACGGGGACGTCCCCGAGCGCAATGGAGAGCCCCGATGAGGCACCTCGATGTTTCGGATCTGGTGCAGACTTGAGCCGTAGTGGCATCGCCGATGGCGACGTGACGTGACGTTGCATGGGTTGTTTCCCTGTGGTGGTGCTCTGCCATCGAGACTCGCATTTCGACATGCACGCGGCGCAGTCGAGGGAATGGGCTGCCGTGAGTGACACTATACTGTTGCTGCGTGTGATGACATCCGTGGATGAGAACCTGACTGCAAGTCTGAATTGCCCGGATGCCCGTGGCATCGAGGCAATCTACGACAGGAAGGCATGGCAGGCAGGAGCATGGCAGGAGCATCTGACAAAATGCTCCTTCTTGTCGGCGGATGGCGGCTGCCCCAGCGTGCAACACCAACCAATGCTGCCTCGCCTTTGCCATGATCTCTCGTCTCTTCCCGCTCACTCACCATTCATCACGTATCGGACACATGCCCACACACAATGGTGATGCGTGTGCGTCAACACCAGCACCATCTTGCCGGTTTGAATCGTCACACAGCGCATCTCTGCCAGCACATAAAGCTTTTGCCCACAGCTCCGATCACCACTTGCTCTCCACCGCCTGTGCCGGAGCATCATCTCCCAGGCAACAACTCATCGATTGCGGAGCCTCACAAGCTGCAGCCAAAAAGACCTTCGGTGTCGAGATAAACACCCATGCCGTGTTCAACAACTCCACGCTTGGTCCAGATCCACAATGTCAACATACTACGAGTTTCGCATGCTCAACCTCCCGAGTCGGTACAAGCTGTCGGAGACAAGCCAGACCATGCTCAAGGCCCACGATGACTACATGACGAGTATCATCAGCGAAGCCGAGCTGGGGCGTCTCGTTCGGCTCTCCAAGGACAACCGGTCTGCGATGGTCGAGACCATGGTCAAGGTCTCAGAGATCATGGCTAAAAAGCCAGACGAGTCAGCCCACTGTCTGGCAATCATCAAGACTTGCGGCGAGATCATCACCATCGCTGACAGACCCGTCCCCACGGGCGGCTTCCCGTACTTCTTCAAACTGCCCCCGGAGGTGCGGAATCGTGTCTACGACTTCTACCTGAGAGCCGGCGAAACAACAAAGACTCTGATACCACATCCCAAGAAACCCGCAGGTTGCTCCTGCGCTCCACACGAGGCCCCAAAGTACCTGTACTTCACCCCAAAATCAGTCTCAGCACTACGGGCCAGCAAACGACTGCGTCAAGAGATATACGCTGCCCTATACCGGCGATATGTGAGTCACCACCATGTGGGTATGAGCAAGTTCTAATCGAGCAACCAGACCTTCCACTACCCATGTGCGTGCGAAATGGGCCGCAGTCTAACCGCAGACTTCCAGCTGAAAGAGAATGTCCGCAGCATCAAGTTCCATTGGTGTGGTCCCAAGGCCGATACCGCCATAGAAAAGCTCAAAGAGTGCTCATCTCTGGAATCGCTATGTGTGGTGGTGTCCAAGAGCACGACCAGACACCTGACCAGGCGGGAGCAGGGCTTCCACGCATTTTTCGGCTCCAAGAGGACGGTTCCCATCACGGACGCATTAGGTATCGATGAGCTGATCCAGCTTCGAGGCCTGAAGAAAGTGGAGGTTCGGACAGTAGATTCGCGGAGAGCAGACATGCGCACAGCTGACGAGCGAGCTTCCCTATCGGCGCTGCTGCAGGCTAACCTCAAGCTACCTCGAAAAGACGGAAGTGTCGATGCCCAAGACGATACCAATAGCCATTAGGCCGCGATCGACTTCGTTGTCGGACTTATATGGATAAAAGGCGAGCGTGCGGTGCATCTGCCGCGTTGTGGAAAGAACCCCTACAACAGGCACGGTGCAAGAGTGCTCACGCATTCGGCCTTGGCTATGATTTATGTTTTAACCAAGATTAACCTCAGCACGATTTGCTTTCACATGCCCAGCTCTGGACACGAGGAACATGCGTTACTTCCACAAGTGGACACTCGTAGATTATTATCCCCTCAGTCACACGTAGAGACAGCATGTAGATTGCGAAACAAGAATGAGGTTAGAAGAATCATCTCCAGTGTTCGCCCTCCACCAACATTCTCATCTATCCTGTTCTGTCTACGTGAACGCAAGCACGACAAACGCCCCTTGCAATGCTTCCGTGATGTGGGTATGTTGCAAATGCGAGTATACAAGATGAAAAAGAAAAAAGAAAAGGGGGCCAAGACAAAACAGCTGAGTCCCAAACAAAAGCACGTGAACATCGTCGATCGCGCTCTTCACTTGCCAATGTAGACCGGGATCCCGTACACGACGACCGCCGCGGCAGTGAGGTATCTAAAGCGGCACGCGGTCCTCGCCTTCACGACGGCCTCGACCAGGCTTGTCTTGCTCTCGCACTCGGCACCACCACTGCTGTTGCTGTTGCCACTGCTGCTGCTCCTGCTCTTCGACCGGGCCGCATCTCGGCCCTTGCTAGCGCCCTTGTCCTTGCCCTTGCCGGCGCTCGCACCTGCACGACGACCGCGCCGACCGCCGTCCGCCGCAGAGGCGGAAGCAGAGGCAGAAGTGGGAGAAAAAGTACCCTGTGGCAGCAAACCCCATTTCTCGAACAGGCTCCCTGCAAACCGGTCGATGTCGCGGTCCGTCACGTCCCACAGCGTGCCCGCGACCGCGGGGCTGCCCGCGAGCATGTAGTTCCACACGGGGCCGTGGCACTCGAACTCGCCGACGTCCGCCAGGCTCGCGGAGCTGCAGCCCATGAGCAGCGCGACGGCGCGGCACTTGGTCATGCGGCGCACCGTGCGGCCCCGGATGTACTGCGCGCCGCTGCCGTGGCCAAAGTACAGCAGCATGTCCGTGGATGTCAGGGACGTCTCGAACTCGGCTTCCGTGGGCGCGCGGGACTCGATGGACGACCAGGTCGGTGGCAGGGAGGCGAGGGCGCGGCCGAAGGTTGTCTGCGTGTTGGTGAGGTCCGAGCCGGGGTTGAGGATGTACGACCCGGACCGGATCGAGACGTGGTGGCCTTCGCGAGGCTTGCGGGCAGTGCTTGACGGCGGAGCAGGAGACGTGGTTGTGGAGTCGTCGACCTCCATCTGGTCCTCCTGCTCGTGGCCTGGCCCTGCCTGCTGTGGCTCTTCTCGGCCGGGTATGCTCTGCTCCAGTATCAACCGGCGCAGACACGCAAGCGACGGTATCCTGGACACCGCAGAGCCATCCATGCACGGGAGGGACTCCCAGGGAAAGATGTGCAAGGCTTTGTCTACAATCAGAATCGTGTGTGCCTGCTCGTGCGCGGCGATGGACTTTGCCTCGATCTGATACGAGTGGATGGCATCAAATGTGTCGACCACCATGGCGTCAAAGTCAATCTCGTCATAGGCGTTGCGCTCGCCGTTGAACTGGAGGATGTCAATCACGAAATAGAGCAGGTCATTAAGCGGCTCGTCGAGATCGACGTCCGGGACTGTGGCATCTCCGAGACTGACGAACAGCTCGTAGATCCGTGGGTCGAGTGTGATCTTCGACCCAGACGCTGCAGACTTTGGCTTCTTGCCACGGACTTGGCGCCTAGAAGGGAGATGCTTGTCTAGGATATCCAAGAATGAGCGTTGGAACCTGGCGAGTAGCTCAGGGCGCCGCTGGCTTGGAGCGAAGACCCCCTTGAAACCACCTAGCCATGTCTGTTCAACATTGTCAAGCAGGTCCTTCATCCGCTCATCGAGAGCTTCTCGTTCTGCCCACCACTCAGCCTTGGCACCCTTCTGGCTCATGTCCCGCGCATCGTGGCTTGTGCGGTTGATCTCCTTGATGATCTCCAGCAGCTCTGAACGTCCCTGGTGGAAATCGAACACGTCAATGTCGGCATCCCTCGAATTTGCTCGCTCGAGGGGCAGGCGGATGGCGAATGGGCTGTGTCCGGCTTGCAGCTTTGTGATGCACAAGTCGTGCTGTCCATCACCCAACGAAACAGATACGACGTTCCAGTCGCGCGGGATGATGTCGACAAAGTCACGCTGGAACTTTGCCATGTCGGTCGCCGGGCCCAGACTTGACCGCCTGCTGTCAGAACTTTCGACAAGTATAGGCCAATCAGTGCCGTGGGGTTTCTTGGAGTCCTGAGCCAAGGTCTTCTTCTCGCGACGCCATACGAGATTTCGTGCCATCTCTACCGAGCAGGTCGCATGGGCTGGGTGGCCGGGTCGCTGGGTCTTGCCAGAGACAGTCGTGGTCAGTAGCACGGATACACTCTGGAGTAGAACGGCTACGCGGTGGACGAGAGAACCCTTGCCGCTGCGCACAGCGATCGAGTGGGCCTCGAGAAGGTAGTCTTGAGCTCTGCGCAGGCCTTCTTGGAATGTGTCGATCTCTTGTGCTGTGCGGCGAGGAGCTGGGGACGTGGATAATGAGACGCGATTTGCTATTGACCTCTCCTTGCTGCTTGCGGCGACCGCCGGGAACGATAGAGTGGACTCTTGGATCACGGAGAAGACAGAATCGTGTCCCATCTGCTCGAGACTTCGGCCAACCAGGGTGACAGCTTGAAGGAACCTGGCCTCCGATATATCCATGGAAAGGCTCGACAAGGCTGGCGTGCCCTCCAGAATCGCGGAGGCTGCAACCCAATCCTTTTGCTTAATGGATACCAGAGACTGCTGCTGGAAGACTGCGGCCTGCAGCTGACGCAGCAGAACATCCATCACAGCGGCAGGAGGCGCTGCTTGTGGATTAGCCGGAGCGCGCTTGATAGCAGTCTTGGTCACGGCTGGTTTAGCTCGCGTAGTCTTGGTCGTCTTGGCCATCCGTGTCTGCCTTGTCCTTGCTGTGGATGCTGCAGGCTGTGCAAGACTAAGTTTTGCCATGTCGTCTTCTAGCTTGGTCTCTGTGGGCAACTGGACAACTCCTTTCGTTTCCGCCAGTACCTTGATCATGTAGTCTGCTTTTGCGACAATGTCTGTGGCAATTGCTGGGTCCGTGTCGTGATATATCTTGCTGAGTTGGCACAGAGCCTGGACGTTGGCATACGTTGGCTCGATTGCGTTCATCGTGGGGAGCAATCGACTTGCTAGTTGCACAGCCTTGTCCATATCTCCAGCGCTCCGATGTATGAAGGCGAGCCAAGCTGTGGCCTGCAGGGCATAGACAGGTGACTGGGTTGTGCTGGCAATCTTCTGAGCCTGTTCGGCGTAATACATGGTTTCCTGGTACAGGCCAAAATGCGCGAATATCCACGAGAGACGATTGGTGTACTCGAACAGAGCACATGCAATTCTCCAAAAACGAGGACCTGTCGCATTCCCAGACGCCTTCACACTTCCGCTTTCAGCCGTGTCGAGGCTGATGTTACTTTGGGTGCTGGCTTGTTGAGACACGTCAGAGGACTCTTCCTGGGAGGAAGACTTGCTCTCGAAGCGTGCCCAGTCATGGAAGACTGTCTGGACTGCTGTTTTCGCGAACTCGAGCGCGTGATGAGAGTCTCCGCGTTCCAGTGCTACCAGAGATGCGATGGAGCACGCCCGTGCCGTGAGCATCCGCTTGTCAGCACCGCTGACTTTCTTGCATGATTGTTTGGCGAGGTTCGATGCAGAGTCTTGGGCGGCGGCAATGTTTACTTCCGCCTTCTCGTATTCCCCAACAGCAAGATAGTATTCAGCAGCAGCCAGGTAGAATGATGCAGATGCATCCGAGGCAAGTTCGAGATGAGTGATGTTATCCTCGCCCTCAGAAACCATCTTTCGAGCCCGACTTGAGTGACCCATCTGAAGCTGTTGTAGGATGAGAGTGGACGTATGCACATACTGAGTATCCTGCGATGCCTTGGATGAAAGCTGGGAGATCTTGCTTGACAGCTCCAGGGCATCTGCGGATAGCAGCTGCATGCCTTTGATTCGCGCGAAGTCGGATAGCGACTGCAGCACAGTAAGCAGCTGTTCAGGGTCGTCCACGTGCTTGCATAGCTGCTCGTGCGTGGTGCACTGCGAGACGATCCGTGCCCAACGCCCAAGAACTTCACTGATATTCGTATCCTCCAAACTACCCTGTGCCATTGCCAGAGTGCATGTCGCCAAGCTCAAAAGATGCGAAATGTAGCATTGCAATCCAGCGTCTTCTGAAAGGTCATCCTCTGATATTGTCGATACGGTCGAGGCAATCTCTGCTTGCCAGGCGGTGGTGTCTATGTCGCGCCCAAGCAGCCGCAGTGTGACGCGAAGAAGAGTTCGAAGCCTCCTGATAGGGTATTTTTGAGCTTTATACAGGTCCAGGAGTGACTGGACAACCGAGTTGAAAGCGTCCTCGTCCTTAGACACTCTGGCGTCGTCGGCATAGACGTAATGGAGATCATGCTCAAGCGCGACCACCTTTTCTGATCCAGTGAAGAGCCAGGTCCAGTCTGCAGGTTGCTTGTCAAGCTTGGCAAGATTGCAGACAGCTCTTGACAGCGCTTCGGTTTCTGGCGTCTTCCTCCAGGCAGCCGAGACGGACTGTGTTGACAAAGATGTCCAGATCTGCTGAGCAGTCTCGTCCCTCACCAGATAATCTCTGATGGACCTGATGGCGTCCGCCGCATCTTCCTTCCTTCCTGACGCCCTGCATAATTCCGCAAAGCGTTCCCATTTGACTAGTACTTGCGCACGCAGGCGCTCAGGCCGAGAGACGTTCTTGACACAGTCGACAGACCTTCGCAGTGCCTTCAGGGATATTGTCTCTGTCGATTTCGTGGCAGACTTTCGTAGTATGAGGTGTTGTTGGTAATAGAAGTGCGACACTTTGACGTGGTACGAGTTTGCAGGGTTCGTGTTGACGCTGGAGCTGAAAGTGTCCTCGAAATGTTCGAGCAGTCCGAGAACATCCTGCAGAGAGGGATCCATGGTCTCCCAGTCGAGAGCTTCTTTGTCCAGAGCTACTTTCAGGAGCATTAGGGCAGAGTCGATAATGAGATGGACATACTTCTTGAGCAGTTGCCGGCGCTGCTCGAAGCGAAGAAGTTCTTTTGTAGCTCCTGGCGTAGCTGGAGGTTTGCCCATCCATCTCAGACAAAACCGTGGCAGCTGAAGGATGAAGGACTGCAAGTGTTGCTGCACAGTCTCATCGGACGATCTCTTCTGTGAGCCCACGAGTGTACTCATGACAGCTTTTCGTAAATTGCAAACACTGAGCAGCAGTTCGTCAAGCTCCGATGTACTGCCGCTTAGCGGTCCTTGTAATCCGTCCAGAACTTCTGTAATAAGACCCTCCGTGGTCTGCTCAGCGTTTTTGAGGAGCACAGATAGCAGGCGTGAAGACACCGAGCACTGTCTCGCTGGCGTGTCTTTCGTTCTATCCACGTTCTCCTTGACCTTGGTCATCCATGTAACTGCTTCCCTGAATTTGCCCGCCTCCTGAGATACAGCTCCTAGCATTTCGTAGATAACTGTCGTTGGCCCTCGTTCCAGCTTGGAGAGAGAGTGACCAGCGGCTTCTATAGTTTCGAGCAATTGCGAGCAAGCTTGGGTGATGATTCCATAGTTCGTGCTCGGCTCCCGTGAAGTCCGCCTGGAGAATGCCTGTAAGCATTTCGAGAAGGGCAAAAGAATCTCCCTGTCGACGTCGCCTTGATTTCTTGTCCATTTCCACGCATGTAGCTTCAAGCTAAGTGCAATAGATTGTGCCTCAAGGCAAATCTCGGGTTGTGGGCTCAATTTCGGTTCGTTGGCTATCGCATCGTCTTTTGTTGAGACACTGCATGTGAGAGAGAGGACTGTTTGTGAAAGAGTCTCGAGCTGCTTTGAACAACGACTGGCGTCTGT
The DNA here is from genome assembly GCA_001566295.1 of Microdochium bolleyi. NCBI lineage: Eukaryota > Fungi > Ascomycota > Sordariomycetes > Xylariales > Microdochiaceae > Microdochium > Microdochium bolleyi. The sequence goes on from KQ964245.1 coordinate 3,633,474, forward strand.
AGCGCCAGTCTTCAAAGACCGTTTTGTGAGCTGGAAAGGTGATGTCGCATTGCTGAGTCGTAAAGCTGGGAGTACTGTGGATAATAGAGAGGTTTTGTTCATGCCGTGCAGTATACGCAGTGCTTGAAGCTGGGTTGATGTGATCAGGCTGAGCAATGGGCCGGGGATTTCGATATCAGGGAAATCGAGCAGGTCGGCAAAGACCTTTGACGTTGTTGTTAGCGAAGCACTCGGAATCACCGCTTTCGATTTTGTGGTTGACCCTTCGGAAGGCACGAGGAGAACATCGAGCCGTCGCTTGAGCACGCGGATCTCCCTGAAAGCGTGTTCGTGAAGCCTCAATGCTATCAACTTGTTGATAAAAGATGACAGTCCGGACTCGAGTTGTAGTTCCGGCAGTGCGACAGCGCCTGCCGTCTGCAGCGTTCTCAAGCAGGTAAAAGCGACGTGAGCGCACTCTACAAGCGCAAGACAGCCATTAGAGACACTTGCAGACGCTGCACTTGTCGGCTTTTGGGCATCGCCCATCGGCAACGTCGAGACTTTGTTCAAAGCCCGAGGCTGTAACGGCGCCATCGGCATCGATGTAGATCGGCGCAGCGCTTTTCTCGTGCTCGGGGTAGGTGGCTCGGTCGCCTCTGAACTCAGTTCAGGCTTTGCCGAGTCTGTGGATTTTGCAGCCTCGCCGAGGGCTTTGAGGGAGGCGTTGATGACCTGTGTGGCGAGAACAGCCCTCTCCTTCGGTGGCAGGCTTTCGTCATTGTCGATTTTTGGGGTCGTCACGGTTCTCGAAGCTCGATTCGTGGCGGTAGGTTTCTCGGCATTTCTTGTGGTCGCCCTTGATGTTGTGCCTCTAGCAGTTGTTTTTGTCGTGCGCGCACTTGCCGCGGTCTTTGTCGTCGCATCGCTGCTGTCTTGTATTATATCCTGTAGCAGCTGCTTCAAAGTTGCTGATATTGTCGAGCTGCAGGAGCTGGCTGATTTGACGCCGTCGCGGACGACATCAACTTGGGCCCTCGATGGTGCCATACTCGTTGTGCCAGTTGGAGGGATCACGCGATTCCTGCGTAGCTATCGAATCTTGTTGTCGTCGATTATTATGGTATCGTCGAGAGCATGTTGTGTGTGCTTTGTTGACTCCAGAACGCCGCGCCTGAAATGCGAGAAAAATACGCGAAAGCCAAGGTGAATGAGGTCGTGACCGGATGCTGTGATGCTGAATGTACAAACCAAAGAGTTGCCCGTGCCCGCGCTCAGGGAATGACGATCCTGGTCGACGGCGCTTGGGTCGAAATCAATATTGACAGGACCCTCTCCAAAGACAGGGCCACCCGCCGAGCCCGCCCGCGTCGAAATCACTGACGGTGATTGCTCGTGGCCATCCAATATCTCTGGGGTCTGCCCCGCCGACCTAGGCTCTATGTGGGCAAGCGTGGTCGACCCGGCAACAGGTGGTACCGCTGCCGAGTTCGCACTTCTCATTCGTCGACTGTTTCGTGGAGCCAAGAGGTACCCCAAACGTCTTTTCATCCCGCTCCAAGGCAAAGAGAGGAATCACCATTGCGACAGACAACAGTCTGCCTTCAGACGAGCACACGACACCAGCTCTCCCACTTCCCATGGACAAGACACTGGGCCTTGCCCACTTCGCGCGAGCGACTCGCGTCAGCCGCGTCCAGCCGGCCCTCCTCGCACGACACATGAGCTCGGGCCCTTCCGTCGTCCAGCCGTCCTTCTGGAAGTCCATGATCCCGAAGCCGTTCCGCCGCCACCAACGTAAGACTGGCTACCACCCCGAGTTCCTCGTCCTCGACACGCCGAAGCCGAAAGTAAAAAAGGACTGGAACCCGGCGACGTTCTTCATAATTATCTTCCTTTTCATCGGTTCAATGGCCATCCAGATGATCGCCCTGCGCCGGGAGTTCAGTGCCTTCACGCGCAGGGCAGACGTGCGCATCGGCCTGCTCCGCGAGGTCGTCGAGAAGCTACAGCGTGGGGAGCACGTCGATGTGGAGAAGGCGCTCGGCACTGGCGATGCTCAGAAGGAGCTCGAGTGGGAGCAGGTGCTGCGCGAGATTGAGCGTGACGACATCATGAAGAACACGCAGAAAAGCAGCAAGTCAAGATCGCAAGCAGCCCAGAGTGTCCCGTCAAGACAATCTGCGCCTGCATCCACGGAGCCCAAGCACGACGCACAGACAAAGGCAAGCCCGGACACAGACGGCGAGACAAAAGTCAAGCCAGTCGGCTTCTCCAGCTTCTTCTGAAAAAGTCTATGTACACTGATATGCACCAACAAATCTATCATATTGTACAACAGTCATACAGCCGTCCTATAGAGCGTCGCATTGCGGCAGTGGGGGTAGTGAGGACTTGTCATGACATCATGTCCTTGAACACGGACGCTCCGTGAGCTTCTGCACCATGATCGTGTTGATCCTCCGGTGTCGTTCCGCTCCTGGAAAGCCGAAGCTCCTCGACAAGGGCAGGAAGGAGGTCATCGGTGGATAATTCCACCCTGACGCCCTGCGCGCCATTCTGCCCAGGGTCCAGCTTCGTGAAGAAGGCATCTTCGCCTCTCACACCTCCGATGTTGATGATAGCGATCGGCACACCTCGATCCTGCGCTCTCTTGACCAGGCGCCAGGCTGAATACGTGGCGAGAGATGTTCCCAAGACGAGCACCCGCGCAGCATCTTCGACGGCCTGCTCGGCGGCAGACTTGGCTGCGGGCCGGACGTTCTCGCCGAACATTGTGACTGCTGGCTTCAGCACACCCGCGTTACTTGTGGTCTTCCACCCGCCGTCGGTATCTGCCTCGACCGTGGCCCGGCTGCCGTCCGCCAGCACCGGAGGACTACTCAAGCATCGCGGACACGGCGGGTAGCGGAACGTGGTGTACGGAGCATTGGGCACATCGACATCGCCATCGGGGTTGGCGCGCATCCCCTTGGCCTTGCGCTCTTCCGGGTCCTCCGTCTCCAGCGCCCCAGTCGCCATGATCTCCTGCAGGAACGCCGCCCAGGCCGGGTTCAGCCGAGCGAGCTCATCCTGGAACACATCGCGCGGCAGCTCCTCATAGCAGGAAGTACACACTGTCGCCCTTAGGTAGCCATGTAGCTCGACCGTAGGCAGTTTCGGGTGCGCCTTGGGGTGGAAGGAATCGACGTTCTGTGTAATCACCGTGTCCACCAATCCCATCTCGCCCAGGTGCTTGACCGCAAAGTGCGTGGCGTTGGGCCGCGCCTTGTGCAGCGTCGTCCAGCCCAGGAAGCTGCGGGCCCAGTAACGCTTGCGGGCCTCGTGACTCTGCAAGAACTCGTGGTGGTAGATGGGCCGGTACGTCTTGTTGACGCGGTACGTGCCCTTTGTGCCCCGGTAGTCGGCCAGCCCGCTGGCTACGGAGATGCCTGCCCCAGTCAGCACGACGGTGGGCTGTGGCGGCGATGACCGGCTGATGCCAGCGCCAGTGAGGTGCTGCTGGGTGAGGCCTGGGAGACGTCCGCCTCCTGCTGATGTCGGCGAGGGCGAAGGCTCCGCATTGAAGAAGTTGCGCAGCGCGGCGAGGGCGCCGGGTATTGATGTCGCGCTGGCCGGGATGATTGTCGGTGCTGCCAGCACGTCCGTGTACGGGATCCGAAGCTTGGAGCTGCGCATCTGTGGCCTTTCACCGGACGATGACGTGAAGTGATGGGCGTAGGAAAGGCTATGGCCAGGGACACCTGACGTCCGGCACTCAAAGGAAAGCGATCCGGAGTTTCACGATTTTGCTTTGGGACATTCCGTTGCGGTGGTGAGCGAATCTGGAAGGTTGAAATCATTGGATGACGACACTTTGGTTTGGCGAAGTTCCGGTGGGTCCCATGTCTCGCAAGCCTGGAACAGCCAAGCCGGACCTCGAAGGCTTTGGTCGGGTCCCAGCACGGAGTATCTTGAAGGCACCTCAGGATTGAGGCTCTATAAGGCCGCAGTATATGCCAGTTACATTTCAAGAGAAGGCTGCCAAACGATGCAACTACGGACAACCTGAGGTGCTGTATTGCAGGTCTCACGGGGTCCATGACTCGGCCGATGTACCGAGTGCGGCGCCGACGCTTGTTCTGTTGCCGACTTTGGGACGTCTGAGAGCGCTTGCCGGACGACGGACAGTCTTGCACGGAAGAAGAGGTGTCCAGCTTGCCGTCGAGGACTACGCCTTGTCCAATAGTCACATTCCCACCGGCTGGTGTCACCACGGATGCCATGTACGCTGTCGAAGCCTGCAAGGGCGCTGGGCGCTGGGCGCTGGGCACGGTTGGGACCCGGGGCCCCGTTTTCGGCTGGCATGCATCGCGAATCGTCCGATCCTGGGCTCGGGAGGGGCCTCGGGACCAGCCCTGAGCCTTGACAGTTGACGTAGTGGGCATGGCATCCACGAAACTCGTTGTTTCAATTGCTTCCATTCTTGAGCCGTGCCGCTTCCAATCCTCCCTGTAGCACCGAGCATCGCGGGTTTCAACGCGCAATTGCTTGCACGACATCTCGTCCCTCACGCGGTGCCTTCGATGCGCCCGGTGTGCGAGAGCCTCGCAGTCTGACGAGACGCCGCTGCAGCCGCCGCCGCTGTCATGCCCGCGCTCCCCATAGCCAGATCCTGCCGAGGCCGCGTGTCTCCAACGACAACCTCGACGTGGCCAAGGACGCTGCTGTCCTCTTCTACACCCATCCGCATACGCACCGCCGAGCCTCGTCACTATCACACAGCCTCGTCAGCCCCTTCGCAAGCGCGCCCTCGCTGCAGCCGCCCTGGCCCCTTGTCTCAAAGGCCAGATCGGCTCGCTGCGCATCCACTTAGAGATCGCTGCCGCCCCTTAACAGTCGGCTCCCGCCGCGTTCTCACCACAACCAGCACGTGCTCCCGCTCCCTCGACCGCCCCTCCACGCCGTCCTCCTTCTCGACCTCGTCCTCGCCAACCGAGCCTGCTCTCAATCCGACCGCCGTGCCAGAAAACTCACTGCCCGCGCGACGACCAATCCGCCGCTCGTTTCCCGCCATGGGGTCCCTCATCCACGCCAGAGGCCATGGTGGCCACCACCACCACCATCACGACAACACATATCTCACCTCCACGAACAAGAACGACGCCGGCGTCCGCATCACGCGCATCGGGCTGTACTCGAACCTGGGCATGGCCATCGTCAAGGGCGCGGGTGGCGTCGCCTTCAACTCGCAGGCCATGGTCGCCGACGCCGTCCACAGCGTGACGGACCTGGCCTCGGACGTCCTCACACTCGCCACCATTTCCTGGAGCATCCGCCCGCCCACTGACAAGTTCCCGACCGGCTTCGGCAAGATCGAAAGTCTGGGCTCACTAGGCGTGTCGGGCATGCTGCTGTTCGGCGGCCTGTGGATGGGCTACGGCAGTCTACTGTCGCTGTACGGTCATTTCTTCCTGGACCCGGCCGCGGCAGCTGAGATGATGTCCCACGTCCACACCCACAGCCACAGTCATAGTCCCAGCCACGGCGGCCACGGTCACGATGATGAGGGCCACGGACATGTAATACCAAGCTTACATGCTGCTTGGCTGGCGGCGGGCACAATTGCCATCAAAGAGTGGCTATACTATGCGAGTGAGTGTTCCCATGCACCCTGGCCTTGAAAGTCTCTAGTACTGACTCTCTTCTTTCTCCAACCAGCTATGAAAGTCGCCAAAGAGCGCAAGTCGTCCGTCCTCGCCTCGAACGCCGTCCACCACCGTGTCGACAGCTGGACCGGATTCATCACATTAGGAGCCATTCTTGTCGCCAACTTCATGGAGAGCGCAGCATGGGTCGACCCCGTTGGCGGCCTCCTCATCTCGATCATGATTGTGAAAGCGGGTCTCGAGAACACCGTCATGGCACTATTCGAGCTGGCAGATCGGAGCATAGACGAAGATGTGCAGAAGAGCGTCTCGAAGCAAGCGAGGAAAGTACTCGCCAAGGTCGATGGCGGACACGAACTAGAGCTGAGGGAAGTCACGGGTGTCAAGTCGGGTCAGAACTACCTGATCGATCTCGAGGTCGCAATGCCGGGCGCCTGGACGATTGCAGACACGCATGATATCGAGCAGGAGATTCGCACACTGGTCGGGGCCAAGGTCCGGGGAGCACGCAGGGTGCGTGTTCGGTTCGTCTCAAAGGACGCAGAAGTCGCAGCCAAGTTTGACGAGTTCATTCCTGGGAACATGAGCCCCAAGTCTTCCCCGGAGCCCGAGGACGAGCACGATCATGATCATCACAACGGCCACAGCCATAAGCATTGATCGTGCGAAGTGGCAGGGTCGAGGAGTGTTTATAGACAATTTGGACGGCCGAGCATAGAGCTTCGTGCCTGTCCGGGCAAAGCCAGGCCATGACATGCCTCTGCCTGCGCGGAGGCCTTAGCTGGTGTCAGAGACTTGCTATATACATAGATCACACTCTGTGTGTATATACACCGTGTACCTAATTTGCAAACGCTCCAAGTCGGACCTTCAACCCTGACGTTCAACGGGGCGTTTCGGCATTCAAAACGTCCGCTAAACGCTGGTGCGCTGCGAAGGCTCAGACTGAAAGAATCGCACCTCGCTTTAAAATTCGGTCGTGACAACGCCTTTAGGTCGTGGGGTTGGTGCAGGTAGCAGAGAACGAAGCTGATGTAGAAAGCTCCCAGTCAGGCACATTTAGCTCCCTGAGCATTGTTGAAGCTAGCCTGTCGGCTTTAGGCTAAATTCTCCGTGCCTGGCTACAGGGGTTCTCAGCATACGATGCGCCCATCCTCTGGTCCGACAGGATCACCAACCCATGAACCCGGGGCCAACAATCCAGGAACCATGCCGTAGCTTGATGACATGTCGGTGATCTCAGAGCGTCAGGGAACTTGGAACTGCGTGCAGGTCAACCTCGAAAGTGACGTGCGGCTTTGGCAAATCGGGAAGGATGTCCGCCCTGCTGGAGGAGAATTGGGGAAAGGAGGGGGAGGGGAGGGGACCCCTCTTCCCCACCGTTGGGGACGTCAAATGGACGTAATGGGGGCGTGATTCGTGCGCCTATCAGTGGCGTGGTTTTGACGTCTGCCGGTGCTCCGGGGACGGGCCCGGGTGTAAAGGGTTGTCGGGGTCTTTTTACACGTGCCGCCGCCTGCTCTTTTTCCCGTTGCTGTCGGTTCCTGGACGAGAGTTGTTCTCTGTTCCATGTCCCAAGTCTTTCCCGTCTTGGGTGTTACTCGCAAAACCACACGACCAATTTGCCGTTATTGTTGTTGTCAGCGAGAGTGCCTGTCTTTGTCTTCAGATTCCCAACACCACACACGACCAAGTCGCAGGCCTTTAGACAGCCAAGATGGCCTCCGGCCCGTTGTACCTGGGCTTCGACTTGTCGACTCAGCAGCTCAAAGGTGAGATCCAGCGTGGTCGCCGGCCTCCTTAGTTCACCCATCTCTTCTTGAGGGCGTAACCTTCAACCTCTTTCTACTTGCAGAGCTCCTCGGCTAATAAAGGGACTCACCCGCACCGCCACAGCCATCGTCGTAGCCTCCGACCTTACCGTCGTCTCCGAGGCCAAGGTCGACTTCGACGCCGACTTCGCCGCCAAGTACAACATCAAGAAGGGCGTCCTCACGGACGAGGCCGAGGGCGAGGTCTTCGCACCTGTCGCACTCTGGCTTGAGTCCCTCGACCTGGTCCTCACCCGGCTGCGCGACACGGGCTGCCCCATCTCACAGATCAAGGGTGTCAGCGGCTCCGCGCAGCAGCACGGTAGTGTGTTCTGGAACGACACGGCCACGGCGGCGCTCAAGGCGCTCGATGGCGCGGGCGGCAAGAAGGGCTTGCTCGAGCAGCTCGAGAACGTCTTTGCGCATCCCTTCGCGCCCAACTGGCAGGACCACAGCACGCAGGCCGAGTGCGACCTCTTTGACAAGCACCTTGGCGACAAGATCAAGCTGGCCGAGGCGACCGGCAGTTCTGCGCACCATGTAAGTGCTTGGTGCGGATGTTGGATGTTGTCTGACCGCCCTCTTTTATTCTCGTTGTTCCCAAAAGGTCAGGTTTAGGGAGGCTGACTGTTGTCACAACCTACGCAGAGATTCACAGGAACACAGATCATGAGGATGCGACGGAAGAGACCAGAGGTGTACAAGAACTCGGCGCGGATCTCCCTGGTGTCCTCGTTCCTCGCGTCCGTGCTCCTTGGCGACCTGGCGCCCCTCGAGATCAGCGACGTGACGGGCATGAACCTGTGGGACATTACGAACGAGTGCTGGAGCGAGCCCCTGCTCGAGCTGACCGCGGGCAGCAAAGACGCAGTTCCCGACCTGCGCAAGAAGCTCGGCGAGGTGCCGCTCGACGGCGAGAACGCCCTGGGTCGCATCAGCTCCTACTTTGTCGACAAGTTCGGGTTCAGCGCGAAGTGCCAGGTCGCGCCGTTCACGGGCGACAACCCGGCCACAATCCTTGCCCTGCCGCTGCGGCCGGGCGACGCGATCGTGTCGCTCGGCACGTCGACGACGTTCCTCATGAACACGGCGACGTACAAGCCCGACCCATCATACCATTTCATGAACCACCCGACGACAAAGGGCCACTACATGTTCATGCTGTGCTACAAGAACGGTGGGCTGGCACGCGAGAAGGTGCGGGACAAGCTGCCGGAGACGCCCATCGGCGGTGACCAGTGGGAAAACTTCAACAAGGCCGTCTTCGCCACCCCGCCCCTCGACGTTGCTAGTGGCAGCGATGACAGCAGCGAAAGCAAGGCCAAGCTGGGTCTCTACTTCCCGCTGCCCGAGATCGTGCCCAACGTCCGCGCCGGCACGTGGCGGTACGAGTGCAGCCCGGCCGACGGCTCCGGCCTGCAGACCGCGGCCGCCGACTGGACCGCCGAGGCCGATGCCCGTGTCATCGTCGAGTCGCAGGCGCTCTCCCTGCGCCTGCGCTCGCAGAGCCTGGTCGCCGCCCCGCCGGGCTCGCGGCTGCCCGCGCAGCCGCGCAGGGTGTACCTCGTCGGCGGCGGGTCGCTGAATCCGGCGATCGCGCGGGTCATGGGCGACGTGTTGGGCGGCGCGGACGGCGTGTACAAGCTCGACGTGGGCGGCAACGCGTGCGCGCTGGGCGGCGCGTACAAGGCGCTCTGGACGCTCGAGAAGGGCCCCGGGGAGAGCTTCGACGAGCTGATCGGCAAGCGTTGGAAGGAGGAGGGCGCGATCCAGAAGGTTGATGACGGGTACCGCGAGGGCGTGTTTGAGAAGTATGGGAGGGTTCTGGGGGCGTTTGACGAGATGGAGAAGAGGGTGCTCAAGGACTTCAAGAACTAGAGATGTTCTCTAAAAGCCTATGATATAACAAAAGATTGCCAACTGGGTCCTTGATTGAGCAGCTGGACATGCATGCGAGCGTTTCGAGTAATTACTGCGTTGTTCATTCTGGGTGAAGTTTTGACACTCTTTCTAACCCTGACGCCCGATCTTGCCGTTTGAACTGCTGCACTTTGGCAACGCGATCATCTGGCTTGCTACTTCATGCTTGAAAAGAAACCCTGGACGGCTCGTGGCACTATGACCTGGCGCATTGTCGAACACGGACTCGGAAGTGTTTCCAGGAGCGTAAGCGGGGCAGGGGTGCTCACAGCTCGGGTAGATCCCCGCGTACCCCTGCTGCCGCCGTCCCGCAGAACAATCCTTACGTCACCAGGGCGGGATCTACCCCGTCCAGAAGCCCGGCCAGGCCAACCCCTCGAGCTGCAGGCACTGTTAGCCTCCTCGATATCTGTTCTTTGTTCCTGGCATTCACGTGCTAGCAGCGGGACAAGGCTATTGGGAGTGCCTTGACCAAGGTGCTAGCTAGCTTAGTGACGACCTTCACTTGGGTTTCGGGATCGCCAACAACACTCGTCCGCCATCCCTCTCGTTACCATCGGACGTTCTCTTTTGGGTCGTGGTTGTTGTCGTTGTCCGAGACCCAGATCGACACACGTCCCAGCATTCACCCTCAGAGCTCAAGGCAGGGAAAATATCCTACCAGCTGGCCACCTTTCTAGAGCGCCTTCGCCGACTCAACTCACCCGGGCGTAGCAAGACTCGCGAATCCACACAATGTTCATGCTCGGCCCCGTCTCAGTGCTCGACTGCCTCGCATTCTGCGTCTTCCTGGCCATCCAGCTACCCCTGCAGGTCGGCCTGCTCGACACGCTTGGTGCGCTGATCCCATGCCTGCCGTTCCTCTGTAAGTCGGAGAAGCTTCCACGACATCAAGACTGGAATCTCATTGTTCGTCAATGTGTCCCCGCATCGAGGAATCGCACGATCCCGTCGTCTACATCCTAATTCGTGAACTTTCCATTCGCATTGTCAGAATATGTAAACATACGCTATCGTATTCCGTACCCTCATGCAGAACCAGACGCTGATTTCCCCCAACCCTCCCAGTGATCAAGCTCCCCCTCACATTCCTCCGCGACCGCTTCCTCGTCCCCATACACCAGCAGCCGGCCTTTGTCGCCGTCGCCACGCCCTTTGAGGACTTCGTCATCCGCTGCGTGCGCTTCGCGTTTTCCAACATCCCGCCCAGGATCGGTCGCGTCTTCTTCAGTAAGCCCGTGGCCCTGCCGTTCCTGTGGTTCCGCCTGCTCCGGCACGGGTACCTCAGGAGCCCCGTGCATTGGCAGGAGTATGAGGATGGGGATCTTGTATGTTTTTCCTTCCCAGGCAGAGAACGGTGTACGGGAGATGAGAACATACACTTTTACCTCGCGCTTGAGAAAAGGCGATACTGACAGTTGCGTCTTGGTTCAGAAACGGTTCAAAGGCCTCTGGATCATACAGGATCCCGCCAAGAGGCCAGACATCTGCATCTTCTATGCTCACGGTTCGTCTGATTACCACTCGCTCTCACACACAAACACACACCAAAAAGTACTTTGGCTAAGACTACGGCTTTTCAACTCACAGGTGGCGGTTTCATGATGGGCTCGTCGTATTTCTACCTCGAGTTCCTGCTCACCTGGCTGAGCCTGCTGTCCGAGGCCGGGTACGCGAACCCGGCCATCTTCTCGCTCGAGTACACGCTCGTGCCCGACGCGTGCTTCCCGACGCAGCTGAACCAGTCCGCCGCCGCGTACGAGCACGTCGTGGACATGGTCGGCGGCGAGGCCTCGCGGGTCTGCGTCGCGGGCGACTCGGCAGGCGCGGGCATCATGCTGACCCTGCTGTTCCACCTCGCGCGGCCGGTCGCGAAACCGCCGCCGCTTCGGCGGGCCTCGTACGAGCCCGCGCGCGCGCTTGCGGCGCCGCCGGGCTACGCGGTGCTCATCTCGCCGTGGGTCACGATGGTGTCGCCGCTGCACCGGAACACCGAGAGCGACTACCTCGAGGCCAGCCACCTGCACAGTTACGCACGGCAGTACGCCGGCGGCGGCGCGGGCTTCGTCGACGACCCGGTGGTATCGCCGGGGAGCTGCCGGGACGTGGCCTGGTGGCGGGAGGCGTTCCCGTCGCGGGGCGCCCACGTCACGTACGGCTCCGAGGAGATGCTGGCGGCGGGCATAGCCGATCTCGTCGGGTTCCTGGAGGACAACGACTTCAAGGTCACCAGCCGGGCGGAGCCGGGCGAGGTGCACGCCTGGCCGGTGGCCAGCTTGTTCCTGTGCAACACGATAGAGGACCGGACGAAGGGGCTGGCAGATATTGTGAGGAAAATCAAGGAGAATATGGCGCCGTCGGGTCGCAAGACCGCTCGCGGCTAACAGGGAAAGGGTGTGGGAAGAACCAAGTGCCAAGTCAGATTAGATCAAGTTATGCCTTCATCGATCACCCCGAGGCTCCAGAAACCTTGACACAGTTTCTCAAAAGTGACCGGCTTCTTCTAACGAGCGAGAGGTTTCATATGATCTCCGACAAAATAAAGCTCTTTGATTCTCATCATCATCCATGGTCGTCATCAGTGGCATCACCCGTTACGATTACAAGCCAGCCGTCGTCGGAACAGTCACGTGACCTACCTAGCGTAGCGTGTGACGCATCAGGAGGAAGGCTGCCTGCCCAAGAGCTGGCGCAAACGCGGCTACTTGTCCAGTCATTAGAAAATACTTGATACCAATACTTGATACCACACGTATGTGGACTGCTACCACGACAGCAGGATAATGAAGGGTGTCGGGATGTTCTTCGCCTGATGTGGCAAGGCAAGTTGAACGTTGTGAAGGACGATGCCCGACGAGTCGTGACGATGCTGAGAACACGTGGGGCGCCAGGAGGACGTGTCAGATTTGGATCATCAGGCGCCCGAGAAATCCACCATGGCCATGGCGCGGCGGGCGACGCGCCGCGTCGTTAGGAGCACGGCGGCGATCTGCATGCCGGAGGCTTAGGCGGCCACTGTTATCGCCAGGTCGGACAGACTGGCCCGAAATGAAGGTCAATTGCCATCTGAGCTCTGGAGCGGGACGACTGTGACGGCGTGTCGACGAGGCTTGCAGAGAAAGTGTTGCGTGCTGTGCATGAGCAAGATGGAAAAGAAAGAAGTCCAAGCAAGCAGGCAACCTGCAA